>CM066046.1:149412706-150712064 GCA_033557465.1 Ichthyophis bannanicus | reverse complement strand
TAGGCAATCCAATGAATTGGCCATATAGTAGCACATCGTCTGCATATATCATGTAACTGACATTAAGGGATCTGATGATGTCGCCGATGGGTTTGGATGTATATATTAAAACATCAATGCAGATAAAGAGGATCCTTGAGGTACACCTTGGACTTTGTTGGAAAGGTTCAGATGTGTCCCCGTCGACTCGGACCTGCTGCCATCTATCGGACAGGTAAGATTTGCACCATTCGAGTGCTGTTCCACAGATGCCTTTTTTCCCTTAGCCGGCAGATGAGAATTTCGTGGCATAGCGAGTCAAAAGCCGCTGCTATAGCTAGGAAGGGACAAGAGGAAAGCCCTGGCGTATGTTATCCACACATGAGATTATGTTGTTGCGGAGTGTTGTGAGGAGTGTTTCCTACTCCATGCGACTCTCTGAAACCATGTTGAGCTGGATCCAGTGGGCTGAGGTGTCTATATGATACTGTAATTGTCTGTGCACTATTTTCTCGATGATTTTTGCTAGCATAGGTATGCTAGATATGGGCCTATAAGATTTTACCCTTTTGAGGATCAAGTTTGGGGTTCTTTAGCAGCGGTCTTACACGAGGTCTGCTTGAGCGTAGATGGGAAAGAGCCAGTGGGGAAGCGAATAGTTTAAGATTTTTGATATAGTTGAGGATATGTCACATCGCAGGTCCTTTATCCAGTGCGCAGGGCAAGGGTCTGTGTGTGCAGTGGTTGTGTTTAGGAGGCTAGGATGGTATCTTCAATCGTTTTCTTCGAGGGAGTAGAGAAAGATGCCAGGTGATACTCGGGTAGTCTTGTTCATCAGGAGGTTCTGTTCTTAATAGTTTTTTGGTCTTTCACATTTTAGATTGCATGTAAATTGCATAGTCCTGTGGGCGGATCCTGATGTGGTGCTCAGGGGTTGGCTCTATGGCAAAGCGTTTTAACTAAGTTTAACAAGTCGTGAGGTTTATTCAATGATCATTTCAGGGGAATCTGTGTGGTGCGGTCTGATTTTATCTGAGATGGCTTTACGATGCTCCGCCAGGTGTTGGATGTAAGACTGATTGGTCAATGCTGGTACGTGACTTTCTCCCCGGGCTCTGCAGGCTTCACAGGGGGCTTCTTGGAGGTGCCAGGCATGGAAACGCTCTGTACGGCCTTACACCGGGAGCAGGCATGTAGAGCAGTGGCCCGTGAGCAGTGGAATGCTCTCCTGTTGGGGGCGTGGGCTCTGGCCTCGTTGCTTGCCTTCCATTAGGGTTTGAAGACATGGCTATTTGTCTGTGCTGGCAGGAGCTTGGGTGATTAAAGAGGGTTTCAGGGGTTGTTCTGTGTACTTTGTCATGACTTCTGTTCTGTGAGGATATTGTATTTTGCGCTCTTGTAAACCCCTGTGATTGAGTTGGTTCGCAGAAAGTGATCTAAAACCTTTCGAAATAAACCTAAATGGAATTCTGGTGGTGCACATTAGATCCCATGATTGCTACCTTTCAAAGGACTGGTTTTGCAGATGGAGAAAAAATCGGTGCCTTTTTCTTAGAATATGAGTCGACAATAGTATTTGGATGTCTGAGATATAGCCAATAATAAATCTCTGGTCATACGTAGGGTGGACAAGGTGCAGGCACAGTGGTCGTCCAAATCAAACAGCAGCAATGATGCTGAAGTTTTGAATCAGCTGGGAGGATGCCAAAGAATATAAGTGACTTTCTGAGGGATCCACTACTTCAATTTTGAAATCTCAGATTGAAGATATTGTAAGAATGGATATCACTGGGATTTTTGGACCACACAAAATTTCACATTTTGATAAATTTAAAAGTTCCTCAGGATTCCCTTTCTATACAGTACCAGAGATTCATAAACATTTGTTGATCCTCCCTGGCCAAACCTTTAGTTGTGACGTGCTGTCAAAGTCTGTGTCAAATTCATGGCAACCTCTTGATAGTTGACCCTAAACTGTCGTTCGGTCGTCAGTCAGGCGGCTCCATTGTTGATAGAGTGGCACCCATAGTTGCTGTGTTGTATCAATCTATCTCGTTGCTGGCCTTCCTCTTTTGCATTGACCTTCTACCTTGCCAAGCATTCTGTCTTTCTCTCAATTCTATCTTTCTTTATATGAAGTGTCCAAAGTATGAAAGTCAGTCTTGTCATGAGCTTCTAAGGAAAGCTTAGGTTGAATCGCCTCTAGTACTGACGGGTTTGTTCTTCGGGCAGTCCTAATATACACAGTGATTCGTTGCCAGCACCATAATTCAAATGGCCTCAGTTTTCTTCCTTTCTATCTTTTGCACTGTCCAACTTTTGCATCCATTATTGATTGAAAAATACCATGGCTTGGACAAATCAACCTTTGTATAGAGAGAGAGGCATCTCTGATCTTGAACGAATCTCATCTAGGTCCTTCATAGCCATTTCAGCCAAGAGCAGTGCATCGTCTGATTTCACTACATTATCTGATTGACTACTGTCTTTTCTTTATTGATTGTTGATCCAGGTAGGTTAAAGTGTCAACTATTTCAATTTCTTCTCCATCAATGATGAACTTATTGATTTTGCCAGTTGTCGGGATATGTGCCTTCTTAACATTAAAGGTGCAGGCCCATTTAAGGACTATGTTCCTTGAGCTTGAGAAGCAAATGTTTCAGATCTTCACTTTCAGCCAGTAATGTGCGGTATCATCAGAATAGCGAAGGTAGTTGATGAGTCGCCACCAATCTTCATACCTTGGTTATGTTCATATACGTCCTGCCTCTCTGAATTTGTTCTGCACATAAATGAAAAGAGGTAGGGGGAAAGTATGCAGCCTTGTAGTACATCTTTGCTGATTTTAAAAACCATTCTGTTTCTCCTAGTTCCAGTTTGAACTGTTGTTTCTTGATCAGTGTAAAAGGTTGTGTAAGAGTACTATCGGGTGTTCTGGTATAACCATGCTTCTTAATGGGGCCCAGAGGTTCTCATGGTTTACACAGTCAAAAGCCATGCTGTCAGTCCAATAAAACACATATGGATATCCTTTGGTATTTTGTCTTTTCAAAAGATCAATCTCACATCCACGAGGTCTTTCGTTCCTTGCCCTTTCCTGAACCCGGCTTGCACTTCAGGCAGTTCTCTGTTCTCCAGGACCCAAGCAGGAAGTCAGTCCTAACATATGGGTGACTCAAACATCGATGGAAGCCCCTGCTGAGCATTTCCCCAGATTTTCTATTGAAAGACCGTTTGGGGATACTCTGCACGCATCGCGTGGTCCCCTTCCGCCTAAAGGTGCCATCGTGCTCAGTCAAATGAAATAAGCTAAAAAACAGCACACAAAAAAGTAAGAATAAACTATGTACAACTGCAAACTCCCAGGGGAGGAGGGAGGTTGTGAGGACTGATCCCTGCTGCATCCTGGAGAACACAGTTACAGGTGCGTAACTACTCTTTCTCCAGGAACTAGCAGGAAGTCAATCCTCACATATGGGTGACTCCCTAGCACTGGGCTACCAGGAACCCAGGCTGAACAAGAGAACTCCCTCTAGTCCCAGCATCAAAGAAAGGCTTTTCACTGAAGGAAACCTCCACGGTAGCCCAACGGAGGGCGGGAAGGCAGGAGTTGCCTAAACCTCAAAGAGATTCCGGAGTACTGCATGGCCAAACGCACTGTACCTACGGGACTCCCTCCTCCAGGCAGTAATGGGCCGCAAAAAGTCTGGCTTGACTCCAAGTTGCAGCCCATAAGAACATAAGAGTATGCAATACTGGGCAGAACAAGTCCATCAAGACAGTATTCTGTTTCCAACAGTGGCCAATCTAGGTCATATGTACCTAGCAGTTTCACCAAGGGGACACAGTTCCAATGCTTGTATGCGTTCAAGGCATTGATATCCGGGGTCACTTCTAATAAGTTTATGGACCTTTCTCAAGGAACTTGTACAAACCTTTTTTAAAACCAGCTACATTAACAGCCTTATACTACATCCTCCGTTAACAAATTCCAGAGTTTAGACACGTTGGAGTGAAAAATTATTTTTTTTATAGTCTTAAATAGTTTACCCTGTAGCTTCATTGCATGTCCCCGAGTTCTTTCTATATTCTGATCCGGTAAACAATCGATCTACGTTACCCGTTCATCTGTTCAGTAATTTATAGACTTCTATAATCTCCCCCAGCCGTCTCTTTCCAGGTTAAAGGCTCTAACCTTTTAGCCTTTCTCATAGGAGTATCCTTCCATCCCCTTTACCATTTTGGTGGCTCTCTCTGAACCTTTTCTAAAATCGCTACTATCCTTTTTTAAGATACGGCAACCAGAATTGCACACATATTCAAGGTGCGGTTCACCATGGAACGATAGAGAGCATTATAAATATCTTTGTTTTCGTTTTATTTCCATTCCTTCCTATCATACCTAGAATTCTATTTGCTTCTCTTGGCAGCCTGCAGATGTTCTGCCAACGGTACAGAGCGGAGATGAGCTAATGAGGCAGACATAGCCCTTACACGCGGTGGCCGTGACCCAACCCTGCAAGGGAAGGTCAGCCGCCCTGTAAGCCCAGGGGGTACAGTCAGCCACCCATAGGGACAAGGTACGCTTGGACACAGCTAACCCCAACTTATTAGGGTCAAAAGAGATGAAGAGCTGAGTAGCCCTTCTTTGTCCCTGCGTCCAGTCAAGGTAGAAGGATAAGGCCCTCCAAAAGTCCAGGGTAGGCAGGACCGCTTCAGCCTGGCTTGCATGAGGCCTAGGGAAGAAATGTTGGAAGAACCACCTCCTGGTTGAAGTGCGAAAGAGGAGACAACTTTGGGAGGAACTTTGGATGAGTCCTAAGGACTACCCTGTTCCTTTTCTTTTTTTTTTTCCCCCATATAGAATCGGGTGTAAGGACAGGCACAGACCAGGGGGCCTGAAGCTCACTCACTCGCCTGGCAGAGGTTAAGGCTACCAGGAAGAGAGTCTTCCAGAAAAGGAAGCGGAGAGGACAAGTAGCCATCGGCTCAAAAGGTGGGCGAGTCAGTTGTTGCAAGACCACATTCAACTCCCACTCAGGGCTGGAGGGACGGACAGGAGGCTTGAGCAAGCAGCAAACCCTGAGGAACCGGGACACCAAGGGGTGAACCGACAGAGTGTACTTCCACCAGAGTGGTGAGCTGCCAGAGCTGAGAGGTGGACCAGAACCGAATTGGACTTAAAGCCCTGATTGGACAAGTGCAGCAGGTACTGCAGCACTACTGGTACAGCACAGGAGAAAAGATCTTCTGTACGCAGTTGACACAACACAGAAAAGCATTTCCATTTTCAGGGCATAGGTTTCCTAGTGGACTGCTGGCCTAGAGGCCCAGGACGACCTCTTCAAACTCTGGAGGTAGGCCCCAAGGGGGTCAAAAACTAACCTTGCAGCATCCAGGCCATCCACTTGAGAGATTTTATATTTGGGTGCTGAAGAGAAACAAGCTGATCCTGAGAGGAGAAGGTCAGGCTGCAACCCTAGAGGGCAATGGGGGGGTCCACTGGCCCGTTGAAGCAGAAGTGGAAACCAAGGTTGCCTCGGCCACCTGGGAGCTACTAGTTAGTACCGAGGCAACCTTGGTCAACTTCTGAATCTTCAACTGCTAGTTTGGACCCCCAAGGTGCCGCTAGGGTTGGCAACGCCGACCTTTCTCTCTCAGGAGCAAGGTTCTCTTCTGCACCCAAATCTCAATCTCTCAATTGATGGCCTGACGGCTGCAAGGTTAGTTTTGACCCTGGGCATGCCTAATCAGAAGTGGCAAGAGGTATTCCTGGCCTCTAGGAAGTCCCCAGTTCCACTAGGAAAACTATGCCCTGAACCACCATGAAATGATGGCAGTTTCTGCTGTGGTGTCAGCTGCGTACAGAAGATCCTTTCTCCTGTGCTGTAACCTGCGCACTTGTTCCAACAGGAGACTTTAAGTCCAATTCTGTTCGGGTCCAACTCTCAGCTCTGGCAGCTACACCACTCTGGTGGAAGGACACTCTGTCTAAGGGCACCCCTTGGTGTCCCGGTTCCTCAGGGGTGTGCTCTTGCCTCAAGACTCCTGTCCGTCCTACACAGCCCTGAGTGGGAGTTGAATGTGGTCTTGCAACAACTGACTCGCCCACCTTTTGAAGACGATGGCTACTTGTCCTATCCGCTTTCCTTTCCTGGAAGACTCTCTTCCTCTGGTAGCCTTAACATCGGCCAGGCGAGGTGAGTGAGCTTCCAGGCCCTGGTCTGTGAGCTGGCCTTACTAAAAACCCGATTCTATAGGAACAGGGGGTAGTCCTTAGGACTCATCCAAAGTTCCTCCCAAAAGTTTCGTCTTCCATCTTTTGTGTTTCCCACTCTTCAATCCTAGTGAGGTCGGTTTCTCTTTCTCAACATTCTTCCTCTAGCCCTTCATGCAAGCCAGGCTGAAGCGGTCCTGATACCCTGGGACTGTAGGATGGCCTTATGCCTTCTACCTTGTACTGTACGCAGGGACATAGAAGGGCGCTAGCTCAGCTCTCACCTCATATCTTTTTTTTGACCCTCATATAATGGGGGGTATAGCGTGTGTCCCAAGCGTACCTTGTCCATATGGGGTGGCTGACTGTATCACCTGGGCTTACAGGGCGGCTGACCTTCCCTGGCAGGTTGGGTCACGGCCCACCGTTGGTCAAGGGCTATGGCTGCCTCCATTAGCTCAATCTCGCGCCGTACCGTTTGGCCGACATCTGCAGGGCGGCCAAGAGAGCAAATAGAATGCGAGGTATGATTACGGAAAGAATGGAAAAGAAAACAAAAGATATTATAATGCCTATATAATATCCGTTTTAAATTTTGGCTTCTAGTTACATGATGGAGACCGCCACCTTGAATATTGTTGTGTCAATTCTGTGTTGCCGTATCTTAAAAAGGATAGAGCGATTTTGAAAAAAGAAAAGTTCAGAGAAGAGCCACCAAAAATGGTTAAAGGGGATGGGTGAGGATACTCCCTATGAAGAAAGTCTCTAAAAGGTTAGAAGCTCTTTAACTGTGAAAAGAGACGCTGAAGGGAGATATGATAGAAGTTATATAAATTAATGAACAGAGTGGAACGGCGGAAACGTAGATCGATTGTCCTGTTACTTATCAGGAATATTAGAACGACTAGGGTGACATGCAATGAAGCTACAGGGTAAACTATTAAGACGAAAAAAGAAATATTTTTCACTCACCGTGTATGTCAAACTCTGGAATTTTGTTACCGGACGAGTGAGTAAGGGATGTAATGTAGCCGGGTGGTTTTAAAAAGGTGTTTGGACAAGTTTCCTGGAGGAAGGTCCATAAAACAGTATTATAGAAGGGACCCAGGATATCCAATACCTTGACCTGAACAGACTACCAGCATTGTGGAACCTGTGTCCCTTGGGGAAACTGCTTAGGTACATATGACCTAGATTGGCCCACTGTTGGAAACAGAATACTTGGCTTGATGGAACTTGGTCTGACCAGTATGGCATATCTTAGGTTCTAGGGGCTGCAACTTGGTAAGTCAAGCCAGACTTTTGCGCGCCCATTATACTGCCTGGAGAGGGAGTTGCCCGTAGGGAAATGTGGCTTCTTGTCCAGGCAGTTAACTCCGGGAATCTCGTTGAGGTTTAGGCAACCTGCCTGCCTTCCAGCCCTCCGTTGGGCTACCGGTGGAGGTTCGTCAGTGAAAAAGCCTTTCTTTGATGCTGGGACTAGGAGAGGAGTTCTCTTGTTTCAGCCTGGGTTCCTGGTAGCCCAGTGCTAGGGATTCTCCCATTATGTGAGGATTGACTTCCTGTTATTTCCTGGAGAAAGAGTAGTTTACTCACCTGTAACAGGTGTTCTCCAGGAGCAGCAGGGATCAGTCCTCACAGACCCTCCCTCCTCCCCTGGGAGTTGCAGTCCGTTTTGTACATAGTTTCTATTCTTAACATTGGTTTTGTGGTGCTGGTTTATTAAGCTATGTCATTTGACTGAGCAAGATGGCACCTTTAGGCGGCTGAAAGGGGGAAGCCACGCATTGCGTGCAGATTCCCAAAGGCTTTCAACTAGAAAGCTGGGGAAATGCTCAGCAGGGGCTCCCGACGATGTGTGATTGTCACCCAATATGTGAGGACTGACTTCCTGCTTGGTCCTGGATGAACGAGAACTGCCCATGAAAGTGCAGCCCAGGGCTTCAGGAAAGGTCAAGGAAACGAAAGACATCGTGGTATGTGAGATGGATTCTATCTTGAAAAGACAAAATACCAAAAGGCTATCCATTCATGTGTTTTATTGGACTACAGCATGGCTTTGACTGTGTAAACCATGAAGAAACTCTGGGCCACATTAAGAAGCATGGGTATACCAGTAACCCCCGATAGTAACTCTTACACAACCTTTAACACTTAGCAAGCCAACAATTCAAACTATAACTAGGAGAAACAGAAGGTTTAAAACTCAGAAAAGGGTTACGACAAGGCTGCATTGCCTTTCCCCCTACCTCTTTAATTTATGTGCAGAACAAATCAGAGAAGCAGGACTGTATGAACATAACCAAGGTATGAAGATTGGTGGAAGACCACTACCTTCGCTATGCTGATACCCGCCCCCCCCACATTTAAACTGGCTTGAAGTGAAGATCTGAAACATTTGCTTCTCAAGATCAAGGAACAGTCCTTTAAAATGGCCTACACTGTTAAATGTTAAGAAGGCAAAGATCCCAGACAAACCCTGGCAAAATCAATAAGTTCATCATTTTGATGGAGAAGAAATTGAACTAGTTGACAACTTTACCTACTTGGATCAAACCATCAACTAAAAAAGTACAAGTAGTCAAATCAGATAATTGTAGTGAAATCAGAACCGATGCACTGCTCTTGGCTGAATTGGCTATGAAGGGACACTAGATAGAGATTCTTAAGAGCAGAGATGTCTCTCTCTATTCTGATACCAAAGATTTGATTTGTGCCAAAGCCATGGTATTTTCAATAATGTCAAAGTTGGACAGTGCAAAAGATAAAAAGGAAGAAAAATTGATGCCCGTTTGAATTATGGTGCTGGCAACGAATACTCGCGTGTAATTATGGACTGCCCGAAGAACAAACCAGTCAGTACTAGAGGGAGACATCAAACCTAAAGCTTTCCTAGAAGCTCAGACAAGAACGGACTTTCATACGGTTTGGAAACGTCATATAAAGAAAGATAGTTAGAGAAAGAATAAATGGCTTGGCCAGAGGTAGAAGGTGCAATGCAAAAGAGGAAGGCCAGCAACCGAGATAGATTGATACAATAAACAGGCAACTATGTGGTGCCACTCTATCAAACACTGAGCCGTCCTGACGGACCGACCGAACAGCAGTTTAGGTCAACTATCAAGAGGGTTGCCATGAATTGACACAGACTTGACAGCACTTAACAACTAAAGGTTGGCCAGGAGGATCAGACAAATGTTTATGAATCTCTGGTACTGTATAGAAAACTGGAATCTGAGGAAATTTTAAATTTATCAAAATGTGAAATTTTGTGTGTCAAAAATCCCAGTGATATCCATTCTTTACAATATCTTCAATCTGAGATTTCAAAATTGAAGTAGGATCCTCAGAAAGTCACTTATATTATTTGGCATCTCCCAGCTGATCAAAACTTCAGCATCATACTGCTGTTTGATTTGGACGACCACTGTGCCCACCTTGTCCACCCTACGTATGACCAGAGATTTATTATTGGCTATATCTCAGACATCCAAATACTATTGTCGACTCATATTCTAAGAAAAAGGCACCGATTTTTTCTCCATCTGCAAAACCAGTCTTTGAAAGGTATCAATCATGGGATCTAATGGCACCACCAGAATCCATTTAGGTTTATTTAGAAAGGTTTAGATCACTTTCTGCGAACCAACTCAATCAAAAGGGTTTACAAGAAGCAAAATACAATATCATCACAGAACAGAAGTCATGAACAAAGTACACAGAACAAAGCACCTGAAACCCTCTTTAATCACCCAAGCTCATGCCAGCACAGACAAATAGCCATGTCTTCAAACCCTAATGGAAGGCAAGCAACGAGGCCAGAGCCCACGCCCCCAACAGGAGAGCATTCCAACGCTCACGGGCCACTGCTCTAAATGCCTGCTCCCGGTGTGAAGCCTTACAGAGCGTTTCCAGGCCTGGCACCTCCAAGAAGCCACCCTGGGAAGACTGCAGAGCCCGGGGAGAAAGTCACGTACCAGCAGTGACCAATCAGCTTACATCCAACACCTGGCGGAGCATCGTAAAGCCATCTCAGATAAAATCAGACAGCACCACACAGATACCCTGAAATGATCATTGAATAAACCTCACGACTTGTTTAACTTAGTTAAAACGCTTGCCAAAGAGCCAACCCCTGAGCACCACAGCAGGATCCACCCACAGGACTATGCAATTTACATGCAATCTAAAATGTGCAAGACTAACAAAATATTAATACCGGACCCTCCTGATGAACAAGACTACCCAGTATCACTGGCATCCTTCTCTACTCCCTCGAAGAAAACTATTGAAGATACCATCCTAGCTCTAAACACAACCACTGCACACACAGACCCTTGCCCTGCGCACTGGATAAAGGACCTGCGATGTGACATATCCTCAACTATAGCAAAAATCTTAAACTATTCCTTCACCACTGGCTCTTTCCCATCTACGCTCAAGCAGACCTCTGTAAGACCGCTGCTAAAGAACACCAAACTTGATCCTCAAAAGGTAAAATCTTATAGGCCCATATCTAGCATACCTATGCTAGCAAAAATCATCGAGAAAATAGTGCACAGACAATTACAGTATCATATAGACACCTCAGCCCCACTGGATCCAGCTCAACATGGTTTCAGAGAGTCGCATGGAGTAGAAACACTACTCACAACACTCCTCAACAACATAATCTCATGTGTGGATAACATACGCCAGGGCTTCGCTCTTGTCTTCCTAGATATAGCAGCGGCTTTTGACTCGATATGCCACGAAATTCTCATCTGCCGGCTAAGGGAAAAAGGCATCTGTGGAACAGCACTCGAATGGTGCAAATCTTACCTGTCCGATAGATGGCAGCATGTCCGAGTCGACGGGGACACATCTGAACCTTTCCAACAAAGTCAAGGTGTACCTCAAGGATCCTCTTTATCTGCATTGATGTTTAATATATACATCCAACCCATCTGCGACATCATCAGATCCTTTAATGTCAGTTACATGATATATGCAGACGATGTGCTACTATATATGCCAATATCATTGGATTGCCTAGACCAGCGATGGCGAACCTATGGCACGCGTGCCAGCTGTGGCACGCGAAGGCCTTGCAGCTGGCACGCGGGAAGGTCCGCAAGTAAAATTTAAAAAAAAAAAAAAAAAAAAGCTGTCTTCTCCCGCTGCCGGGGCCGCCGCGGCAGAATCGAGTGTGCCGCGGGGCCCCCCCTGCCCAGCACAGCCTGCCCTCCCCCTCTATCCGCTCTCTCACCACAGCTCACAGTGACATGCGCCGGCTTTCAGAGAGCGAGGGAAGAGTTTCTCCCTCGCTGCTCTGTTAAGCCCGCGGGGGCTGATGGGAAGTTCCCATCAGTCCCCGCAGGCTTAAAAGAGCCGCGAAAGGGAAACTAATCCCTTCGCGCTCTCTAAAAGCCGGCGCGTGTCACTGTGAGCTGCGACGAGAGAGCGGATAGAGGGGGAGGGCAGGCTGTGCTGGGCAGGGGGGGCCCCGCGGCACACATTCGATTCTGCCGCGGCGGCCCCGGCAGCGGAGAAGACAGCTTTTAAAAAAAAAAAAATTCCCTCGGCTGGGCTGGGCTGTGGGGGGGGGGGGGTTAGGAGTGCTGATGGGCTGGGGGGGGTTAGGAGTGCTTATGGGCTGGGGGGGGGTTAGGAGTGAAGATGGGCTATGGGGGGGCTGGGGGGGGGTTAGGAGTGCTGAGGGGCTGGGGGGGTTAGGAGTGCTGATGGGCTATGGGGGGGTTAGGAGTGCTGATGGGCTATGGTGGGGTTAGGAGTTCTGATGGGCTATGGGGGGCTGGGGGGGGTAGGAGTGCTGATGGGCGATGGGGGGCTAGGACAGGAAATGGGCTGATGGGGAGGGGTTAGGACTTGAGGTGGGTTGATGGGGTTAGGACTGGTAATGGGCTGTGGGCTGTTGGGGGGTTAGAACTGGTAATGGGCTATGGGGGGGTTAAGACTGGTAATGGGCTGTGGGCTGATGGGGGCTGTCTGGTAATGGGCTATGGGGGGGTTAGGACTGATAATGGGCTATGTGGGGGGGGCTAGGACAGGAAATGGGCTGATGGGGAGGGGTTAGGACTTGAGGTGGGTTGATGGGGTTAGGACTGGTAATGGGCTGTGGGCTGTTGGGGGGGTTAGAACTGGTAATGGGCTATGGGGGGGTTAAGACTGGTAATGGGCTGTTGGCTGATGGGGGCTGTCTGGTAATGGGCTATGGGGGGGGTTAGGACTGATAATGGGCTATGGGGGGGGGCTAGGACAGGAAATGGGCTGATGGAGGGTTAGGACTTGAGGTGGGTTGATGGGGTTAGGACTGGTAATGGGCTGTGAGCTGTTGGGGGGGTTAGAACTGGTAATGGGCTATGGGGGGGTTAAGACTGGTAATGGGCTGTTGGCTGATGGGGGCTGTCTGGTAATGGGCTATGGGGGGGGGCTAGGACAGGAAATGGGCTGATGGGGAGGGGTTCGGACTTGAGGTGGGTTGATGGGGTTAGGACTGGTAATGGGCTGTGGGCTGATGGGGGGGTTAGGACTGGCAATGGGCTATGGGGGGCTGACTGGAAATGGGTTGATGGGGTTAGGACTGGAAGTGGGTTGATGGGGGAGGCTAGGACTGGTATTGGGTTGGGGGGTTGCTAGGACTGGAAATGGGCTGATGGGGGGCTAGGACTGGAAATGGGCTGATGCAGGGACTAGAAGGGAATGGATGCTGGGTGAGGCTGGAACTAGAAGGGAGATGATGTTGGGGGAGGATTAGAATGGGATGGGGCTGGGAGAGTAAAATGGAGAGGGGAAAAGTATTTTGTGTGGGAGGGATAAAAAATCTACAATTGGCCGGGTATTGGGAGAGTAAGTGGGGATTGAGGATGGAGGGGTAAAATTTGAGTGGATGAAATAGGAATGAGGAAAGAGCAAAAGGAGAAAGATAGCGTAGTTACTCACCTGTAACAGGTGTTCTCCAGGAGCAGCAGGAATCAGTCCTCACTTATGGGTGACGTCGGCGCCGACGGAGCCCTCGCGGAGCAATTTTCCCCAGCTTTCAAAGAAAGCCTTTGGGAATTGCAGCGCGCATGCGCGGTCGTCTTCCCGCCCGAAGGTGCCATCTTAGCCAGTCAGATGACATAGCTAAAAAAGACAGCATAAAAATTTGCAAAAAGAACATAAGCAGACGATTGCAACTCCAAGGGAGGAGGGAGGGTAGTGAGGACTGATTCCTGCTGCTCCTGGAGAACACCTGTTACAGGTGAGTAACTACGCTTTCTCCAGGACCAAGCAGGAAGTCAGTCCTCACTTATGGGACTCCCAAGCTCAAGGCTACCGGAGACCCTAAGCACAAAAATGAGCTCCCTCTAGCTCAGCAGCACAGAAGGAAAGAATCTTCGCTGAATTATCACCCACCGGTAGCCCACATCCGGGATGGAGGTAGGAGTTGCTCAGACCTCAAAGAGATTACGGAGGACTGCCTGTCCGAAAGCACTGTCCCTACGGGACTCCCTCTCGAGACAGTAATGGACCGCAAAAGTCTGGCTCGAAGACCAAGTAGCGGCCCGGCAGATGTCTGCCAGCGGAACAGAGCGGAGGTAAGCCACTGACGTGGCCTTTGCCCGAACACAATGAGCCGTGACTCGACTTTCTAAGGAGAGTCCGGCTGCCCCATAAGCCCAAGAGATACAGTCCGCAACCCAGATGGACAGAGTACGCTTGGAGACCGGGAGCCCCAATTTATTGGGGTCAAAAGACACAAAAAGCTGAGCAGCTTTACGGTGCTCCCGCGTACGGTCAAGGTAGAAGTTCAATGCCCTTCTACAGTCCAGGGTATGGAGGACCGTCTCAGCTCGGCTGGAGTGTGGTCTGGGAAAGAAGGTTGGAAGTACCACCTCCTGATTCATGTGAAAAGGGGAGACCACTTTAGGCAGAAACTTAGAGTGAGTCCGTAGGACTACCCTATTCTTGTAGAACCGAGTGTAGGGGGGATCAGACACGAGGGCCTGCAATTCACTCACGCGCCTAGCGAAGTGAGGGCTATCAAGAACAGTGTTTTCCAAGACAGAAAACGGAGGGAACAGGTAGCCATAGGTTCAAAAGGCGGACAGGTGATCCGCTGTAAAACCACATTCAGGTCCCAGTCAGGTGCTGGCGGGCGCAGAGGTGGTTTAAGTAGAAGGAGACCTCGGAGAAACCTCACTACGAGAGGGTCGTTGGAGAGAGGTCTGCCGTCCACCGGCACATGATGTGCTGAAAGAGCACTGAGGTGAACTTTGACGGAGTTGGACTTAAGTCCCAGATTAGAGAGGTGTAGCAAGTACTGTAAGATCACCGACACCGGGCAGGAGAAGGGATCCTGAGACTGTTGGGAACACCAGATTGCAAAGCGACGCCATTTAAGGGCGTAGCATTTGCGGGTAGAAGGCCGTCGCGAAGCCAAGACGACCTCCTCCACCTCCGCCGGCAAGAGAAGAGGAGCAAGGACTACCCTTTCAGCAGCCAGGCCATGAGGTTGAGAGACCTGAGGTTGGGGTGCAGTAGGGACCCCTGATCCTGAGTGAGGAGATCCGGTTGTACCCCCAGAGGGATTGGATCCTCCACCGCCAGTTGCAGCAGGAGAGGAAACCACGGCTGCCTGGGCCAGCGAGGGGCCACCAGGATCATGAAGGCTTTGTCTCGGAGAACCTTGAAAAGAGTCCGAGAGACTAACGGGATGGGAGGGAAAGCGTACAGAAGGCTCCCCGACCATGAGATCAGAAAGGCGTCCGCCGCAACCCGAAGGGGGTGTGGCTGACGAGAGCAGAAGCGAGGAAGCTGCCGGTTGTGAGGACTGGCAAAGAGATCCACCATGGGGAGACCCCACCTGAGGAAGAGCTTCTGAACGATCAAGGGATCCAGACGCCACTCGTGCGGCTGGAGGACCCTGCTGAGTTTGTCTGCCAGGCAATTTTCTTGGCCCGGGAGATAAACTGCCTTGAGGAGAATGCCGTGACTGACGGCCCAAGAGCAGAGCTTCTGTGCCTCCCGGCAGAGGAGGAAGGAGCCCGTGCCCCCCTGCTTGTTCACGTAGAACATGGCAACTTGATTGTCCGTCTGGACAAGGACGGACTGTTGGGAGGTCAGGTGGGAGAAGGCCTTGAGAGCTAGGCGGATCGCCCTGAGCTCCAGGAAGTTGATCTGCTGAGCAGACTCCCACTTGGTCCAGAGGCCCTGAGTACGTGCCTCTTGGCAATGTGCTCCCCAGCCCAGGAGGGATGCATCGGTGGTCAGCACCCGGGTCGGCTGAGGTGACTGGAAAGGCATTCCTAATATCAGGTTCGGCTGCCGGAGCCACCACCGGATAGACGAGACCAGCGGCTCGGAGACGCGCACTAGGTCTGCTAGGCCGCCTGTGGCTTGTCGCCACTGCCGGCGGAGACACCATTGAGCAGACCGCATATTCAGGCGGGCATTGGGGGTCACATGGACGGTGGAAGCCATATGGCCGAGCAGTCTCAGGAAGCGCCTGGCGGAGACCAGGGGCTGGCTGTGCGAAAGCGGTCGGCTAGGTCCATGAGCCGCTGAGCCCTGTCGAGCGGTAGGTACGCTCGCGCCTGAGGAGTGTGCAGTCTTGCGCCGATGAACTCGAGATCCTGTGAGGGGAGCAAAGTGGACTTTGCGAAGTTTATGACAAAGCCCAAGTGCTGCAGCAGAGTCACCGTGCGGTACGTGGCGTTGGTGACCTCCTGAGCGGACGCTGCTCTGATGAGCCAGTCGTCGAGGTACGGAAAAACATAGAGGCCGTGAAGCCGGAGATGGGCCGCCACGACCGCGAGACATTTTGTGAAGACTCACGGTGCGGAGGACAGGCCGAAGGGCAGTACTCTGTACTGGTAATGATTTCCTGCCACCACAAACCTTAGGTATTGGCGGTGGCTGGGGTGGATGAGGATGTGCGTGTATGCATCCTTTAGATCCAAGGAGCATAGCCAATCTCCCTGCTGGAGGTAGGGCAGAAGGATTCCAAGGGTAAGCATTTTGAACTTCTCCCGCACAAGGAACTGGTTGAGGTTGCGCAAGTCCAGGATGGGTCTGAGGCCTCCTGTTCTCTTTGGTATCAGAAAATACCTTGAATAGAAGCCTTGACCTCTCAGGTGGTGTGGCACCGGTTCCACCGCCTGTTCCTGCAGAAGACCTGCTAACTCCTGAAGGAGCAACTCCCTGTGCAGAGGGGGGCGCGGAGGCTCTCCCGGAAAATAGGAGGGAGGGACCTGATGGAAGTGGAGGAGGTAGCCCTCTCGCACGACCTGAAGCACCCAGGCATCTGTGGTGATGCTGGACCACCTGTGGGCGAAGTGAACCAGCCGGCCTCCGGTGCTGGGGGGGACCAGCGGGGGGGAGAGGCTATGCTGAGCGAGTCAAAAGCCCCCACCCTGCTGAGCAGGGGCTGGTGGTGCAGGCTTGGGGGCTTGCTGCCTACGGGACCCGTTACCCCGTCCCTTGGCCTGCTGGCCCTGTTGGGGAGCTGCAGGGGCCTGATAATGGGGGTATTGTTTGTAGGCAGCTGCCTTCCTCGGGTAAAAGGACTTTTTTCCCGAGCCCTTCTTTTTCTGGGAAGGGGCGGAGGTCTTCCTAGAAAGCCTGGTCCTAGTGAGAGTCTCAGTCTCAATTTGTGCAGCCTTTTCCGCCATGGGCTTGCCAAAGAGGTTTTCGCCTCGGCAGGGGACATCGACCAACTTGTCCTGTACCCAGGGTTCAAGGTCGGACGACTGAAGCCAAGCCTGTCGGCGGGCACCGATGCCGGCTGCGGCTACTCGAGCCGAGGCTTTCAAAGCCATCATAGGCTGCTCGGGACATGAACTTCGAGCATTCCCGAATACCCGTGGACAAGGCCAGGAACCTCCGCAAAGGCTCCTCGGAGAGACCAGCGGAGAATCCGGCTAGCTCTTTAGCCAGATCCCTGAGATACATGCCCATGTATAGCTGGTAAGTCTGGACACGACAGGCGAGCATAGAGCCCTGGAAGCACTTCTTGCCAAGGCCATCCAGGTTACGGGCCTCCCTTCCAGGAGGCACCGAGGAGTGCATCTTCTGGCTCTTAAGACGATGCATGGCCGATTCCACTACCATGGAATGGTGTGGCAACTGCGCCTTTTGAAAGCCAGGGCTCTTGCGGACTCGATAGATAGAATCGACCCGCTTGCTCAGGACCGGCGAGGAGGCCGGACTCTCCCACATGCGGAAGAGTAGTCGTTCCAGCATAGGAGGAACCGGCACAGTAAAGTGTTCCCTCGCGGGAGAGTCATACTGGAGGGCGTCGAGCTCCTCGGCTCGAGGCTCCTCCTCGGGATCCGCAGGGAAGGCCAAAGCCTTGGCCATATCCCTAACGAAGTCCGAGAACCGGGCATCCTCCGGGGGGGACTGCTTCCGAGGCTCGGACTCCGGAGAGTCCGATGGGACACACCGAGTCCGGAAAGAATCAGGTGACTCTTCCTCCTCAGACTCCCAGACCGACTCCGACGAGGACTCGGTGGGGTCGGCCCGGGCAGGGTGCGGCGCCAGCCGCCCCGACGCCGAGGGAGTCGGCGTCGGCGACCTCGGTCCCGAACGGGAGGCCGAGGGCGACCTCGACCGAGGATCGACTCGAGTTCTCATCGACTCGAGGATCGGCTCGATCTCCGGGGTCGACTTGGACGTCGACGTCCCGGCGGTCGGGGCAGCGACGCCAGCGAAGCCAGCGAGCAGTGCCCGCTGCTGGTCCATGAAGGCAGACAGTCTGCTCTCCAAGGCCGTCAACCTGAGTCCGAGCTCAGGTGACCCAGCAGCCCCCGACTCGGGCCCCGACGGCGTCGGGCCCGACGTCGGCTGTCGCGGAGGCGAGTCCAGAAGGACTACAGGACTTACCCGGGCAGGCATCTCCGACTCCAGGCGAGGTCGCTTCGGGAGGTGTTCCTTCTCCAAGGACCCGGGGCGGCTGTCGGGGCTATGCGACCTGGCCCTCGCGGAGCCAGGAGCGTCCACCGACGCCGCCCTCGCGGGTTTTTCCTTCCGACGATGGTCCCCGGAGGGAGAACCCCGGTCGGAGGAGCTCCGGCGACGGTCCGAGCTGGAGCCCTTTGACACGGAGGCCTCCGACGAGGTCCGGGTACGGCTGGGGTCAGCGAAGATTCTTTCGCGCTGATGCCGCCGACTTCTCAACGCCTTCGAGGACAGTTTGCTGCAGGGCCCACAGATCAGTTCCTCATGATCCGGGCCCAGCAGCGGAGGCAAAAGTCGTGTGTGTCGGTTAGTGACATATTTCGGTCACACCGACCACACCGCTTAAAGCCACTGGCAGCCATCGGGGGAAAAAGGGCCCCTGCGAGGTCAAAGGACCGGGCTGCCAGGGAAAAAGAAAATGAAAGCTGACTAAGTCAGAAAAACCGAAAAAAACGTTAGAGGACTCGAGACCGGCGTCGCGAGTCCGGGCGGGAAAACGATCGGCGTCGAACCGAAAGAAAAAAGTATAAAATAAGAGGAAAATCAACTTTTTCGCGGGGACAAGACGGGGACGTCTGCAGGGCTCCGCGGAAAAAAGAAGACTGGCTAAGATGGCACCTTCGGGCGGGAAGACGACCGCGCATGCGCGCTGCAATTCCCAAAGGCTTTCTTTGAAAGCTGGGGAAAATTGCTCCGCGAGGGCTCCGTCGGCGCCGACGTCACCCATAAGTGAGGACTGACTTCCTGCTTGGTCCTGGAGAATAGTATGTTAAAGCGGATGTAGAGAGAGAGAATGGAAAAAAAAACTAGAAGAGAGAAGAAAGGACAAATGGACAGCAGATGATGGAGAGTTAGCAGAAAACATGAAGAAACCAGAAGAAAGTGGCTGGAGCAATTGCAACTGAAAAAAATGCACAAAAGGTAGAAAGATATCTCTTTGACAAGTTATCAGCATGCATGCAACAACAAACATCACATTAATTTTTTTCATGTATAGATTCTTTGGGAATACACACCGAGTCCTGACACAGTTAACATTTTAAAGAAGTTTATATTTTTTTTACTAATTATACATTTTACATTTTATGTTAATAATACATTTAAAATATATTGTGTAACTGAATCAAATTCTTCCTAAATTCATTAAATTGAATGAAATCATTAAAACATTATAAATTGCCAATAAATTGAAATGAAAACCAAAGGATTGTGAATCAAATTGATTCTCTGACAATACAAAGATTCCAACCTTTACAAATGATGTTACATAGTTCAGGCAACTTTATAAAGAGTTTTTAGATACTAAAATCTTGTTGTTAAGGTTTAATTGACGTGCTGGCACTTTGAGGAAATTCTTTGGTTTTGTGCGGCAGTTTGGGCACTCGGGCTCAAAAAGGTTAGCCATCACTGGCCTAGACCTTACCCCACTGACTAACTGCTTTGACACCATATCAGAGTGGCTCCTATCACAAAACCTGAGAATACAACACAAAAAGACGGAAGTCCTGTTCGTCTCGAGGAACACCAACTTCACCCCTCCTAGTTGTATTAACGTAAAAGATGCCCAACTCCAAGTTAAACCGGCAATACGCTACCTTGGAGTAACGCTGGACCAAAACCTTGACATGAAGAACCACATAGCCAATACAGTCAAGGCAATCTACTTTAAAATCAGATCCCTCAGACACCTACGCATGCTACTTGAACCGGATGATTTCCGTACCATTTATCAAGCCCTTATACTCCCCCATTTCGACTTCTCAAACTCCATACTACAAGGACTCCCCCGGTCCACCCTGAACCCCCTGCAACTAGCCATGAATAGTGCAGCGAGGGTACTCCTCGGGGCATCCAGGAGAGATCACGTAACACCCCTTCTAAAACAGCTACACTGGCTCCCCATTCAAGCAAGGATCAGTTTCAAGACCTTACTGCTAACATTCAAAGCGGCTAAGGGGCTGACCTCTTCCTCTCTCTCCAACCTCATACAACCACTTGCACCAAACAGGCCACGAAGAACAGCAGAATTAAACACACTATTTATCCCAAATGATACCACAAGATGCACTAGATCAACAGCCAACAGAGCCTTCCAATTCTGCGCCCCAACTCTATGGAACACCTTACCAGCACAAATCAGAGCAATACCTAATCTGAGTCAGTTCAGAAAGGCACTAAAGCATTTCCTCTTCCTTAAATATCTCAATGACAGCTCCGAACATAACCCCCAGGCGAATAGCAGAAGTGGTCAAACAGATAGACCCCCGCAACAGGCCAACTTCACAATGTAAATAACAAGTTGTTCCATATACTATTGTACCACCGTTGTATATAGTTAACCAGGATATCCTTTATCAGATAACCCTTCATTGTATTTAGTTTCCCCTATTTCGCCAAGTTATACTTCCTGTTAAATGTAACGACCAGACATATGTAAACTGTCGGATGTTTTCTGTTCAATGTAAACCGCGCTGATGTCTAATAGTGCGGTATATAAGAATTGTCAATCAATAAATAAATAAATACCATGACAGCAACTCCAGCAAATACCGCAGAACCTCAACGATGATAACCAGCAACTTAAAGAGCCCCCATTTCCATACCGGCAGCAAGTGCAGCCATGCCAAAGATGGCTGGGCACTTTCCCCGTGCCAAGTCCTGGTCAGCAGCCGCTGGATTTTGCTTAACCTGCAAGTTGCACAGCTACCTCCACAGCAGCCCCACATAAAGAACATTACAATAATCAAATGTCCCCAGAACCATGGTCTGAACCACTAAATGTAGCACAGCTGGTTGCAAAAACAGCTGCAGCTGATGTAACAGCCAAAGTTTCCGCCAGGCGGACTGAACCACATGGCTTACCTGCCTGTCTTCAATGCCTGTGCATTACAGGAACACCCCCAAGGACTTAATCTCCACAGCCCATGGGAGCACCACTCTTCTGACAAATCACGTCTGTGCCCTTCTCTTCTATTGCTAACTCCAGACTTTTCTCATTTCACCTTGCTGCTCCTTATGCCTGGAACAAACTACCTGAGCCTGTACGTCAGGCACCATCTCTGACCCTTTTCAAATCCAGGCTGAGAACTCACTTCTTCACTGCTGCTTTTGGATCTTGACTCACCTGGTCTCCTTTGTGTTTCCTTACCATTCCCCCTAGATGTATCTCGTGTCTACAGCTACTGTGTTGTCTTTCTTGACTGGACTGTAAGCTCTGATGAGCAGGGACCGTCTTTTACATGTGTCTGTGCAGCACTGCATATGTCTTTTAGCGCTATACAAATGTTCAGTAGTAGTAGTAGCAGCAGCAGCAGCAGCAGTCCCCCCCCCATGATTATTGGCCAAGGGCCATAATCAGATAGGAGGGCCGGACCAAAACACAGTCTTATCGGGATTTACCACCAGACCATTGCCCACCAACCACGCTCATACACCATCCAAACCCTAGTTCAGCCACTAGAGAACCTCCACCCGAGACATCCGCATCGGCCCTTGGAGCAAGGGGTCGATCCTGCATGGCAACCGCCACAGTCGATCCACCTTCAGATGCACCAGTTCAGCATACCACGGGCACCTCGGTCAGTCGGGAGCCACTAGAATCACCCTTCCCCGGTGCACCTCGATCCGCTGTACCACGTGGCCTATGAGCGCCCACAGGGGAAGCACATAAAAGTAGCCTCTCCATGGGCCACTTTTGCATCAGAGTATCCAGTCCTTCCAACATTCACTCTCTTCTTCTGCTGAAGAACTGGCTCGCTTTGGCTGATGCCAATGTTGCCATAAGATCCATGATTGGCATGCCCCAGCACTGCGTGATCTGTCCGAACACTGCATCATTCAGGGTCCACTCCCTAGGGTCCAAGCAAAAGCAACTCAGGTAATCTGCCATCACGTTTTCCGACCCTGCCACGTGCGCTGCTGAAATTGCTTGAAGGTGCTTGTTTGCCCAGTCCAGCAATGCCCTGGCCTTTGTTTCTAGGCAGTCATTGTCCATGCCCCTCTGACAACTGATATAGGCCAGCAAAGTGGTATTGTCTGAGAAGACCCTTATTGCCTTTTCCTGCAGTACAGGATGAAACTGCTGTAGTGCGAGGAGGAACACCTGCATTTCCAACTGGTTGATGGGCCAAGACGCCTCATCTGGTTTCCAGCGCCTCTGAGCAATGTGCCCCTCGCAGTGAGCCCTCCAGCTGGAAAGGTTTAAATCTGTCAGCAGAATCCATTGCGATGTCTCCAGGGGCATCCCTAAAGAGAGCTCCTCGGGCTGCAAACCACCAATTGAGTGCCAACCTGGTGAGATTCGAACAAGGCAATGGCTGCATGAGAAAGTGCAGCTGGGGTAACCATTGGCACAGCCGTGACTTCTGCAATGGCCGTATATGGGCCTGCGCCCACAGTACCAGCTCCATGGTCTCTGCCATGGTCCCCAAGAGCTGCAGATAATACCACGCCGTCTCTACCATCATCTGAAGGAATTGGCATACTAGCTGCTGGAGTCTCTGCGCACTTTATTTATTTATTTATTACAAGCTCTTATATACCGCACTATTTGGGATCAGCGCGGTTTACAGTGTAACAAAAGACCATACAACAAGCTGTTTGGTTTTACATTGAACAGGAAGAAGAACTTGGATAATACATGGGGAAATTTTAACTGAACAATTTACAAAGTATATACAACAGTATTAACTGCGGCAGAAACTTTGCTGCGGCTGGTGTCAAAGTGGGCCTCCAGGTAATCTAGGTCTTGTTCCAACTGACTCTTGGCTACATTGATAAACAAGCCCAGATTTTGCAGCAGCTGGACCACTCTTGCTGTTGCCTATTTGCTCTCTCTCCTGCCCTAAATAAGTCAGTTGTTGAGATAAGGGTGCACCAGGATTCCCTCCTGGCATAGCGCTGCTGCCACCACCACCATGACCTTGGTGAATGTATGAGGAGATGTTGCTAACCCAAAGGGCAAATGTCCAAAACTGGAAGTGTCCCAATGGGCACCGCAAAGCGAAGGAACTGCTGATGTTCTGGTTGGATGGGAATATGCAAATATGCCTCTGTGAGGTCTAGAGACATTAAGAACTCCCTGCTTTGCACTGCCATGATGACCGATCGGGGTGACTCCACGTGGAAATGGGGTATCCGCAGACATCCGTTCACCTTATTGAGATCAAGAATGGGTTGAAAGAACCTTCTTTCTTTGGTACCACAAAATAAATGGAGTATCAACCACACCTGGAACTCGACTGCCTCTACGCCAGGGCCGAGGAACGCGTCTGCTTCTGCTTGTCCTCTGGCAGGCATCCCGCCTTTGATTCTCCTAAGTCCTTCACTAACTTCTCCAATTCCTCCCCAAACAGCTTATCCTTAAACAGAAGCCTACCGAGGCGTCACTTGGAGGAGACATCCGCTGCCCAATTCCACAGCTGCCCAATTCCACAGCTGATGTGCCACCACTACTGACGCCCTATTCTTTGACAGGCACCTGATGAGATCGTAGAATGCATCTGTGAGCTATGCGGCCCCAACTCCAGTTGTGCTGCAGCTGCTGCAGGCTCTTGCGATTCCGCGTTCAGCTCCAGCACCCCCTGTGCCCAGCAAAGGCAAGCCCTGGCCACAAACGCCCCACACACAGATGCCTGCAGCGAGAGAGCATCGATATCAACAGGATATCCAATTTCTTATCTTGTACATCCTTGAGCACCACACGGCCTTCTACAGGGATTGTGGTCTTCTTAGTCACTGCGGAGACCGCAGCATCTACCTTCGGGGAATGGAACCACTCCTGCGCCGGTAGTGGATAGAGGCGGGTCATGGCCCTAACCGCCCACAGCCCTGCCTCCAGAGATCCCACTCATCCTGGATCATTTGCTTGATCATCTGATGCAACAGCAACACCTTCTGTGGCTTCCTAACTGCCAAAAGGAGATAGTCTTCAAGGGTTTTCCTCACTGGTAACTGACCCACCAGCATGTTCAGCACTTTCAAGAACTGCTATGAGTGCCACCAACTCTTCCTGACAGAAGACACAAACTATGCGAGCCTCCTCTTCCTGCAAGATCTCCCCCTCCTCCAACTCCTCTATGATCACGCCCAACTCTGAATTCACATCCAAGTCCTCCTTGTCTGAGAAGATGGACCCCCGCTCATCAAAACGGGTCACCCTCGAGCCTGCACCTGCTCCCTGCCAGCTCCTCTTCAAGTTCCTGCTCTCCCTCCGCCACCTGCCTCTTCCTGTCCTTTCCAGGCACAGAGGCAGAATGTTTGTGTCCTTGTCGTCTCATACAGAAAGCTTTGTGCATGAGGAGGATGAACTCCAGAGAAAACGCCCCATGGACGGTGCCAGTCCCCAACCCCTGAAGTTGAGGGCTGAGGAGAGCCTATATGGATGGGTGGAGCGGATCCGGACTTCCCTGCCAAGGGGATGGAAGGATAGATCTGTGAGGAGAGGCTTAAAAGGTTAGGGCTTTTCAACCTGGAAAAGAGATGGCTGAGGGGAGATAATAGAGGTCTATAAATTAATGAATGGAGTGGAACAAGTAAACGAAGATAGATTGTTTATGCCAACAAAAAGCAGAAAGACCAGGCAACATGTAATGAAGCTACACTGTAACCCATACAAGATTAATAAGAGAAAATATTTTTTCACTCAACGCATAATCAAACTCTGAAATTTATTACTGGAGGATGTAGTAAAAGCTGTTAGCGTAGCTGGGTTTAAAAAAGGTTTGGACAAGTTCCTGGAGGAAAGGTCCATAAACCATTATTAAAGGGGACCCGGGAAATCCACTGTTTGTCCCAATACAAGATTGTGGAACCTGTGTCTTTTGTGGAACTTGTGTCTTCTGGGGAAACTGCTAGGTACTTGTGACCTAGATTGGCCACTGTTGGAAACAGGAAACTGGACTTTATGGACCTTAGTCTGACCCAGTATGGCATATCTTATGTTCTCATTTCTCACACCGTTTACAGTACGGGCATTTGTTTGCACTACTACAATGGAGAGAGCTTGAGCATGTTCTGATTTGGTGGAGGGGTGGCAACTGTGAGGCGTGTCTGAATTACAAGGAGCAATACTGGATTATATTTCCAATATGGTGCACCCATCAGTTTTGAATCAACAGGTTGAACAGTATGCTTTGATAAGCTGAAATAGTGCATAGGCCCTTTAAAAGCCTTCTGCTTTGTGGGCATTGAGAGTTTAAAAAGAAGCCACGGCTATATTGGCTTAAAGCCAGAGATATTCCAGCTGCTTGACGGAGGAGGCAGCGCCATACCTTACCCTATATGAGCAGTCCAGCCGCAGAGGGCGCAAAGGATATAGGGGCACATTTTGGGCTGGGGGCTCTCCTTCCCCCACGCTGCCTGCTGTTGCCCTGCTGCCACTCCTTTTTTTGTCTCAGCGGCAGTGGCACTGGCAACAGTGGAGCAGACCTGACTTCAAATTTAAAAAAAACAAACAAAACAAGCGGGCCTTTCCGACTCTGCACTTGTAGGCAGCGCTGGTCCCTCCCTCCCTTCTCTGATGTAGGTCATGACAGAGGATGGAGGGAGCGGACCTGCCTACAAGCGTGGAGTTGGAGGACTGCGTGGGTTTTAAAGAATTTGAAGTCAGGTCTGCCTCACTGCTGCCACCACCGCCTCTGAGAAAACAAAAAGTGCGGCAGCAGGGCAAGGCAGCCAGCTGGACACTGAGGACATGGAGCTATGGGTGAGATTGGGGGGGGGGGGAGAGAAGAGGGGCGCACGGCACATGTACAGTAGCAGAGGCACAATTATGGCTTGGTATGACCCTGGGAGAGGAGTAAGATATTCAGCTCCCATTCAGATGATGCAGAATTTGGCAGTTTGCAAGTTCGAAACAAAACATTGTGTTAGAATTTAGATACTGATATTTTAAAAGATACTTTACCTCGATCACTATTTAAAATTAAAATGAACCTCTAACTGGGGCAGCTTCTACAATAGTAGCCTTTGCTGTGATGGTCTGACAACGTTTTTTTTTCATACTGGGGAGCCAATAATTTCTATAGGATCATTGAAGAATCACTTTGTGAGATAAAAATAACCAAAAGGATCTATATGGTAATATTAATTTTATTATTTAATAATCATGTCTTATCAATGTCCCAGTTTTTATACTAATCTCCTATCATTTTGTTTCTTAATTGATCTCGTTTCATTTGATTCTTTTTTTGTGTGTCAAATGTGTGTGGATATATAGTCCAAAGCCATTTCCCTGGACACTTTTATTTAAAGGAGATATTGGACAGTAAGCGGTTGAATTGCAAGGTTGCTAAAAATGTTGACAACCTTGCAGGACTGTAATACTTGGGCAGGACTGTAATACTTGTGGCCTTTATGGACCTAGGAAATGCTGCCCTGTCCAAAATGCTATCAGTGGACAGTTGGACCCAGTGAACCCATTCAGCTCTGGAGCCTTGTTGCCTAGAAGGTTTTTAACCAGCTGGTATAGTTCTGAGGAGGAAAAAGGAAACCGTCATCAGATCCCCAAATGCTGGCCCTAGGAAGTTCCACTTCTGACAAATATTCTAAATTTACTTCTAATCTATGCCTGTTTCTGCTGCATACAATTTACAGCGAATAAACAAACACTTCAGGATTTGGTCATCCCTATATCCCTCCCTCCAAATTTCACTAGCCCTGGAAGTTAACAGCATTGTGTGCTATTTACATGGTGCAAGGCAGTGGCTGGATTTGGTCTTAAATTCATTAAAAAAAAAAAAAAAACACCAAAACTTTCCGCTGAACTTACTGTAGCTTATGATCCATATCATCCAGCTGATATTCCCTCAGCTTTGCCCTGGCCTACTCTAAATACCCCAAAACGTTTAGGTTACGGCCACTCTTATGCAGCTCCTCCAGCCTTTTTATTTCTGCTTGCAATGTCCATTTTTATTCCCCTTCTGCATAGTCTTCCAGGAACCTTGCAATACTAGTCTTCCCTTTATAATAGCTTTTAATCCATCCCGGAGTATCCCCACATCCACAGATCCCTCTTTATGATGTAAAATACTCAATGCAATCTGATCTCATAAGTAATGTGCTCTGAATAGTGGCAACCTGTTTAAATAGGCTGCAGGTTTTGTTCACATTCATTTTCGTTTTGCATTCTTCTAGTCTCACATGGTCCTCTTGCAATTTCTCACAATAAATCTGACCTGAAATACAAATTCCATCACCTTACTCATTATTCCCCTTTCCAGATCATTTATGAAGATATTAAACACAAGACTAATGTGGACGAAAATGACAAAACTATCTAGATAAACGTTTACTTCTATTTCATATGACACAATATGTGTCCTCATCCTACTTACTGCAGAGACAGTGGCCCCATGGATTTTTTCTCAATTCTTTATAATTTAGTGACATTGATACATTCATGAAACAGCAGAATCAAATTTGGTCTGTCTACGTAAATGTGTAAAATTAAACCAGTTGACAGATAGCAAGAAGTTAGCTGCCAAAGCTGATGATGGCATGAGGTCATCCTGTTTGTAGGCAATCCAGTGCCACCTACCTGCTTCATTTCTTGAGGTGTGTACAGCATGGTTCTAATAATCATCACTCTATCCAGAAGATCCAGAGGTATTCCATGAGGAGATACAATATCTTCTGTGCCTCTAAACATATACAAAAGGAAACAGTCACACATCCATCAGAGCTTTAGAAAACAAGTATGTTTCTGCCAAAGTTAGTTAAATTTTGATGTAAACGTAACCTCCAAACACAGATGTAAAATATCTTGTGTCTTATCATAGAAGTGAGAAAGGCCCTTTGCTGTGTACTACTCCGTCTTGTTATGGGATACCATCCTCTCAGCTATGGAGCATAGGATCAATGCATGCTTGCTTCCCCAAACTTTGTGTGGGGGAGGGAAGGGGGGGCAAATCTTTCTAAAGAGATAACAAGATAGGAATAGAAAAGAGGATACATGCAAAGACCTTAGGATTTTCTAAGCATGTGGACCTACAGTTATTCTCTTAATTATAGTTACAATTCCCATACAGGCCAGAAATCTTTAACAGCTTTATTAAACAGAATGATTAAAAATCAAAAACGGGTAAAAGCAAACCCGAGTGCCCTGATCTCAGAAGCCAAGCCGGGTCAAGCCTGGTTAGTACTTGGATAGGAGTCCACCTTGGAATACCAGGTGCTGTAGGTTTATTGTGCATTGAAGACAGACACTGCAATCTACCTCTGGTCTCACCTTGCTATGAAAACCCAGAGGATAGTTACAGGGTCACCAGGAGTGGACATTGACTCAATGATACTCAAAAAAAAGACCCATGGAGAAGCAGAACAAATTATTCACATGTGGGTGATGTCACCATAACAGCGCCAGTAATAAAAATCACACACGACTTAAAAGGCTTTCTGGGCATGTGCAAGACACCTGCCCCACACCCCTTAGTTTGTTTTATCTGCTTGGTTGGACAGAAGAAATTTTGTTCTCTTCTTAAAAAAAAAACAAAAAAAAACACACACACTTCATCTGCCCAGTTATTTTACTTCTTAAATTAGTGAATTCACTTAAACCATTTCAGAGCTTTCAGTTTATAAAGTGTGTCCTTGGTGTCTCCAAAGGATTAAACATAGAAACCTGACGGCAGAAAAAGACCTGACGGCAGAAAAAGACCTATCTAGTCTGTCATTCCATATCAACTATAATAGTCCCCTTTTCACCTTTAGAGATCCTCTGTGTTTGTCCCATGCTTTTTTGAATTCAGATACTGTCCTTATGTCCACTGGGAGACTATTCCATGCATCTACCACTCTTTCCATAAAGAAATATTTCCACATATTACTCCTGAGTCTATTCCCTTTCACTCTCATTGTATGTCCCCTCGTAGCAGAGCTTGCTTTCAATCGAAAGAGGCTCTCCTCCTGTGCATTTATGCCATGGATATATTTAAATGTCTCTATCATATTTTCTTTATCCCATTTTTACTCCAAAGCATACATATTAAGATATTTAAGTCTATCCTCATATGCTACATAATGAAGACCATTAACCATTTTAGTAACCGCCCTCTGTACCGACTCCAACCTGTCTATATCCTTCAAAAGGTGAGGTCTCCAGAACTGCACACAATACTCCAAATGAGGTCGCACCAGAGACTTATACAGAGGCATTAGCACCTCCTTTTTTCTGCTAGCCATTCCTCTCCCTATGCATCCAAGCATCCTTCTAGCTTTCACCATCACCTTTTCTACTTGTTTAGCTACTTTAAGATCGTCAGACACAATCACGCCCAGGTTCTGCTCTTCTTTTGTGGACAGAAGTACTTCGCCCCCCCCCCCCCCTACATTTTACCGCTCCTTTGGATTTTTTCAGCCTAAATGCATGACCCTGCATTTTTTTAGTATTAGATTTCAGCTGCCATATTCTAGACCATTGTTCAAGTTTACCTATATCCCTCCTCATGTCGACTCCTTCCTGTGTGTCTACTCTATTGCAGATTTTGGTATCGTCTGCAAACAAGCAAACTTTACCTGACAGCCCTTCCTTAATATCACTAATCAAAATTTTACAAGGAAAGCGGACCAGCAACAGATCCCTGTTGTACACTACTGGTAACCTCCTCCTCCTCCTCCGAATGAGCTCCATTTACCTGTACCTTCTGTCGCCTCCCACTCAACCAATTTCTAACCCAATCAGTAACTTTAGGGTCCATCCCTAGAGTGCTCAGTTTGTTTATAAATAGTGTCAATGGCTTTACTGAAATCTAAATACACCATATGTAAGGCTCTCCCTCGGTCCAACTCCCTGGTCACCCAGTCAAATAAATTTATCAGATTTGTCCGACAAGACCTGCCTCTGGTGAATCCATGCTACCTCAGATCCTGCAATCCATTGGGCTCCAGAAACTTCTCTATTCTCTCCTTTAGTGGTCTTTACAATAATTTACTACTACTGAGCATTTGTATAGCACTACAAGACGTACGCACAGACATGTAGTGACATGTATAGCACTACAAGACGCTGCACAGACATGTAAGAGACAGTCCCTGCTCATCAGAGCTTACAATGTAGTCTAGGCAGACAACACAGTAGGTGTAGACAGGAATATATCTAGAGGAAATGGTAAAGAAACACAAAGGAGATCAGGTGAGTCAATATCCGAAAGCAGCAGCGAAGGGGTGTTTTCTCAACCTGGATTTGAAAAGAGCCAGAGAAGGCGTCTGACATACAGACTCAGGTAGTCTGTCCCAGGCATAGAGCAGAAAGGTGAAAGAAGCGAAGTCTTAGCAGTAGAAGAGAAGGGCACCAAAGGTGAAATTAGACTTACCTGCTAATTGTTGTTCCTTAAGGAACTCCATTCCAGTCCCGGAATCTCTGGGATATAGGTTCCTCTAGCAGCTGGAGGAACCTATATCCCATAGATTCCGGGACTGGACTGGAGAGACGATAAGGAAAGAAGCTATTTGCCAGAAGAGCAGAGTTTTCGGGGAGGGGTGTAGGGAGGTATAAGAGGAAAGGTAGTGAGGAACTGCAGAGTGAATGCACTTATAGGTCAAAAGGAGAAGTTTGAACTGGATGTGGAAACGGATAGGGAACCAATGAAGTGACTTGAGGAGAGGGGTAATTCACTAACCAGAGGTTAGACTAACTGGCCTGTAGTTCTTATCATCCTTACATCCACTTTTGTGTAAAGGGACCACATGTGCCTTTATCCGTCCTTTGGCACCACTCTATCAGAGAAGCAGGATTGTATGAAGACAACAGAGGGGTGAAGATTGGTGGAAGACTCATCAACAGTCTTCGCTATGCTGATGATACCACAATATTGGCTGAAAGTGAAGACTATCAAACATATGCTTCTTAAAATCAAGGAACAGTCTTAAAATGGGCCTGCCCCTTAACATAAAGACGACAAAGATCCTGACAAACGGCAAAAATCATTAAGTCTGTCATTGATGGAGAAGAAATTGAAGCAGTGGACAACTTTAACTGGCTTGGATCAATAATCAATAAAGAAAAGACAAACAGTCAAGAAATCTGACAACGCATTGCTCTTGGCAGAATGACTATGAAGGACCCAGACGAGAGATTCTCAAAAGCAGAAATGTCTCTCTCCATACAAAGATTCAACTTATCCAAGCCACCGTTATTTTTAACATCTTATGGATGTGAAAGTTAAACAGTGAAAAAGACAGACAAGAATAAAACTGATGCCTTTGAATAATGGTGCTGGTGAAAAATACTGTGTATACCATGGAGTGCCCGAACAAACCAGTCTGTACTAGAGGAGATCAAAACAAAGCTTTCTTTAGAAGCTAAGATGACAAGACTTTGACTTTCATACTTTGGATGCATCATGCGAAGAGAGAGATCATTGGAGAAAGTGTGCTAGTGGGAATTGAACCCAGGTCACTTGCTGTAATGGATCCTCTAAAGTAGCATCCTCAGATGGTCCCAGCAAGGGCATATTAAGAGCTTTTAGCGTCTCCGAAATGAGTGCCGGCAACTCATCTCTCCGGAACACTCTGACCACTCTAGCTTGGTCTTCCTTGTCCGTAATCTCTGCTTCTAACTTGTTGTCAACATCAAAATCAGGATCCCCCTTGTTGTACTGCAGCCCCTCTAAGAATACCGACTGTTCCTTCTGGTCCCTCTCCTTCCTGGCTCTTTGTCTCGCTAACTGCGGACTTCCCACTCAGAGTCCCAGGTCACTTGTCCCCGATTACTCCGCCTATGGCACTTGTTGCTTGCCCCTTCTGCTGGCCCCCAAATGCCTTCTGAATAATCAAAATAAATTCTTGCGAAAAGATTGCCGCCAGGCCCCCTGGCAATGACACCTGCGAGGATGGGAGATCAGGCGCAGACAACGGCCCCGCTACAGGCTCTGGTAGCGGAAAATCCAGTGAGACTGGGTCCTGCCGCACTACTGGGGCACCTTGACCCTCAGCCGTGTCTTCCAAGGAGCCTTCCATAGTGGACTCATAAGAACATAAGAAATGCCATACTGGGTCAGACCGAGGTCCATCAAGCCCAGTATCCTGTTTCCAACAGTGGCCAATCTAGGTCATACGTACCTAGCAGTTTCCCCAAAAGACAGGTTCTGCAGTGCTTGTACTAGGCCAAGCATTGATATCCTGGGTCCCTTTTTAATAGTGGTTTATGGACCTTTCCTCCAGGAACTTGTCCAAACCTTTTTTAAACCCAGCTATACTAACAGCCCTTACTACATCCTCCGGTAACAGATTCCAGAGTTTGATTACACGTTGAGAGAAGAAATATTTTCTCCTATTTGTCTTAAATAGTTTTACCCTGTAGCTTCATTACATGCCCCCTAGTCCTTCTATATTCTGATAGCGTAAACAATTTATCCACGTTTATCCGTTCCACTCCATTCATTAATTTATACACCTCTATCATATCTCCCCTCAGCCGCCTCTTTTTCTAGGTTAAAGAGCCCTAACCTTTTTAGCCTCTCTTCATAGGAGTAGCCTTCCATCCCCTTCACCAATTTGGTGGCTCTTCTCTGTACTTTTTCTAATAACTCTATGTCCTTTTTAAGATACGGTGACCAGAATTGCACACAATATTCAAGGTGCGGTCGTACCATGGAGCGATACAGAGGCATTATAATATCCTTTGTTTTATTCTCCATCCCTTTCCTTATGATACCTAGCATTCTATTTGCTTTCTTGGCCGCCGCTGCACACTGGGCGGAGGGTTTTAACATGTTATCCACGATGACTCCTAAATCTTTTTCCTGGGTGGTGGTTTCTAATGTGGAGCCTTGCATCTTGTAACTATAGTGTGGGTTGTTCTTTCCTAGGTGCATAACTTTGCACTTGTCCACATTAAATTTCATCTGCCATTTGGATGCCCAGTCTTCCAATTTATCCAGATCCTCCTGCAGTTTTCCACAATCCTCTTGGGTTTTAACAACTTTAAACAGTTTTGTGTCATCTGCAAATTTGATTACCTCACTAGTTATTCCCTTTTCCAGGTCATTTATGAATATGTCAAAAAGTAGCGGACCCAGTACAGATCCCTGGGGTACTCCACTATTCACCTTTTTCCATTGGGAATATTGGCCATTTAGCCCTACCCTCTGCTTTCTATCTTTTAACCAGTTCCCGATCCACAATAGTACACTGCCTCCTATCCCATGACTTTTTAGCTTCGCCAAAAGTCTCTGATGGGGGACCTTGTCAAAAGCTTTCTGAAAGTCCAGATACACTATATCAACCGACTCACCTTTGTCTACCTGTTTATGCACACCTTCAAAAAAACAGATCAGATTAGTAAGACAAGATCTTCCTTGTCTAAAGCCATGTTGGCTGTCTCCCATTAGGCCATGACTATCTACATGCTGTGTAATTTTGTTCTTTATGATGGTTTCTACCATTTTCCCTGGTACTGACGTCAGGCTCACCGGTCTGTAATTTCCCGGGTCACCCCTGGAACCCTTTTTAAAAATTGGTGTTACGTTGGCGACCCTCCAATCTTCAGGTATTACAGATGATTTTAATGAAAGTTCACAGATTACCAATAACAGGTCTGCAATCTCATATTTCAGTTCTTTCAACACTCTGGGATGTATACCATCCGGTCCAGGTGATTTGCTACTATTCAGTTTATCAAATAGTTGTAATATATCTTCCCGGTGTAGCGATATTTCTCTCAATTCCTCTGCAGTATCACCTTTAAATACCACTTCAGTCTTGGGTAACACCCCTACATCTTCCTCAGTAAAGACCGAAGCAAAGAATTCATTCAGTCTCTCTGCTATAGCCTTGTCTCCTCTTACTGCCCCTTTTACCCCTCTATCATCTAATGGTCCAATTGACTCTCTCACAGGCCTTTTGCTACGAATGTACTTGAAAAAGTCTTTATTTCGTGTTTTTGCTTCCGTAGCAAGTTTCTTCTCAAATTCCCGCTTTGCCTGCCTTATCAATGCTTTGCATTTAACTTGCCAGTGCTTGTGCTGTTTCCAGTTTTCATCATTTGGCTCTTTTTTCCATTTTCTGAAGGTTGCTCTTTTGGCAGCAACAGCCTCTCTGACCTCACCTTTAAACCATGCTGGCAGTTTTTTGGACTTTCTTCCACTTTTCTTAATGCGTGGAATACAGCTGGTCTGGGCTTCGAGGATAGTATTTTTAAATAACACCCAAGCTTGCTGTAAGTCTTTAACCTTTGGAACCGCTCCTTTTAGTTTTTTCCGAACTATATTCCTCATTCTATCATAGTCACCCTTTTGAAAGTTAAAAGGTAGTACTGTGGATTCCTTTACTATCTGTCCTCCACTGATTAAATCAAACATGATCATACTATGATCACTATTGCCAAGTGGTCCCAACACCCTTATTTCTTGCACCAGATCTGGCGTTCCACTAAGGACTAGGTCCAGTATGGCTTCCCCTCTGGTCGGTTCATGAACCAGCTGCTCCAAGAAGCAGTCATTTATTTCATCTAGAAACTTTATCTCTTTAGCTTGTCCTGCTGTGACACTGTCCCAGTCGATACCGGGGTAATTGAAATCACCCATTATTACTACTCTGTTGTGGCTTTTGTTAGCTTCCTTGATTTCTTTGAGCATTTCATCATCCATTTGTTCATTCTGGCCAGGTGGTCGATAGTATACTCCCACTGCCATCACCTTCGCCTTCATAAATGGAATTTCAATCCATAGAGATTCTACAGCATATTTTGTTCCCTGCAAAACTTTAATCCTTTCTGACTCAATGCCCTCTCTAACATAGAGCGCAACCCCTCCACCAATTTGTTCAGCTCTATCATTACGATATAGTTTGTATCCAGGTATCACAGTGTCCCACTGGTTATCCTCCTTCCACCATGTCTCTGAGAGTGCAATCATATCTAACCTCTCATTTAATGCTATATATTCTAATTCTCCCATCTTATTGTTTAGACTTCTAGCATTGGCATACAAGCATTTTAGAGACTGTATTTTATTAATATTAATCTGGCTATTGGTAGGCATGGGTAATTGGGAATCTTTATGCTCTGTCTGCTCCTTACTCAAGGGCATTTGGGCTACTATACTCCCTTTTGGAACCTCACTGCTTTTGGTAGTATCCTTCAAGGATACCTTTGTCCGAACCGTGCGCTCCTGGGTGACTGTCGGCTTTCCCCTATTTTCTAGTTTAAAAGCTTCTCTATCTCTTTTTTAAAGGTTAATGCCAGCAGTCTGGTCCCATCCTGATTAAGGTGAAGCCCATCCCTTCGGAAGAGCCCCCCCTTTCCCCAGAATGTTCCCCAGTTCCTAACAAATCCAAAACCCTCATCCTTGCACCATTGTCTCATCCACGCATTGAGACTCCGGAGCTCTGCCTGTCTTTTGGGTCCTGCACGTGGAACAGGAAGCATTTCGGAGAAAGCTATCCTGGAAGTTCTGGATTTCAACTTCCTACCTAAAAGCTTAAATTTAGCCTCCAGAACTTCCCTACCACATTTTCCTATGTCATTGGTACCAACATGTACCAAGACAGCAGACTCCCCCCCAGCACTATCTATGATCCTATCTAGGCGGTGCGTGAGATCTGCTACCTTCGCACCAGGCAGGCAAGTTACCAGGCGATCCTCACGTCCACCAGCCACCCAGCTATCTACATTCCTAATGATTGAATCACCAACTATAACAGCTGTCCTGACCCTCCCCTCATGGGGACATGGCCCTGGAGAAACGTCCTCGGTGCGAGAGGGTTTTACATCACCTGGAGGACAGGTCCTAGTTACAGGATCACTTCCTGCCACACCAGGGTGATGCTCTCCTGTCACGTGACCTCTCTCCTCCATGGCAACAGGGATGCTGCCAGACTGGAGGTGGGACTTCGGGACTATATCCCTGTAGGTCTCGTCCATGTACTTCTCTGTCTTTCTTATGTCTTCCAGGTCTGCTACTCTAGCCTCTAGAGAACGGACTCGTTCCCTGAGAGCAAAGAGCTCCCTGCACTTAGTGCATATGTAGGACCTCTCACCAACTGGGAGATAATCATACATGTGACACTCGATGCAAAAGACTGGAGAACCCCCATCTCGTTGCTGGACCTCTGACTGCATCTTAGTTTAAAGCTTGTGTTTAGGTCTTTTAAATCGGTATATAATAAGGATTGGTGTAGATGCTTATACTAATAAAAGTGTATCTAATACCCCTAATACACCCTGTGTACCTGAAGCTAATTAATCACAGGTCCTCTGTGTATGACTGATTTGGATTAAGAGCTGCACCTGAGAGCAGCCCCTTTCCTCTAAGATGTCCAAGTACCTATAAAACTACAATTTCCCCAGGGGTGGGTGGGTGCTGGGGAGGGAGGGGGGGGAGATAAGTTCTATTAAAGAGGGCAGTTACAAGGTACCCTGTCCTGAACCCTCAGCAGGGGGATGGGGGTACCACACAAAGCCCAGTTAGTTGAGAGAGGCAAGGTAAGTACAGCTGAGAAGGCTGAACTTGCACACCACTAAGTCAACTTGTACCACTAAGTCTTGTACACAACCCCTACAGACTCCTGTGTCCGACAGCAGGCCCCTTTTTGATCTGCAGAGTAGGCACTGCGGCTTAGAGGGCACTTCTCTGTCGCGTTGCAATTGCCTTGAAACTGCTTCCTACAGAAAATTAATCTAGGGACCTAAAATTGATACTGACCCAATCCTGTCAGGAAACACTGTCCGTCTTCCGTTTTAACATTTTTTTTTCCAAAACGATCGTATAAGCTGCAGCTCCGTGCCCCTAGCTGGAAACTGCCACCGAAAATAAAAACGAGGCTTCCCATCGAATATATCACCCTCTAAAGGCCCCCCAAAAGAACCACAGTTTCCCGCGTTGCTGCCATGCGGCTAGGCCCATGGCTCCACTTGCGCTTCCAACCGCCTCACTTATCCAAGACAATGCAGCCCCCCTTACCTGATTTGCTATTTGGGCACCTTGTTCTCCTTGGGCCGATGCCTGCTCCGTTTTCACCCGTTCCGCTCATTCTCAGCATCAGGAGGATAGTGTAGGGTGAGGGAAAGCAAGAAACCGCGATCTGCCATCTCTGCCTGTCCCGGAGCTCTCCACAGCGCTAGCAGGCAAAACCTCTGCATGCGCCGAGTGCCCCGAGCTCCGGCTCCTTAGCCTTGTAAGTAGGATTGGAAGCCGGAGCCCTGCTGTTTCTGAAACCTTTTCCTCCTTGTAAATCACCGCCAGTGAGGAGGAGGGGGGGGGAGAAGGCCTCAGTACTCTTATTTTTTTTAAAGGCACAAAAACCCTTTAATCAAATCTTTAAGTCTTCTCTTCTTCTACCTAACCCTTTTCACCTTGTACTAAAAATTCCCAAATTACTATCTAACTCTGCTTAATTGTCTCTCTAATGAACTTGGACCTCCAGGTCCACAGATCCTCCAGCTGCTTGGAGACTGAGGTAACTGGAAGGAGGCGGCGGATCCTCAGATGATATACCAGCGTCATCACAAAAGGATGACGTTTCTCAGTCTCCAAGCTGCTAGAGGAGGAGCACAACCCAGAGGTTCGGGACTAGACTGGAGGGACGATAAGGAACTACTTGTTTTACATGAGATCTGAACATATCCTCCGTCAGAATAAAAACGGCAAAAATGTTAAGACGATATGGCCTAGCCAATCTGCCAAGCCACACTAATTGCTCAGTTCTAAAATCCTTGCCTCTCCCATGCTTGCATGAATTCATGTACTATTTTTTTTATACAAGAGATTCAAAATGAAAATAGATTACAATTAGAGAAAGAATCAGGGAAAGTCTCCCAATTATTTTTCTGGCGTGCACCTAAGCTATTACGGAGTGTGTATAGAGAAATCTCTCGTTTCTAAGGGAAGCAGATGGTCAAAGAATTGCCTAAAACTCACTGCATAAAGCTGAGATAATATGATTAAAATATATAAGCAATGAATGTGACTCTGTAGGAAACATTTGTTTTCATAAACTCCGAGCAGAGTGAGAAGAATCTGCAGAGTACCAACATAGGAAGACAGTGCAATTCAGCTGCAAAAACCTTTCCAAGCTTTGTAACAAAGGTTAAATGAGGGATTTTCCTTTCCTTTTTGCATAGTCACCAAAATTTAACTGGTGTCTCAGTACAAAAAGGAAATGTTTAAACTTCCAGGAAGTAAATTGTTGCAAATTTCACCTCCAAATAGCCTGCTATACAGAGTCCTGTTATTCACACTGCTTAGTCTGCAGTGCATTACGCTGATGATTCAGAATACGGTATCGTTGAACATCTCATAGCACCACTTTCACAAGCAGGAAGGAGCCATGTCACCAAGATACACTACTAGTTTCTGTATGCTTGATGCCAGGCTGTTGCATGTGTAGAGTACACAAATCCCACTGGCAACCCGACACAGGCCGTGTTTCGTAACCTTCGTCAGGGGTTGTAAGGTAAATTATTGTCTTGTCTTCAAAAAACGCCGGCGAGTGCGCCTTCTTCCGCTACTCGGGCGGGAAACTAAAATCGCTCTGAGAAACCTTTGTCAATCCGTGTTACACACGATTTAAAGGGACTAGTGTGAGCCGCGGAAGAAGGCGCACTCGCCGGCGTTTTTTGAAGACAAGACAATAATTTACCTTACAACCCCTGACGAAGGTTACGAAACACGGCCTGTGTCGGGTTGCCTAGGTCTGTGAGTAAATAAATTTGTCTTCCACTACCCTCACGTCTTGGACTGTGTTTGTACTTCTAACGTGAGTACTGCCTACTTCTTGGACAGTACACAAATCCCACTGGGCCATAAGGTACTACATACATGCATGTTGTTGTTAAGTGCCGTCGAGTCAGAGTCGACTCATGGCGACCCTCTGGATAGCTATCCTAAATTGTGTTCGGTCTTCAGTCAGGCGGCTCATTGTTGACAGACTGGTACCCGTAGCTGCTGTTATTGTATCGATCCATCTCATTGCTGGCCTTCCTCTTTTGCGTTGACCTTCTATCTTGCCAAGCATAATGTCTTTCTCTAATGATCTCTCCCTTCGCATGATGTGTCCAAAGAATGAAAGTTGAAGTCTTGTCATCTGAGCTTCTAAAGAAAGCTTAGGTTTGGATCTCCTCTAGTACCGACTGGTTTGTTCTTCGGGCAGTCCATAGTATACACAGTATTCGCCGCCAGCACCATAATTCAAAGGCATCAATTTTCTTCCTGTCTATCTTTTTCACTGTCCAGCTTTCACATCCATATGATGTTATTGAAAATACCATGGCTTGAACAAGTCGAATCTTTGTATGGAGAGAGACATCTCTGCTCTTGAGAATCTTATCTAGGTCTTTCATAGCCATTCTGCCAAGAGCAATGCGTCGTTTGATTTCTTGACTGCTTGTTGCTTCTTTATTGATAGTTGATCCAAGTAGGTTAAAGTTCACAATTTCAATTTCTTCTCCTTCAACGATGAACCTGTTGATTATGCCAGTTGTCATGATCTTTGTCTTCTTTACATTAAGGTGCAGGCCCATTTTGAGACTATGTTCTTTGATTGTGAGAAGCAAATGTTTCAGATCATCTTCACTTTCAGCCAGTAATGTGGTATCATCAGCATAGCGAAGGTTGTTGATGAGTCTTCCACCAATCTTCACACCTCTGTTGTCTTCATACAATCCTGCTTCTCTGATGATTTGTTCTGCATATAAATTAAACAGGTAGGGGGAAAGTATGCAGCCTTGTCTTACACCTTTGCTTATTTTAAACCATTCTGTTTCTCCTTGTTCCGTTCGAACTGTTGCTTCTTGATCAATGTACATATTGCGCAAGCCTTGCTATAGTCGATAAAGCACAAATAGATATCCTTTTGGTATTCTTTAGTCTTTTCAAGGATCCATCTCACATCCACAATGATGTCTCTCGTTCACATACATGCATAGTACCAGTCAAAAACTGCTTCCTGATCTAACCTTTCATGTGTTGCCCCTGCGTCCATCTCTTGTAAGGGCAGCAATTCACTGGAAACCAGCTCATTCTTCAAATGCACTGCAAGACAGTGGAAACTGCATCCATTCCTTAAAACAGTTTCACAAGCCAGATCTTCTAGATGCTCTCATTTAATCCTCCTCATAGAGCTAAGCTAGTATAGTACAGCAGTGCTTCCTTTGGATCACAAGCTACTTTCAGAAGTGACCATCGAATGCAATGAGTATCCAAGATCATAGGAGAAAACGCATGAGACTACAGAGGACAGAAAGAGAAGGTATATTTCCAAGACCAAAGGTTTGCCGTTTCTCCATGGACAAGCAGGCTGTATCAGTCACACCTGGTGATATCCTCTGGATGGAAGTGCTCTCCAGAGCTCAGAAAGGTGAATCTTTCCGAGCATGTGCAGATAGCCCCACCTCACCGGTCCGCCCCTAGCCTGGCCAGTCTTTTCTTCCGTCTTGCTTGCAAGATGGATTGCACAGCTCTCCAAGAATCCATCTACAAAAGCAAAAAACAACAAAGAACGCCTAAGCCAGGCTTCAAGAAATGCCCACTCTGCGGCAGAAAAATGAATTGCATGGACACACACGACCAGTGCATCAGATGCCTAGGAGCCATTCACCGGGCAGAGGATTGCACCCATTGCTCCAGGATGTCCCCCAGAGCCAGGAAAGCACGAAGCCATGCTTTGAAGGACTATCTGGCCACTACAGAAATGAATGCAGAAAATCACCCGCCTTCCAAGGAGCCGACACTCACCTCTCCACGTGTAGAAGGTCAGGCATCAGAAAAAACCCTCTAATTCGGCACGGGATGTGCCCAGCAGGGCCTCCACCCTGGCCAAACAGTTGCAGAGAACCCCGTTATCCTCCGCTGCTCCAGAAACCTCCCAAGGTCCAATGCGAGGATCTGCCGACACTCCCAGCTTCCCTGTAGCCTCCGGGTCTAAACATGGTCCTGTAAGTTGCCATCATGGCTCAGGAAATGTGGCCTCAAGCTCTGCCCTCCATCCCCCTATTGGACAATGTGACTGCCAATGTTACCGCACCAACGACGGGAGAACAACCAATCAGTGCGACAAGACCGGCTCAGCCCCTCACAGCCACCTCAGTGCCGAAGGGAAGTTTCCAAGTCGACGCAGAGGAAAAAGACAGCACAGCACCGACAGGGATGTCCCAGATTGGCACGGACACAGCAATGGCAGTGAAGGGAGGCACCAGCACAATGCGAGCAGGTGTCAGCCACGATAGTCATAGCAGAGGCAGTACCAGCAGAGCTAGCAACAGCAGCATACACCAGGGCAGAGGACTCTGGAGCAGGTATGCAAAGAGGCATAGGAGCAGCGGCAGAAACGCTGAATGCTTATACTACAGAAAAGACAGGCATGACAGCAAGGGCAGAGCAGCCTTGGCACAAGGGGGACATTGGCTCATCCACCCCCAGCTCCAGCCCCCCCAGCAAATACGGGAGGCATCGCCACCAAGATTTGAGAAGCGCAGACAACATCGCAGTTATTCTACAGCTCTTCACCTGGTTAGTGGAGGAGACGGTATCGCCACAATCTCCTCTGATCACGGCTGACCGCCCTGACTCGGGGCACCAAGCAGCATCAAGCAGACAGTGCCACAAGCATGTCCCTGCACAGATGCAGCGCCACAAGCCTCGCACGTTCTCCCTCACCCGACCCACAATACCCATGCCCTCAGACGGAGGAGAGTGGAGAGTAAGACAGCGAAGCAGCAGTCCTGGGCTCAGCTTCCACGAAAGACACCCCTCAAAGTAAACTCCATCAGCCATAGACACCGATGACCAACTGAACCTGCCTCCCCCCGAGGACCTCATCTACTTGAAGTTCCTGAAGAAGGTTGCAACAACCCTGGCCCTAGCACCACCAGACACCTCAGGGGGTCGGGGGAAGGTGGAGCCCGAGGTCCTTAAATACCTCAACACACCGAAGCCCGTACTTGCCCTGCCCATCCATTAAAAACTGAGAGACAACCAGGCGAAGCTGTGGCAGATGCCTGCCTCAGGTCACGCTTACTCAAGGAAGCTGGACACCAAGTACCAGGTCCAGCATGCACCAGGGTTCATAAAATCTCAACTACCTCACCAGTCCATAGCCGCATCCTCGACCCTAAAAAGGGCGAGACCAGAAACTCCTGGACAATGTCAGGACGAAAGTCTTCCAAGGGGCAATGCTTAGTGCTAGAATCGTGGCGCACCAATTTCAGCACATCCTCTTCCAGGACGTACTGATGGCAAACCTAAGGAGCACAATTGCAGCCCCACCGAAAGAGGCCCAGGCGATGGCTTCCACCACACTAGCTGACATTGCAGAGGGCAGCAAACACCTAATGAGCACTGCCTTTGACCCCTTGGACATGGCCATACATGGCTTTAGACAAGGAAGATCTTGTCTTACTAATCTGTTATGTTTTTTTGAAGGTGAGAACAAACAGGTGGACAAAGGTGAGTCGGTTGATATAGTGTATCAGGACTTTCAGAAAGCCTTTGACAAGGTCCATCAGAGACTTTTGGCAAAACTAAAGCGTCATGGGATAGGAGGCAGTGCACTATTGTGGATCAGGAACTGGTTAAAAGATAGAAAGCAGAGGGTAGGGCTAAATGGCCAATTTTCCCAATGGAGAAAGGTGAATAGTGGTGTACCCCAGGGATCTGTGCTGGGTCCGCTGCTTTTTGACATATTCATAAATGACCTGGAAGAGGGAATAACGAGTGAGGTTATCAAATTTGCAGATGACACAAAACTAAATTGTTAAAACCCAAGAGGATTGTGGAAAATTGCAAGAGGATCTTGATAAATTGGAAGACTGGGCATCAAAATGGCAGATGAAATTTAATGTGGACAAGTGCAAAGTTATGCACCTAGGGAAGAACAACCCAAACTATGGTTACACAATGCAAGGTTCCACATTAGGAACCACCACCCAGGAAAAAGATTTAGGCATCACTGTGGATAACATGTTAAAACCCTCGGCCCAGTGTGCAGCGGCGGCCAAGAGAGCAAATAGAATGCTAGGAATCATAAGGAAAGGAATGGAAAATAAAACAAAAGATATTATAATGCCTCTATATCGTTCCATGGTGAGACCGCACCTTGAATATTGTGTGCAATTCTGGTTGCCGTATCTTTAATCTTTTAATCTTTAATTACACTTGATAGACTGCTTTGTCGAAACATTAAGCGGTGTACAAATAAATTAAAAGGAACGCACTGCAAATTTTAAGAAAAGAAACGCCTTAAAAAATAGGAAAGAGCGAGCAGGACAGAACACACATAATAAATACTAAAATACAATAAAATAGTAAAAACACTCCAACAAACCGGAGGTTCAAATAAAACTAACATGAAGATAGGAGCAATGACAAACAGTGGGGGGGCAAGACAAACCCGGCTGACTTAAAAAGGATATAGCGTAATTAGAAAAGGTTCAGAGAAGAGCCACCAAAATGGTAAAGGGGATGGAAGGAGAAAGGAGATGGATGAAGAAAGGCTAAAAAGGTTAGGGCTCTTTAACCTGGAAAAGAGACAGCTGAGGGGAGATATGATAGAAGTCTATAAATTAATGAACAGAGTGGAACGGGTAAACGTAGATCAATTGTTTACGTTATCAGAATATAGAAAGACTAGGGGACATGCAATGAAGCTACAGGGTAAACTATTTAAGACTAATAAAAGAAAATATTTTTTCACTCAATGTGTAATCAAACTCTGGAATTTGTTACCGGAGGATGTAGTAAAGGCTGTTAGTGTAGCTGGGTTTAAAAAAGGTTTGGACAAGTTCCTGGAGGAAAGGTCCATAAACCATTATTAAGAAGGGACCCAGGATATCAATGCTTGACCCAGTACAAGCACTGTGGAACCTGTGTCTTTTGGGGAAACTGCTAGGTACGTATGACCTAGATTGGCCACTGCTGGAAACAGGATACTGGGCTTGATGGACCTTGGTCTGACCCAGTATGGCATATCTTATGTTCTTATGCTTCTCTGCTTCGCCCTGCCAACGCTGCCGACCCATCAGTGAGACACCGTCCCACCTGGTGACCCCCATAGCAACAGAACTAATACACCTTCTGGCATTGCAGGCTATAGAGAGAGTGCCTGCGGACAAAGCCAATACTGGGTTCTACTCCAGGTACTTCCTCATCCCCAGAACGTCAGGCAGAGTACGCCCCATCCTGGACCTCCGCAAACTAAACAGATTCATAACTAAGGAGAAGTTCAGAACGTACTCCCTCAGCTCCAATCTGCCACTCTTACAGTCCAGGAACTGGCTAGCCTCTCTAGACCTACAAGAAACCTACACCTATGTTCCCATCCACAAGTCTCACAGGAAATGCCTCCGCTTCCATGTGCGGCACTACCAATACATAGTCCTCCCCTTCTGACTGTCTCCAGCAACGCAAGTCTTCACGAAGTGCGTGGCCGTAGCAGTAGTGCACCTCCGCAAGCAGGGCATCAATGTCTTCCTATACCTTATCAATTGGCTTCTTGCAGCATGCTCAGCGTGAAAGACACAGGCAGTGGTGCAGGAGACCATGGCCCTGCTGTCCTCTTTGGGATTCCTCATCAACCACGCCAAGTCAGTTACAGCCATCCCAGCACCTAGAGTTCATAGGGGCAGTCATAGACACTCGCACCTCGAAAGCTTACCTTCAAGTCCAGCAAGTGAACACAATCACCTCTTTGGCAATGGATTTGTCCACGACAAAACAAGCCTCCACAATCCTTCCTGCGCCTCCTGGGACATATGGTGGCTGCACCGACAGCTGTACTCCCTCTAGCAAGGATGCACATGCACCGTCTTCAATGGCACCTGCGAATGCACTGGAGGCAGCACTCGCAGCCCCTGACCACACGCATTCCTGTAAACCCTCGGGTCAGGAGTGGACTCCGCTGGTGGACCTCACCAGCGAATCTTAGTGGGCATGAGCATGAGCACCAAGTTGTGCTGTCCACGGATGCATCCAACACAGGGTGGGGAGCCAACCTACTTCAACTCAATACCCAAGGGGCATGGACCATGAGGGAAAGAAATCTACACATCAATCTGCTCGAACTCAGGGCCATCAAGTATGCACTAAAGGCCTTTCAACAATACCTCTGAGAGAAATCCATCTTGATCCAGACGGACAATCAAGTAGCCATGTTCTACATCAAACAGGGTGGAACAGGGTCTTTATCTTTATTCTGAGGCTTGATTAACTGCCCTTCACAACATTGGAGCGGTGTACAAAGTATAAATAATAATAATAATAGGGCCGAAGCCAGAAAGGAAAGGGAACTACAATTCTGATAGGAAAGAAACATATATACCATAGAGAAAGAGCAGTTGAGAAGGAGGACAGAGTAATTAGAGGGAAGTTCATAGGCCAGGGAAAAAAAGAGGTAAGGAGAGCCTTAAATTTAGGGTAGGAATGTTCTTGGCAGAGGGTAAGGGGAAGAGAGTTCGAGGGAGGGGGCTAGAAAAAAAAGAATGCGGAATGTCGAGTCCGCTCTAGACAGACCAGGGTGGGAGATGGGAGGTGCAAACGGTAGTTGTGAACTAAACAAAGGGAACGAGGTACAGAGCGGTGTAGCAAGAAGTCAACCAAATATTGGAGGGTGTGGGTACAAAGGGCCTTATGAGTAAGGATCAGAACCTTATAGGTAATATGATGTGAAACTGGCAACCAATGCAAATGGATAAGGTGGGGTGTGATGTGAGCATAAACGGGAAGTGTGTGAAAGAATCCTTGCTGCAGTGTTCTGAATCAACTGGAGGCAATGCATCTGATGCTGAGAGAGACCTGCAAAGATGATGTTACAATAATAAATTCGGGAGATAACCATAGAGAGCACAAAAGTGGTAAGGATGGGCAGGGGCAAGATGTCACGGACTGCTCAGATCTGATGGAGAAGAGAAATGTGAATGATGGGACAGTGTAAAGATCTGATCTTGGAAGGAAAGAGCGGAGTCCAGGACCACCCCAAGGTAGTGCATGGAAGATACTGAAGGAACGGGGGCATCCAGGAGAGTGAGAGACAGAGAGAGTTGGGGGAGGGGTATCTAAAGAAAGCCGAGGAATCAGTCCTCATATGGGTGATGTCGACACTGACGGAGCCCACACGTAGCAGTTACCCAGCTTTCAAAGAAAGTTTTTGGGATTGCTGCCACACATGTATGGTCCTCTTCCCACCCAAGGGTGCCATCTTGCTCAGTCAGGTCCCATAGCTAGAGCCCTAATAAGCAGATGGCAAGGGAAGGATAAGAATGGCAACTCTTAAGGAGAGGCAGGAGGGTAGTGAGGACCGATTCCTGCTGTCCCTGGAGAACACCTGTTACAGGTAAGTAACTATGCTTTCTCCAGAACAAGCAGGAAGTCTGTCCTCACTTATGGGACTCCCCAGCTACAGACTACCGAAACCTATAGCAAAGTGCCTCCGCGAAGCCGTGAGCAGATGCCAACGATCCGAAGGAAGCCTGAGTCCTCAGGGGGCCAAGCTCCCAGTAGGCGCAGAAGGAGGTCGGAGGGCAGGAGTTGCTTATACTCTGGTACAGCCTGGCTGAAGGCGCTGTCCTGACAGAACTCCCACTCCAGGAAGTAGTGTGAAGCGAAGGTAGTCGTTGAAGACCAAGTCGCAGCCCGGCAGATGTCCATCAGAGGCACTAAGTACAGAGAAGCCACCAACGCTGCCTTGGCACGGACACTGTGTGCAGTGACTCGTCGATCCAGCAGGGCCCAAGCCTTTGTCTGGGCAAAGGTGATGCAATCCGCCACCCAGCTGGAGAGAGTATGCTTGGTGACTGCAAGCCCCAGACGGTTGGGATTGTAGGCGATGAAGAGCCGGTCGGACTTGCGATGACCCAGGGTGGCGCTGCAGGTAGAAGGCGAGAGCTCTCTTGCAGTCAAGGGTATGCAGAACTGCCAACGCCTAGTTGGCATGAGGTCTCAGGAAGAAAGTCGGTAAGACTATCTCCTGGTTGAGATGGAAATCCAAACAAGACAACTTTCGGAAGGAACTTGGGGTGGGTGCGAAAGACCACTCTGTTCTCGTAGAACCTGGTGTAGGGGGCTGCAGCCATGAGGACTTGAAGTTCGCTGACTCGCCGAGCGGAGGTCAGTGGCACCAGGAAGACTATCTTCCAGGAGAGGTGCTGAAGCGAGAATGTCGCCATCGGCTCGAAGGGCAGCTGCGTCAGCTGCATAAGCATGATGTTCAGGTCCCACTCTGTTGGCGGAGGCTGGCCGAGAGGCTTGGAGAGTAAAAAGTCCCACATGAAGCGGGAGACCAGTGGCTAGCCCGAGAGGGGTTTACCCTTGATGGGAAAATGGTTGGCTGAAATGGCACTCAGGTGAATGACCGAATTGGATTTCAGCCCTACCTGCGAAAGGTGGAGTAGGTACTGGAAAACCAACCGAATGGGATAGGAGAACGGATCAATCCGAAGCCCAGAGCACCAGACCAAGAAGCGTCACCGCCTTGTCGAGTCTTTCCTCGATGTCAGCAGGACTTCCTCAATCTCCTCTGGGAGGTTCAGCAAGGCTAAAGAAACCCATTCAGCTGCCAGGCTGCTAGGGATAGTGACTCCAGGTTTGGGTGAAGCACCGGTCCCCCCTCCTGCATCAGCAAACCAAGAGCACTGCCCAGGCGGACCGTGGACTCCGACGAGTCTCGGAATAGGAGCGGGAAACAAACCTGTCAAGGCCATGAGGGGGCCACGAGAAACACCAATGCTCGGTCCCACTGAATCTTGTGGAGGGTCATCGTTATTAGAATAGGGGGGGGGGGAGGAATGCATACAGAAGCTCGGAGGTCCAGTTCAGGAGGAATGTGTCCAGGGCTACCCTGCGTGGGTGTGGTATCGGCCCGCAAAAGCGGGGAAGATGTGTGTTTGCTGGGCTGGCGAACAGGGCAATGGACGGAGTCCCCCACCGGCGAAACAGGTGGAGGACCACCTCCGGACTTGGGCGCCACTCGTGCGGAGAAGCTTGCTAAGCCTGTCCGCGAGGACATTACCTCCCCGGACCAAGACAAACAGCTCTCAGGGTCATGCCCCGGCACACTGTGAAGGAGCAGAGGAGGACTGCCTCCCAGCAGAGGCGGCAGGAGCCCGTACCCCCTTCCTTGTTTATGTAGAACATCGCGACCTTGTTGTCGGTAACCGGACTACTTGAAGTTCGAGCAGGTTGATCTGTAGCTGGGATTCTTCAGGTGACCACCGTTCCTGGGTACGGAGATTGTCACAGTGGGCTCCCCAGCCCAACAGCGAGGAATCCGTCATCAAGATGAGCTCGTGTTGCACAGCCCGGAAGGGCATGTCCCGAAGTAAGCTTCGGAGATTCTGCACAACAATCCATGTAACTGGATAGGCTGTGCAAGACTGAGATGGGATCCCAGAGCCGGCCTGAGGCTTGGGACCATTGCGCTCTGAGGCACCATTGAGCTGCTCACATATGCATGCGATAGTGGGGGACAACGTGCATGGTTGAGGCCATGTGCCCCAGAAGGCACAGCATGACTCGTGCTGAGACCCTGGTTCAGCTTTGGACCTCAGCAGCCAGAGCGCGGAGGCAGTCCGCGCATGCTCGAGGGTGGAAGGCAGTCGCTTGTTCGGGGTCGAGCAGTGCGCCAATGAACTCCAGTGCCTGCACCAAAGCGCTTGAGGAGGAAGACCATGTGCGATGCAGAGAGGTGTGCCTCCTTTGCCGATGCACCCGTGACGAGCTAATCGTATAGGTAGGGGTAGATGGATATGTCCTGCAGCCAAAGGTAGGCTGCGGCCACCCATTTGGTGAAGACTCGCGGGGCAGATGCGAGTCCGAAGGGGAGCACTCTGTACTGATAGTGCTCCCCCTGCACCCTGAACCACAGGTACTTCCTGTGTTTGGGGGTGAACAGGGATGTGGCCGTAAGCATTTGAGATCCAAGGAGCATAGCCAATCACCCTGCTGGAGGAAGGGCAGCAGGACACCAAGTGAAAGCATTCTGAACTTCTCCCTCACCAGAAATTTGTTCAGGTTCCTGAGATTGAGGATGGGGCGCAGGCCCCCTGTCCTCTTCAGAACGAGAAAGTAATGGGAGTAGAATCCCTGACCTCGGAGATGCGGCGGGCCCTTTTGACTGCCTGTTGACCAAGGAAGTTGTCCAATTCTTGTTTTAAGCAAGCCTGGTGTGAGGGAAGCCAAGTAGGCTCCGCTGGGGAGAAGGGAGGGGGGAGGGGGAGTCTGTCCAGATGGAGATGGTAACTGTCCCGGACCACCTGGAGGACCCAGATGTCCGATGTGATGGCTTCCCACTCAGGGGCAAAAAGGGACAGATGTCCTCCTACTGGCAGGAGCACAGCCAGGGACAGATGCCCTCCTACTGGAAGGAGCGCCGCCGGAAGACGAGAGGCTATGCATTTGGCGTCAAAACCCCAGAGCTGGCTGGGGTAGCGCAGGTGGTTGGGTCTTGGGCCCCTTAGGTTTCCAATGGTCCTGAGCTCCACCCTTGCCTTGGCTGCTGGGTGTCTGCACTGGGGCGGGTGGATAGGGTGGGTATCCCTCGAAAGGAAGCCCCTTCCTCCAAAAGCAGGGTTTCTTACTGTGCTGTTTCTTCTGGGGAAGGGATGAGATTTTCCCCGAGAGAGATGGGTGCGGGTTACGAACTCCATAAGAACATAAGATATGCCATACTGGGTCAGACCAAGGTCCATCAAGCCCAGTATTCTGTTTCCAACAGTGGCCAATCTAGGTCATACGTACCTAGCAGTTTCCCCAAGGGACACAGGTTCCACAATGCTTGTATTGGTTCAAGCATTGATATCCTGGGTCCCTTCTTAATAATGGTTTATGGACCTTTCCTCCAGGAACTTGTCCAAACCTTTTTTAAACCCAGCTACACTAACAGCCTTTACTACATCCTCCGGTAACAAATTCCAGAGTTTGATTACACGTTGAGTGAAAAAATATTTTCTTTTATTAGTCTTAAATAGTTTACCCTGTAGCTTCATTGCATGTCCCCTAGTCTTTCTATATTCTGATAAGGTAAACAATCGATCTACGTTTACCCGTTCCACTCCGTTCATTAATTTATAGACTTCTATCATATCTCCCCTCAGCCGTCTCTTTTCCAGGTTAAAGAGCCCCAACCTTTTTAGCCTTTCTTCATAGGAGTAGCCTTCCATCCCCTTTACCATTTTGGTGGCTCTTCTCTGAACCTTTTCTAAAATCGCTATATCCTTTTTAAGATACGGCGACCAGAATTGCACACAATATTCAAGGTGCGGTCTCACCATGGAACGATATAGAGGCATTATAATATCTTTTGTTTTATTTTCCATTCCTTTCCTTATCATACCTAGCATTCTATTTGCTCTCTTGGCCGCCGCTGCACACTGGGCCGAGGGTTTTAACATGGTATCCACAATGACGCCTAAATCTTTTTCCTGGGTGGTGGTTCCTAATGTGGAACCTTGCATCGTGTAACCATAGTTTGGGTTGTTCTTCCCTAGGTGCATAACCTTGCACTTCTCCACATTAAATTTCATCTGCCATTTTGATGCCCAGTCTTCCAATTTATCAAGATCCTCTTGCAATTTTCCACAATCCTCCTGGGTTTTAACAACTTTAAATAGTTTTGTGTCATCTGCAAATTTGATAACCTCACTCGTTATTCCACTTTCCAGGTCATTTATGAATATGTCAAAAAGCAGCGGACCCAGCACAGATCCCTGGGGTACACCACTATTCACCTTTCTCCATTGGGAAAATTGGCCATTTAGCCCTACCCTCTGCTTTCTATCTTTTAACCAGTTCTTGATCCACAATAGTACACTGCCTCCTATCCCATGACTCTTTAGTTTTGCCAAAAGTCTCTCATGAGGGACCTTGTCAAAGGCTTTCTGAAAGTCCAGATACACAATATCAACCGACTCACCTTTGTCCACCTGTTTATTCACTCCTTCAAAAAAAAACATAACAGATTAGTAAGACAAGATCTTCCTTGTCTGAAGCCATGTTGGCTGTCTCCCATTAGGTCGTGACTATTTACATGCTGAGTAATTTTATTCTTTATGATGGTTTCTACCATTTTTCCCGGTACTGATGTCAGGCTCACCAGTCTGTAGTTTCCCGGATCACCCCTTGAACCCTTTTTAAAAATTGGTGTTACATTGGCGATCCTCCAATCCTCAGGTATTAGAGATGATTTTAATGATAGTTCACAGATTACTGATAGCAGGTCTGCAATCTCAAATTTCAGTTCTTTCAACACCCTTGGATGTATACCATCCGGCCCACTTCAGTTTATCTAATAGTTGTAAGACATCTTCCCAATGTATCGATATTTCCTTCAATTCTTCCACACCTTTAAATACCACTTCAGTCATGGGTAACATCCCTACATCTTCCTCAGTAAAGACCGAAGCAAAGAATTCATTCAGTCTCTCCGCTATCGCCTTGTCGCCTCTTAGTGCTCCTTTAACCCCTTTATCATCTAATGGACCAACTGACTCTCTCTCAGGTTTTTTGCTACGAATGTACTTGAAAAGGTCTTTATTTCGCGTTTTTGCTTCCGCAGCAAGCTTCTTCTCAAATTCTCTCTTTGCCTGCCTTATCAATGCCTTGCATTTGACTTGCCAGTGCTTGTGCTGTTTCCAGGTTTCATCGTTTGGCTCTTTTTTCCATTTCCTGAAAGATGCTTTTTTGGCAACAACAGCCTCTCTGACCTCACCTTTAAACCATGCTGGCAGTTTTTTGGACTTCCTTCCACTTTTCTTAAAGCGTGGAATACAGCTGGTCTGGGCTTCCAAGATAGTATTTTTCAACAACACCCAAGCTTGATGTACGTCTTTATCCTTTGCAACTGCTCCTTTTAGTTTTTTCTTAACTGTTTTCCTCATTTTATCATAGTCTCCCTTTCAAAAGTTAAAGGGTAGTACTGTGGATTTCCTTACTATCCCTCCTCCACTAATTAAATCAAAAGGTGATCATGCTATGATCACTATTGCCAAGTGGCCCCAACACCCTTATCTCTTGCACTACATCTGGTGTTCCACTAAGGACTAGGTCTAATATTGCTTCCCCTCTGGTCGGTTCATGAACCAGCTGCTCCAAGAAGCAGTCATTTATTTCATCTAGGAACTTTATCTCCCTAGCATGTCCTGTTGTGACACTGACCCAGTCGATGCCGGGGTAATTGAAATCACCCATTATTATTACTGCACTGTAACTTTTGCTAGCTTCCTTGATTTCTTTGAGCATTTCATCATCCATTTGTTCATTCTGGCCAGGCAGACGATAGTACACCCCCCCGGCCATCGCCTTCCCCTTTTTACATGGAATTTCAATCCATAGAGATTCTACAGCAAATTTTGTTTCTTGCAAAACGTTAATCCTTTCTGACTCAATGCCCTCTCTAACATAGAGCGCAACCCCTCCACCAATTTGATCAGCTCTATCATTACGATATAGTTTGTACCCAGGTATCACAGTGTCCCACTGGTTGTCCTCCTTCCACCATGTCTCTGATATTCCAATCATATCTAACCTCTCATTTAGTGCTATATATTCTAACTCTCCCATCTTGTTTTGTAGACTTCTAGCATTTGCATACAAGTATTTTAGAGACTGTATTTTATTCATATTAATTTGGCTATTGGTAGACATGGGTAATTTGGGATCTTTAAGCTCTGTCTGCTCCATACTCGAGGGCATTTGGGCTACTTTACTCTTTTTTGGAACCTCTCTGCTTTTTGTAGTATCCTTCAAGGATACATTCTTCCGAACCATGCGCTCTTGGGCGACTGTCGGCTTTCCCCTATTATCTAGTTTAAAAGCTGCTCTATCTCCTTTTTAAAGGTTAATGCCAGCAGCCTGGTTCCATCCCGGTTAAGGTGAAGCCCATCCCTTCGGAAGAGCCCCTCCTTTCCCCAGAATGTTCCCCAGTTCCTAACAAATCGGAACCCCTCATCTCTGCACCATTGTCTCATCCACGCATTGAGACTCCGGAGCTCTGCCTGCCTTTTGGGTCCTGCACGTGGAACGGGAAGCATTTCGGAGAACGCTACCCTGGAAGTTCTGGATTTCAACTTCCTACCTAAAAGCCTAAATTTAGCTTCCAGAACCTCCCTACCACATTTTCCTATGTCATTGGTACCGACATGTACCAAGACAGCAGACTCCTCCCCAGCACTATCTAAGACCTTATCTAGGTGGTGTGTGAGGTCCGCTACCTTCGCACCAGGCAGGCATGTTACCAGGCGATCTTCACGTCCACCAGCCACCCAGCTATCTACATGCCTAATGATCGAATCACCAACTATAACTGCTGTCCTAACCCTTCCCTCATGGGCACTTGGCCCTGGAGAAACCTCCTCGGTGCGAGAGGGATTTACATCACCTGGAGGACAGGTCCTAGCTACAGGATCACTTCCTGCCACACCAGGGTGATGCTCTCCTGTCACGTGACCTCTCTCCTCCATGGCAACAGGGATGCTGCCAGACTGGAGGTGGGACTTCAGGACTATATCCCTGTAGGTCTCGTCTATGTACCTCTCTGTCTGTCTTATGTTTTCCAAGTCTGCTACTCTAGCCTCTAGAGAACGGACTCGTTCCCTGAGAGCAGAGAGCTCCTTGCACCTAGAGCACACGTAAGACCTCTCACCAGCTGGGAGAAAATCATACATGTGACACTCAATGCAAAAGACTGGAAAGCCCACATCCCGCTGCTGGACTGCTGTCTGCATCTTAGTTTTAAGTTTGTGTTTAGATCTTTAAGTTCTTTATGTACTAAAGGGTGCTATGGATATTTATACCACTAAAACAGTTTAATATACCTTGTTCACCTGAAGCTTAATTAATCTCAGGTCCTTAGTGTATGACTGATTTGGGTAATGAGCTTCACCTGAGAGCACCTCCTGTCTTTTAAGTTGTGCAAGTACCTATAAAGCTGTGATTATCCCAGGGGAGGGTGGGAGGGAGGGATATAACACTTATTAAAAAAGGGCTGCTACACAGTACCCTGTCCTGTGCTGCTGAGTTAAGCTATATTCTGATTTGATTTAAATTATAGCTCTTTGCTGCTGCTAGGCTCTAACCCAGCGATGGCGAACCTATGGCACGCGTGCCAGCTGTGGCACGCGAAGGCCTTGCAGCTGGCACGCGGGAAGGTCCGCAAGTAAAATTTAAAAAAAAAAAAAAAAAAAAAAAAGCTGTCTTCTCCCGCTGCCGGGGCCGCCGCGGCAGAATCGAGTGTGCCGCGGGGCCCCCCCTGCCCAGCACAGCCTGCCCTCCCCCTCTATCCGCTCTCTCGTCGCAGCTCACAGTGACACGCGCCGGCTTTCAGAGAGCGAGGGAAGAGTTTCTTCTCCCTCGCTGCTCTGTTAAGCCCGTGGGGGTTGATGGGAAGTTCCCATCAGCCCCCGCGGGCTTAACAGAGCCGCGAAAGGGAAACTAATCCCTTCGCGCTCTGAAAGCCGGCGCGTGTCACTGTGAGCTGCGACGAGAGAAAAAAACTAGAAGAGAGAAGAAAGGACAAATGGACAGCAGATGGAGAGTTAGCAGAAAACATGAAGAAACCAGAAGAAAGTGGCTGGAGCAATTGCAACTGAAAAAAAATGCACAAAAGGTAGAAAGATATCTCTTTGACAAGTTATCAGCATGCATGCAACAACAAACATCACATTAATTTTTTTCATGTATAGATTCTTTGGGAATACACACCGAGTCCTGACACAGTTAACAGTTTTAAGAAGTTTATCTTTTTTTTACTCAGGATACATTTGACATGTTATGTGAATAATACATTTAAAATATATTGTGTAACTGAATCAAATTCTTCCTAAATTCATTAAATTGAATGAAATCATTAAAACATTATAAATTGCCAATAAATTGAAATGAAAACCAAAGGATTGTGAATCAAATTGATTCTCTGACAATACAAAGATTCCAACCTTTACAAATGATGTTACATAGTTCAGGCAACTTTATAAAGAGTTTTTAGATACTAAAATCTTGTTGTTAAGGTTTAATTGACGTGCTGGCACTTTGAGGAAATTCTTTGGTTTTGTGCGGCAGTTTGGGCACTCGGGCTCAAAAAGGTTAGCCATCACTGCTCTAACCTATTATGAAATTTAAACTACAAGCTCTCTGCTGGATTCTAAATTTAACCAGAAAGCTCTCTTCTGTGTTTTAATTTGAAACTAAAAGTACTTTGCTGATGCTAGGCCCTGAGTGACTATGAAATTTAAACTACAGCTCTCTACTGGGTATGAAAGGTAACCAGAAAGTTCTCTTCTGTGTTTTAAATTGAATCTTAAACTGTTGCTACTAGACCCTGACTGATTTAACAAAAAATAGTGGGTTCACAGATTAATTAGCTTTAAAAGAAAAAAAATTCCTTTCAGAAAAATTCCCAGAAGTATATACTCACAATTTCAGATTTCTCTCCAGAAGTAACAGCCCCCCTTTCTAGTCCATCTCGAACCCGGCTGCCTTGTCCTCCATGGGCTTGCCTAACAGTTCGCTGAGGCAGGAAATATCCAAGAGTTTCTCCTAGATCCACTGTTCCAGGTCTGAGGACTGGAGCCAAGCTTGACGCCAGGCTTTGATGCCAGCCGCTGCCACAGAGGTGGAAGACTCAAACCCATCATACGTGGCGCGAGAAACGTATTTTGAGCAGTCCGCGACCGATCTCAGGAGGGTCTGAAATCTGAGAAGGTGGTCACCTTCGAGGCCCGCAGAGAAACCGCTGAGCTCTTTAACAAGGTCGCGAAGGAACATACCCATATATAGTTGGTATGCCTGGATGTGGCATGCCAGCATGGATCCCTGGTAAACCATACACCCAAGGGCGTCGAGGGCACGGGATTCTTTGCCGGGCAGAACCTAAAAATGTGACTTGGGGCTCTTCTGTTCTGCATCACGGATTCCATTACCATGGAGGTATGAGGAAGCTGGGCCTTTTGAAACCCAGGGCCACGCTGGACTTTATACATAGCATAGCCTTTTACTGATAATAGGGACCGAGGTGGGTGCTTCCCACATGCGGAGGAGCAGCCGAGTCAGGATGGATGGCACAGGGACCATGAGAAACTCCCTTGGAGGAGATTCATATTGCAAAATGTCAAGTTCCCATGCCCTTGGCTCTTCCTCGGTCTGCGTAGGCAGATTGGGGGCCAGCGCCATATCCCACACAAATTCCAAGGGGGGGGGGGGAGGGGTGACCACCTTCGCGAGGCGGGGGGGGGGGGGGGGGGGGGGGAACATAGGTCTGAAGGAAGGTCCCGATGTGCACGGGTTTCAGGGAACATGTCCCTGTCCGATTCCCAGCCAGAGAGGTCCGAGAAGGACTGAGTCGGGCTGGTCCCCATGTCCTGTGGCCGAGGCCCGTCTGGAGCCAGAGGCAATGACTCGAAAATCTCACCCCGAGGAATGGGACGGCGAGCGAGACCAGTGCCAAGGACCCTCACAAGGCCCATGGCTCTCGGGGATTTCCAAGGCAGCTTTCGGGACCACAGTCGAGGAACCCTTGGTCTCAAAGTGCGAGCCAGTCGTGCTGGGCAAAAGTGCCTGCTAGGCAGCTAGAAAGGCAGGAATGCTGCGCTCTAGTGCCAGCATACAGGACTCCCACTTAGGAGTGGGTTCCTGGGACGCCGACTCCAGGGTTACCGGGGTACGAGGTACCTTTTGAGGCGGCTCCTTGTCCAACTCTCAAGAGCACTGGGGAGGGCTAAGGGAACGAGTGCGAGACCACTCACGCTTATCCAGAGTCCCCGACAGCATCTTCAAGGTAGTCTTTTTTTGTCGTTCCACCTCGGGTGAACCCTGGTCGGAGTGATGCCTGGGACATAGAGTCACTGCAGGGGATCCTGCAAATGATGGATCGATGGAGTGGGGCGCCACCGGGGACTCCAGAGCTGACTTACGGAAAATGTCATCTGACTTCTGCTTACAGCTTTGTAAGGCCTTAGCGGACATTTTCTTGCAAACCGAGCAGAGCTTCGGGTTGTGGTCAGCTCCCAGGCACCACAGACAACAGTCATGGGTGTCCGTGAGAGACATGTTTTTGGAGCATCTGTCACATTTTCTTTTAAAGCTGGTGGCCATGGGGGCAAACAGAGGACCTGCGAGGTCAAATACCCTCAAGGCCAGTGGTTGGAAAAAGGGCACAAAAAGGGCCCGAAGTAAGAAAAAATTGAAGGAGGGAAAAAAATAGGGATCCCCTGGCCCACAACCGAAACAGGGGCATCGGGGAGGATGGGAGAGGACCAGTGCAACCGGAAAAAAAAAAAAGGCAGAAAGAATAAAAACGTTTTCAGAGGGACAAGGACGTGCGTCTGAAGGGCTCAGCGGAAAAAGGGAAACTGAGCAAGATGGCACCGTTGGGTGGGAAGAGGACCACACATGCGTGGCAGCAATCTCAAAGACTTTCTTTGAAAGCTGGGGAATTGCTCCACGCAGGCTCTGTTGGTGTTGATGTCACCCATAAGTGAGGATCGACTTCCTGCTTGTTCCTGGAGAATACAAAGTTTCCCCTCTTCCGTTGAAAGCGCCCGTCACCCAGAAGCCTAGCAGTGGATGCATTCAAGGTGTGCTGGGTGGTGTGGTCACTAGCATACGCCTTCCCCCCAATACCCTTGATATCAGACTCTGCAATGAGTCATCAATGACAAAGCTCGCATCATCCTGGTGGTACCCCACTGGCCCTGCCAGATGTGGTTCACCCTCCTACTCCGCCTTGCCCAAGGTCTGCCGATTTAGCTCTCCCTGAGACCAGACATCTTCACCCATAACAGGAATATGCGGCACCCCAATCTCCAGGCTGTCACAGCCTGGAGATTGAGAGGCTGAACCTCTCAGCCCTCGACCTATCTATGGAGGTTGTGATGAAGCAGAAGCCAGTGAACCAATGGAGATAGGAAAAATCACTGATCCCTTTAAAGAAAGTGACAGACCTAAAGTGCAGTTACTGCAAAACGCAGCCAGAGGGAGCAAGCGCGAAGAATCAGAGGGTAGGCTGACACACCCAAGCTTGGATGATGCAATAACTCAAGGGATAATCAGACACACCTGGTCAGGGTGAGAGAAACCCTAACTGAGAAGCAGCTTTATAAGCATGGCTTAGACAGGACAGAAAGGGCAGCGGCAGCAGCAGCAGACGCAGAAGAGAGAGGAAGGAGACGGCTCCGAGGAGAGAAGGAGAGGCAGTTGGATTTGCGGTCCTTACAGAGAAGGAACAAGTTCCAAGAGAAACAGTTCCACGGTGGAAAGCTCCAGGGAGAAGTCTTCAAGGAAGACAGAGAAAGGAGAGGGACCTGGAAAGTGCCTGGTAAAGAAAGTACCAGAGAAGCACAGCTCAGAGAGCAGAGGTACCTGCATACTTACTTTCCTGACCGTGAGCTACAAGGAGTTCAGGGGTGGGTGCACAAGACTCAGCCCAGGAGTCTGAGAAACACATCACTGAACCAGGAACTGTGGCCAAGCCCTAGAAAAGCATGGAAGCCAGAGAGCTGTAGGTGCAGTAAACACAGCTGGAGAGAGGTTTGGGAACCTGTACAAAAAGTGCTAACTAAAAGTCCTGTTACCTATTTTCCAGACCAGGTAGAGCAAGGCTGGAGAGTTTTAGAGAGAAACTCTGAAGTGAAGCCAGAATTACATGAGGAAAGCTCAGGGCCAGCAGATATATCGTCAGAACATGAGGAGATGCAAACAGACCCTGCTGAACCCGATTCATTGCTACCTGTCTCATGGATTGTACACTTTGTCTAGCCAGGAGTTTGGAATCCTTGGCAGAAGTATAGCTCGCAGGGTATATGTTAAAATACAGTTTTGATAAGCTAAAAGAAGCAGCTTGCTTTTGTTTCCATGAACTGGTTTGTTCTAACACCTGCATAGCTAATAAGACTGTGAAGCACGTCTAACTTTTGAATTCTGTAAATACCTTTTTGAAAATCCTGAATGAGGTGAGAATCCTGTTTTCCTTCGTTGAACCTTTGTTTGTGCATTAAGGGAATAAACCTTATCCTTTACCTTACACATGGCTTTCACAACTAATTATTTCAAGAAAAGGGACTACTAGTACCAGCATGCATCTGGGCTAAGAAACGTTTCTCCCTTTGATGAAAACAATAATGTCCACCCTGACCCTTTAAGCACATGGCTCGGGGGCTGGGGTTGCGACAAGGTGCAGAATGTGGTCCTGGCAGCCAGGAGACTGTTCACATGGAAATCCTACGGTTTCAAATAGAAGCGATTCAGTATCTGATGCATGGACCGCAGCCTGAACCCGACTTTGTGTCCAGTCGCGAAGGTCCTCCAATACCTCACCTCCCTCTGAGCTCAGCCTAAAGACACAATCCATTAGGGTCCACCTCTCGGCAATAGCCGCCCTCCATGATTGGGCAGAAAAGACCACCAATAGCTCCACTGCAACACTACCAATTGTCACACGGTTCTTGAAGGGCCTAGCAAACCTGAGGCCCCCGGTCAGACCACCAATACCACCCTGGGACCTCAACATCGTCCTGCAGCAGCTGACACAGGAGCCCTTTGAACCGCTCCAATCAGCAGCCCTAAAGTACGCATCATGGAAAGCCCTCTTCCTGGTGGTACCAGATAACAGTCACTTCTGTAGAGAGAGAAACAAGCTGTGGAAAATTAACTTTGAAGCAGAGAGTAAAGTGTTTAACAAGGAACTGCATGAACATTTCCTGCTTCCTTGTGTTCTTTCTTGACATGCAAATCTGCTTAGGTTATGCCTAACAAATGCAAGAGGGGATTTCAAAATCCTTAATGTCATCACAAGATGACCTGCCTGACATGTCAACTGAAATGAACTGGCCCTTTTCCCTCTAGAAAAGGAAAACAGAACCGGAAAGGGGGACATGCATGAGTTGAAGGTCACTAGGTTCTTATCTGTAGCAGAAATTTCTTTCAATTGGGGGGGAGGGGGAAGCTCTGCAACAAGGGGGCATAGGATGAAGGTGAAAGGAGTAATATGAGGAAATATCCCCTATCTATTTACAGAGTGGTAGATGCATGGAATAGTCTCCTAGTGGAGATGGTAGAGACAAGGACTGTATTCAAATTCAAGAAAACATAGGGCAAACAAAATGATCTCCAAGGTGAAAAAAGGGACTGTAAAAGCTTAGGAAGGCAGACTGGATAGACCATATTGTCTATCTGCCATCATTTTTTGTGTTTCTATGTTTTAAGTGAAGTTAGATGAAGGGTTGAAAATTGTAGAGGGGGAGGCATAGAGACAGACCCAATGATTTTATAAGACTTTTTCCTTTTTGAAAAGGAGTCTGGGCCTCAGCCTGGTCCACCAGCCAAAAAACAGGCATACATGCCACAACTCTTGATATTCCAGTACCACTTGGGATGATCTGAATACATGTCAACACCAAAGGTAAACATACAGTTTTCTAAATCTTGGCTTGTAAAACCTAATAGAAAAATCATTAAAAACAGACTGAACACTACATATAATGCAGCTTTAAACTCTGTACCTGATGACACAGTTGCCTCGGTTGGTAGCAAAGATGACAATGGGAGCAATAGATGATTCAAGAGCTCGGTGCAAATACGTGAAACATTCTATGTCCAGCATGTGAACCTCATCAATAAAGAGCACCCCTGGAACAAGTTCAGCAATACCCTGGTCGATGTATTTATTCACTACCTTGTTAATCTCTGCTCGCAGCTTGTCTAAAAGAGAAGATACGGAAGTCAGCAATGATCTTTTCCATGGATAATTACTGGTCACAGACAAGTACATATCTCCAGAAAAGGAGAACAGCACCCGTTCACCCCAATTCACTTATGACACACAAGTATACACAAGCTATGCACTATGTTAAAACATATAGCTAAATGACATAGTTAAGAAATACCTTATAGAAGTGTCTGGAGAAGGAATCTCCTTATTTATTTATTTATTTATAGTCTCTTTTATACCGCGCTATTCGGCATCTGTGCGGTTTACATATAACAACTTACACATCTCATTAGCTGAAACCATGTTTACAATGAACAAGGTAATAGAACTTGGATAAACTGGGAGTAACTATATACATCTATGTGACAAGATAGGTAAATATTTAAATATTGATTGAAGTTGAAGCAAATTTGAATCACAAATTTGTAATTAAAAAGTTTGCTTCATATTTGTCCTTGGTGGTTTCAATTGAGAACAGGCGATTTTGCAGGTTGGTATTTGTATTATGTCATATGCCCCAGCAGACTAAAGGTAAACCGGGATATGGTTCCTTGGCAATATCTGGCTTTTTCACTGGATGTACATTTTCAAATAAGATACTGTACCTGTGATCTCAGTTTTCTTAGGTTTCATAAGCTGTCCCATCATAGAAAGGATATCCTGTCCACCCTACAAATACAGAATTGCTTATGAAACTAGTCAAATCTTAAATGTATGTATTATGCGGGGATTAAGGCTCTTCATTTTCAGTTTAAAGGCATATCCCAATAATATTTCCAGGATTCAACAACAACAACAAAAAAAAAAAACACCAAACACACACAAATGCAAAATTTCACTTTTACTTCAGATTCTAAACACATCAAAACCCAAACAATTCTGGACAATTCAATTTCAAAACAAAAAACTCAAAACTCAGTATTGGAGATGGTGCTAGCCTTCTGCAGGTTATTTGCAATTTGTGCATTATACACCCCATGGAAGTGTCAGTGTATTTCCAATTAAGATTTAAATGAGAAAAAGCTGCAAAAGGTTTAGCAAAAAACCCTGCTATATTTTTTCTACATGAATCCAATTTTGTTCCAAAAATGATGAAAATCCCCGCTCAAATTTTCACCCAGGTCTTGACATTTCGAAACAGATAATGAATGGCTCTCTGTAAATGATCTACAAAATATACAACATACTGGCCCCATGATAAGTGGCGACTGTGCTTATATGAGAGACCTTGGTTCAGTCCCCAGATCTAACTTTTACCCCCCCCCCCCCCGGGTGGGAATGGTGATGCCGAGGCTGTTGACAACATACACAACCTCTTCAGGAGAAAGGAGAGGGAGAAAGGGATTATTCAATCAGAACACAACAGCAACACCAGGATGCATGTACACTGGATTCAGAATGAAGACGGTGTATGTCACCTGGCCAAGGACTGTCACTGTGATGGCAGAACTAAATGTCGAGGGTGGGGGGTGGGGCCTTCAAACCATTAAATTTGTAAATGAAAGCTCATGGCACCACATTCCCATCCATGGCTGGTTCTAACTAACCTAGAAGCCTAGGGAAATGGCTGGGACAAGACAAAAACAATGAAGTAAAATGCCAAACTGAAGAACACTATGCAAAAAAACTTTCTGCAATTCAAAATGAACTTTTTTTTTATGGGGGGGGGGGGAGGGTAACAATTCACAGGTCTGCGACTAAAAAGCTGTTTGATTATTTTCATCTAATTTCCATGTATTTTGGTGTGCTGAAAACAAATAAAACATTGAAAAAACTCCTAGATGTCATGATTTGCCACAACATGCAAAATTGTCTTCAAATTTATCAAATTTTTTCAAATTACTATTAATTAATTCAAATTACTATTAATTAAGTCACATAAGTGCATTTAAGATATAAAATGCCAAAAAAAACCTTAAAGGGGTTGTCCGAGTTATGTAAAAAAAATATAGCACTGTAAATCTGATGGTCAGCAATATACATAAGCTAAGCAAGTTTTAAGTCCGTGCTTCTAATGGTAGAAGGGGTTAATCTTTCCTGAAGGATCCAGTGGGAGGGAGACACAGGGCAGATAGCAGCAGCTCCGGTCAGTGCAGGGGGGCGTGGCCAGCACTGTGATGTCTCGTGTACAGACACAGAGCTGCTCTCTCCTGCATGCCACACTTGTTCATGAATCATCATCAGGTTCTTGGTTCTAGGCTGTTCACACTTTTTCATCGCAATTCGTGTTAGCTCGTCATTCTTCAACCGTTATGTTATGGCTCCGCAAAAGTGTATTAATTCGCCAGACAGTTTCTGTTTCATCTGTGGTGAATATACAGTGTTGAAGCAACAGCAGAATATTACAGACTTTGTAAAAAAAGTATACTTTGCATACTTTGGACTAAAAATTGGAGATCAAGATAAAGTCTGGGCGCCTCATAAAGTGTGCAAACGGTGTGTTGAGGACCTCCGAAACTGGTTCAAGGGTAAGAAAAAAATCTTTCCGTTATGGGAGTCCTATGGTATGGCGAGAGCAAAAGAACCATAGTGACGACTGTTACTTTTGTTCATGCGATGTGAAAGGGTTTAATTCCAAATGGAAGCATTCCATTTCATACCCCAATCTTCACTCGGCAATTCATCCCATCCCCCATGGCACAGATATACCGGTACCCAAGCCCCCTGCTACCTTGGAAGAGATATCTAGCTCCGATGAAGATGAAGTCATACCTGAACCAGATGACGAATCAAGTTCTGACTTTGAAGATGATACAAGACCAAAATTGTTTTCTCAGGAGGAGATGAATGATTTGGTAAGAGACTTGAACCTTCCCAAAGATGCCGCTGAGTTATTCGGATCAAGGCTGAAAAGCAGGAATTTATTGTTGCCAGGAGTGTCATCTTCATGGTTCAAACATCGTGAAAAGGAGTTCGTTCCTTACTTCGCCCAGGAAAACAAGTTGGTTTATTGCATCGATGTCGAAGGTCTGATGGGTCAATTTAAAATCCAATATGATTCAGAGCGATGGCGTGTTTTTAATGATTCTTCAAAAAGAAGTCTCAAAGCAGTTTTACTCCACAACGGTTTTTATGCTTCCATACCTGTAGGTCATTCCGTACACTTGAAGGAAACCTAAGAGAACTTGGAATTGGTTCTTCATAAACTTAAATATGAAGACCATGGTTGGCAAGTGTGTGGGGACTTGAAGGTCTTGTGCATGCTGCTCGGGCAACAAGCTGGGTATACCAAATATCTTTGTTTTCTGTGTCTATGGGACAGTCGAGACCGACAAAATCACTGGACCAAGAAGAGTTGGCAGCCGAGGGTGCTAACAGTCGGGTGAAAAAAATGTCCTCCAAGAAACTTTGGTACCTTCCCATAAAGTTCTTCTACCACCTCTCCACATAAAATTGGGATTGATGAAGCAATTCGTAAAATCACTTCCAAGAGATGGAGAATGCTTCAAATACTTGGTCACCAAGTTTCCAGGCCTGTCGGAGGCAAAATTGAAGGAAGGTGTGTTCGTCGGACCAGACATTAGAAGGCTTATAGTTGATCAAGAGTTTGTCAATACCATGACGGATCCTCAAAAAGAAGGGTGGATTGCATTTAAAGAAGTCGTACAGAAACGTTTAGGCAATAACAAAGATCCTCACTACAAAAAGATCGTCGGACGAATGCTGAAAGCATTTCAAGCTTTAGGTTGCCTGAAAGTGCATTTCCTCCAGTCCCACCTTGACAACTTTCCTGAAAATTTGGGAGCTGTGAGTGAGGAACAAGGTGAACGATTCCACCAAGATATTAAAGAGATGGAAAGGAGATACCAGGGAAAATGGAGCATTACAATGATGGCAGACTACAGTTGGATGCTTCAGAGAGACATTCCAGATGCTACTCACAAGCGTAAATGCACCAAGAGGAGCCTCACAAGGAAGAAGAATCGAGTTTAGTGTGTGTAGGTGAGCTCATTTCAGTTCAAAAAAGGATTTTCATGAAAATATTGTAAAAAAATTTAATTTTATAAGTCTATTTCCATTTATTTTGAGGTATTGCCTTATTAAACATAGTTACCTAAATTGTCAGGAAACGTGATGTCCTATGACAAAATGGAGGTCATTTTCGGATTCAGCGCACCAAAAAACAAAGATTACGTGGAATAACCAAAACAGCTCTCGAAAAAAAACAATTTTGCAGACCTGTGTTATGATTGCACTTCTTGAGTACAGACTAACCATGAACTTAAGAACATAAGATATGCCATACTGGGTCAGACCAAGGTCCATCAAGCCCAGTATTCTGTTTCCAACAGTGGCCAATCTAGGTCATATGTACCTAGCAGTTTCCCCAAGAGACACAAGTTCCACAATGCTTGTACTGGGTCAAGCATTGATATCTTCAGTCACTTCTTAATAATGGTTTATGGACCTTTCCTCCAGGAACTTATCCAAACCTTTTTTAAACCCAGCTACACTAACAGCCTTTACTACATCCTCCGGTAACAAATTCCAGAGTCTGATTACACGTTGAGTGAAAAAATATTTTCTTTTATTAGTCTTAAATAGTTTACCCTGTAGCTTCATTGCATGTCCCCTAGTCTTTCTATATTCTGATAACATAAACAATCGATCTACGTTTACCCGTTCCACTCACGTTCTTTAATTTATAGACTTCTATCATATCTCCCCTCAGCCATCTCTTTTCCAGGTTAAAGAGCCCTAACCTTTTTAGCCTTTCTTCATAGGAGTATCCTTCCATCCCATTTACCATTTTGGTGGCTCTTCTCTGAACCTTTTCTAAAAATCGCTATATCCTTTTTAAGATACGGCGACCAGAATTGCACACAATATTCAAGGTGCGGTCTCACCATGGAACGATATAGAGGCATTATAATATCTTTTGTTTTATTTTCCATTCCTTTCCTTATCATACCTAGCATTCTATTTGCTCTCTTGGCCGCGGCGGCACACTGGGCCGAGGGTTTTAACATGGTATCCACAATGACGCCTAAATCTTTCTCCTGGGTGGTGGTTCCCAATGTGGAACCTTGCATCGTGTAACCATAGTTTGGGTTGTTCTTCCCTAGGTGCATAACCTTGCACTTGTCCACATTAAATTTCATCTGCCATTTTGATGCCCAGTCTTCCAATTTATCAAGATCCTCTTGCAATTTTTCACAATCCTCTTGGGTTTTAACAACTTTAAATAGTTTTGTGTCATCTGCAAATTTGATAACCTCACTCGTTATTCCACTTTCCAGGTCATTTATGAATATGTCAAAAAGCAGCGGACCCAGCACAGATCCCTGGGGTACACCACTATTCACCTTTCTCCATTGGGAAAATTGGCCATTTAGCCCAACCCTCTGCTTTCTATCTTTTAACCAGTTCCTGATCCACAATAGTACACTGCCTCCTATCCCATGACTCTTTAGTTTTGCCAAAAATCTCTGATGAGGGACCTTGTCAAAGGCTTTCTGAAAGTCCAGATACACAATATCAACCGACTCACCTTTGTCCACCTGTTTATTCACTCCTTCAAAAAAACATAACAGATTAGTAAGACAAGATCTTCCTTGTCTAAAGCCATGTTGGCTGTCTCCCATTATGTTGTGACTATCTACATGCTGAGTAATTTTATTTTTTATGATGGTTTCTACCATTTTTCCCGGTACTGACGTCAGGCTCACCGGTCTGTAGTTTCCCGGATCACCCCTGGAACCCTTTTTAAAAATTGGTGTTACATTGGCGATCCTCCAATCTTCAGGTATAAGAGATGATTTTAATGATAGTTCACAGATTACTAATAGCAGGTCTGCTATCTCATATTTCAGTTCTTTCAACACCCTTGGATGTATACCATCCGGCCCAGGTGATTTGCTACTCTTCAGTTTATCTAATAGTTGTAAGACATCTTCCCGATGTATCGATATTTCTTTCAATTCTTCCGCACCTTTAAATACGAGGGCCGTTTTCTTTTCAACCTCCGATAGGCTATAAATAAAAGACAAGTTCATATAAAACAATAATTTTATTACCAAAAGATTGGTACACTTACGGTTACTTTTTGACATAATCACCGAAGAGATTGAGACATTTGTCATATCTGTGGACAAGCTTTTCAATACCCTCTGCAAAGAAAGTTGCCGCCAATGAATTCAAGTAGTCCTTGACGTTGGTTTGAAGGTCCTCATTGGTTTGAAAGCGCTTTTGTGGCCGTCCGTCAACATTTTTGGGACCCAACGTGCACAAAGGTTTTTGTAGCCTAACCGTTCAGTAAAGCGTAGTTACTCACCTGTAACAGGTGTTCTCCAGGAGCAGCAGGAATCAGTCCTCACTTATGGGTGACGTCGGCGCCGACGGAGCCCTCGCGGAGCAATTTTCCCCAGCTTTCAAAGAAAGCCTTTGGGAATTGCAGCGCGCATGCGCGGTCGTCTTCCCGCCCGAAGGTGCCATCTTAGCCAGTCAGATGACATAGCTAAAAAAGACAGCATAAAAATTTGCAAAAAGAACATAAGCAGACGATTGCAACTCCAAGGGGAGGAGGGAGGGTAGTGAGGACTGATTCCTGCTGCTCCTGGAGAACACCTGTTACAGGTGAGTAACTACGCTTTCTCCAGGACCAAGCAGGAAGTCAGTCCTCACTTATGGGACTCCCAAGCTCAAGGCTACCGGAGACCCTAAGCACAAAAATGAGCTCCCTCTAGCTCAGCAGCACAGAAGGATAGAATCTTCGCTGAATTATCACCCACCGGTAGCCCACATCCGGGATGGAGGGTAGGAGTTGCTCAGACCTCAAAGAGATTACGGAGGACTGCCTGTCCGAAAGCACTGTCCCTACGGGACTCCCTCTCGAGACAGTAATGGACCGCAAAAGTCTGGCTCGAAGACCAAGTAGCGGCCCGGCAGATGTCTGCCAGCGGAACAGAGCGGAGGTAAGCCACTGACGTGGCCTTTGCCCGAACGCAATGAGCCGTGACTCGACTTTCCAAGGCGAGACCGGCTGCCCCATAAGCCCAAGAGATACAGTCCGCAACCCAGATGGACAGAGTACGCTTGGAGACCGGGAGTCCCAATTTATTGGGGTCAAAAGACACAAAAAGCTGAGCAGCTTTACGGTGCTCCCGCGTACGGTCAAGGTAGAAGTTCAATGCCCTTCTACAGTCCAGGGTATGGAGGACCGTCTCAGCTCGGCTGGAGTGTGGTCCGGGAAAGAAGGTTGGAAGTACCACCTCCTGATTCATGTGAAAAGGGGAGACCACTTTAGGCAGAAACTTTGGGTGAGTCCGTAGGACTACCCTATTCTTGTAGAATCGAGTGTAGGGGGGATCAGACACGAGGGCCTGCAATTCACTTACGCGCCTAGCGGAAGTGAGGGCTATCAAGAACAGTGTTTTCCAAGACAGAAAACGGAGAGAACATGTAGCCATAGGTTCAAAAGGCGGACAGGTGATCCGCTGCAAAACCACATTCAGGTCCCAGTCCGGCGCTGGCGGGCGCAGAGGTGGTTTAAGTAGAAGGAGACCTCGGAGAAACCTCGCTACGAGAGGGTCGTTGGAGAGAGGTCTGCCGTCCACCGGCACATGATGTGCTGAAAGAGCACTGAGGTGAACTTTGACGGAGTTGGACTTAAGTCCCAGATTAGAGAGGTGTAGCAAGTACTGTAAGATCACCGACACCGGGCAGGAGAAGGGATCCTGAGACTGTTGGGAACACCAGATTGCAAAGCGACGCCATTTAAGGGCGTAGCATTTGCGGGTAGAAGGCCGTCGCGAAGCCAAGACGACCTCCTCCACCTCCGCCGGCAAGAGAAGAGGAGCAAGGACTACCCTCTCAGCAGCCAGGCCATGAGGTTGAGAGACCTGAGGTTGGGGTGCAGCAGGGACCCCTGATCCTGAGTGAGGAGATCCGGTTGTACCCCCAGAGGGATGGGATCCTCCACCGCCAGTTGCAGCAGGAGCGGAAACCACGGCTGCCTGGGCCAGCGAGGGGCCACCAGGATCATGAAGGCTTTGTCTCGGAGAACCTTGAAAAGAGTCCGAGAGACTAACGGGATGGGAGGGAAAGCGTACAGAAGGCTCCCCGACCATGAGATTAGAAAGGCGTCCGCCGCAACCCGAAGGGGGTGTGGCTGACGAGAGCAGAAGCGAGGAAGCTGCCGGTTGTGAGGACTGGCAAAGAGATCCACCGTGGGGAGGCCCCACCTGAGGAAGAGCTTCTGAACGATCAAGGGATCCAGACGCCACTCGTGCGGCTGGAGGACCCCGCTGAGTTTGTCCGCCAGGCAATTTTCTTGGCCCGGGAGATAAACTGCCTTGAGGAGAATGCCGTGACTGACGGCCCAAGAGCAGAGCTTCTGTGCCTCCCGGCAGAGGAGGAAGGAGCCCGTGCCCCCCTGCTTGTTCACGTAGAACATGGCAACTTGATTGTCCGTCTGGACAAGGACGGACTGTTGGGAGGTCAGGTGGGAGAAGGCCTTGAGAGCTAGGCGGATCGCCCTGAGCTCCAGGAAGTTGATCTGCTGAGCAGACTCCCACTTGGTCCAGAGGCCCTGAGTACGTGCCTCTTGGCAATGTGCTCCCCAGCCCAGGAGGGATGCATCGGTGGTCAGCACCCGGGTCGGCTGAGGTGACTGGAAAGGCATTCCCAATAACAGGTTCGGCTGCCGGAGCCACCACCGGATAGACGAGACCAGCGGCTCGGAGACGCGCACTAGGTCTGCTAGGCCGCCTGTGGCTTGTCGCCACTGCCGGCGGAGACACCATTGAGCAGACCGCATATTCAGGCGGGCATTGGGGGTCACATGGACGGTGGAAGCCATATGGCCGAGCAGTCTCAGGAAGTGCCTGGCGGAGACCAGGGGCTGGCTGCGAAAGCGGTCGGCTAGGTCCATGAGCCGCTGAGCCCTGTCGAGCGGTAGGTACGCTCGCGCCTGAGGAGTGTGCAGCCTTGCACCGATGAACTCGAGATCCTGTGAGGGGAGCAAAGTGGACTTTGCGAAGTTTATGACAAAGCCCAAGTGCTGCAGCAGAGTCACCGTGCGGCCCGTGGCGTTGGTGACCTCCTGAGCGGACGCTGCTCTGATGAGCCAGTCGTCGAGGTACGGAAAGACATAGAGGCCGTGAAGCCGGAGATGGGCCGCCACGACCGCGAGACATTTTGTGAAGACTCGCGGTGCGGAGGACAGGCCAAAGGGCAGTACTCTGTACTGGTAATGAGTTCCTGCCACCACAAACCTTAGGTATTGGCGGTGGCTTGGGTGGATGAGGATGTGCGTATAGGCATCCTTTAGATCCAAGGAGCATAGCCAATCTCCCTGCTGGAGGTAGGGCAGAAGGATTCCAAGGGTAAGCATTTTGAACTTCTCCCGCACAAGGAACTTGTTGAGGTTGCGCAAGTCCAGGATGGGTCTGAGGCCTCCTGTTCTCTTTGGTATCAGAAAATACCTTGAATAGAAGCCTTGACCTCTCAGGTGGTGTGGCACCGGTTCCACCGCCTGTTCCTGCAGAAGACCTGCTAACTCCTGAAGGAGCAACTCCCTGTGTAGAGGGGGGCGCGGAGGCTCTCCCGGAAAATAGGAGGGAGGGACCTGATGGAAGTGGAGAAGGTAGCCCTCTCGCACGACCTGAAGCACCCAGGCATCTGCGGTGATGCTGGACCACCTGTGGGCGAAGTGAACCAGCCGGCCTCCGGTGCTGGGGGGAACCAGCGGGGGGGGGAGAGGCTATGCTGAGCGAGTCAAAAACCCCCACCCTGCTGAGCAGGGGCTGGTGGTGCAGGCTTGGGGGCTTGCTGCCTACGGGACCCGTTACCCCGTCCCTTGGCCTGCTGGCCCTGTTGGGGAGCTGCAGGGGCCTGATAATGGGGGTATTGTTTGTAGGCAGCTGCCTTCCTCGGGTAAAAGGGCTTTTTTCCCCGAGCCCTTCTTTTTCTGGGAAGGGGCGGAGGTCTTCCTAGAAAGCCTGGTCCTAGTGAGAGTCTCAGTCTCAATTTGTGCAGCCTTTTCCGCCATGGGCTTGCCAAAGAGGTTTTCGCCTCGGCAGGGGACATCGACCAACCTGTCCTGTACCCAGGGCTCAAGGTCGGACGACTGAAGCCAAGCCTGTCGGCGGGCACCGATGCCGGCTGCGGCTACTCGAGCCGAGGCTTCAAAGCCATCATAGGCTGCTCGGGACATGAACTTTGAGCATTCCCGAATACCCGTGGACAAGGCTAGGAACCTCCGCAAGGGCTCCTCGGAGAGACCAGCGGAGAATCCGGCTAGCTCTTTAGCCAGATCCCTGAGATACATGCCCATGTATAGCTGGTAAGTCTGGACACGACAGGCGAGCATAGAGCCCTGGAAGCACTTCTTGCCAAGGCCATCCAGGTTACGGGCCTCCCTTCCAGGAGGCACCGAGGAGTGCATCTTCTGGCTCTTAAGACGATGCATGGCCGATTCCACTACCATGGAATGGTGTGGCAGCTGTGCCTTTTGAAAGCCAGGGCTCTTGCGGACTCGATAGATAGAATCGACCCGCTTGCTCAGGACCGGCGAGGAGGCCGGACTCTCCCACATGCGGAAGAGTAGTCGTTCCAGCATAGGAGGAACCGGCACAGTAAAGTGTTCCCTCGCGGGAGAGTCATACTGGAGGGCGTCGAGCTCTTCGGCTCGAGGCTCCTCCTCGGGATCCGCAGGGAAGGCCAAAGCCTTGGCCATATCCCTAACGAAGTCCGAGAACCGGGCATCCTCTGGGGGGGACTGCTTCCGAGGCTCGGACTCCGGAGAGTCCGATGGGACACACCGAGTCCGGAAAGAATCAGGTGACTCTTCCTCCTCAGACTCCCAGACCGACTCCGACGAGGACTCGGTGGGGTCGGCCCGGGCAGGGTGCGGCGCCAGCCGCCCCGACGCCGAGGGAGTCGGCGTCGGCGACCTCGGTCCCGAACGGGAGGCCGAGGGCGACCTCGACCGAGGATCGACTCGAGTTCTCATCGACTCGAGGATCGGCTCGGTCTCCGGGGTCGACTTGGACGTCGACGTCTCGGCGGTCGGGGCAGCGACGCCAGCGAAGCCAGCGAGCAGTGCCCGCTGCTGGTCCATGAAGGCAGACAGTCTGCTCTCCAAGGCCGTCAACCTGAGGCCGAGCTCAGGTGACCCAGCAGCCCCCGACTCGGGCCCCGACGGCGGCTGTCGTGGAGGCGAGTCCAGAAGGACTACAGGACTTACCCGGGCAGGCATCTCCGACTCCAGGCGAGGTCGCTTCGGGAGGTGTTCCTTCTCCAAGGACCCGGGGCGGCTGTCGGGGCTATGCGACCTGGCCCTCGCGGAGCCAGGAGCGTCCACCGACGCCGCCCTCGCGGGTTTTTCCTTCCGACGATGGTCCCCGGAGGGAGAACCCCGGTCGGAGGAGCTCCGGCGACGGTCCGAGCTGGAGCCTTTCGACACGGAGGCCTCCGACGAGGTCCGGGTACGGCTGGGGTCAGCGAAGATTCTCTCACGCTGATGCCGCCGACTTCTCAACGCCTTCGAGGACAGTTTGCTGCAGGGCCCACAGATCAGTTCCTCATGATCCGGGCCCAGGCAGCGGAGGCAAAAGTCGTGTGTGTCGGTTAGTGACATATTTCGGTCACACCGACCACACCGCTTAAACCCACTGGCAGCCATCGGGGGAAAAAGGGCCCCTGCGAGGTCAAAGGACCGGGCTGCCAGGGAAAACGAAAACGAAAGCTGACTAAGTCAGAAAAACCGAAAAAACGTGAGAGGACTCGAGACCGGCGTCGCGAGTCCGAGCGGGAAAACGATCGGCGTCGAACCGAAAGAAAAAGGTATAAAATAAAGAGGAAAATCAACTTTTTCGCGGGGACAAGACGGGGACGTCTGTAGGGCTCCGCGGAAAAAAGAAGACTGGCTAAGATGGCACCTTCGGGCGGGAAGACGACCGCGCATGCGCGCTGCAATTCCCAAAGGCTTTCTTTGAAAGCTGGGGAAAATTGCTCCGCGAGGGCTCCGTCGGCGCCGACGTCACCCATAAGTGAGGACTGACTTCCTGCTTGGTCCTGGAGAACAATAGAGTACAAAACAGACCTTGAAACCTCTGGAAATTCCGTAGACAAAGCAGTAATGGTGAATCTGCGGTTTTCTTTAACCATTCTGTCAACTCGTTGCACCAGGTCATCTGAAATGACAGATTTGCGTCCTTGGCCCAACACCATCACTCATGAAGTTTTCCCCATACACACGACTCATTCTCCGATGGATTTCTGCAGCACTATGGCCTTCAGCCTGTAGAAAACGAATCACACTTCGCAATTCACACTTGGAGGGAGCATCAATCATGGTGGACATGTTTACGTGGCTGTAGCACAACGCCGACTGACGCCTGAATGTCAACAATGGCGGAGTGTGTAGTGCAAGAGCTGCGCAGTCGCCTACAGCGCATGCCCGCTTTCTGCTGCCCGCGTAGCGTCTGCACGGAGCGATCGGAGGTTGAAAAAAAAAACGGCCCTCGTACCACTTCAGTCATGGGTAACATCCCTACATCTTCCTCAGTAAAGACCGAAGCAAAGAATTCAGTCTCTCCGCTATCGCCTTGTCGCCTCTTAGTGCTCCTTTAACCCCTTTATCATCTAATGGGCCAACTGACTCTCTCACAGGTTTTTTGCTACGAATGTACTTGAAAAAGGTCTTTATTTTGCGTTTTTGCTTCTGCAGGAAGCTTATTCTCAAATTCTCTCTTTGCCTGCCTTATCAATGCCTTGCATTTGACTTGCCAGTGCTTGTGCTGTTTCCAGGTTTCGTCGTTTGGCTCTTTTTTCCATTTCCTGAAAGATGCTTTTTTGGCAACAACAGCCTCTCTGACCTTACCTTTAAACCATGCTGGCAGTTTTTTGGACTTCCTTCCACTTTTCTTAAAGCGTGGAATACAGCTGGTCTGGGCTTCCAAGATAGTATTTTTCAACAACAGCCAAGCTTGATGTACGTCTTTAACCTTTGGAACTGCTCCTTTTAGTTTTTTCTTAACTGTTTTCCTCATTTTATCATAGTCTCCCTTTCGAAAGTTAAAAGGTAGTACTATGGATTTCCTTACTATCCCTCCTCCACTAATTAAATCAAAGGCGATCATGCTATGATCACTATTGCCAAGTGGCCCCAACACCCTTATCTCTTGCACTAGATCTGGTGTTCCACTAAGGACTAGGTCTAATATGGTTTCCCCTCTGGTCTGTTCATGAACCAGCTGCTCCAAGAAGCAGTCATTTATTTCATCTAGGAACTATCTCCCTAGCATGTCCTGACGTGACACTGACCCAGTCGATACCGGGGTAATTGAAATCACCCATTATTATTACTGCGCTGTAACTTTTGTTAGCTTCCTTGATTTCTTTGAGCATTTCATCATCCATTTGGTCATTCTGGCCAGGTGCTTGATAATACACCCCTACTGCCATTGCCTTCCCCTTTTTATATGGAATTTCAATCCATATAGATTCTACAGCAGATTTTGTTTCCTGCAAAACTTTAATCCTTTCTGAGTCAATGCCCTCTCTAACATAGAGCGCAACCCCTCCACCAATTTGCTGAGCTCTATCATTACGATATAGTTTGTACCCAGATATCACAGTGTCCCACTGGTTGTCCTCCTTCCACCATGTCTCTGATATTCCAATCATATCTAACCTTTCATTTAGTGCTATATATTCTAACTCTCCCATCTTATTCTTTAGACTTCTAGCATTTGCATACAAGCATTTTAGAGAATGTATTTTATTCATGTTAATTTGGCTATTGTTAGACATGGGTAAATTGGGATCTTTAAAGCTCTGTCTGCTCCATACTTGAGGGCATTTGGGCTACTTTACTCTTTTGTGGAACCTCTCTGCTTTTGGTAGTATCCTTCAAGGATACATTCTTCCGAACCATCCGCTCTTGGGCGACTGTCGGCTTTCCCCTAATATCTAGTTTAAAAGCTGCTCTATCTCCTTTTTAAAAGTTAATGCCAGCAGCCTGGTTCCATCCCGGTTAAGGTGAAGCCCATCCCTTCGGAAGAGCCCCTCCTTTCCCCAGAATGTTCCCCAGTTCCTAACAAATCCAAAACCCTCATCTCTGCAACATTGTCTCATCCACGCATTGAGACTCCGGAGCTCTGCCTGCCTTTTGGTTCCTGCGCGTGGAACAGGAAGCATTTCGGAGAATGCTACCATGGAAGTTCTGGATTTCAACTTCCTACCTAAAAGCCTAAATTTTGCCTCCAGAACCTCCCTACCACATTTTCCTATGTCATTGGTACCGACATGTACCAAGATAGCAGACTCCTCCCCAGCACTATCTAAGACCTTATCTAGGTGGCGCGTGAGGTCCGCTACCTTCGCTTCCTTCTCTCCCTCCCCTAAAGCATGATACTAATGGAGATTCTAGAATATAGCAAAAAACCCATTATCCAGCATGCAAATGCAATGCTCAGATAACTAGCATTTTGCACCACAGCTTTTTCATGGCATTCCTGCAGAATTGGGAGCATATATGCACATACTCTAAGGTCCCGCAGTACCATATTGAATATGTGATGAAAGAAGATTACCAGAACTGCTGTCAAAAAAGTTTTAAACAGAATGTTAACACTGAAAAAGTCAGAAAGGCAGAACAGTTAACTACACATCAGCTGTTCATTACTTTAGCGAAAAGTTCCAATATAGTCGGCATATTCAAACAGCACAACCTATCCTCAAGTATGCCAAACAAAATGGGGCTTTTATGTACAGTTAAATCACATTCCATTCTGTTACTGTACCCAAAAACAGATGCTGTTAAATACAATCAAAGCAGGAAATGGAGAGACAGAAGGGGGAACTGAGATCATGCTGGCATCTGTTGGCCAATGACCTGACAGGTCACTGTTAGAAATAGGACTGGTCTGATCCAACACAGCATCTCTTACTTTCTAGGGCAATAAACAACAATCCTGAATTTAACAAACAAAATCAATGTTTGCATATATTTGAGTTCTTCGCATATTCCAGTACACATTATTTTTATGTCAGAGAACAGCCTCACTTCCCTGCTTAGAATGTAAACATTCCGAAAAACACACACCAAACAATCCACTACTCTCAGGATAGTTATCTACATGGTGTTTGACAGATCTGTGGTTAAATAAGACAACTAGATAAAATTTTCAAACACTGTTTAGATTCCAAAAGGTTTATCATACCAATACGGTAATGAATTTAAATTATGTGAAGAAGATTAACCATGGAGAAATTTATATACCTGATAATTCTCTTTCCTTGAATCCTGCTAGACCAGTCCAGACAAGTGTGTTATGCTCCCCAGACAGTAGGTGGAAGCAGACTACAGCAACTTTCAGTGATGTCATCAGTAGTATATTCACTGGTGCAGCACCAAGAAAAGCTAGTACACTTCCCAAGCAGAAGGCAAGACTGAAAAACTCAGAAAAAAGTATTAACCAACAGCCATAACTTTGAACAACATGTTTGGCTCTCTTACTCTACGTCAGAAACAGATAATGACAATGCAATCAAGAGGCAGCAGAGCTCCCAAATCTGTAGGAGTCATTTTCTTGTTGGTTTTCAGAGTCATGGCTGGCACAGGTTGCAGGCGATACTATTGTGGTCCAGGCCAAGGCAGCACAAGCAGCAGTCGTGGGTGTCTGTAGCAGACATGGTTTTACTGCAGCGGTCACACTTTTTGAACCCACCAGGAGAGACGGGGACTATGCATGCGTGGCAGCATTCCCATAGGCTTTCCATGAAAGCTGGGAAAATGCTCTGCACTGGCTCTGTCGGCACAAATGTCACCCATATGTGAGGACCGACTTCCTGCTTGTTTCTGGAGAACATAAGATATGCCATAGTGGGTCAGACAAAGGGTCCATCAAACCCAGTATCCCGTTTCCAATAGTGACCAATCCAAGTCACGTTTCTAAAAAGTTACACAGATTCCAAGTTGTTTATCCCAGGGTAAGCAGTGGATTTTTCTGGTCCTTTTTTAAAAAATGGTTTATGGACTTTTCCTCCAGGAACCTGTCCAAACCTTTTTTTAAACTCAGCTACACTAACAGCTACACTACATCCTCTGGTAACAAATTCCAGAGTTTGAATATGCATGGAGGGAAAAAAGTATTTTCTATGATTAGTCTTAAATGGGCTACATTGTAGCTTCAATGAGTTTCTCCTGATCTTCTTACTTTTTGGAGGAGTAAACAACCAATCTACATTTATCCTCTGAGGTGGAGGGTTGTATGACAGCCTGATTAAGGCAAAAAGAAGGCAGCCCTATGGGATGAAAGAATCGCTTGGTCTGCAGAGAGACAGCCAGCAATGATGTGATCAACAAAAGTCTCCCTGAATGAAAAGGCCTGCTGGTGACGCCCACCTGGCAGACCGATATCCACCAAGACAACCACTTTTAGGTCAAGCCCTTGAGAGAGGCCTTCCGAAGCAGCTCAAGAGAGACATTTCAGTACCTTCAACACCAAAGAAAGGCTCCATCTAGAAACAGGATGCACTGTTGGACAGATCTGCTTCACTCCCTTGGGGAAAAAGGAGACGGGATGAGTCACCAAGAACATCCCTTGACACTTCCAGACTAGCATGCTAGGTCCGTTACCTAAACCTTGAGAGTGGTTCAGGGCTAACTCTTGCTCCAAAATTGGACTGCAAGGACAAAACTGTGACCATGTTTGCTTTCCTGGCATCCAGGATCTAAGAGCAACACCATCTCTTGAAGACCCTCCAGGCTCTCCCATAGGCCAAAGTAGCAGAGGCCCTCTGGGCATTGAGAAGGGTGCACACTGCTGCTCAACAGTAACCCTTATTGGAGAATCTATGCCTTTCAAGGGGCAGGCCATAAGCGAGAAGGAAACAGGATCCTCCATAACCAGGGTCCCTTGTCACAGAAAACCCTTCACTTGAGGTAACAAGAGAGACCCTGCCAACAGGCTCAAGCGACCCATGTACCATGGCCTGCAAGCCCAATGGTGCCACTAGAATCACCAAACCCAGGTGAGACTCACCAAGGTCTATGGGGGGTGGGGGAGGGTGAAGAGGATAGGAGGGACCAGATACAGGAGCTCACAGCCCACAGATCCTTCCTGAAGCTGAAAAAGGTTCTCCACTTACACTTGATGACCACTCAGAAGAATGCCAAACAGTGGCAGGCCCCACCTCTGAAGTGGAACTCCCACTCATCGGTAATCTATGGCATTCAAGTAGTCAGCCTGTATGTTGTGGATGCCTGCTATGTGAGCTGCCAACAGAGCAAGCAGATGATCCTGTACTCAATGACACAGCTCCATCCCAACACAGCCACTGCAACACTGCAAGTCCCACCTTACTTACTGATGTAAGCTACTGCCATGACATTTTTCAAGACCACTCTTGACATCTTTGCCCACCAGAACCTCTCTGGGACCGAATCACTCTAGCCTCTAGCTGGTTGATCAACCGAGAGGTTTCCTATATGGATCAGCAATCCTGAATAAACTCATCCACACAGCATGTTCCCCACCTCCTCAGGCTGTCATCTGTGGTGACCATCACCCAATATGGTGCTTCCAGAGGCATCCTGTCTACAAGGGGAGTCTGCAACCACCAGAACAATTGAGCCTTGATCTCCCAGGAGCAGGGAGATCAGTAAGCCAACAGATACCTCTGCAAGGGGTGCATATGCATGCTTGCGTAAGGGACCAGCTCCAAGGTAGAGACCCAGGCCACAGGATGTACAGGTAGTCCCCGGTTAAAAGAGCTGTCTAAGCACAACACTCTGAGCTGCTCTTGCAGCTTGTCCAATCTCTCCAGAGTGAGAAACACTCTGCAAAAAAAAAAATGTTGAATCAAGCCCAAAGATATTCAGAGTCTTAGAAGGGAATGGAGGCTGCTCTTGGGACAGTTATCACCAACCCCAGCTGTTCCAGCTGGCGAATCACCAGGGTTGCATCTGATCTCGACTTCTCTCAGACTGAATCAGCCAGTCATCCAGGTATGGGTGAACCTAGATACTTTGTTTATGCAGGGCCACCACCAACTCTACCATGAGCTCTAAAAAGATGCAAGGTGCCATGGATAGGCCAAACAATAGAGCCCAAAACTGGAAATGGTGGCCCAGGACAAAGAAGCAGAGGAACTGCTGATGTTGTTCCTGGATGGGACTATAGCAGTACTTCTTTGGAACTTTTTGAAGCATAAGAAACTTCCCTTGCTGGACCAGTTCAATGGCCGATTAGATTGTCTCCATGATGAAGTGAGGCATTCAAAGTTTGGCATGGACCGCCTTCAACTCCAGCAGAATGGGTCATAAGGACCATCTTTTATTTGATACCATGAAACAGATGGAATACTGCCCTTGATTTTGCTCTGTGGCAGGTATAGGTACAATAGCCCGAAACTGCAGGTTTTACTTCAGATTATCCTTGATCACTACCTGCTTGAGCAATGGTGTCCTGAAGATGTTCTGAGAAAACTTCAGTGCATAATTTTGACAGGACCTTAAGGCCACTGGTCTCAAGTGATATAGGCCCATTCTGAGTAAAACAGCCAGAATCACCCTTGACTGGCTGAATTTCAAAAAGGGACCCACCTTGCAGCATCTCATGCCAACCAATCACCAAAAATGTGACAAAATGTTTTCACAAGTATTGGGGTTTTTATTTATGCCTTAGTGCTGTGTGTTACCCCCAATATCAGACCTCACTCATTCCTTACAATATGTGTATAAATTTGTAAGATTGGTTTTCACTCATAAGTTGTCCTATCTAATTTATTGAACTTAAACAAACAGGTCTGCAGCAAGTATAACACTGGGTTGTTGTCCCGTGAAGCAGATTGACATCACTCAATACAGAGCTTCAGACACTATCTGCCCAAATTACATGTTTTCAAAGCATTAATTTATACATTCCTTTAAAACACATTTCTTGCTTTTCCATCATATGGTTATTACAGGAACACATTCCTTTCTCAAGGAATAATACACTATGCACAGCAGAGGTTTTGTGCGTTTTGTGCATTTTGTGCCTTCTGCCTTCCTGGCTACTTCTGAAAAGACCAACGCACGCTCTGTGTGTGCGTGCGTGCGTGTGTACAAGGCCATTCCACTAACCTCAGGAGAGAATAAGACTCCCACAGATCTAAGGTTCTGTATTCATACCAGCTCGCCTCCAAATGGCTGTAGTCAGCGTTATCTAGCCTAGCTGCCACTTTTGGACTTCATGCTGTTCCAGAGACTGCCTAGGACCCCAGCTGTGATGTTCCATCTGGCAAAGAGCTAAGGTACTGATCTTACATTCTTCCCCAGAGGGTAGTTCTTAGCTAGATAGCTGTTTTCTGTACTTTTCCTAAGTGCAGAGTGTGACGATGACCTATGTTTGCTAACTGGTGACTTCATTACTTTTGCCTAATTGTAATATCTCTCTATCTATATATCTATAGTCTGTATATTTCTTATTTTTCTACCCATAATAAATGACAAACTTGGCTCTCTTGCGTAGCTCATTTGCCAGAAAGTCTCAAGGATGAGCTTCTCCAAAGGACTTTCAACTTCTCCAGTTCATCCCCAAAAAGCAATCTGTCTTTAAAGGGGAGCCTGCTCAGCCGCAATTTGGAGGCAGCATGGCCAACCAATTCTGGAGCCAAAGCCACCATCGGGCCATTACTACTGCTGCCATGGATTTGGAGGAAATTTCAAAATCAAGTGCATCTGCCACATATGATGCTTCAGACTCTCTCATCTCACAACCTGCTGAATCCAATGTAAGAGAGCTAGGACCACAAACCCTCCAGAAGAGGGGGACACAGGGATGGGCTCCAAAATGGGTAAGTCCACCACAGTGTCCCAGATAAGAGTGAAAAGATCTTTTCTATGAAACATGTGGATCACTGATGGATCTCTCTGCTTCCCCCTCCTCCAATGGAGAAAGTGAATCATCATCTTCATCCCAACTGACTCTCATAGATGGTTCTCGGAGGAACAGACTGGCAAAAAGGCTAGAAGAGGGCACTTAAGTCCCTTGTCACCAGTGGGAGAGATGCCAGAGGGCCTCCAAGTCCACTGTGATAGGGGCTGCCATGCAGCTAACAGACTGAAAACCGTCTGCAATTTGTTTCAGGAGCTGCTGCTTAAAAGTCAGTCAAGAAGTTGTCCTGCCAACTTGAGTCTATGGCCTCCTCACCACACTTTGCAGGGACCATGCGGCCATCCCAAGATGGCAACCATTCCCACTAGTGGGAAAACTGTGTGAGATGCAGAAGAGGCCGCAAAATCAGCACTGGGCCCTGGTCCTCCTATGGGGGTTCCCAACATTGCTGAAAAGCAGGTTCAGAAGGGTCCCCATCACACACTGGCCAAAAGGAGTTACCCATAGAGCTCACAAGATAGAAGCCACAAGAGGCACAGTGCTGTGCAACAGGCATCAGGGCAGATCTCCACAGTCAATAAAACGCATGTCCAAAGAGTTTTACTAGACTTTTCTGGGGTCTGGGAAAGCAGGTCCAACCCAGCACCATCAGGAATGACATTACTTATTTGCGTGGATAATTATATCATGTTTGTCCATGGAGAAAGGGAAAAAGTGGCAAAAAAGGAATCCCAGTACTTGTCAGACCAGCTGGCTAAACTCAAAAGGGCTGCTGCAAAGAGCTTTTTAAAAAACAAAAACAAACAAACAGAAAACCAACTCTGAAGCCGCCTTATTGCAAGCAGCAAAAGAGCCCATTGGAAAAAAATAAACATTAAGGAAAAAAAGACAAACACACAAAAAAAAAACCACACCCACAAAACCACCACCACCACCACCACCACCACCACCAGATAGGAGAACAAGAATGACGAGGGACTTAGGCCCATACTTACCAGCACCCTCAGAGAACCCATGGGATCCTTCGATCCACTTTCCAACCCGCCAGTGCTAAAATTTGTGGGTAACAGCACTGGACATAGGTCAGCTTTTGGCTTGAGAAGAGGGGGCCGTACCCAAGCTCCAAGCTTAATGTCGGGCCTATAGATCTCAATAACACAGACCAGAAGACTGTGGTCTAGGCCAGAGGAGACAGGTACTGCTGCACCAATCAACACACTTTGTCACCTGCTAAAAGCATACAAATACTGGCACTTCAGTGGTTTTCCTGCATCCTGTGACAATACAGGGACTTGAAAAGGTGTTTGTTTGTTATTTGTATCTGTCTTCTCTGGAGACGGCTTTTCCCGAACACATTGACCCCTGATGAAGGCCTGGCGCTGAAACTTGGCCAAGTTGGGTCCACTAATAAAACAATTGTGAAGATATCCTTGGTGTGGCTGTGGTGCTTCCTTGCTTTACAGTTGGAACTTCTCAGTGCTGCACCAGTGGATATACTAGTGATGACATCACTGAAAGCTGCTCTATTCTGCCTCCACCTGCTGGCTGGGGAGCATAACCCAATCATTTGGACTGCTGTAGCAGGATCATAAGAAAATGATTTCTTTTTTAATTTAATGCTTATATTTCCCAAATGTCTCACTTTGGCTGGAATTATATATGGCTTTTGTAAGAGGGCTCAGGATACACTCCCACTGCAGAGGGAAGGGAAAAGAAATTGGATTTAGCTCACGCCTTTCTCGGAGTATTCTAAGTATTTTCCTGTCCACAGAGGGCTTACAATCTAAGTTTGTACCTGAGACAAAGAAGGGTTAAGTGACTTTCCTCCGAAGATTCCTAGGAGCAGCAGTGTCTTTCCCCATTTCTTAGAACATTGCTCTAACCATTAAGCTACTCCTCCACCTTATGTGCCTACAAAGTCCTCCATCTCATTCAGTACCTGTGGTCTAGCATTAGCCACATCCAAGTCATGCAGGGTGACATCCTGAATAATTTCCTTCTTCTTGTGCACATCACCCTTAGGCAAGGGCACATACTCCTCAGCTTCAAGGTCAAATTCTGTGGCGTAGGTATCGCACCTGCCTTGCCGCTGTAGGGGGAAAAAAAAAAAGGGAGGAAGAGCACAGGTGCAGAGTGAGCTTCACTGCCAAGCTCCTGACTGACATGTAACTGATAAAGATAAAAGGACTTGGTTCACAATTACAGTCCTGACAGCATAGAACTGATTGGCCTTTCTACTTTGGCAACAGAACTATCCCACCTGCCTTTTGCAAGGCCTGGGCTCTACTGACATTTTTACTCTGGTTTTCCCACTCTGCGATTAGTTAAAGACAGGGGAAGTTCTCTTACTCCAGTGCAGGTGGGGGAGTTCTCTCAGATGCTGCATACTGCACTCATCCATGTCATAGCAAGTTAAAAATGTCAGATAAGATAGGGAAAGGAATACCACCTAACCGTATTCCCTTCCCAAGAATGCAGCTCAAAGGGAAGTACCTATGTTAAAAGTAATACACAGTGTCCTTTCTAATTACAGAAGGCTCAACTATGGTAAACAAAGCCCCCCTCTTCATCTTGCATGTGGTCCAAGGAGGGTAATAAATGAATAGGAGACACTCCCTGGGGCTGTTAGCCTTACCTTGACAGCTCCGCTGTTTGCTTCAATGTAAATCACATCTCCTACTTCTACCCGCTCTTTCTGTAAGCTTTCAAAGATGCTGGGGTCAAGCTGAAAGAGTGCACACAAGCACACAAAAGTGTTGTCAGCACATGTGGGAAAAGCAAGGGACAAAAGAATTTTCTATGTTGAAAGCATAGAGGCAAAAATCTATAAAAAAAACATTCCACTAGGTGAAAAAGTGTCACAGATTTAGGTTTATGTAACTGTAGTTTATTTTCAGATAGATCAAAGTTGAGGTCATTGCTCAACAGCTATTAATGTTAATCTAATCCCAGCAAGCTCCCAAATCTGTCTGCTCTTCAATATAAATTCATAAAAAACTATTAAGCTTATTATCCCGTTTTGTCCTAAGGTCATCCACTGGAGATCAGACTCTCAGCACAGAGGTGGGGGGTGCACAGGCTATGCTAGATACGATACTTAAAGCTTTACACACATACCTTTAACTGTTTGGTACCTTTGGCTGTTTTCAGCCCTATAATCACGTGGCTGATTGTTTTGCCATATCCTCCCATTGGGTTCTCAGTCTCACAGGGAGTTAATTCCGTTACTTCACCTTCATAGACTTCCTTTGTCTCTTTAATCCTCAGTCCTGAGAAAGGATGACACCAGTTAAAGAAATCCATTTATTCTGCTCTTGTTTTAGACACATCTATAAAAGAAAGACCTAACACTTAGTAATTTAAAAAATAATACAGAATGAAGAAATAAGCTTTACAGCTAAACAGTTTTAATGTTTTCCATCTATTTTTATTTATTTGACACGAAATTGCAGGATCAAATAAATTCACTTGTGAGTTTATAATCTGACTCAATCATACAAAGAAGCTGATATATAGGCGATTCACAACTTTTCTACACCCATAAAACCAAAAATGGCATCAATGCTCTCTATTTTTCTGAATGATATAATATTGTCAACTTGATTTGCTTAATCACTTATCTTTTTGGATATTTCATCAAATCTTCCTTCACCACATGAAATGGTATTCATGGTTGTGTTCCAATTATGTACATCAGCAAAGTTCAACTGAAGTAGTGAAGTAAGATATCTTGTTGATAAATCAATTTGTTTGATGAAATATCCAAGTTGACATTTTTCTAAATGCTAAAATAGTTCATATAGAGAGAGCAATGATGAAATGATTTTGGGTGTAGTAAAGTTGTGAAATGCCTATATATGAGCTATTTCTATGATTAAATCAGATTATAAACGTGCAAGTGAATTTATTTGATCCTGAAAGTTTGTGTCAAAAATAGCTAAAAATAGAAGAAAAACATAAGTGTTCAGCTATAAAGCTTAGTAATTGAAAAGTTCAGAATGAATTAGTATTCTAGCAAATCCCTTCACTGGCACAATTGTATATAGATCTCTTTATAATAATTTACAGTAATTGAAGCTTTACTATTTATATTGGTAGTTGGATACCCCCAGTGTCTGAAACAGGTTATGTCTACTAAACTTGGCTAATTTTTTATTTATTTATTTACATTTCTTTTATACTGCACTATTTATCATCAGTGCGGTTTACAGTGAACGAAAATACTCACATGAGCAACGAGCTGTCATGAGTTTACATATAACAGGGCAAATAACCAGGAATTAACAATGGGAAACATTGTACATAAAAAATAAACTATATACAATACAGGTTATTAATCCCAAAGCCCAGTACCCCACACATTGCCTATTGTTCTTCATTTTGAATGTACATAAGTTATAGCCCTCCCTGGCCCCTCTCCCATTACTGTCATGTAACCCTTTAACGCCAATTTAAATATGTTACATGTTAAATATGCTACAGCCTGTTCATTATATAACAAAAAGTTGAGTTAAATGTAAACTGCTTTGATGACACAAAAAGCAGTATAGAAGAAATGTTAAACAAACCCGGGTTATCTGCAACTAAGTCCAATGTCATTCATTGTGACCTAGTTAGCCTTACATAAATCAGCAGTAAAATGTTACTGTTTCATGGTGTAATAACTGAATTGAATGTGTACCTTACTACCCGCTTCACTGGTGAATCTATGATTGAGCTGGAGGCCATGGCGCAGAAGACTCAGACTGGAGCCTGTAGTCTTTCAGGCCTATCTGGGCTTGGGCTGCAGAGGCAACATGCTTGATCACAGAAAAAAAGGACAGGGAAAAGGTGGCCACTCTTCTGGCCATAAAAAGCAGCACCGAGGGATAATTTGGGGAGTCCTTCAGCCCGCAAAGATGTCAAACGCATTCAGATGGAGGAGGGTGGGGGGGACGGACGTCTGCAGCAAATACTAATAAAAGGCATGCTTTGCAGAAAGGTTTATAGAAAGGATAAAACTTTGTGAACAACAAACAGAAAAAGAATAATCTAGCCTGGAATTTTACCTGGTTAACAGGACATTCATCTGGTTACTAGATTACAAACCTGTCGATTCTCCATTTTTTATGCCTTGCTTTAAGGATTCATATAATTATAAGTTCTCGATTCCCATAAGGATTCTAAGCTACAAACCCCCCTTCTAAGATTCTTCAGTTTTCACTTCAGAACAATCCACAAAAGGGAATCAATGTTGTGGTTTCTGCTGAATTAGTTTCTCAATAGGGACATGTTTCAGATCTTTTTCTGAAATAAAAATAGATAGATATTTTCCATGCCCTACATGTCAAACCATGTCTACAGCTCAGAGACAGTGTGTTCCTTTTGTATGACTGGAGTCTGGTAATAATATACTTGTATAAAATTTCATCTTAACACACTGCTTTAAAAGAAGTCATTCAAAAAAAAGCACAAAGAGGGAAAAAAAGCAAACCAGTTTTCTTAACAAAATGCTAAAGTATAATTACATCAGGTAGATGGAGCAAAATGCCACAAATTAAACCTACACCAGCACAAACCCCTCCATCTTTCATGCCAAGCAATATTTGTTCAGATATAACCCTGTTGCCGACATTCAGAAAATGTGGTGTATTAACAAAGTAGTCAGCTGTTAGCAATGACTTAACTCTCTTCTGGTTATCTCTACGAATGACAACGTGGCTGACATACGTTTCATCTGCTGGTTCAAATTTCCAAATCCCTGACAGGGTTCTTCATCACATCAAGGAAATACCACAGACTCCCTTCTTTTCACTGCTGGTCAACTCTGCCCTCCCTTTCCCTCACTTGACAGGAACTTAAAGACTAGATAATACTGAAAGTCTCATTCTTTACAGAAATCAATAAAAGGGTCAGTCTCATTGGATTCTAGGATGAAGAAAAAGATTTGTCTTCACTATGCTGCTGCTAAATGCTTATCCAAAGTCAGTGATGACATGAAACTAAAAAAAAAGTTATCAGTACTGTTTTAAATGAAGAAAAAAAATTCAATTTAGTTATCTTTTACTAATCATGTGAAATAAAATCAGAGTCTGTATTTGTAAGTTCATCTACTTATCTATACCATCAGGAACAGCACTTAAAGTCAACTAAACTATTTAAAAAATGATCTTTATAAAACAGGGTAAATGCAATTCTTTATTTTCTATGCTGTTAAATAAAATAGTCTCTTTCCACTCAGACCTGTATCACTCTCACTACACATTTGCAGGGTTGAAATCAGCATAACACACAGTAAGAGTATCTCGTTCTTTGTTATATAGAACTTTACTTTCTGGGGGCAAATGCAAGAATGATACTAGGTTAAGACAAGCATTGCCGATGACACATTTACAGCAACAAACTGAAGACAAAGTAAGTTCATTGGGAGCTCTGTTCAGTACAGGCCTTTTATTAACCACTTAAAAGAAAAACAAAAAACCTTAATAGAGCCTAAGGCGATAAGAAAGTAGAGAATACATAAGTGGTCTGCTGGTAGGACTGCAGCTATATGTGGTCTTATTTAATGCTCCATTGGGTCGGGGTAGAGGGGAGCAGGTATAGCACCCAAAGATACCCCCACCCTCCTCCCTGAAAAATTCTGCATTTCTCCTAAAATCTTGACTTCCATGTGTTTTAAATTCACAGTAAACATCTCGCCCACTATATTTGGGGATAAAATTAATATAGTAAATATTTGTTTACAGAAAGGGTGCAAGATTCATGAAACAGCCTACCTGCAGGTGAAAAAAAAAAAAAAAAGAGTACCGCAATTCAAAAAGCACAGGACAAAACGTTTACAGGGGAGCAAAAGTCAAGTCAGTTGAAGCAGAGCTGGTGGCATTGCAGCAGTAATAGAACATGGGCAGGGGAGAAGGCTTTACAGTCCTAATCTGTTGTCACTGCCTATTTCTCTCCTTTTAAAAAGCAAACATAGCAGAGAGCCAACATAAATGCAGTTAAGTGCAGGATCCATTTATCACTAATCAGGCTTAAAGGTATAAAGAGCCATTATATCAGATAAGGTTACACTTCAGCAGAACCTTACCAATTGCCCTTCGGAAGTTTTCCATCAATACTTCTGTTTTCTTGATTTCAGTAGAATAGACCTCACTGCCAACCATGGGACAAAAGGGAACTTTACTGCCCAATTCCTGAGCAATGGCCAAAGCCAAGGCAGTCTGTAAATTGCAGAGATTATGAAATTCAAAACTGTTCAAACATTTTAATCTGCAATACCGCAAACTGATCTCTCCTTTGACTAGGGTCTCAATCAAGTTCACTTGACAGAAGCTCTGTATAAATTCAAACATTTCAGCGTGCTTATGGTGTTGTGACGTCAACTAAAATGAGGGTCTTATAGAGATGCAGCTTCCAAGTCTCAAGCTGAGAAACATCAATACCATTTAACAGCCAGGCCTGGATTTAGGCACAGGGAACTGCCTAGGGTGCCAGGCACTGAATAGCTGGACTAAACAAGAGGCAGATGCAGCCTTGTTAACAGTCATTGGCAACCTTTAGTCTTGAGACATCCAAAACAGAGGAACAAGATTTTCTCTCTCTGTAACTGCTTTAAATGTGCAATCAGAAGTATTTAAAATTTACTAATTTTAGTACAGTTAGATATTTTATTACAAATAGCTTGCTTCCTACAGCACAAGGCAGAAAGCATATTAGCATATTCTTATCTTTGCTGAGGTTTTGGCACAAGTGTTAAATTAACTATCCCACCAGCCTATTTACATTACAAATCAGTCATATGATACGACTATCAAAACAATTCAGAATAACGTCCACACTTACAAAACCAACAGCTTTAAGGTGCCCTTCATCTGAGGCTACAAGAGTTCTAATTATCTTATGTTCCCTGTAAGTATTAGTGTATGTGTCTTTTTGCTGAGCGGTATATCAAATTTAAATAAACATAAACATAAACATATCCCCGCGTGTTAAATGTATCCCCCAATTGTGTTGTGACCGCTTTGATTGAAGGATAAGGCAGTATACAAAACTGTCTAAATAAATAAAATAAACATTAGCAAGAAGTCCTTATGATATAGGGGAGGGAGGGGAGAGGAGATAAAGTGGGAAATACCTTGCCAGTACCAGGAGGTCCTGCCAATAGCACTGCTCTTCCAGCCATCTTCTTGCTTTTGATCAGTTCCACTATAACCCCGCAAGCCTGTAAAATAAACAGCTTTGCTTATGTTTCAGAAAATTACCTTTTCAGCAAACAGGGATACTACAAGGTAGATAAGTAAACGGTAATGAGGTCGGTTTTGCAGTTGTTTGGCAGGGGTAAATGGCACAGATATGCAAGTACCAATTTTACAATGCTGCTATTGACACATATGTGCCGCAGGATGCATAGATTTAAAGGGGGCATGTTCTGGATGGTTCAAGGCTATAAACACACCACTTATTTGCAAACAATACACATAGCAAAAATACACAATGCAAAAAACACTGTTCATTTAATACAAACAAATATAAACTAATGAGGAATTATTTTAGGTTTGTATTTGTTTGTATTAAATGAACAATGGTTTCTGCATTGTGTATTTTTGCTGGATGGTTCAAGAAAATATGTATTCACATTGTAGAATGACAAATGCACATACATTTTAAAGATTTTCCCTGTTTGATTTACTTGAGCTGGCCACTGGACTGGGTGTCTCCACCAGCGATTGAAGGAACAATTATGCTCATCTCCGTGGTGCCCCGACACCACCTCAAAAAATATACATGAAAGCCCCAAAAGAGCTATTTCACTCAGCTCCTTAACTAGCACATCTTATACACGTAGTTTTCTGAGATTTTGCACGTACATACATAAGTGCTGGCAAATACATGTGCATATTACAAGACCACCACCACCACCACTACTGAGCATTTATATAGCGCTACCAGTCGCACGCAGCGCTGTACAGATATACGACTACCTACAAGTGACGTTATATGCATAAGTATGTTTATTTTGTGGAACTGCTGTTGCCTGAAAATATGATTTACAGTTCTGTTTTATTCAATATTTCTAATTTATTTAAAGGAAGTATATCAAAGCAGTTTACAAACAATAAAATCAATAATAAACTAGGGAAAGGAATGCCAGCAAACTAATAGAATAGGGAAAGAAAATATAAATGGAGAGAAAAGTAGAGATGCAGAGAGAAAAATATGTTTACCTGGGCAAGCTAATCCCCAGTCTGGTCCCTGAAGGCCTTTGAAATAAAAAGGTCTTTAAAATTATCTAAAATTTTCTATAGTTAGACTTGGCGCACAGATCTAAAAGGAAGATTATTCCAATGAGCAGGTGCTCTAAAATAAAACTTCAAATCTAGTTGATTTTAATCCAGCCCGTGAAACTGGTGGCAAAGTAAAACTATGGTCATGGAGGGAACGCAACGTATGACCAGGTGTGCATGTGGAATGATCATGGATGAATGATTTTAGAAAATGCACCCTGGTGCCTGGGATTTCAGGCCCTTCAAAGGGTTTTTTTTTAGTTTCTTAAATGCACTGGTGCTGCCTCACAAATGCCAAGCTTTTTTCTCCACTGCGCTCTGCAAGGAGCTTGTGCTGTGCAGTAGAGTAAGTTCAGGCTGATCTCGCAGACCCTTCATGGCTCAAGCTCCTTGAAGACAGCTGATTGAGGCAAGAAAGAAGTGCGGCCTTTTCCATGCAACCACAAAAAGTAACATTGAAAGAATGGTGAAAGACGCTGGGTGAACAACTATGAGAGAGAGAGAGAGAGAGAGAGATGAAGGCTTTGTGGAGGAGGGGAGGCATGGTGATATGTGAAGCAAAAAAGGAAGTTGTTTTAGGTGCAGATATAAAGGGTCACCAATATGTGCTAACAACATACTTATTGCGGTTGGTGGGAGGGGGAATAGAATGGTCAATACCTTCTTTTGGCACTGTATAATGGCATATTAAGGACCTGATATAATAAGCTCTCGTTTCCCATAAAAAGAATTGGTAAATCAAGCCCTTAAAAAAGAAGCCATGTTACAGCTTTTGGAGGGTGGACACTGTGGCCGAGGTCTTGGTGGTTGGCTCCTAGATTTCAAGAAAATTTGTCAAGGCTAGGATTACATAAAATAAAATTATACTTAAATTGCTTTACAGAGTACCTTACATCTAAAGGGGATTCGCCTATTCTTTGTTCCTGAATTATATATATATGAACATAAGATATGCCATACTGGGTCAGACCAAGGTCCATCAAGCCCAGTATCCTGTTTCCAACAGTGGCCAATCTACAGTAGGTCATATGTAACTAGCAGTTTCCCCAAAAGACACAGGTTCCACAATGCTTGTATTGGGTCATACTAGAAACTAAAAATTGTGTTTGCATTTGGCAAATGCTTTCCGCAAAAACAAGAAACGGAATAAAACGCTACATAAAAGAACAAAATCACAGAGCATATACAACGATCTCCAAAGCATAAAGACGTTATTTCACTCTACATAACATTTGGAAAAAAAGAAAAATGGGACAATATAGGAAGATAATGCAAGTTCTCAAAGACAAACGGAAAGGATCTTCTTGAAAGTCCAAAAGCAGTAAAATAGAACTTCTGGTGGCTATCCAGCATGTCTGGTGCCTAGAAATCAACCCTGGGGTAATTTTCTAAAGCATGCTTTACACAGTGGAAATGCACCTGTGTAAATTTATAACGTGCAATTGTATAATGGTCATTTGATGATATTTTATCGTAGGCAAATTATCTTTGCTTTCAAAAGAGGCATGAATCGGCTTTTTGGAAAGGCCATTTAGGTGCCATCTGGGCCGTCCAAGTCAAAATGAGCAAAATTCCATGGGAGGGGCAGCAGAGATAGCGGTTCATGTAGAAATGCATTCTACTCGTAATACCGATCCAGCTCCACCAACAGACAAGGAATCGGGGTTGTGCAGCAACCACCATCAGACATGTGCAGGGAAACGACCAATGTTAGAAATGTGCATGTGCAAAACGTGCATGTCTGCAAAACCAGCGACAGACATGTCCATGATGGTATTTCAAAATGCGCATGTGTATCTGCCGCCACATACATGTCTCAGCTTGCCATTTTGCAAGCACAGACATGCAGGGACACAGCGGATCAAAAATGAAAGGGCTTTGTATTTACCTATACAGTTGTGGTTAACATTATTGGTACTCTTGCAGTTAAACCCCTTAATGTCCAATATCTCGCAAAAAAAAAGTGGCTAGTGAAATGGCTTTGCACGATATATGCACACATATTTGACACATAAAAATAAAATCAGATAAAACAAAACCAGTTAGAAAAAGGAAATAGTATAAAAACTGGGACATTGCCAAGACATGATTATTGGCACCCTTATAAACAATTCAAACCAGTTTGAACAGAAGAACCACATTCCATTGCAGTAAAATTTGAAGCATCTGTGATCAATTGTCAGTACTCACATGACTTGAATCAACTAATGAAAGATAGTTTTAATGTTTAAAATGGCCACATTCACTTCCTGTTCCATTTTCACAATAGAGAATACAAGAGAGCTCCCCGAAACCATCAGAAAAGCCATTATAACCAGACAGACATCAAACTTCAAAGGGGTACAAGGTCATCTCCAAAGACCTTGGGACTCCTGTGTCTACAGTTTGCAATGTTAAGAAGTTTTCTGCTCATAGAACTGTCAAGAACCTCTCAAGACATGTTGGGAAGAGGAAAATTAATTCAAGTAGTCTTTGAAGGTTAGAGTGGACTGCTGGAAAAACACCACATACAACATCCAAAGAGCTTAAGGCCGACCTGGAGCAGTCTGGAGTGGTGGTTTCAACACGCATCATACGTTGCCCACTAAACAAAGAAGGACTTCATGGACGAAGGCCAATGAGGACCCCACTGCTCAAAGACAGACAAAGAGGCACACCTGATCCTTCTCCAAACCCACCTTGAGAAACCATAATCCTTCTGGGAAAACGTTCTGTGGACAAATGAAACCAAACAAGCTCTTTGGCAATGCAGACCAGCGATACATTTACAGGCAAAGAAATTAAGTTTATAAGGAAATAAAACACACCCTTTCTACAATTAAATATGGTAGAGGTTCCATAATGTTGTGGGGCTGTTTTGCTCCCTCAGGAACTGCAGGCTCGGAATGTATTAAAGAAATCATGAAGTCAGAGGACTGCCAAGGTATTTTGGAATGAAACGTGCTACCTAGTGTCAGAAGGTCTGGGAGACATTCATGGGTCCTCCAGCAGGACAAAGACCCAAAACACAGACACAAGAAAAGCAGGACAGAAGAGTTCACCATGGAAGGCACAATTTATTACATACAGAGAGGTCAGCCTGACATGTTTCGGCCAGGGGTCTGCTTCAGGGGTCAAAGACCTCTACAAAATAAAATCAAAAAGGTCACATGTAGGTTAAAAACTGGACTAAAACCAAGAGACATACTGTAAAACATCCAATCACAATGACCACCACAATGTGTTTGCATACATTCATATTATACGTATTTATATTTTTAATGGTTTTTAATATTGCTTTCTGATTTGTACATGTATGATCCTATCTCATTTTATTTTTTTTAGAAGTCTTCGATGCCTGAAGACCCCTGGCCAAAACATGTGCCGGGCTGACCTCTCTGTATGTACACGTCTCTGTATGCAATAAATTGTGCCTTCCATGGTGAACTCTTCTGTACTGCATTTCTCATGTCCTGGTCTGCTGCAGGAGGTCTGTCTCCCCTTGCTTTCAAAGGCCCAAAACATACATCCAAAAGTATAAAAGAATGGTGAAAGGGAACAAAATGTACTGTTTCAAACTGGCCGAGTACCAATCTTAATCCAATCGAGAGAACCTTTACAAAGACATGAAATCTGCCATTGGTAAAAGGAATCCTGGAAACATTCATGAGCTGGAACAAATCACAGTTGAAAGAAATGTTTGGAGGCTGTCATCACTGCTAAGGATTGTGCAACTAAATATTAGTGAATGGTGCCATTAATCCTGTCCAGACACTTAGTAGTGGGTCTTTATTACAGAGTGTGCATGCACTGATTCAACTCAAATACACTCCAAATATAATAAAACTATAAAAAAATAGTAGACAATATATTCCAAGTCTCTCAAACAGATACTTCGTTTGTTAAGGTACAACCAAAAGCAATCACACAAGGTCTCAGACTTAATGGTGCCGTAGCCAAAGCTGACAAACAGCGGCACTCAATTTGCATCAATGACCTTTTTTTGTTCTTTTCAAATAAGGTGTACTTTCAGAATTTTTCGCCCTGCTGAAAGTGAATACTTGCATGTGTAACTCATTTTCTCATAAGGTTAAAACAATTTACTATAAAGGTGTTCTTATCTTGTTCGCTGTATCAAAACCAATGTGGCCAAAAAACTCTTCTCAATTAATGGAATCTCCCAACGCCGTCAACAGGCACTGCCTACGCGGTTCACAACACGGTTCATCAGGGGCTATTAGTTAAATGCCAAACGTTCACACCAACAGCTTGTCACCAACCTATCAACAAATAAAAAGAAAAATAACTCGATCTACTCTTGCATCATCTACCAAATTATACTCCTCTCACATTAGAATATTAGTATAGCGACACATCTCCAGCTCACAAACTTACAGAATGCTGCCCGCGTTCACCTCCAATGCCAAGACCACTGATTGTCAATTGTACTGAACATAACCAGGTGGAAACGCCGTGCATGCGGGCTAAGACTTTCACCTGGACTTTAAACTAAAATCAAAATCTACGCACAACGTGATGACATCAGTGTTCTCTACCCAATCCCCAAAGAGACCGTCTTCAAACGACACCCCTCAGAGATGAGATGAAATAAACAGATGTATATTGTCTGAAAAACGTCACTTAATGCACATAATTAATACATCGATCAGGCCATACAGGCCCTCCAATCGATGCTTCCATTTAACCCTCCCGGAGCTACGGAATCAAGTTCAAAAATCCATCGTTCTCTAACGGTGAGCCACTGATCTACAGACTTTCCCAGCTGGCCCCTATTCACAACCTCTATACAAAAACACTGTAAGCCTTCAAAAGAATGTTTTTGTAACAGACAGTGCTGTACCATAGGCGCCTCTATTATCTGATTCTTGAGCCGGCTCTTATGTTCTACCATACGAGTTTTAAACGCCCTACTAGTTTTCCCCACATATAGTAGTTGACAAGGGCACTGCACTATATAAACTACATGAGTGGACTCACAGTCTGAAGAATGTCTCAATCGATACTCTTTGCCCCGATGGTAAAAAGTATTCACCTCCTTAGTAATCAAACAAATGTTACACTTACCACACTTTCAGTATCCCACTAAAACCCCCCAGCTGTCACCTGGGAAACCTGTCCAGGTCATATTTTGTTTCTTTTCTCAGAAATTACTAACTCTGAGTTGCACAGATAACTTTTTTTTGTTGTATACCTTTGAACATACTATGATGACATACAGTTAGAATATTTCCAGTTATTTCTCAAGATAAAGTACATAATATACCTAAAATGCAAGAATGCCAATAATAGAAACATATGGACTATCTTGTCTGACCTTCCATCAACTACAATAGTGCCCTTTTTTCCTTTAGAGATCCTCTGTGTTTCTCCCATGCTTTTTTGAATTCAGATACTGTCCTTGTTTCTATCACCTCCACTGAGAGACTATTCCCCTCATCTACCACTCTTTCCATAAAGAAATATATAGTAACATAGTAAATGACAGCAGATAATGACCAGTATGGTCCATCTAGTCTGCCCAGTAAGATGGCAAGAGTAAGTGCACCTGCTGCTCAGTGCAGGCCACCCCTCCTCATGTCTGTTTTAGGGGTAAACCCACCGCTCCGTATGGGACGCACCTGTATGTTGTAAAATTAGATAAGTTTAGTTTGATTTTATCCTGTTGCTGTAAAGGGATCCACTGTGTCTGTCCAATGCCATTTTGAATTCTGTCACTGTATTTGCCTCCACCACTTCCATCGTTAGGGCATTCCAAGCATCCACCACCCTTTCAGTGGAAAAAGTATTTCCTGACATTGCCTTTCAATTTACCCCCTTGCAGCTTCATGTTATGCCCTCTAGTTTTACAGCTTCCCCGTCTTTGGAAGAGGTTTGTTTGTTCATTATGTCTCTTTAAGTATTTAAAGGTCTGAATCATATCTCCCCTGTCCCTCCTGTCCTCCAGAGTGTGCATATTTAGGTCTTCTAGTCTCTTCTCATAAGGCTTCTGACTCAGGCTCCAAATCATTTAGGCCGCCTTCCTCGGAACCGTTTCCAGTCTTTTTATATCATTTGCAAGATATGGTCTCCAAAACTGAACACAGTATTCCAAGCGAAGCCTCAGCAGTGACTTATACAGTGGCATTAGTACCTCTTCCTTTCTGCTGGTAATTCCTCTTTGTATGCAACCCAACATCTTCCTGGCTCTTGCCACCGCGAGATCCTCAGAAATAATCACACCAAGGTCCTTCTCCTGGTCCATGCACCCTCTCGCCCCCTATCATGTACATTTTTCCCTTGGATTTCTGCCTCCCAAGTGCATGACACTGCACTTCTTCGCATTAAATCTTAACTGCCAAGCATTAGACCATTCTTCCAGCTTTTGTAGATCTTTCCTCATGTTATCCACTCCCTCAGGGGAGTCCACTCTGTTGCAAATTTGTGTGTCATCTGCAAAAAGACAGACTTTTCCATGCAGTCCTTCCGCAAAATCACTCACAAATACATTGAACAGTAACGGGCCCAGTAACGGGCACCCCGCTAATCACCCTCCTTTCATCTGAGTGAGCTCCATTTACCATCACCTTCTGTCATCTGTCAGTCAACCAATTTCTGATCCAGTTCACCACCTTGGGACCCATCCCCAAACTACTGAGTTTATTGATGAGCATCCTATGAGAAACAGTATCAAAGGCTTTGCTGAAATCCAGGTAGATGACATCCATTGCATGCCCCTGATCACCCAAAGAACTCAATCAGATTTGTTTGGCAAGATCGTCCTTTGGTAAAGCCATGTTGCCTCGGATCATGCAACCTGTTGGTTTTGAGGAAGTCCACTATTCGCTCTTTCAGAAGCGCCTCCATTACTTTTCCCGTCACCAAGGTAAGGCTCATGGGCCTGTAGTTTGTCACGTCTTCCTTGTCACCACTTTTGTGAAGAGGTATCACATCCGCCCTTCTCCAGTCCTGAGGAACTACTCCCGTTTCCAAGGATCTGTTAAAAACATCCTTTAGCGGCCCTGCAAGAACCTCTGAGCTCTTTCAGTATCCTAGGATGTATCCCATCCGGTCCAACGGCCTTGTCCACTTTCAGCTTTATAAGTTATTCTAACACATCTTCTGTGAATGGTGTGGTATCTACTTCATTCCCATTTTTATATTTGGGAGTCACAGATGGTCTTTCTCCAGGATTTTCTTTAGTAAAAACAGAGCAGAAGTATTTGTTTAGCAATTTCGCTTTTTTAATGTCACTTTCCACAAATCCGTTCCCAGCACTTGATAATTGTTTGGTGGTATTTGATTATATTGGTGCCAGAATGATGAATTCTTATTTTTACTTTTAGAACTGCATGTGTGGTTTTGGCATCTCCAGTCCTTGTATTGCACATCATCCAGAGGTCTTCAGTTCCTGTTGATCTTTAATACTTTGGGACAGTGACAGTTTTGGACCAGATTCAGCCAGTGTTTATACTAACTCAGCAGATTTGGCCTTCTTACATCCAGCCACCCCAGTATAATGAAGATGAGTGTTCCAAAGGAGAGCAAAACCCAACCACTTTCATGATGAATGGGAAATGGAGTACTTCTTCATCATGGTGAAAGACAAGAGTTGTCCAATTTGTAACGTCCCAGTATCCTTGCCCAAAACGGGTAATTTGGAACGTCATTAGCAATAAGTTTGATGACAATTTCCAACCCAAAAGTAAAATTTGTAAACTGAAGCTCAAAGAACTTAAATCGAAATTGGCTACTCAGCAACAGTTGATGAAGCCAAGGTCACATTCAGTCAATGCAACCATAGCATCCTTCAAGGTCAGCAACCTGATCGCAAAGAAATGCAAACCTTTCACCGAAGGGGAATTTGTAAAAGATTGTTTTCTTGAAGCAGCTGACAATCTTTTTGAAGGATTTAAAAATAAGAAAGATCATAGCTGCTATTCAAGATGTACAATTGTCAAGAAACACTGTCGTGCAGCGAATAGAAAAGATGTGTGGAGACACAACTGAACAATTGTTGGAGGATGTTTCAAATTGTGTTGCTTTTTCACTCCAACTGGATGAATCTACAGACATAAGAGACATAGCCCAGTTTTCTTTATCCGGATGGTTTTTGAAGACTTCAGTGTTAAAGAAGAACTACTTGGAATGATTTCTTTAAAAGGGAGAACTACTGGTCAGGAAATATTCAGTTCTTTCCATTCTTTTGTGACAAAGCGTAATCTTCCATTGCATAGACTTGTTTCCATCACTACTGATGGAGCAAAAGCAATGACAGGTGAGGTTAATGGTTTCATAGCCCTCTGTAGACAGCATGACGACTTCCCAGATTTCCTTTCTTACCACTGCATCATTCACCAGCAGGTTTTGGCAAGCAAGAGACTCAATACAAAGACCGTCATGAACATCACTTTCAAAATTGTAAATTCAGTTCATGGAAGATCATTTCAAAGACGACTTTTCAATCTTACTCTCGATGAAGGGGCAGCGGAAATCATTTTGTACACAGATGTAAGGTGGCTAAGTAGGCACAAGTTTCTGCAAAGATTTCGTGATTTGCTGAATGAAATAAGAAGTTTTTTTTGAAGGAGAGGGGAGATGACCAAGCAGAGTTGGAAGATGAGAAGTGGTTATGTGATCTGGCATTTCTCGCTGACTTTACAAGCGAACTAAGTGATATGTACCTTGAACTACAAGGTAAAAACAAATGCATTTGTGAGGAGTACATTTCATTCTAAAAGAGCAAATTTGAGCTAATGACTGAACTTGCAAACATTTTCCTAATACGCAGGACCATCTGGACAATATCCAAATTTTGCTTTTCAGAACGAGACGTACGTGACAGAAATCTGTTCTGTTATCCAGGAATTCGAAAATAGATTCTGTGACTTCCAAAAAATTGGAACAGTTGTGGAGTCATACCCATTCAAAGTAGATGTGGACATTAAAGAAACTGCAGCTCCTATCAGTAAAAATTATTCATTGAACAAGCCATCTCTTGAAAACAAAATATTAACCCTTAAAAATGACATTTTTCTCAAGACCCGTGCTGAGCAAGAATCATTTTGGAAGCTAGTGCCTAGAGACAAATTTCCCAACTTGAGAAGATGCAGTGAAGCTGTACACTCCTGTTTCGGTTCAATTTATTTGTGTGAATCTGCGTTTTCCCATCTGAAAATGACAAAGAGTACACAACGTTCCAACATGACAGATGAACATCTCCAGGATTCCCTGAGACTGGCCCTCACACAATATTCACCCAACTTCAAAAAGATGGTGGATGAAATGCAGGCTCAGATGTCTCACTAATGAGCAAGAGCGAAATATTAAAGATTGTGCAAGATCAACCTGGATCAATACTCTACCTAAATTTAACACAAATTACTCAATAAAAGTTAAAGAAAGTTATTAAGACAGTTAAAGAAAGTTATTACTCAATAAAATATTAAGAAAAAAAATGTACTTTCCATTTCCCCTCGCAGTTCTTACTGGATCTTCATCTCTCTGTTTTATTTTTGCTTAATTTGCTTAAAAGCTGATCACATCCAAGTAAATGACAGAAGATTCATTAAAATGGAGGGGGGAGAATCCTCCAACTTTATTGGGTTAAAATTTAATTTGAAACTTAATTTTCATGGTAGTAGATCACCGGCAATTTTGGCCGGAAAAAGTAGATCACGATCTGTTCGATGTTGGACATGCCTGCTGTATTCCTTTCTGCGTTCCTCTGTTTGCAAGCTTTTGAATTTTGTGAAAGCCGTGTTTTTTGCCTTTATTTGAGCAGCCACTTTTTTGGAGAACCAAATAGGTTTCCTTCTCCTCTTGTTTTTATTTACTTTCCTTACATATTTATCTGTTGCCCCTTTTATTGCCACCTTTAGTTTAGCCCATTGCAATTCCACTTCCCTTATCCCTCCCACCCTGCCAACTCCTCCTTCAGGTACTTCTTCAGCGCTTCTTCTTTTCCCCATGCCCCTGCATTGCAGTAGCCTTAATATTGCTTTTTACATACAAGGCTACTCCTCCTCCTTTTCCACTTTCTCTGTCTCTTCTGAATAGATTGTAGCCAGCTATGGCTATATCCCATTCATGTGATTCATTAAACCATGTTTCTGTAATGGCCACAATGTCCAATTCTATTTCCACCATTAGGGCTTCCAGGTCTGGAACTTTGTTAGCTAAGCTTTGAGCATTTGTGCACATTGTTTTGCAGCATTTAACTGGTTTGCATGTATTCTGCATTGATTTTGTTCTGCCCACTTCTTCCCACTTGTTCTTGGTGTGTGGTTTATTAAGTGTGGCTGTTTCTGATGTTCTGCTTTCTGCATATTATGCCCAAGTACAGAAAAATCTTCTACAAAATCAGGTCAGATAGAGAAATACCAAAATCTCCATGATATAATTCAGAATATAATTGAAAAGGCCTATTGCTTTTTCAATTATATCCTGAATTATATCCTGGAGATTTTGGTAATCCTATATCTGTCCATTCTTACATTGTTACCACAACTGTATATTCTTTTGAAGGGGCAAAATTATTGGAGTGTCAGAGGTAGTCACCTCTTCTCTCTACTGTTACTTGCTGGCTGTAAGCAGCACTTTTCAAATACCTATTCATTCCTGGGAACAGGTATTGACATTGATGTATACCATGGAGTCGAGACCCTCATGACGACGCTACTGAACACCCTTATCAAAGGCATGCAGACCAAACACTCTGGATACGCCATGCTCTTCCTAGACATATCCGTAGCCTTTGACACCATCTCCCACAGCATTCTCCTACACAGACTCCAGGAAATAGGCATTAAGAACATCGTACTACAATGGTTCCGCTCCTACCTGACAAATAGACAACAACTGATCCGCACTAACACAGCAACCTCCCCCCCCCTCCCTTTCAAACAACATCAAGGAGTACCACAGGGTGCCACACTATCCACCATGCTCTTCAATATCTATCTGCAACCACTCTGCTCGATCATACGAGAGCATAACATCAACTACCATATATACGCAGATGACATAATGCTCTATGGACCAATCACAACCACCAACCCAACAAACAACCACCTGTCAGACTGCTTCATTGAGGTCTCTGACTGGCTACAAAGGAACAATCTATCCATCAACATCAAAAAAACTGAAGCTCTCATAGTAACCAAGGACCCAAACTTCACCCCACCACCATACCTCATATTAGGAACCACCCAAATAAAGATCCAACCCCACATAAAATATCTGGGAATCACTATAGACCAGACACTCACATTTACTCCACAGATTAAAAAGACTACCAAAACAATATTCCACAAAGCAAAAATGATACAACGGCTCAGACAACTCATTGATCCACAGGACTTCAGAACCGTCATGCAGGCTATGACACTCCCCCATCTGGACTACTGCAATATAATCTATCACGGACTTCCCGCTACCCACACCAACCCCCTACGGACTGCCCTGAACACCACCGCAAGAATCACCCGGAAAGCAAAAAAAACGTGATCACATCACTCCAGTCCTGCGGGAATTACACATACTACCACTCGAAGCAAGGATCAAATACAAATCGGCCCTGCTTATCCACAAAGCCCTCTATCAAACACAGACTTCCCACCTCCGCTCCCTACTACCCCAGCCCACCCACAACAGACCAACCCAACAGACCGTCAACAACATCCTTACCATCCCCCATGAATGAACGAACAAAATATCAACGAACCTGCAACAGAGCTTTCAAACTATACGCACCCTCCCTCTGGAACTCACTACCGAGCCAAATCAGAAACAATGGCGATCTAGCCGCGTTCCGGAAACAACTAAAAACCATCCTCTCATGAATACCTTGGACCAGAAACAGACAACCTTCACTGACAACCCACAGTCCTTCTGTCAAATCCCCAAAATACCCTCTAAGAGACTCATGTCAAGTGTCTAAGTCATTACTATCTGTTCGGATCATCAATGTTGACCCCCTCGGTAATGGCTCCCCCCCCCCTCTGTATAAATGATTACTGTCCACCCCCCCCCCCTTTTTGTTAAACCGCTTTGACCCAGTGAAAAGCGGTATATAAATGCAGTTAATAAATAAATTGATTGATGTATCTGCCAGCGGTCCTAAATATGAAGCACCATTCTCTAAAAAGAATGACGTACATTTGATTTTAAATTGCCTGAAGCATGCTTATGCCACAGCCCCATGCAAAATAGATGTGATCATGCTGGACATGTATACATTTGGCCTCTTCTAAAAATGGGCCAATCGCATCCACACCCCAAGAACCACCTGAACGGGCATTTTCAGATGTGCAAATCACGAATAAAGCTTCTAAGCATGGCTGTTTGGGAAGGCATTTATTTTGTGATACGTCTTAGTAGTTAGAGAACTGGTAAGAGTGGGGGTGGGTTTTATTAGATTTATTGTTTGAAGATTAGTGCAAATATGAATGTGTTCGTTTTGTACCTATCGCTTTGACAATTACTGATGACGAGTAATCAAATGTAACAGACACACAAATAAAAGATATGTCTGCATGATTTGTATTTTATTTAACAGTTTTTTTATACCGCTTTATCATTTCAATCAAAGCGGTTTACATTATAACAAACTTGGTAATGTACATTAAACAGGGACATTAATAACTTGGATTTTTCTGAGCAATGGAGGGTTAAGTGACTTGCCCAAGGCCACAAGGAGTGCTAGTGGGAATTGAACCCTGGTCTCTTGGTTCCCAAGCCAGTGCTCTAACCATTAGGCTACATGAACGTTTATGCATAACATCCATGCAATTTTAGGGTCAGTGATTTGGAGAAGCTAAGGTCCACACGCACCAGCAGAAAGCTGTGTCTGCTAATTGGGAATTATTCTAGAGGCCTATTTTATAAAAAAAAGTACATATATTGTGAGGCATTTTACCAAGGTATACGCTGCCAAATTAGCATGAAGGCTTGTTACAGGTTGTTTTTTTTTTTTTTTGGGGGGGGGGGATATCCACCTGTGCTACTGCCAATAGCACAACGCTAATGCACAGCACCACACTACCCAGCACACGAGAGCTCTTAAAGCCACCCACTAAGGTGGCATTAGGTGCATCTGCATTAGCTGCAACGGGTACAGTTAGCGTGTGCTCAATATGTCCATGCTAATTACAACGCATCACTAACGCCCACGTGGTAACTGGTTAGCACAGAATTTTTAGCACACATCAGTCCTTGCACTAATGGTCAGCACACTTTAGTAAACATGCCCCCATAAGTTGCATTCATAAAGTTCATAATCCTTTAATGGGGTAATTATAGTAAAAAAAAATTTAAATAAAAATTAATTGAGTCGTCAAACTATTTTAAATGTACATATAAATCTAAAATTACTAAATCAAATGTATTTTAATGTATTTTAAAATTTATATATAATAATAGATATATATTTTTCTGTAGTGGACCTCAAACTACAAAGAGTACAAGAGAGGATCAATTCATCTCTGTTGTCATGTTCATTTCATCATTGGCCCAGCTTTATTTTGTCTGCACATAAAAACATCCATGTTTCTTTCTTAGAATACCAACAGGAATAAGCATTACTTAAGCATTTTTTATTAGGTTTTAAACAACATACATTATACAAGATAATGCAAAGAAATAAATGTGCCATCTTACAACAAAATCAGGAAACAAAAAGAGAAAAAAAACATAAGAGGCAACATTAATGGAGCCCACATTAAGAGAGCGCCAACTGTAACAAATTAGGAAATATAGAAATCCATCAAGGATAAAAGAAATCAAGTCCCGAAGGACCACAATACAGGAGGTAAATTATACATCACCAGCCCCCCCTGAGTCCTGTTTATCCATTAGAAACTTCTCGAGATGAGACACATCCTGAAAAATATATGAAGCATTATCGTACGTAATAACACATTTACAGGGGAATCATAAAAAAAACGAAGCCCCAATAGCCAGAACACGAGGTTTAAGGATCAAAAACTGCCGCCAACGCATCTGCGTAAGACGTGAAACATCAGGAAATATATTTATCGTCTGTCCACAGAATTTAGATGACTTAGCCTTAAAGAAAGCTTTTAAGATACGTTCTTTCATCAATAATGATGAAAAGGTGACCAACAGAGTAGCACGCTGAGAAATTAAATCAAGGGAATCTTCCAAAAAAAGCAGTAATGTTGGTCACAGAAGGAACAATTTCATCCAGATCTCCCTCAATAGGGTTCACTTTTTTAGAGGCGGCGGAAATATAATAAATCTGCCTAACCTCAGAGTCAAAAATAGCTAAAATTTCCTTTAGATATTTATCTAAAAGAATTTTAGGTGAAAGTAAAGAAGTCTGGGGAAAATTTAGAAATCGCAGATTATAAGCCCGAATCGAATTCTCCAAGGTTTCTACCTTAGAATGTAAAATAAGGGAGTCTTTAATTCCCAACACATTTACAGATTGAAGAGGAGAAACCTGGGACTCCAATTTGGCGACAACAGAATCAATCATGGACACTTTCTTATCTAGCTGCTGTAATGAAACAGCAGCCTCCTGAGTGTATTGACATAAGGAGCCTACAGCGACCGATACTTTAGTAGCGATACACTTTAAGGCGCCCCATAAATCTTTTAAGGTGACTTCCCCATCAGGAAGCAAAACTGGGAGTTCCACGACACCTTCCAAGGTCGGGAGGTGTACAGGAGTGGGTAAAGAAATTAAGTTATCAGTTCTGCGGACAGAAGAAGGTAAACCAGACATCACGTTATCCAACGGGACAGGACAAGGAGGAGGGGATCTCCCACCCGGGCTTAACACCTGGAAAACATCTTGCTGGAGTGCTCTGTTGGTGTGTGGAGGTGCGACCCTGACCATCGGGCTAGTGTGCTTCTGTGCCTGTACCTGACTCCCGACGCTGCAGTACTTCCTGGCTCTATCGGGCAGGCGTGCCCAGGGCAGCTCGCTCTCTGGGGGACCTTCCAGGGTTTAAAACTGCCGCCTGGATAACATCTTGCTGGAGTGCTCTGTTGGTGTGTGGAGGTGCGACCCTGACCATCGGGCTAGTGTGCTTCTGTGCCTGTATCTGACTCCCGACGCTGCAGTACTTCCTGGCTCTACCGGGCAGGCGTGCCCAGGGCAGCTCGCTCTCTGGGGGACCTTCCGGGGTATATATGTTTGTTTTGTTCTCTCCGCGATTGCGGGGCATGTTTGAAGGGGCATGTCTAAAGGGGCTTTTCTCGCCCCTTCGACGCAACTGCGATGCACGCGGCGCCTGGGTGAGTGTTTAGTGTTTTTCTTTTTTAATTGCTGAGGTTTGTGGCTGATTTTGATTATATCCTCTGTTTTGTGGTTTTCATGTTCTATATTGCATTAGCTTATTATGGGTAAACGTAAGGGTAAATCTAAGCCTCTGGAGACTGGTTCTGGGGATAGTAAGTTAACCGGTCCTCTGGATAAGCACTTTGCTCCTAGGCCGCTGGCACAATTACTTAAGCATTTTAAATCCACCTCAGATGTGAGGCTGCATTTAATTACGGATCTGCATCAGGGAAGCTATTCTCACTCTCTCATACAGAACTTTATAGCCAAGATCCACTAGAAAGTATAATTAAAAAAATATTTGATAACATCGTTTAAAATTACTTAATTAAAATCAAGTCTGTGGAATTGATAATTGCTAGCATTCATAAAATACACAATTACAAATTTTACTCGCCACCTGTTATACGAGGGTCATTTTTAAAGTAAGAACCGATTGCGCATCGTGTCCGCACGATCTGTCAAGTGACGTCCGTTCAAGGTCAGCCACTCTTGGCCAGTCTCTCACTACGCCGCAATTACGTTTCACGTCTCTGCCAGTGTTGGTTGTATGGTTATACTGCTTCGTTTGTCGCCATGTCAATCAGTAATCCCTCCGATTGTGAAGTGCGCTCGGTTATCCATTTTTTAAATGCAAAACAAGTTCGTCCAGCTGAAATTCACCGGCAGCTTGTTGAAGTGTATGGGGAAGGTGTAATGAATGATGTTTAAGGAAGGAAGGACAAATGTTCATGATGAAGAACGATCTGAATGGCCTACTGTCATGAATGAAGACCTGACACAAGAAGTTGATGAGGAAATTCGCCAAAACAGGTGCTTTACTATAGACGAGCTGCATCAGACATTTCCACAAGTTTCAAGATCAGTAGTTTATCACATTGTTACTGACAAACTGCACTACAAAAAAATGTGTGTGAGATGGGTGCCGAAAATGCTGGACGAACTTGTTTTGCATTAAAACCGGATAACCAAGCGCACTTCACAATCGGAGGGATTACTGATTGACATGGCGACAAACGAAGCAGTATAACCATACAACCAACACTGGCAGAGACGTGAAACGTAATGGCGGCGTAGTGAGAGACTGGCCAAGAGTGGCTGACCTTGAACGGACGTCACTTGACAGATCGCACAGACACGATGCGCAATCGGTTCTTACTTTAAAAATGACCCTTGTAAGAATCATCCTCCTTATGACCGATATGCAGCAGATTTTTTAAAAATAATTATTTAAATCTAATTTGATAACAACCAATCAAGCAATATGCAGGAAAACAAAACATACTAAAGCAAAGAAAGCTGAATAAGCTGGCCCCTTTATACCACCACATTAAATGCATACAAGTCCACATTAAGGAAATGTGGAGACCACATTAAGAAGGTACAATTCAGGAAATAAATCACAATAGGCAGGTATGACATATAAACAAATAAACCCCAATTTACTAACTTTCTCTTTATTATTATGTCTGTACAGCGCTGCGTACGACTGGTAGCGCTATATAAATGCTCAGTAGTAGTAGTAACCTGTCACCAACAAGGTTTGAGACTTACACTTACTAAGAAAATCCAACAAAATGATCAGGTTCCAAAAAGCCATAACTTTTCCCTTAATGGTCAACCATACATTTGCATGGGAACTTAAAAGACTATTCTTGCATTGGGAGCTACTTTTTTTCTTAACTCTAAAAATGCCTTGAGGCGAAGCTAAGCTGTGTGGGACACATTGGGGAAAAGAATAACCTTTTGCCCACAAAAAAGCTCATCTTTTTTAGGAAAATATGCCTTCAAAACTGAATTCTTATCCAACTCCGATACAAACGTAACCATTAAAGTCGCTCGAGCTGAGATATTCTCTGAAGAGGATGCAAGAAATTCTAATATATCCAAACTATGAGGGGATATCAGCTGGTCACACCCCCCCCCCCCCCCCATTAACCACTCTCTTAAACCTAGAAACATAAATACAAATTTGCAACCTTAAAATCTTCAGGTTGCACCAACATCAAAACTTCTTTCAAATATTTATGAAATAGAATTAATGGGGAGAGGTAGTGTGTAATAGGAAAATTCAGACATCTCAAATTTCTAGAATAAGACCAATTCTCAAATAATTCACATTGTCTATGAAGATACAAACTATCTTTAACAGAAGCCACAGAAACTGCCTGGGCAGTACCCAGCTTGGCTTCCATCTGACTCAGCTGTTCCCCAACCACATCCAACTGTGCATCATAATCAAACTTAGCTACAGAGTCTCTAGTAAATTTCTCAATTTGCCTCATAGTTCCTGTTAAAACAGCTTCAGTCCGAATAACAACAGACTAGATGTCATTAAGAGCCACATCCTGGGGAGGAGCATCAGTTAAAAGGACCCCCACGGAACTTGAACCACTTTAGGCAAGGAAAGCTGCTTGACAACCGGGCGCTCCAGGACCGAAGAGTGCTCAGGAACCAGTGCCGGAACTGCTGGAGGCGAGACTGCTTCCACTCCCTCCACAGCCCGGTCTAGCGACGGGTGGGGTGGGGGTTAAACCCCCAACCGGAGATGAGGAAAACAATGAAACAGTACTTACAGAAGCAGATGCATCAGGGCTGCTGTCCTCCATACCCCGGCTTATCAAGTGTTTCTCTAGAGGACCTTCAATCTTTGAAGACTTTGTTAGCACAGGGAGAAAAAAAAAATCTTCTTTCTTCGCTCCCCCATTGCAGATGAAAACTTTCAAATGCCTCCTCAGCTCTCCGAAGGGGCGTGACCTGAACCTTTGGTCACACCCCTTCAGGCATGCGCACATGGCCCAGTCCAGATTTTAAAAAGGCAGTGTAGAAGTCAGCAAACAGTGTGAAAGTGCCAGCAGGAGAGATCACAGCTGCCAGATAGGACCAGGTCTCTACTCTCTGATATGCAGCAGATTTATCTGTGCATTTTCTTCTGTCAACTCCATCCTTTCCACCTTACTGTACCGTATGCCTGGAAATGTAGCCTGACCCGTCTTGGGTAGTCATCTCTGGCCCTATTCAAACCCCAGCTAAAAACTCATCTCTTTGAGGCTGTTTTTGGATCCTGACCCCTTTATTCTCCTACAGTATGTCCATGTGTATTTTAATCATTTGTCTCAAGCATTCCCTAGACCCTCGTTTGCTTGTTCTAGCAAATTTTGGTCCACAGAGCATACAGACTGTCTTCTGTAACATAGAAACATGACGACAGAAAAAGACCACATGGCCTATCTAGTCTGTCCTTCCATAACAACAACTACAACAGTCCACTTTTTACCTTTAGAGATCGTCTATGTTGGTCCCATGCTTTTTTGAATTCAGTTACTGTCCTCATCTCTACCACCTCCACTGGGAGACTATTCCATGGATCCACTACTCTTTCTGTAAAGAAATATTTCCGCATATCACTCCTGAATCTATCTCCCTTCACCCTCATCCCATGTCCCCTCGTAGCAGAACTTGCTTTCAATTGAAAGAGGCTCTCTCCCTGAACATTTATGCCACGGAGGTATTTAAACATCTCAATCAGATCACCTCTATCCCGCCTTTCCTCTAAGATGTACATATTAAGATCCTTAAGTCTGTCCTCATATGCTTTATAATAAAGCCCATTAATCATTTCAGTAGCCACCCTCTGCACCGACTCCATGCTGTTCACATCCTTTTGAAGGAGCAGTCTCCAGAATTGCACACTATACTCCAAATGAGGTCGCACCAAAGACTTATACAGAGGCATTATCACCTCCTTTTTTCTGCTAGCCATTCCTCTCCGTATGCACCCAAGCATCCTTCTAGCTTTTGCTGTCTCCTTTTCTACCCGTTTAGCTACTTTAAGATCATCAGACACAACCACGCCTAGGTCCCGCTCTGCTTTAGTGGACAAAAGTACTTAACTTCCTATACTGTATTGCTCCCTTGGATTGCTGCAGCCCAAATGCATGGCCTTACATTTTTTAACATTAAAGCCCAGCTGCCAAGTTCTTGACCATTCTTCAAGCTTAGCTAGATCCCTCCTCATGTTATCTACACCTTCCTGGGTGTCTACTCTATTGCAGATTTTGGTATCATTCGCAAAGAGGCAAACCTTACCCGACAGCCCTTCCGCTCTATCACTAACAAAGATGTGTATAGTGCTGTGTTTGCCTAGCAGCGCTATATTAAATATTAAGTAATAGTAGTACCAGATTTGCAAAACACCTTCTTCTATATATCAACACTCAAAAGTCTTCAAGGGCATAAGGCAGGATGGTCCCGATTGTGGATTCACACGTAAGCAAGAAGCCAGTACTTTCAACGGGACTTCATGACATGCTTCTAGTTCCCCACACATACACTCCTAAAGCCAGGGACAGCCGAACAAACCAATCTCCAACAATAGCTCTTTATTACTGATGCTAGGTTGGACAAAATATCGGCGGGGCCGTGGCCCACTCCTTTCCGCTGCCTATGCCTATGCCTAAAGCGATCCTCTGAAGGACGCCTGATCGTCGCGACAACAACTGCCGCACGGCGGTGAAAATCCCGACCCCAAGCCCTCCTCACCTCTCGGGCATTCTCCTGGCCCACCAGCCCGGCCGCTGCCTGCTTGGCCAGGCCACCGTCATCGAGCCCCAGCCCCTTCACGTGGCTGTGAGCGGCGATGCGCTGCGTCTTCGTGGTGCTCTTCACCTCCTCGATCTTCATGTCAGCGGTATGAAGGAATCAACAGAGGAACTCTAACGAACAGCACTAACCAGTGACCGCTCTCTCTCACGCGCCTGTAACCATGCGAGTTACCAAGGCGTCCAGATTAGAACCGGCTGACCCCGGAAGTACTGCCCTCTAACCAAGAAGCACCCGATTGGATGGCGATGGGAATCTCTAGCTTCCTATTGGCTAAAAGAACTATCCATCGACTTGCTTGTTGCCCTCCCTCCCAGTTTCCGCCAGTGTTTTTTCTCTCCTCTCCGCCCCTTGGATACGGGTTGTAACAGTCTTTCTGAGGAGCCTTAAACCGTTTCGACCTGACCAAAATTCTCGGAAGTCCGTATAATTGCGGGAAATCAAGCTATTAAGAGCCATCATTCTGATCCAGTGCATGTTTTGGGATCTGGTACAACAACACTGTAGAAATAAAACTATAAATAAATTTCCTCTTGTACTAAACAAAGCGCAGATGTTAATGATGCACATTTCCCAGAGCTGACATATTCCATTTAATAAATTCAAAATAAAGAGATATCTTTCTACCTTTTGTGCATTTTTTTTCAGTTGCAATTGCTCCAGCCACTTTCTTCTGGTTTCTTCCTGTCTTCTGCTAACTCTCCATCGTCTGATGTCCATTTGTCCTTTCTTCTCTCTTCTAGTTTTTTTCTATTCTCTCTCTACATCTGCTTTAACATACTAATCTTTCTCCTTTTGCTCTTTCCTCATTCCTATTTCATCCACTCAAATTTTACCCCTCCATCCTCAATCCTCACTTACTCTCCCAATATCCGGCCAATTGTAGATTTGTCTTCCCTCCCACACAAAATATTTTTTCCCTTTCCATTTCACTCTCCCAGCTCCATCCCATTCTAATCCTCCCCCAACATCAGCTCCCTTCTAGTTCCAGCCCCACCTAGCATCCGCTCCCTTCTAGTCCCTGCATCAGCCCATTTCCAGTCCTAGCCCCCCCCCCCCATAGCCTATTACTAGTCCTAACCCCCCCCCCATCAGTCCATTTCCAGTCTTAGCCCCCCCATAGCCCATTACGTCCTAACCCCCATCAGCCCATTTCCAGTACTAGCCCCCCCATCAGCCCATTTCCAGTCTTAGCCCCCCATCAGCCCATTACCAGTCCTAACCCCCATCAGCCCATTTCCAGTCTTAGCCCCCCCCCATAGCCCATTACCAGTCTTAACCCCCCCCATCAGCCCATTTCCAGTCCTAGCCCCCCATAACCCATTACTAGTCCTAACCCCCCATCAGCCCACTTCCAGTCCTGAAAGCCCGCACTTTGGGACTTTGGGACTCAGGAACTGAATGATGCTGCAGGGAGGCTCTGCTGGGCAGGGGGGGCCCTGCGGCGGGACACTTAATTCTGCCACTGCCGGTTTGTTTTTTTTAAATCTACTTGGGCTGATGTAGAATGTTTTTTGCGCGGGGCCCCCTGAAACGCGGGGCCCTGTGCAAAAAACATTCTTGCTCAATGGATGGGCCGGCCCTGTCAGTAGTGCACGTTATTTGTCACCACTCCCATTATTGGGACTGTTCATTAAGGAGGGGGGGGGGGGGAGCAATGTAATACAATAAGCTATGCATTAGAATTGTGCGCTGAGCAACTGTTTGATTGCCGATACAGTAAGAACATAAATGTCATACTGGGTCACACCAAGGGTCCATCAAGCCCGATATCCTGTTTCTCACAGTAGCCATTCTAGGTCTCAAGTACTGTACCTGCCGGTACCCAAAGGTATACATATTCCATGCTGCTTGTCCCAGGGGTAAGCAGTGGATATCTCCAGTCCCTTTTAATGATGGTTTGTGCACTTTTTCTCCAGGAATTGTCCAAACCTGTTTTGAACCCATCTACACCAACAGCTTTTACTACATCCTCCAGTAATGAGTTGCAGAGTAATAAATTGCATATAAATTACTGCCCTGTTGCAAAATGTGCACTGACAGAAAAACGGTGCACACTGCTGCAGTTTATTTCCTGTTTCAGGGGCAAATCAGGAGGCATTAGGCAGCATCATTTACTAGAGCTAGAAGTGTGTGGGCATCCCTCCTGCTACCTTACCCAAGGCGGGTGAAGAAGATGTGGCCTAAATGGCTCACCAGAGATTGGTTTTGTTGCACTTCACATTAGATAACAATTTCCTAATTGTCCCTCTAGCCAGTCCAGGTATGCATGGCTTGTCTCCGTCCACCAGCTGCTGAGCGTGTCAAAGCTCTGACAGCCTCCCTTAAGAAACACCCCCCCCCCCTTCTCTCAGTTCTCAGCAGTTGTATGTGGAGCTCTGGCGTTATGGACTCCTGGAGAGAAGATTAGGAATGCATTAGGAAAGGAAATATTGGAAAAAAAGGAAAAGGTCTGATTGAGCAGGTTCAGCACCCAAGGGGACAGAAGTGGTCAGGTGCTGCTGGGGTCTCTCAATTCAGTTTCTGGAAGTGAGGGAGGGCAGGCAGAAGAGCAGGGTCAGCCCTATAATCTGGAGCCTTAAAGGGAGGGTCAGATTGCCCCGGGTTAAAATACCTGGGAGCCCCAGGTCACGTTTTCCCTCTCAGATGGGTCCCCATGAACCTGTAAGCTGCAGGACTTTGGTTGCCCAGTATAAAAGAATGCTGTGCTTCAGCGGTGATTGTTCAAGTGGAGTTGCTTTCGCAGTGGCAATATCGGGACTGCGAGGTCTAAAGGCGGATATTCGAGTAGTCTCTTGGCGGGGTTCCTGAGATCGGCGGTGTGTTTTCTTGTTGTTTGTAGGATCTAAGAGGGAGACGTGCAGGCTGTGGCATTTGGGGTTTTGTTTGGGTGGGCAACCGTAGAGTTTCTTCGGCAGGGATTTGCCAAGTCTGTTTGACAGGACAGGTCTGCTGACCACAGGTGGCATGGACGCAGCGCTGGAGCTCCCCACTGAGCTTCATCCGGGGCCGGCAGTTCCTGCTAAAATTGTGGCCATTACAGTGCCGGCGGCCATTTCCCCAGAGGGTTCAGGAAAGCGCAGCAAGAACAGGAGTAAAGCAAAGACTCGGGCGGCACGTTCTCCTAACTGTGCGGATCTGGAGGTTTTAAGTGGCTTGCAGGAACCTATTTTTGCTCCCGATTTTATCCTGTAATTTCATAAGGCATACTGTCTAAAAAGGAAGCAAGCAGGCCTACAGCTCTCTCTCTCCAAAGTACCTTGCCTCTCTCAACTAACTGGGCTTTGTGTGGTACCCCCTTCCCCCCTGCTGAGGGTTCAGGACAGGGTACCTTGTAACTGCCCTCTTTAATAGGACTTATCTCCCTCCCTCCCTCCCCAGCACCCACCCACCCCTGGGGTAATTGTAGTTTTATAGGTACTTGCACATCTTAGAGGAAAGGGGCTGCTCTCAGGTGCAGCACGTTATCCAAATCAGTCATACACAGAGGACCTGAGATTAATTACTTAAGCTTCAGGTACACAAGGTGTATTAGGGGTATTAGATACACTTTTATTGGTATAAGCATCCACACCAATCCTTATTATATACAGAATTTAAAAGACCTAAACACAAGCTTTAAACTAAGATGCAGACAGAAGTCCAGCAACGAGATGGGGGTTCTCCGGTCTTTTGCATTGAGTGTCACATGCAGGGCCGGATTTACCTTGAGTGAGGCCCTACGCCAACAAAAATTGTGGGCCCCCAGCAGGGGCGGCCCAAGGGGGGTGCAGGGCCTCATTTGCATAAGGGGCCTCATTTGCATAAATATTTGCATAATGTTACCATATACTAACTTTTAGTAAACGTGCCTCTTAATGAGTGTATGGATAAAGAAAGACTAAAAGATTTCTACATTACTATAATCCAGTGCCAACTGCCAGACACATTAGGAACTACTACAAACACTGCCCATTTAGAACCCATAGCAAACCCGCCGTATCCTAACAGCACTACCAGGACTCACAAAGCACCATACTCTACCAATCAAAAGGCAACACTGCAAATATTAAACCAATACATTTCAGAGAACAACAATACATGACCTACTGGGGAAAGAGAACAAGTGGCAATGTCAAATAGGAATTATATAAACAGAACACCTCAGCTCAGTTACACATGCAGAACATAGACCATCACCAAACAAGTAATCACAATTTAGAAACAGGAAGACAATAATTAAACTGGGAATCCCAAAAGCCAAACTTGGAATGTACAAGACTGTAGAAATAAAACTATACATTAATTTGCTCTTGTACTAAACAAAGTGCAGACGTTAATGATGCACATTTACCAGAGCTGACATATTCCAATTAATAAATTCAAAATAAAGAGATATTTTTCTACCTTTTGTGCATTTGTTTCAGCTGCAATTGCTCCAGCCACTTTCCTCTGGTTTCTTCGTGTCTTCTGCTAACTCTCCATCGTCTGCTGTCCATTTGTCCTTTCTTCTCTCTTCTAGTTTTTTTCCATTCTCTCTACATCTGCTTTAACATACTAATCTTTCTCCTTTTGCTCTTTCCTCATTCCTATTTCATCCACTCAAATTTTACCCCTCCATCTTCAATCCCCACTTACTCTCCCAATACCCGGCCAATTGTAGATTTTGTATCCCTCCCACACAAAATATTTTTCCCTTCTCCATTTTACTCTTCCAGCCCCATCCCATTCTAATCCTCCCCCAACATCAGCTCCCTTCTAGTTCCAGCCTCACCCAGCATCCATTCCCTTCTAGTCCCTGCATCAGCCCATTTCCAGTCCTAGCCACCCATCAGCCCATTTCCAGTCCTAGCAACCCCCCAACCCAATACCAGTCCTAGCCCCCCATCAACCCACTTACAGTCCTAACCCCCCATCACCCCATTTTCAGTTTAAGCCCCCCCCATAACCCATTACCAGTCCTAACCCCCCATCAGCCCACTTCCAGTCCTAACCCCATCAACCCATTTCCAGTCAGCCCCCCATAGCCCATTGCCAGTCCTAACCCCCCCATCAGCCCACAGCCCATTACCAGTCCTAACCCCATCAGCCCACCTCCAGTCTTAACCCCCCCAGCCCATTTCCAGTCCTAGCCCCCCCATAGCCCATTACCAGTCAGCCCCCATCAGCCCACAGCCCATTACCAGTCTTAACCCCCCCAAAGCCCATTACCAGTTCTAAACCCCCCCAACAGCCCATTACCAGTCCTAACCTCATCAGCCCACCTCCAGCCTTAACCCCCCCAGCCCATTTCCAGTCCCAGCCCCACCCCCCCCAATAGCCCATTACCAGTCCTACCCCCCCCCCCCCCCCCGTCGGCCTAAAGTAAAATTTAATTTAAAAAAAAAACCTGCTGGCTGCCGCCGCGGGGCCCCCTCTGCAGCCGCGGCAGCATGGACTGACCCGCGGGGGCCCCCTCTGCAAGCTCGGTCGGTCCGTCGGTCCGTCCATCCCTCCCTCCCTCCATGCAGGCTGTGAGAGGCGCGAAGGGAGACTGATGGGAAGCCCCTGCGGGCTTAACAGAGACGCGAGGGAGACAGTCTCCCTTCGCGTCTCTCACAGCCTGCACGGACGGAGGGAGGGACCGACGGACCGAGCTTGCAGAGGAGGCCCCCGCGGGTCAGTCCATGCTGCCGCGGCAGCAGAGGGGGCCCCGCGGCGGCAGCCAGCAGGTTTTTTTTTAAATTTTATTTAAAAAAAAAAGCTAACTTGTTCCATTTTTGTGGGCCCTTGCCAGCTGTGGGCCCTACGCCATGGCGTACATGGCGTATAGGTAAATCCGGCCCTGGTCACATGTATGATTTTCTCCCAGTTGGTGAGAGGTCTTACATATGCACTAAGTGCAAAGAACTCTTTGCTCTCAGGGAACGAGTCCGTTCTCTAGAGGCTAGAGTAGCAGACCTGGAAGACATAAGAAAGACAGAGAAGTACATGGACGAGACCTACAGGGATATAGTCCTGAAGTCCCACCTCCAGTCTGGCAACATCCCTGTTGCCATGGAGGAGAGAGGTCACGTGACAGGAGAGCATCACCCTGGTGTGGCAGGAAGTGATCCTGTAACTAGGACCTGTCCTCCAGGTGATGTAAAACCCTCTCGCACTGAGGACGTTTCTCCAGGGCCATGTCCCCATGAGGGGAGGGTCAGGACAGCTGTTATAGTTGGTGATTCAATCATTAGGAATGTAGAAAGCTGGGTGGCTGGTGGACGTGAGGATCGCCTGGTAACATGCCTGCCTGGTGCGAAGGTAGCGGACCTCACGCACCGCCTAGATAGGATCATAGATAGTGCTGGGGAGGAGTCTGCTGTCTTGGTACATGTTGGTACCAATGACATAGGAAAATGTGGTAGGGAAGTTCTGGAGGCTAAATTTAAGCTTTTAGGTAGGAAGTTGAAATCCAGAACTTCCAGGATAGCGTTCTCCGAAATGCTTCCTGTTCCACGTGCAGGACCCAAAAGACAGGCAGAGCTCCGGAGTCTCAATGCGTGGATGAGACAATGGTGCAAGGATGAGGGTTTTGGATTTGTTAGGAACTGGGGAACATTCTGGGGAAAGGGGGGGCTCTTCCGAAGGGATGGGCTTCACTTTAATCAGGATGGGACCAGACTGCTGGCATTAACCTTTAAAAAAGAGATAGAGAAGCTTTTAAACTAGAAATTAGGGGAAAGCCGACAGTCACCCAGGAGTGCATGGTTCGGACAAAGGTATCCTTGAAGGATACTACCAAAAGCAGTGAGTTTCCAAAAGGGAGTATAGTAGCCCAAATGCCCTTGAGTAAGGAGCAGACAGAGCATAAAGATTCCAAATTACCCCTGCCTACCAATAACCAGATTAATATGAATAAAATACAGTCTCTAAAATGCTTGTATGCCAATGCTAGAAGTCTAAACAATAAAATGGGAGAGTTAGAATATAGCACTAAATGAGAGGTTAGATATGATTGCACTCTCAGAGACATGGTGGAAGGAGGATAACCAGTGGGACACTGTGATACCTGGATACACACTATATCGTAATGATAGAGCTGATCAAATTGGTGGAGGGGTTGCGCTCTATGTTAGAGAGGGCATTGAGTCAGAAAGGATTAAAGTTTTGCAGGGAACAAAATTTGCTGTAGAATCTCTATGGATTGAAATTCCATTTATGAAGGGGAAGGTGATGGCAGTTGGAGTATACTATCGACCGCCTGGCCAGAATGAACAAATGGATGATGAAATGCTCAAAGAAATCAAGGAAGCTAACAAAACAGAGTAGTAATAATGGGTGATTTCAATTACCCCGGTATCGACTGGGTCAGTGTCACAGCAGGACAAGCTAAAGAGATAAAGTTTCTAGATGGAATAAATGACTGCTTCTTGGAGCAGCTGGTTCATGAACCGACCAGAGGGGAAGCCATACTGGACCTAGTCCTTAGTGGAACGCCAGATCTGGTGCAAGAAATAAGGGTGTTGGGACCACTTGGCAATAGTGATCATAGTATGATCATGTTTGATTTAATTAGTGGAGGACAGATAGTAAAGGCATCCACAGTACTACCTTTTAACTTTCAAAAGGGAGACTATGATAGAATGAGGAATATAGTTAGGAAAAAACTAAAAGGAGCGGTTCCAAAGGTTAAAGACTTACAGCAAGCTTGGGTGTTATTTAAAAATACTATCCTCGAAGCCCAGACCAGCTGTATTCCACGCATTAGGAAAAGTGGAAGAAAGTCCAAAAAACTGCCAGCATGGTTTAAAGGTGAGGTCAGAGAGGCTGTTGCTGCCAAAAAAGCAACCTTCAGGAAATGGAAAAAAGAGCCAAATGATGAAAACTGGAAACAGCACAAGCACTGGCAAGTTAAATGCAAAGCATTGATAAGGCAGGCAAAGCGGGAATTTGAGAAGAAACTTGCTACGGAAGCAAAAACACGAAATAAAGACTTTTCAAGTACATTCGTAGCAAAAGGCCTGTGAGAGAGTCAATTGGACCATTAGATGATAGAGGGGTAAAAGGGGCAGTAAGAGGAAACAAGGCTATAGCAGAGAGACTGAATGAATTCTTTGCTTCGGTCTTTACTGAGGAAGATGTAGGGATGTTACCCAAGACTGAAGTGGTATTTAAAGGTGATACTGCAGAGGAATTGAGAGAAATATCACTACACCGGGAAGATATATTACAACTATTTGATAAACTGAATAGTAGCAAATCACCTGGACCGGATGGTATACATCCCAGAGTGTTGAAAGAACTGAAATATGAGATTGCAGACCTGCTATTGGTAATCTGTGAACTTTCATTAAAATCATCTGTAATACCTGAAGATTGGAGGGTCGCCAACGTAACACCAATTTTTAAAAAGGGTTCCAGGGGTGACCCAGGAAATTACAGACCGGTGAGCCTGACGTCAGTACCAGGGAAAATGGTAGAAACCATCATAAAGAACAGAATTACACAGCATGTAGATAGTCATGGCCTAATGGGAGACAGCCAACATGGCTTTAGACAAGGAAGATCTTGTCTTACTAATCTGATATGTTTTTTTGAAGGTGTGCATAAACAGGTAGACAAAGGTGAGTCGGTTGATATTGTGTATCTGGACTTTCAGAAAGCTTTTGACAAAGTTCCCCATCAGAGACTTTTGGCGAAGCTAAAAAGTCATGGGATAGGAGGCAGTGTACTATTGTGGATCGGGAACTGGTTAAAAGATAGAAAGCAGAGGGTAGGGCTAAATGGCCAATATTCCCAATGGAAAAAGGTGAATAGTGGAGTACCCCAGGGATCTGTACTGGGTCCGCTGCTTTTTGACATATTCATAAGTGACCTGGAAAAGGGAATAACTAGTGAGGTTATCAAATTTGCAGATGACACAAAACTGTTTAAAGTTGTTAAAACCCAAGAGGATTGTGGAAAACTGCAGGAGGATCTGGATAAATTGGAAGACTGGGCATCCAAATGGCAGATGAAATTTAATGTGGACAAGTGCAAAGTTATGCACCTAGGAAAGAACAACCCACACTATAGTTACACGATGCAAGGCTCCACATTAGAAACCACCGCCCAGGAAAAAGATTTAGGAGTCATCGTGGATAACATGTTAAAACCCTCCGCCCAGTGTGCAGCGGCGGCCAAGAAAGCAAATAGAATGCTAGGTATCATAAGGAAAGGGATGGAGAATAAAACAAAGGATGTTATAATGCCTCTGTATCGCTCCATGGTACGACCGCACCTTGAATATTGTGTGCAATTCTGGTCACCGTATCTTAAAAAGGACTTAGCGTTATTAGAAAAAGTACAGAGAAGAGCCACCAAATTGGTGAAGGGGATGGAAGGCTACTCCTATGAAGAGAGGCTAAGAAGGTTAGGGCTCTTTAGCCTGGAGAAGAGACGGCTGAGGGGAGATATGATAGAGGTCTATAAATTAATGAATGGAGTGGAACGGATAAACGTGGATCAATTGTTTACGCTATCAGAGTATAGAAAGACTAGGGGACATGTAATGAAGCTACAGGGTAAACTATTTAAGACAAATAAGAGAAAATATTTTTTCACTCAACGTGTAATCAAACTCTGGAATCTGTTACCGGAGGATGTAGTAAGGGCTGTTAGTATAGCTGGGTTTAAAAAAGGTTTGGACAAGTTCCTGGAGGAAAGATCCATAAACCACTATTAAAAAGGGACCCAGGATATCAATGCTTGACCCAGTACAAGCATTGTGGAACCTGTGTCTTTTGGGGATATTGCTAGGTACGTATGACCTAGATTGGCCACTGTTGGAAACAGGATACTGGGCTTGATGGACCTCGGTCCGACCCAGTATGGCATGTCTTATGTTCTTATGTTCTTACCTGTTAAGATGGAGGTTGAATCCCTGCTAGAGGAGGCCCCAGGGGAAGGGGCACCTCCGGAGAAGAGAGGGAAAAGGGGGACTGATACCTGGCTGGGTCAGGACTCCTTTTCGTCACAGGCCTGTGAGGAGCTCGGAGAGGCCCTTGGACCTCTGGGGCCCTGAATTGAAGGAGAGGGAGATTCCTATGGGAGAGGACCCTAATGTTTTTCAGGTCTTCCACAGGGAAGAGCTCACCGCTCTTTATGCGCATTCCCTTGCGGCCTTGAATATTGTTCCTCCTCCAGCTCAGATTGAAGAGCCCCTAGAGGACCCTCTGCTGTAAGGCTTCAAAGGGGAGCAGACTTGCTTGCCAATACACAGAGTTATTAGAAAAATGATTGACTCGGAATGGGAGTGTCCTGAGGCTATCTTGAGAGGGAGCAGGACAATGAGTTGTCTATATCTGATTCCTCAGGAGGAAAGAGACCTTCTGTGAATGCCAAAAGTGGATGCTTTGGTCACGGCAGTGACCAAAAAGACCATTCTCCCTGTGGAAGGGGGAGCTGCTCTCGAGGATCTCCAGGACTGAAAGCTGGAGTCTTTACTGAAGCAGGCTTCTGATTCAAGTGCTCTAACACTACAGGCTTTCATTTGGGGGGCCTATGTTTCTAGGGTGTCCATTCGCTGGCTGCAAAGTTTGTGTTCTTCTGACCTGGAGGATCAGATGTCATCGGAGGATATTCAGCTAGAGTCTGCCACATCATTTATGGCAGATACCTTTTACGATATGGTCTGGGTGGCCTCTAAGGTTGTGGCCTCAGTAGTAGCATCCCGGCATTTCCTCTGGTTGCAGAATTGGTCGGCGGATGCCTCCTCCAAGTCCAGGCTCAGTAAGCTTTCATATAAGGGTAGGCTCCTGTTTGGGGAAGCCTTGAAAAAGATGGTCAAGGACTTGAGGGAGATCATTTACCTATGGATAAACCCAAAGGGCCCAAATCGGGCGCTCCTCAATGGGAACAGCCAAGGGATTTTCACAGATTCCGGGTTAACCATTTTGCTCCATATCAGTGTGGGCGTTTTGGAGCAAGGAGTCAGCCTTTTTGTGGCTCCCAGGGGTCTAGTCAAGGCTATTTCTCAACCCCTGCAGGCCCATCCAAGAAGCCACAATGATGCCAGGAAAGCCCAGGCAGTGGCGATAGGAGGTCGGTTACAACCATTTTACCCTGCCTGGGCCGGCATAATGATCAATGCTGGAAATCATTTGGGAGGGGTGCGCACTGGAATTTGTATGTCCCCTCTCGGAGGCATTTGTTCTTTCACCCTGCAAAAATCCGGGGAAGGAGAGAGCTATGCGAGACACGTTACAACATTTGTTACATCTCGAGGTGGTGGTCCCAGTGCATATCCCATCATTACTCCATATATTTTGTGGTGCCAAAGAAAGAAGTTTTTTTCCAGCTCATTCTGGATCTCAAGCATGTAATTCAGTCCTTGTGTGTGTCACTCTTCCTCATGGAGACCCTGTGGTCAGTCATTCTAGCAGTAAGGCAGAGCGAGTTTCTGATTCGACCAGACCACCAACAGTTCCTACAGTTTGCTGTGCCGATGGGACATTTCCTATTTAGGGCACTGCCGTTTGGCCTCGCCACCGTGCCTCACACATTCACCAAGGTCATGGTGGTAGTAACAGCAACACTGCAGAAAAAAGGGCTCATGGTTCACTCCTTTCTAGATGATTGACTCATCCGGGCAAAGTCGGAGACCATGCAGTCTCAGCAGTACAGCAGGTGGTTGTGTTTCTCCAGAGTTTGGACTGGGTAGTCAACTTAGCCAAGAGTCAACTCAAGCCTGCCCAATGTCTGGTCTATCTGGAGACTCAGTTTGACATCCAAGCCAGTTTGGTTTCTCTGCCCAAGGACAGGGCACGGAAGCTTCGGACACAGGTGTGGTGTTTTTTGCAGATGCAGGCAGCAGAGGCTTGGTATTACCGTCAGTTGCTGGGCTCCATGGCAGCGGCGCTGGATCTGGTGCCTAGGGCTCAAGCCCACATGAGACCGTTACAGCACGTGTTGCTGTCTAGGTGGTTCCCGCAGACACAGCCTATTTCAGTCAGGCTGGAATGCCTGGGGGAAGTAAGAAGCAGCCTACAGTGATGGGTTCAAGCCACTCACCTCACAGCGGGCATGCCTCTAGAGCAGTGACAATAGATACTGGTGACAATGGATGCCAGCCTTTCAGGCTGGGGGGCACACTGCCAGGGGCAGGTTGCCCAGGGATGTTGGTTACTGGAGCAGACCACTTAGAAATGGGGCAGAGTTACTGGCCTTGCAGGTTTTTCAACACTTGATAAACCAGAAGGCAGTCCGCATGTGTTCAGACAATGCAATCATGGTAGCATACATCATTAGGCAAGGGGGCACGGGCAGTGCCTTGCTGTTGGTAGAGAGTCAGGACTTAATGCAGTGGGCAGAGGAGAACCTCTCAGCCCTGTTGGTGGCTCATGTAGAAGGCAAGCTCAATGTTCAGGCGGATTTTCAGAGCCGACACCAGTTGGATCCAGGCGAATGGGAACTGAACACGGCAGTGTTCCATGAAATCACTTTGAGATGGGGGATTCCAGTAATGGACCTCGTGGCCATTCAGGACAATGCCAAGGTGAGCTGGTTCTACAGCAGACACAGAGAGTGCATGTTGGAGGGATTCAATGCTCTAGCTCAGGTGTGGCCAGTCGAGCGGCTGCTATATGTAGGCTCATGAGGGTCTGGTGATTCTCATGGCACTGGATTGGCTGAGAAGGCCATGGTATGCGGATCTCACATTCCTCCTTGTAGCACTGCTGTGGAGATTTCCGGACAGAGTCAACCTCCTGGCCCAAGGCCTGATATTGATTCCTCAGATGGATCGATTCTTGCTTACAGCATAGCTCTTGAGGGGGTGCAGCTGTGCCGGTGGAGTTATGCCTCTTCGGTGATTGAAACATAGAAACATGATGACAGAAAAAGACCACATGGCCTATCTAGTCTGTCCTTCCATATCAACAACTACAACAGTCCACTTTTTACCTTTAGAGATCCTCTGTGTTGGTCCCATGCTTTTTTGAATTCATTTACTGTCCTCATCTCTACCACCTCCACTGGGAGACTATTCCATGGATCCACTACTCTTTCCGTAAAGAAATATTTCCGCATATTACTCCTGAATCTATCTCCCTTCACCCTCATCCCATGTCCCCTCGTAGCAGAACTTGCTTTCAATTGAAAGAGGTTCTCTCCCTGAACATTTATGCCATGCAGGTATTTAAACATCTCAATCATATCACCTCTATCCCGCCTTTCCTCTAAGGTGTACATATTAAGACCCTTAAGTCTGTCCTCATATGCTTTATAATGAAGCCCACTAATCATTTTAGTAGCCACCCTCTGCACCGACTCCATCCTGTTCACATCCTTTTGAAGGTGCGGTCTCCAGAATTGCACACTATACTCCAAATGAGGTCGCACCAAAGACTTATACAGAGGCATTATCACCTCCTTTTTTCTGCTAGCCATTCCTCTCTGTATGCACCCAAGCATCCTTCTAGCTTTTGCCGTCGCCTTTTCTACCTGTTTAGCTACTTTAAGATCATCAGACACAACCACGCCTAGGTCCCGTTCTTCTTTAGTGGACAAAAGTACTTCACCTCCTATACTGTATTGCTCCCTTGGATTGCTGCAGCCCAAATGCATGACCTTACATTTTTTAACATTAAATCCCAGCTGCCAAATTCTAGACCATTCTTCAAGCTTAGCTAGATCCCTCCTCATGTTATCTACACCTTCCTGGGTGTCTACTCTATTGCAGATTTTGGTATCATCTGCAAAGAGGCAAACCTTACCCGACAGCCCTTCCGCTATATCACTAACAAAGATGTTAAAAAGAATCGGACCAAGGACAGATCCCCGGGGCACACCACTGGTGATATCCTTCTCCTCAGAGTGAGCTCCATTTACTTGTACTCTTTGTCGCCTCTCACCCAACCAATTTCTAACCCAAGCAGTAACTTTAGGGTCCATCCCTAGGGTGCTCAGTTTGTTTATAAGTCGCCTGTGAGGAACAGTGTCAAAGGCTTTACTGAAATCTAAATACACCACATCTAGAGCTCTCCCTCGGTCCAACTCCCTGGTCACCCAGTCAAAGAAATCAATCAGATTTGTCTGACAAGACCTGCCTCTGGTGAATCCATGCTGCCTCGGATCCTGTAATCCGCTGGACTCCAGAAACCTCACTATTTTCTCTTTCAGCAGCGTTTCCAATAATTTACTCACCACCGAAGTTAAACTAACCGGCCTGTAGTTTTCAACCACATCCTTACTTCCACTTTTGTGTAAAGGCACCACATGAGCCTCTCTGCAGTCCTTTGGCACCACTCCCGACTCCAACGAGGCATTGAAAAGGTCAGTCAGTGGAGTTGCTAGAACGTTCCCAAGTTCCCTCAGTATTCTAGGGTGTATCCCATCCGGTCCCATCGCTTTGTCTACTTTAAGTTGAGCTAGTTTCTCACGAACACAATCTTCTGAAAATTGTTCAAGATGTCCCTCGCTTCTGTTCCTATTTGTGGGTGTTTTCTGAGGTCCTGCTCCTGGTTCTTCATCTGTGAACACAGAACAAAAATATTTGTTAAGCAATTCCACTTTATCCTTATCAGCTTCTACATATTCCCCCCTGCACCCTTGAGTCTGACAATACCACTTTTGCCCTTCCTCTTCTCACTAATATATCTGAAAAATGTCTTATCCCCTCCCCCCCCCCCCATTTTATTGCATTGGCTATTTCCTCCTCCTTTTGAATCTTTGCCTTCTTGACTACTTTGCTAGCTTCTCTAAGTTTTTCCAAATACAGATGCCTGTCTTCCTCTCTCTGTGATCTCTTGTATTTCATGAAGGCCTCCCTCTTTTTCTTCACTTTATCAGCTACTTCCTTCGAAAACCATAAGGGTCTCATTTTCCTTTTGCCTTTATTTACCATTTTAACAAAAAGGTTGGTTGCCCTTAAAATACCCCCTTTCAGTTTTGCCCACTGTTTTTCTACATCCCCCAGCTGTTCCCATCCCACTAACGACTCCCTGAGGTATTGGCCCATCTTCGCAAAGTTAGTCTTCCTAAAGTCTAAGATCCTCACCTTGGAATGGATTCTAACAGCCCTAGTCCTAATACTGAACCACACCATCTGGTGATCACTGGATGCAAAATGATCTCCCACTACAACATCAGAAACACTTTCACCATTGGTAAGCACCAAGTCCAGTATGGCCCCTTCACGTGTGGGGTCTGTTACCAATTGCCTGAATAGTTCTCCCTGTAGAGAATCCAGGATCTCCTTACTTCTAGATGATACTGCAGCAGGAATGTGCCAATCAACATCTGGCATATTGAAATCTCCTATCAGTAGCACTTCCCCTTTCCTAGCAATGCTGCGTATGTCTTCAATTAACTCTCTGTCCACCTCTTCCTCTTGTGAGGGAGGTCTGTATATCACGCCAATGCAAATAGATTTCTCTTTCCCTCTTTCTAGTTTAACCCACAATGCCTCCTCTCTCCCTTTTAAGCTCTGTAATTCCAAAGCTTTAATAGTAGTTTTTACATATAGTGCCACTCCTCCTCCCCTTCTTCCTACCCTGTCCTTTCTGAATAAAGTATAGCCAGGTATAGTTACATCCCAGTCATGGTTTTCTTTGAACCATGTTTCTGTAACTGCCACTAAATCCAAGTCAGCCACTCCCACCAAAGCTTCAACATCAGGGATCTTATTTCCCATGCTACGGGCATTTATACACACTGCTTTCCATATGTTACCCCTGTTACCCATTTCCATAAAGGTATTTAATGTATCACCTACCTGGGGGCTTTCACTTACCTGGGGGCTTTCTTCACCTATCCCCAACGAATCTAGTTTAAAGCCCTCTTCAGTAGATTAGCCAGTCTACTACCAAAGATGCATTGACCTTTCTTGGACAGATGGATGCCATCTCTGCTCCGCAACCCTTGGAACAGCATCCCATGGTCTAGGAAACCAAAACGCTCTCGATGACACCATCCACTGTCACCCGCTCTCCTTAAACCCCCGAGTAGAGGTTAAGGGAGTGGGTTTTTCCCTATTGAAAAAGCTATTTCACAGATCCTGGAGCAATGCCCCTTGGGAAATGTAGTCTTTTCACTCAATCAATAAGGAGCAGTTGTGGAAAAAGTGGTTAAGCAACCAAAGGATTTTATTTCCCCTCCCGGGGTGGATTTTACCATGAACAGAAAACACAATCCAGGCACTTACTGGTATTTGGACAAACAAAAGTTCCTTAACAGAAAAAAGGCTTTCTTCAGCATTAACTAAGGTGAAAACAAACATTCAAACAAAACCACTCTGTTTCCTCACAGCTCTCTGTTTCCACATGAAATCTGTGCTGAACTCTCTTTTCAAACAGGCTTTCACCGTAATGAAACTATTCCATTGGCCAGAGATAATGTACAGTCCATTATATCTATATCTTCTCCAGTATCAATACACTCTGGTTCACAGTCCATCAATTCCTCCTGGTCATAAGGAAATGTTTGAACCGGCACTGCTGGTGCCACGCCCTTTCTTACTGCTCCAGGCTTTACACGATATGCTTGGGTCAAAAACTGGCTTTCACACAGATTATCAGGCCCAGTATTCTTTTCCCAGCACCACCCTTCTGGGTACAAACAGTCACGGTAATTAATTATATTCAAGCCTTTTGGCTTACCTGTCAGCCTTACTGGTGGAGGTTTTCTCTGGTGCTTTTGAATAGCTGTAGGTTCCCAACCTAAGCCCTGCTCATAGCATTTCACTTGCCTCCTAGGCTTTCTGTCTCTCCCGTGCTCCCCAGGATATTTCAGACAATCTCCTTTGCCCTTGTTGTATCCTGTCCTCGGGGTTTCTTTCTTTCTCCTCAAGAAGGAATCCGTCTCTTCTTTCCATAGAGACTCTGGCTTACTCTGGGCATAGCTGTCCTCAGTGTAGCTCGCAATAGCTTCTCTCTCCAGCTCATATGCCTCACTTCCTGCTTCTTCAGCCAACTCTTCATTACTTCCTTCTCTGCCTACCTTACTCCACTCACCTGAACCTTCTTTAATAGGGTGAATTCTGGGGCCGTGCTCAACTCCACCCCCTAGCAGGTGTCCTGCATTACTTTGTGATTCACCCCTTGAATGATAGCACCGGCGTTTCTCCTGCCCCTGTGCTCGGTTCCCACGGTAACCAGGAGCCATGTGCTTCTGTTTACAGCTCAGCTCTACTTTTGTTCTTGGCTTTTTAGCTTCATTACACGGGCTAGAAGGACCCACTATGTCACACCACGCAGCCATGCATTCATCTCCAGGATGCGAGCCTCTCTGCCTTGGCCTTTACCCTCAACAGGGAGGATTGAAGAGAACACCACCTGTGCACCTAACTGCTTCACCCTCTGTCCCAGAGCCATGAAGTCACTTTTGATACGTTCCGAGGTATACCTGGCAGTATCATTTGTTCCAACATGGATTAGCAACATTGGGTAATAATCAGTGGGCTTGATGAGTCTCGGCAAACTCTCTGTAACATCTGGAATTTTGGCACCAGGCAGACAGCATACCTCTCTGGACATCAAGTCTGGTCGGCAGATGGACGCCTCAGTACCCCTCAGAAGAGAGTCTCCAACCACCACTACCCTTTGTTTTCTTCTGGTCACTGATTCTGCAACTTTGGGGTACTTGAACTATGGTTCTTCCCTTTCCAGGGATGCTTTCACCTCCTCCACTTCCAGGGCTGCATAATGGTTCTTCAATTCAAGGGCTGGAGAAGTTGGATTGGTGATTTTGCAGGCCCTGGTGACTTGTGTCCAACCATCGACATTCTGTTGGCACCCATCTTCTCCTGTGCTGGAGATCTTGGTTGCTGCAAGAAGCATCTCATTAATGTACTTCTCACTGTCTTGAATGCTCCTCAGCCTCGCCACCTCCTCTCTGAGTTCCTCCACTTGTTTCCTCAGAGCTTCAGCATGCAGGCACCCTGCACATGGAACTGGTCCTTCAAATGGCATTAGGACCTCTGTCTGGACCGAGGCAGAAGCTGTAATGAGGGCAACAGCTTTAGCAATACGATTTTTCCCAGCCATTGTTCTGTTCGTGAAGCTTAGGTATCTGTTAAAGCAAAAGAAAGAGATCTACCAAGTACCAGCCGGTTTCCCAGCTGTCCTTTCAGAGAAAAAGCAGTTAAATCTCTTTAATTATATTCAAAATATGCTGGTCCAATTCTCTGTGATTTGTTAAAGGGGGAGGTGCCCTATAAAGCAAGACTGCTCACTAGGGGTGGGTGGGAGTCGGGGTGGGTAGGGAGGGAACTAACACCTGATTAGGTGTTAGCAGTTTCCAAACCTGAGGAGGTTACTAGAGTTCAGCAACCTACTGTGCTCAAGGAAAGTTCCCCTAAAGCACCAAAAAGAAAATAACCTTGCTTTAAAAAATATACAAAAAACCTTTTAAGAGCTCCCAGTCAGAGAGCTAGCAATGTAATATAATAAAAACAAACAAACAAACCCTCAAATCCTTACTGTTTATTGATCTGTAGAGCCCTGGTTAGGAAAGCCTCAACAGGGCAGGGCACTGGAGCCTTTTATGCAGGCCTCAGCTGCACTCAGGAAATCAGGCCCACTAACTCCTGATTAGGTGTTAGCAGTTTCTAAACCTGAGGAGGTTACTAGAGTTCAGCAACCTACTGTGCTCAAGGAAAGTGCCCCTAAAGCACCAAAAAGAAAGTAACCTTGCTTTAAAAAATATACAAAAAACCCTTTTAAGAGCTCCCAGTCAGAGAGCTAGCAATGTAATATAATAAAAACAAACAAACAAACAAACCCTCAAATCCTTACTGTTTGTTGATCTGTAGAGCCCTGGTTAGGAAAGCGAGCTGTTTGCTCTCTTGTTTGCTCTCTCCCCAATATTTTGCTCTTCTTTCAGCAGGGACTAGAAAAGGGGTTGGCTCTGAATTCCCTCAAGGTGCAAGTAGCGACTCTTGCCTGTTATAGAGGAAATCTTCAAGGTCACTCTTTAGCGGCTCACCCTGACATGGTTTGTTTTTTGCGGGCGGTGAAACAGGTCCATCTGCCAGTGAGAGCTACAGTTCCGCCGTGGGATTTGAATTTAGTGCTGTCGGTATTGATGAGATTACCCTTTGAGCTGTTGGCCAGGGCATCCCTTAAGGACCTTACCTTGGAAATGGTGTTTTTAGTGGTATTTTCTTCAGCTAGGCGGATCTCGGAGTTACAAGCACTGTCATGCCGGGAGCCCTTCTTGATGATTTTTAAGAAGAAGGTGGTGTTGTGACCAGTACCATCTTTTCTTCCGAAGGTTCCATGTGAATCAAATAGTATCTCTGCCCGCATTTCCCTTGCTCTGGGAGTTGGAGGATGACCGTCAACTGCATCTTTTGGACTTGCGTAGAGTGCTATGTAGGTACCTCAAAAGCACGGAGTCCTTTCGTAAGTTGGACCGTTTATTTGTCTTTCAAGGAGGCCCATGTAGGGGAGAAGCAGCCTTCAAGGCATTGATTGCTTGTTGGGTGAAACAGGCCATTACGGTGGCCTATTCTGTCAGTGGAAAGGTTTGCCAGTGGGGCTCAGGGCCCATTCAAATCAGGCACTAGCAGCATCCTGAGCAGAAAGCAGCCTTGTGCCACCGGCGGAAATTTGCAAGGCTGTTCGTTGCTGCATACTTTTACCAGGCATTATCGACTCAATGTGCAGGCAGTGAGTGATGCTCGTTTTGGAGCTGCGGTGCTCCAAGCTGGTCTCTCACGGATCCTGCCCGTCATTAAGTTCTGCTTTGATACATTCCATGCATGCCTGGAGGGACGATTAGGAAGTAGAAATTAGACCTTACCTGCTAATTGTCTTTCCTTGAGTTCCCTCCAGACCAGTCCAGGGCCCTCCCTATGGTTGTGGAATAGCTACTTGAATGTTCGGCGAGTCCAGTGCTAGGCCTGTTTACACAGTGGGAGAGTAACCACTTCATTGAGGAAATACAGCTCTCTGTTTTGTTTCTAGGGTGGCCCACTGCAGGGAGGGGGGACTGTTTCCCCCCTAGTCGTTTGTCAGTTAGACAATACCATGATACTTCTGTTCCCTTCGGTCTGGGCTGTGACTCAGGTAGGGGAAAGGGTTATTTGAATTCCTGGAGTGGTTGTTTAGCTGGTTGGACAATAGGAGACTAGAGTCAGGAGCTGAAGAGGGGCTCTTAAGTGAGATTGTCAGAGTTCTGACATATTCAGTTCTCAGCTGCTGGTGGACGGAGACAACCCATGCATGCCTGGAGGGGACTCAAGGAAAGACAATTAGCAGGTAAGGTCTAATTTCTCCTTAGTGCTAGTGCAAATGGTTTAGTTCTTATCTCAAATAAAGATTATGTGATAAAAGGGAAGTAAAAAAAACATATTTTTTTAAAATCAGGAGCAATTTTGGATTTGGCCTTTTTTTCATGTCCACCATATTACCCTTTAGTGCACTGATTTTGGTGCCGATTTTTCTGGACTAAAACATTTACTGTATAGGGAGCAAGGTTAGCACAGGAAAATCTGAAATAAGCTGCTATGCTAAAGGATAATTATGTGTTATCTGTAATTTGTTCAGTATTTCCAAGTTTGCCATGTTGATCAGACACCATTGGTCATATACATGTTACCAGAAGGTTACAGACTGGTTGTTATACTGTGGGTCAATAGGTTTGGGGTAATGCTACACCACTGCATAGTTCAGAATTTATGCAAAATTTCCACATTTTCTGCAGAATTTGTCTGTGTGGCCCAGAAAGGGGATATATGCGGGATGGAATAAGAGGCTACTATAGTTGACTTGAATGGGCACAGAAGAGATAGAAACATCACCAGAAGAGGCAGGCCTGTACAGGTCAACCTGTAGAAGCTAGTGTAATGGGGTTCAAACTTATGGGAGGAAGAATGTGACTGCTTCCAGTGGGTTGGAGGCTGCTGTGAGGGAGAACATGCATGTTGTGTTGTAGATAAAGTCATGCAGGGCTGGCCCCAGAGTTAGCTCAAGGTGTTGGTGCCCCAGGCAGATCTTAAGCTTTACATCTTCCCCACTGTCAACATCTATTGTTTAGCTTTGAAAGCTCTGCTCTTTGCTGCTCCTCAAAAGCTGCGTCTCTCGATTTGATGGAGGCATACCTGCATATTCCCATACGGGCAGAGTATCATTGGTTCCTCTGTTTTGTGGTGCCAATGGGACATTTCCAATTTTGAATGCTGCCGATCGATCAGAGGTGATGATGGTGGTAGCGGCGCTACGCAAGGAGGGTGTGCTGGTGTATCCGTACCTGGACGACTGACTGATTTGAGCAAAGTCCAGGGACGAAAGCCATCAGGTAACGGCATGAGTGGTGTAGTTCCTTCAAAGTCTCGGTTGGGTGGTCAACATGGCCAAGAGCCACTTGGACCCATCTCAGGAGCTCGAGTACTTATGGGCGCGCTTCGACACTCGTGTAGGTAGAGTTTTTCAAGGGCTTCGGCGGTTATAGCAACAGTTCCTGAGAGTGTTGGAACCGACGGCTTGGCATTATCTGCAGGTCCTAGGAACCACGGCAGCCACGCTCGAGCTTGTCCCGTGGGCAAGGGCACACATGTGCCCCCTTGAGAGCTTTGCTCCAGCGTTGGTCACACCTGACCCATCCTTTGTCCTACAAGCTCCCCTGCCCTCAGGTGGCCAAGAAGGTGCACCGGTGGTGGCTTTTTCCTGGAAATCTGGAACGAGGAATGCCCCTTGAGGTGCTGTCATGGATACCGCTGATGACGGATGCCAGTCTGTCCGGTTGGGGAGCCTATTGCAAAGGACACATTGCACAGGAGCACTGGAGCACTCTGGAGTCTTGGTCGATCAACAGGCTGGAGATGTGGGCGGTGGCCCTTGCGCTCCGGAGTTTCAAGACCTGATTGCAGGGAAAAGTGGTGCGGGTTCTGTCGGACAATGCGGCCACAGTAGCCTACATCAATCAGCAGGGGAGCATGGGCAGCGCAGCCTTGGAGGCGGAGGCAGAAGCGCTGTTGAGCTGGGCAGAAAGCCACCTCCAGGTATTGTCGGCGGCGCACGTAGTGGGCATCGAAAACTTGACAGCAGACTATCTGAGTCAAGTACATGTGGACCCTGGGATGTGGGTACTCAACCAGGAGGTGTTCGCACAGGTTGTGCATACCAATCATGAATCTGATGGCAACGTTTGAGTCCACCAAAGCGAGCCACTTCTTCAACAGAAGATGAGAACAGATGTCAGAGGGCCTGGATGCCCTGATGCAGTCGTGGCTCGTGGAGGAACTACTCTATGTGTTCCCGTCTTGGGCTCTGATAGGCCAGGTCTAGCAGAGGAGTGAGGCCCATCGGGGGATGGTTGTTCTGATCGACACGGACTGGCCAAGACGCCCGTGGTATGCAGACCTTGTGCGGATTCTAGTGGATCAACCCTGGCATCTCCCAACGTGGGAAGATCTCTTGACGCAGGGGCCGGTGCTCATACCATAGGTAAGTCGATTCTTGCTTACAGCCTGGCTCTTGAGAGGGCACGATTGAAAAAGAAAGACTATTCGGCTCCCGTGATTTAGATTTGGCTGAAAGCGAGAAGGAGATCTACCTCTCTAGCCTATATTCGAGTCTGGCGCATCTTTGAGTCATGGTGTGCAGACCGGCAGATTTGGCCAAGCACGGCTTCCTTGCCAGACATCTTGGCATTCTTGCAGGCCAGTTTCGACAAGTTCCTTGAGAGTGCAACTGGCGGCGATTTTGTGATATCGCAGAAAAGTCCAGGGTCTTGCATTGGGGATACACCTGGACATTGTTCAAGTCCTGAGGTCAGTGGTTAACCTGCACCCTCCACGGTGGTCAGTGGTCTCGCCATGGAATCTCAATGTGGTGTTGGAAGCACTATGTGGCGAAATGAGCCATTGAAGCAGGCCTCATTAAAAGACTTGACTCTCAAGACGGTTTTCCTGGTGGCTATATGCTCGGCGCACAGGATTTCAGAGCTTCAGGCCTTTTCTTGCTGGGAGCCATTTCTCTCCTTTACTGTTGCCTTCCTTTTTGCCCATGGTGGTTTCGGTTTTCCATTTGAACCAGTCGGTGTCCCCACCAGTCCTAGGGAGCTCGGAGAGCTCCTTAGTCAACCCGTAGTTGTGACACTTGGACATTCCTGAGGCGCTATTTGAAGAGGACTGTATTCTTTTGCAAATCGGATCGCCTGTTTGTATTGTATGGAGGGCCGCACAGAGGGGAGGCAGCGGCCAAGGCTTCTATTTCCAGATGGATCAGAGAGGCGATTGTGTCGGCATAACTCTTACGGGGTAAGCAAGTGTCAGTGGGGTTGCAGGCTCATCTCACGAGGGCTCAGGCAGCTTCGTGGGCGGAGTATGGTTTGGTGCCGCCGGTGGAGATCTACAAGGCAGCAACCTGGTCTTCGCTTCATACCTTTGCTAAACATTATCGCTTGGACATCCAGGAAGGGGGGGATGCCTGTTTTGGATTGGCGGTGCTTCAGGCCGGTCTGACAGGTCCCTCCCATTAGCTTTCACTGCTCTGATATATCCCAGAGGTACAGGACTGGACTGGAGGTACAATGAGGAAGACAAAATTAGACTTACCTGTTAATTGTTGTTTCTTGAGAAATTCTAGTCCCAGATTCCACCCTGGATACCGGTTGTTGGTGACAGGAGCCTGAAGCAGTTTTTCCATGGCTGAAGAAAGAGCCTGGGGTGTCCGCAAGTTCTGGGTGGGACGGTGTTGAAGCTGGACCGAAGGGATTGTCTGTCTCACACTTAGTGCTGGATATAGTCGCCCGGTGGGGCCTAGGTAAGCCTCCTCAGTCTGGTGGGGGGGGGGAGGAATCTGTTCTCTGAGACGGGGGAGCTTTGGTTTCTTTCAGTATAGTATTCCTTAGATATGGTATTCTTTGTTCAAGTTTAACTACTTATTTGTTGCTCCTGTGAGTCTGCTGTGTCAATAGGTTACTGGAGATGGTGGGCAGACCCCACTGTATTAGTACTGATATCATCAAAAGATCCAAGCTGCTGGAAGAGATACACTATCCAGAGATGTGGGACTGGACTGGAATTCCTCAAGGAACAACAATTAGCAGGTAAGTCTAATTTCATCTTTGGGTTGTTGTTTGCTAGGTGCATAACTTTGCACTTGTCCCTATAAATTTCATCAGCCATTTGGATGTCCAGTCTTCCAATTTATCAAGGTTCTCTTGTGCATTAACAACAACAACACGGAGACCACTAGTGCGGTGAGCAGGAACTTTGGTGAGGAAGAGAGAGTGAGCTGTGCTATGAGTTAAGCTGAGGGGTTCACAAAACAATTTAAAAAAAGGTAGACTTCAGTGACATCTGATCTTCTTTCCTCCAAAAGAGTCACTGGAACACTTTTCACAATCACAATATCTGTTTCACAATGAAAAATAATGTGCGAGAAGGAAAAAGACCACGGCATATGTCTTCTTTATTCTTCTTAACTACAGAATGCCCCTTTCAGAACACTCAACTGGTTACTCAGACTGCTCACAGGTCAACCCCCCACCATTCACAATCATTTTTTAAGGTTTATTTATGCCATAATGAAGAGAGAAAACGTATCATCATGGATTACTGCACAAAACTCCTGACGATACTCAGCATTTCACAAACCTTGCTGAAGCAGGGGTGTAGTCCTTCAAATGGGCTTTTTTTCATATTCCCGCAGCACTAATTCATTGCCTTCTTGTTTGTGTCTTTTTTCCTCTTACATATTATTTTTGATTGCCAAGCTGAAGGAAGTCATTCTGACATTAGAAGAGAGACCTGGGAAGGTGGGGCCGGGTGGGGGGGGGGGGGGGTGTCAAAGTGAGATGGGAAAGAGGTCAAAGCTGGAGACGTAGAAATGGAGCTGGAGGAATCAGGAGGAGGAGGGAGAGAGACAGCTTCAGGGAGACAGTCTGTGGGGTCAGTCTGAGGGGCAGAGAAGAAGATGAGGAGGGGGTCAAGCCTGGGGAGGACCAGACAATTGATCAGAATTATTCTGGGGAGGAGAAGATGGTTCTGAAGTGAGAAGATGTGTATGCAGAGTGGTGGAGCCTGGGAAAAGGGTTGCCAACTGGCTCTAGATGTGCCCGACAGGCTTGATCCAGTCCTGGGTTTAACCCATTACATGCAGGTACTTTTAATCTAGCTTTTCTTAAGGAATGAAATTGAGAAATCAGAACTGCATGCCCTGCATGCAATGGGGTAAACCCAGGACAGGGTCAAGCTTGTCGGGTGCATCTGGAGCCAGTTGGCAACCCTACCTGTGAGAGAAGAAAGCCAGTATGAGTGGTCAGATCAATACTAGGTACTAAGGTGGAGGAAGGGGGGAGTGGAGTTAAAGCTTGTGAGGGGAGAGAGGATTTTGGAGGGGAATTTGAGTCTTTGGGGAGAGAACTGAAGGTGGGATTGAGTGTGGGGAAAGGGGTTGGGGGGTTAGAAAACATGGGGGGTGGGGAGGGAGGGAGCTGTGGGGTCCAGCTGATGGAAAAGATCCAAGATGTTGTTGCTGTGGGGGGAGGAATTTCTGCATATAAAAAGTTTATATTTAGCATTGTAATGATTTTTTTTCTCTATTGTATTTTAAATTAAGTATCTCTCAGACAGTGGTTATGTTATGCTGTTTTGACAAACAAAGCTTGTAGAATCTTACAGAAATTTTAAACTGTTACACACAGATTTTTTTATGCTGTATTTCCCAGGAGTTAGATCAAAAACAACCTTTTTAAAATTATTTTCTGCCCAAAGTTTCTTCCTGGATTCTTTATTAGTATTAATCCAAAAGATCCTCAATTTGTCTCCAAAAAGGGTTTAATAGAATCATATATGAGAATTTTAAAGGTCTCTATGGATAGGGATGTCTGAATTATTGTTGATGCAGGTTTATTTAAGAACATTTGTTTGCAAACTGCTTGCCTGACCAAAACATGCTCCTTTCCACCCCAATTAGCCACTACTCCTTCTGCAGAGTTGCCAGTTCCAGGAGTGAGATTTTTAAGCCAGTCCTGGATTTCTGACAAGCTTATAATTTTATTTAGACAGATTTAGTATACCGCTTTATCATTAAATCAAAGCGGTTTGGCACATCAAACAATCAATAATATTTTCTGGTCTGTAGCATACAGTGGAAGATTTGTTCAGTGTGATGTGTGGTGCAGTGTGTTTAGATTTTGTCAGTGAGCTATATACATAGTGAGCAATATACATATATACAAGCATGTGGTCATGATCTGGTATTGCCTTGAATAGGAGTCATTTATGTGAGGTCCTTGAAATGTTCCGTAAATAGAGCAGTTTTAAGCAGTTTTCGGAAGTCCTTGAGTTCGTTGGTTGATCTTAAGTGGTCTGGGAGGGAGTTCCATATAGCGGGAGCTGCCAGGGAGAATGCCCTTCTTGAAGTGGCCTGGTTCGTTTTAGTAAATTCTTTTGGGGTTCTGATGGTGTCTGAAGTTCCTTTTCTTCTTGGTCTTTTGCTGTCATTGGTTTTTATGAGTGGTTGTAAGCTGTCAGCTGAGAGGTTGTGTATTATTTTGAAGATGTATATGAGTACTTTGAAGCGGACTCGAGAGCTGATTGGGAGCCAGTGAAGGTGGTACAGTATGGGAGTGATGTGGTCATAATTTGTACAGTCTGTTATGAGTCATGCATCTGTGTTTTGCGCTAGCTGGAGTGGTCGGATGGTACATAATGATGTATTATGTGACCTGCAGCAAGAAGTGGCAAAAAATCTCATTCCTGGAACTGGTTAACTTGGCAAGTCGGCTTCTGGGGCTGGCCCCAGGCTACTGCTGCTCTTCCCTGCTCCAGTAGCTGTTACCCTTTGGAATCTTAATGCCTCCTCTCAGGCACCCCTTCCTAACCAGCCCTAACTCTAGCCCTAGCCTTGGGTCACTGTTACTCTTTCTGATCCTAGTACTTCTTTCTGGGCTTTGGGGACCTCTGCTCACCCCAGCTCTGGAAACTCCTTTTGGCCTGGGGGGTCTTGCTCTTTCTGGCCCTTTGTCCTGGTTCAGGGCTGCTGTTGCTGCCATCTCTGCCCCTTGCAGCAGGTGCTTACATTTAAGTACCTGGATGACATTGCACCTGGTTCTATTTTTTGTTTTCAGCCTGCTTGAGTCCACCCCTTTGAGCTTCATTAAGACTGCATGTAGAACATCCTTTCCCCTGGGAAAAAATGGGCAGGTCTCAGCTGAGGTGCCAGACCAAGACAAACCTATAAAAGAAATGTTAAATAAATATATAAATAAATAAATAAACCACCCATCTAGGCAGCAGCAGAATGGGACAGTGTTGGCGATGGAGGATCACATTTCTATGACAATGGCAACAGCACTAAAACTGCACAGAGGAAAGGCCGGCAATCTACTTCCGTATATTGCCATGAAAACCCAATGCATAGTCACAACAAAACAAATTGTACTATAGTGCTGGAAGATGAGACCGCCAGGTTGGAAGGCACTCAACTACTGGGGAGGATCTGAAGACTTTTCAGATTAAAGTCAGCATTTATGATGTGGTTGGATCAAAGCCCTTGGGACGTCTGACTGCTGATGTAGCTGTGCATGAAATGAGAGTCAGAAGCTGCAAAGATGTCTTACATATTGGGACATGGAACGTACGAAACATGAACCAAGGGAAGTTGGAGGTGGTCAAGAATGAAATGGAACGTGTACAACTTGTTCCTTATCGTTCCTCCAGTTCATTCCTCCACCTCTGGGTTGTGCACCTCCTCCTACAACTTGGAGATTGGGCATGTCAAAACTGTGATATCACTGGATGTACCCTCTGGTCTCTCCCATCAGCCCAAGTGCGTCCAGTCTCCATGCCGCAGAAGGAAGTACTGAGCCTAGGTGCTTGGCTCACTTGAGAGGCAGATAAGGAGCAGTTAGTCAGGATTTTATTTTCATTTTGATTTAATTTTAAGTTCTGGGGTTGATAATAATTTTAATAATACTTTCATAATTATTTTACTGTCCTTAGTCTAATTACTTTGAATTTAGGAAAATTCAGCTCACTTTATTCAGTTTCATTAATTTAATTTGATTTGATTTGATTTAAGTTAATATGGATTTAATAGAATTTACTATCCTTTCACTAGAGTTAATCTGATTTCAGGAGCTGTCCCTTTAAGTTAATCGTCTCTATGGCACTTCACATTGCCCATTGAGGATCTCTCCCCCAGGACTGTATGGGGGAGAGCTCTGTGGCCCAGACCTGCACGCTTCAGTGTGTGCACTCCGACAGCTTCCCTTCGGGCGGGAGCGTCATTAGCTGCTAATTGCTGCGGCCGGCATGGCAAGGTTCATCACGAAGGCTGCTCGCGGAAGCGCCGGGCAACATCGTGATTAGAAGGCTTTTCTCTTTCGGGGGAACGGCAATGTGCACTTTCAATTTTGGGCTCCACAGCAAAGGCCCTTAGGCTCGTACGGGGTTCTTGATGCAGTTGCCGTAGCAGAACTGTTTTGGCGCCAAGCGAGCCTGTCTGGGCTCGGCGCCATCTTCTCAGCACATCTTATGCCTCGTGGCGGATGTTGCACCGGCCCACATGAGTACTGCGTACACCGTCAAAAACATTTAATGGTGTGCTTCACAATGTTTGTTTTTGTGGGATACCTGCGGGTTTTAGCAGGGGAGATTATGAGTTCTTTCATTTTATTCCTTTTTAGGTGATCTGGTGTTTCCCGCGCTTTTTGCTAGTGCGCGGCTGACTCTTTGCTTTCTTGCCGCGGCCACAATCTCGGTTCTTTTGGAGAACCGCCTGGTCTAGTGGGTTACATTTATTCCCACAGATTTAATTTACATTAATTTGATTTAATTTAATTTGCTTTAAGGGGTTGCCTTTTACTTTTAATAAGGTACGTTGAAAAAAAAAAGACAAAAGGAAAAGAGCTGGAGTATTTGAAAACTAACTCCTTTGGAAGAGTGTGTTGCTAACCTTCTGAAGTCAGTTGGCTTTCTTTGTTCCCTGCAAGAAGCTAACGACTAAGTGAGTCAGCTTAACAAACTGTTGCGGATACCTGTTTATATGGGTAATGCTGACCTCATTTTGGTACAGGGGGTGATCAGCGCATGGGGTTGCAATGCTGCTGATGGATTTTTGAGACTAGCGCACCAATTTATCAGGTTGCTACATTACCCTTTGGACTAGGGAGAAGGAGGCTTATTCTAGTTAAATTGTCCCTTATTTTATTGCAAAAAAAAAAATTATATATATATATATATATATCTACATATCTACAGAACACGTTGGGTAAAGTTGCTACACCAATGTTCGGCAGAGGGTAAGTCTCTGCCTATTTGCCGGGCAGAAATTACTCGGTCAGAGCAGATCTGCTTACATCCCAAAGCTAGAAGATGCAGTGTCAGCAGTTATGAAGCCGACGACTGCACTGGTGTAAGGCAGCACGGTACTAAAGGCTGTGCAGGACGGAACAATCAATGGTTTATTTACACACATCTTGGAGGCGGACGCTCGGTCATTGCAGGCTTCCCTTTGTGGAGCTGGGGTGGCAAGAGTGGGTCTCAGATGGCCTAAGCGTCGGCAGCAGTCAACTCGCCGGCAGCAGGAAGAGATCAGAGAGCTCCATCGTCTGGAGTTCGGCTCGGCATATTTCGCAGACGTACATTACGACTTGCTTTGGGCTGTAGCTAACAGGATGGCTTCCGTGGAGGCCGCCCGCAGATCTCGGTTCTTGAGGAAAGAGGCAGCCGATGGATCATCCAGGTTCCGTCTCAGCAAACTTCCATTTAAAGGGAACTGGTGGTTTGGGGAGGACCTAGACAAGTTGGTAATGGATCTCGGGGAGCCCAAGGGTGGGCGACTCCCGGTGGATAGGCCGAAACATGGGAAGTCCGTACTGTCCTTTCGGAGCCAGTTAGGGATTTCCGGTGGTTTAGTACTTCTCGTTTGGGTGGTTCCCAAAGGGGGAAGGTTTGCTTCTCGGGCCCAGGGATTTCAGAGGTGTCGGGAAGCAAATAAAGTTTTCTCTGTGAACTCCGCAGCGGCGACTCGAAAACCACAATGAATGGAGCTGGGTCCCGGTAGAAAGTCTAATGATAGGCAGGCGACTTCGCAGAATTCTTCCTGCATGGACCCACGTTACACCCGACCAGTGAGTGTTATAGATAATTTGCAAGAGTTATGCACTAAAAGCGGCGCGGCCTGTGCAGGACTCCTGCATGGTGTCTCCCTGCGGAGGTCAACGGGAAACCCTGGCGGTTCGCGTTATGTTAAGTCGGCTCTTACAAATGGGAGCAGTTGTACCGGTGGCGGTTACAGACTACGGCGTGGGGCTATACTCCCTTTATTTCATGATGTCTCAAAAAAAAAAAGGGGGGGCCCTTGCGCCCTATCTTGGATCTAGAAAGGGTCGATCAGTGTTCTTTTTCAGGTACCGCATTTCAGGATGGCAAATTTGCAGTCGGTCATTGTGGCGGTGCGACAGGGAGAGCACTTGTCTTCCCTCGACCTTACGGAAGCGTACTTGCATATTCCCTTCCGAGCGGCTCATCAAACGTTTTGGGGTTCGCTCTGCCTTGGAGTCACTATCAATTCCAGGCATTGCCTTCGGTTTTGCGACAGCACCGCAAACTTTCACTAAGATTATGGTGGTGGTAGAGGCGACATTACGCAAGGAAAAAATTCTAGTTCTTCCATTTCTCGGCAATTGCTTACTTAGAGCCAGGTCCGGGGCTGAGAGCATTCAAGGGACAGACAAAGTGGTAAAGGTTTTTGCAGATTCTCAGCTAGGTGGTCAACCCGACCAAAAGGTACGGTTTTGACGAGCAGAGAGGAAAGGTGTTCCTACCGGACCGGCGACTTCAAGTGCTTTGGCAATTGGTGCGCAAGTTCAGGTCCACTATGGCTCTTGCACCGTGGACTTCTCTGCGCATGCTGGGAGCGATGGCGGCGACCCTGGAAGAGGTGCCTTGGGCCAGATTTCATATGCGGCCTTTACAGAGAGCGCTGCTTTGCCGGGGGTCGCATCAGTCCAATTCGTTGACCAAACGGCCCCCTTGTTACTGCAAGGTCAGGTACTCTCTTCGGTGGAGGCTGCATCCGAGCTCGCTGGAAGGCAGTTTCTCTGAAGCAGCTGGAGTGGCTACCATTATTGACGGACGCGCGTCTTGCGGGATGGGGAATCCATTGCGGAGATCGGTTTGCGCAAGGTGAATGGTCCGTTCAAGAGGGCTCTTGGTCAATCAACCGGCTGGAGTTGAGAGCAGTCTTTCAAACGCTTCAGGGGTTCAAGGCAAAAGGTGGAAGCTCGGGCTATGCGAGTGTTGTCAGACAATTCTGCAGTGGTGTCCTATGTCAATCGACAGGGCGGCACAGGAAGTGCAGCCATGGCAGAGGAAACGGACGCCCGGTTCTCTTGGGTAGAGCGTCAGCTGACAGCACTCTCGGCAGTGCACATTGTGGGGAAGGGCAATGTGATGGCTGATTTTCTCAGCAGGGTCCAGGTAGATGCCAGGGAGTGGCAGCTGCATCCGGACGTCTTTACACAGATAGTTCACCAATGGGGACCGCCACTCATGGATATAATGGCGACCTTCCAGTCAGCAAAGTCAGTCGTTTCATCAGCAAGCGGCAAGGAAGAATATCGGAAGGCATAGTCGCACTGAGGCATCAGTAGCCGTTGATGGGTCTTCTTTATGTGTTCACTCCGTGGACATTAATAGGACGAGTGATTCAGCGGGTCGAAGCTCATCAAGGGAGAGTTCTATTGGTGGCACTACACTGGGCAAGACGTCCGTGGTGCACCAATCTTTTTCTCCTGTTTTCGATGGAAAACCCAGGAGGTTGCTGGTGTCTGCACATCTGTTGGTTAAGGACTGCTCCACATGCCTCAAGTGGATCGCTTCTCACTTAGAGTTTGGCCATTGAAAGGGCAAGGCCAAAGAGAAAGAGTTATTCAGCTGCAGTCATTGCCTTCTTGCTTAGAGTGCGAAAACAGTCCACGTCTCGTACATATGATAAGGATAAGGTGGGATAGAAATACCCTTTAAATAAATAAAATAAATAAATATGTCCGTGTATGCTGTATATTTGAGGACTGCTGTTTAGGACGGCAAGTTTGGGCGGCTACGGTTTCCGTTCCCTTGATCTTAAGCTTTCTGCAAGCCGGTTTTGATAAAGGTATTGCAGCCAGTTCCTTAAGAGCACAGCTGACAGCCTTCTCGTGCTATAGAGGCAAAGGTCCAAGGCATTGCTCTAGGCGCTCATGCTGATGTGTCACGCTTCCTTACAACACTCGTCAGTCTGCGTCCCTTGCGTAGAGTTGTGGTTCCACCGCAGGATCACAGTTTAGTGTTAGGAGCGTTAGCCAAAGTTCCCTTTGAGCCATTGCACCGGGCTTCGGTTAAGGATTTGTCCTTAAATGCCGTGTTTCTGGTTGCCATCTGTTCAGCGAGGCGCATTGCGGAGTTGCAAGCATTTTCATGTAGGGAACCGTTCTTGTCCTTTTCCAGAGAGAAGGTGGTGTTGCGACCAGTTCCATTCTTTTTGCCTATGGTGGTGTCTTCTTTTCACATGAATCAAACGGTGTCTCTGCCAGTGCTCTGTTCACTGGAGGGGAGCGACTTGGACTGAAGTTTGTGCCGTTTGGATGTAAAGCGCTTGTTGGGACAATACTTAAAGGTTTCGGAAGTCTTTCAAAGTCAGACCGTCTATTCGTGGTGTTCGGCGGCATCCGAAAAGGGGAAGCGGTGGTGAAGGCTTCCTTTTCCAGATAAATTAGAGAGTCTATTGTATCAACGTATCTGCTACAAGGTCGTGCGGTTACGACGGGCTTACGAGCTCATTCTATCAGAGCGCGAGCGACTTTCTGGACGGATCACAGATTGGTTCCACCAGAGGAAATCTGTAGGGCGGCCACTTGGTTGTCCCTTCATACTTTCCGTAGGCACTACCGCCTCGATGTGGTGGCGGTGAATGATGTCTGTCTCGGGTTGGCAGTGTTACGAGGCAGCTGGAGAGGTTCCTCCCAATGATTACTGCTCTGTTACATCCCAGAGGTGGAGGACTGAACTGGAGGAATGATAAGGAAATGGAAATTACACTTACCTGGTAATTGTAGTTCCTTGAGTGACGACAGTTCAGTCCTCATTCCCACCCGGGGTGCTATCATTGGCAGTGGATGGTCTGTTGAGAGAAGGGAAAGGCTACCGGTAGGTATGTTGGTTTGTGGGGGCTGTCCTTCTCTGAGTCTTTCTCTTTGTACCTGTTCATTCTTACTCTTTCTTCTTGCTTATGCTGCCTATATTGGGGGAGGGGGGTGGGGAGGAGGGAAGGGTACAAGAAATTGCTGCCTGGGGAAGAGGCAGGTTTACATAGTAATGGTTGAAGTTAAGTTAAAATTACAGTTCACATGTTAGCTACTTATTTGTTGCTCCTTTGAGTCTGCTTTGTCAATAGTTCACTGGGGCTGATGGGAGAGACCAGCAGGCTATATCCAGTGATGTCACAATTTTGACATGCCCAGTCTCCAAGCTGCAGGAGGAAGTGCACAACCCAGAGGTGGAGGACTGAACTGTCATCACTCAAGGAACTACAATTACCAGGTAAGTGTAACGTTAGGTGTCAGTGAACTGAAATGGACTGGCATCGGGCACTTTGCATCTGATGATAACATGGTCTACTATGCTGGAAATGAAAGACAAAGAAGAAATGGTGTTGCATTTATAATCAAGAAGAAACTTGCAAGAACTGTAATGAAATACAATGCAGTCAGTGAATGCTTAATCTCTATTTGTCTATGAGGAATGTCTATCAATATAACTATAATTCAAGTATATGCCTCAACAACAGCTGCAGAAAAGGTATAGGGAATGGAAGGGTATCCCTATGAAGAGAGGCTAAAAAGGTTAGGGCTTTTCAACCTGGAAAAGAGATGGCTGAGGGGAGATATGATAGAGGTCTATAAATTAATGAATGGAGTGGAATGGGTAAACGTAGATCAATTGTTTACATCATCAGAATATAGAAAGACTAGGGAACATGTAATGAAGCTACAGGGTAACCTATTTAAGACTAATAAGAGAAAATATTTTTTTCACTCAACATGTAATCAAACTCTGGAATTTGTTACCGGAGGATGTAGTAAAAGCTGTTAATGTAGCTAGGTTTAAAAAAGCTTTGGACAAGTTCCTGGAGGAAAGGTCCATAAACCATTATTAAAAGAGACCCTGGATATCACTACTTGAGCCAATACAAGCATTGAGGAACCTGTGTCTTTTGGGGAAACTGCTAGGTACTTATGACCTAGATTGGCCACTGTTGGAAACAGGATACTGGGCTTGATGAACCCTGATCCGACCCAGTATGGCATATCTTATGTTCTTAGTATGAAATTGATGAGTTCTACGAACATGTACAAGCTGAAATTGACAGAACATGCAACAGGATATCCTGATAGTCATGGGTAACTGGAACACAAAAGTTGGCAACAAAGAAGAAGGCAAAAAGGTTGGAAAATATGGACTTAGCAACAGAAATGAAGCTGGAGAAATACTAATAGAATTCTTCAAGACCAATGATCTATTCATCTCAAACACCTTCTTCCAGCAACACAAGCGGCGACTGTACACATGGACTTCACCCAAAGGATTGTACAAAAATCAAATTGGCTACATTTGTTTAAGTCGATGGAAAAGCTCTATAACATCAACAAAGATAAAACCTGGAGTTGACTGTGGTACAGATCACCAACTACTAGCATGCAAACGCAAGCTAAAGTTGAAAAAGAGCAAGCCACTCATGAATGTAGCAAAATATGACCTTGAGAATATACCACTGGAATTTAACGACTGCAAAATCGATTTGCTGCTTTAGATACAAATGACAGAGCTCCAGAAGAGTTATGGAATGACATCAAGGAAGTTGTGTTGGAAGAAAGAGAGAAGTCTCTACAAAAGGTGAAAAAGCAAACGAGCCAAAATGGATCATGGAAGAAACTCTGAAAATTGCCCAGAAATGCAAAGAAGCTAAAGCCAAAGGAGAAATAGAGGCAATCATATAACAGTGATTTCCAACGTGCAGCAAGACAAGACAAGACAAGGAAAAGTGCTAAAATGATGCTTGAAGAACAAGATCCTCGTCTATAATTGGAGTTACTTCCTGAACGTTTGTGTGGCACTATATCAAAGTTCATACGTTCAAAGTTATCTTCACTTGGTAGTAGTGAACCATGTTAACTTCCTGTAGTGGTTTTGGACAATTTCTATCTTTAAAACAAAGTGGACAAAAATTTCTTCTCAAATATCTTCTTTAATTTTAAATTAATCTTAAAACATATCGTTCAAGAATATCTTGATTATCCACCTGTCTCTCTAATTCAGAAATTCTAACGTGGAGACGCGGGCAGCAACAACTATAACACTAAGAAGAATCTCCTGATGAAAGTATCATACTGAAACGCTTTAAAGACGCTGCAGTTGAGCGTCGGGAATTGCTTCTAACAGTGTTTTATAAGTTTGACAGATGGAAAATGCTTTTAAATGAGAAGAAATGTTTGATTGAGACAGGTGGATAATCAAGATATTCTTGAACGATATGTTTTAAGATTAATTTAAAATTAAAGAAGATATTTGAGAAGAAATTTTTGTCCACTTTGTTTTAAAGATAGAAATTGTCCAAAACCACTACTGGAAGTTAACATGGTTCACTACTACCAAGTGAAGATAACTTTGAATGAAGAACAAGATCGGCTTTCCTAAAGCTACGAGAGTTAAAGAAAAAATTCCAACCTCGAATTGGAATGTTACAAGATGCTCAAGGTTCTATGTTTATTTATTTACATTCTCTTATATACCGTGCTATTCTGCATCAGTGCGGTTTACATTGAACAAACTGAAATTACATTGAACAGGGCATTATAACTTGGAGATAACTATTTTTTTACAGGGAATATGGGCTATGGAGGGTTAAGTGGCTTGCCCAAGATCACAAGGAGCACCAGTGGGACTAGAAACCCCAGTCCTTCTGGCCCAAGGTTGCTGTCCTCTAGTGGGATTTGAACCTCCGACCTTCCGGCCTGAAGTACCTTGCCCCAACCACTAGGCCCCTCCTCCGCTCCATGTTGAATGATACTGAGAAAATCAAGAAAAGGTGGAAAGAATATACAGAGTTTTTATGTGATAAAGATCAATTGGACCAAAAGCCGTTTCAACCTGTACCTTATGATCTGGAATCATTGGTGATGAAAGAAGAAGTTGAAGCAACATTGAAAACCTTATCAAAGAACAAAGCACCAGGCATTGATGGTATCCCCATTGATGTATTACAGCAATCTGATGCAGCTGTTACCATACTTACAAGGCTCTACCAGGAAATTTGGAAGACAACATCATGGCCAAGACTGGAAAAGATCTGTGTTTATACCAATATTAAAAGAAAGGTGATCCAATTGACTGTGGAAATTATCGCACAATCGCTCTGATCCCACATGCCAGCAAGATTCTACTGAAGATTATTCAACACAGACTACAACCATACCTGGAACAAGAACTACTTGAAGTGCAAGCAGGGTTCAGGAAAGGGCAAGGAACAAGAGACATCATTGCAGATGTGAGATGGATCCTTGAAAAGACTAAAGAATACCAAAAGGATATTTATTTGTGCTTTATTGCCTACAGCAAGGCTTTTGACTGTGTAAACTATGAGAAACTCTGGGCCACATTAAGAAGTATGGATATACCAGAACACCTGATCGTTCTCTTGCATAATCTGTACATTGATCAAGAAGCAACAGTTCGAACAGAACAAGGAGAAACAGAATGGTTTAAAATCAGCAAAGGTGTACAACAAGACTGCATATGTTCCCCCTACCTGTTTAATTTATATGCAGAACAAATCATCAGAGAAGCAGGATTGTATTGAAATTGAAATCGTGGACAACTTTAACCTACTTGGATCATCAATAAAGAAGCAACAAGTAGTCAAGAAATCCGACGACGCATTGCTCTTGGTAGAATGGCTATGAAGGACCTAGACAAGATTTTCAAGACCAGAGATGTCTCTCTCCATACAAAGATTTGACTCGTTCAAGCCATTTTATTTTCAATAACATCATATGGATGCGAAAGTTGGACAGTGAAAAAGATAGACAGGAAGAAAATTGATACCTTTGAATTATGGTGCTGGTGGTGAATACTGTGTATACCATGGACTGCCTGAAGAACAAACCAGTCAGTACTAGAGGAGATCAAACCTAAGCTTTCTTTAGAAGCTCAGATGACAAGACTTTGACTTTCATACTTTGGACACATCATGTGAAGAGAGAGATCATTAGAGAAAGACATGCTTGGCAAGATAGAAGGTCAACGCAAAAGAGGAAGGCCAGCAATGAGATGGATCGATACAGTAACAGCAGCTAAAGGTGCCACTCTGTCAACAATGAGCCGCCTGACTGAAGACCGAACACAATTTAGGACAACTATCCAGAGTGTCGCCATGAGTCGACACCGTCTCAATGGCATTTAACAACAACTTATCTTATGCATTGTTAATATTGTTGAGGTATTTGAATATCAACTTTTTATTTACTTTTCTAAAATACTAAAAATCCAGTCACTAATGTACTAAGCATTTTTCTGAGACGTAAGAATGGAAGACTCTTTAGTACATCTGGCCCACGGTCAGAGTAATAAGATGGAATTCTCAAGACTCTCAGACTGTACAGAACGGGTAGGCTGTTCTGTGCACTGTGTCCCTTGCTGAGCAAAGCTCTGGCTTCTTTCTGCAGGACAAGAACAAAACAAGTATTTCAGTAGGATGGGATTCTTACAGTATGTCCTGTCTAGGAATTCTTTGATTCTGAGAGAACACTTTTGAAATGCTCTTGAAAGTACAAAATACTTTCACATCAGCAACTTTGGTATTAATAAAATATCTAGGGGATCCCACCAGTCTATTTAGCCATTGTTTGCTTGAGCTAAACATGTCTGCATGAGTAATAAATTCAATCTGGGATTCTTTCCAGCACTTCAGGATTGAATGCTTGAAAGAAACAATTGGGTGGTTGCTGAAATAATGACTTACTTATATGAGGACAGCCTAGATATCTTTGCTCTTCTATTATGGTTTGAGCCCAGGGCTGGTCCAAGGGTATTAGGCAGCCTAGGCGGACCTTCAACCTTGCTCTTCCTCAGTTAATTTTCGGGCCCATTGCCAGTCCTGCCTATCCACCCACTCCAGATTTTGATAATTAAATTCAACAATTATGATTTTCAACATAATTGCATATCATATTCTTAAATATTAAACTTTGTTTTGCATACATATACACATAATGAGGGAAATTTCCAATAGTTATTTATTTGGGTAAATGGGGTATTTGAAAATTGCTCACTCTCCCTGCTGGTAAGAATACACACTAATGCTTCTTTGAGTTTGTGTGTTTGTCAGGACCTATTATTTTGCTTTGACTGCAGCTGCTGTTTCCATTTTGCCCTAAGTGAATGCCTGGACCTAATGGTTAAGTCAGCTCTGCCAGGGTCCTAAAGGATGATGAACCATCATAAAAACTGTGTGCCACTTGTTTAGGTTACTGTTTTACATATTCAGGAGGTAATTATATAAAGGACGTTTCATTCAGATATGCCACTCTGTAGACAAGCAGGGCAAATGCAGGCACACTATCTAGTGACACCTTAAATAGAGTTTGAGTGCCTGGAGTCCTCCTCCAGCAATAAGAAGTCTTTGATAGACTTCCGTGCCTGCGTGGGTGATTCTAGCTTCCCCTGCATGGTATCCTGTCAGCCATGGACAAGTGTAATTGGACTCTCCCCTCCTGTCCCTCTCTCAACGAAGCCCAAACAAAGGGAAAGCAAACCTTTAAAATCAGACTGCTCTCTCCTTCTCATTTTCGTGGCATCACTAGCTTCCTGAAACACTGTGATCATGGCCATATAGTTTCAGAGAGCCACCTCTCCCACTCAGCATACCCTGCCAGGCCAAGGTCCAGCTCAGGCAGGGTTTCCTCTGCAGCCGCAGATATTGCCACACAGATAGGAGCAGCTTCCCTCCTGTCAGCTGCAAATGGCCCCCAGCATAGTGACCGGTGTTCCACACCGCCTCTGCCAACTCCGTCAAGTGTAGTACCACCCCTCAGCCACAAGGAAAATTGGTCAGCAAGAGAAACAGCTCCCCTGGAGGTGACTATAAGCAAAAGCAAATCAAAACAAAAAGCTCATCCCAAGTCTGAACTGCTTCAGGCAACCATGGAGGGGGCAATTTTAAACATAGAAACATGATGACAGAAAAAGACCACATGGCCTATCTAGTCTGTCCTTTCATATCAACAACTACAACAGTCCACTTTTTACCTTTAGAGATCCTCTGTGTTGGTCCCATGCTTTTTTGAATTCAGTTACTGTCCTCATCTCTACCACCTCCAATGGGAGACTATTCCATGGATCCACTACTCTTTCCGTAAAGAAATATTTCCGCATATCACTCCTGAATCTATCTCCCTTCACCCTCATACCATGTCCCCTCGTAGCAGAACTTGCTTTCAATTGAAAGAGGCTCTCTCCCTGAACATTTATGCCACGGAGGTATTTAAACATCTCAATCATATCACCTCTATCCCGCCTTTCTTCTAAGGTGTACATATTAAGATCCTTAAGTCTGTCCTCATATGCTTTATAATGAAGCCCACTAATCATTTTAGTAGCCACCCTCTGCACCGACTCCATCCTGTTCACATCCTTTTGAAGGTGCGGTCTCCAGAATTGCACACTATACTCCAAATGAGGTCGCACCAAAGACTTATACAGAGGCATTATCACCTCCTTTTTTCTGCTAGCCATTCCTCTCCGTATGCACCCAAGCATCCTTCTAGCTTTTGCTGTCGCCTTTTCTACCTGTTTAGCTACTTTAAGATCATCAGACACAACCACGCCTAGGTCCCGCTCTTCTTTAGTGGACAAAAGTACTTCATCTCCTATACTGTATTGCTCCCTTGGATTGCTGCAGCCCAAATGCATGACCTTACATTTTTTAACATTAAATCCCAGCTGCCAAATTCTAGACCATTCTTCAAGCTTAGCTAGATCCCTCCTCATGTTATCTACACCTTCCTGGGTGTCTACTCTATTGCAGATTTTGGTATCATCTGCAAAGAGGCAAACCTTACCCGACAGCCCTTCCGCTATATCACTAACAAATATGTTAAAAAGAATCGGACCAAGGACAGATCCCTGGGGCACACCACTGGTAACATCCTTCTCCTCAGAGTGAGCTCCATTTACTTGTACTCTTTGTCGCCTCCCACCCAAGCAGTAACTTTAGGGTCCATCCCTAGGGTGCTCAGTTTGTTTATAAGTCGCCTGTGAGGAACAGTGTCAAAGGCTTTACTGAAATCTAAATACACCACATCTAGAGCTCTCCCTCGGTCCAACTCCCTGGTCACCCAGTCAAAGAAATCAATCAGATTTGTCTGACAAAACTTAAATACAAGAGGAAAGTTTCTGATACCTCTCCTCATAGGCTCCACAATGACTCGGGGTCAAGTCTAATAAAGAACTGCTCCTTTAAGTTAGACCAGTGCTTTCCATACTTTTATCCCATATGGCCCCATTTTATTTATTTAACAGTTATTTTTATATCACTTTATCATTTCAATCAAAGCAGTTTACATTGTAAATTAAACTTGGTTGTGTACATTGAACAGGGATATTGATAACGTGAAATTTTCTGAGGCAATGGAGGTTAAATGACTTCCCAAGACTAGAAGAAGTGCTAGTGGGAATTGAACCCTGGTGTCTTGGTTTCCAAGACAGTGTTCTAACCATTACACTAGTCCTCCACTCCTAGCAACTGAAAATTCACGTGCAGACCGAGTAGCGATGTTTTACATCAAGGAAGGGGGCACAGGCTCCCACCTCCTCTGCCAGGAGGCAGTCCTCCTCTGTTCCTTTGCCTTCCATCGGGGGATGACCCTACGAGCGGTCTACCTCCCGGGCCACGAGAATGTCCTCTCAGTCAGGCTCAGCAAGATCCTCCGCCCTCACGAGTGGTGGCTGGATCTGGAGGTGGCCGGCCTCTTGTTCCATCGGTGGGGGACCCCAACCATGGACCTGTTCACCAGCCCGATGAATGCGCAGATTCCCCAATCCTGCAGCCTGATCCCGCACCCGAGCAGGGAGACCCCAGATGCATTCCACCTGAGTTGGATCTCCGGTCTTCTTTACGCGTTCCCTCCCACTCCTCTCATTGCGAGGACCCTCCACAATGTTCAGTGGGATCAGGCATCAGTGATCCTCATCGTTCCCTCGTGGCTTCAACAGCTGTGGTTCCCACTCCTGCTGCGGCTCTCATACGAGCGCCCAGTTCCCCTGGACTGTGCCCCGGATCTGCTAATGCAGGAGGAGGGCCGGGTACTCCACCCGAACCTTGCCTCGTTGTCCCGCACAGCCTGGTGGCTGAACGGGTATCCCTAGCCCTGCTGGGTCTTCCAGAGGAGGTCAAGGAGATCCTCCTTGCGTCGAGGAAAGACTCGACGAGATGAGCGTATGCCTTCAAGTGGCAGCGCTTCTCAGTCTGGTGCTCCAGGCTCCAGATCAACCCGTTTTCTTGTTCTACCCAATGGGTCCTCCAGTACCTCCTTCACCTCTCGAAGGCAGGGCTGAAGTCGAACTCGGTCAGGGTGCACCTGAGTGCCATCTCAGTGAATCACCTCCCCGTCAAGGGTAAACCCCTCTCCAAGCAGCTCCTGGTCTCCCGCTTTATGCGGGGTCTCTTGCTTTCTAAACCTCCCATCTGGCCTCCCCTGTCAGAGTGGGATCTGAATGTAGTGTTCTTACAGCTTACGCGTCCACCGTTTGAGCTGATGGCGACCTGCTCGCTTTGGCACCTATCCTGGAAAGTGATCTTCCTGGTGGCTTTGACCTCGGCCTGTCGAGTCAGTGAGCTCCAGGCCCTCATGGCGGATGCCCCTTATACCAGGTTCTAACCGATTTTAACTGCATGGTTTGTGCCTGTGAAATATGCAATTTAAATACTCCTTGTGGCTTGAACCCCACCGATGGATTTACAATGATAAATTTCATAGCTTGCAAAGGCCAGTCGAACTTACCCTTTTGAGTAATTTTCAAATTACCTGGGTAACCAAGAAAAATTATTGGTCTAAGATTTCCCACCCATTTTACTCATGCTGCAAAAGGTGGGGCAGGTGAGGTGATAGCCCGCAGTCAGTGCCCGGGGATTTCTTTTTGAAATCCCTGTGAGTGGTTTATAGCCCATGCTGCAAAGTGGGTAGAAAGATCATAGGTACTGAATTACCATGAATCCACTCAGTCATGAATTTTTAAAGGGAAACTCTATAACTCCAGTCATTGGGTACTGCCATGGCATGATGACTATGACTCCTTGCCGTCAGGGATTATGGGTGTTGCCTCTGCAGCAGCCCCAGTCCTAGCAGACCTGGAGATCAGGGATTGAGCTCAGCTTCTCTATATGGCAAGAGATGGCAGTCACAGTCATTGCAAAATTATGACATCTAGTGGCTGCATTTAAGATACATGATTGTAGGTTCGCTGAAGGAGTCTTGGCACTTTCCCCCGTCAAGAATTTGCTACTGCAATAACTCCACTAAGAAAGCTGGAAAGCTATATGAAATAGAGGAAAAACTATCCCAGCCTTGGTTCCAATTGAGTTGAAAACTTAGAAGAGCAGGCGGAAGCTGCTGGACCCTCTTTCTTCATCCACCAACCTCCCAAAAAATCATAGATTATAAAACTAAAATATATTTGGAGAGATTACCAAATCTGCTGGTTTTTTTTTTTTTAATTTTTACTTTAAAGTTTGGTTTAGAAAGATGAGGTGCAATTATTTTATACATTAAAGGAAAATCATACTCTCTATATATTGTGCACTGTTTCAAAAATACACTACTCAAGTTTCTTGATGAGGAGTTAGAATCATACCTATCCACACCATTAGCTTTTGCTTATCTAAACTCTTCCTTACAGCTTTATTCAATTAAAAGTTGACTGTTCCTTAATTATTCCTACACATATCACCCTAGTTAATTTTTTTTTGCAGTCATGGTTCCCTTCCCACTCACCCCCCATCAACTTCAAGACACTAATTTGTTTTTTTCTTGTCTGTTTATCTTAAGTAGACCGTATGCTCCAAAAAACAGGAACCGTTTCTTGTGTGTCTCTGTCCAGTGCTTTGTACATCTGGTATGTGCTATACAAATGAATAATAATAATCTGGTCCAAGTAATTTGCTGCTCCTTAGTTTGTTGGTTTGCCTTACTGCATCTTCCAGGTTCACTGAGATTTGTTTCTCTGAATTGTCACCCTGAAATACCATTTCTGGCATGAGTAGCTCCCTTACAACGAATTCATTTAGGGGCTCTTTTACTAAAGGCCACTAACCGGTTAACTTGCGTTTTAGCATGCAGTAGCTAGCATCTGAGAACACTAATACAAGTGCATGCCACTGCCACCTTCTAAAATGCCAGTTAACTGACTATCATATTCTAGGGAAGAAAGTGGGCGGGTTGGGGTAGAATGGGGCATGGAGCACATTGCCGCTAGCGTGAGGGTAATTGCCAGATGCAGTGGCAATTCATGCAAATGAACATAACAATACTTCTGTGGGCAACATTACGTGCGCCCGTGTTAATTGCATTGCATGTTTTGGCACGCAATTGTGCGCTAACTGCTGGGCCTGCCCCTGACAGATAAGTGCAACTTTTGTGCACTAACATGCATTAATTTTGCCACTAATTGCACAGTAAGACCACATCTTTAGTAAAAGGGCCCCTTAGTCTCTCAGCTATGGGCTCATCCTCCCTGATTGCCCCTTTCATCCATCATGGTTCAACTGATTCCATCACAGGCTTCTTCCTTCAAACATACCTGAAAAGCTTCTTTTCAATTTTTCCTTTTGCCTTCTTTATCACAGCTTTGTATCTAATTTGCCAGTGCTTATGTTATTTCCTATTTTCTTCATCTGGATCATTTTGCTATTTTTGAAAAATGTTCTTTTGATTTAATAGTTTCTTTCGACTTACCTTTTAACCATATTGGCTGTTGTTTGGCCTTCTTTCTGCCTTTTTAAATATGTGGAATATGTCTGGGCTGCCAAGATATTATTTTTAAACAATGCCCATGTCTGACATAAACTCTTAACCTTTGCAGTTGCTCTGTTTAGATTTGTTTAAAACCATTTTCCTCATTTTATTATAGTTTCCCTTTTGAAAGTTAAATGCTAATACACACTAGATTTCCTTATTGTCCTCACTCCAGTTATTAAGCTAAATTCCATCATCTTATCATCACTTTTGCCACTTGGCCCCAATATTGTTATTTCTTGCATCAAATCCAGTGTTTCAGTAAGGACTAGGTCTAAACTAGCTCCCCTTCTTGTTATTCCATGAAGTAGTGATTTATTTCATCTAGGAGTTTTATTGACCTAGTATGTCCTGATATAATATTTATCTAGTAGAGTACTTGAAATCACCCGTCATTATTGTGTTGCCAGATTTGTTAAGTTCTCTATTTCTGCTAACATTTCATCACTTTGATCTGCTCTGTCCTTGTGATATAATTTGTGCCTTGAGTTATTTTTACTTATTCAGTACTATATATTCTAACTCTTCCATCTAATTTTTTAGGTTTCTAGCATTTCAAAATATTTTTTTTGTTTGGTTGTATTTACAATCATCTTAGCGGTGAGCAGGGATAATTTTCAGTCTTTCAATTCTCTCTGCTTTTTACTTAAAGGCTACTTTTGCCTTTATTATAACCTCTCTATTGGGATGCCCTAACTTTGCTTTTTGTTACTATCCTTTAAAGTTAGTCTAAACCATGCACTGCAGAGCAGCTATTGGCTTTCCCTGAAGTTCTATTTAAAAGCTGATCTATTTCCTTTTACATATGTTAGCATCAGCAGCGTGGTTCCACACCAATTAAGCTGGAGCACATCTTTTAGGAATAGGCTCCCCCTACCATAGAATATTGCCCATTTCCTAACAAATCTAAATCCCTCCTCCCTGCACCATTATCTCATCCATGCATTGAGACTCTGGAGCTCTGCCTGGCACTTGGGTCCTGCATGCGGAACAGAAAGCTTTTCTAAGAATGCTACCTTGGAAATTTGTGATTTTAATTTTATACCTACAAGCCCACACTTTACTATGCCACTGGTACTCACATGTACCAAGACAGATGGGTCCTCCTCAGCACTCTCTAAAATCTTAACTAAGTGGTGTGTGAGTTCTGCCACTTTTGCACTAAGCAGGCAAGTTACCAATCAGTTGTCACATTCACCAGCCACCCAGTCATCTACCTGACTATTGACTGAATCACCAAGTACAATGGCCATCCTAGCCCTTCCCGCCTGGGCACATGCCTCTTACATCCTCGATGCAAGAGGATAGCGTATTTTCTGTAAGGCAGGCCCTATCTATAAGATCACTTTCTGCCACATCAAGATTATCTTCCTAGATTGTTCTAGATTTAATAAATTCTATTCTGTCATCAGGAACCATTACAAACAACTGGGAACATTCCATAGTCCATCTGCTATTAAAGAAACATGACTGCGATCCCATGTCCCCCGAAAGGTATCGCCCAATTTCTAATAGTACAGTTATAGCCAAACCTCTGGAGAAAGCAGTCAGAACAAATAATTTGTTTCCTAGAGGCAAATTCCATTCCTGACAATCCAGATTTAGAACTAAGCACAGTACTGAAACATTTTTATTAGCTCTTTTTAATGAAATAGTTATAAATCAAGACAACTTTTGCGATGTTTTACTTTTACAGCTTGATTTCACAACATCCTTTGATGTCATTGACCATATGCTCTTGTTGGAGCGTCTACAGCAAGTTAGCCTTTCCGGGACAGTTTTGAATTGGTTTCATTCATACATCTCACATAGAGTCTTTCATGTCTTTGCTGGCAATATGATTTCTTCAGTCTTACCCCTCTCTTTTGGTGTCCCCCAGGGATCAATATTGGCTCCTCTCTTCAATAATTTTATTGCTCCATTGGCCACACTGATTCAGGACTTGGGCCTAAGCACCTATATCTATACAGATGACAGTTACTGATTTCAACAGATACTGGGACGACTAATTCAAAGTCAAATTAAATAATTCCAAAAAATAATCACATGGATTGAAGACAACAAGCTTGTCTTGAACCCAAAGAAAACAGCAGTTATCTGGATTTCTTTTCAGGATAGTCCTTGCCTTTCACTCCACAAATTAAATTGACACCAGTAGAAATGAAGGACACCGTTAAACTCTTAGGAGTTCAATGGGGCAATAAATTATCCTTTGACCCTCATATTCCCAAATAGTAAAGGGCTCATGCACTGCCTTACATAGAATCAGAGCCTTAAAACATTCCTTGAACTCTAGGGCCCCTAAAACACTATTACATAATCAAGTCACTTTATAACAAGATCATTGTAACTTATTACTTGGTGGTGTACCTCAGTACCAACTAAAAAAGACACAAGTAGTTCAGAATACAACCGTAAAGTAAGAGAGACCATGTGTCACCTCTTCTCATAGAACAACAGTGGCTTCCAGTGATAAGCCACATTAAATTTAAGATTTTGCTATTAGTGCACCAAGCTTACTTTTCCGGGCTTTCTATTTATCTTAATTCTTTACTGATTCTGTACATTCCACAACAAACTCTACGTTCTTCATAAGCTAATTATCTTGCGATGCCTTCTAAGTCGAGGCTGAGATTCTCCTTTAGCTATAAAGCACTTCATCTGTGGAACACAATTCCTCAGGAATTCCATCTAGACAGTTCATATAACACATTTAAAAAAGAGCTAAAAACATGTTCCTTATTGTCCCTCCAGTCCAGTCCCGCACCTCTAGGTAGTGTATCTCCTCTTGCAGCTTGGAGACTGGGCATGACAGAATCTTGAAATCACCATACATATACTGCTGGCACCTCCCACAAGCCCCAGTGTGCTCAGTCTCCAAGCAGTGGAGGGGGTAGTGAGCCTAGGTGCTGGGCTCACTGGAGTGACAAATAAGGAGCTAGAGGTTAGGTTAGATTTGGCAGTTTTATGTCTTGATTTTTTCTCCCCTTGGATTTTGGTTTGTTTGGGGGTTAGTGTAGTTAATATATATATTTTTTTTTTTACAAAAAACGACGGATTTTGTCAGAGAGGGAAACTTCAGGAGGAGATTTTCCCTGCTGGCCCTACTCTGATCTTTGCTTTTGCTTTCACTCCCCTCCAGGACTGGACGGAGGGCATCTGATTGAATGTGGAGATTTTCTCCGTCTCTGCTGGCCCCAAATCGCATCGGGGACGCGAGAGCCGCCAGCGGGACTTGAACCGCGCTGCCGCTTCACTATTCAAGGAGTTTCAGGAGCGCTAACAGCCCTGCTGTTTCCCGGTGTTTTCGCCAATGCTGAAGGCTCAGAGGTGAATGCGGCCATTCGCGAGTCCCTCGGGGGTCCCACAGACACGACCTGTTGCCGCGTGCACGGCCCAAAAAGATTTTCACTCAGGCATCTGTGGTGCAGCCTAGTTCCCATGTTTTTTCAGCTCTGTTAATTGCTGCCATGGCATTTATTTTTTCTTCTCCTCGGTGTTCTGTGGCTGTTTGTTTGGGGGGTTTTTGCGTTTTTGGTTTGGAGCCATCATTGTTTTTATTATTTTTTCCTTGTTTGCAGTTGATTATCTGTGTTAGGCAAAAAAAGAAAACAGAGAAAGAGGAGAAGAAGTGGAATTTGGTCTGCTGTGGTTTATTTTGTCTTTTTTTAGGCGCATACGGCTGTTTAGGCACATGACTCCATGCCCAGTGTCTGGTCTGCGGCACCCGGAGAGGGACTGTTTCTGAGGATGGAGTGTGCTATGGTTGTGCCACTGAAGCCCTGAACATGGAGCAGGAGCTTCAGGAAACGTCCATGGAAGGGACTTCTTCGGCGATGCAGGGAGCTGAGGTCGCTATGGAGGTGAGTGCCCTGTCGGAGGCTACGGTCTCTCCGCAAGCAGCGGGCCTGTCAGTTTCAGTTCCCACCATACTTTCTGTGGCAGGGGGACTGACTCTTCCTGGCTTCTCTTCAGATTTTGTGCTCCTTTTACATCAGGCCTATTGTCTGCGGCAGCAAGGGGTCGCGGCGGATCTCTCAGGCCTCGGGGCCGGTGGCGCGGGGTCCGCAATGGAGAAGGCTGAGGTTCCTGTAGCAAAGCCAGCAAAGAGAGCTCGATCTGTAGAAGATCACCTTCCTTGTCTGACTGGCTTGACGGTGAGGATTTGGAAGATCTGGAGGTAGCTGGAGAGGATCTTGAAGAAGGTGAGATTCCGGAGCCGGAGGACCAGGCACGGATCATTAGAGTATTTTGCAAGGAGGAGCTGACGGCTTTGATTACGGAGTCCCTTCAGGCTCTTAATCTGGCAGTTGATCAAAATACGGAAGAGGAGTCAGTGGAGGATCTTATCATCCAAGCAGTACGTACCGAGCAGGCGGCTTTTCTGGTACACCGTGTGGTAAGGCAGATGATTCAAGATGAGTGGGACCTTCCGGAGTCTGGTCTAAGGGGAGTCCGCTCTATGATGCGACTGTATCCTTTTTCCAATCGGGAGAGAGAATCCTTTCGTTCTCCCCGGGTGGATGCGGCTGTTTCAGCAGTCACTAAGAAGATGACCATTCCAGTAGAGGGCAGTGCGGCTCTGAAAGAAGGACAGGACCGCAAAGTAGATTCCTTGTTAAAGCAGGCCTTCAAAGTCAATGCCTTATCTCTTCAAGCATCCATTTGTGGAGCTTGGGTAGCAAGAGCGTGTCTGCGATAGTCGCAGCGCCTGCAGCTTCCTACTGATCAGTCACAGGAGCAAGTGGCGGATGTGACCAGGCTGGAATCCGGTGCGGCTTATCTTGCTGATCTCCATTATGACCTCATTAGAGGACTTTCTAATAGCATGGCATCACTGGTGGTGGCTCGATGCTATATTTGACTTCGGAATTGGGCCGCTGATTGTTCCTCCAAGTTTCGTCTTAGTAAGCTCCCATTCAAAGGGAAGCTGTTGTTTGGAGATTTGGACAAATTGGTCAAGGACTTGGGGGAATCCAAAGGTGGCCGTTTGCTGGAAGATAAACCAAGGTCTGGTTGGGTTCCGATTCCTTTGCGAGGTCAGGTGCGTGATTTTCAACATTTTCGAACTTTCAGACTGGGTAATTTCCAAAGAAGTAGGTTTCCCTCTCGGGGTCAAGCCTTCAGAGGATTTAGAGGAGCGGGCAGAGGCTTCTCCAATCCCTCGTCCTCAGGTTTTAAAAAGACCCAATGAAGCGAGGAGGGCACAGGCGGTAGTTCAGGCCGTAGGGGGACGTTTGCGGGAGTTTCTCCCCGCCTGGGCCCAAATAACATCAGACACTTGGGTATTGGAAGTCATTCGCGAAGGGTATGCTCTCAAATTCACTCGATCGATAACCGATTCCTTTGTTCTGTCGCCCTGCAGGGGAAGAAACAAAGTGGAAGCGGTAGCGAAAACACTCGCTCGCTTCTTGCAGCTGAGAGCAGTAGTTCTGGGGCTGCCAGACCAGCTAGGTTGCGGACGTTACTCCATTTATTTTGTGGTTCCCAAAAAGGACGGGTCATTCTGTCCTATTTTGGATCTCAAGGGAGTGAATCAAGCCCTTCGGGTGCCTCACTTTCGTATGGAAACGTTACGGTCAGTTATCGTGGTTGTGCGAAAGGGGAAGTTCCTAACTTCTTTAGATCTTACCGAAGCGTATCTCCACATTCCAATCAGGGCAGCCCACAGAGATTTCTTCAATTTGCGGTGGCTCAAGGACATTTTCAGTTTCAGGCGTTATCCTTCGGTCTCGCTACAGTGCCTTGAACTTTCACCAAAGTAATGGTAGTAGTGGTGGCGGTGTTGCGCAAAGAAGGTGTGTTGGTACATCCTTATCTCGACGACTGGTTCATCCGAGCGAAGTCCAGGTCAGAGAGTGTGCAGGCCACGGCCAGAGTGGCGCAGCTTCTGGAAAGCCTCGGCTGGGTGGTAAATGTGGCCAAGAGCCAACTACTACCCTCTCAAGTTCTGGAATATTTGGGAGTTCACTTCAACAAGTGTGTGGGTTCAGTGTTTCTACCGCAGCATGAGCCCAAAAGCTTTGGTCGTTGGTACACAGTTTTTTGAAATGCGAGGCACCAACGGCCTGGCAGTATCTTCAGGTTTTGGGGACAATGGCAGCCACTCTGGAGGTAGTGCCTTGGGCGAGGGCGCACATGCGTCTGCTGCAGAGGTCTTTACTGTGCCGATGGTCTCATCAGGAGGACCCTCTGACAAGACGCCTACCCTGTCCAGGAGGGGTCAAGAAGGCCCTTCGCTAGTGGCTTTGTCCAGGAAGTTTAGCAGCAGGCATGCCTCTCGAGCAGCCGCAGTGGGTTCCAGTCCTGACCGACGCCAGTTTATCGGGTTGGGGGGCTCATTGCGGGGAACTGTCCATACAAGGATGTTGGACCGCTCAGGAAGCTCAGTGGTCAATCAATCGGCTGGAGTTGAGAGTGATAGTGTTGGCTCTCAGAGAATTCAAAGTCAATCTCCTGGGACGCTCAGTTCGAGTGTTGTTGGACAATGCCTCCGCGGTGGCGTACATCAACTGGCAGGACAGTACGGCGCTGGAAAAGGAAGCACAAAACTTGTTCAATTGGGTGGAGCCTTGATTTCAGGCTCTTTCCGCAGCGCACATTGCAGGAGTGGACAATGTGACAGTGGATTATCTCATTCGGGTGCATGTGGGTCCCGGAGAATGGGAGCTTCACGTGGAAGTCTTCATGCAGATAGTCACGATGTGGGGACCACCCATGATGGATCTGATGGCTACTTGCGTTCCGCCAAAGCAAGTCAGTTTTACAGCAGGAGGCGAGAAAGGATGTCCGAGGGTCTGGATGCCCTGTTGCAGCGGTGGCCCACGGAGGGACTACTCTAAGTGTTTCCTCCTTGGGCACTTATAGAGCATCTAGTACATAAGAACATAAGATATGCCATACTGGGTCAGACCAAGGTCCATCAAGCCCAGTATCCTGTTTCCAACAGTGGCCAATCTAGGTCATACGTACCTAGCAGTTTCCCCAACGTATCGAGTCCCATTGAGGGCGTGTTCTTCTAATTGCTCCGGATTGGCCATGACGTCGGTGGTACGCCGATTTAGTGCGTCTTCTGGACAGTCGTCCCTGGCGGCTTCCGGTACAGGACGATCTTCTTCTTCAAGGGCTGCTGCGAATGCCGCAAGTGGATCAATTCTCGCTTACGGTCTGGCCATTGAAAGGGCGAGGCTAATAAAAAAAAGGGCTATTCTGGGGCGGTGATCTCTACTTTGCTTTCAGCCAGAAAGAAGTCAACTTCTCTAGCCTATGTGTGCGTCTGGCGTATCTTTGAGGCTTGGTGTCAGGCAAGGAAGGCATGGCCGACATCAGCTTCCATTGGCTTTCTTGCAAGTATTGGCTTTCTTGCAAGATGGCTTTGATAAGGGGTTAGCGGCCAGTTTGTTAAGGGTCCAACTGGCGGCTATTGCTTGTTATCGAGGTAAGATTCAGGGTGCTCCTTTAGGTTCCCACCCAAATGTTTTACATTTCTTGCGGGTGGTCTCTCGTCTTCATCCTCCGAGAAGAATGGTGATCCCTTCTTGGGTCCTCAATTTGGTGTTGGGGCGTTAACAAGGGAGCCATTTGAGCCTTTATGTCAAGCTTCATTGAAGGATTTAATGTTAAAGGTTGTCTTTCTCATGGCAATCTGTTTGGCGCAGTGAATCTTGGAGTTGCAGGTTCTCTCTTGTCGGGAGCCCTTTCTTACCTTCTTTTGGGATAAGGTGGTGTTATGTCCGGTGCCGTCCTTTCTGCCCAAAGTAGTGTCACCCTTTTATGTGAGTCAGTCAGTGTCATTGCCCATCTTGTGGGAGGAGGAGAACAGCATTTCGGGCCATGCTCTCCGCTTACTAGATGTAAAGAGGGTCCTATATCGTTATCTTAGAGCGTTGGAACCTTTCCGCAAGTCTGATCAGTTGTTTCTTCACTTTGCAGGACCGTGTAAGGGCAAAGCGGCAGCAAAGGCTTCCATTTCCAGATGGGTTTGGGAAGAAATTTCTTCAGCTTATATTTCACAGGGTTGTCAGGTTCCGGTAGGCTTGCGGGCGCATTCTACCAGGGCTCAAGCTACTTCTTGGGTGGAGTATACTTTGGTTCCTCCGGTTGAAATATGCAAGGCGGCTGCGTGGTCTTCTTTGCATACCTTCAGTAAGCATTATCGACTGGACATTCAGGCAGCAGGGGATGCCTGCTTCGGATTGGCGGTTTTGCGAGCCGGTTTGACGGGTCCCTCCCATTAGGTTACTGCTCTGTTACATCCCAGAGGTGCGGGACTGGACTGGAGGGATGATAAGGAAAGAGAAATTAGATTTACCTGCTAATTGCTGTTCCTTGAGGAACTCCAGTCCAGTCCCGAATCCCACCCGGGTAGTCCATTCACAGTCAATTTTAATTGAGATATCTACAGTCAAAGTGTTAGCTTAGTGCGGCTATTACTACTTTTCCTCTGGTGGTGCGCTGGTGTGCGGCCTCTTTATCTTTACCTTTATCTTTCTTCCGATGTTTTCAGATTTTCTCCGGCAATGGAGGGAACAGTCTCCTCTGTTAGCGGGAGGTAACAACTAGTGTGGATATTTAAAGTATTTAGTTAACAATTGTGCTACTTATTTATTGCTCCTTTAGTTCTGCTTTGTCAATAGGTCACTGGGGCTGGTGGGAGGTGCCAGCAGTATATGTATGGTGACTTCAAGATTCTGTCATGCCCAGTCTCCAAGCTGCGGAACGAGGTGCACTACCCAGACGTGCGGGACTGGACTGGAGTTCCTCAAGGAACAACAATTAGCAGGTAAGTCTAATTTTTCTTTTTTAAATAAGGCCTTTGACGTTAAATTTGCTGATTACTGCTTAGTTTTCTAGGCCAGTTTTCCATTTTCATTCGTGGAATTACCAGCATTGAATTACAGTTCCCTACCCTATTGTCTCACAGTTATATGAATTATCAAAGGTGACTACTGTTCTACATATTCTCCTTACCATTGGATTGATGTTTGTCTGTAATATAGACCACTCGGTTGCTTTTTGGAATTTCTGTAAACCGCTATGCTGTAAAATTCAAATGGCGGTATAGCAAATCGTTCTAAATAAATAAATACACAGTTTTCTCCTTCCAAGTGACCTTTCTTCTCCATGGCAGAATCGAGGCTGCGAGACTGGGGCTTCTCTACTTTGTCCCTGAACGTCTTCTCTATTTACCTGTCTGTCTGCCTGCTTCAGCTTGAACTTCCAGAGATCAGACATCCTCAGACAGCCATAAGCTCTTAGCACTCCACACAGATGACCTCTCACCAACTGGGAGATAATCGTACATGTTGCACTTGCCTGTGATGGGTGGGAGGGAATCAAATAATAAGAGAAAGCTTGGCTTCTTGCCTATTTTTTTCTTTTGAAATAACACAGAATTTTATTTAACGACACAGAATTTATCAGTTTAATCCCTTTTTCCCAAATTTTAAGGCAGTTTTCCCAGCAGGTTCCCAGATGCAGATTCCCTTACAGCAATGGAAGGTCCTGCCTCAGTACCTCTTTCGGATTTGATCATGTCTTATATATGGGAATTTATGACACCTTTCTGAACATGGCTGCTTGCAGGATTCATGGGTTAGGGATAGTAGGTGAAAGAATTAAGTTTGTTTTGTGTGCTATTCTTCTCAAAAAATATAATTCAAATACAATTCTTTCATCCAGAAAAACAAGGCTTGTAATTTGCATTCTAGTAATATTATCCAGCTAATTTCAGAAAGATTGCCTTTAACAAACACATCTACCTCATTCTGGGGCCTTGGCAGCCACAGGTGTCATGTGATATTCAGGGTGGGAGTTAAGAGCCTTAAAGCTGTTTTTCCAGACTAAAATGATTGAGGTTATTCACTTAAGTCTTTACATTTCAAATTATGATGTCCCACCACCAAATGGGTCACTGTCTAGTCATATCAGCTAATACATGGTACTGGAAGGTCACTGTGAATAAAGAAATTATAATGCCTGAACATATACAATTAATTCCTTCTATGGCCAAAATATTTTGTCAATCAAGCATTTAAATAGATAGATAGATATATCTCCATTATATATCATATATTTTTAAATGTAAATATTGTATTAGGAACCTAATCTGAAATTATTTTGTTGATACCAGAAGTCAATAAAAATACTCAATCATTTAAAGGCCCTTTTACTAAGGTGTGGGAAGGTTTTGCACGTACTATGCATTTTGTGTCCTGTCAGCAGCTCTTTGCAGTTAACGCTATCCATTGAGGTGAAGTCAAGCGCCCCTGCGCTAATTGCAAAATTGGCAGTGTGCGGTATGTACCCCTGTGATAACCGCAGTGTGCAGTCCATGCACACGCTGCATTGCAAACCCACACAATTACAGAGGAATTAGTGCATGGAAACTGTCATGCCAACGCTCGAATTAGTGCATGGTAATTGTCATGCCAGCACGGTAACAGTGTAGGCCTGCGCTAATAGTTACCATGCGGTGATTCCTGCATTAACCGCTTAGCACACTTTAGTAAAAGGACCCCTTAGAAAGAAAAAGAGAAAATGCTGGCAGGAAAGGACCATTTTGGCCTGGCACATCTATTCATTTATTCCTACCTACTGTTTTGTCACAGGCCTTAACCTGATTTGCTGTCATCCCCTTACTCTACTATTTATTAAAATGCAAAAAAGCATTGTGATTTGTTTAAAGCCATCATAAAGAGGTTTTAATTGCATTAATATGCTAAATGAATGTGGTAGTAGATATTTAATACAAATTAAATAACGTTTTGTTTTACATTGTGCTTCATTTTATTTTATTTTACCACAGCACAAAGATAAAACACAAATGCTGTTTTGTTTATCTAAGTTTAGGAAGCAATTATCCTGTGATATGTCCTGGTTAATCATGCAGCTGTCTAGTTTCCTGGCAATTATAACATGAAATGTCACCATCAATGAGGCAATGCAATGACATTTTGTGAGAAACTTCCTCATATTGTGGTATGCACCAGTATCACCCTAAACTTCTAGATCTACTTGAACAATACTGTAGATCGTAGGCAGAAGTGCTAGAAATTATTCATTTGAATGGTGGCTCACACTTCAGCAGCACTGTTAGGTGTTAAAGAATCTGGAGGGAGGCTCCAGGACAATTACAACTTCAAAGGAAATCTGTGAAGCTGGATTTTTGCACTGTCCAGCTGTCTGGCTGCAATATCTTGAATACAGAACAAAATCTATTGTTCTAGGCCCACCTGCAGTTGGCCTCATAGCCTGCTTACAAGGCTGAATATTACTTTTGGAGGTTTAGGCTGAGAGGAACTGCAATGCTTCATGCCTTAAAAACACTTTTTCTAGGTACTAGAGTTTTGTTTTATCTTTAATTAAAAATACAAAAAACCCCACAACAAACAAGGAAATGTTAGGAGTACATTAATATTATTGAAACATTCATTAGCAATGAACTCATTTTTTTTACTGCCCAAAAATAATTAATTTGGGGTTGTCTTTAACTTCTTCCTCTCCTTTTCCACACACATCCAATAGCTAAAACCCGTCGCTGCTTTCTTTATGACATCAGCAAAATTTGCCCCTTCCTTTCTACACACACCACTAAGCCACCTATCTACTCTTCAGTCACCTCCCATCTAAACTATTGCAACCTCCTCCTTGTTGGTCTCCCTCTGAATCATCTCTCCCCTTCAATCTGTTCAAAACTTAGTTGCGCAGCTAGTCTTCTGCCACTCGATGTGCTCGAATAACCCTCTTCTAAAGTCGCTTCATTGGCTCCCTGTCCATTTCCATATCCAATTCAAACTTTTACTAACCTATAAGTGCCTTCATTCTGCTGCTCCTCACTACCTTTCCTCTCATCTCTCTCTACACCCCTCCTCGGGAACTCTGCTGTTCTGGCAGATTGCTTTTATCTATGCCCTTCTCTGCTACTGTCAACTCCAGACTTCGATCCTTTCACCTTGCTGCTCCTTATACCCGGAACAAACTACCTGGGTCTGTACGGCAGGCTTCATCTCTGACCCTTTTCAAATCTAGGCTGAAACTCACCTTTTTGAGGCCGCTTTTGGATGCTGATCCGCTTAGTCTCTCATGTTTTCTTACCATTCCCCTAGATGCATCCTTGTCTTCTGCTGTTGTGTGGTCTGTTTTGACTAGATTGTAAGCTCTGATGAGCAGGGACCACTTTTTGCATGTTTATCTACAGCACTGCATGCGCCTTATTTTTTATTTATTTATTTACATTCTCTTATATACCGCGCTATTCTGCATCAGTGCGGTTTACATTGAACAAATTGAAATTACATTGAACAGGGCATTATAACTTGGAGATAACTATTTTACAGGGAACATGGGCTATGGAGGGTTAAGTGGCTTGCCCAAGACCACAAGGAGCAACTGTGGGACTAGAAACCCCAGTCCTTCCGGCCCAAGGTTGCTGTCCTTGTAACACTATTCAAATGACTGGTAGAAAAATTGTATACCAAAAGCAGTTATTTATTTATTTAGCTATATTTATATACCGCTTTTTACCAGGTCAAAGCAGTTTCCAGAGAACAGAACATTTTACATTGAACGTTTATTATACAAATAACATGGTAACATTTAAACATCTTTTCTAATATAATATTTTAATATTTTAGCTAATATAAACAACTAATATTTTAATGGATATAAACAGCTATTTACATTTGCAGGTTTATTGTTGTTGAGTTGTGTAGTTGAGGGGGTTAGGTGGGGGGGGTCAAAATGTTCTGTGAATAGGTAGGTCTTTAGGTGTTTGCGAAATGTAGGGAGGTTGGTGATGTTTCTTAGGGTGTACGGGAGGGAGTTCCATAGGGATGGGGCGTACATTTCAAGTGCTCTGCGGCATGTTTTTTGATTGTATTTCTGTTTGGTTTGTGGTATGTTGAGTTTGTTGAATGTAGTCTATCTTCGTGGTCTGGAAGTTTACGTTTTCTGTAGAAGGGATATGAGACAAGTTTCTTGTTGGGAGTGAAGTGCTTTGTGTGTGAGGAGGAAGCATTTGCAATTTATTCTGCTGTTTGTTTTAGGATGGGGGATGATGTGATCATGCAGCAGTGTGTAGAGGGTGGAGTGTTGATTGAGGTAGTTCTTGGTAGATATTGTTACAGAAGTCTGCGTGAGGGAGAGTGAGGGCTTGTAGTACGGATCTGAAATCTGATGGTTCTAGAAGTGGCCGAAGTCTTTGAAGGGTCTTTGTTTTGAAGTAGATTGTCCTTGCTGTTGCTATTTGGGTTTTGAAGGATAGATGCTGGTCAATTGTGATGCCGAGGTTAAATAGATAGACAGATAATAGATTCACCCTTTGCTCAGGGCTGCTGTCACATTTCTGGCTCTTGAGGTCACAGCCTGACACAGGGAGGCAGGAGCTGATGCTTTATTCCTTCTCCTAACCTCACTCCTGGAAAAACGTAAGAGATTTCACCTTCCCTGGGATGTCTGGCATACTGAAACTCAGCTGTTTTACAACAAAACAGGCAGCATCTTATTAGCTGTGAAGAACTTAATTGTGTGCTGATCCACGTTCCTTTTTCTGAAAGGTGAAAATTTGTAGTTTAATTAAAGCAGATCTAAACAAAAAAGCAATATTAGAAAAACTGCAGAGAAAGAAGAGCAAGTAAAAAAAATAAAGAGAGAGGGAATGGCTCCCTTATGGGGAAAGGCTTAGCAGGATGGGGCTGTTTAGCTTAGAGAAGTGACAACTGAGAGGGGATATGATAGAGGTTTACAAAATCATGAGCTACATAAGGAACAGTTGTTTATCAAACAACACTAGGGACCCTGTTTACTAAGCATTTTTTCCATAGACACAAAATGGGAGATGACTTTTAGTATACAGGGCCCTAGGACTTGAGGATATTTCACAAAATTAATTTGTAGCAAATGCTAAAAAGTATTTACCATTCAAAGCATAATTACATTATAGAATTTGCTGCCAGAAAATATTGCCAAGGCTAGTAATTTTCCTGCATTTAAAAATAGATCTGGAAAAGTATGTATAGGGGAGATCCATTACCTATAATTTAGCTGGGTAACCTTGGGTGGCTTTACTTGCTGCTTTTAGGGGTGAATTGCATAGGTTTTTGATGGGTACTCCAAATGAAATGGACTGTTTGCTTTCAGGTACTCCAGGTGACCAGGTCACTGTAAGGGTAGGGTCCTTTTTCCCTCCCAGCACTTATATCACTTACCCTGGGACGCCCGTTAATCTCTGGGAAGGAAAAAGGACCCCACCCTTACAGTCACTATCAGGAACAGGGGCCCTGGGGGTTTGATGAACCAGCAGGGTACATCTTATAGTACTGCTTCACAAAAGTTTCCTTGTCCTAACCCCACTTTAGTGGCTCCAAAATGATTTGGCCCCAGTCCTTCTGTGTCTCTGCTCCAACATCAGCTAATGATGGCACTATAGTCTTTGCCTCCTGTCAAGAGTGCAGAGGTGGAATGTAAAATGCTATTTTACAAATAACGTCCAAGTGCAACGTGAGGCATCCAAGTCAGAACGTCTGAAAAAAAAGCAGGCACATCCAAGTTCAGGCACCATTTCACAACTGTGACATGCCTGATAGGACACCTGCAGGGACATCTACATAGACATCCCCAGAATACTGTAGTAGATTGTGGATGTCTAAGAATAGCCTAATGGTTAGAGTAGTGGGCTAGGACCAGGAAAGACAGGATTCAAATACCACTGCTGCTATCATTGTGATTGTGATGAGTATTAGGAATGGTGGAAATGCCATCTTCTCTATGCTCTCTGGATGTTTTATGGCCAAAATTAGCACTTTCCTAATGCCTAGTCGTGCCTATGAAGAGAGGCTAAAAAGGTTAGGGCTGTTCAACCTGGAAAAGAGACAGCTGAGGGGAGATATGATAGAGGTCTATAAATTAATGTATGGAGTGGAACGGGAAACGTAGATCGATTGTTTACATCATCAGAATATAGAAATACTAGGGGACATGCAATGAAGCTACAGGGTGTCATGAAGAAGACCCTTCTGAGCCTATGGAGTTGGTGAGAGAAGAGGATTCCATTGCAGAAACTGGCAGGCAGTCTAAGCACATGGCTCAGTGTTTTCAGAGAGAATGTAAACAATGAGAGTCACGAGCTGGAAAGACACTCCCACGCTGTGACATAGTCCCTAGTTCAGGAGATAATGAGATACACCTGTTTAAGGGAGGGGCACAGTTTAGCCCGGAGAAACAGGATGATAAAAAGTGGTCATTAGCCTGGACTAAAGGGGAGCAGAAAGAAGGAAGACGTCAAGAGGTGAGAACCAAGGGAGCCATAGTCTTAACGCCAGAAAGAAGCAGCCCAGGACAGGTGACGTCTGGTAAAGGCAAGAAGGATAAGATATTTCCTGGAAGGCAGGCTTGGGAAAACTCACATGCTCCAGAGAGAGAAACCTGCTGGCATGACAATACTTGTACCTCTAAGGCCGAAGCTACGAGGCTGAGAGACAAACAAACACAAGCTGTGTTTGGGAATCAGTCTGACCTTGCAGAGCTGAGAATTCCTTTCCCTCCAAAGCCGAAAGGTAGGCTTCACAACTTACATAGATTTGAACCTAGTTATAAAGTATTTCCCTGCAGTTGCCAGAATGTAGCAGACTCTCTAAAAAGAAACTTCAGTATATACGGTAATTCACAGTCTTATCCTTTAGAGTGCTACCGAGAGAAGCCATGTGAGGATAGTGAAGACGTCTGTTTTAAAGTTCAGGATAGCAGCTCACTGACACACCCTGCGATTGCTGACGCTGAAGAAATGTTTATGTTTATGTTTATCGAATTTGATATACCGCTCAGACCCTAAGGCATAGAGCGGTTTACAATAATACATCATTTAAGGAAAGAAGAAAGGAACGCCATTTATATGATAGGATAGGGTAGAGGAGAGAGATAGTTAAATAGGCAAGAGGAAGTGAAGGACATAGAACAGCAAATTACCCCGATACATAGGTAGTATATCAAACATCATCAGGGACTCCAGATGCAGATGCCACGGACCAGCGCCTAAGGGCCACGCCAAAGGGCCCTCTGGCGAGGCCCTCAGGTGCGGGCCCGCAAGGCGCGGGCGCGCCTCAGCAACGGCGGTTTTAAAGCCGTTGGGCCCCGATGGAGGTAGGCGGGCTCAGGGAGGAAGGGGGAGCTCCTGCTCACACCCCCGGCACAAGCGCTGTTCTTCCAGGCGCCTCAGCAGATTGACTCTGATAGCAGTGAAATAGTGGATAACCAGATGGACTGCACGTTATGTTTTGCTGACCATGTTGAGTCTCTGTGCTGAACAGTAGTTTGAGAAAGCTGGTAAAGCAACAGAAAGAATGGGGAACATTTTCTTTTGCTGAAGGAAGCTGTTATTGTTTGTTTGTACCGAGCACTGCACGTTGTGAGCCTGAAGCTGATAAGGCTAATTTACCTGAGTTCTTGTACATATCCCTCAAGCCAATTATATGGCAGTTTGTCCTAAGTTATTTACCTGCACAGAAATCCATTGGGAAGGGGAAAAATAAATTCTTGTCATTGCCTGAAACACTCGACTACAACTCTTCTGTTCTCAAAGGGTAAAAGGGACTACCATTCCCAGAGGGCCTTGCAGGACCAATGCAGGGTCACACTCTCTGAGTCAGGAATACAAAGGCAGCCAACTCTCAGCGCCCTAGGCGTTGGGCTGGCCCCTGAGAGGGTGACAAGGGTAATCTATTTAAGACTAATAAGAGAAAATATTTTTTCACTCAACGTGTAATCAAACTCTGGAATTTGTTACCGGAGGATGTAGAAGCTGTTAGTGTAGATGGGTTTAAAAAAGGTTTGGACAAGTTCCTGGAGGAAAGGTCCATAAACCATTATTTAAAGGGGATCCAGGATATCCACTCTTTACCCAATACAAGCATTGAGGAACCTGTGTCTTTTGGGAAACTGCTAGGTACTTATGACCTAGATTGGCCACTGTTGGAAACAGGATACTGGGCTTGATGGACCTTGGTCTGATCCAGTATGGCATATCTTATGTTCTTATGTCCCCATTATGGGTTACAACCCACACCTGGAAACCCAGGGCTGGCTGACCCATTAGAAACATAGAAACATGATAGCAGAAAAAGACCACATGGCCTATCTAGTCTGCCCTTCCATATCTAATACTAAAGTATCTTATTTTCCTTTAGAGATCCTCTGTTTGTCCCATGCTTTTTTGAATTCAGATACTGACCTCCTCTCTTACTACCTCTACTAGGAGACTATTCCACACATTTACCATGCTTTCCGTAAAGAAATATTTCCACATATTACTCCTGAATCTATCCCCTTTCACCCTCATCCTATGACCCCTCATAGCAGAGCTTGCTTTCAATAGAAAGAGGCTCTCCTCTTGTGTATTTATGCCACATAGCTATTTAAACATCTCTATCATATCCCCTCTATCCCGTCTTTCCTCTAAAGTATACATATTAAGATCTTTCTGTCCTCATGTGCTTTATAATGAAGACCACTAACTATTTTAGTAGCCACCCTCTTCACAGACTCCATCCTATTTATGTCCTTTTGAAGGTATGGTCTCCAGAGTTGCACACAATACTCCAAATGAGGTTGCACCAAAGACTTATATAGAGGCACTATCACCTCCTTTCTTCTGCTGGCCATTCCTGTCCCTACGCACCCAAGCATCCTTCTAGCTTTCACTGTTGCCTTTTCTAACTGTTTAGCTATTTTAAGATCATCAGTCACAATTATGCCCAGGTCCTGCTCTTCTTTTGTGGACAGAAGTACATTACCCCCTACACTGTATCACTCCCTTGGATTTTTGCAGCCCAAATGCATGACCCTACATTTTTTAGCATTAAATCTCAGCTGCAAAATTCTATTTATTTTATTTATTTATATGGTTCTTCTATACCGCCCCTTCCAGAGATCAGGGGCGGTTTTCAATTAACAGTTTGAACAACTTTTACATGGAACAGTAGGAAGAAACTATTTACAGGTAACATTGAACAAAAACAGTTTTGAGTAATCTTAGCAGAGCTTTGCGGCCCCGCTGATTATTATTTACATATTTACAGGTTCACATAGCTAGATTCCTCCTTATGCTATCTACTCCTTTCTGGGTGTCTAATGTATTTCAGATTTTGGTATCATCCGCAAACAGGCAAACTTTACCCGACAGCCCTTCCGCTATATCACTAACAAAGATGTTAAAAGATTGGACCAAGGATAGATCCCTGTGGCACATCACTGGTAACCTCCTCCTCCTCAGAGTGAGCTCCATTTACCTGTACCCTTTGTCGCTTCCCACTCAAAGAGTTTCTAGCCCAGTCAGTCACTTTAGGGTCTATCGCTAGGGTGCTCAGTTTGTTTATAAGTTGCCTGTGCGGATCAGTGACAAAGGTTTTACCGAAATCTAAGTACACCACTTCTAGGGCTCTCCCTCGATCCAACTTCCTGGTCACCCAGTCCAAAGAAAACAATCAGATTTGCCTGACAAGACCTGCCTCTGGTAAGCCCATGCTTCTTCGGATACTGCAATCCATTGGACTCCAGAAACCTCACTATCCTCCCTTTTAGTAGCGTTTCCAATAATTTACTCACCACAGAGGTTAGACTAACCGGCTTGTAGTTCTCAACCTCATCCTTACTTCTGCTTTTGTGTAAAGGGACCACATGTGCCTTTCTCCAGTCCTCTGGGACCACTCCTGACTCTAAAGAAGCACTGAAAAGGTCAGTCAGTGGAGTCGCTAGAATGTCCCCAAGTTCCCTCAGTATTCTAGGGTGTATCCCATCTGGTCCCATCGCTTTGTCTACTTTTAGTTTAGCTAGTTCCTCACAAACACAGTTTTCTGAAAATCGTTCAAGATCCCCGTCACTTCTGTTGCTATTTATGGGTGTTTTCTGAGGTCCTGCTCCTGGCCCTTCATCTGTGGACACAGAATAGAAATAGTTGTTAAGCAATTCCACTTTATCAAGAATAGATGGTCACTTAAGGATAAGCAGCATGGAGTCTATCTACCTGTTGAGAATCTGACAGTGACCTGGATTGTCCACTTCTGGGCTTGTATGGCATATTTTATGTTCTTATGTTTCTTATGTAAGGCTGAAGGTTTACCTAGGTCACCCAGTACCCTTGCACTGACCCCGTGGAAACTGTCTTATGCTTTTTTGTTCCCCTGAATGAGGTTAACACCACTGAAGAGGGTAGTGGATAGTGGAAAAAGCAGCCTGTGAAAGTAGAAGGGGGTGAGAGACTTGCAAGCTTAGGCAGCAGAATGTGGTGGGACACTGGGGTCATGTGTCAATCAACCTTTTGCCCTGCATAGCATCACCAACTAGAGAGCTCCGGGGGCAGAGTATAGTTTGATTAGTTAGGACCTCCCAACCAAAAACACGTTCCACTGCTCCTGTTCCCAATTACCCATGGCCAGGATACAAAGACTTTTCTAGTACACACTCTGGGCCTGATTTTATAATAGGCACCTTTTTGAACTTCTCACATAGGCATCCTATCTGAAGCCTATTTTACAAAGGCAACAAAGGTGCCTATGTGCCTTCAGAAAATAGGCTCCCAGATTCAGCCCCAGTAATACGCAAATGCTGATGTGCACATTTACACCTGAACCGAGATGCATGTATTTTCATACTATGTAATAAATACACTTATACATCGCAGTTCCATCCCGCTTCATCCAAACTACGACCCAAGATTGTCTACATGCAGTGTGTATAAAAGTACATGCCATCTTGTTGGCACGCTTACTTATATGGGTGTATATTGCTTTTTATAAAACAGGTTTTACTTGTGGATATGCCTTTATAAAATTATCCCCCACAGGGGCAAGATTATATCTGTGGACATGTATACAAAGCATACCATGGCTTTTCCCTAAACATACTTTGGTGAATTTCCAAAGTGAAAGTGCCTGCATGCTTCCCCTTTGCCAGATACATTAAGGAATTTATACACTTACATGTACACCTCCTTTTCCACATGCAACCTTTCTGGCTTATTATACATGCATACTGTCGTAGTTTCAAAAGTTGGCATGTAACTACTAACACCTCCCCAATTCCACAAAAACACCTGTGCTCAGTCTGAATTATATTACATATGTGCAAGGTGTAATGTGCGTACATTTGCCTACATATTTCCTCACATAAAGCAGTGTTCCTTATCGTTCCTCCAGTTCAGTCCTTCACCTCTGGGTAGTGCACCTCCTCCTGCAGCATGGAGACTGGGCATATCAAAACTGTGATATCACTGGATGTACCCTCTGGTCTCTCCCATCAGCCCCAGTGTGTCCAGTCTCCATGCAGCAGGAGGATGTAGTGAGCCTAGGTGCTGGGCTCACTTGAGGAACAGATAAGGAGCAATTTAGTTAGATTTTAGGCTTCAGATTTTTCTTTGGTCCCTATAACTTGCTTATTTTTTTTTCTTGGAGCTATCCCTTAAAAAAAAAAAAGTTATAGTTCAGGTTTCGATCAGGCCTCAGTCTGTCTTTCCTTCCTCCCGCTCAAACTGGGTCAGTTTACCTCAGCAGCTCTCTCCTCCTGGGCTGTATGGGGGAGAGCTCTGCAGCGCACACATCATTGTGCCCTCCGGCTCCGGTTCGCCGGTTCGCTCTGGGGTGTCAAGGCAGTCAGTCCAGGCCAGAAGAGCAGCTCTTGCCGCAGACGTTGCTCGCTTCAGTGCTGAGCAACGTCGCGGCTTGTAGGGCTGCGCATTGAGGCGATAAGACAGACAACTTTCTCTGGCAGGCATTTAATTGTCTCCTTCTGTGCAGAGAAGTGATCCAGGGCCACGCAGAGGGACTTTGAAATTTTAGCATCTGTTCCAGGCTTTTCGGCACCAAGCAGGGCCCAACGGCATTCGTGGCCATTTTCCCATGCGGTTAAGTGGCGTGGCGGTTTTAGCGTGGCAGCTCGCGCTGGGGGTGAAGGCAAAGCAAGCTCGATCTTGAAGTAAATTCAAGTACTTTTTAATTTAATTTAACTTCTCTTTTCTTATTTTAAGAGGGTTTTTATTCTGTTTAATTTTATGAGTTTGTACTTTAATTTGGTTTTTCCTTCTCCCTCAGGTTTCAGTTAAAAAAAAAAAATAATAATAATTTCATTCCCCTTTTCTTTTCTGACAAAGAGCTTTTTGGTGTTCATAGCTAATGCCGTCACATCCCCAGTGTCTAGTGTGTGGCACACGCAGAGGCACAGTCTCGGATGCTGGAATCTGCCGGGGCTGCGCTGCAGCTTCAACCAGTATGGAACAGCAGATGGAAGATAAAGTTGTTCAGGATTCTCACAGTCCATTGACAAGAGTTGAAGGAGAGTCGCTGCTGGATGTCTCGTCGGTGCCCTTCCTGGAAATCCCAGCGGACTATCTAGTGCGGTACCATCAACGATTTCAGAGCCGCCTCTGGGAAATTTCTCTCCAGGCTTTGTCTTAATAATGCATCAAGCATGTTGCTTGTGGCAGCAGGGGAAAGTACCTGAGCCATTGCCGCTTGCGACTCTGGTGCAGCAGTCCGGGTTAGAAGGGGTTAGTAACAATCTCCTGAGGTCCCTTAAGAGGGCTCGACCTCTAGACCATCCACCTTCAGATACGGAGTGCCCGAGATGGAAGAGGCCGAGTTAGAACTTGAATCAGGAATGGAGGAACTTGAAGAAGGGGAAATTCCGGAGCCTGAGGATCAGGTGAGAATCATTCGGGTATTCTGGAAGGACGAGCTTATGGTGCTCATTACGGAATCCCTCCAGACACTCAATCTTGCTACGGTACAACCGTCGGAGGAAGAGGGTTTGGAAGACCCTCTCATTCAAGCGGTGAGGCAATCTCAGGTGGTATTTCCTGTTCCCCGTGTAGTTGACCGGATGATCCAAGATGAATGGGATCTGCCAGAAGCAGAACTAAGGGGAGTCAGGACCATGAACAGGCTCTATCCCTTAGCAGACAAGGAAAAGTTTCGTTCCCCGCAAATTGATGCGGTGGTGTCAGTGGTCACAAAGAAGACGACTATTCCGGTGGAAGGCAGCGCTGCCTTGAAGGATGCACAAGATAGGAAAGTGGACGGATTGTTGAAACAGGCCATTGAGGCTAATGCTCTTTCCTTGCAAGCTTCTATTTGTGGGGCTTGGGTGGCGAAAGCATGTCTTCGGTGGTCCCAATGCTTACGGCAGTCCACTCAACTGGAGCAGGAGCGTTTAATGGAGGTGACACGACTCAAATCTGGGTCGGCATATTTAGCAGATGTCCACTACGATTTGATTAGAGCATTAACGAATAGTATGGCTTTGTTGGTAGCCGCTCGCCATTACCTGTGGCTAAGAAATTGGGCGGCCGATGATTCTTCTAAGTCGTGTCTCAGTAAGCCTCCTTTTAAAGGGAAGTTGTTGTTTGGTGAAGATTTGGACAAATTGTTTAAGGATTTGGGAGAGTCCAAGGGCGGAAGACTCATGGAAGAGAAGCCTAAGCAAGGGAAGTCCATACCAGCCGCGCGGGGCCAGTTTAGGAATTGCAGGAGGTTTCGTACCTCTCGATTAGGAGGCTTCCAAAGAGGAAGATTTGCTTCTAGAGCCCAGGGGTTTCGTGGGTTTTGTGGAGCAGTTAGAGGTTTCGCAGCTGCCGCTGCAGTGTTGGTTCTAAAGCCACAATGAAGCGAGGCGGACCTGGGTAGGAAGTCAACCGATTGGAGGGCGGCTTCGGGAATTTCTTCCTACCTGGGTACAAATAACATCCGACCAATGGGTGTTGGAGATAATATGCGAAGGTTATGCTCTCGAATTGGCCCATCCAGTTCTAGATTTGTTTGTGCTTTCGCCTTGCAAAAGTCGTCAGAAAAGGCTGGCAGTATGACAAACGGATCGTCTTTTGCAGCTGGGAGCAGTAGTGCTGGTTCCACTGGCGGCTTACGGCGTTGGTCGTTACTCCATTTATTTCGTGGTGCCAAAGAAAGACAGGTCGCTTCAGCCTATCCTGGATCTAAAAGGAGTGAATCGCTGTCTTCGAGTTCCACATTTCCGGATGGAAACATTGCAATCGGTAATAGTGACGGTCCGGCAGGGAGAGTTCTTGACCTCCCTCGATCTTACCGAGGCATATTTACACATTCCAATCAGAGCAGCTCATCAAAGGTTCACTCTCCCTTGGGGACATTACCAGTTTCAAGCCTTGCCCTTCGGTTTAGCGATGGCTCCACGCACCTTCACCAAGGTTATGTTGGTGGTGGCGGCGGCGTTGCGAAAGGAAGGTATTTTAGTTCACCCTTATCTCAACGATTGGTTGATTTGGGCAAAGTCCAAGGCCGAGAGCATGCAGGTTATAGACAAAGTTGTAAAGTTCCTGCAGGGTCTCGGCTGGGTGGTCAATTCGGCCAAGAGCCAGTTAGTCCCGTCCCAGGTCCTGGAGTACTTGGGTGTGCACATCGACACGCAGAGGGGAGCTGTGTTCTTGCTGGATCAACGGGCTCAAGTCCTTCGGCAACTAGTGCGCAAGTTTTTGTTGACTCCAGCTCCATCGGCGTGGAGCTACCGTCACATGCTAGGGACAATGGCGGCAACCCTGGAGGTAGTCCCGTGGGCCAGAGCTCACATGCGGCCATTGCAGAAGTCGTTGCTCCGGCGATGGTCACACCAGAACGATTCTCTGAACAAATGTCTACCCTGTCCTTTCGAGTCAGGCGGTCCCTTCAGTGGTGGCTTTGCCCAGGGAATCTGGCTGCGGGCTTGCCACTGGAGCAGCCGCAATGGCTTTCGCTGTTGACAGATGCGGGTCTCGTGGGTTGGGGGGCACATTGCGGGGATCTCTTCGCACAAGGAACTTAGAGCGACCAGGAGGTCCTATGGTCGATCAACCGTCTCGAACTGCGAGCAGTGTTTCTAGCTCTTCAGGCGTTCGAAACCGCAGTGAAAGGCCGGGCGGTACGTGTGCTTTCCAACAATTCCATGACGGTGGCTTACATCAATCAGCAGGGCGGAACGGGAAGCGCAGCCATGGAAGAGGAAGCAGGGGCATTGTTTGCCTGGGTGGAGCCTCGACTACAGGCGATCTCGGCGGCGCACATTGCGGGAAAGGACAATGTGATGGCAGATTTTCTCAGCAGAGTCTGGGTGGATGCCGGATAATGGGAGCTGCATCCGGAAGTGTTTGCTCAGATAGTCAGCAGATGGGGTCCTCCAACTATGGATCTCATGGCGACCTTTTGTTCGGCCAAGGCGAACCGCTTTTAAAGCAGAAGACGAGGGGGGCGGAGCCTGATGTCCAGCGGGTTAGACGCTTCGCGCTGAAGCTCCCGAGAGGCCTACTCAGAATCCTGACTTAATACCTACATAAACTTAATATTTTGCTCCGAACTTACCGGGGTACCTCGGGGGGGATGGCGGCCCACAAACCAGCGCGCTTAGACTTCGGGTCTCCCTCTTCTTCACACGGAAAACGCTCCAAAACAGAGTTGTCTTCCCCACAAAAGATAGTTCCACTTCGGGAAAACCCCGAAATGCAACAGGAGATCTTGGAGGAAATACGCGGTGTGAAGGAACTGGTACAGTCCAACGGAGAAGCGCTCCGAGCCATGCGAGAAGATTTCGGTATGCTTCAGGACCGGCTTGAAGGTCTTTCACTACGGCAGGACAACATGGCGGGGTCCTCGACTCGCACGCGGTGCGCTTGGTGAAACTGGACAAGGCTGAGCGTCAGATACAGAATCTTCAAAAAGAGTTAGAGGATAGCAATAATCGAGCCCGTCGCAACAATGTAAGGCTCATTGGAGTACCGGAGGGGGCGGAAGCAGGAGATATAAGAGAATTCCTGGTCAAAACTCTTCCCTCCTTGCTGAAGATCACTTTTCACAGAGATCTGGAAATTGACCGAGCACATCGTGTTCCTACCAACATGGCGCTCAATCGGACGACCCCCCGGCCTATCATCTTTCGATTACTGAGATATCAGCAAGTTGAGCAAATTCTAAATGCTGCCCGGGCGAAGCATCATCTGGAGTTTGAAAGTCATAAAGTCTCCTTCTTCCCTGACTTGGCAAAGCCCACAGTTGACCGTCGGAAGAGACTCCTTGCTTTTCGCCCTAGACTTCAACAGCTACAGGCTCGCTTTGGCCTATTGTATCCAGCGAAGCTCAGAGTGACTCTCCATAACCAAACTAGAACCTTCGAAGATCCTGATCTACTAGCAACATTTTTAGATTCCAAAGAAGCAGACCAGATGCGCTAATCCAACAACTTGGATCTGTAATCCGCCGGATCTGCCCGCCATTTTGAATGGCCCGACGCGGTGATCACAGCCTGGAACAGAGACTGCCTGGACTTTTCTTTCTTTCTATATATAACTTTCTTGGTCTCCTTTCCCTCCATGATGTGCACCTCGGTTGGATTCGGAACACGCACAGCTATACAGGTTATATGTTTCAATTTAGGCCTTCTCTGGGGTTTCTCCCCGCAGACATATGGTCGCCAGTAATTTCTGGGGTTCTGCTTCTTCTCTAATGCACTTCGGTGCTTATTTTTTTATATGGGGCGCTTCATTGTTTTTCATTAGCTTATTTTCTATCATGTCATGTGTACAGCCATATACAGTTAATATGAGGGACATTGTGAAATTATGTGCGTTATCATGTTCTTTCTCAGAATTTTTAACCCTTCTGAATGGCCTTATGTAAGATCTTATCACTGAACGTAAAAGGCATCAATAGTCCAATCAAAAGAAAGAAAATCCTTAGCTATCTTAATCATGAGCATGCTGATTTAGTGTTTCTTCAGGAAACGCATTTAAACTCCGTTGAAACACTGAAACTTAATGCTAAGCCTTACATGGTGGCTGCCTACTCTCCCGCCGTTTCCAAACGGTGTGGGGTAGCCATCTTGGTTAAGAAGTCTTTGCAAGCTACTGTAATGGATACTAGCTCTGATAAGGAGGGTAGATGGGCCCGTGCACACCTTAAGGTTAGAGATAGTGAATTTACGTGTATTTGTATTTATGCTCCGAATGTGGATAACCCTGCTTACTATGCAAGTATTGCGCAGTTGGCACAGGCCTCTGCCAATACTCCATTAATACTTGGTGGCGATTTCAACCAAGTACTTGATCCTTTGATAGATAGACTGCCGCCTAGAACGAGTGGTCCACCCAAGAGTCTTGATACCCTTACAGCTCTGATGAAAGATCTTGCGTTAGTAGATATATGGAGGCTGCTTCACCCTTCCGACTTAGAGTTCACCTTTTTCTCAGCCCCCCATCACTCACAATCTAGAATAGATTTTTTTCTTATCTCCAAAGCACTGATATCCCAAGTGGACACGGCTAGGATTCATCCTCTCCATATTTCAGATCATGCTGCCATATCTTTCTCATTACATGTCACTACGCAAGGTGAACATCCCCGTGCTTGGTTTTTTGATAGATCCCTACTAGACCAAAAAGATTTTCAGGTTGACATAAAGGCCGCTATCCAAGACTACTTTCATTTTAATTCACCCCATGACACTGCGAGCTGGGCTTGGTGGGAGGGTTTCAAGGCGTCTATCCGTGCAACTATAACTAGCTATCAAATTCGACAGGGGAAACAAAGAAAGCAACATTTACTGCTTCTAGAACAACAGATACAAGCTGGAGAGCGTCTCCTCACGTCCCGTACTGACCCATGTATTTTACTTCGCTTACAACGCCTTCGTTTTCAATACAATCAGCTTTTATACACCGCTGCTGCTAAAAATATTGAATCACAACAAGGGATGTACTATCGGGAAAATAACCGTGCTGGCAAATTGTTAGCCAATGCCCTGAAAGGTCAAAAAGAAGCCAAGCGTGTTACCGCTCTCCGCCATCCGTCGGGGGGGAGCTTGGTCACTAAAGATACAGAAATATTAGAACTCTTTCGTGATTTTTATACTTGGCTTTATCAATCTGAATGTGACTTCGAGCCAGAAGCATTTGAACGATTACTATCAGGGGTACAACGGCCGACCCTATCTGACGAAGATAGAGAGGCCATGGACAAACCATTCACTTTATCAGAAATTCAATCTGCACTCAAGAGATGTGCCACAGGTCGAGCCGCAGGCCCGGACGGTCTCCCAGCTGAATTCTACAAAACTTTTAACGCTGACTTAGCTCCGTTTTTGAAACTTTATTTTTCTGCTCTGGCCGAGGAGGGATCTCCTTCTGGATCCTTCTCAATGGCAAATGTAGTAGTTTTTGAGAAAGAGGGGAGAGATCCGCAACTAACAGCTAATTATCGTCCAATTTCCCTACTAAACGCAGACTATAAAATATTTGCCACCATTCTCTCCACCCGGCTCTCTGACAAGATGTCTACTTTAATACACCCAGATCAATGCGGTTTCATTCCCGGTAGATCAACTGCTGATAATGCTAGGACTCTATGTCATGTACTGACTGCCGCAGTTAATCTTGATCGACCATTGGTTGGCCTCTCACTTGATGCTGAGAAGGCCTTCGACCGCTTAGAATGGCCCTTCTTGTTTGCAACTCTCCGCTGGTACGGATTCGGAGAAGGCTTTCTCCGTTGTCTCCGAATCATGTATGCACAGCCTACAGCTAGTATCTGTGCTAATGCTTTAAAGTCTCAGCCATTTCCCCTGCAACGCGGTACTCACCAGGGATGCCCACTGTCTCCACTTCTTTTCGATCTCGCACTCGAACCCTTAGCTTTACTAATCCGGCAATCCAAGGATATTCATGGAGTCCCCTTCTCTCATAGGGAAATCAAAATTTCAGCATATGCTGATGACCTTATGCTCTTTGTCTCCCTAGACTCAGTGCCGGCTGTCCTAGAGCAAATTGGTAAATATTCACAACTCTCGGGCTATAAGATAAATTGGACCAAATCGGTAGCCTTTCCACTAAATCCTCTGATCCATCAGGCAGATATGCAATCCTTTCCCTTTTTATGGCAACCTCGCATGGTCAAATACCTTGGGGTGCACTACTGCTCTCCTTTGGAAGACACCATCACCTTTAATGCCAAAGACTTAACCTCTAAGGTCCGGGCGCTTACTCAACGCTGGACTCCTTTAACACTTACTTGGTGGGGCCGCCTAGAAACCATTAAAATGATGATTGTTCCCAAAGTGAACTACATTTTAGAAATGCTGCCATGTCTCCTACCTCGACGTACATATAAAGATTTAGAGGGTCTTCTGACTAGATACTTATGGCAAAACAAGACACCTAGGATAGCGAAACATAAGTTACAAGCAGATAAAGAAAATGGTGGTGTCAGATTCCCTGATTTCCTGAAATACCACCATTCTTTTCTTCTCAAACAAGGCGCTCGTTGGCTGGAAGACCTAACACCGAGTAGACCAGTGTGGCTAGATATAGAGGAGGACCTTTGCAAACCAATTCCTCTTACTTATCTCCCTGGTATGACTCTCCCATCAGATTCCCACTATCCACCAATGCTCTTAGACACTTTAGGTGCCTTTAATACCCTTGAGCAATCTCTAGACCCCCGACTTTGTCCGCTAGATAGACTCCCGCTTTGGCACAATGCTCGATTTCAAATACAAAATAAGCCGATGGCGTGGAGCCCCTGGTACACTAGGGGCATTTGGATCCCTAACCAGCTGTTCTATGATGGTCGCTGGAAAACTTTTAGCGAATTACAAATTGAATTTGGTCTCCCAGCGAAACACTACTTTCAGTTGGTGCAACTTCAGCATTGTCTTCGGAGTGCTAAGGTGCTCCCGCCATCGGAAACCCATACCCAAGGATTGTCGGAGATAATCCGATCTATCGGGAGCTTATCGGGTGTGGCATCTAACTTTTACAAAACTTTATGTAATACTGTAAATAGAGGCACTCCTACAGCACAGAAATCCTGGGAGCGGGAAATGCATGTAACTTTGACCCCGGAGCAATGGAGCCTAGTCTGGAGCAAGGTGACACGGGTCTCTCGATCCGCCTCACTCACTCAGACACTTTTCTTTCTAGCCCACCGTTGTTTCTATACTCCTGACAGGTTAGCCAAATGGAACGCCACCCAGAGCAATAGATGCTGGACATGCCATGCGGCCATTGGTTCACTAACTCATGTTATGTATGAATGCCCCGCATTACAGTATTACTGGAGTCGGGTCTGGGGTCGTATTCAATCTATTTTGCACTTTCAAGAGCCCCTCTCTTGGAAGATAGTGGGACTCCGCTCAGCTGCGGGGATCCCCTCTCTTCCCAAATCGGCTTACTTCCTTTTAGACTTTATGCTGGGCATAGCTATTTCCCTAATTACGAAATACTGGAAAAATAGCTCCCATCTGAGCCCCAATGAATGGTGGAATCATGTCTGTCTCTACAGTAAATATGAGCAAATACCTCGTATGTTAGCTTCTTCCGTTCAGACCCCCCACCACTTGTCTAAATGGAAGATGCTCAACGACTATGTTCAAACTGCTAAATGCTCTCATCTGACTGTTTAAATCTGTGTAAATCTCTGTCACATGATCATTCTGTATCGCAGATACTATTTCTGTTTGTTTTGATGTACAATTACTGTTGTTTGTAAGCGCTTATATGATGATACTTATCAGCTTAGAGAAGAAGCATAGGGGTGGGGGGTAATTGGGGTTGCTTTTTCCTTATTGTATGCTTGTATTTGTTTCCTTTGGTGTGTTGTTTCTTTTTGCTTGTTGTAAAATGAAAATAAAAGTTAAAAAAAAAAAAAAAGCAGAAGACGAGAGAGGATGTCGGAAGGGATCGCTGCCCTGATACAACATTGGCCATCATCAGGTCTCCTCTATGTCTTCCCCCCGTGGGCGCTCATAGGACGAGTGGTTCAACGCATCAAAGCTCATTGGGGAAGAGTTCTGTTAGTGGCTCCTGATTGGCCGAGACGTCCGTGGTATGCTGATCTAGTACGACTTCTCGACGGGGATCCTTGGAGATTACCAGCAATGGAGAATCTTTTGATTCAGGGTCCGCTTCAAATGCCTCAGGTGGATCGATTGAAAGGGCGAGGTTAAGGAAAAAATATTATTCTGGAGTGGTAGTTGCGACCTTACTTCGTGCCAGAAAGAGGTCTACATCCCTCGCATATGTGCGGATATGGCGTATATTTGAGGACTGGTGCTCTCGGCGGCAGTCTGTTCCTCCACGGTTTCCGTGCCTATGGTGTTAAGTTTCTTACAGGATGGTTTTGATAAAGGTCTAGCAGCCAGCTCATTAAGAGTCCAGCTGGCAGCTCTTTCTTGCTATAGAGGAAAAGTCTAGGGGGTAGCCCTGGGCTCTCATGTTGACGTGGTTCATTATTATTATTATTATTATTACAATTTCTTATATACCGCGCTATTTAGCATCAGTGCGGTTTACATTATAACTTAACGACCATAACAACAAGCTGTCAGGTTTACATCGAACAGGAGTATAAACTTGGAAAACAGGGTTAACTATATACATAATCTATTTACATTGGAAGGATAGATAAAAGTCAGATAATGCTAACCGTCTTTTTCTAGAGAAAAGGTGGTGTTACGCCCCGTACTGTCTTTTCTGCCCAAAGTTGTGTCTCCTTTTCACAAGAACCAATCGGTTTCGTTGCCAGTATTAGGATCTACGGAGGAGAACACCTCGGACCGTAATTTGTGCCGTCTGGACATAAAAAGAGTTCTGCGTCAATATCTAAAGGTTTCAGAAACTTTCCATAAGTCTGAATGTCTTTTCATTCTGTTTGGAGGTCCCCATAAATGGGAAGCGGCAGCCAAAGCTTCAATTTCCAGATAGCGTCCAAATATATGTTGCAGGGGCGGCAGGTGCCAATGGGGTTACGAGCTCACTCTACTAGAGCGCAAGAGACATCTTGGGCGGAACACAGTTTGGTTCCGCCAGTGGAGATTTGCAGAGCAGCCACTTGGTCGTCTCTCCATACCTTCAGTAAACGCTATCGCCTGGATGTTTAGGCAGCGAACGATGCCTGTTTTGGGTCGGCGGTATTGCGATCCGGGTGGACAGGTCCCTCCCAATGATTACTGCTCTGTTACATTCCAGAGGTGAAGGACTGAACTGGAGGAATGATAAAGAAAGAGAAATTAGACTTACCTGCTAATTGTAGTTCCTCCAGTTCAGTCCTCATTCCCACCTGGGGATGACGAAGGCAGAGGTAGGTTTCAGTTTGGTTGGGGAGTAGCAGACACAAATTGTGTAAATGTCTTAAGAGTCTTGGATCGCTGTCATTCTTTTACTCTGACTTTCCCTTTTCTTTCTGTCTTTCTTATTCTGTTTCTTGGAGGAAAGAGGAAGTGAAGGAAGTAGTTCCCTACTTAATTACGGGAAATTTAGTTTAAGGGTTAAAATTTGAATTTTTAAAGTTGGGTTGAAAAGTTGTTTTCAGTACTATAAACTACTTATTTGTTGCTCCTTTGAGTCTGCTTTGTCAGTAGTTCACTAGGGCTGATGGGAGAGACCAGCAGGGTACATCCAGTGATGTCACAGTTTTGACAAGCCCAGTCTCCATGCTGCAGGAAGAGGTCCACTACCCAGTGGTGAAGGACTGAACTGGAGTTCCTCAAGGAACTACAATTAGCAGGTAAGTCTAATTTCTCTCTTTATGCACAGGAATGCTTTTCATAAAGTATTCTCCACATGTCATTGTACCTATTCATGTGGGGCTGAGAGATCGTTTCTGATGGTGCTAAACTCAACATAAATGATCCCCCTCTGGACATAGTTTGTTTGCTGTGCACTTCCTGTACTACCTTTTGTGTAAGCCATAGCAGAATGGTTTACAATAATAAAATGAAATATCATTACAAACAATATTACAGTGAAGGAGTTTGCTCTATTCTGGAAGTGCTCAAGCACCCAATGAGCTGGCACCTATGATTTCATTCACTTTATTTTGCTCAAGCTAGGGATTCAATCTATGCATTCCTTATGCATTGTCTTCATGTGGTTTGCTTATAATCCATTTTGGCTAGTTGTTGTTATGTGCCGTTGAGTTGATGCTGACTTCTAGTGAAGGATGTATGTTCTCTCTAGGGACCAGTATAAGAAATGGCCTCTTAATGATTCCTTCTCTGTCATAAATGATAGTCATTTATGCCTCTTAGTGGGATTATTCTGATTTCCCTCCACAAAAAAAAAAAAAAAATTGGGGAATGAAGGGATAACCAGTCCAAGTCTGGATTTCAAGCCTGCTCTATAGGTTTGCTTTGTATGATTGCACCCTTACCTGCCTGCCCTTACCTGCCTGAAAATATACACAGCAACATATGATTGACACAAGACATGCATGTGGGTTATGAAACAGAGTATTTTGTGGCCTTGCATGGGAGAGCCTGGTGAGCCACACTTTTGTGCAGAAGTGTACAAGAGAATGTGAAACTAGGAAAACAGGAATACAGGCCCAGAAGCTGACAAACTGAGAGAAAAAAACTGTCAGTTGAGCCATACTCTGAGCCCTGAAGCAAGATAGTGTCAGAAGATGGAATTCCAAGAAATGAAAAGGTATTTACAAGGGGGCTGTGATCAGCTGATAAGCGGACCCTGAGCGGACTTTGAAATGCAGACCTTGTTGAAATACCAACTGTTGTTTGGTGATAAATTGTTGCTTGGCGATAAACATAGGTGGGGTGGGTCTGAGGGTCTCACTGGCTGAAGTTCTCTGACTTAGCAGGTTTTGCTGGTTTTTTGCAAGTTTGGCCAATGATGTCAGTAATTCAAGCAGAATTCACTGGAACTGTGGGACAGAGTTTGTGACAGAGAACAGGTATATAAGAGGCAATTGCAGAGCTCAGTGCAGGGGCCTTCTCTCTCCGAAGAGGAGGGGGAGGGCTACCCATCCTCAGATCCCTCAGACAGACACTTATGTATCTGTGCTTGCAGTTTTTGTGTGTACTGAATAAAGGAATTTTGATGACAAGTGACTGTGATCTGAGTTTAAATCCTGGTGCACGGCTCCCATGTGCTCAGGCAATCTTGCTGAAAATTTAGGGATCATTTTGTAGGTCTGACCCTGCCTACACTAGTGACCCAGCCCCTGGGTTTTCTTGGCAAGAAATACATTGCCAGGCCTTTCTTCTGCACAACATGCCATCAGTACCTGGCATTCCAAGGTGATCTCCCATCTTTTTAGCCAGGCCTATGGAATTGCTAAATTATAATAATTTCAGTGAAAACTGCCCAGTATTACTGAGCATCACCTATATTATTCAATGGTACTTTTATTCCCAAACTCTTGAGAAGGGCTTGAATCTTGAAGAAGAAAACTAGCCAACACTGACTGTGACACACTATTTGTGGATTAAGGTTAATAATTCCAAATAATGTAATTTTTCTGTTTGTTCCAATATGGTGCTTGCTACTCAAGGAAAGTGTACCCACCTATATGAAAGTCATAAGGAGGAGATGTTTTTAGGATCTCAGTTTCAACATTTATTGGAATTTTGTTAAAAATATTTGAAGCGTATTAGAAAACCATGATTGATTTCATACTTGAAAGCTGGAAAGGGTTGAAATGAGATTCAACACATTCTGTTTTCTCCATAAAAAGCTTTTAGATGAGGGGTTGCCCTTCCTCATCATCTAACCCTCATCTTTCCAGAAAGTACAATCAGGTATCTCCTCAGCAGGGCTATATCAAGGGCTGTGCGAGTGGAGCAGCTGCATAGGGCGCAAGTATAGAAGGGGCACTGATATCCTCACTGGCTTAAAAAGAATTACTGGACATGGCTGGGTGGAGGGGAGGGGTGCAAGATTCGTTAGCTGCACAGAGTGCATTTCTAGCTTGGTGCGGTCCTGTTCTTCAGTCTAAGGCATAGATTCTCAATGCAGCCTAAGGACACATCTAACCTGTCACATTTTCAGGATAACCACAGTGAATATGCATTGCCTCCACTGAATGCAAATCTCATTAAGTAGTAAGGGGGGGGATGGTGTGAGTGAACCAGCAAGGGGGGGGGGGGGTGGTGTGAGTGAACCAACAGTGGGGGGGGGGGGGGTTGGTGTGAGTGAACCAGCAGGGGAGGGGGGTGAGTGAGTGACCCAGCAGGAGGGGTGAGTGACAGGGGGTGGGTGAGTGAACCATCAGTGGAGGGGTGGGGTAAACCAGCAGGGGAGGGGGGTTGGTGTGAGTGAACCAGCAGGGGAGGGGGTGAGTGAGTGACCGGGGGGTAGGTGAGTGAACCAGCAGGGAGGGGAGGGGAGGGGAGGGGGGGGTAAGTGAGTGAACCAGCAGGGAGGGGAGGGGAGGGGAGGGGGGTGAGTCAGCAGGGGGGGGGGGTGAGTGAGTGAACCAGCACTGAGGGGAGTGGGGGTGAGTGAACCAGCACGGAGGGGGAGGGGGAGGGGGGGGTGGGACTGAATCCTCCGTAATTTTTGTGGGTGGGGCTGGGGGCGGGGCAGGGGTGGAGCATGGCGAGCCACAGGTGTTGGGTTTTTCTCGGTGAAAAAGTTGGCAACCCTACTTGTTAGCAACAATATCACTTCTAAGCAGACAAATCAACAGAGACCTAGAAAGACTACTGCATTTCCCCTGTACTGTTAAAAAAAAAAGCTAATCGATAAACTTTCTAAAAGCCACATATTGAAATCACTAAACTGAAAATATTTTTTTTTCTACCCCTCTGTCCTCCTTGCTGGAATCTGGGTCAGGAGGCTGTGAAACAGGTGAAAGTCGGGGACACAGCTCTAAAATCGAGGGATATCTGGTAGTCTTCACAATTAATCTATTAGAACGGTACTAGTGTTATGCGTATGTATTCGCTGGGATCTACGCAACTTTGTTTTCTCTACTAGAAACACGTGAGCTGTGCAGCCACTCAGTTCCAGCCCCAGGGAACCCGAGCGCCTGCACCTCCTGTTGCTGGGGGGCAGAAGACGTGAGCGGACGGACGCGCGCACTCCGGAAGTCCAGCGCCGAGGGGGCGGAGCTCGAGGTGCCTGTTCCGTAACCATGGCTGCAGAGGGGAAACCGCTCAACTTCAACGTAGGGGTCTTGGGGCACATCGACAGCGGCAAGACGTCGCTGGCCCGGGCCCTGAGCACCACCGCGTCCACGGCGGCCTTCGACAAGAACCCGCAGAGCCGGGAGAGGGGCATCACCCTGGACCTGGGCTTCTCCTCCTTCACCGTGCCCGTACCTGAGCACCTGCGCTCGAGCGGCTGCCAGTCGCTGCAGGTCACGCTGGTGGACTGTCCCGGCCACGCCTCCCTCATCAGGACCATCATCGGAGGTAGGCGCGCTCGAGTCCCTAGTACGCTGTAGCACTGACTTCAGGGTTACGGTTATCACACTGCTTTGGATGCGAGTTCAAAACCGGGAGTGGCCGAAAAGTCTCCCTCCTGGCCGCCTCGGCTGCTACCGAGGTACGGCTGTGGCTCTTCACACAGCCCCTCGCCCCCGTTCCTTCTCCAGGGCCAGTGCAAGGGTATTGTGCATACTAGATGAATCTTCGCCCTTATGCTTATTGCAACATCGCCCCCACCCACAAGAATCCTGCAAAAATATATAACTGCATACCATACTTTAAATATTAAACTTTTCTTTGTGTGCATGTGTGTGACCACTCTCCTTACAGTTAAATTATGTACTGGTGGTTCTTTTGAGTTAGTGGGGCTGATGGTTGGGTTGGCCCTGTCCAGTTAGTTCCAGTCAGCTTTCCATAAAATAGGGGTTGTCAACTCGGCACACTCAATGAAACAGGTTTATGCAGACCTGTTTCCCCCCTCCCATTGCATGCACAAAGTTGTAGTTTTGATTATCTAAGATAAAACGTTTTAAGTAGTTTATTTAATTTTAATTGCATTCCTTTAAAAAATACTCTTACAGCTAGGACCAAATCACTGTTCTGTTGACCTAGAGTGAGCTGGCAATTCTACCAGGATATGCATGAGAGTATGCAAATACCTACATGCATATTCATTATGATTGTATTGGAGGACCAGGTTGAAAATTATGTGTCTAGGACTGCCACCTCACTCAAGTCAAAGGGAAGGCAACAATCCAGTGCTATTATCCCATGTCATGCATGGAAATATAGACCTGTTTTATTATTTGGGACTTCTCTTTGGGTTAACTGTGGTGAGGTGGCTACTCTATTATATGCTCATCATGCACTCTCAGTTGTGGCCAGTTGACACATTTTCCTAATAACCATAGGTATAATGGCTGCAGCTTGTTCTGAGAGTGATAACCCACAATACTGAAGTTTCAGCTGCTGCATCTCAGCAATTTTGGCCCTTGCTTTTTATACCTAGTGGTGTATTTTCAGCACCTCCATCTTGGGTAAAATTTCTGATGTTTTTTGTACTGGTATAGTGCTAGACTTTGTGACACTTTAAACACATGGACTTACAGTGCATCTAATTCATCTGTGTCTTGTGCAGTATCAGCTGATAACCTGGTATGTTTTCTAAAAATCTTCAAAATCATTTTGGAGGGCTGCAATTATTGTTAGAATTCTGATCTTGAGTGCCTGCTTTTGTGCTATTATGGCCTGCTGCAGAGAGAAAACTCCAAAACCTGCAAACCATGTAAATGCTAATAAGAGGGATATTCAGTGGCACTAAAACAGATATCTGCAGGTGCTGTTGATACACGTCCCGATGCTGCATGATTAGCACTGGTGTGTTCTGGGGTGGAGCAGATGCGGCAATTGTCGCTAAATGGGCAGCAGCTCAATATCGCCACTGCCTGGTCAGTGACCTGCTGGTAAAGTAAAGCACAGCAAAGGTTGGCCTAACTTTACCCATACAGGCTAAATGGGTAGCAGCTCAATATCACTGCTACCTGTTTAGCTTCTGGGGTCTCCAACAACCTGGATATTCAATGCCTGTGACTAGATATTGCCTCAGCATTGAGGTTAGTTTTCAGCAGAGATGGCTAGCTGCCGCCACTGAATATCCTCCCTTTATGTTTATGTATGTTATAAAAATGTGATATACTACTTTACATCAAACTGAAAGGAAAAAGAACACTTATGTCACAGGAAAGAGAATAAAAGCAAAAGAAGCCACACAGAGAAATAGACTAATCAAATATGCAAAACAAAAAACATAAAAATATTCCAACAGACAGCTATATGCAGCAGTATTACGGTGATGTTCCCTATTTAAAATGCATGGTAATGCAATGTGTGCCTTCGAGTACTTTAGAATATAATCCTACTTACACTTTGGAGACTCCCTTGATACCTGTCATGTGTTCCTCCCCCCCCCCCCCCACCAAATCCTGAGCAATAAATTTTGTAACTTTTTACCTAACTTCCTTTTATTTTTTATGTTAACCGCCCTACTGGTTTTAGTGTTCTAAGGGCAGTATATTAAAAGTCAAGAATGAATAAATAGATATGATTTAAGGAGACCAGATTTGTAAATTGAAGTGTCCACAGAAGCTAGACGACACCACACACATTGTAGAGAGAAGCAAACTGTATAAATGCCTTTGAATATCTCCCTATAATGCTTTTGTTTTCTACTGTAGGTGAATAAAAAGCTTTTTCCAGTAATTTGTCATATTTTATAGGATATACATCTTTAGTAACATAGCTACCAGGAAATACAATAGAAATGGGTAACCAGGAAAATGTAGTATAAAGAGTTAAGCTAAAATGTTAAAGAAACACAAAAGCAGAAGGGAACTGAAAAACTGCAATCATAATCATAAATTCTGTTCATAATTTGGATACTCTGTCAAATCACAAAAGGTAACATATACACCTATTAAGGTAAAATTTATATATTACATTTATTAGTTGATATATATCTAAAAATTGCAACTATCAATGTTCAATAAATTGCTTGGAGACATCTCTAACAATTACAAATATAACTTAAACATGCCATATACATTCATACCTTATCACATTCATTCTCTAACACACTCACACTCCCATTACACTATGCTACCAGTAGTGATAACTATCTCCAGCCACACTTAAATCACTATTGATGATATTGATAATATTACAACTACTTACAATATCCTCAACCACATCAATTTATCAATTTCATCATCATTTCGTCATCACCATCTACATCATTACATCATTTCATCATCTGAACATTTACATTTTGGAAGATTTAATAACTATGTTACCAGTATTAATGAAAGCTTGAAGTTGCTTTTTTATTTGTGAATTGATTGTGGACTTTGTGGTATTGTGGCGCACAAAAACTGTATGAGTAGCTATATGATCAACATCATAAGATATTGTAGTTAATTAGGGAGGTTATTCTGGTCATCATGGTTTCAATTATTGAGATAAAGTTGTGGGAAATTAATTTTGGACGTTACTGTTTGATTTAGAAGATTGTATTCGAGCAGTTGTGAACTCTGTGATGATTGTGGATTTTTTTTTTTTAATGAAATTTTCAAAATAAATCAAGAAAGGTTACAACACCCATTCTTGAAGCAATAGGAAGGCATACAGAAATAATCCACATAAACCAGGATACGAATCAAAGAAAATATCATTACATAAGAACAAAATGCCTATTCTCTCTAGCCCACAAGAAGGGGGAATTTCATTAGAAATTAAACGCAAATACAAAAAGAAACATGCATGCAGTCATAACTCGGAACCAAAATCTGTGAGCCCGAAGGGGTCTCCTGACGCTTGGCGTTAATGAAAGCCAGCAACTGGGAGGGCTCAAACAATATATAAGAAAAAGTTTGGTATTTCACCAAATACTTACATGGATGCTTAAGAAAAAAAAGCCCTCCCAGTTGCAAAATCCCGGGACGAAGCAACAAAAACTCCCTACGTCGCTTCTGTGTTTCTCTTGATAAATCAGGGTATATACGTACTGAAAGCCCACGAAACAAAAGTTTCCGCTTCTGAAAAAACAATTTCAATAACCATTCTTTATCAGACAACAAGGCAAAAGTAATCAACAGTGTGGATGATACTTGCGACTCTAATCCAGAATTTTCTATTATATCTGAAAGATTTAATACATCCCCCTGAGTTTGATTCCCTCCCGTCTCATTACGGGCCGAAGCCCGCCTAGCAGTGGGTAAATAATAATTTTTCACCAACGGGGAGACCAAGTCAGGGGAAACCCCTAATGTCTCCACGAGGTATTTTACAAACATATCTCTAGGGGAAATTGAAGGTACTTTAGGAAAGTTAATAATTCTCAAATTGTTGGCTCGAGTTAGATTATCCAAATGTTCAGTCTTCATCTGTAAAGACAAAACATTTTTCCTATGTCCCTCTGAATATTCTTTCAAACTTACAACTTTATTAGAAACAGCGAAATGTTCCGTTTGAAGCGTGGAGACCTTTCCTTCCAGCTCAGTCAGCAAAGCTGTAGATGTATTCACCTTAGTAGCCAGCAAAGATACTTGTGGAAGCAAAACCTCACCAAGAGAAACAATCGCGTTCCATATAGCTTTCAGTGTAAAATTCTGCGGTCTTTGCAAAGAGAAACCCTCTCCTGATTGAACAGGGGGTGCAGTAGGCTCCATACGCGCCGAGGGACAATCGGCACCCAAGGGAGGAGACAACTTCTCCAACCGTACCTCTCCCAACGCCGAGGTAGATCTTAGTGAGCGCAGATCACCAGATAGCTCACTCTCCGACTCAGCAGACACAGCCCAACCTGTCTCTCGCGAGCTCTTACCGCCCACCTCAGAGGGAGGAGACGATAGCTCCAGGAAGCCGGGTGGCAAGGGTTGGCTGCGAGTCAACGAAGGCGCCGGGCTCAATATGGGGGAGACAGATGAAATTGACACAGACACCGGGCACTCCGACTCCGGCGAAACTGCTAGCCAAACAGCTCCTCCCGTTCCCTCCGAGACCTGAGCGGTGCGCACAAGAAAAGGATCCAACGGACCCGTTACAGAAGTCGAATTCGGCGTAGAGGTATCAGCAGGCTGTGAGGGCAACGGCCCTGACTTCCCCTTACGTTCCCTCCCCATTCAGAAGCGCACACACGCGGAGCGGACTGCTGCCATGGCCATCTTGGAAACGCCCCCGATTGTGGATTTTATATAAGTATTGAATGAACTTAGAATTTACACTACATCTATATGATATCATTTATTATATTCTCTTATATACCGTGCTATTCTGCATCAGTGCAGTTTACATTGAACAAACTGAAATTACATTGAACAGGGCATTATAACTTGGAGATAACTATTTTACAGGGAACATGGGCTATAGAGGGTTAGGTGGCTTGCCCAAGACCACAAGGAGCACCTGTGGGACTAGAAACCCCAGTCCTTCCGGCCCAAGGTTGCTGTCCTCTAGTGGGATTTGAACCCCGACCTTCCGGCCTGAAGTACCTTGCCCCAACCACTAGGCCACTCCTCCACTCCAATGTATTAAATGTATTAAATTGAATGTATTAAAACAATGTGTTAATATGTAAATGTTCAAATTATGTAATTGATGTAGATGGTAATGATGAAATGATGATGGAATTGATAAATTGATGTGGTTGAGGATATTGTAAGTAGCTGTTGTAATATTATTACATACCACAAAGTCCACAATCAATTCACAAATAATGAAAGCTTGAAATTGCTTTTTTAATACTGGTAACATAGTAATTAAATCTTCCAAAATGTAAATATTCAGATGATAAAATGATGTAATGTGGTTTAGGATATTGTAAGTAGTTGTAATATTATCAGTCTCATCAATAGTAATTTAAGTGTGGCTGGAGATAGTTATCACTACTGGTAGCATAGTGTAATGGGAGTGAGTGTATTAGAGAATGAATGTGATAGGGTATGAATGTATATGACATGTTTAAGTTATATTTGTAATTGTTAAATTTCTTGGAGACATCTCTATTGAACATTGATAGTTGCAATTTTTAGATATATATCAACTAATACATTTAATATATAATTTTACCTTAATAGGTGTTACCTTTTTGTGATTTGACTGATTATATATATATATATTAGTATTCCGCCAGGTTTGTTTTAATCATAATTTGGATACTTACAGGCATATGAGATTGCTTGGATTAAGATGACTGAACTGACTTTTTATACAAAAAAGGAGGAGTCCTTTGAATTTAAAAATAGAAGAAGTTAGCCAAATTTACAGGCATATCCTGAGTTAAGAGATTTCATTTTTCACAGTTTCCTGAATTGGGCCATTTGGAATTTTAAAAAAAACTGGTTCCAATATTCAAAGTGAGTTATGTATTCGCAACCTGCTTGCAAACACACAACTTGCTTATTTGGATATTTTCATTCTTTATCCAGATAAAACTAGGTGTTTAAAATCTAGCTATTTAGCAAGTTAATCTAGATAATAAGGGACTGGATTGGGGGGGGGGCAGGACTGGAGCTAGCTACTATCTATTTAGCTGTTGCCACCAATAGTGCATGCAGCAATGTCCTAACATATAGTGCTTCCAAATATATGTAGAAAGTTAAACTCCAGCTGAAATGGAGGCCCAGTATTTCTGTTAAAATGTAGTGACTTTGATATGTTCTTTGAAATAATCAGATGTAACTGACAGTTTACTCATGTGGGCTGCAGGCTGATGCTATAACTTTTTTTTTCCCTCCAAAGGAGAAGGTGTAATATCCTGCAGGCAGAAAAGCTTATAGAACTGGACAGCTGAGAGATCTCCTTAGTGTAATGAGTGGGGAGGATGGATTTTTATGACTGACAATACCACTAGCTGGGGAAGTGTAGACAGGTGCAGCCAGGCATACTGGGTGGGTAAAATGGTCCTTATCAAGGGACATACTATAGGAGGGGTGGGCAAGTCCGGCGCTGGAGAGCCGCCCGCAGACCAGTCAGGTTTTCATGATGTCCCTAATGAATATTCATGGACCTATTTCCATACAATGGAAGGCAGTGGATGCAAATAGATCTCATGAATATTCATTAGGGACATCATGAAAACCTGACTGGTCTGCGGCTCTCCAAGACCGGACTTGCCCACCACTGTACTATAGTAATATAGTAAATGAAGGCAGATAAATAATAACTATTTTCTGGCTGCATGCCATTTCTCGAGACTGAAGCCTGCTGACAGCTCTTGTTGGTCTGCCTGCTTGCTCCGTATAAGGACAGACAAACCATCGACAGCAGGTGCTATCATCTGAAAGATGCCCAAACGTTTTTCATTTGCCGTCACCCCAGTCGATGTGTTTGAAATCACATTGTATCCCTTAGAGTTTTACCCAAACTGAATAGCATATATACGACCACTTCTCTTTAACCTGTCTTGGCATAGAACAGCTTGCAAATTCCAGAGGGAATAGTGCTGGTGATAATATTATCCAAATTCAGTCGGTGCATAGTCACTTCTTTGGGAACAGTGTCTCCAGAAGGGTTATTTTTCACATATCATAACAGTAATGAATCTCATTGCCAGGTATCAGGGTACGTGGAGTAGGATCTTAATCTCTAGTGCTTGCCATAGCGCTTGCATTCTGAGGAAGGAATGAGTTGTGCTAAAAAGAAGTTCCTTTTGGAATTCATAAGATGCAACATGTTGAGGCAATTTATCAAGGTGCAATCAAGCCTTTGGCATCCAATACAATGAAAAATATATTTTGGTATCTTTCTGCCACATTTTCTTACTCTCTGACTGCAATGCTTGGTACAGTATTTGAAGATCTTTCTGCCCTCAGTGCACAGATTGATTGATTGATTGTCACTTCCACCTATATGGTGCTGTTCTTATCGTTCACTAGGATGCAGCTTTGTCTGTTGGAATGTCCCAGGCGATCATAGCCTTGTCTTTTCCATAATTCTCTTAGAATTGTAATCCCAATGCTTTTCCACTACAGCGTTTATTATAATAGTGTCCACTTCTTGCTTACTGTGAGGAAGGACATGACTTTCTCCCTAAAAGTGACCTTTCAGGGACTTGTAAATTCTAGCAAATTCTCTGATCAGAAGTATCGTTCTTCAGCATATCAATTTACCTGGGGCTTTTTTTTTTGTCTCTTTCGTGTCCATTCAGACTTTATTTTTAGGTTTCTTTTCCTCTTGCCCTAAAATATTTTATTAATGTTAGGAAGTTTCTGTTGTAAAAGTTGTGCATTGTTTCCTTGTTTACCTTGTAGTTCCATGGCTTTCTTAGATGTTTTGGCTAAAAAGCATCAACATGACATGCAATTGACTAATGGATATTTGGTAGCTTAGTTCCAAAATATGAAGCTAGAGGCAGAATTGTGGGTGCGTCCCTGATGGCCAGTTCAGGGTTGTTGTAGAAGGTTGGCAAGAACAGCAACTGCTTCGGGTGACAACCTGGGGCATTGGGGAGGGACATGGGACATACCACCTCTTTCTTGTTTTTTTTTTTGCATCAATCTGAGAGAGCTCACAAGCTCAAAAGGGATAGATGTTGTTAGTTCCCTTGCCAAGGAGCTGTTTTACTCAGCAATTGCCTTTGGACACACCACTACATGGTTTGAATATTTTTGCACAGCATCAAGTGAGTACTGCCAAATATGTTTTCACTTTTAGATTTGCATGGCAGGACCTGATTTTTGTAATCTCTGATATAAAGTAAAAAGCCTTGAACCTATTTCCTTAAGTGCTGAAAAGATGTTTCTTTAAGTCTGTTGTCAGTGTTTGAGCTTTTGCAGGTTTATACCCCAGAATTAGAGTTTTTATAAAGCAAAATGATTTGACAGTATAAGATGAAGATAATCCTGATAAAGTTGCTTTTCTTTCAACCAGTATAATTTTTGTAAGGTTTTTTTTTTCTCCCTGGAAGTCTACAAAACAGCTTTCTTGTATGAAGACTTCTGATGACCTGCTAGCATGGACCTTAGAAGTCATGTCCTCACCATCCCACCCCTCCATTTCCCTGCACATTGGAGGGGGTGGAAGCCAGGACCTGTATATGAATACAGTATTTTGTTCTCACTATTTGTGCCACTTTTTTCTTCTCATTGTTTTCACATTTTGCTTTGAATGTGGAACCAGAAGTAATCTGTCAAAGTCATTCTGTTTAAAATGTTCTTATTTCAAGATTGTTGTAGAAATATTTACCTTTTCTGTTCCGTGTGAGTGGTATTTCAGTTTTTCTTTCTTCTAATCTGGCAGAGCAGAATAAAGTCCTTTATTTTTGGATGCTTTAATATGTCATTTCCAAGTGTCTGTTTTTGCACTTGGTGTCTTTTTTTTTTAAAGTCATGGTTGTGTCTCCTGGAGTAGAATACATGAGTAATAATCACCCATCTTAGAATATTCCCATTCAAGAGATGCTGAGGGGCTTATTTGCTAAAGGTTTTCTCCCACTGTGTGTCTGTGGGGAAAAATGCTTAGTAAATAGGGCCTTGAAACAGTAAAATTGTACACCTAGCAGTGCAGTCCCTTTTAAATGTTGGTTTTGGCAATTCCTTCCTTAATGTTGCTTTGCTGATCAAGTACCATTTCCCATTGATACTCTTAAGGTGTGTATACACTAGGCGCATTGCAACATGTAATGCAACCTAGCCTGCAACATTTTTGTCTAGTTGGAACATGTTGTGAATGGCCGTGTGCATGCTATGTGCATTCACTCCATGCTTGTTTAGATCTAAACTTTGTCATTTTTTGCTGCAAACACAAAGGCACGCCCAGTGTTAGTTGAGACGCTGTTTGGAGCACTTCTCTGATTAGTACGTGCTCGTGAATTAAGTGGATCTCTGACAGTGCACGCTTCATGTACGCTGTGTGCCCTAGTTAGCTAGAGTTTTGTTGCAGGTTGCATTACATGTTTGGATCACACAGTGTATCTCCAGGAACAAGCAGGAATGAGTCCTCACATATGGGTACGTCGGAACCGACGGAGCCTGCGCGGGAAAGCTCCCCAGCTTCCCAGAAAGGAAGCTTTTGGGGCCTCCCACAGCGCATGCGCGCTGCCTTCCCGCCTTCCTGACCAACTCTCCTCAGTTCTTCTTTTTCTGCGGAGCCAGCAGGTCGTGTTCCTGTCACCGCTGAAGAAATTGTTATTTTAATTTGTTTCTTTGACCGCGTGTCTGCCTTCCCCGATTCCGGACCGGTACCGCCGGTCTTTTTTCATTTATTTCTTAAAAAAAAAAAAAATTACTTTTTCCTCACTTGGTGTGTTTATTCTGTGAGGCCTCTAGGCCTTCTCAGATTCTCCCTCATGGAGAAACCAGCCTCTGGTTTTAAAAAATGCACCAAGTGTACCAGTACTATTTCAGTCACAGATACCCATGAATGGTGTCTTAAATGTTTGGGGCCTGACCATTCCATTCTGGATTGTCCATCCTGCTCTCTGATGTCCAAACGGGGCTTACAGAACAGAGCAGCCAAGTTTCATATGCTGTTTTCTGCAGATACTCCAGCATCAACATCCTCCAGGTCTTCCTCTCCTGATGGATCTCAGGTAACCAAACATTCTTCAGGCAGGTCCTCAAAGGGCAAATCTCCCTCTAAGCAGCGAGAGGCCCTTGGCTTTGACCCTGAGGACCCTGCCCCAGCCAAACAACCCCGGCGGGAAGCTCCGGCTTCCAAAGCTCCTCCTATGGGGTTACAGGTAGACATCGACCGATCACCTGTTAGACTGCTCTGGGGTACCGGCTAACACCGGTACCGACATCCAGGCAGTTGTGGCGTCTATGGGTACTACGGTACAATCCATGCAGCAGGCCATACTGGCTTTCATTAACGCTGCAACGCCCTCGGTACCGCGACAATCGGTTCCGACTCCGGTTCCGGTACCACAACCGATACCGGTACCCAGAGCATCTACTTCCAGTAGTATGCCGGTTCCGGTCTCTGGTTCCGGAGATTTTCTCGATACCAATCCGGTTCCCGGTACGCCCGATGTCGATACCAGTCGGTACGCGTATCGATCTCTGGAAGCTTATAGGCAGTACTTTGAATCTTCTGAAGATTCTGATACCTCAGATGATTCTGCTGATGTCTCTTTTACTCTTCCTGAGGAGCCCTCTTCTCCAAAAAGGAGAATGTCTCCTCCAGAGGATTTGTCCTTTCAAGACTTCATTATTGAAGTAGCTAAAGGACTCTCCATATCTGTAACCTCTGAAAAGGAACCTAGAGCAAAAAAATTGGATATTTTAGGATACTCTAAGGTTCCCAAAGAGGCAGCCACCTTACCCATACATGAAATTCTTCAAGAACACATGATGGATTTGTGGGAGGCTCCTCTCACCCTATCTCCACATTCTCGACGTTTGGACACCATGTATCGGGTTCCTCCTTCTCCTGGTTTTCAAAAAACTCAGCTCCCTCACCACTCTATTGTGGTGAAGTCTGCTATGAAAAAGATAAAGAGTACCAAAAGGCACTCTTCTACCCCTCCAGGAAGAGAATGTAGGACTCTGGATGCTTTTGGTAGAAAAATCTTCCAAGCTAGCATGCTTATTGCCAGAATCAATTCATACAGCCTCTATATGGGCATGTTTTTGAAAGAGATTGCACTGAAGATACGTCATTTTCTCCCCTTTATCCCAGAGGATAAAAAGGAGGAGTTCCTTCTTTTGCTAAAGCAAACTCAAGATGTTTCAAAGTTCTCCAACAGAGCAGCCTTTGACTCTTTTGAGGGAGCTAGCAGAGCCTCCGGCATTGCCATAGCTGCTCGCAGACTTGCTTGGCTCCAGGCCTCTGATTTGGAGCCCTGGGTACAAGAAGGCTTGGGCAATCTGCCCTGTACAGGTGAAAATCTGTTTGGCAAGGAGTGGCAAATCAAAGCCACTCAAATGGATGCAGAGAATGCTGCTTTAGATAGACTTTCTAAGTCTACCTCTACCCCTGCCAAGAAAAAACCTTTTAAGAAGCCTTTCTATAAAAAAACCAGATTTTCCACGAATACTGGCCAGCAAGCTTCCCAAGTTCGCTTTGCTCCTAAGCGTCAGCAATCTAAACAGGCCAGAACAAAGTCTACAGGGGCTGCTACAGTCCAGCAGTCCCAACCCCCTCAGAGTTTTTGACTTGATTCTAGAGAACTTAACCTTTCTGGCTCTGCAACAACCAGAGCCTCTCACCATTCCAGGAAGGTTAACTCATTTTGCTCCCAGATGGGAACAAATCACATCAGAACAGTGGACCCTCTCTATCATCAGAGAGGGCTACAAACTACATTTCTCCAGCCTTCCTCCCCATACCATGGTGAGACAATTCAATTCTCCCCCATCTCTCCTGTACCTGTTGGGTAAGGAGGTGACCACTCTTCTCACCCAAAAGGCAATAGAAGAGGTTCCTCTTCCTCAACAAGGGTCAGGTTTTTACTCCCCTTATTTTCTCATTCTCAAGAAAACAGGGGGGTACAGACCCATTCTGGATCTCAGAGAATTGAACAAATTTCTGTACAAGGAGAAATTCAAGATGCTTTCTCTAGGCACTCTCCTTCCATACCTACAGAGTCAGGACTGGCTTTGTTCTCTAGATCTCAAGGATGCGTACACACATATACTCATCCATCCATCCCACAGAAAATTCCTACGGTTTCTGTTCCAGGGAAAACATTTCCAATACAGAGTACTTCCCTTCGGTCTAGCCTCTGCTCCAAGGGTATTTACCAAATGCATGGCAATAGTAGCTGCATTTCTACGCACTCTGGGAATCTTTGTCTTCCCATACCTGGACGACTGGCTCATCCGAGCTCCATCTCAGTCCGAAGCTCAGACTTCCCTGGACCACACCAGACGCATACTGCAGTATCTGGGACTCGTCATCAATCTGCCAAAGTCTCAACTCACCCCTACTCAATCCCTAGAATTCATAGGGGCCTGGCTAGATACCACCACTGTAAGGACCTATCTTCCTCAGGCCCGTTGCCACCGTCTAGTGCACTTGGCCTCTCAAATTCAGTTCAGAAGCCACTTGACTGCCAGAGAGATGCTACAACTGCTAGGCCACATGGCATCCACAGTTCATGTGGTGCCTTATGCTCGCCTACATATGAGAGCAGCTCAATGGACTTTGTCCCCCCAGTGGACCCAAGCATCAGGAGCTCTCTCAGACCAAATAGCAACCTCAAAACGTCTTTTTTGGTCTCTCCAATGGTGGATATCCACTCAAAATCTGTTGTTGGGGGCCCCCTTCCAACCTTTGTTACCCCAAGCAACTCTCACTACAGATGCCTCCCAAACAGGTTGGGGAGCTCATCTCCAAGACCTCTCCACTCAGGGCACTTGGTCTCCACAGGAGACCACCCTTCATATCAACCTTTTGGAGCTGCGAGCAATTTTCCTTGCTCTCAAGGTCTTTCATACCCTCCTCATCAACATGACAGTCCTTGTTCATACCGACAATCAAGTAGCCATGTTCTACATAAACAAATAAGGAGGGACTGGCTCTCTGTCGCTTTGCAACGAAGCTCTAAAATTGTGGGCCTTCGCCAGAGAGCATCAAATCCATCTCCTGGCAGTATACCTCCCAGGAATCCAAAACTCTTGGGCAGACAGACTCAGTCGAGTTCTGCTTCCACACGAATGGTCCCTGCACATGGATCAGGTACTCAGAATCTTTCAGAAATGGGGAACCCCGGACATAGACCTGTTTGCAAGTCCGTGCAATGCCAAACTTCCCCGGTTCTGTTCCAGAATTCCGTGTCAGGGAGCTCAGGCCAAGGATGCCTTCCTCCTTCATTGGGGTCAGGCCTTCCTGTATGCCTTTCCACCCATTCCTTTGATTCCCAAGACTCTGTTCAAACTTCAGAGGGATCAAGGATCTATGATCCTCATAGCTCCACGCTGGCCACGCCAAGTGTGGTACCCTCTACTTCTGCATCTCTCCCAGGCACCCTCCCTGGATCTGGGAGCTGCTCCAGACCTTCTGTCTCAAGAGGAGGGGACTTTGTGGCACCCAAACCCCAAGTCCCTTCACCTCAGAGCTTGGTTACTGAAGGCCTAGACCTTCAAGACTTCAATCTTTCTCAACAGGTGAAGGATATCCTCCATGCATCTAGGAAACCTTCCACCAGGCGTTCTTATGCTTTTAAATGGAAAAGATTTTCCATTTGGTGTGCTGAAAAGGGTCTTAACCCTCTAGCACTACCTTTGAATTCTTTACTCGAATATCTCCTGCATCTTTCCAATGCAGGACTTAAAACAAATTCTGTAAGGGTCCATTTGAGTGCTATTGCAGCATCTCTTCAGCCTATCAATGGACAACCTGTTTCCTCTCATCCTCTTATTGCAAGATTCATGAGGGGTCTAACTTTAACTAAACCTCCCATTCGGCCTCCTCCGGTGGCATGGGACTTAAACGTGGTTCTTGGTCAGCTTATGAAGCCACCCTTTGAACCCTTAGCCACTACCTCCTTGAAATTTCTTTCCTGGAAAGTCATTTTCCTTATTGCAATCACTTCTGCTCGCCGCATCAGTGAACTGCAGGCTTTAGTGGCTAATCCACCTTATACAAGGTTCCATCATGATAAGGTAGTCCTTAAGACAAATCCTCACTTTATGCCTAAAGTGGTCTCACCTTTTCATCTTAATCAAGAGGTATATCTACCTGTCTTTTTTCCAGCTCCTCATGCATCCAGTGCAGAGAGGAACCTACATACGTTAGATTGTAAAAGAGCTCTTGCCTTTTACATCCACAGGACACAGCAACATCGAAAGTCTTCCCAGCTTTTTGTTGCTTTTGATCCTTCTCATTTAGGACTTTCAGTCTCAAAAAGAACACTGTCCAATTGGATTGCTCAGTGTATTTCTTTTGCTTACCAGAGTAAGAACCTTTCTCTGGAAGGCCATGTCACAGCTCACGATGTGAGAGCCATGGCCACATCTATGGCTCATCTTCATTCTGTATCCATCGATCAGATCTGTCGAGCAGCCACCTGGGCCTCGGTTCATACCTTCACAGCCCATTACTGCTTGGACAAGGACTCCCGCCGGGATGCCTTGTTTGGTCAGGCTGTCCTCAGACACCTGTTCCATTCTTAAACAACTCCTGCCCACCTTCCCTGAATGGATGCCTGAGATCCATAGGAAGATGAGGAACCCTAGGGGGGGGGGGAATCTCCCCGGCATCTTAGCTAGGGAGTCCCCATATGTGAGGACTCATTCCTGCTTGTTCCTGGAGATAGCATAGTTACTCACCTGTAACAGGTGATCTTTGGGAACAGCAGGAATTAGTCCTCACAACCCACCCACCTCCCCTAGGAGTTGTATCTCTCTCTCTCTCTTTCCTTTCCTCTCTCTATTGTCTCAGCTTTAAACTCGAACTGAGGAGAGTTGGTCAGGAAGGCGGGAAGGCAGCGCGCATGCGCTGTGGGAGGCCCCAAAAGCTTCCTTTCTGGGAAGCTGGGGAGCTTTCCCGCGCAGGCTCCGTCGGTTCCGACGTACCCATATGTGAGGAGTAATTCCTGCTGTTCCCAGAGATCACCTGTTACAGGTAAGTAACTGTGCTATACACACCTTTACATCTGTATGTTATCCAACAGGGACACACCCTTCCACTCACAATTTAAAGAACAAATTGTATCCAATTCAAGATGGAGACTAGCAACTAAGTATGAAATTTTAAGCACCTTTATAAAGAGTGGGCATAACAAACATAAAAAGGGTTATTCTGTCCCACGAATAGTGAGGGGACATCCCAACAGCTATTCGTGGCCCTTCCCGTTGGCATCTAACTTCCCTGCTGGTTGTACGGGGAAGTTAGATGGGGGCAGGGAAGGGGCGGATCGGGGTTGGAGTTAGGGTGGGCAGTGGGCAGTTGCCGGCCCTGGACGTACAGCACCAATTCTAATGTCAGCCCTGTACGTCCAGGTCTGGTGACTTATATGGGGAAGTTAGTCTACCTCTGAAGTGGAATAACTTCCCCAAAGTGTGGATGGGGCAGGGGGGGCTGAGGACATTCCCCGCAGCCCGACCCTGGCCTTAGGTGGCCCGATTGGGGGTTGGGCTGTGTGGAATACTTTGAAGGAGCTGGCGGCCAGGATCACGGCTTTACAATGGAGCCGTGGTGCCATGGCAACCAGATGCCATGGTGCTGCGGCTCCATTGTAAAGCCCTGATTGAGTTAGTCGGGCATGTCCTGTACATGCAGGCCGGGCTGAATCACACTCCCAGCCTGCATGTACAGGACTGTCTGTGATTCTGATCCTTGTGGGATTAGAATCGCGACATCCTCTGTACGTCTGGTTTAGACTGGACGTACAGAGGGCTCTACGTCCGGGACGGAATCGGGTCTAAAGCCTACAGTGTTACTTAGAAAGTCAGCAGGATAATATAAAGCACAATAAGAAAAAGCAAACTCTGATGTATTTACTGGTTTACACAGTATCAGGGGTGACACATTCTCAGGATGCTAGACTCTTCAGCTTCCAGGGGCTATGTTCCGTTCTGAGTCTGTTACGGGATAAAGTAATATCTAGTTCTCTTCTATTCTTATGAAATGCTTCATTTATAAAACTCAGATTTATAAATAATCTTTTGAGTTTTAGAAAGGCACTTAAAGCCTACCCGTTTCCAAGTGAGGGTATCTAAATCTCCTATTTTATTTAAATTTCAATACTGATAGTTGGAGGGTTGGATTGTGTCCATTGTTATGATAGACAGAGCAAATTACAAAATTATTTATGTATGAATGATTATGTATGGTTTTTATTACATTTTGCCTTGGGCTATTTGAAAAGGTAGCTGAAATATCCAATAAATGAAATTAAATGACATATCAAATGTTGACATCGGGGGAAATTGCTACTGTCCTATTGCATCTGAGCAAAATAAACTGAAATAAAATTCATTTTTTTTTTGATTTGGCAGTTTCCTGTTTCATTTGAAACTCGTCTTTACTGGGCCTTCAGCTCCATGAGCCATCATTTGCAAATAGCTAAGGATTTTACCTATTTTGAAATCCCATTCTCCATGCCACGTAGCGTGGCAATCACATTGACTTCCTTGGCTACAGTTGTAAACAGTGGCTCTCTCCAGAAAGTATACTTGGAGTCTGACCACTAGGTATTTTCACTGTGAAACAACTCCTTGAGGGTGGCTAAAGTCAAACATTTCTTTACTAGCTGCAGTTAAGACCATGCTGATAGAAGGAAAGTATGCAGAATGCACTGCCAGTATACACACAGTAGTATGTTTGTTTAAGGAATATGTTTTTGGAAGTACTTAAAGGATGGTGTAAGGATGCCATGATCCTCCTCTAGATTTGGGCAACTGCTTCATTTGCTTCCCTTAATCTGTCACTGAATACTCAGTAAAATGTTTCAGGTATCTGAGATGGAGCATATGGAAGCTTTTTGAACTCTCTCCTCTACCTCCAGTTAAATATCCTGGATTGCAACTGCTGTTTAGTGAGAGCTTCCACTCATTGTATTCAAGGGGTGATGACGAATGTTAAATAGAATGAGAAGAGTGCAGAAATAATGAGCTGCCCTTGAGTCATGTTTTCTGTCTTCTAATAGATTAATGCTTTTTCTCTGTCCCTAAAAGACTACTAGACTAATGCTGTTCCTTGGTCAGCTGAGAAGTTGAGGCTTGGGATTTAAGCAGGTAGTTGGATCTTTCCTATGTCTAGGATTAAGCCTTGTAACTTTTTTTGGTTCATTTGTTGGATACCAAAGACTTCTTACGTTAAAACAAATTGAGACTTAAGCAAAGCTATGGGGTTGTTGTTGTTGTCTGGCCTTGTTTGTTACAGGAACTGTGTTTTAGAAGGGTACCAAGTTGAGTGCTGGCATGTCGACCCCCCCCCCCCCTTGATCTCTGGGAATTTCCTGAAGTTCAGTTTAACAGACAGAAGAAAAAAGGATCCAGAAGATTCTTGCTAACCTAGAATGCTGACGTATCGGGTAGATCCATGAGGGACTTGGTTGAATTCTGCAACATGGGAAGCCCATAAAAGGATTCTATGAGTTCTAGAAGAAACTCTATCCCTGAAATGCAACTTAAGGGCATGTTGCATGGCCAAGAAGTCTAACCAGTAGCAGATTTCCTACTTACTGCTGGTTAATTTCATGCCTACAAAGGGTCAGCACACCAATACATCAGTACAAGATTACCTCACCTTGGACCACCACCACACAGACTCAAAGAAGTACATACATAATCACACCCACACACTGCAACCATATGTTTTTAAGTAAGCTGTTTAAGGATACCTACTGCCTGCCTACTTCTAAAGTAACCAGAATGAACATTTAAAGGAGGTAACGATAGGGCACGATGCATTGTGCAGCTTTTCATTTTGAAAGGAGGGAATTGCCATATAGGCTCATCAGTAAGGAGTTATTGTTTGTCCCTTGGGGTAAGAGAGCCTATGCATGAAATGTAACAAATTCTTAGTTTTGCCATGTCTTACTGAGCCTTTCACCTTTTTTGGGTTTGAACTTTAGTGCTGTCATGACCCCTGTCTTACTATTCCTTGCAAATAAAGGTGGGTACAAGTATCTGTTTCTACTTTGCAGTTGAAATGCTGTGAGGAAGTGTGTTAATTCAGGCCTGGTACATTAATGGGGCCCATGCCTTTGAACTTGTATAAGAACTAAGAGGGAGATGAGAGGGGGAAATGAGCATAGCTAAAGCATTTAGGCAGAAGTATGACTGCAATGGAAATGCACGGTACATAGAAGAAAAACTGGTCTCATGGGGCTGAAACTTGGACAGATTTGGATGAGATTTCTAGTCTTTTATAAAGCAGCATCGATGAGTAAATCTTGGAAAGAGAGCTATTAGCATTCTCAGTAGTTTGAAAAAGGATGATTTGAATTTGTCTTGTAAGGAGAACTCACATTTCTAAGCAAGCTCTATCCACTAAGGCTGTCTTCCCAAATATTGCATTCCAGAGTGTGTTGTTTTTCTGGCTCTCTTCATGTTTTGATTTTTCAAAGGTTGTGTTGTGGTTTTTTTTTTTTTTTTTTTTTTAAAGCAAGCAAGCATTGGTCAACAATATTTTAGTTCTCCAGCAGGCTGTATCTCTGGAAGCTGTGATGTCACACCATTGCCAGGATTCCTTCTGTTCAGAGACTTAAGCTTAAGAAGTACGAGACTTATTAAAGAGTGGAGGAGTGGCCTAGTGGTTGGGGCAAGGTACTTCAGGCCGGAAGGTCGGGGGTTCAAATCCCACTAGAGGACAGCAACTTTGGGCTGGAAGGACTGGGGTTTCTAGTCCCACAGATGCTCCTTGTGGTCTTGGGCAAGCCACTCAACCCTCCATAGCCTATGTTCCCTGTAAAATAGTTATCTCCAAGTTATAATGCCCTGTTCAATGTAATTTCAGTTTGTTCAATGTAAACCGCACTGATGCAGAATAGCGCGGTATATAAGAAAATGTAAATAAAAATAAATAAATAAATAAAAAAATTAAACCTCAAGGTAGAATGAAACCAATTTATACAATGTTTTTATTTACCTTCACAGAACTTATAAAGAGTAGGGATCCAGGTTATATGAGGCATCATAGAGTTAAGAAGATGAACCTAATATAGAACTGTCTAGATCTTCTAAAATGCCATAAAATGCATACATTTTAAAAATATTTATTTATTCTATTTAAGTGGTTTATATACTGCCTAGCCTTAGACTCAAGGTGGTTTACAGGGTAATGCAAACGTAACAAACTGTACGTGGAACATGAACAGGGTGTGATGTAATTTAACTTAGATTAACTTAAATTAACTTTGAAGTAGTTGGAAACATAAGTTATACATAGAATTAACTTAAAATAAACACTGAGGAAGTAGTTACATTTTGCATAAGTTACATTTTATATTAGGGCATAAGCATAGAAGAGAGTATGGTCGGGTGAGAATGGGTGACATACTGCATGTTGGAGCGAGTTGAGTGTATGGACAGGGGAGGACTTAGATTGGGTGGGGGAGTTGGGGGGGGGGGAGAGGAAAAAGAGAAGTGGGTGTAAAGAGGATGGATTAAACCATAACGAATTGCAGAATAAAATACTTGGGAAGATAGCCTTTCTAGATATACAGAATTCTTCATAAATATTCAACTTCCTTTTAAGTATAGGTAAAACCACAAGCAGTAATGGACACATTAGAATTTTGTTGCATTCTTCATTGGTATGTTACACTTGGGTTAGTATAACATATTTTGAAAATATTTTTTTCCATTCTTTGTTCATGAGCATGCTGTTCCTTCGGTTTACTTGTACTCTGGTGGTTTTGCTTTCTCACTGAACTGTAGCACCCAGCATATTTTCTTAAGCCGTTTTATTTTTTTTTAAATATTATTTTTGAAATGTAATCCTTTCTTCTAGATTCCCTTTAAGTATATTCTAAAACAAGTTCCATTTTCCCACCTGCTTCATAGTATAACTTGACCGAACAATAATGAAATTTGGCAAAAAGCGAGATCTATTGGATTCCTATGGGAAACCCCTGTCTCATTCTAGTCCTAACTCTTTCCAGCTGAGTATACTGAGTCAGAACTCGGTTTGATTTCTATTAGACTCTCTGTAGTTAGTGTTTGATGACATTTACAGTGAAATGCACACGTTTTTGTGCATATCATAAGGTTCTTAACCTGAATTCTTCTTAGCTCCTGCTTTCCATGAATTTTTCTTATACTAGCCTTGAACTTGTAAATTTTTCATAGATACAGTAAAGCACCATTGAAAACAAGTTCTGATTAATGACCTTCATAAAACATGTGGCAAGTAAGGTTACATTTTTTTCCTTTAAAACAAGTTTAATAGTGTCTGAAACCTTTTAGGTTTTACTGCTTTAAAGCAGTTCTGCAGTTTGTTTTTCTTGTGTGGAGGTCTTCTTTGTGTTGTCCAGTTTTTTTAATAGACACATTCATATACATTTTGGAACATTACTTCCTGATTTTGTTCAAACATTAGCTAGCTATTTTTAACATTTTTCTGCTTTTCTTTTTCTCTTGAAGGTTTTTAAATTCTTCCCACCCTGCTTTTAGTACACAAGAGGGCAGTGGTTGCCTACACTTCTGGATCCTTATCTGCCACCTACGGGGCACCAGGTCAGCGCTGAAAGACTGGCCTCATGTGCTAGTCAAAATAAAAGGGAGGCATATCAACATTTTACTTTCTAACACTCCCAAACCTGTCCCGAATTACTTTAAACAGGCAGAATATGACTTTCTGATGGCCTGGCTTAGGCCAATGACTTATAATCTTTAGGAAGACTTGAGGTGTTTTGCTACACAATAGATCATTTCTCCCAGATTGTACTTTTAGATGAGACCTTGTATGCTATCTCCAGGAACAAGCAGGAATACAGTCTTCATATATGGGTGACATCCCTGATGGAGCCCGCGCGGGAACGCTCTCCAGCATCCAATAGGAAAACCTTTGGGAGCACTCCACTGTGCCTGCATACCTGCCTTCCCAACTTCTCTCCTCAGTTCTTTGCTTTCCGCAGAGCCAATAGGACACACTGTCCTTTCACTGCTGAAAAACGTTTTTTGGTGCCCTTTGGAGTTTGTCGTGATTTTTTGCCTTCTTGTTGACGCTGGTACCATTGATTCGGACACCGGTCCTGATATTTCTTTTTCTTTTCGATTGATTCTCATCTCTGGCCTAGGCCTCTAGGCCACCATAGCCTTGTCTTTACTCTTCAAAGACAACTTTTTCAGTATGGAAAAGCCAGTCAGTGGTTTTTATAAAAAAAAAAAAAAAAAAAGTACCAAGTGTGCTAGTACCATTTCGGCCACTGATAAACATGACTGGTGTTTAAAATGTTTGGGTCCTGACCATGAATCCACTTCTTATCCTTTTGTGTCAGCAAATGACAGAGAGGGGACTCAAGCAGAGCCAGGCAGTTTGGATTGTTGTTTGCCTTGGACCCTGTTTCAGTGGCTTCCATTTCATCATGGGCATAGACTTCTTCTCATGGGTCTCAGGCTTCTTCAAAGTCCAAACGCAGAATAAGTCAAAATCTGTGGCTGTTTCCAAATCTTCGGCATCGAAGACCGATTCCAATGCCAGAGAAAAGTCCCAAAATAAGCATCGTGATTCCACTAGAGATGTTTTCGATGCAGATAAGCCAGCCATACAGCTCCAGCAGGACAGTGCGTTCTCCAAAGCACAAGTGGGACTCCAGGACGCTCCCGAGGCATTGACCGCCAGAGAACTACTTGTTCCTTGTTCTGGGATGGTGGCTCAGAGCCCTTTATGTGAGATTACCCAGACATCAGCCAGCATGCGCTTGTCCTGGGAGATGGCAATCAAGAGGAGTTTGGCAGCACTCCTGACAGCCTCTGTACCTGTAACATCGAGAGCTTCAGGAGTTCAGGCTTTAGTACCGAGCCTACAGACAAGCACCGTATCGGCCCTCAAGCCGGCATTGTCAGAGCATCCAAGGCCAATTCCTCAGTTGGAAACGGTTGATGCCCCTGGTATCCTACAGACTCTGGTTCTCCTTCTGCTTGGTCCCGATACCTTGGAGTATCTGTATCAACATTGACCATCGGCTTCCATGAAGCATTGAGGTTGAAGCCATGATCACCGATACTTTGATTTCTTGCCGGAGTCTGATACAAGTTCTTCAGAATCTGAGGTGAGGTCACTCAATTCCTGGGAACTTCCTGAAATCCCTTTGGACCTTTCACTGCCTCAGGGCTTCATCCGTGACATGGCAGCAGGGCTCTCCCATCATGGTAGCCTCGGAAAAGGAACAGAGGGCCAAAGAATTGGAGATACTCCAATATCCGGAACACAACAAGCGAGTGGCATATGGAGGTCACAGCTGCTTTTATTCAGTAGAAACACTTATGCGTTTAAACAGTAGCCTTCCTCAGGGGATAGACATAATGTGCAGGCTATGGCAAAATAATAGCATAGTAAATGATGGCAGATAAAGACCAGCATGGTCCATCTAGTCTGCCCAGTAAGATGGCAAGAGTAGGTGCACATGCTGCTCTGTGCAGGCCACCCCTCCCCATGTCTTTGTTTAGGCAAAGGTGTCCTACATGGAGCGGTGGGTTCACCCCATGTCTTTGTTTAGGGGTGAACCCACTGCTCCATGTAGGACACCCCTATTTGTTGAGAAATTAGATAGTTAAGTTTATTTTGATTTTATCCTGTTGCTGTAAAGGGATCCACTGTGTCTGTCCCATGCCATTTTGAATTCTGTCACTGTGTTTGCCCCCCACCACTTCGATCGGGAGGGCATTCCAAGCATCCACCACCCTTTCAGTGAAAAAGTATTTCCTGACATTGCCTTTCAATTTACCCCCTTGCAGCTTCATGTTATGCCCTCTAGTTTTACAGCTTTCCCGTCTTTGGAAGAGGTTTGTTTGTTCATTATTTCTCTTTAAGTATTTAAAGATCTGACTCATATCTCCCCTATCCCTCCTCTCCTCCTCCAGAGTGTACATATTTAGGTCTTCAAGCCTCTAATCATAAGGCTTCCGACGCAGGCTCCAAAATCATTTTGGTCGCCTTCCTCTGACCAGTTTCCAGTCTTTTTACATCCTTTGCAAGATATGGTCTCCAAAACTGAAGACAGAATTCCAAGTGAGGCCTCACCAGTGACTTATACAGTGGCATTAGTATCTCTTCCTTTCTGCTGGTAATTCCTCTTTATATGCAACCCAACATCCTCCTGGCTTTCACCACTGCTTTGTCGCACCATTTTGCCACCTTGAGAGCCTCAGAAATAATCACACCAAGGTCTTTCTCCTGGTCCGTGCACACCAACCTCTTGCCCCCTATCGCGTACATTTCCCTTGGATTTCTGCTTCCCAAGTGCATGACACTGCACTTCTTCGCATTAAATCTTAACTGCCAAGCATTAGACCATTCTTCCAGCTTTTGAAGATCTTTCCTCATGTTATCCACTCCCTCAGGGGAGTCCAATCTGTTGCAAATTTTCATGCTATCTGCAAAAAGACAGACTTTTCCATTCAGTCCTTCAGCAATATCACTCGCAAATACATTGAACAGTGCCGGGTCCAGGACCGAACCTTGGGGCACCCTGCTAATCACCCTCCTTTCATCCAAGTGAGCTCCGTTTACCATCACCTTCTGTTGTCTATCAGTCAACCAACTTCTGATCCAGTTCACCACCTTGGGACCCATCCCCAAACTACTGAGTTTATTGATAAACCTCCTATGAGGAACAGTATCAAAGGCTTTGCTGAAATCCAGGTAGATGACATCCATCGCATGCCCCTGATCTAGTTCTCTGATGACCCAGTCAAACAACTCAATCAAATTGGTTTGGCAAGATCGTCCTTTGGTAAAACCATGTTGCCTCAGATCATGCAACCTGTTGGTTTTGAGAGAGTCCACTATTCGCTCTTTCATGAGCGCCTCCATTACTTTTCCCGCCACTGAGGTAAGGCTCACGGTCCTGTAGTTTGTCACTTCTTCCCTGTAGCTAATCTCCATTCAGTAGCCATTGAGGACATCTGCCAGGCAGGTACTTGGTCCTCCATTCATACTTTTGCTGCCCACTATTGTCTTTTCAGAGACTCCTCTCGGGACATTGTGTTTGGCCAAACTGTACTCCAGCACCTCTTTGGGACTTGTACTCAACTCCTACCTTCCTTCCTGTACTTCTACAGGATACCAGGCGATCACCAGGAAAGTATTGGCTTCCGGAATAGAGTCCAATGGCACACAACTCTTACAAACTTGTCGACTACAGGTTTTTGCTGCAGGGATCGCACTACTCTCTTCCCCTCCCCCCCCAATACCAGTGTGATGTCTGGGAGCTAGTGAGTCCCATATGTAAAGACTGCATTTCTGCTTGTTCCTGGAGATAGCATGGTCACTCACCTGTAACGGGTGATCTCTGGGAACAGCAGGGATCAGTCCTCACAACCCGCCCTCCTTCCCTAGGAGTTATAGAGTTCTTTTCTTTTGTCTTTTTTTCTTCTTCTCTGCTACAAGCTCAACTGAGAAGAGAAGTTGGGAAGGCAGGCACGTAGGCGCAGTGGAGTGCTCCCAAAGACTTTCCTGTTGGACGCTGGAGAGTGTTTCCGCATGGGCTCAGTCAGGGACATCACCCATATGTAAAGACTGATTCCTGTTGTTCCCGGAGATCACCTGTTACAGGTGAGTAACCATGCTATATGTGCGAGATATATTTATTTCAATTTACTGGTGCTGGTTTGTCATTTTCCTGCTTTGAGCAGATATCTTGGAAAACCCGGTATGAATAAGTATTGGCAAAGGTTTTACATTTAATAGGTTGGGTTTTTTTTTAAATGTTTATTTTGTTAAAGCCAAGTACAACAGTTTACAACAAATGAGTGTGCTTATACATTCCTCAGCAAAATACCTTGCCTTTGCCTAGCTCCTGCATGTGTCAAAGATAGTGAAAACAAAGGTACTTTTGATGTCTGGTTATTCCCACAGAGCCTGGTTAGCCACTGCAGCTTCTGGTTAAATGTGTGGTTCAAACAACCTGCCTTGGGGGATAAATCTCCAAAAATTGGCAGTGACAAAAGCTTCTGAACATTAACATATATTTTTATATTGTGGGTGTTTCCTATAAAACAAATATGAGGGTCTATTAAAAGTGTTTGTAGTATTGCATCACTTATTGAATTTGTGGTGACCATTTATGTTTTGCAAATATTTTTTATTTTTAGAAAAACCATCTTAACATGAACACTGCTCAAGAGACTCAAATGGAGATACATTTCAGCACAGTGAGATATGTTTGTGTTTCTCTAGGCATTATATAAGTTTAATAAAATGTGGAATAATGGATGTGCCATGGAACAGGAGCATAGAGCAATTGGGAAGATATATAGATAGATATGTAGATATATATTTTAAAAAAAGCAACTAGCATCTAAGCATTATAAATATGAGCCCCTGTACTCTTCACAATCTACAGTCAAAAAAGAAATGTCCTTTTTAAATAGGTGGTCTTGGCTTTAAGAGTTGTGCTCTCTTACAACATTGTGAACTGAGCTGCTGGTGTAAATATTGTTTTAGCTCATGATAATTACAAGGGCCTCGTGTACTGGGCAGTAGGAAAATTGGACTTAATTTTTTGAAATCCAGAATTCCTTGATTAGGGGTTTTCCTGTGTTTGCCCTGTTTCTTTCAGAAGGGTTTTGTTTAAACCTTCTTGAATTTATTGTAAAATTGCATAAATATAAAATAAAAAAACAGAATTCCCTTTTTAAAATGTATTGCTACCAATTATATTAATTTAAAAATGCATATTTTGAATTTTGTGTTTGCCTTCTCAAGTCTATCCTGGTGTACCTCCTAGTCGGTTGAGAATATCCACGATGACTATGCATGGCAGATTTACATTGACTGCCTTCATTGCATACAGAGGTTTCATGCATAATCATTGTGGATATCCTAAAAATCAGACTGACTAGGTGGTACACCAGGACCAGCTTGTGAAATGGTGCCTTTGCTGGTATTTAACCGATTGCTCTTCTCTCTTATCTGCATAGATAACATATGTAGATGGACTGCAGTTAGACTAGATTACTGCTCAAAATGGGGGAAGCTAGTATTGTGTGTGTGTGTGTTTGTCCATATATTAAGAATCAAGCTTAAAGCACATAGGATTGTGAGGCGCATTGCCTGCTACTGAGTTAATAGATGCAATACTTATCTAATTTGGGGACTTGGAAAACCAAATGAAGACAAATGACTTATTTAATAACTAGGCACCAGAGAGAGACAGTGGTGAAATGACTTTTACCTATGGATGACCAGTGGCAGAGGACATTTTGAATGTGTATTCCTGAACTTTTCTTGACTCATAGTCCAGTGGTGACTAGCTGATATCTTCTTGCTCTTGCGCCATATATACTTCATAGAACTTCCAAACTTTGCTTACTGTTATTCGCTGACATCTTTGCCATACGATAGCAGTAGTTATAGCAGAATGACCAGGACTACCACAATACTATCATTCTAATCAAAATGTGAGTTTTTGCTTTGACTTGGCAGTTTCTTCTTTTGGCGTCCAACTCGGTTGGAACAGGTTGGGATCTGGTGCCCTGAGCTTTCATTCAAAAGCATTTTGGGCTTTTTTTTTGGCTCTTCACAAACTCAGCCCAGTCATTGTCATGGTTACATTCCTCAGCTGGTGTCCATGCACCTGCGCTATTTCCAGAACTTTGACATCATGGTCCCTAGATTATAGATATTCTCTGTGAACAAGCAGGAATGAGCCATCGTGTATGGGCGACATCCCTGATGGAGCCCTGTGTGGGAATGCTCCCTAGCTCCTACTGAAAGCTGTTGGGAGGTTCCACCATACCTGTGTGCCTCCTTCCCACCTGCTGCCATAACACCATCTTAGATCAGTCTTTCATTTTCTGTGGAGCCCCATAGACGTGTTCCAGTTGTCCTTCACTTGGTAAATTTTCTTTCTCTCCTATGGGGGGGGGGAGGGGATTCTGCACTTCAGGGTTTTGACTAAATGCCTGCCATTGCGGTTCTCTTTTCCCTTTCAGGGTTTTCTTCTGCCTCAATCATTAGTTTTTATTTCTTTTTCCATGGCACCTCTACCTCCTTAGGCGCCGGTGCTCTGGTCGGGGATAACTTCCAAAATTGAGCCATTTTGATTTTGCTGTGGCTATTTTCCCGGGTGACATGTCCAGAAATCTGCCAGTGGGTTCAAGAAGTGTACCCAGTGTGCCACGACCATATCCACCAGGCACTGGTGCTTCCAGTGCCTGTGACCCAGTCATCAGCCCTCTTGTAATTTGTGTTTGCAGATGACAAAAAGAGGACTGAAAGTTTGTGAGAAGCAACATGAATCACTTTTTGGCACTCGCAAGTCTGATCCATCACCTTCAGCATCAACGGCATCAGTTTCTATGGCTTCCAAAGCTGCATCAGACACTGGTGGTGTATCAACATCGAGGAGCTCTCAAGCTCAGTTGGAGTAGAGCACCTGTAGTGCCCTGGAGCATCAGCCATTGATCAATCTCCACCCAAAGACTAGGAAGGATTCGACTGTCTTCATCAACGATGAGAGGTGATCGCACTGAGCACAGACTGAAGATCCTGGTGCATCAGCGTCTGAGCCCATCGAAGCATGGTATTGAGAGTGATGGGGTACTTTCGAGGGGTGCTCATGCGGACCCTCAATGGGAAGAGAGCTCATCCTCAGGACATCAGAGGGGCATCGACAGCCTATTGAGAGCCAAGACCAAGCTGCCGATATCCCTGTAAAGATACTGGTACATCTGTTGAAGTTGCTCGGGCCCCACAGCCTTTGGAATTGGCAGCCATGGAGAAGTGCCTTGTGCAAGTATTCGAGGAACATATTGTGGTGCTTTTGATGGTGCAGCATGCTGGGGCCTCGACTTTTGCTGCACGGATATGGGCAACTTATATAGTCGATCCTCGAGACGCATGCCTTACCTGCAGAATTGAAGGACCCTGACACCGCTACCTGCCCAGCTGATATCCCTCTCTAGTGTTTTGAGGTCTGATGAACCCTCAAAATCTAGAAGAGCATTGGTGCATCATCACTCCCGGAGGCGCTCCCAATCCCTTCTGGTCAGGAGAGAGATCCAGGCAGAAGCTTGGATGCATTTTGACTTCCTTTCTGAGTCTGATTTCTGAAGCCTGGGTGATGATGTAGAACTTGAAGTTCCAGAGACCTGTCTTCTGACAAATCCTCCATTGCTCCTGTTTTCACCTCATGACCTTCCAGGATTTTGCAAGGGACATAGTGAAGGCCATACCATTTTCTTTGGAGACTGAGGATGAGCTCAGGGCAGAAGAGTTGGAGATCCTGCAATAATCCATGGCCCCTAAGAAGGCAGTGACAGTGCCCATGCATCGCATCCTGGAGAGAGTGCAGATGAGAACATGGGAGAGTCCCTTCTCTGTGCCTCCAGTCAGTAGAAGGCTTGATTCAAAGTACAGAATTTAGAAGGCTCTGGATTTCAGAAGCCTCAGCTTCCTCACCACACAGGATACATAGAAAGTACTGACCATCGTTTTTTAACAGATGCAGCAATTTTCAATGCCAAAGATGAATATTGTACCACACAGGTGAGCGATTCCCATTCATCACTCGAAGAAGGGTAATTAGAAGGATCAAGTAACCATTCTGGATGATTGTGGTATGCTCGCTTGTATACTCTATGTACAACCGCTTCAGGATAGCTTCTTTTTTTTAAATGTATTAATCACTGACACTTTTACATGAAACTCATCATTTGTTGGACAGATCTGTCTGCATCGCAATAGTTGTGAATATGGTAAACTATTCTTTAATTGTATAGGATGAAAGCTATTATATTGCAAAAGAGTGTTCCTGTCAGTAGGCTTACAAAACGGAGTTGTTGAGAGTCCCCACAATCTTCTGGAAATGACCATCTAAAAAATGTATGGAAGACTGGTTACAAGCCATCTCAAACTGAATTGCAGGATTACATTGATTCAGATACAGGCAGAAATCTTGAAGAGCCTCACAAACACCTTTCTATAACAGAAAGATGTCGTATAGTTGTCTATATACCTTTTCCACTCCATCACATACTGCATGTAAGGTGAAGAGTAGATTGGATTTCAAACACTTGTATAGACAGATTTACCAAGGATGGGGTAAATGTAGCGCCCATAGCGGTACCAGATATTTGGAGAAAGAATTCATCTTTGTACAGGAAAATATTCCTCTTCAAAGCAATTTCTGCTAGCTGCATGAAAAAGTATGTAGGTACCTTATGGGGGCGGGGCCTACCATTCCAAACCTTCTCCAGTACTGACAATGCTTCATCCTGCAGAATAGAAGTATAAAGCGCTACTATGTCCATTGTTACCAACCATTGAATAGACAAAACATCCCGTACTTGTAAATTTTGTAGAAAATGGGCGTGTCTTTAATATAAGGCTGTATCTTTGGAACCTCATACTTCAAAAATATGTCCCTTTCCTACATGCTTTAAAAGAGAGTTATTGCTTGATAATATTGGTCTTCCTGGAGGGTTCTTCAAGATCTTATGGATTTTAAGTAGCAGGATTTTAAATACCAGGACTCTAGGAAATATTGAATTTAAGAATTTCTTTTCTTTTTCATTCAGAAATCCTGAAAAGTGTCCTTTGAGTAATGATTTCAATATCTTTCTGCAAAGGTTCTGCATCAAACTTAATATAATGATTTTTATTAATAAGCTACCACATAGCCTCTGCATCATAGTATGTCTCTTTTTTTGTTGTTGTTGTTTTTTTAAGTGCCATCAAGTCAATGCTGACTCCTGGTGACCCAGCAGCCTCTGTTTTTCTTGTCAAAGTATGACTGGAAGTAGATTGCCAGGCCTTTACTTCTGAGGCAATGGTGGGTAAAGTGACTTGCCTAAGGTCACAAGGGAGTGCCAGTGGGAATCTAACCCCAATCGCCTGGCTGTTACTCTAACCACTAGGCTACTCTGCCACAATTGCTCCCTCCTTTTATCTACCTGTTTTACACTAAGCTGAGGATTAGTATGTAACTCTTTCAATGCAATACGTTCTTCCCTAGATAAGTTAGGAATACGTGCTCATTCTTAAACGTCAAGAATTCCTTCTTTCAGGGCTTAGGCAAGAACTGTCTCTGATTTGTAAATTTGAATCTTGATAGCTCAGAGCTGAATGTCATCTAAAAAGAGGATGATTAAAAATACAAAATTGTTGACCATAAAATAAAATACAAGGAAGCAGGAGCTGCTGAGTGAGCAGGCAGAACGAGAAATCCTTTCTGTACATAAACGATAAATTGGTCTCTTTGGATCTATTGAGCAGATCGAGCAAGCTGAATAGCTAGGCTAGTGATTTCCGCATACTAGTTTCCAAGTGGATATTTGAGCAAATCAACTGCTGAAAATTCAAGGGTTTTTTCCCCCATCTAATATTTACTAAAGCAGCAAGTAGAACATGTACTATAGGACAGTTCCATTCTGAAGCTCTTTCATGAGTGACTGTTAGAAATATATTCCTCCCCATGCTTCTTGCCAGTCCTGCCACCAAAGTGCTAATCTCTTCAAGGGTACTTGGAAATGATTAGTGTCCGAATCCTGATCTCTCTTGTTAATTTGAGCCCATTTGTTTTCTGCCAGCTTGCAATTATCACTACTACTAGGTAGTAAGCATGGTTGATTGCAACCAAACCAGCAAACATACCTGTCGTAAAGTGTAGAGAGAAGAATGTAAAAAGACATGGGTAAATATAGGAAGGAAGAGGACAGCTTAAAATAGCACCAAACATCAATTTAATCGAATAGAAAATAACCATCTGAATTTTTTTTCATGGTTAAGGGAAAAGCTTTCCAAATGGTTTTATTCTTTTTTTCTAGGTCTTTTTTTTGTCTGAAGTATACCCCTCCCCCCTCATTTTTGTCTTTAGATTCCGTGCATTTGCTCTTGGGAAACAAACACTCCAAAACAAAGTCTCCAAAATATGTAAAAAGCTGCATTTCAGAGTTAAAATTAGAATTATTGTCTTTCTAGAAGCAGGGAAGGAAAAAACTAAAGATTCCTTGTTGTGCTTGGCTGTAGCATTGGACTGAAGACAAAGCCCAGTCTCTCTCGCTGACTAATGTCATCATCGGTGGTTCTTTTCCCACAGAGCAATTTTTGTCTCAATTGAGACCCCTGCAGTCCTTCGTAAGTTCATGTTCTGAGATTAAATCTCATACTTGGGTGGAATTCTAACAAGGGTAATTGTTTCCTCTTTTTAAGTCTGTGGGCATTCTCATCAAGGACTTGCAGGGAAATGTAATAGGAGGGCATGAACGACTACCTGTGCTTTTGACTGGAGTTGGCAACATAGTGTTGTGTTCTGGTGCCGATTTGTGCTTCCTAGCCTTTACTTTTTGTGAAATAATTCAATTAATGAAGCAAGTAGCTTTGTCATGCCCCAGTTTGCTAAACAGCTTGTATGATCTGTCACGGTGCTTTTAACATTTAATAATTTAACATGACCCTGGATGATGAAAACAAAATTCCCAAATCATCCCTCCATTCCAGTCCAGACACATGGGTTGTGCCCCCCCCCCCCACGCCACCCAGCTGATGGAGACTGAGCATGATCAGCTTTGCTAATGTTACCTACTAAGGGCACTGTACATCAGGAGCCTGGCTAGCATTGCTCAATCTCCAGCAGATGGGGGAGCTCCTTGTGCATTTGAGCTATACTTTAGGGATCTTTCAAGCCTGTTTAGGTCTGGAGTGCTTAGTGGAATTGAGCCTTTAAAGTTCTGCTATTTTTGGTTGTAGGAGACAGCAAAACTTAAACAAACGCCCCCCCCACCCCACAAACAAGAACAAAATAAGGTAAATTAACTGAGATGCATTGAAGGGAACACTTACCAGAGCCATATCGATCAATAGGGGAGTGGGTTCTCCTAGCCTGTACTCGCTGCTTCCTAGCGGGGAGTGCCACGAACCGTTCTGGTGCAGTGATGGCCTCTCCTGCAGCAGGGTGCACACTTGGGATCCTCCCTGGGTTCCTCCCTCCAGTCTCATTTCGAAGTGCTGGTGCTGCTGCATCAAGATGAGTTGCTATTTCTCTTTCTCCTAATGCCTTTGCACTGTTGTCGGAGCCCACAGTGGTGTGGGTTTTTCAGAGGGAGGAGCTGGCAACTCTTATCTCTCATTCTCTGGAGGCTCTTAATATGATGGTGGACCCGTCTGTGGAGGAGCTTACGCTGGAAAACCCGCTGTTGCAAGGGCTCTGTCCCCGGCCCCACCCCTAGGATTTTTTCCTGGAGCACAAGGCTATCAAGCAAATGATTGATGCGGAATGGGAATTACTGGAATCCAGTTTGTGGGGGTCCGCACCATGTCTCGCCTATATTCCCTCACCCCTGAGGAGAGAGAGAGCTGCTAGGCTCCCGAAGGTGGAAACCTTTGTGACGACTGTGACCAAGAAAACCACCATTCTGGTTCAAGATGGTGTCGTGCTGCGGGATGCGCAGGATCACAAACTGGAGACCATGCTCAAGCAGGCCTTTTGAGGCAAATATGCTCAACCTACGGATCTTGATTTGTGGTGCCTACGTGGCCCAGGCTTGCCTCCTCTGGGCTCAGGGCCTGATAGACCCGGGCCTGGGGTTGGAGGGAGCCACATTGGAGTCAGGAGCTGCTAACTTGGTGGATGCCTTCTACGACCTGGTTCAAGTGTCATCTAAGAGTATGGCAGTGCTGGCCACTCGACGGCTCCTCTGGCTTCGAAATTCGTCCACAGACGTTTCTTCTAAGGTCTGGCTCACCAAGCTGTCGTTTTAAGGGCAAACTTCTGTTTAGAGAAGTCTTGAAAAGTTGGTCAAGGACCTGGGGGACTCCAAAAGCAGTTGGCTTCTGGAGGATAAGCCTAAGGGAGCCAAATCGGGCGGGACTACCACAGCGTAGCCTAGGAACTTCTGGAAGTTCCGGGCAACTCTCTTTGCTCGGTTTCAGAGAGGGTGGTATCCTGTTAGGGGCAACTCATCCATTCATGGCTGGGGAACTAGCAGAGGGTTCTACCCCTCCCCTGCTGGTTTGCCCAAGAAGCCCCAGTGAAGTGAGGGGGACCAGTGGGGAGGAATGGATCGGGGAAGACTCCGGCTCTTCATCTCCACTTGGGTCCGCGTCACACCTGTGAGTGCTAGAGATAATATGGGAGGGTTTTTTTTTTTGCTACAGTTGGTGCAGCCCATCCCTGACACTTTTCTAGTCTTGCCTTACAAGTTTTATTTTATTTATTTATTTATTTAACTATTTCTTTTATACCGCCCCTTCCAGAGATCAAGGGCGGTTTACATATAACAAGTTAACAGTCATGTACACAGTTCCTAGTCAAGCGGACAGACTGCTTCATTTGGGAACATCTGCCCTGTGCTGACAAACTAAGGCAGGTCAGGTCGATACTCCTATCTTATTTTGTTGACTCCAAGAAGGAAGAATCATTTTGTCCCATACTGGACCTCAAGTTCATCAACAGAGCATTGCGGGTGCCATGTTTTCACATGGAGACGGTGCAATAAGTAATTGTAGCAGTACAAAAGGGAGAGTTCCTCATGTCCTTGGATCTCACAGAGGTGTATCTCCACATCCGGATTCACAGCGAGCACCAGTGTTTCCTAAAGTTTGCAGTGCCAATGGGGCATTTTCAGTTCTGTGCCCTGCTGTTTGAATTGGCCACCACGCACCGCATCTTCACAAAGGTCATGGTAGTCATGGCTGCAGCCTTGGTACAGGAAGGCAATCTTGGACCACCCCTACCTGGACAAATGGCTTATCAGGATGAAGTCCCTTGAGGAAAGCCAGATAGGCACCCGGCGAGTGGTGGAGCTGTTACAGAGCTTAGGCTGGGTGGTGAACCTCCAACAAGATTCAGCTGGCACCAGCTTAAGAACTGATGTATCTTGGGGCATGGTTCAATACTTGGAAGGGCCAGGTGGCTCTCCCACCAGAGCACTCTGGAAAGCTATGGGAGCAGGTATGCCATTTTCTCGTGATGGCCCGGCCTTTGCCTTGGCATTACCTGCAACTCCTGGGCTTAATGGCAGTGACCATAGACCTGGTCACTTGCGCTCAGGCTCATATGAGACCTCTTCACCATGTGATGTTGTTGTGCTGGCCCCTCCCAATGGGATCCACTTGCATGAAGGTTTCCGTGTCTGGGGGAGGTGCGGAGCAGCCTGGGGTAGTGGCTCTCCTCTCTGGCCATGATGGCAGGTCTCCCTTTGGAGGTCCCCATGTGGGTGACTGTGATGACCGACACCAGCCTCGTCGGTTGGGGAGTGCATTGTCTGTCTGGATCAGATTTCTCAGGGCCTGTGGTCGGAGGAGGAATTTGCTTGGTCTATCAACTGGTTGGAGCTCAGAGTGGTGTTCAGGGTCCTATACCACTTCAGACACCTCCCTGTGGGGCCAGGCAGTGCAAGTTGTGTTTTTCATATGTGACTGCGGTGGCCTACATCAATCATCAGGGGGGCATGGTCAGCATGCCGCTGCTGGAGGAGATGGTGCCACTGCTGCAGTGGGCAGAGGACAGTCTTCTAGCCCTCTTGGCAACACGTGGCTGGCAAGAAGAATGTCCAGGCGGATTTCCTGAGCTGCTATTGGGTGGACCCAGTGGAATGGGCTTTGGTGGACTCTGTGTTCCGGATGTTAGTCCGACGCTGAGGTTAGCTGATCATAGATCTGATGGCCTCCATGGCCAATTCCAAAGCAAGCCATTTCTTCAGCAGACAGCACGAACAAATGTCAGAGGGCCTTGATGCATTGGTGTAGCCATGGCTCGAGGGTGACCACCTGTATGTCTTCCTGTCCTGGCTGCTGATTGGGCAAGTACTTCATTGGATTGGGCAGCACTGGGGGCTGGTGATCCTGATCGCCATGGACTGGCCGAGGAGGCCATGGTATGTGGATCTGATTTAGCTGAAGGCAGGGGCCCTGTGGCAGCTCCCTGTCCAGGATGGGCTGCTGGTCCAGGGCTTGTCTCTTGAGAGGGTGAGATTGAGCAGACGGGGTTATTTCTCAGCAATGGTGGCGTCACTTCTCAAAGCTCGAAAGCAGTTGATCTCCCTGTCTCACGTCAGAGTTTGGAGAGTCTTCAAGGACTGGTGCGGGGTCAAAGGCATTGCGGCTCTCTTGGCCTCTATACCACAGATATTGGCTTTTCTGCAGTCGGGGCTGGAAAAGGGGTTGGCGCTTGGCACGCTGCAAGTCCAGGTGGTGGCCTTGACTTGCCTTCGCAGCAAAGTACAAGGTACATCCCTGGCAGCCCATACAGATGTCGTGTGCTTTCTCAGGGCCGTTAAACAGGTGCAGCCTCTGCGGAGATCCGTAGTACCGCTTTGGGACTTGAACATCGTACTGTCAGCACTGATGGGAATGCCATTTGAGCCTTTGCGGGAGGCTTCCTTGAAGGATCTCACGTTGAAGACAGTGTTCCTGGTGGTGATCTTCTCAGCGAGACTCATTTTGGAGCTACAGACTTTGTTGTGTTGGGAAGTGTTTCTGGTTTTCCATCTGCAGATGGTGCTCTCCTCCTTGCCGAAGGTCATGCCTTCCTTTTCACATGAACCAACCAGTTTCCCTGCCTGTGTTGAGGGCAGGAAGGAATTTTGGGTGAGGACAGGGGACTGTGGTTGCTAGATACCTGACAGACTCTCTGGCTCTATCTGTATCTGATGCAGCCATTCTGGCAGTCTGACTATCTTTTTGTTCTGTTTGGAGGGATGCAGAAGGGGGCCACGGCCTCCACGGCATCTGTTGTGTGATGACTGCAAGAGGCTATTGTGACAGCCTATCTCCTGAGGCACCGGCCTGTTCCTTCAGGGTTACAGAGATGCTCCACCCATGCGTAGGCAGTGTCCTGGGCAGAGGCAAGCCTCGTTCCGCCTGGGGAGATCTGTAGAGTGGCCCCCTGAGTGTTCTTGTCTGCCTTTGCCAGGCATCATTGCCTCGATTGTTCAGGCCCAGAAAGAGACATGTTTTGGGGCAAGGGTGCTGCAGGCCGAATTTGCGGGCCCCTCCCAGTAAGGGGCACTGCAGTGGTTAGTCCCATGTGTTTGGACTGGACTGGATAATAAAAAAAAACACAAATGTAGATCAGAGCCAGAATCAAGACAGTGAAAAAAAGCTAATCTCTCTATAGAAAGAAAAAACACTAACAAAATATTTTCTTATGTTGGAAGGTTCACTTGGTAGGAGAAAAGGGAAAAACCCCTTCGAACAGTGAACCACTCCTTTTTAATCTTTTATATGTGTGCAAAGTAAACTTTTGCAATAGCAACCCAAAGCCAATATGCCAAGAATTAGTATCAAAAATTAAACTTAATACACCCACAACAGTGTTGATCGAACAACGGATACTTAGCTGGCAATTGGAGCTGAAGTCCATAAGGTGCAGCAGAAACGGCAACCAAACAAATTGACCAAGAAAAATGTTCCGTATGAAATGCAGATGTATTGTATATCAAACGCGTTCCATGTCAAATGCAGGTATGTTCTGTATCAAACGTGACATAGGGCCTTGTTTCGGGTCCAAGAGACCCTGTCTCGAGCAGTATGTTAATATCAGAACAAATTGAACCCGCCGTCACTAGATCTTCCAAAAAACAGCACAAGATGTCATCCAAAAGTTCAGCAATTCCTTCTTCCTTCTTCAAAGATGGACTGGACTGGAGGCATGATTTGGAAGGTGTAATTAGGCCTTACCTGCTAATTGCCTTTCCTTGAATCCCTCCAGTCCAGTCCAGGTCCTGATCCTCCGCGTTAGCACTCGTCCAGTCGATCTGTCTATCTTTCTCTGCCTGTCTGGTTGTCTGCTTTGTTGGTGAGTGTGATTGAGCAAAGTACTCATGAAACCAAGAAGTTAAAAAAACAAACAAGCCTAAAGAAAAAGAAAGATTAACCATTTAATGTTTAAAAAGGATTGGGAGATGAGTTAGCATGCTAAGGTTTATCTCAAGAGCCCTTTTGGAGACTAGGGGGACTGGGAGTTCAGAGGTAAGGCCTGAGGTGTATCAGCTACTACGTCCCTCGCTGTTTTTCTTGTTTGTTGTGTTCAGGACCTGTTTTTCTCTGTTGGCTTGAACTCTGCTTTGTGACGCCAATACTGGCCAGGTTCCTGATGTACAGTGCCCTTAATAGGTGACATCAGCAAAGCTAGTCTTGCTCTGTTTCCATCTTCTGGTTGGGAGGCACAAGCCATGCGTCTGGCTGAACAGGAGGGATTCAAGGAAAGGCAATTAGCAGGTAAGGCCTAACTACACCATACCTTCACTCTCTCTTCCTCCCCACTTATGCAAAGCATGAAGACAGCAGCAGCAACAATCAGCACAGGGCCCCCCTCTGTCAATGTGTGCTCCTAGATCCCTGCACTCTACATTGGTTTCTGGTCCTAACAGGAGAAGGAGCAGGAGGCAGGACCCGGACCCATGAACATTCAGTAAGCCATAGACCCCCCATGGGTAGACTGCCCTATCAGGCATGCCCAGATGAGCCAAGCACTGCCGGGAGTTGGGATCTGCTTGCTGCTGTTGCTGCAGAAGAATGAAAAAACCAAACAAACCCAAATGCAGTCTTTTTTGAGCTGTCGCAGGGCTCAAGGTTCTGCCACGTTTCTCCCCCCCACCCCCTCCTTCAGCACAGACTCCTTATTAATACAGGAAGTCCTTGCTGAAAGACAGAGCGGGAAGCTGGCAGAGCCTTGGGCTCTGCAGTAGCTCAGAGATTCTGCACTTGTGTGTGTGTTCTTTTTTTACATTTTTGTGTTGGTCAGGCTGTGAGGATCCTTTTAGTGCGGTGAAGTAAGGAAAGGAGGTAGGTCAGCAAGGAAAAAAAAATTCCCCAGGCTGCTGTTTTGATGCTGACTGCCACTGCTGGCCATAGGTCACAGAGGAACCCAAAGAGAGGGAGAACAGCCTGTTTCTGTAGCGCATCCACTGATGATGTGACCCCCATTTGGGATCTCGACCCACAATTTGGCAACCACTGCTCTATCATAAGGGTTAACAGCCTTTCTTATGCAAGTACACCCATGCAGCAACATGACCGTTGGCAGGATTGCAAGCAGGGGGACGGGGGAGTGAAGGATCTTTCCTGGTTTACAGTCTGTCCCCCCTCACATTTTGAGATGTGTAATCAGATAGACAGTAAAAAATAAAAAAAAGCGCCTATTAGCATATGTTTGTAAACTGCTCTGATACACAGGGTAAAGGACAGTATATCAAGTGCCTAAACCATAACCATATCAGCCTATAAATATTTGAAAATGCTTGCGGGTGGCACACAGCAACTGAATACATGGTCAAAACTGGTGATGGTGTGCAACTGAAAATATCTTCATGTGTCAGTAGTTGCTGATCTTTTATCTAGTAGGTTGTTTAATTATTTGACAAAACAATTCCTGTTCTATTTTTTTTGAAGTGTTGTAGACACACAAAGCGCACTCCATACTACCTGATGACAACCGATGCTCATGGGAACTTCATTCACAGGATGGATGGCTTGAGTTCACCTTGTGACTATTTGGCCTTGTCACATTTATGTAAACCTGGGATTCACAAGTGTGTGCCTTTTGAGTCAATGCTGAGTCCCGGAGACCCAGCCCTGGTTTTTTTTTTTAGCAAGGTGTGATGGGAAGATTGCTAGGCCTTCTGTACAGTAAGCCAAATGTGACAGCAGTAGAGAAATCACAGGTCTGCTGTGTGCATGGATAAAGTTTTTAAAAAGGAGAGTGTGGACCTGTTTAGACAGCGAACTAGATAGAGCCTTGGTAGATGGTGTCTGTGTTTGGTCTTGTTCTGTTAAATTTTCTGAGTTATTTTGCTCCCAGACTGACGTTCTCAGCTCTTTATGTATAATTTCTTTTCCATATCCGTTCAGTTGAAAGAATAAAAATGAAAGAAAATGTGTTGTCATTCCTCACTTTGCCAGAGAAACTGGCATCTTTTAGTGTCTAAGTTGTTAGTTTCAAAAATGTCCTTGAAACACAGATGAAGTATAGTGCATTCCAATTCAGTGTGAGCACCCAGTCTTAGAATTTGTTTTGTACCTGAGCACACATCCTGGAGCCAGTTTTTCCAGCAATCCTGAAGCCGCAGGCCCTCCTATAAGTTAGCCATGGTCGGTGAGAGTTGGAGTGCAAGGATTACAAAGTTTCCTAAGTACTTTATCTGCTGATTTGAGTGCTTAGCTGCCCGGCTGCTTAATTGCTATGGGTCAAGCCTGTAACTGCTAGGGTGCCAGATGACATTTCAGTTTGTGTTGGGTCTCTGCTGCTCTCTTTTGAGGTCTCTCCTTCTTTTCCCATTACCCTGTGCCTGTTTTCATTTCTTGGATTTTTTTAATTTTTTTGTCATTTTGTTTCCACTTTACAGAGTTAACAAGACCTTGCCACGGTGTTTTTAAATCCAAAGCAGTGGATTCTAGTGCGCATAGCTTTCAGTGAAAGACTATTGCACAATCCAAATAGACCAGAGAAGGAAGGGGGGGGGGGGGCGGCAGCAGACTCAGGAGGAATGTCGGGAAATATTTTATTCCTGATCGTGGCCCAGTCTAGTCCCGGGACCTCTGGGTTCCCTATCTTATCCAGCAGCTTGGAGACTGAGAAACTTATTCTTCTGTGACATCATCAGTATATCTCTCCGGTGTCCGCCCCCATCCAACCAGTTACCTCAGTCTTCAAGCAGCTGGATAGATGGGAGCCCGGGGATCTCGGGCTCACTTGAGAAACAATTGAGATTTTAGCTTAGTTTGAAATTTTATATTCTTCCCATTTGGTTTCTGTAGTTTTAAAAATATTTTCTTTTACTTTCTTTTCTAGGTGCTGTCCTTTTTCAGCTGCAGCACGAGTTAGCTTGCTTCCCTCCTCCCCCCCTCCCCCCCCTTCTTGCTCTGCCTGAATTTAGCTGAGCCTGCTTCAGAGGGGTTACCTGTCCTGGCAGCGCTGCAGCTCTTCCTCACTTTTTGGGTGAGTTGGTCCCGTTGCTCCCGTTGGAGGAGCGTACCTACTCAGCGCCACGCGGAGGTACTTGCCCGCGAGTGCGCTTGTTATTTTCCACCGCCGGTAGAGCTATATCAGCAGGCTGGTCACGCACCGATAGCGAGTGCCGTGCATCCGATCCGCGGGTCTCTGCTTCTGTGTCCGGCACAGGGGCGCGGCTTTTCTTGTGGAACACTTCCTGCGGGTAAGCGCGGTCGGGCCCTCCTGCTTATTTACAGCTGCGTGCAGTTCGCGCGGGCTTTTTCCATGTCGGGCCTAGCCGCGTGGTGACGGCACGGCCCGGGGGGGGGGTGGCTCTGCAGCGCTGTCTCTTGTGAGACCAGAGGATTCTTCTCCTGCTGCGCTTGGTTTTGGGGGAAGGAACAGAGTTTTTTTTCTTTCATTTAGACTTCGTTTTCACTTTCCCGGGGTTTTCTTTGAGCAGGCGTTTTTTTTTCTCCACGGCCTCTCAGTGCTCCGGGGGAATCGCATGCTAGTTTTGGAGGGACATTTCTGGCTTTCTGCTTCAAAGTTTGAGCTTTATTCCTTTTTCTCAGCATGCCTTCTAAGCCCATTTGCGTGGTGTGTGGGGCTAAGAAGGCTTCTCATAGCGGGGTCTGCAAGGCCTGTGTGGGGGAGACTGGTGAGTTGGACCAGCCCCTTCCACCGGGGGACAGAGCCTCGGGGGGTGCCTTGGAGCCCTCGACTGTCCCAGGGATTGGCGGAGAGCCGGAAGAACCTGTGGCCGGTCCGTCTTCTGCCCTACCCCTGCCCCCCTCGCAGGTGCTGTTGCCCAGGGAGCTGTCAGCTATTTTTTCTCAGCAGTTTATGGCTCTCTTGCAACAGTCTGCTGTTAGCTCGTTGCTGACTCAGGGATCTGAGGGGGAGAGGAAGCGCTCTGCTTCCCCCAGACTCCACTCTCCCCCGCCTCCGAGTAAGAGACTGCGGAGCGACAGGGCGTTGTCTCACATTACCGGGGTCTCGGAGGACCCGTTGTCCGATGAGGAAGGTCCCAGTGTGGCTCTGGATGAGGAATTGGAAGAGGGGGAGATTTCTGAGCGGGAAGATCAGGCTAGGGTGGTGAGAGTGTTTCGGAGAGAGGAGTTGCCAGCTCTCATTGCCGAGTCTCTGAAGGCGCTCAATATGCCAGTCCCAGGGGCAGCGGAGGATGACACCCTTGAGGATCCTTTGCTGCAGATGTTTCGGTGGTCTCAGCGGGCGTTCCCAGTACATCGGGTGTTTACCGAGATGATTCAGGAGGAGTGGAGCGTTCCGGAGGCTCCGTTGAAGGGATCCCGGGTTATGGGCTGTTTGTATCCCTTGTTGGACCAGGATAAGGAGGTCTTCCGGTCGCCCAAGGTGGACGTGGCCATCTCGGCTGTCACCAAGAAGACCACCATACTGGTTGAAGGTAGTGCTGCCCTCAAGGATGTGCAAGACCGTAAGTTAGATGTGCTCTTGCGGCAGGTCTTCAACATCAATGCTGTCTCCCTGCAGGCGGCTATCTGTGGGGCTTGGGTGGCACGAGCCTGCCTCCGCTGGGCCCAACAGGTGCAGGGGGAGCAGTCCAGTTCTTTAGCGGAGGACGCTGCACGTCTGGAGTCGGGTGCTGCCTATCTTGCGGATATGCAATATGACCTCATGCGGGGTCTTTCTAAAAGTATGGCTTCGGCGGTGGCAGCCCGCAGGTACTTGTGGTTGAGGAGCTGGGCTGCGGATTCCTCCTCGAAGGCGCGGTTAAGTAAGCTACCCTTTAAGGGCTGGCTTCTGTTCGGGGAGGATTTGGAAAAGCTCGTTAAAGATCTCGGAGAATCTAAGGGCGGCAGATTGCTGGAGGACAAGCCCAAGTCTGCTCGGGGGAATCCCGGAGGTCGGGGTCCGTTTAGGGACGTCCGCCGTTTTCGCTCCCAAAGGTTCTCTTCGAGCCCCCGGGGGCGGTTTCCCTACCGCAACCAAGGATTCCGGGGTTTCCGGGGAGCGGGAAGAGGTTTCGGGGCCGCCTCCGCCTCCTCTTCCGTTAATTTCAAGAAGTCGCAATGAGATGAGGGGAGCCCAGCCGTCCCTCGTTCCCATGGGGGGTCGTCTGCGGGAGTTTCTTCCTGCCTGGGCCCAAATCACCTCAGATCAATGGGTGCTCGAAGTTATTCGGGAAGGTTACGCCCTCGAGTTCTTGCATCCGGTACGGGAGGCGTTTGTGCAGTCTCCCGGACGGTCCGTCGCAAAATGTGCGGCCCTGCGGGTGACGGTACAAAGGCTGTTGGATCTCAAAGCCATTGTTCCCATACTTCCAGAGCAGTACGGCTCCGGTCAGTACTCCATCTATTTCATTGTCCTGAAAAAAGACGGGGGCGTCCGGCCAATTCTGGATCTCAAGAAGGTCAATCGCTGCCTGCGAGTGTCGCATTTTCACATGGAAACTCTCCGTTCCGTCATAGTAGCCGTGCGACAAGGGGAGTATCTCACCTCTTTGGACTTGTCGGAGGCGTACCTCCATATCCCGGTACGGCTGGATCACCACCAGTTTCTCCGGTTCGCGGTCCCCTTCGGTCATTATCAGTTCCAAGCGCTGCCTTTCGGGCTCGCGACCGCGCCGCGGGTCTTCACCAAGGTGATGGTGGTGGTGGCTGCGGCATTGCGCGAGGAGGGCATTCTGGTGCACCCTTATTTAGACGATTGGCTGATCCGGGCCAAGTCCAGAGTCGAGAGCGCGCGGGTAACGGCTCGCGTGGTGGAGTTTTTGCAAAGCCTCGGGTGGATTGTCAATATGTCCAAAAGCCGTTTGCAGCCTTCCCAGAATCTGGAATACTTGGGGGCCCGCTTCGATACGAGCGTGGGCAAGGTGTTTCTCATGCAGCAGCGCGCAAGCGGCCTGCGGTGCATGGTGGAACGGTTCCTGCGGCTGCGGGCCCCCTCGGCGTGGCGTTAGCTGCAGTTGCTGGGCACCATGGCGGCGACGATAGAGACGGTACCGTGGGCGAGAGCTCACATGAGGCCCTTGCAAAGGGCGTTGCTTCGCCGCTGGTCGCATCAATTGCATCCCTTGTCCCGGAGGTTGGAGTGTCCGGAGGACACCCGTCAGGCCCTGCTCTGGTGGTTGCTTCCCGAATCCCTCGAGCGGGGGAGAGCCCTCGAGACCCCCGCGTGGGTGGCGGTGATGACGGACGCCAGCTTGTCGGGCTGGGGGGCTCATTGTCAGGGCAGCTTCGTGCAGGGCACCTGGAGTTCCCAGGAGCAGCAGTGGACGATAAATCTCTTGGAGCTACAAGCGGTTCGCCTGGCTCTGCTGGGGTTTCGGTAGCGGCTCTCGGGAACGGCGGTGAGAGTGCTCTCGGACAATGCCACGGCGGTCGCCTTTGTCAACCGGCAGGGGGGAACCAGCAGCGTGGCTCTGGAAGCAGAGGCCGAGGTTCTGTGCGCCTGGGCGGAGGCAAACCTCGTCGATTTGTCAGCGGCTCATGTGGCCGGCGTGAACAATGTCGAGGCCGACTTTCTCAGTCGGGTCCGCGTCGACCCGGGGGAATGGACTCTGCATCCCGAGGTGTTCGAGATGCTGACCCGCCAGTGGGGGACACCGGTCATGGATCTCATGGCGACCTTTGCTTCGGCAAAGTGCAGTCGTTTCTTCAGCAGGCGCTGCGAGCGGATGTCCGAAGGCCTGGACGCTCTCCTTCAACCTTGGCCGGAGGGACAGCTGCTTTATGTCTTCCCTCCGTGGGTCCTGGTCGGCAGGGTCCTGCAGAGAGTGGAGCGTTTTCACGGTCAGGTCATCCTGATAGCTCCGGATTGGCCACGCCGACCTTGGTACGGCGACCTGGTGTGGTTGCTGGTAGCGAAGCCGTGGCGGCTCCCCAGTCGAATGGACTTGCTGTCGCAGGGGCCTCTGTTCATGCCTCACGTGGATCGGTTCTTGCTTACGGCCTGGCTCTTGAGCAGGCGCGGCTGAGTTCGCGGGGATACTCGGCGGCGGTTGTTTCTACCTTGCTGAAGTCTAGACGACGTTCTACTTCAATGGCGTATGTCCGCGTCTGGCGGGTTTTTGAGGCGTGGTGTGCGGATAGGAACGTTGTGGCTCTTAAGGCTTCTCTCCCGCGGATCCTGGAGTTTATGCAAGATGATTTCGACAAGGGCCTAGCGGCGGCCTCGTTGCGTGTTCAGGTGGCGGCCCTGTCTTGTTACAGGGGCAGGGTTGCTGGTCATCCGCTGGGTGAACAGCGGGATATGAGGCGCTTCCTCCGAGCGGTGTCGCTTTCTAGGCCTCTGTCTCGAGCAGTTTTTCCAAAGTGGCATCTTCCCTTTGTATTGGAGGCGTTAGAGCGGGAGCCGTGTGAGCCTTTGGCGCGTTCGTCGCTCAAGGACCTCACGTTGAAAGTGGTATTCTTGGTGGCAGTTTCTTCGGCCAGGCGGGTCTCGGAGCTGCAAGCGCTTTCCTGCCGGGAGCCCTTCCTGACGTTCTTGGCCTCTAAGGTCGTTTTACGGCCGGTCCCGGCCTTCCTGCCCAAGGTGCTCTCGGCTTTCCATGTCAATCAGGAAATTTCCTTGCCGGTCTTTGCCGATGGTGTGGATTCCCCTCTTTCGAGGAAGCTTCATCTCTTGGATGTCCTGCGAGCGTTGAAGTATCTTAAGCGCACGGCGAGTTTTCGAAAATCCGACAGGCTTTTTGTGCTCTTTGGGGGCCGTCGGAAGGGGGAAGCGGCGTCCAAGGCTTCCATTGCGCGCTGGATTAAAGAGGCCATCGCGTCAGCCTACATTTTACGTGGCAGGGCCGTGCCGGAGGGGTTGCGGGCCCATTCCACAAGGGCGCAGGCGGCATCCTGGGCGGAGGTACGTTTGGTGTCACCGGTGGAGATTTGTCGGGCGGCGACATGGTCCTCCTTGAACTCTTTTTCATGAAGCACTATCGGCTGGATGTGCAGCGAGCGGAGGAGACTTCCTTTGGTTCTGAAGTCCTGCAGGCGGGTTTGCCGGGACCCTCCCATGCTTAACAACTTTGTTCACTGCTCTGGTAAGGACCCAGAGGTCCCGGGACTAGACTGGGCCACGATCAGGAAGATGGAATTAGACTTACCTGCTAATTGTTGTTCCTGGAGTGGGACCAGTCTAGTGCCGTGTCCCGCCCGGAGTCCCTAGGCAAACAGGTCGGGGGACTTGCTCCGCGTGGTACAGGTAAGAGATTTTCCTTTGGGGTTTTTTCCCTGGAGTTAATGCTGTGTTTCAGGGGAACAGTCAAAAAAAAAAAAAAAAAAAGAAACCACACTTCAAAAGAGAAGAGATATGAGATGTTGGTAGATGCCTCGGTCGCTGGGTTTATAGTTCACGGCCTGCCCAGCATTGGTTAGGGGGGGCTGCATTGCGCTGCCAGCGAAGGGGCATGTTGCGGCGGTTTGGTTGGAGTTTGCTCCTAGCCGCAAGTTGGTTTTTTTTTGCTACCTTTTACTTGGGGGGCTCGTAATCTTTCTCTAGTACTCATGCTGAGTCTGTTATATTGATTTGATTACCCAGATACTTACTTGTTTCTCCGGTGAGTCTGCTTTGTCAATAGGTTACTGGTTGGATGGGGGCGGACACCGGAGAGATATACTGATGATGTCACAGAAGAATAAGTTTCTCAGTCTCCAAGCTTCTGGATAAGATAGGGAACCCAGAGGTCCCGGGACTAGACTGGTCCCACTCCAGGAACAACAATTAGCAGGTAAGTCTAATTCCATCTTTTTTCATGAAAATGGTAGTGGGTGCGTGGCATGTCCTCTAACCGTTTGGACCATCACCGGAAAGCTTTTTGTGCTTCACTTAGAATTTGGCGATGTCATCTTCTCACTTGAGGAAGGGGGAGGGGTTTAGCTCCTAAGAAATGTATTAACCTTTTTATTAAACTAGTTTATCACCCCTATATTTTTTGCTTTGCTTTTATTTGTTAATCTCTATTTCTGAGTCATCAAGAAAGTGGGGGATTAGCACAGAGGATATTTATTTGCAAAAAAACTGCAGCAAGTGCATGTGCTGCTAGACGGCACTTTTGCTTCCTTGAGTGACAGAGTGATGAGTGTTGGGGCTGCCAGATAAATGGCAAAGCGGATAATAACAAATGTTACATTTCCTATCTGAAACCATGTTGCTGCTGCTGGATCTGTTTTCAGAGGTTGCAGTGGGAGAATTAACTAGTAAATAGGACTGACAGACTACAGTTACATTGCCAATGGGACTTCCAGATATTATTGTAATTGCTACTTATGTCAACTTGGTCAGTGTGGCAGATATGTGGGGTACCATCTGGAAAGACCGCAGGGGCGTAGGAGGATGGATGTAATCGTTAGAATCCTCACTACCAAGGCCTTACATATAACTGTTTCCCTTAATCTCTGTTTTAGAGCATTCATGACAACCTCCCCCTCTCCCCCCCAAAAAAAGAACAAACCCCAGCCTCTCAGGCAAAGACAGATTCCTTCCAGGATTAAAGACCAAGGGATCATTGTTAGTCTTTTCTCTAATTGTGAAGCATTTGACACTTGTACAGTTTTAGAACATAGCTCCCCCCCCCTTCCTTATTTTTAGTAACTATTCTGCCAGCACTTGGGCAACTCTTTGTACTGGTAGGGGGATTCTTGCCCTCACCTGGTGAGATAAAAGGAGACCTGTATAGTTTTTTTGAGTTCTACCTGACTGCATCACTAAGGAAAAAAAGGCATTAGATTTTGCTTTTTGACTTCTTTTTTTTTTTTTTTTGTAAATCATAGTTTTGATGGAAAAGCCGCTCTGTCGCCAGCCTGTCCTGGCCTATGTAGACTACCCCTGCCATAAAACAATGAACACATTCAGGCACAACTCGTGGTTTTAGTTATTAAAAAAAACGGAGCCGTCTGTCTCTGCCTGTGACTTTAATCTTAAAGACTTTATTCCCTGTCCCCCAGCACTCTTGCCCTCCCCCCCCCCCTCAATCTTTTGTTTGTGAAGCTGGAGCTACAGGATATGCGGGGCTGGAGTTTTAGAAAGGTATTGTGTGGCTATTCTAAATGTTTTATCCTGTTCTGGGAATGTTCTTGTGGAAGAGGGGAGATTAGGGGCAAGGGGTGAAGAAGGGGTAGAGAGGAGGAGGAAGAGGTAAGAATAGACAAAATAAATGTCTTTCCCTCTAGCGGCGATCAAACTTTATAAAACTGTAAATTTTTTTATTGCAGTTCTGCAGACCTTATTGTAGTCTGAAGGTTCTGTGGTACTCTTGGTGTGTGGCCTCAGCACAGTTTCTCTGGCAGGTCATATTGCTTACGGCTGTATATGAAGCATATTTATCTACCCCTGCTGATGACTAGTTAGAATAATAAATTTAGTTGCAGAAGTTTTTAACCAACAAAGATTTGTCAGAATGCCTTTAAACCATATACCTTGAATATTTGATATGAAGGATTGTGCAGATGAAATCTGTATCCCTCCCTGCATTAGAGTGACTGATTTTATTTTTAGCAATCAAAATGCCCAGTTAAATAAAAATATAGTGGAGTGGAGGAGTAGCCTAGTGGTTGGGGCAAGGTACTTCAGGCTGGAAGGTCGGGGGTTCAAATCCCACTAGAGGACAGCAACCTTGGGCCGGAAGGACTGGGGTTTCTAGTCCCACAGGTGCTCCTTGTGGTCTTGGGCAAGCCACCTAACCCTCCATAGCCCATGTTCCCTGTAAAATAGTTATCTCCAAGTTATAATGCCCTATTCAATATAATTTCAGTTTGTTCAATGTAAACCGCACTGATGCAGAATAGCGCGGTATATAAGAGAATATAAATAAATAAATAGTAAAATGGCTGAAGTAGAACTTGTCATAGCACAGGTCTCTGTTGGTAGTGCAGACGACTTCTCATGAGTCTGTGCTTTCACTGCTACTGATCTGCCAACTCTTTAACTTGTGAAAGTAGAAAGAGCCCTATGTAACTTCTCTGATACATCTCTTCTCTGGAGAATGGTGCTTTCCTTAGATTTAATGGTTGGAGGGCAATGCAGCACTTAACGTTCAGACACATTTAAGCAATTGCGGACCTAATGAAACCTGCACAGTAGCATCAGCAGGGGAATTTAAAGAACCATTCCTTAGCAGCTTGCTAGACCATCCAGATAGTAGCTTATGCTCCCCAGCCAGCAGGTGGCTACAGAATTGAGCAATCATCACTTGGTATACTCTCTGCTGCAGCATTGAGAGAGGCCAGTATTTGCCTGCCCTTAGCAGGTGGCAAGGTATTTGGATTGGTGCAGCAGAGCAGATAGGTCTTGTCTCCCTTGGCCCAGACCATGGTTCTGTGGCCTGTGGGGTTAATACCGTTAGCCTGCCTGTGGCCTGCTAGAACCAAACAAAATAGATTCCTGCTCTAAGCCTGCTGATGCTACAGATTCTCTTTCTGCCAAGTACTGTGTGCATGGATACTTAAGACCATTATTCTATTCTTCTGGTTGCTGACAATGGATTTTTTCCCTAGCCTGAGACCGTTCTTGAGGGCCTTGTAAGTTGCACCAATGTGTTGGGACCCTAAGGTGGGTGGTACGTTTGGGCCCAGGTCCCCCTTCCTTCTTGCTGTCCTCTATCTGCCTGCCGAGCTTTTAATATTTTTTTTCTAATTTTTTTTTCTTTTTCTCCATTAAATTCATCTGACTGTATTTGGCTCTCTTTTGGCTGCTTGCAATAAAGCAGATTCAGTTTGGCTGGCCTGACAGGTGTTCTGATTTTCTTTTTGGGATTCCTTTTTAATCATGGCTTTTGCTCTTTGCCGGTGGTTTCTTTTTTGCATTTTTTCCCTGTGGCTGTTGCAGTGCTCTATTGCATTGTGATGCAGCATGCAGCAGCCTTCAACAATATTCCCCCCCCCCCATGGCTGCAGTCTTTTGCTTCTGTAGCAGTGGAAATGCCTCCGGGCATATTTTTGTAGCATGTTTGTGACCTTCTACAGGGGGACTGGGGATCCAATGCTGTATTTGATGCCTCTGTGTTTCTCCTGTCTTTTTTTTCCCACTTGGGCCCTGTGGTCATTTTGAATGGCTGCATGTTTCCTACGGAGGGGGGATCTTTGGGGTTCCAGTTCAAGGCACTGGTACAGGGGAGAGCAATGGCAGTATATGCTAATTGGCAAGGGGGGATACCAAGAGCATTCCAGTAGCTCAAGAGGTGAGCTAGCTGTTTTCTGTACAGTAAGGTATTTGCTGGCAATCATGGCACAGTATGTTGCAGGGTAAACTGTGCTGAAGCAGATTTCCTCAGCTATCACACCCTTGATCCGGGGAGGTGGGAGCTAGATCCTCAAATCTTTTGTCTCATCAGAAACTATTGGGGCAGTCCTGTGATGGACTTGATGGCTAGAGTGAATGCCAAGATATCAGTCTTCTTCAGCAGGCGATAGGTCGACTCTGTCTGCATAGGGTATTCGGTGGTGGTCATTTCTTTATTTAGGTCATGCCATAGCTCAGCTTGTCTGACTTATATTAATGTCTGGTGTCTGAGGCATGATGTCAAGAGCATTCTCACTTTGGCGGCTTGCGCTGACCCGTCCTGTCTGTTTTTTGGCCTTCCTTCAGGCTGGCCTTGAATCTTTCATTGAGCACGCTATGCGTACACATGGCAACATTGTTTTGTCTTGTTTTTGGTGACCAATGGTTGGCTGGGCCTTGACTTCCCACACTGATCTCTCCTGGTTCCTACGGGGAGGGGGGTTGATATTTGCATCTACCAGTTCGGGAGGTTGTTCTCCATCTACTCATGAGTTGGTGCTGTGGGTTCTCAGGGCTCTCCCTTTTAGCTGTTGAGGCAAGCTATCCTGAAGGATCTATTGCTCAAAATGTTTTTGGTGGTGATTTTTGTATGGTGCACCAGATTTCGGAGCTGCAGACCTTGTCCTGCTGGGACCCGTACTTGGCTTGCTAAGGAAGTTTTGGCTTTTTGTGTCAACCAGGTGATTTCCCTTCTGAGTTGTGTGGGGTTTTTTTTTTCTTCTGATCAGAATTGGTGGAGAGACAAGGACTTTCACCTTGTCACATGCAGGATGGTGTGCTGCTATTTGAAAGTGTCTAATCAATTCCATAAGAAAGACTGGCTGTTTGTCTTGTTTGGGGGGGGGGGGGGGGTGCTGCACAACTGAGAGGCAACCTCCAAATCTATTCAGCTTGTTGCATCAGGGAAGCTATTGCCTCTGCCTACATTTTGAAGGAGTCAGCCAGTGCCACTAGGATTGCATGCTCATTTCACTCGAGTGCACGCTTCCTCTTGGGTGGAGATTAGCTTGACATTTGTCAAGCGGCGACTTGAAGCTGCCACTGAAAAAAAAAATCCTGGAGTGTATAATATGCTGCTTAACTTTGTTTTTAGTGGAGGGTACGATAAAATAATTTTGAGAACAGGTCTTACAGGCGAACAGATTGTTGTAGCTATAGCAAAGATAAAAGATTTTTTTATTTAATAGGTTTTTGTAATACCGCTTTTATCATTTTAGTCAAAGCGGTTTTCATTGTAACTTAAACTTAGTAATGTACACTAAACAGGGGACATTGGTAACTTGGGTTCTTCAGAGGCAATGGAGGGTTAAGTGACTTGCCCAAGGCCACAAGAAATGCTAGTGAGAATTGAACCCTGTTCTCTTAATTCCTAAGCCAGTGCTTTAACTACTAGGCTACTCTTCCACTTTGAAGATGTTCCATTACTAGATTTAAATATTATTATGAATAACTTGTATTTAATCTGATACATAAATTAAATTGCGTTGGCTTCCGATTAACAAGATGTAAGAGTTACCCATGCAATAAATAACTAAAGCAAATCTTGGTGAACCTGGAAGATGCAATAGGACAAATGACAAATTAAAGACTAGTATATCACCCAAAACAGATGGTATTCTCCCAGAGTACTGAAAAAACTCAAAAATGAAATTGAAGATTTCCTTAGCGTTCCTCCAGCTTAGTCCTCTACTTCTGGGTTGTGAACCTCCTCCTGCAGCATGAAGACTGGATATGACAAACTTGTGACATCACGGGATATAGCATACTGGAAACTCCCATCAGCCCCAGTGTGTCCAGCCTTCATGCAGCAGGAGGACTCGTGAGCCTTAGTACTGGGCTCACTGGAGGAACGGATAAGGAGTAGTTAGGTTTCGGTGTAGATTCCTTTTTGGGGCTACTCTATTTAATTTGTTCCTGTACCATTCTTTTTTTTTGGCTGGTAAAAAAACAAAACAAAAAAAACAAAATAAAAATAAAATCAGGGCATCCCGCGGTAGACATTAAGTATTGGAGGGGGGGGGGGGGCTGGTCAGTTCCCCTGTCACACCAGGACCTCCAGATTGTTCAGAGTGTTCTCTCCCCAGACTGCGTGGGAGGGAACCCTGAGGCGCATTGCCTTTGTCTGTGCAGTACCGGCGTCTTATCTTGTCAGCCCCGACGCGCTGCTTCCTGGCCGGGAGCGTGTTCGGCGGCGGGGGTGCCAGCGCAGTGGCGAGCTCTCGCAGCGAACGTTACTCCTGGATCGGGGTAACGTCGTTGCTTGCAGGGCACGGCGTTCTTTGGGTAAGTGGCATCGAACGGTGTGGCTGTGAAAAAGGCGCCAAATCGGGCTCTCATGTGAGACCGCGGCCATTTTAAGGTTGCGGTCTTCTTCCCGCGTGCAGCCTTCGGCAGCGGGGTGAAGGGAACAGCTGCTGCGGGTAGCAAGCCTTCTGTTGCAGTTTTCCCTCTCACGAGTGTTTTCTTTTGTCCTTTATTTCTTTTTATTTGTTTCCTGGATTGGCACTTCACGTTCCCTCCGGGCACGGTGCCCTGGTTAGCCTCTTTTCAAAGCCGGGGGGATCAGTTTGAGAGCGGAGTTCTTTTCTTGATTGGAGCTCTTTGAAAAAAAAAAAATCCTTCAGGACAGCACTCTAGCAAACCTTTAATATCAGTGTTACTCACTTTCAGGTACTAAGGTTAAGTCAGCATGTCTCTGCGCCCGCAGTGCGTGGTGTGTGGGACCCACAGAGGCACGGTAGCAGATACGGGCATTTGTAGGGGCTGTGCCGCCGTATCTGCCACTGTGGAGCAGCAAATGGACAGCGCTGCCTCACCACCGTTGCAAGGGGCCACGGCCACAGGGGAGAGGGAGCTGTCGGCGTCTCCTCCGTTGGCGGTGGCGCCAGGGGCTCCGGAAGGTGGTCCTTCAACGTCCTCCGGGGCTGGAGCAGATGCGCAACAGCTGGAGTTTTCTCCTGACTTCATCCTGTTGATGCACCAGGCCTTTTGTTTAAGGCGTCAGGGTAAGGTGCCAGAGGCCTCTTTGCTTCCATCTGCCGTCTTGCCGTTAGCTAGTGCTGCGGGTGGAGATCCTTCTCCACGGCCACCGAAGAGGTCTCGGCCTATGGACCAGCCCGCCTCGGAGTTCGGGTGGCAGGATATGGAGGATATGGATCTTGATATAGATGCCGAAATGGATGAGTTGGAAGAAGGCGAAATTCCAGAACCTGAGGATCAGTCCAAGATTATTCGGGTGTTCCGAAGGGAGGAACTCGTAGCGTTAATCTCGGAATCTCTCCAGACGCTGAAGCTCGCCGCTGCTCCGCCGGTTGTGGAGGACGACGGAGAGGACCCTATCATCCAGGCGGTGCGTCAAACTCAGGTAGTGTTTCCCGTCCACAAGGTGGTGGATAAGATGATCCAGGATGAGTGGGATATGCCTGGGGCGGCGCTCAGGGGAGTTCGGACCATGAATAAGCTCTATCCCCTGGCGGATGCAGACAAGGAAAAGTTCCGCTCCCCCCGTGTTGATGCTGCGGTTACAAAAAAGACCACTATTCCGGTGGAAGGTAGTGCAGCCTTAAAGGATGTGCAAGATCGTAAGGTTGATGGCTTGTTAAAACAATCCTTTGAGGCAAATGCGGTGTCGTTACAGGCTTCCATTTGTGGTGCCTGGGTGGCACGGACTTGCCTCCGATGGTCGCAACTTTTGCGTCAATCGGCGGTCTTGGACCACGACAGTGTGAGGGAACTTGAGCGTCTGGAGTCGGGTACCGCGTATTTGGCGGATGTGCACTATGACCTAGTCCGGGCGCTTGCGAATAGCATGGCCTCTCTCGTGGCTGCTCGCCGGTCTCTCTGGCTCAGGCAGTGGGTGGCAGATGGAGCGTCCAAGTCTCGCTTGAGTAAACTTCTGTTTAAGGGAAAGTTATTGATTGGAGAAGATCTTGACAGGCTGGTCAAGGATTTGGGGGAGTCCAAGGGCGGGCGGCTCCCGGAGGACAAACCTAAACCAGTGAAATTCTCCCCAGCTTCCAGAGGACAGTCTCGAGATTTCAGGAGATTTCGGTCTTCCCGATTGGGGGGTTTCCAAAGGGGCCGGTATGCTTCATGGGCGCAAGGGTTTTGTGGCTTTCGCGGAGCAACTAGAGGTTTTGCCGCGTCGCCTGCTGGTTCCGCCCGAAAACCGCAATGAAAGGAGGCGGGTTCAGACAGAGATTCTTCCCGTAGGGGGACGACTTCGGAGGTTTCTCTCTGTCTGGGCCCAAATCACGTCGAATCAGTGGGTATTGGAGATCATTCGCGACGGTTATGCTCTGGACTTCGCAAGGCCGATTCGGGACTCCTTTGTGCTGTCTCCTTGCCGAGGCCTTGTCAAGACCCGAGCAATTCAACAGACGCTCGACTGGCTGCTGCAGCTGGGGGCCGTGGTTCAGGTGCCGCTCGAGGAGTATGGCCTGGGTCGGTATTCCATTTATTTCGTGGTGCCAAAGAAGGACGGTGCACTCAGACCTATTCTGGATCTCAAGGGGGTAAACCGTTCTCTCCGCGTTCCGCATTTCCGGATGAAGACTCTCAGATCGGTTATCGTAGCGGTGAGACAGGGGGAATTTCTGTCGTCCCTCGATCTCACGGAGGCGTACCTCTATGTACCGATCAGAACGTCCCACCAACGCTATTTGCGCTTCGCGCTGCCCTGGGGACATTATCAATTCCAGGCTCTCCTTTCGGTTTGGCTACAGCTCCACGGACCTTTACCAAGATTATGGTGGTGGTCGCGGCAGCTCTTCGAAAGGAAGGGGTTCTGGTTCACCCTTATCTCGACGATTGGTTGATCAGAGCAAAGTCCGAAGCGGAGAGCGTGGCGGCCACGGCCAAGGTGGTTTCGTTTCTTCAGAGCCTTGGTTGGGTGATCAATCCGCTCAAAAGCCAGCTGGTGCCGACTCAGAGCCTAGAGTACCTCGGAGTGTGTTTCGATACACAAAGGGGAGCGGTCTTCCTGCCGGAGCGCAGGATAGAGGCTCTGCGGCGTTGGCTCCGGGAGTTCCTTTTGTTTCCAGTGCCTACAGCTTGGAGTTACCTTCAGTTGTTGGGGACGATGGCGGCGACCCTAGAGGTGGTGCCGTGGGCCCGCTTCCATATGCGGCCCCTACAGAGGTCCTTGCTACGCCGGTGGTCTCATCAGACGGATTCGTTAAGCAAACGCCTCCCTTGCCCGGCGGAGGTCAAGCAGGCCTTGCGTTGGTGGCTGAGGCCCCAGTCCCTGTCCTTGGGGATGCCTTTGGAGCCACCTCAGTGGCTTCCTCTGATGACGGATGCCAGTCTGGCGGGCTGGGGGGCCCATTGCGGGGAGCTTTTCGCGCAGGGCGTTTGGTCCCCGGAGGAGTGCATGTGGTCGATCAATCGCCTGGAGCTCCGCGCGGTCTGGTTAGCCCTCGGCCGGTTCGAGCCTCAGGTGACGGGGCGAGCGGTTTGGGTGTTGTCCGACAACGCGGCGATAGTGGCCTACATCAATCGTCAAGGAGGTACCGGAAGCGTGGCGATGGAAGAGGAAGTGGACAATCTGTTCTCTTGGGCGGAGTCTCGAGTGACGGCGCTCTCGGCGGCGCACATAGCAGGAAAAGACAATGTACAGGCGGATTACCTCAGCCGAGTCCAAGTGGATGCCGGGGAATGGGAGCTGCATCCGGATGTGTTCGAGCAGCTGGTTCAGAGATGGGGTCAGCCAATCATGGATCTGATGGCGACTCTTCAGTCCGCAAAGGTGTCGCGTTTCTTCAGCAGAAGGAGACAGAGGATGTCGGAAGGCATCGACGCGTTACTGCAACCTTGCCGACAGCAGGGCTCCTGTATGTCTTCCCTCCTTGGGCGCTCATCGGTCGGGTGCTTCAGCGGATCGAGGCGCATCCAGGTCGGGTCCTACTGGTAGCTCCGGACTGGCCGCGGCGCCCTTGGTACGCCGATCTCATGCGGTTGTTGGACGGAGATCCGTGGCGGTTGCCGGTGTCCGCGACGCTCTTGATCCAAGGTCCGCTTCAGATGCCTCAGGTGGATCGATTCTCGCTTACGGCTTGGCCATTGAAAGGACGCGTCTGAGAAAGAAAGGGTATTCTAGAGAAGATATTTCCACTTTGCTTCAGGCACGGAAGCGCTCCACATCGTTAGCTTATGTGCGCGTTTGGCAAATTTTTGAGGATTGGTGTTCGCGACGGCAGTGTCGGGCGGCTACGGCTTCTGTTCTGGTACTGCTGGCCTTTCTACAAGATGGTTTCGATAAAGGCTTGGCGGCCAGCTCTCTAAGGGCTATAGAGGAAAGGTTCAAGGGAGGTCTCTGGGATCGCATGTCGATGTGGTGCGTTTTCTCAAAGCTGTGGCCAGGTTGCGGCCGGCTCGTCGGGTTTCGGTTCCGCCCTGGGATCTTAATCTGGTCTTGGGGGCTCTGGTCAGGGGGCCCTTTGAGCCCTTGACTCAGGCGTCCATTAAGGATGTCACCTTGAAGACGGTCTTTTTGGTGGCCATTTGTTCAGCGCGGCGTATTTCGGAGTTACAGGCGCTTTCTTGTCGGGAGCCGTTTTTGTCTTTTTCTAAGGAGAAGGTGGTTCTTCGCACGGTTCCGTCTTTTTTGCCGAAAGTTTCCTCCCCGTTCCATTTGAATCAAGCGGTCTCTTTGCCAGTTCTTGGGGCTAGCGGTGAAGACGTGTCGGATCGGGGATTGCGCCGCCTCGACGTCAAGAGTGTTGAAACAGTATTTGATGGTTTCCGAACCCTTTCGCAAGTCGGATAGGCTTTTTGTGGTCTTCGGCGGGCCGCGGAAAGGAGAAGTGGCGGCAAAGGCAACTATCGCCAGATGGATTAAAGAAGCCATCGTGTCGGCCTATGTTTTGCGTGGGCGGCCGGCGCCGGTGGGCTTGAGAGCGCATTCCACTAGAGCGCAGGCGGCTTCCTGGGCGGAGCATGGATTGGTTCCGCCGGTGGATATTTGCAGAGCGGCTACATGGTCCTCTCTGCATACTTTCAGTAGACACTACCACCTGGATGTGTTGGCGGCGCAGGATGCCTGTTTCGGGGCGGCGGTTTTGCGCTCCGGATGGCATGGTCCCGCCCGTTAGTACTGCTCTGGTACATCCCAGAAGTAGAGGACTAAGCTGGAGGAACGCTAAGGAAGTAGTAATTACACTAACCTGGTAATTGTAGTTCCTTTAGTGACGACAGCTTAGTCCTCCTTCCCTCCCTAGCGAGTACCAGTTATTGGAGCGCGTTCATTGATGTTCTGTACAAATGACAGGTAAGTGGTCACATTCTTTGGTGGCTGTGCCGTACCTTCTGGTTACGTCTTTGGTGTGGCAGAGGAGCTGAAGTACGGCTGCGAGATAGCAAGTCGTTTAGCCCGACAGGGAGTTGGTTGGGCCGACTAGTTCTCGGTTTCATATTCGTAGTTTAAGCATTTAAGGATTCAGTTCTGTCTGGTAATTAGCTACTTATTTGTTGCTCTTTGAGTCTGCTTTGTCAGTAGTTCACTGGGGCTGATGGGAGTTTCCAGTATGCTATATCCCGTGATGTCACAAGTTTGTCATATCCAGTCTTCATGCTGCAGGAGGAGGTTCACAACCCAGAAGTAGAGGACTAAGCTGTCGTCACTAAAGGAACTACAATTACCAGGTTAGTGTAATTACTACTTACTATTAATAATTTTGTAACATTTGTTAAAATCATCAAAATTCCCTTATAATTAGAAACAGGATACTGAACTTGCTGGACCTTGGTCTGGCCCAGTATGGCAATTCTTGTATTCTTATATTTCTCCAAGTATAATCTTAGCAGTCATATTCTGGAGGAACATGTTTTAGGGATGGATGCTGGTAACCTTGAGAAAATAATATTACAATAAGCCAGGCCTTGACAGATTTTTGTTTTGTGGATTTAGGAGCCAGGCCATAATCTTAGGAGCCAGTGCTTGTGACCTCCTCATACCCCCCCCCCACCCCCTGTTGAGACTAGCATTAGAGACAAGTCTCCTGAGACCAGCGCCAGAGTTCTTCCATCCCGTGTCATCTTTAGATAAGTTTATAGCTTCAGACAGAAAATGGGTGTGTGGTGTAACAGTGGTGTGCCTGTCTGTGTGTGGGATAGATTTTTTTCTAAGATAGCAAGAGCCAGTTTGTAGTCCAGAGTGCGGATGGACTTCTATGGTGATGCTTGTGCAGTTTAGAATAAAATTTTGGAAGTGCTCTTTTCATTCAGAAGAAAAAGGTGCAGCTACTGTTGGCAAGAATTTATTATGATAAAGCTGAGTATAAGGGCTCATAAGTCACCAAGATTTGAGATACATCAATCCTTCATTATCATAAACTTTCCAGATTAGGTATATGAGAGATGAGAGATCCATTGGCTCAAATGAAAGGGTGTTTTTTTTTATTAGAGATTTAAAAAGACAGCCTATCCCATCGTCTTGGTTCCGGCTTTCCATTGCGTTTAGATTTATGAAGGGTCTTTATGCCAATTCAGAATCCTCCTGTTCTATGGGACCTGAATGCTGTCCTTTTAAATCTATCAGAAAGTCTACTTGGCTGTTCTTTTCCTTTGACCTCAACAGACGTTATAGTCCAGTGGCAAATTGGCTAGTGTTGGGTATTCTTCTATGAGCATCCTGGTATTCTTCTATCCTGGAAAATCAAACCTCATCAAATAAGAGCCACTGCTGCTTTCCATAGCTCTTCTGAAAATTATTTTCCAGTGAAGTAGGCCTTAGAACAGATACTTTGGTCCTCAAGTCATACCTTTTTACTTTACATTGCTGCCTGGACCAGTCTTCAATCAGAGACCATGCTGGTATTTATCTGCCATCTTTTATTATGTTTTGGTCAAGCAGTATTGAACAGTGTGTCTCTTTCTATTCAACTCTGTGCCATCAACGATTTACTGGACTTTAAAAAAAACCACAAGACTTTCTTATTTAATGAACACTTCTCAAATGTTTCAGTTTAATTCTCAGATTAGATTTTTCTATTATGCCTTTACTGTAATTTTTGTCTTGTTTTTTCCTTTCTTCTAATTTTGTTCCATGCAAGCCTTTTGGCATGTTCACTGTAAATCGCTTAGACTCTTAGATTTGTGGTATATAAAATGAGTTAAAATAAATAGATAACTTTTATATCATAATCTACTAGGGTTGTCCAACAATGAAAGGCTTTCTGCAAACTGGAGCATTCTTGAGTTTGGGGTTCATGTATTTGTGTGCCTCATTCAGTCCTGTTTACTGATAGAGAAAGCCAAATAGCTTTCCCTGTAGCGGGTGTTTTCTGCAGACAGTGTACAATCCCTTCCATCTCCCTGAGAGTTGTATTTCTTCTTGAGCAGTGGAATTACTGAGAAGACCACTGCGCATGGGAAGTGCTGCTCATTTTCAGAACTTTACACTGGGTCTGAGCTCTGGGGAGCTGTTTCATCGTAGCACCATCCGATTAGCTCACCCAGTAATGTCCATGATTTAATCAAACTGTCTGCAGATAACATCTTTAGTCTCCAAGTGTTCACATATAATCAATAATTCATATAGATATCAACTTATATCACACTCTCATAGCTAAGTATTTGATGGTTACATTTTTAGATGAGCTTATTTGTTTTAGTATATAAACTGTGGACTGATGATTATAATATAAGGGTAAGGAAAGTAAGAGGGAGATCTTTCTGATGATCCTTCATTTTTAGATTCAACTAACTAACTTCTATTTAACTAGAAAGGAAAGAATATTTCTTGATAAGTTAGGTCATGGACATCTTTAGATGCTTGTTTATTAGTATTTAGCTGATATCTTTTGCAGTAGTAGTTCAAAGCGAGTTACATTCAGATACAGTAGGTATTTCTCTGTCCACAGATAGTTTACAATCTAAGTTTGTACCTGAGGCAATGGAGGATTAAGTGACTTGCCCAAGGCCACAAGAAATGTCTCCGAGATTTGAATCCTAGTCTCTTTGGTCACAAGCCATTTTTCTAACCACTAGGCTACTCCATTTAGCTTGAATGTTTCTGTGTAATTAATCCCAGAGGAAGTGAAGTAGCTTTTTTAATCATATAGATGGTGATGGTGGGCCTTTGGCTTTGCCTCACCAGATTGTGGATCTTTTGCTTTCAGCATTCTGGCATTCTGCCAGCCAGTAGTAGTGCCTTTAAATTGGAAAGGTATGCATGCTTTCTGATCATGCATACATTGTATATTTCTGTCTGTCCTGTGTAAAGCTATCCTTTTTCAGTTACATCAAATAAAGCAGTAAGGCTAACTTAGCTCATAACACTCTCTTTGGAATGTTGTCAGTATTCTTCCCCGTTCTACATATTTGGCATCAATGAAGATCAAAACTGCGATATTTTAACTGGGGTAAATAATGTTTGGCGTGCAATAAAAGAAATATGATTAAATATCATAAATATCATTCCCCTCCCCCTCAAATTACAAACATCCTTAGTCTGTCATAGTGACACAGAATAAACAGGGAATTCCAGTGGAAATAACGGATTACATTTCAACACACATTATTTTTCTAGTGAGACACATACAGAACCTACTGTTAAATGTTTGAAAAACAAGGTACAATATAAAATATGTTTTTTAGTTGAGATGGTTCTAATAAGCATATGCAGTGCTGGCTCAGAGTTTAAGAGGTGGAGTGTTAGTAACTTGTATATCTCAGCCTAATATTTTTGTCATTTGTTTTATATGCTTGGGCTTCTAGCCCAGTTACGATCTGCTCCATGCCCTCTTTGTCATTTGAGATAGGTGAGGTGGGGCAGAGGTCTAGACTGAAACACTGAGGGGAGGGGGTTACTGCCATGATTTAGGATGTTCTTCCCCTTGTAACTTAGATATTGCAGCAGTAGTCCTCGTAAACTATGGCTCCCTCTGGAGGCAGTGCATGCTCATCCTGAATGCAGCCTGTAGGGTGTTCAGTTTGTTCAAGGACTGTAATTTCATGTGCTGCTCTTCCCCTCCCCCAGCAACCAGAGACGGTGATCATTGTGTACATTATGGGCCCATATGTCAGAAAAGCCAGTATAGAAAATTAAATACATTATAATCATAAACCACTGTGTATTTTGTTTTCCATATCATCCTGCTAAACCAGTCTAGACGAGTGTTTTCATTTTGTCGCTGCAGTTTTTCCTCAGTCTGCAGCTGCAGCCCCTAATGTTTTGTTCCCCCCCCCCCCCCCCTAGCTGCAGTTTTTAGCGCCCAGTTGGGCCGTGATGCCCAGGACACCTTTTAGCTGAGATCCCTGCAAGATCCATCTTTCTTTAACCATGTCCTATTTATGCTTTAGAGGAGCTGGTTTTCAGGCGAGGATAGCAGACTGGTCTCCTTTCTCTGGTCCCAAACTTGCTTAAGGTTAAGGCTGCAGCCTTGACATGCTAACAGGGGCAGGTGCAGTGTATGTCCTTGTCGGGCTATCCTGATGCGCTCGCTTCCTTAGGGGAGCTAAGTAGATTTTACCTTCTGTGCACCTGATTTCCCCTCAGTGGAGCCTCTCATTGGTGTTGAAGGCACTGAAAGGTCCACCTTTTAAACCCATTTGCAAGGCTACTCTCAAAGATTTGATTCTTAAGGTCTCTGAGCTTCAGGCATTCTCCTGTCGTGATTCTTTTAGGCTGATTTCTACAACTTCTGTCATTTTGCAAACAGCCTTTGGAAAGAAGGATGAACTATTTTCCCCCTTTCAGCTAAATCAGGGCATGATTTTGTCCTCCTTTTTGGCGGACAACTTCTGGTCAGATCCCTCTCTGCCTCTCCTCGATGTGAGGAGAATTTTGCTCAGATACCTGGAAGTAACTAATGTTTTTCAGTCGTTGGACCATCTCTTTGTGCTTTTCAGTGGTTTGAGGAAAGGACAGGCAGTAGCAAAGTCCTCTGTCTCCCGTTGGATCAAAAAAGTCATTGCTTTAGCATACCATCTAGTCGGTAAGCAGGTTCTGGAGAGAGTCGCACAAGGCTAATCCAGCTATCAGGCAAATTAGATGAGTGCCTAGAACAGCGGCTACTTTTTTAGGGGGAAAGACAAAGAGCAGGGCATTCACAGCTAAACAATGGATTTTGACATGGGGGGAAGAGGTGGTAGAGGTTGGGTGTAAAACTTAAGGATTCCCTAGGGCGCCAACACCTTGAACCAACTCTGGGGCCAGCCCTGGAGTCTGAGCTCACTAAATTAGGTCACAGGCCGCCTCCTGGGCTGAGTTTGCCTTGGTGTCTCCAGAGTCTTCTATGAGGCAGCTACCTAGATCTCTCCCTAAGTACCTTCGTCACGCACTACAGGTTGCATATGGGAGTAAGTACTGATAAGGATTGTTCTAGCATCAGCTTTCTTCCATCCTGTGTCTTGATTTCTTGGGTACATCTCACTCATCTAGACTGGTCTAGCAGGATAAGGAAGGAGAAATGTTTATTCCTTATCGTCCCTCCTGTCCAATCCCGAACCTCTGGATAATGCACCTCTTCCAGCATCTTGGAGACTGAGCACGTCATCTTTTGATGACAGTAGTACTAATAGAGCGAGCACCACCCCTTCTGTCCAGTACACTCAGGCTCCAAGCAGATGGAGGTGGTGAGCCAGAGGGCTCGGCTCACTGAGAACAACTAAGGAGCTTATATTTAGTTAGATTTTGGGGATTTTTCTTTGTTTTTGGAGTCTTATTAGAGCACTTTACTTTCCTTTTCTTTAGGGCCAGGTATATAAAAAAACAAAATGAGAAAGAAACAATTGGAATGGAGGAGGCCCCTCCTTGATCCTAGGCGGTGGGGTGGGTGAGCAGGAGGTGGGTTGCCCGGGAAAGTGGAGCGCCTGATCCCTGGGTTGGGAGAGGAGCAGTTCGGCATGTGTGGCTGGCAGACAAGCATCTCCTTCCCCCCAGAGTCCCCCACAGCGCCGAAGCCTTTATTTTGGGCTGAGCATGGGGGGAGGGCACAGCTCTCGGTCACAGCACAGGGCAGATCGTTCTCTGGTGCAGCGCCGTGGGCTTGGAGTCCAATCTGGTGAGTTGGCTGGGACTTGGAGAGAGAGTGCAGCAGGCTGAAGGGGAGCGCAGAAGACAATGTGGTGTGGCCTGCATTCCCGTTAAAGGCTTGTGAGCGCGGTTTCCCCGCACAAATGTGCAGCCGCGCGGGAAGACTCGCGGCTGTGTAGCAGTGCAGGGCCCACAATTTTTTGCTTGTTTTCCCTTATTTTACTTTATTTTCTTTGTTTTGCTTTTTTTGTTTTCGGGTCTTAGGGTAGGATTTTAGCGGTGCTTTCTTCTTCCCACTTGGGCTTGGAACTGGCCAGTTGTGAGCCTTTACCAGAAAAAAGAAAAAAAAAAGGCAGAGGGCCAAGAATCAGCAAAGGGGAGAGGCAAACGAGAGTGGCTGCAGCTCCTTGCCTGCTCCAGCTAGGAGGGCACTGTTTGACTGCACTTTGTTTCTCTCTTCAGGCCCGGGCCGACTGGCGGGTGGAACAGAGTTGGCCGAGATCTTGGTTCCCGTGCGGGCATGCCGCAGTGTCTGGTTTGTGGGACCAGGCGAGGCATGGTCTCTGAGGCGGGCATTTGTAGGGAGTGCACTCAGGAGACCACCGCAATGAAGCAGTCCCTGCAAGAAGGGTCGGAGCAGGGAGGCACTACTGTCCTGCCTCCGGTTGAGTAGGTGGCAGCAGGGACCATGCCTACCTCTCTGGAGCCACTCTTCGGATCCCAGGCCATTCCCGGATCTTCCTCCTCCCAGGGGCTAGTGGGAGGGGGGTCTCAGAGTTGTTTTCGCCCGGGTTTGTCCTGCTGCTCCACCAGGCATTCTGTTTGCACCAGCAGGGGGTAAGGGGAACGCATGCGATGGGGGAGCAGTGTGGGTAGAGGCCGGGGAGTCCTGTTGAGGAACCAGGGACGCTCTCGGCGAAGCACCCTAAGCCTGCGGAGGAGGGGCAGAGGCGGTCTCCGATGTCGGAGGGGCTCGACATGGAGATGGATGTGGACGAGGACCTTGAGGAAAGTGAGATCCCCAAACAGGAAGACCAAGCCCCGGATAGTCAGGGTCTTTCGTAGAGAGGAGTTATCGGAGCTTATCACGAAATTGTTGAAGGCATTAAACATGCCTGTGAGGCCTCCAGCGGAAGAGGAGATCTTGGAGGATCCTTTTCTGCGTGCAGTACTGAGGACACAGTCGGTCTTTCCCATACATAGGTTGGTGTGGTAGATGATCCAAGATGAGTGGCATCTGTTGGAGAATGGCCTTCGGGGAGCTAAGCTCATGACCTGCCTCTATCCCTTGGTGGATCAGAATAGGGAGCTGCTTCGGTCTCCGAAGGTGGATGCAGCTGTGTCTGTGGTCATAAAGAAGACAACGATTCCTGTGGAAGGGGCGGCGGCACTGAAGGATGCACAGGATAGGAAGCTGGATGCACTGCTGAAGCAGGCGTTCGATGTCAATGCCCTTTTCTTCCAAGCCTCCATTTATGGAGCTTGGGTAGCACGTGCCTACCTCTGCTGGTCTCAGCGAGTACAGCAGCAGGAAGACCTGGACCAGTCAGGGGAGGCTTCCCGGTTGGATCTTATCAGAGGGCTCTCCAAGAGTATGGCCTTTGTGGTGGTAGCCCGCTGTTATTTGTGGCTTCGTAATTGGACAGCAGATTCCTCATCCAAGGCCCAGCTCAGTAATTTGCCCTTCAGGGGAAAGCTCCTATTTGGGGAGGACATAGAGAAGTTGGTTAAGGGCCTTTGGTTGTCTAAGGGCAGCCGGCTGCCGGAGGACAAACGGAAACTGAGCCAGGGTGCCTCTGCCTCTCGGGGGCAGCAGCAGGAATTTTGTTGTTTTCGACCTTCATGCCAGACCCCTTTCCAGAAAGGTCGTTTTCCTACAAGGATGCAGGGGTTTTGAGGTTTTCAAGAAATGGAGTGTGGATTCGTGGCAGCCTCGTCCTCAGGGGCCTAAAAGCCCAATGAAGCGAGGAGGGCCCAGGTGGAGGTGCAGCCAGTGGGAGGCCGTCTGCAATACTTCTACTTTGCCTTGATCCAGATCACCTTCAATCAGTGGGTACTAGAGGTCATCCGAGAAGGGTATGCTCTCGAGTTTGCTCATTCGATGGGTAGCTCCTTCATACAGTCTCCGTGCAAAGCGCAGGCCAAGGTGGTTGCAGTTCGAGACACCTTGAGGCGATTGGTGCAGTTCAGGGCCGTGGTGCCGGTGTCTTGAGACCAAGTATGGCTGTGGTTGGTACTCCATTTATTTCGTGGTACCAAAGAAAGACGGAGCATTCCTTTCCATTCTCGACCTCAAGCGTATAAATGCTGTCTGTGGGTCCCACATTTTCACATGGAGACCTTGTGGTTCATTATAGTGGCTGTCTACAGCGGCGAATTCCTGACGTCCCTCGACCTCAAAGAGGTGTACCTGCACATTCCCATTCGGACAGAGCATCAACAGTTCCTCAGATTTGCGCTGCCCTTGGGGCATTTTCAGTTCCAGGCACTGCTCTTCAGCCTCGCGATGGCACCATGCATCTTCACCAAGGTAATGGTAGTGGCAGCACTGTGCAAAGGAGTCGTAGTACATCTGTACCTCAGACTTGCTCATCCGGGCAAAGTTCAGGGTCGAGAGCGAGCATTCTACAGCCCGGATGGTACTGTTCCTGCAGAGCCTGGGTTGGGTAGTCAATGTGTCCAAGAGCCAGTTGCACCTATCTCAGGTCCTGGATTATCTAGGAGTCCGTTTTGACATGCAAGTGGGGAGAGTCTTTTTGCCAGAGCTGCGAGCATGGGAGCTTCGGCGCCTAGTTCGGGAGTTCCTTGGGAGACTAGAGCCCACAGCATGGCACTATCTCCAACTCCTTGGCACCATGGCAGCCACTCTCAATCTGGTACCTTGGGCAAGGGCGCACATGCGGCCCCTCCAGAGGTCTTTGCTCCGGCTATAACTACTGTGCCTCAGAACTTCTGAACCCTGTGTACAGAACTAGCATGGAAGGGATGATAAAGAGGTGTGCTATCTTTACCTTGTGAATTCTGCTACTAATAGCTGTCCTCTTCACAGGTTCAGCTAGAATGGATTGCAATAACCACATCCCCATAATCCACAACTACAGACACTCATTAGAAGGCGCCCAAACACTCTAGATCCAAATACAGCATCCTTGTGGTCTTGGGCAAGCCACTTAACCCTCCATAGCCCATGTTCCATGTAAAATAATTATCTCCAAGTTTTATAATGCTCTGTTCAGTGTAATTTCAGTTTGTTCAATGTAAACCGCACTGATGCAGAATAGCGCGGTATATAAGAGAATGTAAATAAATAATAAATAAATAATAAAAAAGACACTGTTCCTTAGTTAGGATCTCCCAAACAAATGGCATAGGATATACATCTCCCATCCAACAGAAGGCAGAATTACCATTAATGCATCTCTGCCTAGAACAAGATCTATATCTTGGCAGACTTGATCCTGGACCCTGATGTAGATATCCTATGCATCACAGAAGCATGGTTCTCTGAAGCTGACTCTGTTCTCCTAAACCAGCTATGCCCTCCTTCTTACACAATACATAATTGTAACAGAGTAAATAGCAGAGGCAGAAGTATCTGTTTAATTTCTAGAGATAACTTAACTTAAAAAGCAACACCACTGATACTAATTCCACCACAGACATTGACATCTTATCTTTTTCAAATGACTTAATCTCTCTATGCCTAACACATCGAGCCCCACATGGCAAGACCGCTGAGCTAGCTGCACGTCTAGAATCAGCCTGCTCCCTCCCAAAAGGACATCAACCTCCTCATCCGGCTCAGTGACCTTAATTTGTCCTCTGCCCCTATGTCTCAAACAACCTCCTTCCTTGACCCCATGGGAGCCCTTGGATGCGCTCAAATTCTTATCAAACCATCCCATAATAAAGGAAACCATCCTGACCTAATATTTGTGCCTGCTGAATTCCTATCAGACCACAGTCACACACCTCACACAGTACTTCCAGTAACCTTGTCTGATCATGCAGCCATTCTCTTCTCCTTCCCTCTCAACCCTCATCAAACACTTCCCAACACTCCCACTCACAAACTGAAGATTTCAAGAGTTTAACAATGAATACTTCCTTGAAACGGTCATCCCACAGCTGGATCTTATCAAAGCTGAAGAAGCAAACCTTGAAGACATGGTCAAAGGATGGAATGATATCCTGACTGCTGCAACACTCGCACCTCCAAGGAATATTCCAAAAAAGTGCCACAACAGAGCCTCTTGGTTCTCAGCCTCATTACAGAGGTAGAAGAGTGATCTATGCCAACTTGAGCACAAATGACGATGCTCTAAAGACCCTCTCAACCACACAACCTATATGGAACAACTTAGACTATACACTGAAGACGTAAGACGTAAGAAAGAATAATACACCAATGTGAATACTTGTGCAATAAACAAACCAAGAGAGCTCTTCTCCTTTGCAAAAGCACTTTTAAAGGAACCAAACAAAGGGAATCCACTTGATAGAATATGCCCACAGAGGATGGCAACCTACCTTCGCTCTAAACAGAAGTTGGCCCCCTCAATAGATTAATTCCCGACTGCACCAAATCCTCAAGCGCTACCTCTGAAAACATGGTCACACTTTGAACTACCATCACTTGAAAACATTGGAGATACAATCAGGAACTTCGACACAACTACCTCTGCACTTGACCCTTGCCCAGTGTCTTGGGTCAAGATAGCCAGATCACACCTCAGTAGCCCTTCATAATGAGCACAGTGCACACATCTTTGTCACAAGGCCTTATGCCCACACTTCTGAAACAGAGTTCAATCTGACCACTCCTGAAAAGCACACATCTTGATCCCACCTCTCAAGTCATATAGACCAATCTCTGGCATCCCTTTTTATATCTCTACTAAACACAATTCTAACCTGCTCTCAAAACACCTCTCGAGGTTTCTCCCTCATATTCCTTGACATCTCCTCCACCTTTGATTCGCTCCCTCATCAACTTCTGTAAAGGCTTTCCGACATTGGGCTCCAAGACAATACATTTAACTAGTTTCGCTCCTACCTAGTAGGCTGAAGACAGCAAGTAAAAACTGGGCAGAAGGCTTCACATCCATTCACTCAGCAAATGGGAGTACCTCAGGGTTCAAGCCTCTCGGCCCTCCTATTTATTATTTTCATCCAGCCAATATGCAAATTATTCAGAGCGCTCAAGATACTTTACCAGATTTATGCCGATGATATCATGTTCTCTGGGAACAAGCAGGAAGTCAGTCCTCGCATATGGGTGACATCAGCATTGACGAAGCCCATGTGATAACCTCTCCCCAGCTTTTAAGAAAACCTCTTGGAGATCCACCATGTATGCGTGGTTGCCTTCCTGCCCAAGGGTACCATCTTGCCTCAGTCTCCTTTTTTCCACGGAGTCCATTGAACGTTCATCTGCACCCCGGAAAAGGTTGGTTGATTGTTTCTTTTTTTCCTTTGTTCTGTTTTTCCTTCTCTGGTACGAGGTGCCTTCTCGCCTCCTGGGACTGCTGCTGCCTCTGCGCTGCATTTTTTTCGGGTCCTTTTTCCCTTCAGGGCTTTTTCTCTGTGCACGAGGGCCATGTCACCACTCACAATGTGAGAGCAATGGCAGCCTCAACGGCAAACCTTCGTTCTGTGTCTATTGATGACATCTGCAGAGCAGCCACTTGGGCTTCGGTACACACCTTCACAGCCCTACTGCTTAGACAAGGACTCCCGTCGGGATGCCTTGTTTGGCCAGGCTGTTCTCCAGCATCTCTTCCATACTTAATACAACTCCTACCTCCTACCCTCCGTCCACGGGTTGGATGCCAGAGGTCCATGGGAGGAAGCATGACCCATCTCACCTGGGTTCGCAGCTCACTGGGGTCACCCCTTGGTATCTTTCAGCTGGGAAGTTCCCATATGTGAAGACTACATTCCTGCTTGTTCCTGGAGATAGCGTAGTTACTCACCCTGTAACAGGTGATCTCCGGGAACAGCAGGAATTTAGTTGTTACAACCCACCCACATCCCCTAGGAGTTGCCGCTATCTATGTTTTTCTATACTTCTCTCCTTTGGTCTCAGTTATAAACTCAACTGAAGTGAGAGAGGTATAGAGGCGGGAAGGCAGCACACATGCGCTGTGGGGTGCTCCCAAAAGCGTTCCTATTGGACGATGGGGAGCGTTCCCGCGCGGTCTCCATCAGTACCGACGATACCCATATGTGAAGACTAAATTCCTGCTGTTCTCAGAGATCACCTGTTACAGGTGAGCAACTACGCTTTCACTGTACAACTGAGTGCTCTGTGATGCTGTTAGTTTTGTTGGTGCTCTGTAAACCACTTTGAATGGCAGAAAGGCGGTATAAAAATAAGTTAAAATAAATAAATAAATAACCTGCATATATATTTCTATCCCTTTGTTCCTCTCATAGCTCTCTCAAATGAAAGACCCTACATAATTTGCATTATTGTCAAGTAATTGTTTGCTTTTCAGTAAGCTTTTTTTTTGTTTAATTTTTATACATTCTATTCTTACTCTATGAAAGTGATAGCATTTCTTGAAATAGGGGATATAAGCATTTTTAAAATAGAACTTTCTTTCATTCAAATAGCCAAGCAAAGTAAAAAAAAAAAAGAAAGGCTGCAGCTTTTTTATTCACAAGGCAGATGAAATTGATTAAGCTTTAGCATGTCGCCTCACTACTCCCGGTTTATTAATTGAAGAATTTCCTTTCCTACAGAATGGGAAGTTCATACCTAACACAGTTTGACCACAAGTTACTGGGGATACTTGAGAACTTCATATTTTAAAGTTCTTTTTGCTCTCATATGCCAGAGGAAATCCTAACGTCCTTACGATAAAAAGCATTTACAACAACAATGGAAAAAGGGATATGTTTAAGGAAGTATTTTTTCATTTCCTTGTAAAGCGTAAAATCAAATTATATCCTAAAGCAACTTGCGGTGTTTCTACATTTTGGAGTCCTGTGCCTGGTTCTGTTCATAGACTATGAACAAGAATCATACTGTGCACTTAGTAAGAAGGTGTGACATACATGGCCAATGACACAGTAATAATAACAAGCTGGGAGTCTGTTCCAGTACTGAAGTATGGAGATGGTCTCCCTTTAATTGAGGCCGATGCATGATATTGAAGGGCTTCTGGAATTTCATTTTTGCCTGCCCTATTTTTAAAGTAAATTTGAATGTGTTTGAAGGAAAAAATTTATTCGGGTTTATATCCTTACACACACACATGGTCAATGGATAATACTGGATTTGAACTTGACCTTTATTGCTAAAATAATGAAATCCCTTCACCTACAGAAGTTTCAAGGAATTCTAGAGAATTTCATACACACATCCTAAAAATCAAATTTGAAAATTAGAATTCATGAAGAAAGAAAATGAACAGCCAGGAAAATTAAAAAAAAAAGACAGGATTCATTTCATTTAATTAAAAATTATTTATCTATTGTCATAACGCGGAACCTATGAAGGAAATAGTGTTAGAAAAAAACCCTGTTTTACATGGAACTGAGAAGATGCAGAGAGCGCAGTTCCAGCGCAGCACAGCCAGAGGGCGTATGAGCAGTTCCACAGAGCCAGAAGCAACGTGCTCTGACACTGATTGCATTAGTAGCAAGCAGTTTCACCTGAGATCAAGCCCAAAATGTTCAAACCAAAAATCCCTTTATAAAGGAAACCAGATGGTAGAAGAGAGGGACAGCAGCAAGGCGAGCAGTAGTAAGAGCCGGCAAAGCAGCAAGGAGAGCCGTGGAAGCAACAGGAGCGGCGAAAGTAGCCTAACCAGGAACATAGCCAGAAGCACAGCAAGTATCACTGCAAGAGGCTCAGCAAGAGGCTCAGGACGGAGCACAGCCTGGAGCAGCAGTTTGGATAGCTGTGGGAAAAGGAACCTGGAACAGGACAGCTTCCACGTGCAGCCAACTCAAAGAGACAGAATCCAAAGGAGTTTCACTCAATGGGATAGAGTCCAGAGAGGCCAAACATATTGGGACGGAGTCCATAGCAAAGCAAACAGAAAAAGCAGTTTGCCTGATAAAAGCAACTCTCCTAGCCCAAGTAAGTTCATTGTATCAAACCAGCAAGGAACAAGGAAGGGAAGTTCCTGCTACAGAGATACCTTTGCTAAGAACCACAAAGGGTGGAAATCCATACCGGGTTTGCCTGATAGCCCTGAAAGCAGAGCACTGCATAGAACAGCTTGTCTGCCTGAGAAAGCACGTTACAAGGAGAGCTCTGGGTGTGGCAGCTTAGAGAAGCCAAAGTATGCAAAATCCTTAATTCTAAGAGAAAGTTTTACTGATGAAAACCCTGTTCAAAGAGTTAAACTTTATAAGGGGAGAAGAAGTAAAACTGACCTTTTAAAAGCATTTTCCCAAAGCTTAGTAAGAGAGTTTTATGGGAAGCAAAAGAATCCCTGTGAGGAGTTAACAGGGAGTGAAAATTACCATTCATCTGAGGAGGGCAGTGACCCTGAGTCAATGGACTTTGAATATGAAAACAGTATTCCCATTCCTCAGGAGGAGCCGATGGAATGTAATCTTTGTTCAGCAGCTAGCATGAATTCCCTGCAGGATTTATAGAGAGAGAAGAACTCTGCTGATGGTGAAGCTTGTAACCATTTCTCTGCTGATATATTAATTTGTTTTGATTTAAAAGAAGCCTTGGCCCAGACTTACACTTAACTGTGAAACCTACAACAGTTGATTGTTTGAAATGTTGGTGGAACCTTTTTGTTAAAGAGAAGGACTGTATTTACTTTCTTTGTGTCTTACTGGACCTTAGCGTTGACCGGGGAAATAAAGCCTTGTTACTCTACACTTTGGCTTGAATCGTTCTTCATAAGGAGTTCTGTACTACAAGGACCAGAATCCTCTAGGCCCTTTAGGTCAATCACTCCTTAAAAATTAATTAAATGCGCCAGATGCCCTTACTCCAACCAACCACTAGGGGCACCTGGTGACACTATATATAGATAGGATAGCTATAATTTTTAATTCTAATTTTGGCAATGTAAAAAACAATGAATTGGTTTTTGTTCAACTTTTCATACACAGGAATTTTTTTTCTGTACTACAAACAAGCTGAAATGCGCTGTAAAGAGTTTTTATGTAGGGTTTTTGTGTGTTTAATTTTAATTAACAAAAATGTCAGGTATAATGTCATGTTGGGCTCTTTGTTCATTTTGACCCCAGGCATACCATCAGAAATATTTGTTCATGGAAATGGTGGTGAATACATGGCAGAATGGCTATGAAAGACCTAGATAAGATTCTCAAGAGCAGAGATGTCTCTCTCCATACAAAGATTCGACTTGTTCAAGCCATGGTATTTTCAATAACATCATATGGATGTGAAAGCTGGACAGTGAAAAAGACAGATAGGAAGAAAATTGATGCCTTTGAATTATGGTGCTGGCGGCGAATACTGTGTATACCATGGACTGCCCGAAGAACAAACCAGTCGGTACTAGAGGAGATCAAACCTAAGCTTTCTTTAGAAGCTCAGATGACAAGACTTCGACTTTCATATTTTGGACACATCATGCGAAGAGAGAGATCATTAGAGAAAGACATCATGCTTGGCAAGATAGAAGGTCAACGCCAAAGAGGAAGGCCAGCAATGAGATGAATTGATACAATAACAGCAGCTACAGGTACCAGTCTATCAACAATGGGCTGCCTGACTGAAGACTGACCACAATTTAGGATAACTATCCAGAGGGTCGCCATGAGTCGACTCCGACTCGACGGCACTTAGCAACAGCAACAACATGGTAATGGAATTCAAGAAGCAATGGGATCCCTAGTTACAAAGGAATGAGGGGAAAGCTGGAGATCAAGTGGGATCTGGGGCATGATAAGAATGAAATTGGGCAGACCAGATGGGCCTAATGACTCTTCTGCCAACATGTTTTATGTTTCTGTGTAATGCCTGCCTATATCTTCCCAATGGTACAGCCTTTTTTAATCCATGAGATACTGAGACTGTTGGAGAAGACATTGATAGGAAGATGATGCACTGATATTGCAAGTCAGATGAGTCCAGGGCTGTGACCAGGTTTGTCCTCTAATGAGCACACCTATTTAGATGAAGGAGGTAGACATGAAAATGGAGGAACAGGTTGTGGATGTGCAACACTTGCTGCAGTGCATGACTTAATTGGAGGTTGCTCATGCTGATTGTGTGTGCACAATGGAAGATCTGAAGGACCACCCATAACACACTAGCTTTTTTCTTAAGAAGCCTACCTCCAGCAGTGCATTATAAGAACTTGTGGAGTGGTGGTTCAATTAATTTGTACTGCTATTTTTAAGATTGACAAAGAGAACAGTGGCCCATTTGATGTTACAGTTGAAAGGGCGCATAGAACTCTAAGGCAGTCCCAGCAAAATTAGCCCAAGGGATATAGTAGCCTGTGGGTTTTTTTTTAATGTTCGTGGGGCAGTATGTGTTTTATAGTAGCATATTTGAAGGATGCTGTTTAGTTGGGAGGGCCATCAACTACAAATTTGTGTTGATCTAGTCTCCATTACTCTAAAGCAGTTTGCTGAGATTACCAAGTGCTTGGGAAGGGAAATGATTAAATATAGATGGCTTTCCCCCATGGGTCAGGAATTTTCCTTTTAATGGATTTTTAGGGAGAGCGAGAACTATGGCGGAAGCACCCTAGGATTCACAGAGGGTTGATTTTGAGGGTGTGACTTCTCTTTAGATTTCAACTAAGCTCCCTTTGAAGTTGAGTGAAGTACCAAATGGAGGCAAGAAGCTTCAGTGGTGTTCAGGGGAAGCCACTTAATTGACTGAAAGTGGTCCCTGAAGAGAGCAGGATGGAAACTGCCGACACCGCTTAATTTAGAAATTGGGACTTGAAGGGGGTCTGGTTGTGGAGAGGGGATGGGATGTGTGTAAGGATAGAGTGAATGGAATGAGTGCATTTTGAGTCCTTGGGGTTAATCAGCAATACAGCAGATGTAAGTGAGTAAGATTTGGGAGGGGGGGTGGAAGAGGTGTCTTTGCTGGGATAGTTACCTGCACTCAAATTGGGTGCCTGTAGGGAAGGGGGGGGAGACAGGTGGGGGTTAATAATGGGGGATGGAGATTCTATTGGTTAGGAGGCTTTGTAGGGTACTACTACTACAACTTATCATTTGTCTAATGCTGTACAGAAACATGTAAGAGACAGTCCCTGCTCATAAGAGCTTACAGTCTCTAGTCAAGACAACAACTGAGGACTAAGATATATCTAAGGGAATGGTAAAGTAACACATAGGAGGTGAACAAGAGACTAAGGGGGATCAGGATCCAAAAGCAGACTTAAAGGTGAATTTTTAGCCTGGATTTGAACAGGGCCACAGATAGAGCTTGACATACTGATTCAGGTTGGTTGTTCCAGGCATAAAGAGTAGAAAGGTTGAAGTCTGTAGTTGGCAGTGGATTAGAAGAGCACAGATAGAGGGGATCTGCCAGAAGAGTGGAGTTCTGAGGAGGGGTGTAGAGAGGAAAGGTAATGAGGAGCATCTGAATGAAGGCACTTATAGGTCAGTAGTAGAAGTTTGTACTGAATACGGAAACAGATAGGGAGCCAATGAAGTGACTTGAGAAGAGGACATGAGCATAGTGACACTGGCAGAAGATTAGCCAGAGTTTTGAACAGACTGAAGTGAGGAGAGATAATTCAGAGGGAAACCAATGAAGAGAAGGTTACAATAGTCTAGAAAGGAGGTGACTATAGAATAGATAAGGGTCTTTGTAGTATATTCAGAAAGGGAAGGGAGAAAGAAACGATGGGCCTGATTTTCATTTGTGCGGTGCTGTGCACCACATCAGCGCGCATAGCCCGCCCCCCTTTCACCTAACCCAGATTTTCAATGCCGGGGTCATATGTGGCCCTGGAATTGAAAATCTGGATCTCTCCAGACACCCTGGAAGCTGCAGGAGCTAGCTGGGTAGCACCGATTTTCGATGCTATCTGCTTGCCCCATGCGTCTGAAAGATAGGCGAGGTTTTTACTTGTCTATCTTTAAGGTGCAGAAGGCTAAGCGGGTAGTATCGAAAATTGGTGTTACCCGGTTAACCCTTTCTTCCGCCCCTGCTCCGCCCTGGAATGCCCCTAACACGCCCCGATGCTAACCGCATAGCATCTGAGCGCATTAGGGACATATCTGGGATTTTCGAAGGGCACTACCTTTGTAGATGCCCTTCAAAAATCCCAGACATGGCAGTTACCCATGTAAATGCCTTCAAAAATCGGGCCTGATGGGTTTTAGCTGTCTGTTGGATCTGTGTGGAGAAGGAAATGGGGAGTCAAAGATGACCCGCAAGGTTGCAAGCCAAGGAAACAGGGAAGAGTGTAGAGTATTATCCACAAAAATAGAGAAAGGGAGGGAGGTAGACTTAGAAGAAAAGATAAGGAGCTCAGTTTTGGTCATTTTCAATTTCCGATGGTGGTGACTTTCAGGCACTAATGTCAGATAAGCAAGCAGAGATCCTGTATTCCCAGTGAGATTTCAAATGCAGAGAGGTAGACTTGAGAGTCATCAGCATAGAGATATTACTGAAAACCAATGGACGAGATGAGTGCACAAAGGGGACTGAGTGTAGAGAAGATCCCAAGAGAGAGGTTGAGATTCTCAGTTGTGGTAATTGAAAATCTTTTAATCTTATTTCCCCTTTAAATGTGTTGAGTTTGAATGCGCCCATGAAGAGACAGCTTTTTGTTTTAATGATGCCAGAAGATTGAAAGCCAACCTCTGTTTTATACAGGAAACACATTTCCTATCTAAAGATAAGTGCTTATTAAGGCACCAGGATTTTCCACAGATCTAATTGGATTGAGAGAAAAAAGGTAGGGGTCTTAATCTCTTAAAATGTTAATTGTGCCATTCATAAGGTGTATAAAGACCCAGAAAGGCAGGTTATGTATGTTGAATGCCTCTATAAACATCCAGAAATTCACTCTATTTGTGGCGTAAATACTAACTAAAAGGCAAGGAGGCTTTTTTTTTTTTATTAAGTGCTGTCAAGTTGGTGTAGATTCATGGCAACCCTCTGGATGGTTGTCCTAAACTGTGTTTGGTGTTCAGTCAGGTGGCTCATTGTTGACAGAGTGGCACCCATAGCTGCTGTTATTGTATCAGTCCATCTCACTGCGGGCCTTTCTCTTTTGCGCTGACCTACCTTGCCAAGCATGATGTCTTTCTCTAATGATCTCTCTCTCTTAGCATGATTTGTCCAAAGTAATGAAAGTGAAAGTCTTATCTGAGCTTCTAAAGAAAGCTTAGTTTTGATCTCCTCTAGTACTGACTGGTTTGTTTTTTGGGCATGGTATACACAGTATTCGTCGCCAGCACCATAATTCAAAGGCATCAATTTTCTTCCTTTCTGTCTTTTTCACTGTCGAACTTTCGCACTCATATGACATTTTTGAAAATACCATGGCTTGAACAAGTCAAATATTTGTATGGAGAGAGACATTTCTGCTCTTGAGAATCTTGTCTGTCCTTCATAGCCATTCTGACAAGAGCAATATGTCATCAGATTTCTTGACTACTTGTTTCTTTATTGATAGTTTATTGTAAAACTCGGTGTAACATGTTACATTGTTGTATACTTTGTTCAAATATAAACCGCACTGATTGTAATAGCGCGGTATATAAGAAATGCAAATAAATAAATAAATAAGATAGTGGACAACTTTAACCTACTTGGATCAACTATTTCAGTTTCTTCTCCATCAATGATGAGCTTATTGATTTTGCCAGTTGTTAGGATCTTTTTATTTTAAGACTATGTTCCTTGATCTTGAGATGCAAATGTTTCAGATAGTCTTCACTTTCAGCCAGTAATGTGATGTGATATCAGCACAGCGAAGATTGTTGATGAGTCTGTCACCAATCTTCACACCTCTGTTGTCTTCATACAGTCCTGCTTCTCTGATGATTTGTTCTGCATATAAATTAAACAGGTAAAATGAGTAGAGTTCAAGGATGGTACCCTTCTTATAGGGAGGTAATTTCAGTCTAACTTACTAAAGATAACTCGGTGGGAGGAGGGCGTAGTCAGGGAGGGCAACAAAATAGTCTAAAGAATTTTGTAATACTTCTGCAACTTTTGGATATTTGGAGGTTTTATCACTCTTAATACTGGGGATTATTCATGTTCATGCATGCACAATGGATATTCTCGTTTAGACCGATTTTGCGTTGAGGGTTGCTAGTGCAGATGGTAAGTGGGACTGAGATTGAAATTATCACTTGGTCCAACCCTGTCCCTGTATGAGTAGAACTAACAGTAGTCTATGGTCCTGAGAAGGGAGCTTCAGAGTGGGTTAGAGTCTGCAATTCTTTTTTTTTCCATTTTAAATATTTTTATTATGAATAACACTATCAAATACAACATACTTTATATACAACATTGTACTATCTCCTTTATAGTCTCACATTCAATACAGCCAATTTTATTCATTATACATACTCCGCATTATTGACCCTCCACAACCCATTGTTACCCCTCATACGAGTGCATTCATTCCTAATTACCCCTCCCCCCCTCGCCTACATCCACCTGTATATATCTCACTCCTTGCATTACGCTACATTCTGATTCAATATTGGCACCATACATCCGCACTAGGGGTCCTACCATGCAGCCGACCGTAAATCCCCCTTCCTCCCCCTCTCCTCCTCCCTTCAAACCTCCAGCCACCCCCACACCCCCTCCATTGTTCCGCACTCCACTCGCCTTTCCCACGTCGCAGCTCTGTCAGTTTATGCATTAAGCTCACATCTGCCACTGTTCGGACAAATCCTGCCAGCTGTGGTGTGCTCTGGGCCCCCCAATGTTGGGCTATCTCACATCGAGCTGCCACTATGCAGTGATGCAGGACCCCCGCTTCACGTCTAGGGATGCCTTCATCAAGTTTATGCAGCAGACATGTCTCAGGTCTGCAGGGCAAGCAATAACCAGTCATACCATGGATCACATCAATAATCTGTACCCAAAAGGCCTGTATCCGATCACAACTCCACCACATATGCATCCAGTCCCCCCTCATGACATCCCCGCCAACATAAATCATCCTGTCCCTTTCCAGCTCGTTTCTTACATACTGGCATCCAGTACCATCGAAATAATACTTTATAGGCATTTTCTTTGATTTGTGTAGCAGTTGATACATTTGCTATCGTCTGGATTAGCTTATTCCATACCTCATCATTCCAGCTCACCCCCAAGTCTTCCTCCCATTGTAACATATAGCTCGTTTTACTCTCCCCAGCATCCATCAAACCTTTGTAAATTCTGGACAAAACCCCCTTGTGACCCATATGGCCTGAACAGAGAGCCTCAAACCAGCCTCTATTTTCCCATAAATCTCTCCATACCTTCGGCTGTCGTAGAAAGTGGCTAATTTGTAGATAGGTAAAATAATCACTCTCCTTCAACCGATAGAGGTCTTTAAGGCCCTTGAACTCATGGATCCCCTGGGAGTATAGTAAATGGTGTATATGTGTCAGCCCCATTCTGGCCCATCTGCGTAAGATGTGCACACCGGGCCCCTGTCCCCTCTCAAAACAAGCCTTGATTGTCATCCCCTGTATATGGCCTTTATCGTGGACTAGCTGTGTCTTATTTAGTTTCCAAATTTTCAAGCTATGCACTACCATGGGGTTGAGAAGGGGAGTATCGGGACCTTTACTCCCCCCTCCAGATCACTCTTTCCAATCCACGCCCCCTACCAACTCATGCTCCATTTGGACCCACTGTTTCTGTGTTCCTCTTTGCCACTCATAAATCGCCTTCAATTGCGCTGCCTCATAATATTTTTGCAAGTTGGGCACACCCAGCCCCCCCCTCCCTTTGCTCTTTGCAATACCCTCATTGGGCACCTCTGTACCCATATAAATCTGTTTACAAGTCTTTGCACCCGATTCAGTCTATTCTGCGGTACCAGTATTGGGAGTGTCTGGAACAAAAACAGCAATCATGGCACTAGCATCATTTTTACGGTTGCTATTTGCCCAAACCATGAAAGAGATCCCCTCCCCTTCCCCACCCATCCAACCAACTCTCTATCTGCCCAAATACCTTCATATAATTTAATTTATATAGCGCTTCCGTCTTATTACATATACGGATACCAAGGTACCGAATGCTCACCCTAGCCCACTTAAAGGGATATTTCTTATTCAAATGATCTTTTACCTCCCCTGGTACCTCTAAGTTCAAAATGTCTGATTTTGACCAGTTGATTGTGAAGCCCGATAACTTACCATACTCTTCCAACTCCCACATTACTATTGGTTTGCTTACCTGGGGTCTTGCCATGCTTAGGATAATATCCACAAACACTTATATTTTATAGGCACTCCTCCCCACTCGGATTCCTAAAATATCCGCCCGTTCTCTCACCCACTGTGCAAAAGGCTCTAGTGCTATTATGAAAAGCAGCGGCGATAAGGGACATCCCTGCCTCGTTCCCCTCCCCTGTTCAAAGAAACCCAAATGGGCCCCATTCACCCTCACACAAGCTTTGGGCTGATCGTACAGTGCCTTCACCTATGCTGAGAATGCGTTCCCCAACCCCACTTTCTCCAATACCTGGAAGAGAAAGGGCCATGACACCTGGTCGAAGGCCTTTTCCGCGTACAGCGACAGAAGTAAAGCATCCTTCCCGCTTTGCTCAATGGACCAGATGATATTAAGGATCTTTCTAATATTATCTGCCCGCTTTATCTTGGTGTATCAATTTCCCGATACTCTTATTTAATCACATGGTGAGTATCTTAGCTAACAATTTAGCGTCCAAGTTGAGCAGTGAGATGGGTCTATAGGATGCGCACTCTTGTGGGTCCTTCCCCTCTTTGTGTATTACAGTTATACCTGCCCACCCCATCGCGCCTGCTAACTTTCCTCCCTCCCTTGGTTGATTAAATAGCCTCACCAGGGGCGCAATTAAGAGCTCCCCGAAGAGTCTATAGAATCTTGCTGTTAGCCCATCCAACTCTGGTGCCTTCTCTAATTTTGACTGCTTAATGGTCCTCTGCACCTCCTCTCCTCGTATAAGCTAATTAATTTTCTCCTGCTCCCCTTCCTCCAGTTTAGGCAAGTCTATGGAATCAAGATAACTTTTTACTCTCTCAGCCTGTGGGGGCTCCCTTGCTTTGTACAGCTCCTGATAGTATGCCCTAAAAGCTTCTCTGATCTCCCCATTTTTAGTTACCATTTCCCCTCCCCTCTTGTGGACTCACATTGTGTGTGAGCGCAGCTTCCTCTGTTTCAGCTTCTGTGCCAGATAGCGCCCCGCCTTATTCCCCCCTCAAAAACCTCCTGCCTTAAGAGTTGCATCTGATACTATATCGTTTCTGTCTGCAGCACGTTTAACTGCGCTCTCACTGCCAGCACCTGCCCTCTATAAATTCCCAGCCGCCCTTGCCCATCCAATTCTTCCAATTCCATCAACCGTTCCCTCAGGTCCCGCTCCCTGTTCTCCTGTTCCTTCTTTATCCGTGCCCCCCATTTAATTAATGCTCCTCTCACCACAGCCTTATACCCATCCCAGACTCCACCCCACGCAACCTCCCTGTTGTCATTAGATTTAAAGTATTCCCGGGTTTTCCTCTCTATGTCCTCCCGGACCCTCCCATCCTCCAACAAAGACTCATTGAGCCTCCAAAACTGTATTCCTTTCCCCTCATCCTCCATTTGTAAGCATACCACTACTGGAGCAAGGTCAGACCAAGTAATAGACTCCATTTCTGCCCCCTTAATCCAACCACCCACCCCCTTCGAAATCCAGATAGCATCTGTTTGTGAGTAGGACTCATGTACTGGTGAAAAGTATGAGGATTGTCTCCTCCCCTGATGTAGCAGTCTCCATGCATCTATCAAACAATGCTGCATGACAAAATCTCGATACCTATTCCTATCTGCCCGCTTACCTACTCTTGTTCCTGTGGCATCCTAAGCTGGATTCCACGTTAAATTGAAATCCCCTCCTTATATAAGAGTACTGCGATGCTCCTGCCTGCGCCCTGGAGCTTACAGGCAGGAGTGGCCTTATTGTCCCTTGTGAGTATAGGTAGAACTGTTACCTATGAATGCTGGGAACTGAAGTCCACTTCTATTTTCTTTAGGGAATAAATTGTAGTTGCGACCAAAGATGGTAAGGCTTTGCAAGAATATTTATTTGTATTGGGGATGTTCTCCAGCACATCAAAATTCATAGATACAAACATAAAGGTGCAACTTTTAACATAAGCAGAAGTAAACAGGAACTCAGGAACAACTGAAATTGAATTAGCTTTAACTCAGCTTTTCATATTTAGAGGAACTTAAACTCAGCATTGCCTCGAGTGGTCACTCAAGAATATTGCAGCCTCACATTAACAGCTGTTCAGCTCACAGCGTGGCTTTAGAACACAGGTGCAAACAATTATGAACTCTCACGGCAAAGGCAGCAGAAATAGCAAACGTTCTGTATTCCTTTCATACAAACTTTCAAAGCTTCTTTATATTGTTATTCTCTACAACAAAAAGAGCAGTCCATGCTATAAGGATCAGTGGTTAAGGTAGGCAAATCATTTTCTACCTGCATGTACTCCTCTGAGTTAATGGAACTACGGTCTTCTTCAAGCTTCTGATGTTTCCCTGCTTTCAGCTCTAAAAACTGCTGAAATTCTTTTAGGAGCAACTCAGCCTGCTTGTTATCAGGTTGGCAGTTATCAGTAAGGGTTATGCCCTTCTCCCAGTCACTAACTGTTTCTATTGCAGAGCTTTGCTTATACAGTTCAGGGCAATGAAAAGGTTTCTTCAACAAAGCACTAAAGATAGGAAATTGTGCTTTACCTTCTCCAGCGTTGTTTGTATAAGAACTGACTTCTTTCTGCAAGACTCCTCTCCTGTTTGGAAGCTCAGGAGTTTTGTGGTTAACTCTTCTGTTAGGAGAATTTCCCTTAGGAAGGTTTTCTCCCTGCTGTAACTTTCTATAGCACTGCCTGCCAGTATAGGAAGTACCTCCTTTCCACGTGTTGGTTTTTCTGTGCTTCCCAGGTCCAGGCTCTATTCGGTAGAAAGAGTTTCCTACAGAGTGTGCCTGCCTTTGAGGCTTTCTATTCCAGGGTTCTGTCTTCTCCCAAGATTCTAAAGCATTGCTCCGTCCATTCCTCATAGGACTCCTCTTAGTAGTGCCTTTAGAACTCCTTGCAGAACCTCTCTTGCTCCTCCTCACAGACTCCAACCTTGTCTTGGACTCCGACCTCCACTTGGACTCTGACTCAGACTTAGCGTCAGACTCCGACCTCGACTGACTAGCAGCCCTGTTCAAGGCTTTAAAAAGGGCTTCTTTTCCCGGCACACCTTGTCCAACCCCTGGGCGTGCCCAATCAGCATTGAAGCCTAACTCCTCCCCTGGGCTGGTGTCTGTGCTCAGCTCAGCAGAGCAGTGTGTTTTTTTCAAGTCAGAATTGAAAATCCTGTGTGAAAGGATTTTCCTCAATCTCCATCTCTTCTGGAGGGCATTCTTCACCACAGTACCCTCCCCCATTTTCCCCGTGTCCTCGTTCAGTTTTGTCCAGAATTCACGTTGAGCTCCTGTTGGCGCATATACATTCACTACACAGTAACATACATTCCTCACCTTCAACCGCACTAATACATATCTCCCCGCTTTATCCCTTACAACAGATTGCAACTGCATCTTTAACCTGGTAGCAAACAATATGGCAACTCCTCCCTTTTTCTTCTCTACAGTGTTAGATGCATGGATACACACCCCGTATTCCCTAAGCTTAACTAGGTACTCTGTTGCTTTTGTCAAGTGCGTTTCCTGAATAAGCACTATCTCCGCCTTCTGGCGAGCTATCTCAGTCGACAGTTTTTGTCGTTTGAATGGGGAATTAAGCCCCTTTACATTTAACGTAACTATTTTTAGCTCAGCCTTTCTTCCGTTCCCTCCCTACTCTCCTAGCCCTTCCAATTATACCCCTAATCCCCTCCCTTCCCCCCTCTCATATAGAGAGATTCATCTTCCATTGTGGTGACTAATTATCAGGCCATGCCTGTCTCTACCACTCCATTCCACATCCCCCTTTGTTCTCCACACTTCTCCCCCTTAAGATCCCCTGCTAACGCTAAAGTAAAGGCTGTTAGTGTAGCTGGGTTTAAAAAAGGTTTGGACAAGTTCCTGGAGGAAAGATCCATAAACCATTATTAAGAAGGGACCCAGGATATCAATGGTTGACCCAGTACAAGCATTGTGGAACATGTGTTTTTTGACCTATGACCTAGATTGGCCACTGTTGGAAACAGGATACTGGGCTTGATGGACCTTGGTCTTACCCAGTATGGCATATCTTATGTTCTTATGTAATGCTACACATTTCTCCTGCTCCCTATCCCAACCCCTACTTCCTACCCCTTCTATCCTTCCCTCCAACTTTCCAACCCTGTCTATATCCTTCCCCTTCCCCTTCCCTCTATCCCCTTCCCGTCCCCCACCCGTACATCTAGGGGTTAACCACTTGCGTCCCCCCACCTAACAAAATTCTACTGCATTATCAAAGAAATAGCACTGAACACAGAGTCCTCCAATTCAGCCATCTCCGTTCTCCGCCCCATGTGCTCCTTGACTCTCTCTGTTCAGTCTCGCCAGACATCTGTCTGCCGCTGGAACTCTGTGCCATCGCTGGGCTTGCCTTTTTGAGTTGGGTGTCATTGCAGTAGTTCTCGCTGTTCCTGCCGGTGGTCTCTCCCCCTCCGGTAAATTAGGTAGTCCATTTCTTTTAGTACAGTCTAAGCTTCCTCTCTTGTCTGCATCTGTCTCGACTTCCCCTTGGCAGTTATCAGCTAGCCGAATGGAAACAACCATTTATATCTGATATCCTCTCTTCTCAAATATGCCGTCACCTCCTTAAGGTTTCTTCTGCGCTGCAATGTTCGCACAGAGAGATCCTGAAATAGTTCCAGTTGATGTTCGTCCCAGGTGAATTGCGCGGCGCTCAGCAGCTGTTCTTTAATTTTAAAGGAGCTTAGGCACACCACTATATCTCTGGGTTTATTATCTCTTACCGGGCCTAAACCTCTATGTGCTCTCTCTATGTGCAAATGTTCTATTGTAGCGTCCCCCTCTGGGTCTGCGGTTGCCACTAAGGACCTGAAGATTTTAACTATCGCTTCTTCACAAATTCGGTATTTAGGTTCCTCTGGTAGGCCCCGTACTCGTAGATTACATCTCCTGGATCTATCCTCCAAATCTTCTGCTTTCATCTGTTGTTCCTCTTGAACGCGCTTGAGGTACTCCCAGCCTTTTTGTAAGTCCGCGATTTGCTCCATCTGGGTCTCCAGTTCTTCCACGTGATTTCCAATATCCACAATATCTTGTCTCAGAGATTCTATGGACTCTTTGAGTTCATGCTTCACCCCCCTCCCCCCCGATTGCCATCTTAATCTTGTCTTTCAGCTCCGTTAGCCATTCTTTCAACTAGGCAACTCCTCCTGGGCTGCAGCTCCACTCCAGCTCCTCCCCCAGATTGTTTGGTGGTTCTGGCTGTATTTGGCCCTCCTTTTTGTCCTCTCTTCCTCCTTTAACTGCTACATAGGGGGAGCAGAAGTCTGCCAACTTCTTCTGTGCAGACAAACCACCTTTATTTTTTTCCATACTGTTGCTTAGGGCCACTAGGCTGATATCCGATTTTTAAGATTGTCTCTGGGATAGCGCTCACCCCTGAGGTACCTTGCGCTTTAGTTCTCTTCCTTCTGCCTGGACTTCTATCAGGCCTCTTGATCCTTACCAGAGATGATCAGCTAGGGCAGCGCTGCACCCTGCTCCCTTGGTCTGTGGCTTGTCTTCCTTTCAGCTTTATTTGCAGCTCCTCTAGCCCATCAGGCCTGTGCTCTGCACCCTTTAGGCGTTGCTCCCCACTTCCCCTTGCCGGAGCTGAAGTCTCCACCAGCTCTCTCACCGTTCTCTTTGAGACGCTCCTCCAGGCCCCTGGATCTCTCTCCACTATCACCGAGGCCCTCGTCTGCTGCTCTCCACTGCTCTTCAGGTCTACTTTCCGACCTCGCTCCTGCTGTCTGACGCCGCACCCTCCAGGGCTGCCCGACAATGTTGCTGCTGTCTTTCCCGCTCTCCAATGTTCCTCGCGAGTCTGCTCTGCACCCCCAGCCTCTGTGCCGATCTGCTCAATTATCCGCCGCTCCTACAGCTCACCGTAGTACACTGGCATCCACGCACTGATCAGGTTTAGTGTCGCCGATATGCTGTTCCCTTCTCAGCCTGCCGTTCTGCACTCTTCGCCGTCGGCCTGCCATGTGGTCCTCCAATCAGGCCGGTTATGATAGAGGCTCTACCGACAGCCGCGCTTTGGCAGTGGGGCACTTTCGCTCACTCGCAGCTCTCCCTTCACTGCTTCACACAGCGCCTCCAAAGTCAGCACTTCCCTCAGCGGTAAGCTCACTGCCCCGCTGCTCTCATCTGCACTACTCCGGCCTGCCACGCTGTCCGCTATGCTGTTGGCCCGTTTTGCATCTCTGCTGATAGCTGCGTTCCTGCTGGGGTACCCTTGCCCGATTTTTACAGCTGCATTTTACTGGACCTTTCCCCAGTACTGCCTCTCCTTTGCCCCTCTCTTTGGCGCTTTTAGGGGTACATTTGCCCCCTTATTTCAGGCTCTGGTGATGGAGCTTGTTTGCTACACCACCATGGGTCCCGATGACATCACCGGAAGTGTCCAGAGTCTGCAATTCTTAAAGGGGATTACTCTTCCTAGGATAATGGTGAAAAAGACTAAGAGGCTTGTTTACAAAGCTGCGGTAGCGATTCGCGATCGTTATCGGAGCCGCGGCCCCATTGAAATCAATGGGGCCGCGGCTCCGATAACGATCACGAACCGCTACCGCGGCTTTGTAAACAAGCCCCTAAGAGTCAGATTATGGAGTATGAGATGATTGAAGCTATTAAGACAGTGAGGCCTGATTTAAAGCACCTGGATTAGATAGCTATATAGCCAAATTTTATAAGACCTTCCAAAGCCTGGTGGTAGGATCCTTGGTAAAAAGTTTTAACTTGTTGGAAGGAGATGGTCTAGTGTCTATTTGTGATGATGAAGGCAGTTCAGAGGCTATGGAATGCCAGGAGAATGAACTATGTGCCTTTAAGAGTGAGAGCATTCAGGGTTTCCCCAGCAACCGAGAACCTTTGACTCATAGCACAGTCACCATTAAGCCCCGCCCACTTCAGCACGTCAGGGCTGGAGTGAAGCCTAGCAGCTCCCACGTGTGCTGGGAAAGAGGCGTGGTCCCTGAGAGGGAGCAGTTTAAAACTCCTGTGTTTGGAAAGTCAGGGAGAGGAGGACCGGAAAGTGAAGGAGGAAGACGAGGAGAGGAGAGAAGAAGGAGTGGCAGTGAACCCAGAGGACCTGGAAGAGAATCCAGAGGAACTGGAGCTAGAGGAGAAGGGGCCCAAGGAGGCACGAGAAGTGCTGGGCTCAAGCTCAAAGACAAGCAGTGGGATCTGCTTGGAACCGGTCCCAGGCAGGCAGTCTCAGCAGAAAGGAAGTTTGCTACAATGGAGAGAAGTGTCTGCAGAGAGAAAGCAGCATGGCTCTGGCAAGGAAAGAGGAGAGCTACTAAACGGCCCTGAACTAAGGCAAGTGTGTCTTCCAGAGTTCCTGCCTGAAAGAAAGTTAAGAGAATTAGTTCCTGATAGAAGAAATAATTATAATAGCCAGCTAAGCTCTAGCAGTAGAAGCAATAGCTTGTCTGCATGTCAGCAACCCCAGCTCTCTGAAGAAATAGAGCAGAAAAAGGTTCTATTAGAGAGGTTGAATGAAATGCTCCAGAAACAAACTAGTCAGCTCTACAGCCAGGTACCCTCTGAAGAATATTGTGAGGATGCCATTGAGGAAATGGATATAGGAAGCTGCTATGAAGACTATGAAGATAGCTCCGATGAGATGCAGTGTTCTTATTGCAAAGCTAATGAATTAGAAGTGTGTTAAGCTTAAAACCTGTTTGAATGAGTGAATGCCATAGTAAGGAACTTACCTGATTGAAGGACGCAGCACAGAGCACAGCTGAACGTTGTTAATCAAGCGGTTGCTGAGTAAGGCCTGAAACTGAAGGGAAAGCTCAGTGGACATTTTTAAAGCTGTTTCTGTTATAAAGGAGCTGTGAAGTAAACACTCCCATAAGAAGCTAATGTGCCCATGAGAAGCTTTATAATCTGAGCTTTGAAAGCAAGTTCCTGAGAAGCTATTTATTGCTGATACCAGTAATCCTGTGCATACTTTTGTAAATGTTATACCTTTGCTTTGGAGAAGAATCTCATTATTGTTTATTCAGCCTGTTACTTGTGAATATGATGGAAACCCCAGAACACAACAAATAAATATTTCTCTGTTTCGCCTGACCACTTGTCTGCACAACTACTTTTGCCTAATAAGGATAAGTGAAACTACATATCCCAGCAGCCCTCCTGGCAGCCATATTGGGAGGACTTATTCTAGGGCAGCAAGGCGACTCCATCCTGGTGCCCGGCTATATGCCCAGCCAGGTGGGGGCGACATATTTCATGTGATTAGCCATGATTACTGTGTTCCCTAAGAAGGGTAGAGAGGAGTACTACTTGTGGTTTGAATTGTCCAATATACCTGCTGGGGCTTGACACCAAAATCTTGAAGAGGTTGCTCACCAATTGACTAATGCTTCTGCTGGGAGATTTAGTCCATTAAGATCAATCTGAGTTTATACCCGGTGGGCAGGCATCAGCTATTAGGTGAAGGTTGAACCTTATTTTGAAAGCCCAGAAGATGGGTTGCCTCTTGCTACTGCACATGGTAGATACTAAAGTGGCCTTTGACAGTGTCTATTGACCCTTTATATTCAAGGTCTTGGAAAAGGCTGGGATAGGGCCAAGATTCATCAACTGGCTGCATATAATTGGCTTAAACCTGCATTAAAATCAATGGAGGCTAGTTCAAAATCTTTAGAATAAGGAGAGGTATGTGACAGGAATGTTTCTGAACCACACTTCCTTTTGCCCTTGTTAGGGAGATCTTAGCACAGAGGGTAAGAGGTAGATAGTCATTAGATGAAGGGGATATGGAGTTTTTCAAAGGAACATGGATTTTCCCTTTTTGCTGATGTTTGGTTGCATAGCCTGGAGCTCTGGGTTTATGGGAAACTCTCTGGCTTTAAGATTAATACAGTATGAAGATGTCAGAGACTGCGAATATTATCCTGCAGGATGGATCTTCATCTCTCTGGGGTATGTCGGTATACAGTTAATGAGAGACAGGTCTAGGTTTTTTGCTTTCAGTTATGAAGCCTTGATGGCTCAGATGACCCAAGATTTGGAGAGATGGGCTAAATTAAGTATATCCTGGTTGAGGTTGGAGATATTTACTATACCCTCCCAAGAGCACTTCCAGAGAAGATGTTTAGACTCTTGAATAGGCAAATATATAGCTTCTTTTGGAAACATAGACTACCAAGAGTGGCCAAAGGTATCTTAACATAGAAACATAGAAACATGATGACAGAAAAAGACCACATGGCCTATCTAGTCTGTCCTTCCATAACAACTACAACAGTCCACTTTTTACCTTTAGAGATCCTCTGTGTTGGTCCCATGCTTTTTTGAATTCAGTTACTGTCCTCATCTCTACCACCTCCACTGGGAGACTATTCCATGGATCCACTACTCTTTCTGTAAAGAAATATTTCCGCATATCACTCCTGAATCTATCTCCCTTCACTCTCATCCCATGTCCCCTCGTAGCAGAACTTGCTTTCAATTGAAAGAGGCTCTCTCCCTGAACATTTATGCCACGGAGGTATTTAAACATCTCAATCATATCACCTCTATCCCGCCTTTCCTCTAAGGTGTACATATTAAGATCCTTAAGTCTGTCCTCGTATCCTTTATGATGAAGCCCATTAATCATCTTAGTAGCAACCCTCTGCACCGACTCCATTCTGTTCACATCCTTTTGAAGGTGCGGTCTCCAGAATTGCACAACATACTCCAAATGAGGTCGCACCAAAGACTTATACAGAGGCATTATCACCTCCTTTTTTCTGCTAGCCATTCCTCTCCGTATGCACCCAAGCATCCTTCTAGCTTTTGCCGTTGCCTTTTCTACCTGTTTAGCTACTTTAAGATCATCAGACACAACCACGCCTAGGTCCCGCTCTTCTTTAGTGGACAAAAGTACTTCACCTCCTATACTGTATTGCTCCCTTGGATTGCTGCAGCCCAAATGCATGACCTTACATTTTTTAACATTAAATCCCAGCTGCCAAATTCTAGACCATTCTTCAAGCTTAGCTAGATCCCTCCTCATGTTATCTACACCTTCCTGGGTGTCTACTCTATTGCAGATTTTGGTATCATCCGCAAAGAGGCAAACCTTACCCGACAGCCCTTCCGCTATATCACTAACAAAGATGTTAAAAAGAATCGGACCAAGGACAGATCCCTGGGGCATACCACTGGTAACATCCTTCTCCTCAGAGTGAGCTCCATTAACCTGTACTCTTTGTCGCCTCCCACCCAACCAATTTCTAACCCAAGCAGTAACTTTAGGGTCCATCCCTAGGGTGCTCAGTTTGTTTATAAGTCGCCTGTGAGGAACAGTGTCAAAGGCTTTACTGAAATCTAAATACACCACATCTAGAGCTCTCCCTCGGTCCAGCTCCCTGGTCACCCAGTCAAAGAAATCAATCAGATTTGTCTGACAAGACCTGCCTTTGGTGAATCCATGCTGCCTCGGATCCTGTAATCTGCTGGACTCCAGAAACCTCACTATTTTCTCTTTCAGCAGCGTTTCCAATAATTTACTCACCACCGAAGTTAAACTAACCAGCCTGTAGTTTTCAACCACATCCTTACTTCCGCTTTTGTGTAAAGGCACCACATGAGCCTCTCTCCAGTCCTTTGGTACCACTCCCGACTCCAACGAGGCATTGAAAAGGTCAGTCAGTGGAGTTGCTAGAACGTCCCCAAGTTCCCTCAGTATTCTAGGGTGTATCCCATCCGGTCCCATCGCTTTGTCTACTTTAAGTTGAGCTAGTTTCTCACGAACACAGTCTTCTGAAAATTGTTCAAGATGTCCCTCGCTTCTGTTCTTATTTGTGGGTGTTTTCTGAGGTCCTGCTCCTGGTTCTTCATCTGTGAACACAGAACAAAAATATTTGTTAAGCAACTCCACTTTATCCTTATCAGCTTCTACATATTCCCCCCCCCTGCACCCTTGAGTCTGACAATACCTCTTTTGCCCTTCCTCTTCTCACTAATATATCTGAAAAATGTCTTATCCCCCCATTTTATTGCATTGGCTATTTCCTCCTCCTTTTGAATCTTTGCCTTCTTGACTACTTTGCTAGCTTCTCTAAGTTTTTCCAAATACAGATGCCTGTCTTCCTCTCTCTGTGATCTCTTGTATTTCATGAAGGCCTCCCTCTTTTTCTTCACTTTTTCAGCTACTTCCTTCGAAAACCATAGCGGTCTCCTGTTCCTTTTGCCTTTATTTACCATTTTAACAAAAAGGTTGGTTGCCTTTAAAATACCCCCTTTCAGTTTTGCCCACTGTTTTCTACATCCCCCAGCTGTTCCCATCCCACTAACGACTCCCTGAGGTATTGGCCCATCTTCGCAAAGTTAGTCTTCCTAAAGTCTAAGATCCTCACATTGGAATGGATTCTAACAGCCCTAGTCCTAATACTGAACCACACCATCTGGTGATCACTGGATGCAAAATGATCTCCCACTACAACATCAGAAACACTTTCACCATTGGTAAGCACCAAGTCCAGTATGGCCCCTTCACGTGTGGGGTCTGTTACCAATTGCCTGAATAGTTCTCCCTGTAGAGAATCCAGGATCTCCTTACTTCTAGATGATACTGCAGCAGGAATGTGCCAATCAACATCTGGCATATTGAAATCTCCTATCAGTAGCACTTCCCCTTTCCTAGCAATGCTGCAAATGTCTTCAATTAATTCTCTGTCCACCTCTTCCTCTTGTGAGGGAGGTCTGTATATCACACCAATCTTGTTCAGGTCTAAAACAGATGTGGGGGTTGGCTGGGCCAGATCTTAAAAAGTATGACCATGCTTCCAGTTAAAAGCCATCTAGATTGATAGAATGTGAAGGGTACATAATGGGTGGAACTGGAACAGGTCTGTCTTTGGACCCCTATTTACCACATTCCCTGTTTCCAGTGGAGATTGTAACACAAATGGGTTCTAACTATGGAAATCCGGAGTAAGCTAAGGTCTAAGTTGTTGGATAGTAAAGCCTATTCTTGGTACACTCCCTTGAGATGTAAAAAGGAAATTAGTCCAGGATGGGACACCAAAGTATTTAAGCAATGGGACGAGGCAGAGATGGCCTTCGTGGAACAGTCCTTTGATCAAGGATGGTGGTTTAGTTCTGTGTGCTACAGACTAAGGGGCTACTACTACTACTACTACTACTACTACTACTACTACTAAGCAGTTAATGCATGTTTTAGCAGGCGATAGCTGCCTGTGGAGATAGTTAACACATGGGCATAAAAGCTACTGGCCGCTAAAACACATGTAAGGGGCGGGAAATGGGCAGGGTATGCGCAGAGTGTGGGTGTGGAGAGCACATTGCATTTAGCATGGGGGTACATGTCACGTGTTCTCAATGTAGTAATTAGTATAGGTGTACATAACGATACCTCTGAAATGCATTAGGTGCCTCTATTTTAATTGTGCCGCTCATTAGGGTACGCATCCATTCAGTGACTGCTGGGAACATGCTGGTGATGCCCCTGACAGTCACCGCGGAGACTTTGCACTTAACGTGCATATTGTATAATACCCTAGCGGGCTTTAGTAAAAGGGCCCTTTAATTTCATTTGACTTCTGGGGACATTTTGCCATTTCTACAGGTCAAGCAGTTTGAGGGGCTGGAACATTTTTGAGGATGCTCAGAAAACACCATTTGATGTGTATCTCCAATATCTATGAATTTTAAATAAGTGAGATGGGGGGAAATGATAGTTTATGCTTGTCTGGGAAGAGAATCTTGGGTTGGAGATGAGTAAGGAGCGATGGGGAAACATTTTTTGACAGAACATCTAAAATATCCATTTCTAGCTACTTAGGTGGAAACGGATATAAGATCTTTTTTCATTGGTTCTATATGCCCAATGCACATGAATTGTGCTTCATAGTGTGAATGATATATGCTGGAGAGATTGTGCCCATATTTTGATGGACATTCCAGATTTGAGGAGCTTTTCCCTTCAAGGGTCTTGCCCAAGTAGAGGCATGTTTTATGTAACTCGTTTTGCTTCAGGTAGTTTAAGGCACTCGTTTTGAGATTGTGAAGTGTGGGCAGGTGTGATCATGCTGTTTTAATACTTTTTAAACGTTATACCTGAAGTTTTGTAAGATGGCTGATCAATTATGTTCCCCGACTCAAGATACTCTTGAATATGTATAACTTAAATTGATATGAAAACAACTCCAACAAAAACAGCTGGCTGATGGGTAGCATTGATAGAAGGGTAATTTTATCTTTTGCATCCATTCATTGTTTAAGATTCTCTCTCGAAATAATCAGATTGTCAGGAGAGTCACAAACATTATAGAATTAAAGAAAAATGATGGCAGATAGTATCCTAGATTGAACCCAATTAGATCATGGAAATGATGGAATGGTATTTTACTTTCATCCAGATATTCCACAAGTGGTGCCCTATAAGATGTGGTGGTGGGGTTTTTTTTTTGTTTTTTGGGGGGAGGGGGTTGCATCAGATTCATAGACAATTTTCAAACAATGTTAGGGAGTCCATAGACAACGTGGTATGTGGATCCACACATGCATATAGAATGAAAAGAAATACTCCTGTTTCACAAATACCTTCACTGCATAACCTTTTTGGTTTTCGATTTGATCCACAGATCGTTTTCAGGAGCTGTTGTGTGGTCCACAGGCTTTAAAAAAAATCTATATATTCTCTGTATATATGCGCATAATTGTCATTCCTTAATAACTTTTGGTTTTACATGTGATTCTTACTAAATGTTTAGGATATGTTGGAGTGTCCAAGTGATCTTCACTGAGATGTTTTGTTTAATGATCCATCTATTCCATGTGCAATTTACATTTATGGTTTTGCATCCTCTCTATGCCAGATATTCAGGATATGTCTAGTCCAAAGTGATGCTAGAAAGTAGGCTAAGAATATCCTCTCCAAGGAAACAAGACTTATGAGTTTGTTAATTTTAATGTTTGGTATCCTATCAATGTCTAATGTCCAGGACATATCTGAGAGAGAAAATATCTTGGCAGTCTTGTTTTAATACATGTAGCCACACTCATGGCCATATTCCTGGATGTAGTCTCTTCATAAAAGAGACAAGATCTTCTATCCTAAATTGTTCTACATGTTGGGTGTCCTGTAGGCAGCAGGTTACAAATATAGGCATGGTATCTGAAGCCTGAGGGAGGAGGAGTGGTCTAGTGATTAGGACAAGGTACTTCAGGCCGGAGGGCTGGGGGTTCAAGTCCCACCTGGGGACAGCAATCTCAGGCCGGAGGGACTGGGATTTCTAGTCCTATAGGCACTCCTTGTGGTCTTGGGCAAGCCACTTAACCCTCCATTGCCCATGTTCCCTGTAAGTATTAGCGTATGTGTCTCATATCCCCTCGTGTTAAATGTATCCCCCAATTGACCGCTTTGACCTGGTGAAAAGCGGGATATAAATACAGCTAAATAAATAAAAAAAATAAATAAATGAAGCAACAGAAGAAAAAGTAACTGCTATTTTTGTTTTTGCTGTAATTTTGTTCTGCCAAGACTTGGGTTGGATATTGTAAAAATATAAAAAAAAGCTAAGAAAGTAACACTGTGATATCAGTGTCTGAAATTGCTTGATTCTTTCTTTTTTTTTTCTGTGTGTTCTTATTGAAGCTTTAAAATCTGTTTTCCCCAAGTATTTGGCCTTCGTTCAAAAGTGTGAGAGTCATTTCTGCACTTGTGAGGTCTGAGATATGTTATCTCTCTAGTATTATTTACTTACTCCATGTGAGTATTCTTTCTATGAATGTAGTCTTCAAAGCTCTTTTTCTTTACAATTGGTTTTGAACACACTTAACTGCCAAAACCTAATTTTTATTTGTCATTTCCTTGTAGTTTCCTGGATTTGGAGTTGCACTTTCGTTTTTTGGTTTGATAGTGATTGAAGAAACAGATTTAATTGATACCACATCCGTTGAGCTTTCCACTTCTAAGACTTGAGAAATCTGCCAATGTCTTCGTATTCGTTCTCTGATTAAAAAGCTCTCTGAATTCCTTTATAAATGAAATGGTATTTCATAAATAATAGATATCAGCTGGGTGTTGTCGTAAGAATTCTGTTTTGGGAAACCTTGGGCTTTTATTGATCATAGCTACAGCTACTTTGACTACTACTACTACTACTATTTAGCACTTCTAGAGCGCCACGCACGCAGCGCTGCACAACTAACCTAACCTACAAGAGGTAGTCAGCATATATGAGACAGTCCCTGCCCGTCAGTCATGCTCATCGGAGCTTACAATCTAGTTAGAGTAGTACATTAGTTAAAAACAGTGCAGAGTGTTAATCGGTTCTACGCAAGGTGCGGTGTGCTGCAGTTTGGTCTGAGGTTGGTCATAAACATTAACGGGGTTTAGGGTGGGATGAGGAAGAAGTCAGGATCTGAATGCAACGGTGAAGAGGTGGGTCTTCAGCCTGGACTTGAAGAGGGCCAGGGAGGGTGCCTGGTGCACAGACGCAGGTACGTTGTTCCAGGCGTGAGGTGCAGCAAGGTGAAAGGGACGTAGTCGGGAGTTTACGGTGCGGATGAAAGGCATTGATAGAAGTAATTAGTTAGCGGAACGCAAATTTTGAGAGGGGACGTAGGGAGAGATAAAAGCTAAGAGGTATTGAGGGGCCATAGAGTGAATGCATTTATAGGTCAGCAGGAGAAGCTTGAATTGAATGTGGAACTGGACAGGGAGCCAGTGAAGTGATTTGAAAAGAGGAGTAATATGGGCATAGCGAGGCTGGCAGAAGATTAGTCGAGCAGCGTGATTTTGTATAGATTGAAGGGGAAAGGAGGTGGTTCACGGGAAGACCAGCATGGAGTAGGTTGCAGTAATCGAGGCGGGAGGAGATTGAGTGGATAAGCGTTTTGGTAGTGTGTTCAGAGAGGAAGGGGTGGATTTTGGTGATGTTGTAGACAAAGAAGCGGCAGGTCTTAGCTACAAGCTGGATATGAGCGGAGAAGGAGAGAGAGGTGTCAAAAGACAACCCCTAGATTACGGGCCGAGGGAACAGGAAGGATAGTAGATCCATCCACATGGATTGAGAGAGGAGGAAGTGGGGGGGAGGAGTTAGGTGGAAAGACAAGGAGTTCAGTCTTGGTCATGTTCAATTTCAGTTGTCGATGAGACATCCAGACAGCGATGTCTGAAAGACAGGCAGAGATCTTGGACTGGGTTGCCGGAGAAATATTAGGTGTAGAGAGGTAGATTTGTGAGTCACCGGCATAGAGATGGTACTGAAAGCCATGGGAGGAGATAAGCGCTCCAAGGCCTTTGGTATAGAGAGAGAAGAGGAGGGGATATAAGACAGATCCCTGGGGTACACCTACATGGAGCGGGGTAGGGGAGGAGGAGGAGCCGCCAGAGCATACGCTGAATGAGCGATGGGAGAGGTAGGAGGAGAACTAGGATAGTACGGAGTCCTTGAAGCCAAGCGAGGAGAGGGTGGTGAGGAGAAGGTTGTGATCAACGGTGTCAAAGGCAGCAGAAAGATCAAGAAGGATGAGGATAGAAAAGGGCCCTTGGATTTAGTCAGGAACAGATAGTTTTGTGACTTTTGTGAGTGCCGTTTCAGTGGAGTGTAGAGGACGGAAGCCGGATTGAAGTGGGTCGAGGAGGGCTTGGGAGGTGAGGAAGTTGAGGCGGTGGACTGCTCGTTCTAGTAGTTTTGGATATGAAGGGAAGGAGGGGGAGATGGGTCGATAATTAGAAGGGCATGTAGGATCAAGTGAGGGTTTCTTGAGGAGCGGTGTGAAACAGCATGTTTGAAGTCAACGGGGACAGTTGCCGTGGAGAGTGAGAGGTTGAGGATGTGAGTGATGGAGAGGGCAATGGTGAGGTGGATGGAATGTAGGAGATGGCTGGGGATAGGGTATGATGAACAGGTAGTGGGTTTGGAGGAGGACAGAAGGAGTGCAGTTTCTTCCTCAGAGATTGGAGGGAAGGAGGAGAGGGTGGCAGAGGGAGTATGGATGGGGGAGGAGAATTGGGGAGGAGGGGAGGTAGATGGGGGGGTAGGAAATTGGAGGGTAATCTTGTGGATTTTGTCGTGGAAGTAGTCGTCTAGGGTTTGGGCATTAAGGGAGGACGGGATCGGGAGCGGGGGGACCTTGAGGAGACAGTTGAGGGTATTAAAGAGACGGCGAGGATCAGAGGCAAGGGAGTTGGTCAGATGGATGTAGTAATCTTGTTTGGCAAGTGCTAAGGCTGACTGGAAGGAGCCAAGCATGAATTTGAAGTGTAGATGGTCTTCCGGGGAGCGGGATTTGGATCAAGTTCGTTTGGCAGAACGGGCACAGATGCGTAGGTAACGGATTGTGGGTGAAAGCCAGGGTTGGGGAGTAGATTGTTTGGCAGGACGTGGGGTGGGAGGGGCAAGAGTGTCAAGGGCTGAGGATAATGTAGCATTGTATGAAGATAATGCCTCGTCGACGGACCTGGAGGATAAAATGGCGGAAAGAGATGGAGAGATGGTGGAGGAGAGAGTCGGGGGATCAATATTATGAAGGTTTCTAAATAGGACGGAGGAGACAGGACGAGGTTGGGACGGCAGAAGTTGAAGAGTAAATGTTAAGAGGTGATGGTCAGATGAGGGAAGGATTGAATTGCAGAAGTTTGAAGGCGAGGAGTTGGAGAATAGTATTAGGTCAAGGCAGTGGCCATGTAGATGTGGGGGGGCAGTGGAGCAAAGTTGGAGGTCGAACGAGGAGGTAAGAGCGAGGAACTTTGAGGCATGGGGGTCGGAGAGGTTGTCGATGTGAATGTTGAAATCGCCAAGAATAAGAGTGGGGGAGGAGGGATCCATAAAGGCAGAAAGCCAGGAGTCGAAGTCTGTGAGGAAGGTTGATTTGGATTTCTCCAATGGGCAATAAATAACAGCTATTTGGAGGGGAAGTGGTGAGAGGAGGCGAATGGAGTGGGCTTCGAAGGAGTCTCCATGGGGTGGCAGAAGGGGTTGGAATTGGCAGGAGGGAGAGAGTAGGAGGCCAACACCACCACCGCGACCAGTAAGTCATGGTGTATGGGAGAACTGGTAGCCCCCATAACAGAGAGAGGCAGTGGATGCAGTGTCGTCTGGGGGGAGCCAGGTCTCCGTCAAGGCAAGAAGGTGTAGGGCATTGGAGATGAAAAGGTCATGAATAAAAGGGTTTTTTTTGATGACTGAGCATGTGTTCCATGGGGCACATGAAAACGGGAGAGCGGAGGGGGGAGGATAGGGATATTGATAAGGTTGGATAAGTTACGTGCAGATTTCTTATCAGAGTAGCATGGGGGTCTGTTTCTAGGGTAATGCCGAGATTTAGAGGGAGCAGGGTGTGGGTGTCTAGGTGAGTGTGCTCTCCAAGAAGGACATGAGGGAGGGGAAATGAGGGGTAAATTGATGGTATCGGGTAGGTTATGTGAGGGATTATTTTTGGGGGTAGGGTTGGAATTGATATCTATGGATAATTGATTGTGGGATGAATGGGGGAGGGTGGAAGGAGGGAGGAGCGGGATGTGGATGAGATTAGATAGGGTACGTGAGGAACTTTTTCTAATGTGAGAAAGAAATGGGGGGGGGGGCAGGGTTGGAATTGATGTTACTAGATGAGAGAAGGGGAAGGAGTATTAGAGAGCGAGGTATAATGGAGATAGTACGGCAGAAGCGAGGGTGGGGTTGCCTTAAAGAGAGTGGGGCTGGTTGAATGCGGGGGATGGTGTGAAGAAGCTCAAGAGCCGGTGCAAGGCTAGGGGGCAGGGTGGAGGGAGAAGTGAGGAAGGTAGAGAGGGGGGGCTGGTTGAATGTGAGATTTATTTATTTATTTATTTATTTACATTCTCTTATATACCGCGTTATTCTGCATCAGTGCGGTTTACATTGAACAAACTGAAATTACATTGAACAGGGCATTATAACTTGGAGATAACTATTTTACAGGGAACATGGGCTATGGAGAGTTAAGTGGCTTGCCCAAGACCACAAGGAGCACCTGTGGGACTAGAAACCCCAGTCCTTCCGGCCCAAGGTTGCTGTCCTCTAGTGGGATTTGAACCCCCGACCTTCCGGCCTGACGTACCTTGCCCCAACCACTAGGCCACTCCTCCCTCCCTCCAGATAGTGTGAGGAAGTTCAAGGGCAGGTGCTAGGCTAGTTACTGATAGTTTTGTATGTCTGTTTCTTGTTTTGTGTTCATAAGACACATTCAGAGAGACAGAAGGCTGAAGTTCAAGCTAACAGTGACTGACAACATGCCTTTTAGCTGGTATGCAGATTTAGTGAATTTAATGGTATTTCATATGCTGCACTCGGCACAGGAGTCTGACTTCATGATGGTTTATAACGATTAATCATTTTAACATACAGCAATAAGAGACATATGTACCAAATATGAAAAAAGTCTCATGAATATATAGTACTCAGAAAGAAGGGGGTACTGAACAGGACAATAAATACCTAAGGCTCTGTTTGCTTGAAACAGGTAGAACAGTAAAGGTGTGATAGGGGGTAAAAATGCAATGTGTGCCTTCGAGTCCGTGCTGACTCCTGGTGACCCAGAAGCTCCTGTCTTTTCTTGGCAGTGTGACTGGAAGTAGATTGTCAGGTGCAAGGCTATTAAAGGTAGTTCCTATAGGTGCGTTGAAATAACCCTGTCTTGACCTGTTTTTTTTTTTTTTTTTAACCTCCTGTATGAGCTTTCCTGTATGTTAACAGGGAAAGCGTTCCACAGTGTTGGGGCTTTATAACAAAAGGTAACATTCTGAATCTATTCGACCTTATGGGCATGTTTACTAAATGTTAAATTAATGCCCATTATTTGCAACTGCGCCCAAAGAAATAAAAGAGCTGAGGATACTTAATGCACGTTAATTTCATTAACACGCGTTAAAAACTTTTAGTTAAACATGCCCCTTAATTTCCTTAAAACTAGCAAATGAGCATGTGAAGATCTCAATTGGCATTGTGCGTTATATGGAATGATGATTTTCTTAAGGCTGCCTACCACTTTTTTAAGGGAATACTCTTAAATATTTGATGCTAATTCTCTCTCAAATGATATTTGTATTAGCAGACACATACAATGTGATGCTGACCAAACTAGGCCCTGTATACTGCTAAGAAATTCTAATTCCTTAGATTGTCTGACTGGGGAATAGACATTGGGCTTCTTCTGGAACCCTACACATACGAGCCATGGTATCCCAGGCTCTGGTGGACTTGGAGAGTGGAACACCTAAACCAGGATTTGCACCCAGGACTCTTCACCAATCTGGCTTGTCTTTTAATTAACTGTATTCTGAATTAAATCGGGTTTGAGCATTTCGGACATATAGAAGAGGACTGTGTTTTTCATGGGCAAATGTCTTTATCCAGTCTGACAATTGTATCTTCTCTTCTGCAAAAATCCTTAGCAAAGTAAATGTCTGAATCCTGAAAAACTGTGTTTTCCCTATTGCTGAATACAAAAAATATTCAGACTGAGACTGGCTCGTTGATGGTTGTTCTGCATAAATGCCTTTGAATATCGGGCCCTTCCCACCCCATTTAATAAACACCAACTACAATCCTCACCTCTTATTACGGAAGTACCATGGTCAGATCACCATTTAATAACCTTCAATTTAATTTCACTATCCCACACCAACACTGAAACAACTCCAACACCTTATAAATCCCGCTTTACCCACTTTAACAAAGATACTTTCCTAGATAATGTATTACCCAATCTTACAAATAACTCGACCGAAGTCAACACCTTAATAGACCAATGGAACTCAATAATAAAAGAAGCAGCAACTCCCACCCAAGTTTCTCAAAAACAATTCATAAAAAAAAAGTCAGAAAAATGGTTTAATAAAGACCTTTCTAACCTAAAAAAGCAACTAAGAAAACAAGAAAAACGGTGGAGGAAATTTAAAACAAGCGATAATAAAGCTCAATACCTGAGTCTTCTCAACAAATACAAAGACACAATTAATAGATCGAAAAGAGAATATAACACAAAAGTAATAAATATGGCAGTCAACCGCCCGAGAGAATTATTCACAATTTTAAAAACACTAACAAGAACCCCAGAACCTGAACAATCAACGATAAGCGCACAAACTCTTGCAACTCATTTTGCTAACAAACTAAGAAATAAATCATCTAGCACAACCATAACAACACCCACGGACTTAAAACCAACCAATAAATGGACAACCTTTCAAGACATTGATCACAAACACCTCCTCAATGTCATATCAATGATCAACACCACTACCTCCCCCCTGGATCCATGCCCCGTATCATGGATAAAAAACACCAAAACTGAACTGGCTATCCATATACAAAATATAGTAAATCAATCACTATCCCAGGGCATCATGCCAGATGCCCTAAAACTTACATCCTTACGCCCTATAATAAAAAATATAATAAACTCAATCCTATAGACTCGAACTCATACAGACCCATAGCCAGCATACCGTTTATTGCCAAAGTAATAGAAAAAATCATACAACTCCAATTACAAGATTTTATCGACACACATGCACCACTTGACTCACACCAATTCGGCTTCCGCCCATCTCACGGAGTCAAAACCTTACTAATAACACTCATGGATGACCTCATCAAAGGCACTGACACATGTAACCAAGGTTACATCCTCATATTCATTGATATAGCTGGTGCCTTTGACAATGTCCACCACAACACACTCATTAACAGACTCCTAAACCTAGGAATAGGAGGAACAATTCTACAATGGTTTACCGTATATCATACATTACAAACCAACTGATACGCGTTAAATTAGGCCAAAGCACCTCAGAACCCTTCACACAAGGACAAGGTATTCCACAAGGCTCGGCCCTATCAGCCCTCCTTTTCAACCTGTATCTTCAACCCATCACAAATATATTTAAAAAATATAAAGTCAACCACTACATATACGCAGACGATATCATGCTCACACTACCGATAAACACAAATAATCCCACCTACCAGAACTTACTAAACTGTATCAGTGAAGCAAATACTTGGCTAGAAAATAATAACCTCAGCATCAACCTAAAAAAAACTGAAGCAATGTTCGTATCAAGAAAACCAGACACTACTCTCCCTGAAACTATAACAATTAACAACACAATAATCCCAGTTAAAAAAGAAGTAAAATACCTAGGCATCATAATAGATCACACACTTAGTATGCTCCCTCACATAAAACAAACAGTGAAAACCATTTTCTATAAACTTAGGACCATTCAACACTTACGACCACTACTAGACACACATGACTTCAGATCTGTTATCAGCACACTCATCACTCCACACTTCGACTATTGTAATAGTCTACTTTTCGGCCTCCCTCTCACAAATACCAATATACTCCAACGAGCTCAAAACATCTGTGCTCGAGTAACAGCAAAAGCTCGCCTCACTGACCACATAACTCCCATCCTCGCCGAACTACACTGGCTTCCCATAAATAGTAGAATATCGTACAAAATACTCTTAACCACATTTAAACTTATCAACGGCATCTCACCCTCACATTTAGCCACTCTGATACATGCTCCAAAAGAACTTAGAACCCGCAGGCAAAACGCAACCCACTCTCTAGACATAAAAAAATCCATCCGAAAAACAAAAAAAAACACAAGCTCAAGAGCCTTCTCATATGCAGCCCACACCCTGTGGAATAAACTTCCGCTAAGCCTCCGCAAAATAAAAGATCTCCATATATTCCGGAAAGAACTAAAAACATATCTGTTTATAGAACACTTTATAAATCTTAATGAATCCCCTCCATCCCGCACACTACACCTCCATAACAATCCTCCTTAACCACAGATCAAAAAGCCTCAAACCTCAATACACTTAAGAAAAAAAGCAACTCTTACAAACTACGATTAATAATGAATGATTAATGTAAATAGTTACAGCATTACTAGCCAATGTTAATTGTATATAGTTATGAAAAAACACTGTTCCATGTTATTGTTCATGAAAAGTTAATTGTACATAGTTATGAAAAACGCTGTTCCATGTAAAACCATGTTCATTATACGTTAAGTGTAAACCGCCTTTGATCTCTGGAAAAAGCGGTATAAAAGAAAAGCATAAATTAAATAAAATAAATAAAGTCTAATAATAAAAAACAAAACAAATTGGGAATGAAAAGTGAAGCCTTAAGATGGCTGTGAACCTGGAGTGAGTAACATCCTTGGTAATGAGGGTGATATAGGACTGAGCTTGTGCACGTTCACAGTGAATGAACTTTGCTGTATTGCTGGATTTGCCAGTGCTCCGAAGCACAGTGACGATGCTCTCTAGTGCCCAATCACAGTATGACTGCATACCCCTAAGGAAAGAAGAGCAGCTTATCAGCATCCAGTTTTCACTCCCTAAGGAAGTGTATATATTTTTGGAAATAGTCTTGCATCTGCCTCCAGGATTTACATGCAGATAATGTCCTATTTCTCTCAAGATAATAAACAGGGGTCAAGCATTTTTATTATTTTTCTGTAGTATGAAAACACCATGATTTTGCCCAAACAAGTCTGTGTATGTATATGTATGTGTGTATATTATATCTATATAATTTAGACCTTTAGCCTATCTTAACATTGTGAATTCTATCCATCTTTCTTCACCTATGAACTATTCATCCTTTGAAAGCAGAGCAGGACAAGGGGCATACAATTTTTTTTTTCTGGATATCTCGCTTAAACATTTGTCAGAAGGACATTTTTTGCAGTTACAGCCTGGAGATTTTGCTATGGGTATACTTTTTATTTATTTTATTTTATTTGTTACTGTTTTCTGTACCGCCCCTTCCAGAGATCAGGGTGGTTTGCAAATAACCATCGCGTTACATATAACAGGTAACTATATACATTTCAACCATAACTATTTACTTGTCAACTATTAACAGTGTTTACAAGCGTTATGAAATCTTGTCTGCTATGATACAAAGCTTACAAGAGTAACTCCAGCATGTGGGAAATTAAGGTAGTGATGGCGTGCTCTCTGTGTAAATTGTATATTGGGTGATCATTGTGTGTGGGATTGGATTGTGTGTGCAGTATTACTGTCATTAGTATTTCCATAGTGTGTGTGAAGTTTTCATAGGGAGAAGGTACCAAGCTGCGGAACATTTTGTATTGCTGTAGCCAGAAACATTGTATGTTCTAGCCACAGCTGTGCAAAGACAGTAGGCCCCAAATCAGGCTGTTATCTTTTAAAGGGCCGCTGCATTAAAAAAAAATATTACCCCTCGTCCTGGCTACTAATGGGGGTTCTCCTTGGTGAATGAGGGAGGTGGGCAGGATCAGTCCCTGAATACTCCTCTCCCAGCAGCTCCCAGCATTAAAATAGTGGCCTCTGTTACCTAGTGGTGGACTTGTCGTATTACTACTAGGGGATCAGGTTGCCAAATAAGTATTTTGTAAGCTTGGTCATCATTTTTCCGAACATAAATTACATCTAGATTTCTTCGCTTTTTAATGGAATAGTGAGTTCACCATGACTTAGGTGGCTAAGATCTGTGATTTGGACTCTGCAGTGGGATTTTGCATCATACATTGTTCATCTCTCTGATCTTATAAGTTTTTGTTATCCTATGCCAGCTCATATAGGCTGTGATCGCTCCCCCTCCCTCACCATCATATGTTGTTTCCTGAAGAGCGTCAGGTTCCACCATATGAACTTTATTTTCCACACACTCCTGCCACTTCCCCATCAGAAAAACTTGAAATTTATATTCCAAGGCCAGGTATGGGTCACAGTTTCTCATGGGCATATCTCTACAGAACTAATATGCGAAAAGATCTGCTCGGACACCAGGAGGTTCTGGAAATGTGTATACCTCCATTTTTTTCTCTTTCTTTCCCTCCAGAGGCTTTGGTGTGTCCTCCATGATGTCCCCCACTATCTTACGTTATGGGTGTTGGCTTTTTTCCTTTCCTCCCAATTTTTAGAGACCATCTGCGGTATGTGAAGTGCCCAGCAAAGAGGAGCTTGCCCCAGTGTTATCTGAACCCAGAGGTAATTTTGTAAAAGAAATTGATATGGATTGTTCTGGCTGAAACAGGAGCACCTGAAGCAAGCAGGCAGTGTGGCCTTCCCTGCTCACTGCGTCATGTGGTTTTGGTGTGGGACTTATGGGAAATTGGTGTATGCATGTGTAGATATGTGTAATACTCACACATATACTGTATGCAAATATGTTATATAAAAGTTATTTTGCTTGTTTCCATTTAAACACATTTATTGATGGTAAGATGGTTATTTACAAAAAAGGGAAGGAAAAATGCAGAATAGGGGGAGGCAGAGAGGGGGGATGGGACTGGAGGATGATGTTCATGGGTGGGGTGGGGGTTGTGCCCATGCCAGGGACCATGTACTCCCTTAGACCCTTCCCTCCCTTTCTAAACAGATCATTGGAGGTGGGGAGGCACTTGTAAATGGGGAGAGTGCATTTTATCCCTGGCAAGTAAGTCCTGTAGAAATTGCAGCGGCAGACAATGAGAGCTTTGTTTGCAAAATAATTAAACCATTATGTTATCATTTGGTAGCGGTTTGTTCAGCACCCATAGTATAGATGGTACAGGACAACCTTTCCAAGTTCCTCTTTCTAATAAAGTCTCTTCTATTAGTCCATTTGTTTTGACTTGGCTGTGATAGATCTATGTATTCTGATCTGGTGAATGAAATTTGGACCCAAATTTAATATTACTGTGATCTTTTAAGCAATATTGTGGTGATGCGCAGGCAGCACAGCCCTTTAAAAGTGGAAAAAAAGAGTTTTTTTTTTCATAAATGGGGGATGGGCTCACCAAAGCATAGCTCCCAGAGAGAAAGTGAAACTAACACACACACTAGCAGAGCTAGCCTGAAGCCACACCCAGTCTCCAGAGCAGCTGCAGGGAGAGAGAGGGTGGGGCCAGAGAAGGAAACAGGCTACAGAGCATTTAAACTGCGTCACTCAGCAAGTGAGGCAGTGCAGGCCAGAGTGTAGGAAGAGACGGCCAGAGTGCAGGAAAGAAGCCACGAGGAAAGGCTGGAGAAGCAGAGAGTCCAGAGAGACCAGGAGAGGAGACAGCACTGCAGGGCCGTGAGACCTGGTGATTCTAAAGGGACCTGCAATATCTGCCAAGGCAAGTCTCAGGGTCAGAGGGAAGAAAGGAGCTGGGGAAAGATTCAGAACTGCACGTTTGAATCTGAAGATAGCAGCTCAAGCTCTGAGCCCATAAGCAAACAATTGGGAAGCAAACAATTAAGGTTTTTGTACAAGCAATTCTTGGAGCTTTTATTGAAGGCTGTGTGAGACAGTGTGAGAAGATAAGAAGTGCTGGTGCCAATTAATGCCAAGGAGAAAGGCAGACAAAAAGGTAGAAAGCCTCATGTTTTAAAAGCAGCCATTTTTACCAATGCTGGAGCTACGTTAAGAATGCTGTTTGTTTTAAGCTAAGAGGCAGCACATGATTACACACTGGTCTGTAGCAGCTGAGAATAGCGGAGAAGATTGCTGGACTGTGCATGTAACAGGGTTCAGAGTGTTTTGTTAAAGTGAAGAGGAATTTAAAGTTAACCAAAGAGTGAAGAAACTGCTTTGAAAGTGTTTTGCTGAGAAAGTTTTGTTGGAGAAATTATCCTACTTTCAGTTTGCTATTTTGGAACCTTTATCAAGGTCATTTGCCAAGTTGACACTGCAAAGAAAAATAAAACAAATTTATTTAACAAATTTTCCTGTGTAAGCCTCATCCACTCGGTCTGCTTTAATAACAAGCCCACAACTACACTTAAAGGGCCTCAGCTACTACGTTGAAGCATTAAAAGAAGTGTGATGACCGGCGCACCCTTACTAGGCAGCCGCCTAGCAAGGACGGCGCCGCCACAATATGTATCAAATATCACTTGAACAACTGGAAAATTCATTAGTCATGGATATGGCTTTTTGTTTCAAAGTCTATGATGGAGGTGCAAATATGATATGATCCTGCCAAACTACTACTACTACTATTACTATTCAGCATTTGTAAAGCGCCACGCACGCAGCGCTGCACAGCTAACCTACAAGAGGTAACCAACATACAAGAGACAGCCCCTGCCTGTCAAAGTCATGTTCATCGGAGCTTACAATCTAGATAGAACAGTACAGAGCATTAGTCGGTTCTGCGAAAGGTACGGTGTGGTACAGTTTGGTCTGCAGTTTGGTCATAAATGATGATGGGGGTTAGGGTAAGATGAGGAAGGAGTCAGGATCTGAATGCAACGGTGAAGAGGTGGGTCTTCAACCTGGATTTGAAGAGGGCCAGGGAGGACGCCTGGTGCACAGACGCAAGTAGGCTGTTCCAGGCGTAAGGTGCAGCAAGGTGAAAGGAGCTCAGTCGGGAGTTCGCGGTGCGGGTGAAATGCATTGATAGAAGCAATTTGTTAGCGGAGCATAGATTTCGAGAGGGGATGTAGGGAGAGATAAGAGATAAGAGGTATTGAGGGGCCATAGAGTGAATGCATTTATAGGTTAGCAGGAGAAGCCAAACGTTGATGCCTCCCGACTTGGTGGGTAAATCTGCAACATACAGAAGGCTAAGGAGCCTGTTTTTACTAAAGCACAGTACGTTTTTGCAAAACGAAAGGCGCAGTGAGTGGAAATACAGAGGATATGGCAAGCATCTGCCATTTATTTATTTATTTATTTAGTTAGTTTTAGTTTTATATACCATTTTATCTTTAATCAAAGCAATTTACAGAGAACCAAAGACCTGAGCTCAGTTGAGTTGGGGTATTGCAATGAACCTAGGAGGGAAGCATGCAACTTGGAGTTAAAGGGGGGGAAAGTCAGTACATATGTGGCAATAAGATACTCGTGAATTCAGGTACTAAACATTTGTATCAGGCCCATACGCTGTAGTATTAAATGAAGAGTTATGTTTTGAGTTTTTTCTGCTATGCACTTACTGCACATGATGGACATTGACCACATACATGCCGCTGCTTCAGCATAAATAAAATAAAGAAACATACAGTGCTGCAACCTCATGCCTACCCCCCTCCATTCAGTTTCCCCCCTTTTTTGGATCCCTGCCACCCAATCAGCACCCTTCCCTCCCGAGACAGAATCACCTCCCCCCCGACTCACCTGATGTCTGTTGGAGAGGGACAGGAATGATTATCTCTGCTGTTGCCCCAGAGCTGCTGGGGTTCAAAATGGTAGCCATGATCCCTAGGGGTCAGCCAACCATATATGGGAGGTTCCTTTTCGTTCCTCCAGTTTAGTCCTCAACTCCTGGGTAGTGCACCTCCTCCTGCAGCTTGGAGACTGGACCAATCAGAAACTTCCTCTCACTGGATGTAGCTAGCTGGAACTTCCATCAGCCCCCAGTGTGTCCAGTCTCCACGCAGCTGAAGGACCTTGTGAGCCTAGATTGGGCTCACTAGAGAAACCAATAAGGAGCAGGCTCTTTACTTTTACTTTTACTCTTTAGTTCTGATTATTTTCTCATAGTGGATGCTGTTTCTTTAAAAAATAAATAAATAAATAAATAAATAAAGGACGCTGTCTCTGGGCGGAGGGGTTAGAATCCATAGCCTACTCTGCCTTCCTTGATCTCCCTTCTCTCTGGGCTGTCTTTGTGCTGCAGGATCTCTTACCCCTTGATTGGACGGGGTAGAGCTCCTTTCTTATGCCCTCCGGCAGCCCGCTGTATTTCTAAAGTTTTCAGCGTTGACTCCGGGGCCGGTTCTCTCCAGCGGCAGCAGTGTCTTCAGCGTTCCGGTCCTTTTACTTTGATAGGGCCTCGGAACGCTGGCAGAAGAACCCTCCCGTCAGGTACAGGCCGGGGGTGTGTGTGGGAGACCAGGGGCTTGCAGTGCCTTGTTTGGACGGCGCTTTAGGCGCCATTGCAAAAGCGCACCAAATCGCGGCTTGCAGCCACGGCCATTTTCTGCTCACGCGTTCAGCAGCGGCGGTTCTGTTTCTCGTGCACAGCCTGTCAGCGTTTTGGCCACGATTAATTTTCTTTTCTGTACTTTGTTTTCGGTGATTTCTTTTCTTTGATTTCCTGTGGTGGTTTTTGTCGGCGGGACCTTTAGCTTCGCGGGGGGGGCTCTCGTTTAAAACGAAAACATAAATAAATAAATAACATTAATAGGGGCTTAGTTTCACCGAACAAACAGGCTGCTGTATCGTTTTCGGCCCTCTCTCCTCATAAGGGACAACTGTTATTACTCTTTCCCACTTCTTCTTGTGGTGGGATTGTGGGGACACTTCTCCACTGTGCTAAGGTGACCGCTAGCCCTTTCTCCTCCTTGGGGGGTCCGCTGGGTTTGCCTTTCATGCCAGCGCGGTCCCAGTGTGTGATTTGTGGCACACGCAAGAGCGCAACCCCAGAAACAGGTGTTTGTGGGTGCTGTGCTTCGGTGTCCCTCACTCTGGAGCAGCAAATGGAGGATTTATTTATTTATTTGCAGTCTCTTTTATACCGCGCTATTCGACATCAGTGCGGTTTACAATGAACATAAGAGTTGCACATCTCAATTTCGTGATTTGTGCTTACAGTGAAACAGGTATAATAACTTGGGTATACATTAAACAGGAAAATTAAACTTGGGTATGCATTAAGCAGGTATAACAGGTAAAATAGGGTATAAATAACCAGTCCCTTAACAAGGAGACACGATGAATAAATACAGTCTACTTTATGCAACAATATAATGAGTTATGCGGCACTGCATAAGTTTCTCATGGTGGTTGGAGGGGAAGGTGTGATTGCGAGTGATCAGTCTGGGAATGTGACGTGCATGAGTTTGAGGTGCTGCATTGAGATGTGAGTGTGGGGAGAAGACTGCATCATCGTAGTGATGAAGAAAGAGGTGCCGTTTCAGTGCCTTCCTAAATTGGGAGAGTTCACTGATGGTTCTGATAATTGCTGGTAGTGCGTTCCAGCAGGATGGAGCAAAGAAGGAGAAGGCTCTGGATCTAGTGAATTGAGAACACTTCGTGCTTGCCTTAGGTAATATGAGAGTATTTGCGGCATTCGATCTCCTTGCTCGATTGGGAGGTGTGATTGAAATTAGATCAGTAATGGCAGTAGCAGGGTATTTATTGATGGCTTTATGGGTCATAATTAGGATCTTGAATGAGATCCTGGCTTGTATGGGTAGCCAGTGCAATTGTTTTAGTATTGGGGTAATATGAGAACTTCTTGAGGCTCCATGAAGGATTCTTGCAGCTGAATTCATTGCAAGTTGTAAGGGGTTAGTCGTGCACTTAGGTAGACCATACAAGATCGCATTGGCATAGTCAAAGTGAGGCATTATTAGGGCCTGAAAGACAGTTTGGAAGTCATCAGGTTCTAACAGTTGACGCAGATTGCGGAGGGTCCGGATTTTATGGTACACCGACTTTGTTATGTTTTTGATATGAGCCTTCATATTAAGTTGCCGATCAAGCGTTACACCTAGGTATCTTACTGTAGTCTTGCATATGATCTCTGCGTCGCGAACCTTGATAGACAGGGGTGGAGTAAAAGCCGGATTCCTGGTTACGAAGAGGGCTTCTGTCTTTTTGAAATTTAACTTAAGCATTTGTGCATTTAGCCAGTCTGTGACAGTGTCAAAGCACCTGATAAGTGGGGATAGTTCAAGATGTTCAGTCGAAATTGGCATGTACATCAAGACGTCGTCAGCATAGACCAGGCAGTTGATATTAAATGATTGGATGAGATCACAAATGGGTTGCATATAGACCTTGAATAGCAAGGCGGATAGAGATGAGCCCTGTGGAACACCTTTAGTTTGGGGGAAGGAATCGGAGTTGGAGGGGCCAGAACGGACATGTTGCCAGCGATCAGTGAGGTATGAAGCGCACCATGACAAAGCTGAAGCTTGAACTCCCTTCTCTCTGAGGCGTAGCAGGAGAACTTCGTGGTCTACGGTGTCGAATGCGGCAGCAATGTCCATGAAGATCAGTGCAAAGCCTTGTCTGATGTTATCGAGACCTAAGGTTATGGTGTTGAATAAGGTTGTGAGTAATGTTTCAACACCATGTGCTTCGCGAAATCCATGCTGGCAGGGATGCAGGGGTGCATTAGTATCTATGTGATCTTGTAATTGGCGTTGGGTAATCTTTTCAATGATTTTCGATAGGAGAGGTATGCTGGAGATAGGCCTGTAGGATTCCATCATCGAAGGGTCCAACTTACTGTTTTTTAGGAGTGGTCTGATAGCCGTCTGTTTCAGGCTTCGAGGAAATGTTCCAGTAGAGAACGATACATCAATCAATTTGGATAGGAATGGGCTGAGCTCGGCACGCAGGGCCTTTATCCAGGGAGCTGGACACGGATCGGAGGGTGCTGTTGTAGTGTTTATGTTTAGGATAGTGTCTTGAATGACTCTGTCAGATGGAGTAGAAAATGATGTGATAGTGTGTTGGGACCCACTCAAGAAATGACCAAGAGGAGGTTGTGGGATGGAGAAAGGTAGGCTGGCTGGTATGGGGGGCTTAGCAGTGTGGGCAAGCTGATTACTTTTCTTACGCAAGTAATAAGCATATTCTTGTGAGTCTGGGTAGGGTAAGTTCTCTTGAGATGGCTCCTTTGCTAGAGATTTCACAATTTGGAAAAGCTCATGGGGTTTGTTCAAGGAGCGTTGTAGTCTTTTTGCATGATATTGTTTCATACTTGATGCTACAGATAACCGATGTTTTCCTAATTGTGCTGTGAATGCCTCATGGCTCTCAGCTGTTCTTGATCGTCGCCAGCGTCTCTCAAGTCGTCTGAGTTGAAGGAGCGAATTACGTAGTTCTTGGGAGTACCATGGGGCATTCTTTTTCTTATGTTGTGCTTTGTTCGTGGTAGGTGAGTGGATCACGGCATCTAGGCTTGAGTTCCAAGCGGCGACCATGTCATTGAGGCTTTGAAGAGGAGGGTCAAATAGATTCTGTGTCCTCTTTAGAATATCTTCTCTGTTAAAAGGGTGGAAGCGCTTTAAATGTTCTGATATGGGTTTATCTTCAGGTATGGATTTGGAGGAGTTGGTGCAAATTGGAATCTGGAATCTTATCAGGAAGTGATCTGACCAGGGAACCGCACTTACGTTTAGGTGAGACTGGTGCAAATGTGTGAGGGCTGTTTGTGGTGCAAAGATAAGATCAAGTGAGTTGCCTTTTATATGGGTAGGAGTATCAACAAGTTGAACATAGCCTAAATCACTGAGAGCATCAATAAAGGCATTGGTGTGGCTGTCCTGAATGACTGGGAGGTTGAGGTCACCTAATATCCAGTTTAGAGTAAGCGAATTCGTGGTGTTGCAAGCAAGATCAATTATTGTTGCTAAATCATCTGGAGATGAAGATGGAGGTCTATAGAGCAAGTTAATAGTGATTTGCTTATTTGTAATGGTAACAGAGTCAAGGGTAGAGGTGCTGCTTGAGGCGGCAAGCCGAAATTTGAGGTCGGCTTTCGTTAGGATAAGTACTCCTCCGCCACGACGGTCAGCTCTGTGACAAGAGTGGACTGAGAAATTAGGCGGGACACACTGGTGAAGGATCACGGTGTCAGCGGCTGAAAGCCATGTCTCGGTGACACATAGGATATCAAGGTTATGAGCTGAGAGCATATCAGTTAGTGCTGGCCATTTTTTCCTTATTGATCGTGCATTTATTAGTGCACATTTAAGTTCAGGGGGATGGTGGGACTGTAATCGTCGAGATAGATTTTGCTGCTGAAGGTCCACATAGATAACATGTGGGCCTGGTGTGCGCCGAAGTGTTTCGTATTGATGGTTGGGGGAGCCAGGAAATCTCCAACAAGATCTATGGAGGACTGGTATAGTGTTCTGAGGTGAAGTAAGGGCTAGGGTGTAAAAGGTCAGGGCTATTAAAATGTAGCACATAGCAAGGGTAAGGGGGTATGGGAATACCCAGTGAGATAACATGATGACTAATGTATATAGTAGATCCAGGAATGTTGTTAGCTAGTGAAATGTGCACAGTGTGGTGGTACTGGAAATCTGTTAAGCATCTGTGTAATGAGGCAATATGTACTCAGAGTAATTCACAATAAGGTAGTGGTATCTGCACAGAGTGGAGGTAAAGGATATCTGTTAAGAACTGTGTGGTTAGGCAATATTCACATCAGAGTAATTCACAATAAGGTAATGAAATATGCACAGTGTGGTATGTACGGATATCTGCTAGGCAACTGTGTGGTAGGTAATATGAACATCAGAGTAATTCAATAAGATAGGCCCAAAGGCCAGATGGCAAGTAGTTTGCAAGCAATTGGTTGAAGAAGAGCATAGATTAATATATACGTTGTATAACTAAATCGTTGGGGTGAGAGTCATGTGGAAGGGTAGCAAGACGCTGTGGAGTTATGTTACCAACTTGATTGATGGAGTGTGTAGACTGATGGTGGTTCATTCCTTCTCATGGTATTTAGGGAACTGGAGCTCTTCTATTTTCGCTGAAGACAAAGTGACGGATGTGGAACCACAGTGGCTACGGACCACAGCCTAAGGGCCACGCCAAAGGGCCCTCTGGCGAGGCCCTCAGGCGCGGGCCCACCAGGCGTGGGCCCACCTGAAGGCAGCTGCTTTTGAAATGGAGCTGACTCCTCCCCCTCTCAGACAGCCCCAATTAGGCTGGAGTTCAATAAGAAGGACAGATGGATTTCTGCTGGGCTGTGTAACCCCAATCAGGGAGCAGAAGCTGATGACAGTTAGCTCTTTACTTGCCTGAAGGCAGCTGCTTTTGAAATGGAGCTGACTCCTCCCCCTCTCAGACAGCCCCAATTAGGCTGGAGTTCAATAAGAAGGACAGATGGATTTCTGCTGGGCTGTGTAACCCCAATCAGGGAGCAGAAGCCGATGACAGTTAGCTCTTTACTTGCCTGAAGGCAGCTGCTTTTGAAATGGAGCTGACTCCTCCCCCTCTCAGACAACCCCAATTAGGCTGGAGTTCAATAAGCAGGACAGATGGATTTCTGCTGAGCTGTGTAACCCCAATCAGGGAACGGAGCCTGAGGGGGAGGCTTGGACTCCTGGGCCTTCCGTCCCACCTGTTGAGGGGGCGTCTGGTCTCCCCGGGGTCTCGGGACCCGTGGAAGATTTTTCCCCAGAATTTGTTTTGCTTATGCATCAGGCGTTCTGCCGTAAGCGACAAGGTGTTGTACCGGCGTTGGCCCCCCTCTCATCGGTGAGTATGCCTTCGGGACTGACGGGTCCTGAAAAGCTCGTGGCCAAAGCACATAAGCGGCCTCATCCGCCGGAGCCTTCTTCCTCCAACGTTCAGTTGTTGGACGACGAGGATCCGGAGTTTGACTTGGAGGGCGAAGTCGAGGATTTAGAAGAAGGTGAAATTGCTGAACCTGAGGATCAGGCCAGAATCATTAGGGTGTTTCGGAGGGAAGAGCTCTCAGCCCTCATTGTGGAAGCCCTGCAAACCCTTCGTCTGACCTCCGAACAGGTTGCTACCGAAGAAGATGCGGCAGATCCCATTATTCAGGCTCTGCGCCAGACTCAAGTTGTGTTTCCTGTACATAAGGTTATAGATCAGATGATCCAGAATGAGTGGGATCATCCAGAGGCAGCTTTGAAAGGGATTAGGACCATGAATAAGCTTTATCCCTTGGCGGACGCGGACAAAGACCGCTTTCGTGTTCCAAAGATTGATGCCGCAGTGTCGGCTGTCACGAAAAAGACAACAATTCCTGTGGAAGGCGGTGCGGCCTTGAAGGAGGCACAGGATAGAAAAATGGATAGCCTATTGAAACAGTCCTTTGAGGCGGATGCGGTTTCCTTGCAGGCCTCCATCTGTGGTGCTTGGGTGGCCAGGGCCTGCCTTCGTTGGGTCCAGCGTCTCAGTGGGTCTGCCTCTTTGGGGCAGGACGAGATGTGGGAACTCCAGCGTTTGGAGTCCGGTTCGGCTTATTTAGCTGATGTGCACTATGATCTGATTCGAGCCTTATCAAATAGTATGGCGTCTCTAGTAGCGGTGCGCAGAACCTTGTGGTTGAAGAACTGGGCAGCCGACGGGTCTTCTAAGTCTCGTTTTGGCAAGCTTCCGTTCAGAGGGAAGTTATTGTTTGGTGAGTACCTTGATAAGCTGGTCAAGGATTTAGGGGAGTCCAAGGGTGGTAGACTTCCGGAAGATAGGCCCAAGCAGGGGCGATTTTCCCAGTCCTTTCGGGGGCAGACTAGAGACTTCCGCAGATTTCGCACGCCCCATTTTGCGGGCTTCCAGCGGGGTCGTTTCCTCTCCCGGTCCCAGGGGTTCCGAGGGTTCCGGGGAGCGAGCCGAGGTTTTGCCGCTCCTGCTCCCGGTGCCGCTCGAAAGCCCCAATGAAGGGCGGCGGGTCCCGGCGGATGGTCTGTCTATCGGAGGACGTCTGAGGGGTTTTCTTTCCGCCTGGACCCAGATCACGTCGGACCAGTGGGTCTTAGAAATTATCCGCGACGGCTATGCCTTGGATCTGGCGGTTCCTGTACGGGACTCGTTCGTTCAGTCCCCCTGCCGCGGTCCTCGAAAGGCCTTACAGATTCGTCAAACCTTGGATCGTCTTCTTCAACTGGGCGCCGTCGTCCCTGTTCCTCCTGAGGAGTGCGGACTGGGACGCTTCTCCATTTATTTCGTGGTGCCAAAGAAGGACGGTTCGGTTCGTCCTATCCTGGACCTCAAAGGGGTGAATCGCTGTCTCCGGGTCCCTCATTTCCGGATGGAAACTCTCTGGTCCGTCATTGTCGCGGTTCATCAGGGGGAATTTCTCTCCTCTCTCGATCTCTCCGAGGCGTATCTCCATGTGCCCATCAGAGCATCGCATCAGAAGTTTCTTTGGTTCGCCCTGCCCTTTGGGTCATTTTCAATTTCAGGTGCTGCCCTTCGGCTTGGCGACTGCTCCACGCGTCTTCACGAAGATAATGGTCGTCGTGGCAGCGGCGTTACGCAAGCAAGGTATTCTGGTGCATCCCTATCTCGACGATTGGCTGATAAGGGCCAAGTCCCTGGAAGAGAGCAGACAGGTCACCCACAGAGTCTCCGGAGCTCCAGATTCAGGGGCCCCTTCGGATGCCGCACGTGGCTCGATTCTCGCTTACGGCTTGGCCATTGAAAGGGCGAGGCTAAGAAAGAGAGGCTACTCTAGAGCGGTTGTGTCGACCTTGCTTCAGATCCGCAAGCGGTCCACTTCGCTCGCTTATGTGCGCGTTTGGCGCATCTTTGAAGATTGGTGTTCCAGACATCAGGTTTGCGCGGCCAGAGCTTCTGTGCCTGTCGTGCTGGCCTTTTTGCAGGATGGCTTCGAAAAGGGTCTAGCCGCCAGTTCTCTGCGGGTGCAATTGGCGGCCTTGGCCTGCTATAGAGGTAAGATACAGGGTGTGTCTCTTGGGGCGCATGGCGACGTGGTACGTTTTCTGAAAGCGGTTTCCCGGCTTCGTCTGGCGCGCCGTGTTTCCGTTCCCGCGTGGGACCTCAATTTGGTCCTGAGGGCCCTGACTAAGGCCCCGTTCGAGCCCTTGTCTCAGAGTTCGATCAAAGATTTGACCCTTAAGGTGGTCTTTCTGGTGGCCATCTGTTCAGCTAGACGCATTTCCGAGTTGCAAGCTCTTTCGTGCAGAGAGCCCTTCCTTTGCTTCTCGCGCGACAAGGTGGTGCTTAGGCCGGTGCCCTCTTTTTTGCCCAAGGTGCCTTCACCTTTTCATATCAGTCAGACGGTAATGCTCCCGGTTCTGCGGGCAGATGCAGGGCAATCTTCTGATCGCGGTTTGAGTCGATTGGATATCAAGCGCGTGTTACGCCATTATTTGTCTGTCTCGGCTTCCTTTCGTAAGTCGGATCATCTGTTTGTGCTGTTTGGTGGCCCCAGGAAGGGGGAGGCAGCTTCAAAAGCATCCCTTTCCAGGTGGATTAAGGAGGCCATTGAATCGGCGTATTTATTGCAGGGCCGTTTAGTTCCAGTCGGTCTCTGCGCGCATTCCACGAGAGCGCAGGCGGCTTCCTGGGCGGAGCATGGTTTGGTTCCGCTGCTGGAGATTTGTAAAGCGGCTACCTGAGCGTCGCTGCATACGTTTAGTAAACATTACCGGCTGGATGTGCTAGCGTCTCGGGATGCCTGTTTTGGGTCGGCGGTTTTGCGTGCCGGCTGGCAGGGTCCCTCCCGTTAGTACTGCTCTGTTACATCCCAGGAGTTGAGGACTAAACTGGAGGAACAAAAAGGAAATTGAAATTACACTTACCTGGTAATTGTAGTTCCTTGAGAGACGACAGTTTAGTCCTCCATCCCACTCGCGGTCTTTGGCGCTTGCTCGGCACGTGTTTTCAGTCAACAAGAATTTTGGCAGGTGAGTGTCTATGGCTTCCTTACTATTCCATTGTACATTCATCCTCTCTCTCTTTTTCTGCTCTTTGAAGGGGAGTGGAGTATCGCTATGGAGTATCTCCCCTCTTCGTCTGTGACGGGGGGTTCCATTCTCTTCGTGTTTCTTGTTCGGTTTGTAGAATGAAAAAAAAAATTGTTGAAGGCTACTTATTTGTTCCTCTTGTGAGTCTGCTTTGTCAATAGTTCACTGGGGGCTGATGGAAGTTCCAGCTAGCTACATCCAGTGAGAGGAAGTTTCTGATTGGTCCAGTCTCCAAGCTGCAGGAGGAGGTGCACTACCCAGGAGTTGAGGACTAAACAGTCGTCTCTCAAGGAACTACAATTACCAGGTAAGTGTAATTTCAATTTGACCCCTAGTGGCAGTATTAAGACTACTGCTAGGAGTGATTGGTTTCCATTTTGAACCCTGGCTGCACTGGGGCAGGAGCAGAGGGGAACCGCACTGCCTGCTTCAACAGGGAAACCCAACTGGGTGAGTCCTGGGGGATAGGGATAGGGTATTAGAATGTTGGGGGGAGTGATGCTCTTCATGTTGGGGGAGATGCTTTTGGTGGAGGCAGCGCTGAGGATTTTGGGGTCTGGCTTTTGGAAGGGGGATGTGGATTGGAACTGGGTGGATGTTGTTCTGCTGCTGTGAAGTTTTTTTAAAATATAAGACATGGACAGTAGCCACACTATTAGCAGTGTCCTGTGCATTGACTATCACCGGTGGCCACACCTAATCTCCATCCCGCCCCTCCCCAGCCTGCACTAAGCATGTGTTTTATTTTTACTGCAGTGCTGAATTTTGGCACTTAATGACCATTACTGTGAGCTAGCCCTAACCAGTGTTCCTGTTAAGCTGCACAAAGTCCTCCACCAGCATTCCTGCCCCTGGGGGGGAAGTGCAAAACGATCACGCTTAGGATCGTGCGGCATAGGCAGGTCCCGAGGGCCTGCCGATGCTGTGCAATCCTAAGCCCGACTGCTTTTGTGATCACTTTGGACTTGGCACAGCTTAGCGGGAAAATTGGCCCTAATTGCTTAGCACATTTTCCTAAATATATGCCCCTAAATAAAACAAGGATCTGAAAAATAGATAGATGAGTTCACATGAAATAGAAAGTACTGGTTTTTAGATGCATTTTGTTTATGCGGAAGCACCTGTTGCTGGCAGTGTGCCCATCTATCTGGCTTGGATGGCTGACTATATGCATTTGCGTTTGTGTACAAGTGCAGCTGAATGGTTGACGAGCACAGGGAGGAGGCTGGAGCACCGACATGGGTTTTGGCTCATGTCATTAGTCACTGATAGGGAGAAGAGAAGAGGAGGAGGAAGAGATGAGAGGAAGATGGTAGTGGGAGTATGAGAGTATGCCCTATACAACCACACACCCCTCTCAGTTGGTTCTCACTCATGCACATCTTTCTTCTACCCCTGGGAAACACACTCACTCTTTAGTTTCGCTTTCCATCTCTGTCCAGAGACTGGGAGTGCTGAAATACCTCAGAACATAATGTATGTAATGACTGTGGCACTGTACAACTACAAAGTCATTGCAGACAATTGATGTATAATTCAGCTATTTATTTTGTCATGGGAGCTTTCTATATGCTCCTTTATGGGCTTCATTTCAGTTGGAATCTGCCTCTTTTGGGCTATGGTGTTACCTAGGGGTTTCTTCCTGTTTTGTAAACCCCCCCTCCCATTTAGCTCAACCATTGCAGTAAAATTCCTTGTCCAGAGGGCCTGTATGCATACACCTTAAATCTAGCTAGCAGGTATTGCTCATACAAAGCTGAGATTCTTTTCCCCTCTCTGACTGTACTACTACTACTGAGCATCTGTATAGCGCTACAAGTCGTACGCAGCGCTGCACAGACATGTAAGAGACCGTCCCTGCTCATAGAGCTTACAGTCTAGTCAAGACAGACAAACAGAAGGTGTAGACAGTGATAAAACAAGGGGGAAAGGAAAGAAAAAGGAGATCAGGTGAGTCAAGATCCAAAAGCAGCAGCAAAGAGGTGAGTTTTCAGCCTGGATTTGAAGAGGGTCAGAGAAGGTGCCTGGCGTACAGACACAGGTAGTTTGTTCCAGGCTTAAGGTGCAGCAAGGTGAAAGGAGCGAAGTCTGGAATTAGCAATAGAAGAGAAGGGCACAGATAGAAGCGATTTGCCAGAAGAGCGGAGTTCCCGAGGGGGGTTGTAAGGAGAGATAAGAGAAGAAAGGTAGTGAGGAGCTGCAGAGTGAATGCATTTATAGGTCAGTAGGAGAAGTTTGAGCTGGATGCAGAAACGGATAGGGAGCCAGTGAAGTGACTTGAGAAGAGGAGTAATGTGGGCATGACAAGGCTGGCGGAAGATTAGCTGTGCAGCAGAGTGCTGAACAGATTGAAGGGGAAAGAGATGATTCAAAGGGAGACCAGAAAGGAGTAGGTTACAGTAGTCAAGATAGGAGGTGATTAAGGAGTGGATAAGCGTCTTAGTAGTGTGTTCAGAAAGGAAAGGACGGATTTTGCTGATGTTGAGAAAGAAACGGCAGGTCTTAGCTATCAGACGAATGTGTGTGGAGCAGGAGAGAGAAGAGTCAAAGACAACTCCAAGATTGCGAGCCGAGGAAACAGGAAGGAGTACAGGATTATCCACAGAGACTGAGAAAGGAGGAAGAGGAGGGGAGGTTTTAGTGGGAAAGATAAGAAGTTCAGTCTTGGCCATGTTCAATTTCAAGCGCCGATGAGACATCCAGGCTGCAATGTCAGAAAGGTAGGCAGAGATCCGGGTCTGGATAGCCGGAGAGATGTCAGGCATAGAGAGGTAGATCTGGGAGTCATCAGCATAAAGATGGTACTGAAAACCATGGGAAGAGATAAGCACACCAAGGGACTGGGTATAGAGAGAGAAAAGGAGCGGACCCATGACAGATCCTTGGTGTACACCAACTGGGAGTGAGATAGCAGAGGAGGAGCCACCAGAACACATACTGAAAGAGCAATGGGAGAGATAGGAGGAGAACCAGGATAGTACAGAGCCCTTAAAACCAAGCGAGGACAGGGTATCGAGGAGAAGGTTATTCTCAACAGTGTCAAAAGCAGCAGAGAGGTCGAGAAGGATGAGGACAGAGTAAAGGCCCTTGGATTTTGCCAGGAACAAGTCACTGGAGACTTTGGCAAGAACCGTTTCAGTAGAGTGTAACGGATGAAAGCCAGACTGCAAAGGATCCAGGAGGGCATGAGAGGAGAGGAAGTCGAGGCAGCAGTGGTGAACAGCACGTTCAAGTAGTTTAGAAATGAAAGGAAGGAGGGAGATGGGTCGATAAAGGACAGGTGGGATCAAGTGAGGGTTTCTTGAGGAGAGGTGTGACCAATGCATGCTTGAAGGCTGCAGGGACAGTTGCAGTGGAGAGCAAAAGGTTGAGAATATGAAAGATGGGAGGGACAACAGTGGAGGAGATGGGACTTGCAACATCCCAGTGCCAGGTAGAAGATGACGGATAGACCAAGGTCTTCTGCTTGATGGTGCAAAGCACCTTCACAGGGCTGATCTGACTGTATGTGTTAAAACTAAAAACACTGTTAATTTTGACAGAAGACATTTCTTGAATTTTTTTTGCACATTTTTTCCTGAAGCAGATACTTCATGCTAATTCTGTAGTAGATCATTATAGTATTTTGTTTGGAGGGTTATCTCGCTTTACAGTGATGGATCCTGGGTTTTGTCAAGGTCGGATTGTTTTTAAGCAATAAAACTTTGTAGCAAAGATTTATTTTCCTGATATGGTTGCTATTAATTGTAGCTCGTGGAGCTTGTATTTATTATTGTTATATTCATTGTTATCCATTTTGAACTTTTGATTAAGCGGAATATTAATTAAAAAAATTAAATGAATGGCCATAATAATGAAACCTTATTCTCTCTTTTTAGGTGCTCAGATTATTGACTTAATGATGCTAGTTATAGATGTGACAAAAGGGATGCAAACGCAGTCAGCAGAGTGCCTGGTTATTGGCGAGATTGCCTGCCAGAAGATGGTGGTAGTTCTGAATAAAACCGATCTGCTAGTAGAGAGCAAGAGGCAAGCTGCCATTGAAAAGATGACCAAAAAAATGCAGAAGACTCTGGAAAACACAAAGTAAGTTACCCAAGAAGTGTAGCTGGTACTCTGAGTATTTTTTGACTGGGAGTTGATAATGGTTGTGCTGCCTTGTGATGTGACATGTATTATGATTTAGCTTTTGTAATCAGAACTTCATGATAGTAAATGCTGATGGGATAATCGGTGTCTTGCATCCTTCAAAGACATAAGAACATAAATGTCATATTGGGTCAGATCAAGGTCCATCAAGCCCAGTATCATGTTTCCAACAGTGGCCAATCCAGGTCACAAGTGCCTAATAGGTTCCCAAAAAGCAGGTTCCACAGTGCACATCCCAGGGCAAGCAATGGATTTCCCTAATCCTCTTTAATGATGGTTTATGGACATTTCCTCCAGGAATTTGTCCAAACCTTTTTTTAAACCCAGTTACACTAACAGCTTTTACTACATCCTCTGGTAACAAATTCCAGAGTTTGATTATGCGTTGAATGAAAAAATATTTTCTCATACTAGTCCTAAATGGATTACATTGCGTGTCCTAGTTTTTCTACTCTTGGATAGCGTAAACAATCAATCTAAGTTTATCCGTTCCACTCTATTAATTTATAGACATCTATCCTATCTCCCCTCAACCATCTCTTTTCCAAGTTGAAAAGCCCTAACCTTTTAAGCCTTTCCTCATAGGGGTATCTTTCCATCCCCTTTACCATTTTGATAGCTCTTCTCTGTATCTTTTCTGATAACGCTATACCCTGATATCTAAGAACATAAGAACATAAGACATGCCATACTGGGTCAGACCGAGGTCCATCAAGCCCAGTATCCTGTTTCCAACAGTGGCCAATCTAGGTTATACGTACCTAGCAATATCCCCAAAAGACAGGTTCCACAATGCTTGTACTGGGTCAAGCATTGATATCCTGTAATCAAATCTAGTAGATCACAAGAGAGTTTGTTATGGGGGATTACAGGGACTGGGTAGTGCGTTCTTAATTTCACTGCTAGGTCTCCTTAGTTACATCTGGCTTGGGTTATAAGCAAAATAAAATTAATTTGAATGCTTTCTGTGGACAAGAATGAAAACGCTAAATCACAAAACCACAGCAAAGTTTCTTGCATTTACTTAGGGATGGGATTTTTTATTTTTTTATTTTTTTACTAAAGGGTGCTAGAGTGTGATACCTATCACGCCAAAAACATAGAAACTATGGTGTGTTAGGTGCAACACCACCACGTTAACTTTCAGGGAACTGTGGAAAGCATTTCCTCTGCAGTTAACGCAGAGCACATTCCCCTAACATTGAACCATTGAAGAATCCAAGTTATCAATATCACAGTTTAATGTACATAACCCAGTTTAAGTTACAATGTAAACCGCTTTGACTAAATGATAAAGCGGTATAAAGAACCCCTGTTAAATAAAAATAAATAAATAAATAAAGATGCACCGCATTTGTGCAGATACATTTAACGCCTACTATTGAGGTGGTGTTAGGTGAAGCTGGTGCTGTGTCGAGCTTACCACGTCCACTTTCTGCCTGTAACCCACCCATTCATAACCCTAACACAGGTTGCACTATTAGCACAGGAATCGTCCCACACTAACTGTCATGACCCTGCGCTAGCAGTCAATACATGTCAGAACACTTTAGTGAAAGGCCCCCCAAATCTCCGACTTGAATAGTTTAAATGCTGCGCTTTAAGTTCAAGCTACCCCTACAGAATGGTGGGTTTAAGGAGGACAGAAAATCTTCTCTTCCCCAAGCTGAACCTTACTGTGGTAAAATGTCTTCTTTTGACCCTGTTGTTTCTGTCCTGCTGTTATTTTTTCAGCTCAGTTAGTATCAGGTTGGCATCTGAAACCCTCAGCCTTCGTTTGCACACTCTGTGGATTTTTCTGTCTTATCCCCCCCCCCCTCACAAGCATACTTTGATCATTGCAGTGACCATCCTGGATCAAAAGACACATAGCTGGGTTCCCTTTAGAACCTAACAACCACTTCCAGGGAAGCATTCTCTGAAATGCTTCCCATTCCACGCGCAGGACCCAAATTGCAGGCAGAGTTCTGGAGTCTCAATGTGTGGATGAGACGATGGTGCAAGGAAGAGGGTTTTGGATTTGTTAGGAACTGGGGAACATTCTGGGGAAAGGAGAGGCTTTTTCCGAAGGGATGGACTCCACCTTAAGCAGGATGGAACCAGGCTGCTGGCATTAACCTTTAAAAGGGAGATAGAGCAGCTTTTAAACTAGATAATAGGGGAAAGCTGACAGTTGCCCAAGAGCACATGGTTCGGAATAATGTATCCTTGAAGGATACTAGCAAAAGATTGAGGTTAGAGCATATCAACAGAGGGGTTCCAATAAAGACAAAAGTAACCAAAATGCCCTAGAGTACAGCAGACCAAGCTTAAAAATTCCAAATTACCCCTACCTACCGATAACCAGATTAATATGAATAAAATACAGCCTCTAAAAGCTTGTATGCAAATGCTAGAAGTCTAAAAACTAAGATGAGAGAGTTAGAATATATAGCACTAAATGAGAAGTTAGATATGATTGGTATCTCGGAAACATGGTGGAAGGAGGAACTGTGATACCTGAGTACAGACTATATCGTATTGATAAGAGTAGATCAAATTGGTGGAGGGTTTGCACTCTGTTAGAGAGGGCATTGAGTCACAAAGGATTAAAGTTTTGCAGGAAATTTTTTATCTCCAGGAACAAGCAGGAATGAGTCTTCACATATGGATACGTCGGTACCGACGGAGCCTGCACGGGAATGCTCCCCAGCATCCATTCAGAAAGCTTTTGGGAGCATCCCTCGCGCCTGCGCGCTGACTTCCCGCCTTTCCCTCTGCCTCTCCTCAGTTTTCGTTTTTCCGCGGAGCCGACAGGACGTCCTCCTGTCACCGCAGAAACGTTTTTCTTTAAAATTCTTATTTCTTGTTTTCTTGTGGTCGCGGCTGTCTTTCCCGCCGATACCGGTACCGCCGGTGCTTTATTCTTTTCTTTTCTAAACGTAGAGAAAAATTTTCTCCTCAGTTTTTGTCTTAACTTTTTGGGCCTACCAGGCCTCTCCAACATGGAGCCTTCTTCCCCTAAGAAGTGCCTTCACTGTGGAAACATAGTTTTCTTTTTAGACTCCAATGCTTGGTGTCTAACCTGTTTGGGTCCTGACCCTTTTTTCCCTGATCCATCAGGCTGTATTATTGGGAGAAGACCTTCCCTTTTTTGAGTTTCCCTCGATGCCGTTTTTCCTCCTGAGGTGAGGACACCGGTTTATTCTTCTCTCCAGGATCAGGTAACCCACAAACAGTCTGTTAAGACTAGCCAATTCTTGAAGGGCAAGTCTCATGCCCAGCATGATGACTGCTCCGGCCTTGCCCTCAAGACCCCATTGGCAATAAAACCCCGGCGGGAGTCTTCGGGCTCCAAAGCATTTACGGGGTTTCAGGTTGTTCCTGGGGCTCACCCCTCACAGAACATACCTGAGCCGTGCTCGGGGGTGGTATCCGCTTCGAGCGGTACCGATAACCCGGCACTGGCACCGGTGTCGAGTGTTCCACTTTTCACCAGGGATCGTCATCTGGTGTCCTTGGTACCCTCGGGGCCGATCGATACGACCCAGATTGGCTTTCCTGTATCTCCGCCATGCTCGGGGTTGGTACCGGCTTCGAGCGGTACTGATGCATCGGTGTCGAGTGTTCCACTCTTCACCTGGGATCGTCATCTGGTATCCTCGGTACCTTCGGGGCCGATCGATACGACTCAGATTGACTTTCCTGTATCTTCGCCATGCTCGGGGTTGGTATCGGCTTCGAGCGGTACCGATACCCCGACATCGGCGCCGGTGTCGAGTGTTCCTCTCTTCACCAGGCATAGTCTTCGGACGTCCTCAGTACCTTCGGAACCGATCGATACGACACCGATTGACTTTCCTGTATCGGCATCGCCGATACCACCACCAACGTCGGTACCTTCTAGACATGCATCGATAGACTCGCTCCCTTCGATGCCAAGTCTAGAATCGATATCCAGTCTAGATGACTTGGTACCGATGCGTTTTGGAACCGATCTATATTGTTTCCGACTACGCAGTACCGGGGATATTCACCAAGGCTCTCGGGCTACCTCAGTACCGCTTCAGCAGCCCCTGATTACTGCTTCGATGACATTACCGTCTCCGATACCGGTATCAGTATCGATGTCGATTCCTGCAGTTCCATCGGTGCCATCGATCCTTTCTATGCCTAGCTTGGAATCGATACCGGGCACTGGCGATGCAGTACTAGCTGCCTCGAATCAGAACTGTCAGTATCACTGTCCATCTAGCAGGATTCTTTTCTGCACCAGTCCAGTATGTCTTCTGGTGCTCAAGCTGCTCCTTCAACCTCAGCCTACCCAGGAATAGTTCCCATTGGAGATCCTTCTTTTCAGAAATTTCTCCTTGACATGGCAACCTTTCTTGCCATTCCTATTCCTGACTCTACTCTTAACCAAGATCCTGCAGAAAAGGAAAATATAATGCTTCCTTTACATCATTCTTTGCAGGATCTTCTTCTGAGGATGTAGGAATCACCTTTAAAGGTTCCTTCGCCTTCTACAGCCATTAATGTTCTGTATCAGGTGCCTCCCTCTCCGGGGTTTCAAAAAAACCAACTTCCACATCATTCCATTGTAGTGGAATCAGCAATGAGGAAGGTAAGAAGCAAGAAGAAGCATTCTTCTTATCCGCCAGGTCGTGCATCTAAAGCACTTGATGCCTTTGGACGTCAAACCTTCCAAACTTCTATGCTGGCTTCAAGAATTATTTCATATATTTTTTATATGAGTCTGACACTTCAGGAGGTCACAGAGAAATTATCTCTTTTGTCCCCTTTTTTGTCAGAGCCTAAGGCCACTGACTATTCCTTGCTTCTTAATCATAGCAGGAATATCTCTTGGTTTCTTTCTCGTGCTTCTCTAGACTCTTTTGAGTCTGTTAGCAGATCCTCTGCTATAGCCATTGGAGCACGTCGTAAAGCCTGGCTGCAAGCTTCAGACTTGAGCAGATGGGCACAACATACACTGGGTAATTCTCCTTGTACTGGAGAAAATCTCTTCAATAAAGAGGCTTTACGTCAGGTTGCTCATTGCTCCACTGACTTCCCTGGTTCTGGAAACCATCCTAAGCCTTCTTTTTCCCCAGGACGTAGGAAATGTCCTACCAAACCTTCTTTCCCTAAGAAAAGAAGGTTTCACCCTTCTCCTGCCCATCCTCCAGATGTACCCAAGCAAGGGACATCTCATCTTAGTCTGAAGTCTCCAGACTCTAACCAGTCTAATCATAACCAGCAACCATAGGTTCCTGTATGTTGCAATCTACAGTTAACTTCTTCTTAGCAGAGGTTTATTCTTCAAACTCTACACTGTTTTTTTCTTTTTCAGTATGCTAAGCTGTTAGGATTCTTTTGTCCATGGGTTACAGAATTCTCCCCTTCTTACTACTACGAAGGGAGGTTACAACTATCCCATGATAGTTTCTGTCCCCACATGGACATCTTTTCCTTCAGCTGACTTACCATATGGTAAGTCACCTTCCAACCCCCTCTCTTCCAGGGTTTTTCCCCTGCTTGAGATGGTACCATACTGAAACACTTCTCTTTCTTTACAGTGTAGACTTTTTCTTATCCTTCAATGCATGCTCTGAACAGCTCATCAGACAGGGACGGGAATATCTCCCCTCCCTTTGTCTGTTTTCTCTCTGTTTGTTTTTATACAGGAGAGAATCCCCTCTGTTGTTTTGTTCAGTTGCTGTGCATGCAGGAGTTTCAGTGATTACTTTAATACTCATTGCAAGCTACTTTCAACTATCTTGCATAATACTACTCACTGCAGGTTATCTTCTTCTAGCCATATCCTTTGCTAGGATGTGGCAACACACCTGACTTCAGTCAGTTTTATCTCATAATTCTCCTGCACAATGCTCTCTGCAATCTTCAGAGAAGCTTTCTACTATGGGCCCTTGCTACAGAGCATTGAACTTTGTCTCTGAGGGTTTTTTCCATATAGTAGAAAAAGCTTATATAATCATTCCATGACTATATGGGTTCTTTATACCCTCTTGTCTCCTGTTGTGATACAGAAGACAAGCTTTTTCTGCGTGAATGTCCAAGAAGTTCCCAATCTTGCGGGAATCTACTCCTTTTTTCCTTATAGCTTGGCATTATGCTTTTCTGCTCCACTTGGACTACGCATACTCTTTTAGTGTACATGATACCCCTGTGTCCCTTGGCTGGGTCATCCTGATGTCTTAATCTATGCGGTTTTTTTTGTCCTTTGGACATGTCAGAGTCCTAAAGTACTCCTGACGTGCTCTTGCCAGACTGCTATTATCCTCTGTTTTTTCACGCAACCATACTGGTTATTCCACTGAACTACATTCCTGCACCGCAGAAATAGATTCTCTATATACCTTCAGGTGGTCTTCACCCCCTTATTAGATGAATCTTTTCCCATCACATTCCCCATGTGAATGTTTTGTGGGGCTCAGTTGCAGGCATGTATCCTCAGACATATATTCATGTATGTATATGTCCTATACATACATATTTCTGTGGGCATAAGCCATGCCCATATATATATATATATATATCACATATCTAGACATATATGCACATATATATAGATATGTATGTATCTCCATATATATATATATATATATATATATATATATATATATATATATATATATATATATATATATATATATATATATATACCCATTGGGAGATGTCCATAGGACGCTATGTATTACCTACTATCTCCCTAACTGTCTGTGCTATAAAGCTTTTACCTTCTTCAGAGGTCCAGACAGTCAACATGCCTATTCTCATACGGCTCAGTAAGTGGGAGCGGTTATACACACAATTACTGCTGTGATGTCAACAGCTTCTATTTTTGTTATAGATCTCCCTGTCTATGAAGTATCAACCTTCAATGTCTTCCTGTCTTTTACCAGCTAGGAAAGACAGTGTACATCTTCAGTACTTCTGAGTACACTTCTGTTCTCCTTGGGAATAGGGGCTTTTTTCCATACCCCCTCTTCCCTTCAGGACTGGGCTAATTCTCCAGATCGGTCAGTCTTCTTCTTTTAGTCCTCAATGTTAATAACTCTGTACCTAAAAGAGTTTCAGCTTTTTCCCATAAAGCTTTCCATTGAAGACCTGCCGTTCTTCTCCTACCCCAGCTGACACCTGGGTCACCTGCCCATTCCAGGTTTGGAACTTCATCCTCACTGCTGTGAAGTTACCTTGAGGATTCCGCTACTGCATTTACAGTACACTCCATCACAGTTCTACTTCCTACAATCCAGTAGGTAAGCTCTATATTGTACTAGTTCATTAAATATTTTAATGATACTTGACATACCTTCTAAAGACTCATTTTTCCTGTAGTCTTTAGATTCGCTGTTCCTCTACAGCTCTTCTCTATTCAACTCCTACCCCCCATCCCTCAGGGAATGCCGGGGATCCAAGTTTGCGAAATGCCGTCCTGTTCCAGGGATACGCATTTTATGGGATCTCCCCTGGCACCCACAGCTAGGGAGTCCCCATATGTGAAGACTCATTCCTGCTTGTTCCTGGAGATAGCACAGTTACTTACCTGTAACAGGTGATCTCTGGGAACAGCAGGAATTAGTCTTCACAACCCACCCACCTCCCCTAGGAGTTGTATCTATCTATCTCCTTTCCTCTTTCTCTCCTTCTGTCTCAGCTATGAAACTCAACTGAGGAGAGGCAGTGGGAAAGGCGGGAAGTCAGCGCGCAGGCGCGAAGGATGCTTCCAAAAGCTTTTTGATTGGATGCTGGGGAGCATTCCTGTGCAGGCTCCGTCGGTACCGACGTACCCATATGTGAAGACTAATTCCTGCTGTTCCCAGAGATCACCTGTTACAGGTAAGTAACTGTGCTTTACTGTAGAATCTCGATGGATTGAAATTCCATGTAAAAAGGGGAAGGCGATGGCAGTGGGGTGTATTATCGACCTCCTGGCCAGAACGAACAAAAGTTTGATGAAATGCTCAAAGAAATCAGGGATGCTAACAAAAGTTACATCACAGTAATGGGTGATTTCAATTACCTCTCTATCGACTGGGTCAGCGTCATGGCAGGTCATGCTAGGGAGATAAAGTTTCTAGATGAAATAAATGATTGCTTTTTTGAGCAGCTGGTTCATGAACCGACCAGAGGGGAAGCCATTTTGGACCTAGTCCTTAGTGGAATACCAGATCCTGGTGCAAGAGAAGGATGTTGGGGCCACTTGCAATAGTGATCATAGTATGATCGTGTTTGATTTAATAAATGGAGGAAGGATGGCAAGGAAATCCACAGTACTACCTTTTAACTTTCACAAGGGAGACAGTGATAAAATGAGGAAAATAGTTAAGAAAAAACTAAAAAGAGCAGTTGCAAAGGTTAAAGATTTACATCAAGCATGGGTATTTAAAAAAACCTATCTTGGAAGGCCAGACCAGCTGTATTCCACACTTTATGAAAAATGGAAGGAAGTCCAAGAAACTGCCAGCATGGTTAAAAGGTGAGGTCAGAGAGGCTGTCGTCAAAAAAGCATCTTTCAGGAAATAGAAAAAGGAGCCAAATGACGAAAACTGGAAACAACATAAGCACTGGCTAGCTAGATGCAAGGTCTGCAAAGAGAATCTGAGAAGAACCACCAACAAGATCCAGAAGACAATTATCACTAAACACCCTAATAATGCCAAAGGCCATAACAATTTGCAGCCGATCAACAGCGAATAGAGCCTTCATGTTTTGCGCCCCAAAACACTGGAACTCCCTACCACCTGACATACGTACCTTAACCGACCTAGCCCAGTTCAGAAAGGCCCTCAAATTTAACCTATTTATCAAATATTACCCTACATAAAGTTCAATAGAATAGCATTACCACAAACCTAACCACAATCTCCTCCTGACCCTTGCACTACTGCTATTTTATGTAAATAGTTCTTTCATGCTATCGAACTAATTGATTATTTATTCTATGTATATAGTTCTCCCATGTTATCCAAGTTTATACTCCTGTTATATGTAATACCGAACAGCCTGTTGTTCTGGTCTTTGTGTTCATCTGTAAACCGCGCTGATTATAAATAGTGCGGTATATAAAAAACTGAAATAAATAAATAAATAAATAAATAAATAAGTTTGCTGTGGAAGCAAAAAACCTGTCATTTGGACCATTTAGATGATAGAGGGGTAAAAGGGGGCACTAAGAGGGGGCAAGGCCACTGCGGAGAGACTGAATGAATTCTTTGTTTCGTTCTTTACTGAGGAAAATGTAGGGATGTTACCCATGATGCCGTAGAAGAGTTGAAAGAAATATCGATACACCGGGAAGATGTATTACAACTATTTAATAAACTGAAGAGTAGCAAATCACCTGGACTGGATGGTATACATCCAAGGGTGTTGAAAGAATTGAAATATGAGACTGCAGACCTTCTATTAGTTCACAGATTACTATCATTAAAATCATCTGTAATACCTGAAGATTGGAGGATGGCAAATGTAACGCCAATTTTTTAAAAAGGGCTCCTGGGGTGATCCGGGAAACTACAGACCGGTGAGTCTGCCGTCAGTACTGGGAAAAATGGTAGAAAAATGGGAGAACAGCAGCACAGCAGCCCGCCTCCTTAAAAGCGGCGTCCCTCGTGGGCGCGCCCGCGCCTGGCAGCCTCGCCAGAGGGCCCTTTGGCGTGGCCCTTAGGCGCGGCACAGAGGCGCACAAAAAAGAAGCAAGCAACCAACATATCCTGCTCCTCAAAAAGCCACACTACATCCAACAGAGGCACCTCCACCACCGAACCGAAGAACAACGACAACAACAACTTTGCACAGAAAAGACCTCACCACTCCGGAAGCCCAGGTACTCCTACACAGCATGCCACCTCTCCTAACACCCATCTATCTCCTAACCCCCCTCCTAACCCTCTACTCCCACTCAGCCAAACCCTGCAACCCTCTCTGCCCAGACACCACGACAGCTCAACCCACATGCATCCACAACCTTACACACAACCATACACACACTCACCCACTCTCACATTGCACACCAACCTACACCACCAACCCCACAAACCACCACCACCTCTCCATCTCTCTCATGAACGCTCGCTCAGTCAGGAACAAATACCACATGCTCCGGGACCTGATCACAACTGAGAAGATTGACATCCTCTGTGTAACAGAAACCTGGCTAACAGACCACGACACAGTAGTAATGAACCAGCTAACACCAAAGGGATACCACCTCCAACACTGCTCCCGGACACATGCCAAAGGCGGAGGTGTAGCCATCATTGCCAGAGACAACCTCCACCTCTGGACCCACGCCGCAGAAACCTCCAACGAAGCAGACATCCTCACCCTCACCAACAAATACCTCTCGATATGCCTGATCTACCGTGCACCCACCACAACCTCTGACCTACCACAGATTCTACACCTCATCTCCGAAAGCACCAGCCCTTCAAAGGAACAAATTATCCTAGGAGACTTCAACCTCCCATCACTCCAGGAGAAGCAAGCAGAAACCTTCCTCGACGCCATGACAGCAATGGACCTGACACAAATCATACAAGAACCAACACATGAAAAAGGAAACATACTTGACCTCATATTTCTAAACTCCCAAACTGTCTCCTCATACAGAAAACCAACAATCTTGCCAGTACCGTGGTCAGACCACTACATTATCAACATATCCCACACATATCAACCCAAAAATAACAGAGAAAACAAACACCACGCAAGGAGATTCAAAGCATTTAACAAGGAAGACTTCCTAACAAAAACCCTGCCTAACTGACACACAGACTCCAACGATGTCCTGATCCACAACTGGAATACCACAATCTCCTCAGCAGCCAGCACAAATAGAAACAGCACCAACACCAAACCCATCTCCTCAAAAGCCCGATGGTTCACCCCCTGCCTCCGCAAACTGAAAACCAGACTTAGAAGAACCGGAAGGAAATGGAGAAAAACCAAAAGCGACAGAGACAAAGCAAAATACCTCCACGAACTCAATGCATACCACTCAGAAACTGACAATGCCAAAAGAGCCTACCACACCAAAATCATTGCAACAGCCATAAACAAACCTCGAGAGCTCTTCCAAATCGTCAAAAATCTAATGAAAGCACCCAGTAACTCCGACCAGCTGCCAGACATCCCCCCTGATCTTCTGGCCCGACAATACAAACAGCTGCAGCAACCACAAAACCCACATCACTACGCTGAAACAACAACCAAGACAACTTCATACACTACCCTGATCAGTGACTGGAATACATTTGACACAACCTCAAAAGAAGAAATATCCTCCACCATCTCCTGCTTGAACACCACCACCTCCCCGCTGGATCCTTGCCCTGCCGACTGGATAAAGAAAACCAAAGAAGACCTCAGTGCACCACTAACCCACATCGTAAATGAATCCTTTAAACAAGGACACATGCCAGACGCCCTCAAGACCACAATCATCCAACCAACTCTTAAAAAGCACAACCTAGATCCCCTAGACCCCGCCTTCTACAGGCCAGTAGCAAGCCTCCCGCTCACCGCAAAAATAATTGAGAAGATAGTCCAACGTCAGCTTCAAGAACATCTAGACATTAACAACATACTGGATCCGCAGCAACACGGATTCCGACCATTACACGGGGTCGAGACCCTAATGACCATGCTGATGAACACCCTTATCATAGGAACCCAAGAGAAACACTCCGGATACATTCAAATTTTTCTGGATATATCAGCGGCATTCGACACCATCTCCCATAACACCCTTATCCACAGACTCCAAACAATTGGGATCAAAGGCACTGTACTCCAATGGTTCAGATCCTATCTAACTGACCGACAGCAACTGATCCGCACCAAAACCTCCACCTCATCCCCCTTTCAGCAACATCAAGGAGTACCACAAGGATCCACACTATCAGCCATGCTTTTCAACATCTACCTCCGTCCACTCTGCTCAGTCATACGCACTCACAATGTCAACTTCCACATATACGCCGATGACATAATGCTCTACGCCCCAATTACAACCACGGACCCAACAAACAACCAGCTATCAACCTGTTTCACCAACGTATCCAACTGGCTACAAGAGAACAACTTATCCATTAACATAAAGAAGACCGAAGCCCTTATAGTAACAAAAGACCCAGACTTCAAACCACCCACTCACCTCACCATGGGAACCACACAGATTCAAGTACAACCACACATAAGATATCTTGGCATTATCATTGACCAAGCCCTAACTCTTAAGCAACAAATCAACAAGACCACGAGAACTGTATTCCACAAGGCGAAAACGGTACAACGCCTCCGACCCCTCCTCGAACCACAAGACTTCAGGACAGTAATGCAAGCTCTAACACTCCCTCATCTGGACTACTGCAACATAATCTACCATGGCCTACCTGCAACACAGACCAATCCCCTCCGAACTGCCCTAAACACCACGGTGAGAATAATTCACAATGCAAGGAAACGAGACCACATCACCCCAATTCTGAGGGACCTTCATATCCTCCCCATCGAAGCAAGAATTAAGTACAAAACCCTTCTACTCACTCACAAAACCGTCCACCAAACACAGGGCACCCCACTCTGCGCCCTACTGCCTCACCCAACCCACAACAGAACAACCAGACAATCCTCCAACAGCTCTGTTGCCATCCCCCACAAAAGAACCAAAGCAACTCAACGGACCTGCAACAGAGCTTTTGAACTCTATGCCCCATCCCTCTGGAACTCTCTACCAAACCACATCAAGAACAGTGATCTCCCATCATTCAAAAAGCAGCTAAAAACCATCCTATTCCAAGAACATCTCTGAATAGGAACCAGTAACTATGCTATCTTGTCAGTCTCTATGTCCACCCCAAAAAATCATCAATGTTGAACCCCCGGTGATGGCCCCCCCCACATTTGATTCCCCCCCCCCCCGGTTATATGTCCCACCGCTTTGACCCAGTGAAAAGCGGGATATAAATACAGTTAAATAAATAAATAAATAAATAAAGAACAAAATTACTGAACATGTAGATAGTCATGGCTTAATGGGAGACAGCCAACATGGCTTTAGCCAAGGAAGATCTTGTCTTACTAATCTGTTATGTTTTTTTTTGAAGGTGTGAATAAACAGGTAGACAAAGGTGAGTCGGTTGATATAGTGGATCTGAATTTTCAGAAGGCCTTTGACAAGGTTCTGTATGAGAGACTCTTGGCAAAATTAGTGGAGGAGTGGAGGAGTGGCCTAGTGGTTGGGGCAAAGTACTTCAGGCCGGAAGGTCGGGGGTTCAAATCCCACTAGAGCACAGCAACCTTGGGCCGGAAGGACTGGGGTTTCTAGTCCCACAGGTGCTCCTTGTGGTCTTGGGCAAGCCACTTAATCCTCCATAGCCCATGTTCCCTGTAAAATAATTATCTCCAAGTTATAATGCCCTGTTCGATGTAATTTCAGTTTGTTCAATGTAAACCGCACTGATGCAGAATAGCGCGGTATATAAGAGAATGTAAATAAAATAATAAATAAAAAGTCATGGGATAGGAGGCAGGGTACTATTGTGGATCAGGAACTGGTTAAAATATAGAAAGCAGAGGATAGGACTAAATGGCCAATTTTCCGGAAAGGTGAATAGTGGAATACACCAGAGATCTGTGCTGGGTCTGATGTTTTGATGTTTTTTAACCGATTTGTAAATGACCTGGAAATGGGAATAACAAGTGAGGTAATCAAATTTGCAGATGACACAAAATTATTCAAAGTTGTTAAAACCCATGAGGATTGTGAAAAATTGCAAAAGGACCTTGATAAATTGGAAAACTGGGCATCCAAATGGCAGATGAAATTTAATATGTACAAGTGCAAGGTTATGCACCTAGGAAAAAGCAGTCTAAACTATGGTTAAACGATGCAAGGTTCCACATTAGGAACCACCACCCAGGAAAAAGATTTAGGCGTCATTGTGGATAACATGTTGAAACCCTCTGCCCAGTGTTCAGCGGCGGCCAAAAAAACAAATAGAATGCTAGGTATCATAAGGAAAGAAATGTAGAATAAAACAAAAGATATTATCATGCCTCTCTATCGTTCCATGGTGCGACTGCACCTTGAATATTGTGTGCAGTTCTGGTCGCCGTATCTTAAAAAGGATATAGCATTATTAGAAAAGGTACAGAGAAGAGCCACCAAAATGGTAAAGGGGATGGAATGATATTCCTATGAAGAGAGACTAAAAAGGTTAGTGCTCTTCAATCTGGAAAAGAGATGGCTGAGGGGAGATATGATAGAGGTCTATAAATTAATGAACGGAGTGGAACGGGTAAACGTAGATCAATTGTTCCTTATCGTTCCTCCAGTTTAGTCCTCCACCTCTGGGTAGTCTACCTCCTCCTGCAGCTTTGGAGACTGGGCATGTCAAAATCGTGACATCACTGGATGTAGCCTGCTGGTCTCTCCCATCAGCCCCCAGTGTGTCGAGTCTCCATGCAGCAGAAGGATGTAGTGAGCCTAGGTGCTGGGTTCCCTTGAGGAACAGATAAGGAGCAGTTAGTCAGGATTTCGTTTTTCTAAATTTTAAATCATCCATTTTAATGTCAATTGGCAAGGATTAATTAAAATTGCTGTAATTTCATTCAATTCAGTTAATTTAAGTTCATTCAATTTAATTTGAGGTAATTTAATATAATTTAACTTGAGTTAATTTGAGATGTCCTTTAAAAAAAAAAAATTTTTCCCGCCTTGCTTTCTCTGCCTTCTGCCTTGATTAGTCACTCACGTTTTCAGCTCTCTCTCCCTGGACGGTACGGGGGAGGGCTCCGTGGCCTGTACCGTCACACTGAGTGTGTGTGCGATCGCAGCTTTCTTGCGAGGCGGGATCAACTTCTTTTCATCCCCTGAGTCGGTAGAGCAGCTCAGAGCGGCAGCGCGGCTGGATAGCCTGCTTTCTCTGCAGTAGCAGGAGCGAAGAGCAGCTTTCGCCGAGGCTACCGCTCGTAGCAATGCCGAGAGGGATTGTGGCTGGAGAGACTGCTTGCTCAGCGGTAGCAGGAGCGTGCCTTTTAAACTTTTGGCGCTGCAGGTAAGGCCCTCGGGCTCACAAGGGGTGATTCCAGTGGGGTTAAGCAGCAAGAGTTTTTTGGCACCAAACTAGGCCGATGCGGATCGGTGCTATTTTTTTCTGCAGAGTTGGTGCCGCATGGTGGGAGTTACAGCGGCCCGCGTTCTCGGCGAAAACGCAAGGCCACAAAGCATTGCTTAAGTTTCTTTTATTTGTTTAATACCTTTATTTTTCATTTTATTTTCGGGGGTCCCTTCACTTTTTAGTGGGGGATTCTTTGATTATTTTAGTTTCATAGTCCTCATTTTTGTTTAAAAAAAAGAGAAAGAAAGGGGAATCAGTTTTCTTTTAATCTGTTTTTCTTTCTTGGAAAATTGTTGGGGGGTATAGCTCATGTCATCGCGCCCACAGTGCGTGGTCTGCGGTTCCCTCAGGGGCACAGTCGCAGACACCGGAATCTGTCGAAGCTACGTTTCTGTTTCTACCAGCGTGGAGCAGCAGATGGAGGTTACGGGGGCTCTAGATGCTTTGGAGCCACCGGCTGCGACCGGAGAAGAGGCGCTGATAGTCACTCCGCCAGGGCCCTCTCAGGAGGACCTACCGGGTTCCTCAAGTGCGTTAGCTGCAGTAGGCTCAGGTCTGCAGCTGGGGGATTTCTGCCCAGATTTTGTCTTAATAATGCATCAGGTATTCTGTTTGAGGCATCAGGGGAAGTTGCCTGAGCCATTACCAATGGCGTCTTCTATGCAGCAAACTCGATTAGGGGAGCCTGGTAGCAGTTCGCTGAAACCCCCAAAGAGGTCAAGGCCTCGTGAACTTTCTCCCTCAGATTTGGAGTGGCACGAGACAGAGGAAGCGGAAGTAGACCTAGAGGCCGGTGTGGATGAATTGGAAGAAGCAGAAATACCTGAGCCTGAGGATCAGGCAAAAATAATTTGGGTATTCCGGAAGGATGAGCTGACGGCACTTATCGTGGAATCCCTCCAGACGCTAAATCTCGCTATGGCACAGCCGATGGAAGAAGAGGACGTGGAAGATCCTGTCATTCAAGCGGTGAGACAAGGTCAGGTAGTGTTCCCCGTCCACCGGGTGGTAGATCGGATGATCTAGGATGAGTGGGATCAGCCAGAAGCAGGACTGAGGGGTCAGGCCCATGAATAGACTCTATCCCTTGGTGAATAAGGACAAAAAAAGTTTCATTCACCGCGAATAGATGCGGCTGTCTCAGCAGTCACAAAAAAGACCACTATCCTAGTGGATGGTAGCACGGCCTTAAAAGATGCACAGGATAGGAAAGTAGATGGGTTATTGAAACAGTCATTTGAGGCTAACGCGTTATCCTTGCAGGCTTCCATTTGTGGGGCGTGGGTGGCGAGAGCATGGTCTCAACGCTTGCGCCAGTCTCCGCAATTAGAGCTGGAAAGTATAAGAGAGCTCCATCGTCTAGTCTGGATTGGCATATTTGGCAGATGTGCACTACGACTTGATCAGAGCACAGATAGTTCGCAAATGGGGACCACGAATAATGGATCTCATGGCGACATTTCAGTTGGCAAAAACGGGTCGTTTCTTCAGCGTATCGAAGCTCAGGGAAAAGTGGTGTTGGTGGCCCTGAACTGGCCAAGACGCCCGTGGTACGCCGATCTCATTCAGTTGCTCGACGGGAATCCTTGGAGGTTACCGACGTCGGAGAATCTGTTGCTACAGGGTCCTCTTCAAATGCCTCAGGTGGATCAGTTCTTGCTTACGGTATGGCCATTGAAAGGGCAAGGTTAAGGAAAAAAGGTTACTCGGCAGCAGTCATTGCAACTTTACTGTGAGCGAGGAAAAAGTCCACGTCCCTTGCATATGTGCGTATATGGCGTATTTTTGAGGACTGGTGCTCGCGGAGACAAGTTCGCGTGGCAACAGTGCCCATCCCCCTGGTGTTGAGTTTCCTGCAAGACGGGTTTGATAAGGGTCTAGCAGCCAGTTCCTTGAGAGTTCAGTTAGCAGCCCTGTCTTGCTATAGAGGCAAAGTCTAGGGAGTGGCTCTAGGTTCGCATGCAGATGTGTTGCGTTTTCTTAAAGCAGTAACCAGACTGCGGCCCTCTCATAGAATCGTGATTCTACAGTGGGATCTCAACCTGGTTTTAGGGGCGCTAGCTAAAGAACCATTTGAGCCCTTACACCAGGCGTCGGTTAAGGATTTAACCTTAAAGACAGTGTTTTTGGTAGCCATCTGTTCGGTGAGGCGAATTTTGGAGTTACAAGTGTTGTCATGTAGAGAGCCGTTTTTGTCTTTTTCCAAAGAAAAGGTGGTATTGCGGCCAGTTCCATCCTTTTTGCCAATGGTGGTTTCTCCGTTTCAGCTAAATCAAACGGTTTCTCTTCCAGCTCTAGGTTCAGCGGAGGGGAGCGTATTGGACTGTAGTTTATGCCGTTTGGACATAGAATGCTGCGGCACTATTTAAAGGTTTCAGAAACTTTTCGCAAGTCAGACCGCCTCTTCTTGTTGTTCAGAGGTCCCCGCAAAGGGGAAGCGGCGGCAAAGGCTTCCATTTCTAGATGGATTAGAGAGGCAATTAGGTCAGCATATCTTTTGCAAGGGCATTCAGTCCCAGCGGGCTTACGAGTTTACTCTACCAGAGCGCAAACGACTTCCTGGGCGGAACACAGTTTGGTTCCGCCACCTGGTCGTCTCTTCATACTTTGAGTAAGCACTACCGCCTGGATGTTCTGGCGGCAAACGATGCCTGTTTTGGAGTGGCGGTGTTGTGATCCGGCTGGAAAGGTCCCTCCCAATGATTACTGCTCTTATACATCCCAGAGGTGGAGGACTAAACTGGAGGAGCGATAAGGAAATAGAAATTACACTTACCTGGTAATTGTTGTTCCTTGAGGAACTCCAGTTTAGTCCTCATTCCCGCCCGGGGATGATGTCATTAGCGGTGGGTCTTCAGTTGGGAGAAGTGTAAGGTTACAGGTGGGTATAGCCCTTAACTAGTTCGCAGTTGTATTGATTCGGTTTATCTCTTCTCTCGCTATCCCTGCTCTCTTTTGTCTGTGGCTAAGCATAGGGCAGAAAGGAGAGAATGCAGAAAGCAGTTCCCTTCTCTCTGGAGGGGGGGGGGGGGGGTTAGTAGTTAAATATGTTATGTGTTATGCGTTCAGCTGAATGTAAGATTAAAAATTATTTAAAAAAAAAAAACGACTTATTTGTTGCTCCTTTGAGTCTGCTTTGTCAATAGTTCACTGAGGGCTGATGGGAGAGACCAGCAGGCTACATTCAGTGATGTCACGATTTTGACGTGCACAATCTCCAAGCTGCAGGAGGAGGTACACTACCCAGAGGTGGAGGACTAAACTGGAGTTCCTCAAGGAACAACAATTACCAGGTAAGTGTAATTTCTATTTTACCTGTTCCACTCCATCAAAATACAGAAAGACTAGGGGACATGCAATAAAGCTACATTGTAACCTATTTAAGACTAATAAGAGAAAATATTTTTTCACTCGATGTATAATCAAACTCTGGAATTCGTTACAGGAGGATGTAGTAACAGCTGTTCCTTATCGTCCCTCCAGTCCAGTCCCGCACCTCTGGATAGTGCATCTCTTCTAGTAGCTTGGAGACTGAGCATGTCATCTTTTGATGACACTAGTATTAATACAAAAACTGTTAGTATAGCCGGGTTTAAAAAAGGTTTGGACAAGTTCTTGGAGGAAAGGTCCATAAACCATTATTAAAGGGGACCTGGGAAATCCTCTGCTTGTCCCAATACAAGCATTGTGGAACCTGTGTCTTTTGGGGAAACTGCTAGGTACTTGTGACCTAGATTGGCCATTGTTGAAAACAAGATACTGAGCTTGATGGACCTTGGTCTGACCCAGTATGGCATATCTTATGTTCTTATGAGCAGCTGGTTTGCTCAGCTAGGCCTCAACACAGTGCTCAGAAATCACCCCCCGCCCCTGGGACTGTGAACCCAGAATTCCCAAGTAGGAAACTGAGCCAGCAGTTCAGCTTTAAAGTGCTTTATTTGCCATCGCAATTTTTCTATTTTTGCTTAAATATTTTTTTCTTTCTGATTTGAATGTGACTTTTTATAAAATTTGCAAGATGCAAGGATTTTCTAATGGCTTCATTGTTGCCTTTATAGTAGTAAACTTCCTTCAACACATTGAAAACAAAACTATACCTGAGTTACTGGGAAGTTGCACTCTAAAAAGAAAAAATGTGACTTGAGCATCAGTTATTTAAATATAATTTATATCTGTAACATTTTGAATTCTGCAGGTTTACCCTCTATAGTAACCAGTAAAAATGGGCTCCTGTTTCATCATTGATTTGTGCTCTATATGTTACTTATCCATGCTTGGAAAAAATTTAGTTCCATTTCCAAATACTTTGTTTAATCAATGGATTCCATTGCGTTCCTCCAGTCCAGTTTAGATTACCCAGTTTTCTCCCCCTTCCAGCAGATGGAGGCTGAGAATTCCAAGCTTTTGGTGTTGTCCCTCCATAAAGGAGCCCGAACTCCTCCCATCAAGCCGATATACTCATTCTCCAAAGATGGGGACGAGTTCTGTGTAGCCTGGACTCTACACTAGGGGGATCTTTTTAGCAGTTAATATATATATATATATATATATATATTTTTTTTTTTTTAAATTGATTGCATTGTTCAGGACAGGGAGTGAGGCAGGTAGATGTATCTCAATGAAGATCTACCCCAGAGCTGCACAGGAGGGCCTGTTGATTGTGAGTCCAAGCTCATTTAGTCAGCGGAGAGCAAGGCCCGGGAGCATACCCGGGTGGGCTGGGTCCCTGCACGCTCTCTCTCGTTTTGGTGGGACACTGCCTAAAACGGCAGAGTTCACTGTGGCAGGAGAGTGATGGTGTGCGGTTGGCCCTTTCATTTTTCTCATCGTCAGCTGGAGGAAGCGGCTGTGGGGGCAGTTCCTTCTTGGCTTTAACCATGAGTATTTCAGTTAGTGATGTGCCAGAGAGTGTTGCTTATCCAATCAGAGGGGACTCTTGTCTGTGCTTTCGGTTGCAGGGGGATGTCATTGCGAGGGTGGGTGTGGTGTGGGGTTGGCATGCTTGTTCCCACCTTTGCAGCCATGCCATTGGGGAAGGTGAAAGTGATGTGTGTGGGCTGCGGCCTATGGAGGAGACGTCCCTCTGCCGGCCGTGTAAGGAGGCCAATCTCAAGGCAGGGAACAGACTGCGAGGCTCTCAGTCGCTCAGGAGGGGGGGGGAACGCCTTGAGTTCAACTGAATCAGCGGTTCCTGTTGTTTTTGTGGGGACTACCACCATTGTTCCCTCATAGCTGCTGGCTTCAGGGGGGGAAGGAGGGGGGTGGATTTGTCCCTTTTGGCTCAAGATATTTCCTAGGCCTTGTCCTTGGAGTCAGATGAGACTCCTTTTTCACCTGACTTTGTCATCTTAATGCACCAGGCCTATCTGATGAAGAAAGACCAAGGTGCAAGGCAGAGACACCTGCATCCTCCGGGAGGGCCTCTCCCAGCGGCAGCTTCCATTGGGGTCCCTCAGGGCTCATTGGGTTTGCAGGGAGACACTGTGCCTTTGGACCTGAGCCTTGACCATGTTTTGTAGCACTTGGGGGGGGGGGGGGTTCGGATGACCCTTTGAAGGGTCCGTCAGGGCTTGATCCCATGGCATCTCAGTTAGACCTCGAAGAAGGGGGTACTGCAGTGGGAGAGGACCCTCGTATCTTCAGGATCTTCTGCAGAGAACAGCTAGGGACGCTTATTTCTTATTTGCTCAGAATCCTCAATATTCCTTATGGCCCCAGGTCCTGGACCCTCTGCTTGAGGGATCCCTTGTTGCAGGGGATTCATACGTCTGAGACAGCCTTCCCAGTCCACAGAGCCATTAAGCAAATGATTGAGGCAGAGTGGGAAGTGCTGGAAGCTTGGGTGTGTGTGTGTGGGGGGGGGGGGGCATGTGATGGCTCATCTTTACCCCATTCTATCAGGAGAGAAGGAGCTCCTTCGTTTGCCTAAGGTGGATGTTCTAGGCTCTGCCATCACCAAAAAGATCACTATCCCAGTGGAAGGTGGGGCAGCATTAAAGGATCTGCAGGACAAAAAGCTCGAAACATTGCTAAAGCATGTCTTTGAGGTTAACGCCTTAGCACCGCAAGCAGCGGTCTGTTGCGCTTACATGGCCAAGGCATGTCTCTGCTGGGCGCAGGCCCTTCCAGATTCGGTGGCCTTGGTGGCACAGCAGCTATCCTGGCCTCTGCGGTGGCAATGCGGCATCTGCTCTGATTGTGAAACTGGTCGACAGATGTTTCCTCCAAGTCATGGCTGGTGACGCTCCCCTTTAGGGGGAATCTTCTCTTTGGAGAGGACTTGGAGAAATTGGTAAAGGACTTAGGGGAGATCTAGCCGGTCAGGCTGCCAGAAGATAAGCTCAAGGTGAGGAAAGCGCCAGGGGTGGCCAAGGCTCCACCTCAGGACTTTCGTTGGTATCAGGTGACTCGCTTTATGCACTTTCCATGGTCCAGATACCCATCAAGGCTTCGGATCTGGCTCTGGGGCAGGGCCAAGAAAATCCAATGAGTCATGGCGAGTCCAGGTGGAGTTGGTTCTGGTGGGCAGCTGGTTATGGCAGTTCTATTCGGCCTGGGTCCAAATAGCATCTGATAACTGTATGCTGGAGGTTATTTGTGAGGGCTATGCACCGGAGTTCATGTGCTATTTAAGGACACCTTTCTGCAATCTTCTTGCAATGTTGCAAGCAACCAAGCAGTGGTTGAGTCTACTTTTCAGCAACTCCTTCAGCTCCAGGCTATTATACCCATGCCTGCAGGCAATTTAGGTTCTGGTCGATACTCCATCTATTTTATGGTCCCCAAGAAAGAAGGGTCCTTTCATCCCATCTTGTATCTCAAGTACGTCAATAAGCGTTGCGAGTGCCGCACTTTTGGATGGAAACCTTACGTTCCATGATTATGGCGGTAAGGACGGGAATACCTGACCACCCTGGATCTCACAGAAGTGTACCTACACGTGCCCATTTGTGCGGAGCATCAGCGCTTCTTGTGGTTTGTGGTTCTAATGGGGCACTTCCAGTTTCAGGCCCTGCCCTTCGGGCTCGCCACAGCACTGCAGACGTTTACAAAGATCATGGTGGTCATATTGGAGGCACTTCAGCAGGAAAGTGTCATGGTCCATCCCTATCTGGATGATTGGCTAATCTGGGCAGAATCTCTCCAAGAATGCAGATCTGTGACATTCCAAGTGCTAGCTCTTGGCCAAGTTGACCACTCATCCGAGCCCCCTGCAAGAGCTCTATCTGATTCCATTTCAGAATCTCACATACTTGGGAGTGCACTTTGACACACAGGCGGGAATGGTCTTCCTACCTGAGGAGACAGCCTTCAATCTGCAGGGTCAGATTCATCAGGTCTTACGATGGCAGACACCGATGGCATGGTCCTATCCTCAGGTGATGGGGTCCATGGAAGCGACATTGGACCTGGTTCCGTGGGCTCGAGCACATATGCGGCCGCTCCAATGGGCATTGCTCTCATGTTGGTCTCTCTGCATTGTCATTTGCTCTTGCACAAGTTGACCTGTCTGTCTGAGGTATGCCCCAGCCTGGAATGGTGGCTACAGCCTGGGAAGTTGCTGGCAGGCATGCCATTGGACCTTCTGGAATGGACAGTCATAATGACGGATGCCAGCCTGATGGGCTGGGGGGCACATTATCGGACACGGATTGTTCAAGGATGCTGGTCTCTGGAGTAGCAGACATAGTCGATCAACCAGTTGGAAATTCGAGCAGTCTTCTTAGCGCTTCAGGAGTTTCGCGACTTGCAAGAAGGGAAGGCAATCTGGGTTGTCTTGGACAATGCAACCGCAGTGGCCTACATCAATTCTCAAGGAGGCACTGGAAGTCCCTCGCTAGCTACCAAGATTGCCTCACTATTTCAGTGAGCAGAGATGCATCTCCTGATGATCTCGGCAGCCCATATCACGGGCAAGGAGATTATGGAAGCCGATTTTCTCAGCCTGCATCTGGTTGATCCTGGGGAATGGATGTTAGAGGACTCAGTGTTTCGACAGATAACATGGTTTTGGGGACAGCCAGTGATGAATCTGATGGCCATCATCCTCAGCGTAAAGGCTTCTCATTTCTTCAGTCATCGACAAGAGCGGATGTCCAAGGGATGATGCATTGGCACAGTCGTGGCTGCAGGAGGGGCTTTTGTATGTCTTTCCTCCATGGCTGCTGATCCGTTGCATGGCTCGGTGCATAGAGGTGCACTGTGGGACTGTGTTCCTGGTAGCACCAGATTGGCCTCAAAGGCCGTATAGTATGTGGACCTCATCAGGCTATCGGTGGCCCAGCCATGGAGCTTGCCTACGCGAGACGATCTTCTGTCACAGGAGCTGGTACGGATGCTTCATGTGGGTCAATTCTCGCTTAGGCCTGGCTCTTGAAAGGGCAAAGCTCAGGAGGAGGGGATATTTACCAGTGGTGATTTCCACCCTCTTTCGGGCATGAAACATTCCACATCCTTGGCCTTCATTCGGGTTTGGCAGCTGTTTGAGGACTGGTGTGGTGACAGAGACGTTGGCGTTGCAGGCCTCTATGCAGGAGATTCTGGCAGGCGTTGATAAAGGTTTGGCATTGACCTTACTTTGGCTTCAGGTGGCAGCTCTATTGTACTGCTGGGGTTGGCTTCAAGGTCTTCCTCTGGCGTCTCACCCCAATGTTGCTTGGTTTCTTCGGGCGGTAAGACACATCTGTCTGCTGCTGCAGGCTCCGGTTCCCAGTTGGTTCTGTTGGTGTTAACAGAAGCTCCCTTTGAGCCGTTGGGAATGGCAACTTTGAAGGATCTCACCCCAAAGGTGGTGGTGTTGGTGGCGATATGTTTGGCTAGGTGGATTTCATAGCTGTAGGCTTTATCCTGTCGGGAGCCTTTCCTCTTTCTCTCTAAGGAAAAGGTGATTTTGAGGCCAGTTCCCTCCTTTCTGCCAAGGGTAGTTTTTGCTTTTCACTTGAATGGTGATGTTATCAGCATTCCCGGATGCGGCGGATTGGCAGCCGCGCTGCTTGACCATGCGTCGAGTGCTCTGTCATTTTTTTATCTGATTTCTCAGCTGTTTCAGAAGTCAGAACACTTGTTCTTCCTGTTTTGGGGGCCTTGGAGAGGAAAAGCCACTTTCAAAGCCTCCATTGCACGGTAGCTCAAGGAGGCGATAGCCTCAGCTTACCTGTTGAAGAACAAGTTCTTGGCAGCGAGGCTGTGGCCCATTCCATTAGGGCACAGGTGATTTGGACTGAGTCTAGCCTTGTTCTACCGCTAAAGATTTGCAGAGCGTCGTTACATACCTTTTGTGAAGCATTACCGGTTGGATGTGCAAGCGAGTTCAGATGCTCGTTTTGGGGCTTGTTTCCTGGAGGCCAGTCTTGTGGGTCCTGCCCGTTTTTGAGTGCTACTTCTGGGACGCTATAGAAGGTGAAATTAGACCTTACCTGCTAATTTTCTTTCTGTTAGTCCCTCCAGTCCAGTCCAGAACCTGCTCGCTGTTTTTCGATTTGTATATTGCACAGGCCAGTTTCAGGTTGTCGGCATAAGGGTTTGTATCTGGCATTTTGGCTTAGGAGGATTCTGCTCCTGCGTTGTGGCTTCCTGGGGAGGACGCGCTCCAGTAGCCTGGAGTCTGGGGTTCCACCAGGATTTGGATCTGCTGCTCTGCAGTATATTGCTATGTAGATAACCCTGTATATCATTTGGGTAGGTGCCTGGGGTGGTGCTTGTGGGTTACTGGCTTGTTGGGAGGAGTTTGGAATGACGGCACCAAAAGCCTGGAATTCTCAGTCTCTATCTGTTGGAAGGGAGAGAAATCCTGGTAGACTGGACTGGAGGGACTAAATGAAAAAAATATTAGCAGGTAAAGTTTGATGGATAAACAAGGATAAACTGTTGATGTTTACTCTTGTTTATCCAAGTTTCAATCCCTGTTCAAATGTGAAGACATTGCAGTTAGCCTGCAATGTATATGTTTGTTTGATGTACACCGCACTGATGTTAATAGCGCGGTATAAAAGAAATGTTAAATAAATAAAGTCTAATTTCACTGTTCTTTGTGCAAATGCTTCATCTCCTATTCTATTCAGCCTTAGATATGAGGTGTAAACACTTAAATACCTTCTATAGTAGGCTAGTGCTTGCTCCTGTAGAAGAGATGTGAAGCCTGATTTTTGCATAGGTTGGAAAAGGGACCTCCAAGTCTACATGTGAAATATTTCCCAAGTATTTTAGAAAAGGCTTGCTGAACACCGAATGAGGGAAATGTACAGTATATTTGTAGGTTGCAACATCTAGAGGGGGAACAGCCGTTTTAGAAAGTAATTTGCTCAAAGAAAGAGCGCCACTACTCAGGATTTTAAGAACATAAGAACATAAGATATGCCATACTGGGTCAGACCAAGGTCCATCAAGCCCAGTATTCTGTTTCCAACAGTGGCCTATCTAGGTCATATGTACCTAGCAGTTTCCCCAAGGGACACAGGTTCCACAATGCTTGTATTGGTTGAAGCATTGATATCCTGGGTCCCTTCTTAATAATGGTTTATGGACCTTTCCTCCAGGAACTTGTCCAAACCTTTTTTTAAACCCAGCTACACTAACAGCCTTTACTACATCCTCTGCTTTTCTCTGATCAGAGAAGAGCAGTGCATTTTACAGTGCTCTGCTAAAGAAGTGGATATTGCCTCCTGTGACACCTTGCTGTGAGTTCTCGCTGTTTATTAATTATTGATTGTTTGTCTAACTGTTTATTTAATTATTTATTGTTTGTCTTAGTGGTGTGCTAGTTCAGCCTTCTCAGTTATAACTTACCTTGCCTCTCTCAACTAACTGGGCTTTGTGTGGTACCCCCCTCCCCCCTGCTGAGGGTTCAGGACAGGGTACCTTGTAACTGCCCTCTTTAATAGGACTTATTTCCCTCCCTCCCTCCGCAGCACCCACCCACCCCTGGGGTAATTGTAGTTTTATAGGTACTTGCACATCATTGAGGAAAGGGGCTGCTCTCAGGTGCAGCTCGTTATCCAAATCAGTCATACACAGAGGACCTGAGATTAATTACTTAAGCTTCAGGTACACAAGGTGTATTAGGGGTATTAGATACACTTTTATTGGTATAAGCATCTACACCAATCCTTATTATATACAGAATTTAAAAGACCTAAACACAAGCTTTAAACTAAGATGCAGACAGAAGTCCAGCAACGAGATGGGGGTTCTCCGGTCTTTTGCATTGAGTGTCACATGTATGATTTTCTCCCAGTTGGTGAGAGAGGTCTTACGTATGCACTAAGTGCAAAGAACTCTTTGCTCTCAGGGAATGAGTCCATTCTCTAGAGGCTAGAGTAGCAGACCTGGAAGACGTAAGAAAGACAGAAGTACATGGACGAGACCTACAGGGATACAGTCCTGAAGTCCCACCTCCAGTCTGGCAGCATCCCTGTTGCCATGGAGGAGAGAGGTCACGTGACAGGAGAGCATCACCCTGGTGTGGCAGGAAGTGATCCTGTAACTAGGACCTGTCCTCCAAGTGATGTAAACCCTCTCGCACCGAGGACGTTTCTCCAGGGCCATGTCCCCACGAGGGGAGGGTCAGGACAGCTGTTATAGTTGGTGATTCAATCATTAGGAATGTAGATAGCTGGGTGGCGGGTGGACGTGAGGATCTCCTGGTAACATGCCTGCCTGGTACGAAGGTAACGGACCTCACGCACCGCCTAGATAGGATCATAGATAGTGCTGGGGAGGAGTCTGCTGTCTTGGTACATGTTGGTACCAATGACATAGGAAAATGTGGTAGGGAAGTTCTGGAGGCTAAATTTAAGCTTTTAGGTAGGAAGTTGAAATCCAGAACTTCCAGGATAGCGTTCTCCGAAATGCTTCCTGTTCCACGTGCAGGACCCAAAAGACAGGCAGAGCTCCGGAGTCTCAATGTGTGGATGAGACAGTGGTGCAAGGATGAGGGTTTTGGATTTGTTAGGAACTGGGGAACATTCTGGGGAAAGGGGGAGCTCTTCCGAAGGGATGGGCTTCACCTTAATCAGGATGGGACCAGACTGCTGGCATTAACCTTTAAAAAAGAGATAGAGAAGCTTTTAAACTAGAAATAGGGGAAAGCCGACAGTCACCCAGGAGTGCATGGTTCGGACGAAGGTATCCTTGAAGGATACTACCAAAAGCAGTGAGGTTCCAAAAGGGAGTATAGTAGTCCAAATGCCCTTGAGTAAGGAGCAGACAGAGCATAAAGATTCCAAATTACCCCTGCCTACCAATAGCCAGATTAATATGAATAAAATACAGTCTCTAAAATGCTTGTATGCCAATGCTAGAAGTGTAAACAATAAGATGGGAGAGTTAGAATATATAGCACTAAATGAGAGGTTAGATATGATTGCACTCTCAGAGACATGGTGGAAGGAGGATAACCAGTGGGACACTGTGATACCTGGATACAAACTATATCGTAATGATAGAGCTGATCAAATTGGTGGAGGGGTTGCGCTCTATGTTAGAGAGGGCATTGAGTCAGAAAGGATTAAAGTTTGCAGGGAACAAAATTTGCTGTAGAATCTCTATGGATTGAAATTCCATTTATGAAGGGGAAGGTGATGGCAGTGGGAGTATACTATCGACCACCTGGCCAGAATGAACAAATGGATGATGAAATGCTCAAAGAAATCAAGGAAGCTAACAAAAGTCACAACAGAGTAGTAATAATGGGTGATTTCAATTACCCCGGTATCGACTGGGTCAGTGTCACAGCAGGACAAGCTAAAGAGAGAAAGTTTCTAGATGGAATAAATGACTGCTTCTTGGAGCAGCTGGTTCATGAATCGACCAGAGGGGAAGCCATACTGGACCTAGTCCTTAGTGGAATGCCAGATCTGGTGCAAGAAATAAGGGTGTTGGGGCCACTTGGCAATAGTGATCATAGTATGATCATGTTTGATTTAATTAGTGGAGGACAGATAGTAAAGGCATCCACAGTACTACCTTTTAACTTTCAAAAGGGAGACTTATGATAGAATGAGGAATATAGTTAGGAAAAAACTAAAAGGAGCGGTTCCAAAGGTTAAAGACTTACAGCAAGCTTGGGTGTTATTTAAAAATACTATCCTCGAAGCCCAGACCAGCTGTATTCCACGCATTAAGAAAAGTGGAAGAAAGTCCAAAAAACTGCCAGCATGGTTTAAAGGTGAGGTCAGAGAGGCTGTTGCTGCCAAAAAAGCAACCTTCAGGAAATGGAAAAAAGAGCCAAATGATGAAAACTGGAAACAGCACAAGCACTGGCAAGTTAAATGCAAAGCATTGATAAGGCAGGCAAAACGGGAATTTGAGAAGAAACTTGCTACGGAAGCAAAAACACAAAATAAAGACTTTTTCAAGTACATTCGTAGCAAAAGGCCTGTGAGAGAGTCAATTGGACCATTAGATGATAGAGGGGTAAAAGGGGCAGTAAGAGGAAACAAGGCTATAGCAGAGAAACTCAATGAATTCTTTGCTTCGGTCTTTACTGAGGAAGATGTAGGGATGTTACCCAAGACTGAAGTGGTATTTAAAGGTGATACTGCAGAGGAATTGAGAGAAATATCGCTACACCGGGGAAGATATATTACAACTATTTGATAAACTGAATAGTAGCAAATCACCTGGACCGGATGGTATACATCCCAGAGTGTTGAAAGAACTGAAATATGAGATTGCAGACCTGCTATTGGTAATCTGTGAACTTTCATTAAAATCATCTGTAATACCTGAAGATTGGAGGGTCGCCAACGTAACACCAATTTTTAAAAAGGGTTCCAGGGGTGATCCAGGAAATTACAGACCGGTGAGCCTGACGTCAGTACCAGGGAAAATGGTAGAAACCATCATAAAGAACAAAATTACGCAGCATGTAGATAGTCATGGCCTAATGGGAGACAGCCAACATGGCTTTAGACAAGGAAGATCTTGTCTTACTAATCTGATATGTTTTTTTGAAGATGTGCATAAACAGGTAAACAAAGGTGAGTCGGTTGATATAGTGTATCTGGACTTTCAGAAAGCTTTTGACAAAGTCCCCCATCAGAGACTTTTGGCGAAGCTAAAAAGTCATGGGATAGGAGGCAGTGTACTATTGTGGATCTGGAACTGGTTAAAAGATAGAAAGCAGAGGGTAGGGCTAAATGGCCAATATTCCCAATGGAAAAAGGTGAATAGTGGAGTACCCCAGGGATCTGTACTGGGTCCGCTGCTTTTTGACATATTCATAAATGACCTGGAAAAGGGAATAACTAGTGAGGTTATCAAATTTGCAGATGACACAAAACTGTTTAAAGTTGTTAAAACCCAAGAGGATTGTGGAAAACTGCAGGAGGATCTGGATAAATTGGAAGACTGGGCATTCAAATGGCAGATGAAATTTAATGTGGACAAGTGCAAAGTTAGGCACCTAGGAAAGAACAGCCCACACTATAGTTACACGATGCAAGGCTCCACATTAGAAACCACCACCCAGGAAAAAGATTTAGGAGTCATTGTGGATAACATGTTAAAACCCTCCGCCCAGTGTGCAGGGGCGGCCAAGAAAGCAAATAGAATGCTATGTATCATAAGGAAAGTGATGGAGAACAAAACAAAGGATATTATAATGCCTCTGTATCGCTCCATGGTACGACCGCACCTTGAATATTGTGTGCAGTTCTGGTCACCGTATCTTAAAAAGGACATAGCGTTATTTGAAAAAGTACAGAGAAGAGCCACCAAATTGGTGAAGGGGATGGAAGGCTACTCCTATGAAGAGAGGCTAAGAAGGTTAGGGCTCTTTAGCCTGGAGAAGAGACGGCTGAGGGGAGATATGATAGAGGTCTGTAAATTAATGAATGGAGTGGAACGGATAAACGTGGATCAATTGTTTACGCTATCAGAGTATAGAAAGACTAGGGGACATGTAATGAAGCTACAGGGTAAACTATTTAAGACAAATAAAAGAAAATATTTTTTCACTCAACGTGTAATCAAACTCTGCAATCTGTTACCGGAGAATGTAGTAAGGGCTGTTAGTATAGCTGGGTTTAAAAAAGGTTTGGACAAGTTCCTGGAGGAAAGGTCCATAAACCACTATTAAAAAGGGACCCAGGATATCAATGCTTGACCCAGTACAAGCATTGTGGAACCTGTCTTTTGGGGATATTGCTAGGTACGTATAACCTAGATTGGCCACTGTTGGAAACAGGATACTGGGCTTGATGGACCTCGGTCTGACCCAGTATGGCATGTCTTATGTTCTTATGTTCTCTGGTAACAAATTCCAGAGTTTGATTACACGTTGAGTGAAAAAATATTTTCTTTTATTAGTCTTAAATAGTTTACCCTGTAGCTTCATTGCATGTCCCCTAGTCTTTCTATATTCTGATAGCGTAAACAATCGATCTACGTTTACCCGTTCCACTCCGTTCATTAATTTATAGACTTCTATCATATCTCCCCTCAGCCGTCTCTTTTCCAGGTTAAAGAGCCCTAACCTTTTTAGCCTTTCTTCATAGGAGTATCCTTCCATCCCCTTTACCATTTTGGTGGCTCTTCTCTGAACCTTTTCTAAAATCGCTATATCCTTTTAAAGATACGGCGACCAGAATTGCACACAATATTCAAGGTGCGGTCTCACCATGGAACGATATAGAGGCATTATAATATCTTCTGTTTTATTTTCCATTCCTTTCCTTATCATACCTAGCATTCTATTTGCTCTCTTGGCCGCCGCTGCACACTGGGCCGAGGGTTTAAACATGGTATCCACAATGACGCCTAAATCTTTTTCCTGGGTGGTGGTTCCTAATGTGGAACCTTGCATTGTGTAACCATAGTTTGGGTTGTTCTTCCCTAGGTGCATAACCTTGCACTTGTCCACATTAAATTTCATCTACCATTTTGATGCCCAGTCTTCCAATTTATCAAGATCCTCTTGCAATTTTCCACAATCCTCTTGGGTTTTAACAACTTTAAATAGTTTTGTGTCATCTGCAAATTTGATAACCTCACTCGTTATTCCACTTTCCAGGTCATTTATGAATATGTCAAAAAGCACCCAGCACAGATCCCTGGGGTACACCACTATTCACCTTTCTCCATTGGGAAAATTGGCCAATTAGTCCTACCCTCTGCTTTCTATCTTTTAACCAGTTCCTGATCCACAATAGTACACTGCCTCCTATCCCATGACTCTTTAGTTTTGCCAATAGTCTCTCATGAGGGACCTTGTCAAAGGCTTTCTGAAAGTCCAGATACACAATATCAACCGACTCACCTTTGTCCACTTGATTATTCACTCCTTCAAAAAAACATAACAGATTAGTAATACAAGATCTTCCTTGTCTAAAGCCATGTTGGCTGTCTCCCATTAGGTCATGACTATCTACATGCTGAGTAATTTTATTCTTTATGATGGTTTCTACCATTTTTCACGGTACTGATGTCAGGCTCACCAGTCTGTAGTTTCCCGGATCACCCCTGGAACCCTTTTTAAAAATAGGTGTTACACTGGCGATCCTCCAATCTTCAGGTATTAGAGATGATTTTAATGATAGTTCACAGATTACTAATAGCAGTTCTGCTATCTCATATTTCAGTTCTTTCAACACCCTTGGATGTATACCATCCGGCCCAGGTGATTTGCTACTCTTCAGTTTATCTAATAGTTGTAATACATCTTCCCGATGTATCGATATTTCCTTCAATTCTTCTGCACCTTTAAATACCACTTCAGTCATGGGTAACATCCCTACATCTTCCTCAGTAAAGACTGAAGCAAAGAATTCATTCAATCTCTCCGCTATCGCGTTGTCGCCTCTTAGTGCTCCTTTAACCCCTTTATCATCTAATGGACCAACTGACTCTCTCACAGGTTTTTTGCCATGAATGTACTTGAAAAGGTCTTTACTTCGCGTTTTTGCTTCCGCAGCAAGCTTCTTCTCAAATTCTCCTTTTGCCTGCCTTATCAATGCCTTGCATTTGACTTGCCAGTGCTTGTGCTGTTTCCAGGTTTCGTCGTTTGGCTCTTTTTTCCATTTCCTGAAAGATGCTTTTTTGGCAACAACAGCCTCTCTGACCTCACGTTTAAACCATGCTGGCAGTTTTTTGGACTTCCTTCCACTTTTCTTAAAGCGTGGAATACAGCTGGTCTGGGCTTCCAAGATAGTATTTTTCAACAACAGCCAAACCTGATGTACGTCTTTAACCTTTGCAACTGCTCCTTTTAGTTTTTTCTTAACTGTTTTCCTCATTTTATCATAGTCTCCCTTTCGAAAGTTAAAAGGTATTACTGTGGATTTCCTTACTATCCCCTCGTCTGCTAATTAAATCAAAGGCGATCATGCTATGATCACTATTGTCAAGTGGCCCCAACACCCTTATCTCTTGCACTAGATCTGGTGTTCCACTAAGGACTAGGTCTAATATGGCTTCCCCTCTGGTCGGTTCATGAACCAGCTGCTCCAAGAAGCAGTCATTTATTTCATCTAGGAACTTTATCTCCCTAGCATGTCCTGACGTGACACTGACCCAGTCGATACTGGGGTGGTTGAAATTACCCATTATTATTACTGTGCTCTAACATTTGTTAGCTTCCTTGATTTCTTTGAGCATTTTATCATCCATTTGGTCATTCTGGCCAGGCGCTCGATAGTACACCCCCACTGCCATTGCCTTTCCCCTTTTACATGGAATTTCAATCCATATAGATTCTACAGCAGATTTTGTTTCCTGCAAAACTTTAATCCTTTCTGACTCAATGCCCTGTCTAACATAGAGAGCAACCCCTCCACCAATTTGATCAGCTCTATCATTGCGATATAGTGTCGCAAGCACTACCCTGGCGGTAAGTGGCGGTCAGGGCAGGTCGGACATAACTATATAGGGAGGAGATTGGCCAGTAATCCAGAGGACCAATTGGCTTTTGGTCCTGTTTGTTTCCTGGATCCTAATCTCCAAAGAATTCAACTGCACAAGTGGTGGGAAAATAAAGGCTTTTATTTCCCCTTCTCGCAAGGGTTCAAAGGATTGGGCAAATACAACAACGCAAATGTCCTTACTTCAGGTAAGAAATAGTAAAACAAAAGTTTAAAGCAAAACTGTTACTTTCACAGTAGCGCTGGTATTCACTCAAACAATAATGTTCTAGGCAGCAACACATACAGCTTACAAGCCTGGCAAAGATTCTAGGCTTCCTGTGGTACAGTACGTACAGTCCATTTCTGTATCTGAAACCTCATTTGCCAGTTCCACTTGCATTGGCTCATAGGCAGAAGCCTCTGACTCTGAGTCCCTGGGTTCAGGTAGGTTATAGTCAGGCTTCTTATATAGCTCTTCTAGCACAGCCCAATGTTCTGGGTAACTCGTAGGGCGTCGGCTCTGTGCTGTTTTGCATTGAGGAAATTCCTCTCTCCTTAGAGGTTTTATGGCAGCTTTATAAAAACATTTATTATTCAAACCTTTCTTATCAGGCAAACTTTTCCTATAGCTTGTATCATAAAAAGCTTTATCTTGGGAATTTGGCTTCTCTGTTTCCAGTGAAGGTTGAGGCCTGCACCAGTTTCTCCGTTGGCTTGCCTGTACAGCACGGCTTAGGTCTTCCGGCTGTGACCCTGTTGGTTTTGGACAACAGTTGCAGCAATGCCTTTGCCACTCTGGGCAAACAGCTTTTACTCCTCTGTGAGCTGAGACCTTCCCAGGTTCCTCCTTAGCTCTCAGGCAATCACCTTTCACTCTGGGTGATCTTCTGGCAGTGGAATATTCAGGTTTGCATTCTAACCTCTTTTCCTCTGTCTTGCCTTCCTTCCTGCTGCTTCCTTTCCAGCCGTCTCTCCAGCTGCCTTCACTCTGGCTGCTTCTTTTCCAGCCTTCACTCCGGCTGCTTCTCCAGCTGCCTGCTTTCCAGCTGCCTTCACCGCTGCCTTTCCCGCTGCTCTGCTTCCAGTCTTCCACACCCTCCTTAAGAAGTCCTTCTGTGCTCGAGGATTGGAAGCTGGCTGGCATTACCTCATGATCAGTGGGGCGTGGTTCCTCAGTCACTCTGGAGTCCCTCTTGCTCCCTCTATCTGGTTCCTCCAGATATTGCAGCTTGTATGTATCTTTTTCTTTATTTAAAGCATTTTCCTTTCTCTCAACCAGTCTGCTGGGTGACAATAGTTTGTATATTTTGAACATGTAAGTGACTATTTTGCATTCTGCACGTGCACATACTGGATTTTACAAGACTGGATGTCCAAAGGAACAGATTAAGGATATTTGGGGAAGTTTTTTTCTGTATTTTGTGGACTGATTTTATTGTGTTTTTAATATATATTTTACTATGTATATGCTCTTGTAAGTTACCTGAAGCTTACTGGGCAGACAGCCTATAAATTTAAATAAATAAACTTAGAATAAAATTATTTTGGTCTTGTGACTATTTGCAGCAGATGTTTTAACTGTAGCTTTAATTTATTTCATTTCAAATGTTCCTTTTTTAAAAATGTGTTTGGAGCATTCCATAACATAGTGTTGATTTCATCACAGGTTATACAGAGTTTTCAGATGATAATGTGCTACTTTCAAAACTTGTTTTGAATGACTGATGAGCAAGAATAAAATAACAAACTGAAATGATATTATATTTTGTATATATGATTAAAATTCACTGCTAGACATGAGAGATGTGTTCACATTTCACCAATTATTTTCCTTCCATTTCTTTGCATCCTTAATCATGCCAGCCTTATTGAATCTATACCCAACATACAAAATTAACCTGTTGATATTGCCATCTGAAATAAGCGTTGTTCCTGGCCAGCCAAGCTAGGATTTGTATTTAAAGTCAGTAGATTGATGAATAGTCGGGTAATATTTGGGGAGATCTAGAATAGATTGTGCATGTGTTTGTTAGCAGCTGATAAGCTGATTCTGTCCCTTTAGGATAATGAGGCTGCTTAGGCATGAGCACTGTAGCTGTGCTTTGCTGTTGGCAGGAATTTCATCTTTTCTCAGCTTGTGCAGTCACTTCTGTATTTTCTTTCAGATTCCGTGGATCACCCATCATTGCAGTGGCAGCAAAACCCGGTGGACCTGATGCCCCAGAAACTACTGCTGCACTAGGCGTCTCTGAATTAATAGAGGTAAATGCTTTCATAGACTTTCACTTTCAGGCATATTTGTTTAGTGGGCTTTGTAATTTTGGCCTAGTTGGCACCATGGTATACACTGTGGGGAAGGAAGAAGAACATATTCCTCTTAGCTCAAGACCGAAGAAAACTGGCAAAATGCAATCTTCGAACATAGAAAGGAAAACTGCATAGTTTAAAGTGGCTTACCCCATCTCCCCTTCCTCACAATCATATCCTGAACTGTTTCCAGGAGTCTCTGTTTAGGGGTACCTTATACACAGAGTGCCATCCCTGATATTGTGTTAAATACTCTGATCTATTTTCTAATTCCTTTTTGAATCTAATTAAGCTATTTGCTTCCACAGTGTTCTGTGGCAATGAGTTGTGTAAAGCACAATGAACTGGGTTCATGTGTGGAGGGTTTTACAGGTTTTTGACCACCTGGAAGATCTTTCAGTGCTGAGATTTAGTAGATTGATAAAATCTCTCTCTCAGAATTTAGAGTAGGGAAAATATATTTCCCTCCTTCTTTGGAAAATAATTTTTGCATAACAATCATCTCGTTTTCTGAAAGTGGTGCACACAAGAAAAGCAGCTTATCAGTCACACTCATAACACCCTACAGTTAATTCCCTATGCAGAGGTACATGGGTAAATTGAACTCTGGATTTTTGGGGTGGAGGAGCTGGTTATGTTGGCTGACATTAGCCTGATTATCAAAGCATGTAAGGGGCTGTTTACTAAAGTGTAGTAAGCACTTATGCGGGTCTTACTGGCAGTAACTGTTAGTGTGGACCCGTGGAAACGGCTCTTGCATGGTAAAAACTATCATGCAGTAAAACTCCCCTGCTAAGCATTTACTATAGGTTGATATGGGAACTGGGTGGGTTCTGGGTAGAGATAGGCTGTGGCCTAATATGACAGCTGTTGCGGTAGTCTCTTGGTACCACTGCTAGGGGGGTCAACCCGCCATATAAGGGCATAAATTGTATTGTTGCTTAAAAGGCAGGTTGACCCCTAGTGGGTAGTAATAGTGGCTATGGGGGTGGAAGAGGAGGGAGATTGCTTTTGCCCCATTCACTAGATATCCAGGGAAACTTCCAGGTAAGTCCTGGGGGGATTGGGGAAGGGTCAGGTTGAGTTACTTTGAGAGATTTCAACTTGGGGGGAGGGCTATGGGGAGCAGTTTTGTGGAGAGGGGATATTGTTCGGGAATGGAGAGTCAGGATTTTGCTAGTGCTGCTGTGCACGCACCAAATTTTTTTCTTGCACTGGCATGCAACACAAGCCTGTGCAATATCTTCCTGTGCAGATGCTGGCCACACCCCTGTATTTACAGCACAAGCTTGGCACTTACCACAGCTTACGTTTTGCACTTTAAGGGGCCCTGTTTAATAAACATAAGTTCATACTATCTGCTGCAGCACTCATGTTGCTCCTGTGGGCACAGTGGCAGATACTGCACCTCGGTCTATGTTTACTAAATATTAGCAGATGCTAAGTATAAAAACTTACTGCACTTTAGTAAATAGGCCCCTTATGCAGATAGAATAGCAGGACCAGATGATTATACCATATTCTTGCACCATTCTTTGCTAAACTATATCTGGCATATATATGTTTTTTGTTGCTTCCATCTTATATAACACGGTGTATCAAGTAACGGTAATCCTTGTGCAGAAAGAGCTTCACCATGGCTTTGTCCTGGCTGGAACATTTTTTAAGTACCCACGGAGTTAAAAATAATGATGTTTTTTTAATATCTTCATGATGGCATTAGATAAAGAACCAGTTGTGACCATTCCAGTAACTCTTGCCCTCTAGTTTGATGCAAATTTTATCTCCAGGAACAAGAAGGAATGTAGTCTTCACATATGGGTATTGTTGGTACCGATGGAGCCTGCGCGGGAACGCTCCCCAGCGTCCAATAGGAAAGCTTTTGGGAGCATCCCACAGCGCCTGCGTGCTGCCTTCCCGCCTTTCCGAACTGTCCCTCTCCAGTTCTTCGTTTTCCGCGGAGCCGACAGGTCGCACATCCTGTCACTGCAGAAAATAATTCCCTTCTATTCTTCTTTTTTGTGGTTGCGTCTGCCTTCCTTCGACGCTACACTGGTACCGCTGTTGGTTCTTCCTTTTTTTCCAGAAAAAAATAAAACATTTCTTCTGGAGTCTTTTTCCAGGTTTTTTTCTCCTCAGGTGCCACGTGCCATTTTGGGCACTAGACCCAACTTTTCCTTTAAAATGGAAAAACCCGCTTCGGGTTTTAAAAAGTGTTCCAAGTGTGGCTGTACCATTTCCGTCACCGACACCCATGAGTGGTGCCTCAAATGTTTAGGTCCTGACCACTCTATTTCAGAGTGTGTGCCTGTGGGATGATGTCGAACAGGGGCCAGCAGAACCGAGCTGCTAAACTTAGCACCCTTTTTCCCTCTGATGCAGCCTCTGTGGCATCGACGTCTTCCAGGGCTTCGTCTTCCTCCCATGGATCTCAGGTAACTAAACATAAATCTAGCCGGTCCTCAAAGGGTAGATCTCCCTCTAAGCATCGAGATGCCTCTGGCGTTGCCCTTCAGGGACTTTCACCGGCAAAATTGCCCCGGCGGGAGGCTTCAGCTTCCAAAGCATTAACGGGGCTCCAGGATGTTCTCGAGGTCTCAACCTCGGCAGAACTACTGGTGCCATGCTCTGGGGTACCGGCTGCTTCATCCGATACCGATACCCAAGCATTGTCAGCATTGATAGACCAGAGGTTCTTGGCTATTGAACGCAGTCTGGCGGCTCTTCTCACGGCCTCGATGCCCTTGAAACCTCTTCAGACAACTCAACCGGTACCGGCACCGACTCCGACTCCGGTACTGATATCGACTGCATCGACATAGGCAGGTATTCTACTGGGACTGAGTCATGCTTATCCATCCGGTGTCAACAAGTCGGTACCGGACCCCTCCGATGCCGACTTCGATCGGTACCGGTACCGTGCCTTGCACAATCACCCGGATCGGAGGTACTTTGAATCCTCGGATGAGTCTGAAGACTCCAAAAGCTCTGCCGATACCAGAGTACTTCTTCCTGAGGATTCTTCTTCTCCTCAGCATAGGATGTCTCCACCAGAGGATATGTCCTTTCAGGATTTTATCCGAGATGTGGCTCGATGTCTTTCCATCACAGTGGCTCCTGAAAAAGAGCCTAGGGCAAAGGAATTAGAAATCCTACAATACCCTAAAGCTCCCAAGGAGGCAGCTACCTTACCTATTCATGAGATCTTGCATGATCTCATGTTAAGGATGTGGGAAACACCTCTAACCACATCTCCTCACTCTCGAAGACTCGACACCATGTATCGAGTTCCTCTGGGTTTCAGAAGACTCGGCTATCACACCATTCCATGGTGGTGGAATCAGCTATGAGAAGGATCAAGAGTGCAAAAAGGCATGCATCTAATCCTCCAGGACGTGAGTGTAGGACTCTTGACGCCTTTGGACATCGAACCTTCCAGGCTTCCATGCTTTCTGTTAGGATCAGTTCCTATATTTTATATATGGGAATGTTCCTTAAGGAGGTCACAGGAGATTTTTTTTTTCTCTCCCACCCTAATACCTAAACCTCTTACTTTTTACCTCCCTGTCCTTATCCCATCAATCTTTACAATGCTCCCATCCGTAGCTTTCCACATATATATGTATATATGTATATAGTTGATCATTGTTCACTGCAATTAATTGTATAATTTAATTCTTCATGTTGCGTTACTCTGTATCCAGTTATTCGTTCCTTGTAAACAGTTGAAATATACTGCTTTTTATTGTTCTATGTAAACCGACTTGATTCGTAGAAAGACGGTATATAAAAAATGTTAAATAAATAAATAAATTTAGAGCTTATGAGCCCTCTCCTTCCTGATAAGAGGCAGGATTACCTCGCTCTTGTCAAACATGCTCAGGATGTTTCCAAGTTCGTCAATCGTGCAGCCTTTGACTGCTTTTAGTGCATAAGCAGAACCTCTGCTATTGCCATAGGTGCACGTAAGATTGCCTGGCTCCAGGCATCTGACTTGGAACTTTGGGTACAAGATAAACTAGGAAATATTCCTTGCACAGGAGAGAATCTCTTTGGCAAGAATTGGCAGGAAAAAGCTACTGAGATAGATGCTGACAATATCACCTTGGATAGATTGTCTAAATCTACAGCTGATCCTGCAAGGAAAAAATCCTACAAGAAACCATTCTTCAGTAAGAAGATGTTTTATCCCTCCTATACTCAACAGGGACATCGTTTGGGTCAGTCTGCCCAAAAGGGACAGCAGCAACAACCTAGGCAAAGAAAAACAAAAGCTGCTAAGCCTCAACCGGCTCAGCATACTCAGCCTTCACAGGGGCTTTGACTCCTATCTAGAGAACTTTGCCTTCCTGGCCCTGAACGGTCCAGAACCCTCCACCATTCCAGGAAGATTGTCATTTTGCCCCCAGATGGGGTCAGATAACAGCAGAAAATTGGACTCTGTCTATTGTAAGAGAGGGGTGCAAGCTTCATTTCCTCAGCATGCCCCCTCCTACAATGGTAAGACAATTCAATTCTCAGACCTCTCTCAACAACCAATTAGGTCAAGAGGTCACTGTGCTTCTTGCCCAAGGGGCAATAGAAGAGGTACCCATTCTACAACAGGGTACAGGGTTCTACTTCCCCTATTTCCTTATTCCAAAGAAAACAGGAGGACACAGACCCATTTTAGACCTCAGAGAATTGAACAAAGAGAAGTTCAAAATGATTTCTCTAGGAACTCTGCTGCCATACCTTCAGAGTCCGGATTGGCTTTGTTCTCTAGATCTCAAGGATGCGTACACTCATGTTCTCATCCATCCAACTCATCGAAAGTTCCTTCGCTTCCTATTTCAAGGGAAGCACTACCAATACAGGGTTCTTCCTTTTGGCCTGGCCCCGGCACCAAGAGTGTTCACAAAATGCATGGCTGTGGTGGCAGCATTTCTTCGCACCCTAGGAATAGTCGTCTTCCCTTACTTAGACGACTGGCTCATTCGAGCCCCTTCAGAGCCAGAGGCCAGGGTTGCTCTATCTCGCCCAATGCATATCCTTCAGTATTTGGGACTTGTCATAAACTTCCCAAAATCCAACCTTGCTCCCACTCAGTCTCTAGATTTTATAGGAGCTCTGCTGGATACCAGACAGACAAGGGCCTACCTTCCACAGGCCTGCTGCCTTCTCATTGTGCAGTTGGCTTCCCAAGCAGTGTTAAAACCTCGCCTCACTGCTCGAGAAATGTTACAGTTGCTAGGTCACATTATTTATTTATTTTATTTATTTATAGTCTCTTCTATACCGCACTATTCAGCATCAGCGCGGTTTACAGTGAACAAAGAATTTACACATTTCCGATGGTACTTTGTGTTTACAGTTGAACAGGCATAAACAACTTGGATAACAGGGGTAACTATTTACAATTTATAACATAATCATGAACTCTTTTTGTTTCTGTCTTAGGGGTTTTGGGAGAACTGTGAGGTGGTTGAGGTGTCTGCATTGGTTATTGGGTAATACAAGAGGAAGAGGTGGTGTTTCAAGGCTTTTCTGAATTGCAATAGATCCGGGATTGCTCTGATGCCTTGAGGGAGGCTGTTACAACACCTTGGTGCACAGAACTTGAAAGCTCTGTCTGCTGTTGCTTTGGTGCATTGTGTTATGGATTTTGGGACTATTAGTGTGTTGAGTGTTACTGATGCATGTGGTTCCTTATACTCGCTTCCATATGAGGGCAGCCCAGTGGACTTTATCCACTTAGTGGGCTCAGGCATCAGGTTGCCTGTCAGACAAAATAGCAAACTCAGATCGCCTTATTTTGTCCCTCCAATGGTGGCAGTCACCCCACAACCTTTTGGTGGGGTCTCCTTTTCAACAACCCCCACCCCGAGCCACTCTAATAACAGATGCTTCACAGGTGGGTTGGGGAGTCCACCTGCAAGGCCTCTCTACCCAGGGTACCCGGACTCCACAGGAGGCCTATCTACACATCAATCTTCTGGAACTCAGAGCAATCTTCCTTGCTCTTCGAGTATTCCACACCCAGCTCAGCTACAAGACAGTCCTCGTTCAAATGGACAGTCAAGTAGCCATGTTCTATGTGAACAATCAGGGTGGAACAGGCTCTCTGTCGCCATGCAACGAAGCTTTGCGACTATGGGCCCTCGCCAGAGAGCATCAGATTCATCTCCTTGCGGTGTATCTTCCAGGCATTCAAAACTCTTGGGCAGACAGACTCAGTCGAGTTCTGCTTCCACACGAATGGTCTCTCCATGCGGACCAGGTGGCCCAAATTTTCCAAATTTGGGGAACCCCGGACCTAGACCTCTTCGCAGGTCCGCTGAATGCCAAACTTCCCCAGTTCTGTTCCAGAATTCCGGCTCAGGGTTGTCAGGCCAGGTATGCTTTCCTCCTCCATTGGGGCCAGGACTTCCTGTATGCTTTTCCACCCATTCCCCTAATTCCAAAAACCCCGTTCAAGCTTCAGAGAGACAGAGGTCATATGATTCTCATAGCTCCACATTGGCCATGACAAATGTGGTACCCTCTGCTCCTACATCTCTCTCAAGCTCCGCCTCTGGAGTTAGGATATGTTCCAGATCTCTTTTCTCAGGAGGACGGGATGCTGTGGCATCCCAATCCCCAGTCTCTGCATCTCAGGGCCTGGTTGCTGAAAGCCTAGAACTTCACGGTCTTAACCTTTCTCAACGGGTAAAGGATATCCTTTATGCTTCCAGGAAGCCTTCCACCAGACGCTCTTATGCTTTCAAGTGGAAAAGGTTTACCATATGGTGCTTGCAGAAGGGTCTTAACCCTCTTGCGATACTTCTGGAATCATTACTGGAGTATCTCCTTCATTTGTCTAATGCAGGGCTTAAGACCAGTTCAGTGAGAGTTCATTTGAGTGCTATTGCAGCTTCTTTCAAGCCTCTAAATGGGCAACCTATTTCCTCTCATCCTCTCATAGCGAGATTTATGAGAGGCCTTCTTTTAACTAAGCCTCCCATTAAGCCACCACCGGTGGCATGGGACTTAAATTTGGTTCTCCCTGGCATCTACAGCTAGGGAGTCCCCATATGTGAAGACTACATTCCTGCTTGTTCCTGGACATAGCATAGTTACTCACCTGTAACAGGTGATCTCCGGGAACAGCAGGAATTTAGTCTTCACTACCCACCCACCTCCCCTAGGAGTTGTAACTCTCTATCTCTTTCTCTTTCTCTCTTTCCCTCTCTCTTTTGTCTCAGCTATAAACTCAACTGGAGAGGGACAGTTGGGAAACATAAGAACATAAGATATGCCATACTGGGTCTGACCAAGGTCCATCAAGCCCAGTATCCTGTTTCCAACAGTGGCCAATCTAGGTCATACGTACCTAGCAGTTTCCCCAAAAGACACAGGTTCCGCAGTGCTTGTACTGGGTCAAGCATTGATATCCTGGGTCCCTTCTTAATAATGGCTTACGGACCTTTCCTCCAGGAACTTGTCCAAGCCTTTTTGAAACCCGGCTACACTAACAGCCTTTACTACATCATCTGGTAACAAATTCCAGAGTTTGATTACACGTTGAGTGAAAAAACAATTTCTTTTATTAGTCTTAAATAGTTTACCCTGTAGCTTCATTGCATGTCCCCTAGTCTTTCTATATATTCTGATAACGTAAACAATCGATCTATGTTTACCCGTTCCACTCTGTTCATAAATTTATAGACTTCTGTCATATCTCCCTTCAGCCGTCTCTTTTCCAGGTTAAAGAGCCCTAACCTTTTTAGCCTTTCTTCATAGGAGTATCCTTCCATCCCCTTTACCATTTTGGTGGCTCTTCTCTGAACCTTTTCTAATAACGCTATATCCTTTTTAAGATACGGCGACCAGAATTGCACACAATATTCAAGGTGCGGTCTCACCATGGAACGATATAGAGGCATTATAATATCTTTTGTTTTATTTTCCATTCCTTTCCTTATGATACCTAGCATTCTATTTGCTCTCTTGGCTGCCGCTGCACACTGGGCCGATGGTTTTAAAATATTATCCACAATGACGCCTAAATCTTTTTCCTGGGTGGTGGTTCCTAATGTGGAACCTTGTATCGTGTAACCATAGTTTGGGTTGTTCTTCCCTAGGTGCATAACTTTGCACTTGTCCACATTAAATTTCATCTGCCATTTTGATGCCCAGTCTTCCAATTTATCAAGATCCTCTTGCAATTTTCCACAATCCTCTTGGGTTTTAACAACTTTAAATAGTTTTGTGTCATCTGCAAATTTGATAACCTCACTCGTTATTCCACTCTCCAGGTCCTTTATGAATATGTCAAAAAGCAGCGGACCCAGCACAGATCCCTGGGGTACACCACTATTTACCTTTCTCCATTGGGAGAATTTGCCATTTAGCCCAACCCTCTGCTTTCTGTCTTTTAACCAGTTCCTGATGCACAGTAGTACACTGCCTCCTATCCCATGACTCTAGTTTTGCCAAAAGTCTCTGATGAGGGACCTTGTCAAAGGTTTTCTGAAAGTCCAGATAGACTATATCAACCGACTTACCTTTGTCCACCTGTTTATTCACACTTTCAAAAAAACATAACAAATTAGTAAGACAAGATCTTCCTTGTCTAAAGCCATGTTGGCTGTCTCCCATTAGGCCATGAAAGGTGGGAAGGCAGCACGCAGGCACTGTGGGATGCTCCCAAAAGCTTTCCTATTGGATGCTGGGGAGCGTTCCCACGCAGGCTCCGTCGGTACTGACGATACCCATATGTGGACTAAATTCCTGCTGTTTCCGGAGATCACCTGTTACAGGTGAGTAACTATGCTATATTTGAAGAGCACAGGAGGCATTGCTACTTTAAATCTGCAAAGGAACGTTCTTAGAACTGAAATCATGATGAAAATGCAAGTATAAATTTATAAGTAATAGCTCTGTAAATTTTAAAATTTTCAGTTTGCAAAACTGTCTGCTGTTTCCGTGATGTTTCATTTGCATTCTAGCTGAACATGTTATACGGATGGTAGAATTGCATTTATTGTTTTTTAAATAAAGATCCAGTGATTCTTTTCGAACTTAAAAAGAAGTATAGGTTTTTAAATTCATTGTTTCCTTTATTTGTATCATGCTTGTGTTAAGTTTAGGGTGGCTGACTGGATGAGACAACGTTACAGAAAATACTATTTATAAGGAGAGAGAGCCATTTTATCCTGTCATGGTAATAACATAGTAGATAGGATACATTAAATAAAGGTTAATAAATAAAAACGAGACTCGTAGAAGATAGTGGGTATAAAGACCAACTGGCTTATCCAGTCAGCCTAACAGTCTGTGCAACCCAATCTGAGACCAATTAAGAGAGATGGGTTCCTGTTTCACTAATTCTTTTCCTTCCATTTCTTTGTACACTGAATCATACCAACAGCCAGCCAAGAACAGAGGGGATTAGCTAAAGTAGACAGAGCACTGCAAAGCCTATTTTCTTCCCTACAACGTTTGGTTTAACTTCAGCTTTCAGGCATTTGTAGTACTAACTGAAGAGACAGAGCATCTCATTCAGTCTGATGTGTGGGTTTCATGGTCCCTGCCTTAGAATGCAGGCATTTCCCCTTCTCCTTTAGTTCTTTTCCAGGGCCCCATCTGCATTTTGTTATTCTAAAGTTGCTCCCATTTCTCTAGTTTTTTGTTAATCTATTTTTAGTTGTGGAGTTGGAAAGCCCTATCTGTTGCTTGGACTAACTTCTATTGTACTAATAGCATGAAAAGGTTTTCACTGTCCCTGGATTCAGGGTGGACTTCAGGACTATCTTGCATAAATGCTAAACTCATTGAAAATCAGAATGAGCAGAAACTATAAGCTTTAAAAAATGTGTGTTCCTAAGAAGTATTTAGTTAATCTTTCACTGATAGGGGTCGGTCTCTCTCTCTGAGTGAGGAAAAACATTCTTTTGCAGTGTGTATATTTGAGGGTCGGACCTGGAGCTGACTGGTACAGATCACCAGCTACTAAAGCTGAAAAAAGAACAAATCACTCATAATGTAGCAAAGAATGATCTTGAAAATATACAACTGGAATTTAAAGACTACCTGCAAAATCAATTTACTGCTTTGGATATAAATGACAAAGTACCAGAACTATAAGATGACATCAAGAAAGCTGTGCTCATAGAAAGTGAAAACTATTTGTATACGGTGAAAAAGAAAAACTGGCCAAAATGGATGACCAAAAAAACTCTGAAAGTATCTCAAGCACAGAGAAGCTAAAGCCAGAGGAGAAAGTCATGGAACTTAACAGATTTCCAATGTGCAACAAAATGAAATAAAAAGTATCACAATTTATTTCTATATTTACATGATTTCTGTACTGCCTAATCTTAACATTTTTATTTATTTATTTAATTCTTCCATACTGCCCCTTCCAGAGATTAGGGGCGGTTTACAGATAACGAAACATGTTACATAAAACAGTAGTAAAACTATTTACATAGTAAAACTGGAATAGTTAACAAGTGATCACATTACAAGTTTTATATAATAGGTAGGGAGAATTGCTAATCTAGGCAGTTTACAGTGAACTAACTAGGCTTATACATAGAACACAGGTGCAAGACCGAAGGCAAATAATATACATGAAACAATCAGAACATTATGTACATGGAACAACAATCGGAACTGTAGTTTAACTTATGGCCATGTGCAAGGTTACTGCCGGTAGAGCATATTTACATAGCTACATATTATAAGGCATACGGGTGGCACCGGCAAGGTGAAGGGTAGGGATAGGTAGGAAGACCACTATAAATCAGAATATTTTAGAGAGAGAACAAGATCGGCTTTCCTAAAGCTTGTTGTTGTTGTTAAGTGCCGTCGAGTCGGAGTCGACTCATGGCGACCCTCTGGATAGCTATCCTAAATTGTGTTCGGTCTTCAGTCAGGCGGCTCATTGTTGACAGACTGGTACCCGTAGCTGCTGTTATTGTAGCAATCCATCTCACTGCTGGCCTTCCTCTTTTGCGTTGACCTTCTATCTTGCCAAGCATGATGTCTTTCTCTAATGATCTCTCTCTTCGCATGATGTGTCCGAAGTATGAAAGTCGAAGTCTTGTCATCTGAGCTTCTAAAGAAAGCTTAGGTTTGATTTCTTCTAGTACCGACTGGTTTGTTCTTCGGGCAGTCCATGGTATACACAGTATTCGCCGCCAGCACCATAATTCAAAGGCATCAATTTTCTTCCTGTCTGTCTTTTTCACTGTCCAGCTTTCACATCCATATGATGTTATTGAAAATACCATGGCTTGAACAAGTCGAATCTTTGTATGGAGAGAGACATCTCTGCTCTTGAGAATCTTATCTAGGTCTTTCATAGCCATTCTGCCAAGAGCAATGCGTCGTCTGATTTCTTGACTGCTTGTTGCTTCTTTATTGATAGTTGATCCAAGTAGGTTAAAGTTGTTCACGATTTCAATTTCTTCTCCTTCAACGATGAACCTGTTGATTATGCCAGTTGTCATGATCTTTGTCTTCTTTACATTAAGGTGCAGGCCCATTTTGAGACTATGTTCTTTGATTGTGAGAAGCAAATGTTTCAGATCATCTTCACTTTCAGCCAGTAATGTGGTATCATCAGCATAGCGAAGGTTGTTGAGTCTTCCACCAATCTTCACACCTCTGTTGTCTTCATACAGTCCTGCTTCTCTGATGATTTGTTCTGCATATAAATTAAACAGGTAGGGGGAAAGTATGCAGCCTTGTCTTACACCTTTGCTTATTTTAAACCATTCTGTTTCTCCTTGTTCCGTTCGAACTGTTGCTTCTTGATCAATGTACAGATTGCGCAAGAGAACGATCAGGTGTTCTGGTATACCCATGCTTCTTAATGTGGCCCAGAGTTTCTCATGGTTTACACAGTCAAAAGCCTTGCTATAGTCGATAAAGCACAAATAGATATCCTTTTGGTATTCTTTAGTCTTTTCAAGGATCCATCTCACATCCGCAATGATGTCTCTCGTTCCTCGCCCTTTCCTGAACCCTGCTTGCACTTCAGGTAGTTCTTGTTCTAGGTATGGCTGTAGTCTCTTTTGAATAATCTTCAGTAGAATCTTGCTGGCATGTGGGATCAGAGCGATTGTGCGATAATTTCCACAGTCAGTTGGATCACCTTTCTTTAGTATTGGTATAAACACAGATCTTTTCCAGTCAGTTGGCCATGATGTTGTCTTCCATATTTCTTGGCAGAGCCTTGTAAGTACGGTAACAGCTGCATCAGATTGCTGCAATACTTCTATGGGAATGCTATCAATGCCTGGTGCTTTGTTCTTTGATAAGGCTTTCAATGCTGCTTCAACTTCTTCTTTCATCACCAATGGTTCCTGATCATAAGGTATAGGTTGAAACGGCTGTTGGTCCACTTGATCTTTATCATATAAAAACTCTGTATATTCCTTCCACCTTTTCTTGATCTTCTCAGCATCATTCAACATAGAACCTTGAGCATCTTGTAACATTCCAATTCGAGGCTGGAACTTTTTCTTTAACTCTCGCAGCTTTAGGAAAGCCGATCTTGTTCTTCCTCTAATAGTTTCTGCTTCTATTTCCTTGCAAGTGTCATTGTAGTACTTTTCCTTGTCCTGTCTTGCTGCACGTTGGAAATCTCTGTTGAGGTCTGCGATTGTCTTTCTTTCTCCTTTGGCTTTAGCTTCTCTGCGTTTCTGGGCAATTTTCAGAGTTTCTTCCGTCATCCATTTTGGCCGTTTTTGCTTTTTCACCTTTTGTAGAGACTTCTCGCTTTCTTCCAGCACAACCTTCTTGATGTCATTCCATAACTCTTCCGGAGCTCTGTCATTTGTATCTAAGGCAGCAAATCGATTTTGCAGGCAGTCTTTAAATTCCAGTGGTATATTCTCAAGGTCATATTTTGGTGCATTCATGAGTGGTTTGCTCTTTTTCAACTTTAGCTTGAGTTTGCATACTAGTAGTTGATGATCTGTACCACAGTCAGCTCCAGGTTTTGTCTTTGTTGATGTTACAGAGCTTTTCCATCGTTGACTTCCACAGATGTAGTCAATTTGATTTTTATACAATCCATTGGGTGAAGTCCATGTGTACAGTCGTCGCTTGTGTTGCTGAAAGAAGGTGTTTGAGATGAATAGATCATTGGTCTTGCAGAATTCTATCAATCTTTCTCCAGCTTCATTTCTGTTGCCAAGTCCATATTTTCCAACTACTTTGCCTTCTTCTTTGTTGCCAACTTTTGCGTTCCAGTCACCCATGACTATCAGGATATCCTGTTTGCATGTTCTGTCAATTTCAGCTTGTACTTGTTCATAGAACTCTTCAATTTCATTCTCTTCTGCAGCTGTTGTTGGGGCATATACTTGAATTATAGTTGTGTTGATAGGCAATCCTCGTAGACGAATAGAGATTAAGCGTTCGCTGACTGCATTGTATTTCATTACAGTTCTTGCAAGTTTCATCTTTATTATAAATGCAACACCATTTCTTCTTTGTCTTTCATTTCCAGCATAGTAGACCATGTGATCATCTGATGCAAAGTGCCCGATGCCAGTCCATTTCAGTTCGCTGACACCCAACAGATCAAGTTGTACACGTTCCATTTCATTCCTGACCACTTCCAACTTCCCTTGGTTCATGCTTCGTACGTTCCATGTTCCAATGTGTAAGACATCTTTACAGCTTCTGACTCTCATTTCATGCGCAGCTACATCAGCAGTCAGACTTCCCGAAGGCTTTGATCCAACCACATCATAAATGCTGGCTTTACTCTGAAAAGTCTTCAGCTCTTCCCCAGTAGCTAGTTGAGTGCCTTCCGACCTGGGAGTCTCATCTTCCAGCACCATAGCACAATTTGTTTTGTTGTAACTATCCATTGGGTTTTCATGGCAAGATACAGAAGTAGATTGCCGGGCCTTCCTTCCGCGCAGTTTAAGTTTGGTGTTGTTGCCGTTGTCACAGAAATGTGATCCTCCGCCGTCAACACTATCCCATTCTGCTGCTGCCCAGATGGGTGGTTTGTCTTCGTCTGGCACCTCAGCTGAGACCTGTCCATCTTGGGAGACCCTGCCAGTAGTTAAACTACCGATAGTTTAGCTCTCAGCATCACTGATGCACACAAGCCCTCACAGCACGACAAGCTGCAAACCAAGTGAGAGTCCTAAAGCTTACAAGAATTAAAGAGAAAATTCCATCCTCTATTTGGAGTGCTAAAAAATGCTAAAGGGTCCATGTTGAATGATGCTGAGAAGATCAAGGAAAGCAGAAAGAATACACAGAGTCATTATACTATAAATGTCAAGTGGCTCAATGGCCGTTTCAACCTTTACTTTCTGCCAGGAATTGAAAGCAAGTTCTGCTACGAGGGGACATGGGATGAGGGTGAAGGGAGATAGATTCAGGAGTGATATGCGGAAATATTTCTTTACGGAAAGAGTAGTGGATCCATGGAATAGTCTCCCAGTGGAGGTGGTAGAGATGAGGACAGTAACTGAATTCAAAAAAGCATGGGACAAACACAGAGGATCTCTAAAGGTAAAAAGGGGACTGTTGTAGTTATGGAAGGACAGACTAGATAGGCCATGTGATCTTTTTCTGTCATCGTGTTTCTATGTTTCTATGTTTATGAAAGAACAAAGTACGGAGCAATGATGGCATTCCCATTCAAGTACTACAGCAATCAGATGCAACTATTAAAATACTTAGAATGCTCTGCTATGAAATTTGGAACACAACATCATGGCTGACTGGAAAAGAATTGCGTTCATACCAATACTTAAGAAAGGTGATCCAGCTGACTGTGGAAATTCACACAATAGCTCTGATCTCACATGCCAGCAAGACTACAACCATACCTGGAATGTTAAGTGCTATAGAGTCTGTGTTGATTCATGGCGACCCTCTGGATAGTTATACTAAACTGTGTTCGGTCTTCAGTCAGGTGGCTCAGTGTTGATAGAGTGACACCCGTAGCTGTTGCTGTTGTATTGATCCATCTCATTGCTGGCTTTCCTCTTTTACATTGACCCTTCTAACTTGCCAAGCATGATGTCTTTCTCTAACGATCTCTCTCTTAACATGATGTGTCCAAAGTATGAAAGTCAAAGTCTTGTCATCTGAGCTTCTAAAGAAAGCTTAGGTTTGATCTCCTCTAGTACTGACTGGTTTGCTGTTCAGGCAGTCCATGGTATATACAGTATTCATCACCAGCATCATAATTCAAAGGCATCTATTTTCTTCCTGTCTGTCTTTTTCACTGTCCAACTTTCGCATCCATATGACGTTATAGAAAATACCATGCCTTGAACAAGTCGAGTCTTTGTATGGAGAGAGACATCTCTGCTCTTGAGCATCTTGTTTAGGTCCTTCATAGCCATTCTGCCAAGCGCAATGCATCATTGGATTTCTTGATTGCTTGTCGTTTCTGTATTGATAGTTGATCCTAGTAGGTTAAAGTTGTCCACTATTTCAATTTCCTCTCAATCGACAATAAACTTATTGATTTTGTCAGTTGTCAGTATCTTTGAAGCCTTTACATTAAGGTGCAGGCCCATTTTCCTTGATCTTGAGAAGCAAATGCTTCAGATCATCTTCATTTTCAGCCAGTAATGTAGTATCATCATTATCGCGAAGGTTGTTCATGAGTCTTTCACCAGTCTTCACACCTCTGTTGTCTTCATATTGTCCTGCTTCTCTGATTTGTTCTGCATATAAATTAAATGGGTAGGGGGACATATGCAACCTTGTCATATACCTTTGCTGATTTTAAACTATTCTGTTTCTCCTTATTCCGTTCAAACTGTTTCTTGATCAATGTAAAGGTTGTGCAAGAGAACCATCAGATTTTCTGGTATGCCCATGTTTCTTAATGTGGCCCAGAGTTTCTCATGGTTTACACAGTCAAAAAACTTGCTGTAGTCGATAAAACATATAAGATATCCTTTTGGTATTCTTTTGTCTTTTCAAGGATCCATCTCACATCTGTGGTGATGTCTTTCATTCCTCGCCTTTTCCTGAAACCTGCTTGCACTTCACACAGTTCTCGTTCCAGGTATGGTTGTAGTCACTACTGATTAATCTTCAGTAAAATCTTGCTGGCATGTGGGATCAGAGCAATAGTGCAATAATTTCCTCAGTCAGTCGGATCACCTTTCTTTAGTATTGGTATAAACACAGATCTTTTCTAGTCAATTGGCCATGATCCTTCCAAATTTCCTGGTAGAGCCTTGTAAGTATGGTAACAGAGCCATAACCAGCCTAACACAATTCAGGAAAAAACTCAAGCACTACCTATTCTCAAGCTACTTTCCAGTATAGATTTTCCTAAGAGAAATAGTCACACCATGTACAGATCCAGAGAATTTCGACCGTGAATAACTGTAAATAGTTTACCCTGTTTCTTTCAAGTTCTTAAACCCCTGTTACTTGTAAAATGCACTACAGTTACCCTGTATGTATATGCTCTGTTCCATGTAAACCGCGCTGATGTTAATAGTGTGGTATATAAGAAATGTTAAATAAATAAATAAAATAAATAAACAGCTGCATCCAATTGCTGTAATACTTCAATGGGAATGCCTCTTTTTTTTTTCTTTGATAAGGCTTTCAATGCTGCTTCGACTTCTTCTTTCATCACCAATGGTTCCTGATCATAATGTTTCAATAACATTATCACATGGTTAAGAGAACACAATCTACAAATAAATTTGAATAAAACAGAAATCCTATTTATTACAAAGGACAACTCCTTCACTCCACCAGAAGCTATTAACATAAAAGAAGCAAGCATCCAAGTCAAAAAAGATGTGAGATATTTGGGCGTCACGCTAGATCAGCAGCTTAATTTTGCCAAGATCTTGAACAGTCAAAATCAGTAAGTTCATTCTTGATGGAGAAGAAATAGAAATAGTAGACAACATTAATCTACTTTGATCCAATAATAAATAAATGACAAGTGGTCAAATCCGATGATGTGCTGTTCTTGACAGAATTGGCTATGAAGGATCTAGACAAGATTCTCAAGTGCAGAGATGTATATCTGCAGTCAGCGATTAGACTTGTCTAAGTCATGGTATTTTCAATAATGTCATATGGATGCAAAAGTTGGACCATGAAGAAGAAATACAGGAAGAAAATTGATGTCTTCAAATTATGATGCTGGTAAAGAATACCATGGATTGCCCAAAGAACAAATCTGTCTGGGTTGCAGGAGATCAAACCTAAGCTTTCCATGGAGGCTCTAATAACAAGGCTTTGACTTTCATTCTTTGGACACATCATGTGAAGAGAAAAGGCATTAGAGAAAGACATCATGCTTAGCAAGGTTGAGGCCGACACAAAAGAGGACCACTGGCAATGCGATGAATCAGAATGATAAGGGCAGCTATAGATGTTACTGAGAAGATCAGATACAGTTTGGGGCAACTATCCACATGGTTGGCATGAATCAACATAGACTTGACAGCATTTAACAGCAGCATATTTAAGGATCATCTATTGCAGGAAGATTGGTGGCACTAAAAATCAGTATGATAGCCAGCAGAGATTGCAGCTAGTAGCATTATTACAAAAGATTAAGATTTTTTATTTAATCTCTTTATCTTTCCAACTGTTAGCTCAAAACAAATTATATTTCAGGTACAATGGATATTTCTTTGGCCAAAGGGCTTAGGATCTAAGGTCTAGATTTATTGACCTGTGCTACTGTGCTTAACACAAGTTATTAGTAAATAGGCCTCATTCACAATAATGATGCTTGCATTAAACAATACCATTTAAATCACATTAAAGTATAATAATGTGCATTAAAATGTTAGCACAGGCCTTAATTTTTTATAAGAGACAATTGAGGTGACGTGACTTGCTTGAAGTAACAGAATGTCAATGGGAGAAGCAAAAATTGAATCTTGATTTGCCTTTTTCAGTAGGTATTTTCCTGTTTCCAGAGTACTTACAATCTAAGTTTGTACCTGTTCTCAGCTCACTGTTTTAACCATCAGGCTACTCCTCCACTCCTGGTTTACAAGGAATGGCAGTGGGATTAGCTTCCCTAGTTCTTAGTCCACTGCTTTAGGACTTAAGCTACTCGCCTGTGGTATTTGTATAGTTTTTATGATCCTCCATTTATTGTAAGATGGTGGCAGAATTGATTCAGTCCTAGGTATTCTCAGGGAAGATCCCAGGTATCACATTGTGCCTATGTGCCTACAGCTACAGAGAAGTTGGGCTGCTGCATCGGCATATGTTACTGTCAGAAGAACAAACAGAGATTTCTGTTTGTGGCATTGATTATTCCTAGGCAGCCCCTACAGTGCAGGATTCCACTTGCAGTAGATGGATCCTTCCACACACTGCACCCATTCAGAGGTTCTTGAATTTAACTTATACCACTTGCTGTGCTTATTGTATTATGATGTTCTCCGTAAACAAGCAGGAAGTAAGTCCTCACATATGGGTGATGTCACCCAAGGAGCCCATGCGGGAATGTTCCTCAGCTTCCATAGGAAACTTTTGGGAGCGCCATCATGCATGTGCTCTTGCCTTCCCACCCTTCAGAGACATCTTACGTCAGTCTTCTCTTTTCCACTGAGCCCGGTGGACATCTGTAGTTCGGTTTTGCTCTACTTGGGTGTTTTTCTCTGCCATGCCAGTTCTTTTTGTTGCCTTCCTGCTTGTTGTTGGGGGTGTCAGACCATTTGACGTGGTTTCTTTTTTCTTTTTTCTTTTTTTTTTATTCTTTTCTTAGCTTTTTCAGTCCCTTTTTCCTGCGCATTCCCTGGCCGCTTGGGAAGTTGGAGCCATTTGATTTAGCAGCATCCTTTTTTTCCAATATGTCCAAACTGGCAAGTGTATTTAAGAAATGCACCCAGTGTGTTTGTACCATCTTGGTAATGGATCGCTATAACTGGTGCATACAATGCCTTGGGCCCAACCATGAGCCCTCTTCTTGTATTCTGTTACAGATGACAAGGAAGGGCTTCAACTGTGAGAAACAGCCAAGCATCAGACCATTCCTCCAGCTTTTGCAGATCCCTCCTTACGTTAAGCACTCCCTCGGGGGAGTCCACTCTGCTGCAAATTTTTGTGTCATCTGCAAAAAGACAGACTTTTCCATTCAGTCCTTCAGCAATATCACTCACAAATATATTGAACAGTGCCGGGCCTAGGACCGAACCCTGAGGCACCCCGCTAATCACCTTCCTTTCATCCGAGTGAGCTCCATTTATCATCACCTTCTGTTGTCTGTCAGTCAACCAATTTCGGATCCAGTTTACCACCTTGGGACCCATCTCCAAACTACTGAGTTTATTGATAAGCCTCCTATGAGGGACAGTATCAAAGGCTTTGCTGAAATCCAGGTAGATGACATCCATCGCGTGTCCTTGAGGGATTTGCAAAAGCTGGAGGAATGGTCTGATGCTTGGCAATTAAGATTTAATGCGAAGAAGTGCAGTGTCATGCATCTGGGTAGCAGAAATCCAAGGGAAATGTACGTGATAGGGGGCGAGAGGTTGGTGTGCACGGAGCAGGAGAAAGACCTCGGTGTGATTATTTCTGTAGATCTCAAGGTGGCAAAACAGTGCGACAAGGCAGTGGCAAAAGCCAGGAGGATGTTGGGCTCCATTCGAAGAGGAATTACCAGCAGAAAGTAAGGGGTACTAGTGCCACTGTATAAGTCTCTGGTGAGGCCTCACTTGGAATACTGTGTTCAGTTTTGGAGACCGTATCTTGCAAAGGATGTAAAAATAATGGAGGCTGTTCAGAGGAAGGCGACCAAAATGATTTGGAGCCTGCGTCAGAAGCCTTATGAGGAGAGACTTGAAGACCTAAATATGTACACTTTGGAGGGACAGGGGAGATATGATTCAGACCTTTAAATACTTAAGAGAAATAATGAACAAACAAACCTCTTCCAGAGGCGGGGAAGCTGTAAAACTAGAGGGCATGACGTGAAGCTGCAAGGTGGTAAATTGAAAGAGAATGTCAGGAAATACTTTTTTACTGAAAGGGTGGTGGATGCTTGGAATGCCCTCCCAAGCATTCCAAGAGGTGGTGGGGGCAAACACAGTGACGGATTTCAAAGTAGCCTGGGACAGACACAGTGGATCACTTTACAGCAACAAGATTAAATCAAAATAAACTGAACCATCTAATTTCTCAACAAATAGGGGTGTCCTACATGGAGCGATGGGGGGAGGAGCGGTGGGTTCACCCCTAAACAAACAAAGAAACAAAGACATGGGAAGGGGTGAAGACATGGGGAGGGGGGCACCACTAAGCAAAGACATGGGAAGGGGTGCACCTACTCCTGCCATATAGCTGGGCAGACTAGATGGCTCATACTGGTCTTTATCTGCCGTCATTTACTATGTTACTATGTTATTATGAGTCTCTGTGTTGTTGGAGCTGATGTCCTTAGCGTCGATGCTCTCGAAGTGCTCCACCGAGGCTTAGGCATTATGAAGCACCTGAGCAAGCTGAGGAGCCACGGTGCCATGGATCAGAGGTTGTCCTTTGACCTTGAGGCAGACCCCCAAAAGATTGGTCTTCCGCCCTGCCGATGTCTATCTAGGGCCGATGCCGGGGGAAACCCCAGCGGCACAGGCATCGAAGTCCATCTCGATGCAACTGAGAGGGTGATGGTTGGGAGTGGCCTGCTAAGCTATCTCAGCATGAGCAGTCAACTCCCAAGGATCCAGAGGGCCATTGGCAGTCTCCTGATGCCCTCACCATCAAGGTATCCCTGACGTGGGTGCTGGAGGCCATGGTGGTTGCCTTGGCCCCTGCTAGCTCAGAGGCAGCGGTGCTGACCGAACACCTGCAGGCTCTCGAGAAAAGCATGACTGCATTCCTGGTGGCTCAGACCACGGTGGCTCCAATGCCTTCAGGTGTCTCTATGCCAGTGGCAGCCCCACTCCTGCAGTGGCACCACCGGTTGTGGTCCAGTCATTTTTGGAGACCCATGCCCTCCCTTGCCTGGAAGGGCAATCAGATTGTTGATTGGATTCCACCTCGGTGCTGATCACCTCCTCTCCCACCAGCACCTCCGGTTCGGAGGTTGCCCTCCATTGTCAGTGAGCACCAAACCCCGCCTGAAAGGCTGAGGCGTCAGGAGGAGACCAGGCACTACTTTGACTTTCTGTCAGACTCTGATTTTGAGGGCTGGGAGATGGAGTCCCCAGTCTTGGACCGGCATCTGGACATCCCCTTGGATCCCTCTCCGTCCTATGAGAGGCGCACGTCTCTGCCTGAGGATATCTTTCCTCGAGTTTGTCCAGGATAAGGCCAAGGTTCTCCATGCCACCCTGGAAGCAGAAGAAGAACCGAGGGCCGAATAACTTGAGATCTTGCAGTATCTCACACTACCTAAAAAGTTAATCATGGTGCAGATGTACCAAATCCTCCAGCACCTCCTCTTCTGAATGTGGGAGAACCCAGTGATGGTACCGGCTATTAGCATGAAGTTGGACTCCTTATACAGGGTACAAGAGAGTCCCAGCTTTGAGAAACCACAACTGCCACATAACTTCATGGTGGTGGAGTCGGCCATGCATTGTATCAAGAATTCTTTTTTTTTTTTAAATCCTTTATTTTCATTTTCAACAAGAAAATATACATACAAAACCAGAGAACAGCAAACAAACACAAACTAATAACCCCCCCACACCCCCCCCTCCCACTCTCTCCTCCAGGATTATCATAGCAAGGCGACTACAAGCAATCCTAGACAGCACTATTGTAACGTACAGCGACAGCATGGATCTCAGCATCCAGACTGTGAGGACCCTCCTGCACATTTAGCCCTATTTACAAAGTCAAATAACAATTGCCATTTAAGCCTATGAAAATTATTGCAGGGACTAGCTCGCCCCGATACCTGTTCGTATTTACTATAAAGGCATACCTGACTCCACCACTCCTGCATATTGAGCTTGGTACCATCCTTCCAGTTCCGTATGACCAGGCAGATCGCTAGGCCCATCATAAAATCTAGCAAAAAGTGACCGGCCTTGGGTAGGAATGGAAGCCCAGCGACTGATCGAAGTCCCACCACCCTCCAACTAAGGGGCCCTTTGAATTTGAGAATGGCCTGCACACGCTCCCACACCTGCTGCCAATACGATTTCAGTACAGGACATTCATATATAAGGTGAGCCAGGGTACCAACCTCCCGCTTACAAGTCCAACAAAGATTACTGATATTCCTATCCCATTTTGCCATTTTAGCAGGGGTATACAGACATCTATGCATAAAAAGGTAAAGCGTTTGGGTTATGGAGGCAGACCTGGTGACTCTAACCAAGTTGCACCAGACCCGCCGCCACTGTCGCTCGTTCAGGGTTACCTCCATTTCCTTTTCCCATGCTTGCTGAGTCTGGCGCATCCTCGAGCCGTCACTCTGCATGAGTAGCTTATAGAAAGCGGATGCGACTCCGGACGTGCTTGAGAGCGGGTGAACGAGGTCCGCCACCCCCCCTTCACCTATATCCGCGCTGGGATTGATCTGGGCATTCTTAAGACAGTGCCTAAGCTGTAGCCATTGGTAATGGAGTTTAGGCGGAAGGTGAAATTCTCTTTGCAACTCCCCAAAATCTTTCCATCTATTACCCACCATGAGTTGGCTGGCCATCCATACCCCTCGGGAAAACCACGGCCTCCAGGCAATCATTTGGTTATGAATCTTAAAGAGGGGATTATGCCACAGCGGGAGCCTGCATGGAGGACATACTCCCGAGCCACTTACTTGGAGGAGGGCAGTAAACGCTCTAAGGGTGTCCACTATCATGTGTGGGCGACTGGCTCCCTGGGGAAACTGCATGCCTGGCAGATTGTGTAACGGAATCGGAGCAATAAGGCTCTCCTCAATGTCTAACCAAGTTGGCCGAGTACCCTCGAAGGTCTCCAGCCACCGGGAGCCCTGCTTCAGTAGGAAAGCTCTGTGGTACGATAGAAAATCCGGGAATCGAACACCCCCTTGTGTTTTATCGAGTTTCAATTTTTGCCTTGCTATTCGCGGGGGCTTGTTTTGCCAAAGGAATCGTACAAGAATACTCTCTATCTCCTGGTAAACCTGTGGGGGTAGCAAACACGGTATCATTTCCAAGACATAATTCACTTTGGGAGTTATCATCATTTTCACAGTCTCGACTCGTCCCCACCAGGACAGGGCTAAAGGGGACCATCTACTAGTCAATTCACGGACTTTAGAGACTAGTTCCTTAGCATTAAAGCGGATGGTATCTTCTAGCGGATAGCAGTAATGGACCCCCAAATATTTCACCTGTCGAGGCTGCCAAACAAAAGGAAAAGCGGTCATATCCTCTTTGTAGACCCACTGATTAAGTGGGAAAGCAACAGACTTGGTCCAATTGATTTTATAACCGGACAATCGCGAGTAGCCATCGATTTTCCCCAATACCATGGGGACCGACGACGGTGAGACAAATAACAGTAAGTCATCCGCATATGCGGACAGTTTGATCTCTCGGCTGGCGATTTGCGCCCCGTGGATATCCTGACATTGTCGCAACATAAGGGTTAAGGGCTCCAGAGCCAGATTAAATAGTAGCGGAGAAAGGGGGCACCCCTGACGCGTCCCCCTCTGGAGACGAAATACTTGAGAATGCATCGCATTAACACAGATGCGAGCAGTGGGCTGGGCATACATGACTTCTAGGTATCGGAGAAAACCATCACCGAAGCCAAACCATTTAAGAGTCGCAAATAAGTAGGGCCATTCCAGCCGATCAAAAGCCTTTTCGGCATCAAGGGAGAGGCCCACTAGAGGTTGCTCAGAGGTTGCAGCGCCCGCAAGCACATGACATAAGGTCCTAGCATTATCGGCCGTGGACCTACCAGCTATGAAGCCGCACTGGTCTGGATGAATCAAAGTAGACATTTTCTCCGATAATCGGACGGCTAATATAGTGGCGAAGATCTTATAGTCTACATTTAAAAGGGAGATAGGGCGGTAATTGGCTGTTAACAGTGGATCTCTCCCCTCTTTTTCAAACACTACCACATTCGCCTCCGAAAAGGTACCAACATTAGGAGTGGCAGCTGCAAGGGCCGTATAATACAGCCGTAGTTGAGGGACTAGGTCTTGCGCAAAAGATTTGTAAAATTCAGCCGGAAGGCCATCAGGACCCGCGGCTTTTCCTGCAGCTACTCGCATAATCGCATATCGGATCTCGTCAGTAGAGAAGGGCCTCTCCATGTCCTCTCTGTCTGCAGCGGCCAATGTCGGTCGCTGAATACCAGAGGTCAATTGCGTGAAGCTGTCCTGTGTGTAAGCACTCTCCGACCGATACAATTGGGCATAAAATACCCGAAAGAGTTCCACAATCTCCACATCTTTCGTGATCAGCCCCTGCCCCTGGGGGTCTCGGAGGGCCGCTACCCTTTTGGCTTCCCGTTTGCCCTTTATGGCATTGGCAAGCAATCTCCCAGCTTTGTTACTCTCACGATAGTATATCCCCCGTTGGGCCCCTATACTTCGCGATGCCGCAGTCGTTAAAATTGTGTTATACTGGCAGCGTAGCCTTTGAAGACGCAGCAGAATGCAGGGATCCACCCTAGCAGTGAGTACCCGTTCTCCTGCTTTAATTTGTTGTTCTAAGGTTATTAGCTGCTGTTTCTGCTGCTTCCCCCGCCGAATCTCTAAGCTAGTAATGACCGCTCTCATGGTGGCCTTAAAGCCCTCCCACCAGGCCCATCCCGCGGTGGCATGAGACTCATTAAAATGAAAATAGTCATGGATGGCCAGCCGAATTTCCGCCCGAAATTCCTGATCCTCTAGTAAGGTTCTGTCAAAAAACCATCCACCCATCTTCTCCCTCGAATGGCTGTCTCGCAACAGAAGGGAGACCGCAGCGTGGTCGGAAATGTGGAGAGGGTGAATCAGTGCCTCCTCCACACTAGGGACCAGCGTTTTAGAGACGAGGAGGAAGTCTATTCTCGACTGAGAGTGGTGAGGTGGGGAGAAAAATGTAAATTCAAGTGTAGTAGGGTGTAACAGCCTCCAAATATCCACTAGAGCTAGCTCCTGAATCAACGAAGTTAACATGAGATGACCCTTAGGCGGGCGAATAGACCTAGGGGGCTGCTTATCAATCAGAGGGTCAATTACCTGATTGAAATCCCCCCCGATGATCAATGGAGTTTGGGCGGCGGCCAGAGCCTCCTGGGCTATAGTTGCAAAGAAGGCAGGGTTATCTATATTGGGAGCATAAACACAGAAACAAGTTACTTCGAGATTGCCAATCTGAAGCGATACCCTGGACCATCTACCCCCTACATCGGAGCGGGTTTCAAGAATAGTAGCATTTAGGGATTTCCGTATCAAAATTGCCACCCCACATTTTTTTGCAATGGCTGGAGAATAGGCGGCCACCATGTAAGGTTTGATACCAACTTTCAGGGTTTCCTTTGAATTTAAATGGGTTTCCTGTAAAAATACCAAATCAGCTTTCTCATGTTGCAAATAGCTGAGGATTTTTTTCCTTTTTATTGGGTTATTTATACCCTTAACATTTAAGGATAAAACCTTACATAGGGCCATTTATACATAAAAGAGTACATTCCAAACAATAGGCTGCGTTGATTGTAGGGTAGGGTTGAAGGACCGTATTCCCTGGGTCCCATACACGCTGTTCAAGAAGAGTGTAGATGCCTGCATATCCATCTGCATGTAGTCGCGCGCCATGCGCCTGGAGGAGAAACAAAACCCCGGCAATCTGTGGTGAGCCTGCCCCAACGGGGTAGGACCGAGAGGCCAGTTATTCAGACCGCCAGACTCCGCGCTGCCACCCATGACTCAGCGGCGCCGCAACCCATTAATGACTAGCTGTAATATGGAGCGAGCCCGGTGAGAAACGGAGACCCCGGACTCTGGGCTTGTAGCACCCGCATCCATACTGAAAATGCAATCAGCTCTCGCTGCCATAGTACCTGAGACAAAGCTGGCTTAGGGATTCCCAAAACAGACCTCAGCGCATCTGGTCTGCCTCCTTGTTTTCCAGATAGGTTGCCAGGGCCTCTGGGTCCTCAAATGTTCTGGTTTGATTATGTAGCGTTACTCGTAACTTGGCAGGATACAGGAGGCCAAATCGGGCCTGCAGTTGCTGCAGCCTAGGTCGAAACTCCAAAAAACGCTTCCTCCGATCTACAGTAGCTTTAGCCAGGTCCGGATAAAAGGATATTCTGTGCCCCTCAAATTCGATGGGACCTCTCACCCGCGCTGTGCTCATGATTTGCTCCACGTGCTGGTATCGCAGGAGCCGGAGAATGATGGGTCTCGGGGCTTTGCGGTTAAGCGTCAGACTCGTTGGAACTCGGTGTGCCCGGTCTATTTCTAGGTCGCGCTCAAAGGTAGTTCTCAATGCTGAGGGAAGGAGAGTAGACAGAAAGGCCTTCATATCAGTGCCTTCTGCGCCCTCTGGGATGCCGACGATCCGGACATTATTTCGGCGGGCTCGATTGTTTCCTTCCTCCACCTCACGTTGAAGCGCCCGTAGCTGCCGCTCTACCTTGTCCAGCTTAGCTAGCCGTTCGCTATGCGTGTCCAAAATGCCCTCCATTTTATCCTGCCGTAGGGAGACTCCTTCAAGTTTGCTCTGCAGCATGGCTATGTCCTCCCGTACGGCCCGGAGTGACTCACCATTCGTTTGCACAAGATCTTTCACTCCTCGGATCTCAGTGAGTATCTCCTGCAGGCCCTCCGGCCCCTCGCGGGCAGCGGCCAATTTCTGGGGAGAGAGAGGTTCTGTTTTGGATCGTTTGCCGTGGGCATTTGTCGGCGCAGAATAGTCTAAGCGGACTGGTTTGGGCCCCGCCATATTCCGGCTTCACCGTGGCAGCTTGTAATTGGGATGCAATAAGTAGTTGCGGAGTTTGATCAGGATTCGTGCCAGGCCTCTCGGGAGCCTCGACGCTATGCGACTAACCCGCTGGACATCAGGCTCCGCCCCCCCCTTGTATCAAGAATTCTAAAGCTTGATCCTCAGTCTCACCAGGCAGGATGGCCCGCACCCTCAATGGGTTTGGGAGATGGTGCTACCGAGGATCCATGCTGTGTGGCCTGGATTCTGTCATACCAACTCTACATGGCCATGTTCCTCAAGGATATAATGGGAGACATCAGTGTGTTTGCAGCCCTGATACCCTCAGAGTGCCTTGAGACTTTCCACAGCCTGGTGGGATGCGGCAAGGACTACTTTAAGTATATGAGCAGGTCGGCTTAAGATACATTAGAGTCTGTCAGCGGGGTGGCTGCAGTGGGCATTGGTACCCGCTGCCTGGCCTGGCTGCAGATCTTGAACAATGGGTCCAAGATAAACTAGCCGATGTCCCCTGCAGTGGGGGAGGGGGGCGGAATTTGTTTGGCAAGCCCATGGAGGACAAGGTTGGTAAAATTGAAAAGGAGCAGCTCACTTGAACCACCTTTCCAAAAAGCTCGCAGATCCTTCTAAAAAGAAGTCTGTGTTTAAGACAGCTTTTTACTGCATAAATGCAGATACTACAATCACTCCTGCCAGGCTTACCAGAGTCCTCAGCTGGCCCAACAAAAGGCTCAAGGCCCCTGCTAGCAGTGCCGCTCAATGCCTCAGAAAGCTCAGTCCACCTTGCAGCCGGGAGTGGGTTTTTGGCCATGCTCCTTACGAAGGAGTTAATCACCCATTGTCCAGTGAGGTGCCCCAGCAGGTGGAGGGTGGCTGGACCACTTTGCTCACAGATGGCCCATAGTAACAACAGATGCTTGAGCTCTAAGAATCATCCAGGATGAGTACCTGTTGTATTTCACCTAGCTACTTCCCCGTTCTTTCCTAGGGAGTACCCCCTCGACCCATGTCACTGCGGCCTCCGGCAGACCTGGCCTAGAACTGGTACCACCAGAGCAGGCGGGGAGAGATTCTACTCTCAATATTGCTTGGTTCCCAAGAAGGCGGGGGATTTTTTTGTGCCATTCTTTATTTTATTTTATTTAGTAGACACTTATATACCGCTACTTCCAGCGATCAGAAGCGGTTCGATTCTAATTTTGGGATTTGTCACAAAATCAAAACAGAAAATATGGGGCATAGATAGCAAGAAAAGGGGTATTACACAGCACACATAGTAGGGTCTACAGATCAACCTTAATGAACTATCATACATTACAAAAGAGATAATCCTGACTTACGAAACCTCATTCTCTTCCTAGAATGATAGAAGTTCAGAATTGTTTCCCTGGGGACACTGCTCCCATACCTCCAGAAGGATGATTGGCTGTGCTCCCTGGATTTGAAGGAAGCCTACACATACATTCCAATCCATCCTCTCCACAGGCATTACCTCCAAGGGTCTTCACAAAGTGCCTGGCAGTGGTTGCCGCCTTCCTCCGAACTCTGGGGATCTTCGTCTTCCCTTACTTAGATGACTGGCTCATAAAGGGCACCACACCAGATGAGGTCTTATAGTCAGCTTGCCTGACCATCCAGGTGCTCAAGCACCTGGATTTTGTCATCATCTACCCAAAGTCTCATCTCCAACCCTCACAAAGGCTGAAGTTCACTGGGGCTTCTCTTCTTACCAGACCACTCACAGTGGCTCCAGCGCAGCTGTTTTTTTTGCCATGGCTTGCGGAATGCTTTGATTGCTGGGCCTCATGGCCTCCACGGTACATGTCATGCTGTTGACCCACCTACAGATGCTCCAGGCACAATGGACCTTGTGCACTCAATGGTGCCAAGTCACAGGCCACCTCACGGATAGAGTGGTGGTCACCACACCCCTGGTCATCTCTCTACACTGGTCGCTCCAGCCACAGAACCTCCTCAATGGACTTCCCTTTCAGTCTCCTCCACCTCACCGGACGCTGACCACAGATGCATCCAAGCTGGGCTGTGGGGCGCATCTCCATGGCTTGCATACGCAGAGCCTCTGGTCAGAGCAGGAGTGCCTGCACCAGATGAACTTCCTAGAATTCCGAGCCATTGCGAACCCCCTCTGGGTGTTTCAATCACACTTGACCAATCAGATAGTCTTCATTCAGACAGACAATCAAGTGGCATTGTAACATAATATATGACGGCAGATAAATACCTGTATGGTCCATCTAGTCTGCCCAGTAAGATGGCTAGAGTGAATGTAACTGGAGTTTCATGCAGGACACCTCCCTCTATGCCTGTGTTTAGGGTTGTATCTGCTGCTCAGTGCAGGTCAGCCCCCCTCTAATTATTGAGCATAAAAGGTACTTAAATTTGCTTTGATTTTATTGCCTTGCTATAAAGGGATCAACTGTGTCTGTCCCATGCCATTTTGAATTCAGTCACTTTATTTGCTCCCACCACCTCCATCGGGAGGGCGTTCCAAGTATTCACCATCTCTTTCAGTGAAAGGGTGGCACAGGGTCGTACCTCTTGTGTTGGGAGGTGGCGCTGCTATGAAGGTTTGCCATCTCCCACGACATGGATCTCCAGAGTGACATGCTCAATGCTCTTGTGGACCGTCTGCTGAGTCCTTCAGCCTGTAGCTGTGGAGTCCCATATGTGAGGACATATGCTTTTCTTGTTCCTAGAGAAAACATAGTTATTCACCTGTAGCAGGTGTTCACTGGGAACAGCAGGAATAAGTCCTCACTACCCTCCCACCTCCCCGTGAAGTTGTTCTTTATAAGTTTTGTCATACTGATGTAAGATGGCGCCAGCAGGCAGGAAGGCAGGCGCACTTGCATGATGGAGCTCCTAAAAGCTTCCTATGGAAGCTGGGGACCGTTCCCACGTGAGCTCCATCAGTGACGTCACCCATATGTGAGGATTTATTTTTGCTGTTCCCGGAGAACACCACCTACAGGTAAGTAACTACGTTTGAATGAATGGTAATTAGCATCTAATTCAAAAGCGATGAGATCTGTGCGTATGTATTTTAATAGATTGGGCTTTGGTGATGTAGTTTTACTTTCAAGGTCAAACTAAAAAGTGTGATATTGAAATACTATAGGAAAATAAATAGAATTGTAATTCTAGGCAAGAAACTTTTAAAGCATTAGTGGACTCGCTAGTGGCCACACCTTTGTGCGCCATAGTGGCACACTAGGGCTTGAGTGGCATTAGTGTGACTCTATCACCAGCACTCTTTTTCTGGGGAGCTTTTCTCATAATGCCAAATCTCCATAAAGCGTAAAATCTAACCCTGCTGCCACTTCTGACACCCACCGTTATATCTGCTTTGCTGCTGTATCGTGAATTAAACTGCAGAATGCTTACAGTCTGCAAGCTTGTCAAATCAATCATCTACATTTCCTTTTGCCTCATGCCGGCCGGTCTTGACTTTTCACCAACACATGATGGTCCCTTTGATTTGCCTTCCAGCTTCTGAAGTCTCAGACATACCTGCCGACGAGAGACCCCTCGGGACCCTTCCTAATGGCTGTTGACCACTGTTTCTCCATTAAGGGTCAAGGGACAGTGATGACAGGGACAATCCTTTCAGGCTCTGTCATCCTCAATGATACCGTGGAGATTCCTGCCCTAAAGGTGAGCCCTTTTCTCTCTTCTCACCACCACTGAAAAAGGAAAATGGAGTAAGATGAATGTTTCTTGTTTTCGTTTTTTCCGTTTTTTTCAATTACGTTGCTTTCTTACTTTTGCTCTTGTTGTGGCATGTTTAAGCAGGAAAGGGTGGCTGAACTAACAAAAATATAGTGGCTTCCTCTTACAGTAAACACGTACATTCCACTAAAAGTCACTGGAGCAGGAGAACAGTTTTCCATTTGTCTGTGAAACATTGGAAAACTACTGCATGCCACTCTGGTGAATGGCAGGAGAGATACAGCACTTGCATTCTTTTTGTTTTATATCTTGCAATTTTGAATAGCTTTCTCTTTGCATTATTGACTGACGTTAATAGTTTAAAAGCTGCCAATCTGTTCTAGTGACTTGTGCTTCATTTGCATGTAGCACCTTCGCTGGAACACTGATTTTGTTCCAAGAAATGTGCTGAAAGGAACTGGATATAAGGAAAAAAATTCCCTGCATTAGGAAGTCATTTTGAAATGGTCCCAGTACATGATGATCCAGGAAATGTAACCAGGACAAGTAAATTGAGAAGTCAGGAGCTGGGGGGAGGGGCATATAATATCCACAGCAATTCTTTGCCATTCACCTAATAAGCTTTTGATTCACAGATGTAAGCATAGCATCAAAACGTTTTTGTGACTTACATTGCAACTGAATTTATGCAAATGTTTTCTCCATCATGATTAGGAGAACATTGTGTGTTGTCTGAAATGCAAAGCAAGATTAAGCCTTGAGGTTTTGGTAAAGTTATCAATAATGTTGAAGGGGGGGGGATATGAATTTGAAGAAATGGCCTATATGATGCAGAAGATTAGCTTTGAAACACGATATTGTGTCGGAGGATTTAAAGATCTATATAAACTGCAGGATAAATTTGTTAAAGAGAAGTGGCTTATTATACAGTATATATTGCATAAGGAAGATTGAAATGAATTTATGAACCTGATCTCAAATATCTAGCTGTTTTGCCTTAGAGACTGAATCATGATGGACCGATGATGAAATTGCTGTGCGAGTTGAATGACAGGTGTATCATGCCCTCAAAGATGCTTTGGTCCCTCAGAATATGATGTTGTATTATTAATTGGGCTGAGATAACTATTATAGATCTATTATTCCATCTTGGCACAGCCGATGTTGTATTTATTTAAAGCATTTGTATTCCGCACTATGACCTAGGTGGATTGCATAAAATTATAAAACAAACAATCATTACTGAGCCAACTGCTAAATTAAATTATTAAGAAATTGCCTTATAGAGCTGCTACAGAAAAAGTCTTTTGAAATAAATGCGTTTTTAATTTCTGTCAGAATATCAAAATTTCAGAAATGCAGCACAAGTCATGTGGTAAAGCATTCCAAATGCCAGGGGCAATCATAGAGAAAATCCCACTATTTTACAAAATAAAGATACATCTAATAGAAACGCATCTTTTGGTTATTGTTTGAAAGGGAAAGAGGAGTATAAAGAGCAGAAAGACGAGTATAAAAAGTATAAATCCCGTGCTTCAGGCAAAAGTTTCTGATTTGAGAAGAAAGTTAGAGTTTTATGAAAGTGACTTTGTATGTGATTTGACTGCAAACTCAAAACAGGCTTACCAGATTAGTTGCACATAAGAAATGCCAAACTGGGCCAGAGCAAAGGTCTATCAAGCCCAGTATCCTGTTTCCAACAGTAGCTAGTCCAGGTCACAGCAGGTTCCCTAAAGATAGACTGATTTTGTGCTGCTTATCCAAGGGGTAAGCAGTGGATTTCCCCCAGTCCACTTTATTAATGGTTTATGGACATTTCCTCCAGGAACTTGTCCAAACTATTTTTAGACCTAACTACACTAACAGCTTTTACTACATCCTCTGGTACATAAACATAATTGCCACAATGGGTTAGACCAAAGGTCCACTGAGTCCAGTATCCTGTTTCTAGCAGTGACCAAGTCAGGTCACAAGCACCTGGCAGTATCCTCAGTAGGTAGACAGATTCCATATTGCCTATCCCAAGGAATAACTAGCGGCTTTCCCTAGGTCTACCTTAATAAGAATCTGACTTTCTTCAAAAACTTATCCAAACCTGTTTTAAATCCAACTGCGCTAATTACCTTTCCCACATCCTCCAGCAGTGAATGCCAGAGTTTATAATTGTGTGCTGAGTGAAAAAGTATTTTCTTCTATTTATTCAATTGTGCTACTTAGTAACTTACAATCTAAGTTGTCCCTGTGTGAGAACAGGGAAATAACTCACTGTACCCAAATGTAACTCGTCTTGAATTGTTATTGGAAGGGGATGAGCCGCATGCAGATCAATAATAAATAACTTCATGCCAAGTTCCCTAGTTCTTGTAAATAAGTGATATGGAGGCAGTGTTACCAGTTCCACTAATGCTTCTGAATGGATGATGTATCTGTGAAAGTTGCACGTACAGATAACTAGTCTAAATGCTGTAATTAATGCAGGACAATTGCTTTTTCTTATGTAGTTGGCCTTATAGGGTTGGGAAAAGATTGGGCTGGAGAGGTGCAAAACGTGTTTGCATACTTTTTATAACACAGCTTTGGCCCAATGATTTAATATTCTACAGCTTCTGATGGGGAAAAATAGAACATAAAAAATGTAAAAAAAAAGATCTCTTAGAAAAGTACCATAGAATGAATATTCCTTTATGTGTAGTAATTTTCCTCCTGCTTCTTTGGGTTTCCAGTCCTGATGAGCAGATAAAATGTGACCAGTTTACCACAATCAAAAGCAGGAAAAGCTTTACTAATTAAGCAGGAGCTTGTCTATTGTCACTCATTTTCATTCGTTAAAATTGTATGATGATAGCACCTATGCAGTGATTTATCCATTTTTTTAGGAGCATGGGGAGGGGGTCATGTTGCAGCTCCAGGGAGATGTGGGTGAAAATTAAAATACCAGTAGACATGCTTGTGGCTTTGGCTTTGCTTGATCTTCAAGTGGTATACCCATGAAAAATTAAACTGCACAGACAAATGGAGCATTCATCTCTCTATTTGCTAATGCTGGTGCAGGTACAATAAATCAGCAAAGCAGCAGCAACATTGTGGCCTCACCTCTACTTGAATTAGCATTTAGCTTTATATTTTGGATAAGAGAATCGTAGTCAGGAACAAAAACTTTGGCAACATTGTTCTTGCAATTAAAAAAGGTGAATTTAGAGAAAATGTTCTCTGTTAAAGCAGCAGTGGTTTCCTATGTCAAATCTGCAGTAAGTAGGACTTCAGCTCTGACTACAGATAGTGAAGAACTTTAAGGCAACCCTTTTACTATTTTTATTTTAGAAAAATCAGTTTTCCTCTTAAATGAATTAGAAAGTAAAATGTCTCTTAGACTTCTGGTCTTCCTCCTTCTGTTATGCTGGGCAGTGCTTTCAGCAGCATCCCAAGTAAGACAGCAGAGCATGGTGCAGAGAGAAGGAATCTGACTTGGCCGCATGTCCTTGAGTGTTTATTAACTTTGTTTTTGAAATGGAGCAAGTTAGATAAGAAGCATCTTCACTTGTCTTCACCCCCCCCCCCCCCCTCCAAAGCTGTAAAAATAGTTTCCTGCTTTGCTATTGTTTGCTGCAAGGAGATGGCATTGCTGCTTAAAAGCAAAATAATTTTCCAGGCTGTGTCTGAACTCTTGGATAAAATACTTTCCTGTTCTGATCCTGATGAGTACAGCAGGCAGAATGCTTTAGTTTGAATATGAGACTGCACCGATTACTGACAAACTAATCACTTTCATGAAGAGAGCTCCAAGGAAACGTGTCTCCCTACATGGTCCATGACAGTTTGTGGCTTCTGAACATTCTTCCTCAGCTTGGAAAGGTAGTGTCCGCTAATCTTTACTTATCTTTCCCTCTAAACCCACCTCCCCCTTCCTCCCTTCTCTGTTTCTGTGGAGAACAGTACACTCCTCCCTTTTTCCTCAGCTCTTTCTCTGCACACATCCAGCATATAGCTAAAACCTGTCGCTTCTCTCTCTATAACATTGGCAAAATGTATCTCTTTCTTTCTACACACACTACTAAGACACTTATCTGCTCTTTAGTCACCTCCTGTCTAGACATTGCAATCTCCTCCTTGTTGGTCTCCCTCTGAATCATCTCTCTCCCCTTCAGTCTGTTCAAAACTCAGCTGTGTGGCTAATCTTCCACCAGCTTCGATATGCTCATATAACCCCTCTTCTCAAGTTGCTTCACTGGCTCCCTATTAGTTTCCGTATCCAGTTCAAACTTCTCCTGCTGATCTATAAGTGCACTCATTCTGCTGCTCCTCAGAACATTTCTTCTCTTATCTCTCCCTACACCCTCCTTGGGAACTCCGTTCTTCTGGCAGATCGCTTTTATCTGTACCCTTCTCTTCTACTGCCAACTCCAGACTTTGATCCTTCTACCTTGCTACTCCTTATGCCTGGAACAAACTACCTGAGTCTGTGCGTCAGGTTTCATCTGTGACCCTTTTCAAATCCAGGCTGAAAACTCCTCTCTTTGAGGCTGCTTTTGGATCCTAATCTGCTTAGTCTGTGTTTCCTTACTATACTTTGTGCTGTCTGTCTTGACTAGACTGTAAGCTCTGATGAGCAGGGACCATCTTTCACATGTTTCTCCGGGAACAAGCAGAAAGTTGGTCCTCAGATATGGGTGACATCGTTGGAGCCCTGCGCGGAAGCCTCTCCCCAGCTTTGAAAGAAAGCTTTTGGGAGATGCACCACACATGTGTGCTCCCTTTCCAGCCCAAGGCTGCCATCTTGCCTTGGTCTCCTTTTTTCCATGGAGCCCACTGGACATGTGTCCTTTTTCCCTGGAAAAAGAGTTAGTTTTTTTCTCTTGGAAATATTCTTTCCTGGTCATGTACTGGTTCCCTTTCCCGCCCCCGAGTTCGCTTGCCTCGGCATCGTATCTCAGGATTGTAATTTTCTTTTCTTTTCTTGTTTTTTTTGACCAGCACGGTTCGTGCCCTTTTCACTGGCAGAGACCCGGGTTTTCAACCTCGTTGGGACCCTTTTTTCCTCCATGGCCTCTGCCAGCGGCTTCAAAAACTGTGATCAGTGCTCGCAGATCATGTCCCTCACTGATACACATAACTACTGCCTCCATTGTCTCAGGGTGGACCACGACTCCTTGGACTGGCCTCTAAAAAGATGTCCTCCAAGGCTATTAAGAGTCGTCAGCAGCAGCATGACGAGAACTTCCAAAGGTCAGACTTTGCCCCGGAGTCTCCAGCGAAGCCATGCTTCAAGGCCCTTCTGGGATCTTGGAGCCCCGAAGTGACCCTGCCACCTCCAACCAAGCAGAACATCCTGGAGGTGGAGTACAAGAAGAAGAAATCCTCGAGGGCAGCGTCCATGGACAAGTCAGGGAAGGCGGGTAAGTCCCACGCTCGCTCCTGCAGTCCATGCCATGAGTCTGAGGGATCGGAGCAGGAGCGGTCTACCAAAGTTGCCCGAAAGGAGTCATTGGCCTCCATTGACTGGCCTTGGACCCCTGAGGCCAACCTGGTCGAGGATTCTCCCTCATTGGAGTCAGCACCAGGCTGGTTCCACTAATTCATCTGTCTAGACCACTGGGGCCTCGACCTAGAGGGCATTCCCGGGTTTGAACTGATCCTTGAGTGCCATCAGCTTAGAGTTGATCCTTGACACCAGTCTCGATCTCAGTCCCAATCCTCGGAACCGAGGTCTTCCCTAATGAGTGGCTGCGGCTCCACCTGCAGAGCCTCCAAAGGACAAGGATGGTCGGGCTCGGAACCTGACCTCAAAACCTGGCCATGCCTAGACTCCTCCACCGACTTTAAGTCTGATTGGAAGACCGAGGACGAGGAATCTTCAGACACCCGTTGCCACCGCAACATACCCTTGGACCCTTCTCCCTCCGAGACCCGTGCTGGTCCCTGCCCGAGGGTTTGGCCTTTCTGGACTTCATGCAGGACATGTCAAAGGCATTGTTGTTTGACACCCTCACACAGAGGAGTTCGAGATCCTCCAATACAAGACCCCTCTGAAGGAGGCACGTACAGTGCCCATCCTCCGATCCTGGAAAGGCTGCTCCTCTGCATGTGGGAAACACTGGCATCGGTGCCCATCATGAGCTGACGGCTAGACTGAATGTATCAGGTCTGCCAGAGCCTGGGCTTCTAGAAAGCACAACTCCATGCTGGTGGGTGGTGGAGTCAGCCATGTGTCGGCTTAAGAGCCCGAAAACGTACTCCTCTGTGCCTCAAGGAAGGGAGGCCCACACCTTTGATGCCCTAAGCAGAAAGTGCTACTAGGGCTCGATGCTCATTGGCCAGATCCAGTCATACCAGCTGTACATGGGCATGTACCTGAGGGACCTGGCGAAGGAACTCGCCGTGTTCTCAGCTGTTCTCTCTGGGGAACCCCTCTAGTGGTTCTGGAGCCTGTCTTCTGCCGTCTAAGAGTGCTCTAAATTTATGACTCGAGCAGCCTATGACCGCTTCAAATCGGCAGCTAGAGTAGCCACGGTGGTCCTCTGTGCCTGAAGCCAGGCTTGGCTACAGTCTTCTGACCTGGAACAGTGGGTTCAGGACAAATTGGTCGATTTTCCCTGCCAAGGAGAGAACCTCTTTGGCAAACCGATGACTCTTAAGGCTACAGAGTTGGAGTCCGATTTTGAGTTCCTGATGAGGACTAGGCTCTCCAAGAAGACCACTACCCTTCCCCCAACAGAAGGCCCAGAGTAAAAAGCCCCATTATTCGAGGAAGGGAAAGGCTTACGGAAACTACTCTCAGTATCAGGCCTCCCCAGCAGGGTCAGCAGGCCAAGGGATAAGGGCATGGCCCTTGTAAGCACAAGACTCCTAAAACCCGGGCATCAGCTCTGGCCCAACCTAGTGTGAGCTTTTGACTCCTTGGGCATAGCTTTCTCCATACCCAGGAGGCCCAACCCAGCAGTCCACAAGGGGACATCTGAACCTGTTTGTCCACAGGTGGCCAGCCATTACCACCAACACTTGGGCCCTCCAGGTGGTCAAGGAGGACTACCTCCTCCACTTGGAGCAGACTCCCCCTCCATTCTTCCTGGGAGAGCCCACCAGGAATCCCCTCTACCAAAGCTTGCTACTGCAGGAGCTTGCAAGCCTTCTCGAGGACAATGCAGTGGAACCCATACCCCAACACCTCTGGGGCAGAGGGTTCTACTCCAGGTGCTTCCTAGTACCAACAAGAACAGGGAACCTAAGGCCCATCCTAGATTTGCGGGACCTGAAGAGGTTCCAGGTGAGGGAGAAGTTACATATGCTCTCCCTTGGGATACTGCTGCCATACATTCAGCAAGGAGACTGGCTATGCTCCTTGGACTTAAAGAATGTATATGCACACATCCTCATCCATCCCAGCCACAAGCAATACCTCAGGTTTGTGGTGGTGAGCGCCCACTACCAATGTAGAGTCCTACCCTTTGGCCTGGCTTTCGCCCCAAGGATCTTCACAAAGTGCCTAGTGGTGGTTGCGGCCCCCCCTCTGTCTTCCTCTATCTGGATGACTGGCTCATCAGAGGGGGCTTGGCCGCCGAGGTGCAGCAGGCCATGGCCCACACCATAATTGTCCTACAACACCTGAGGTTCGTCATAAACCACCACAAGTCTCACCTTTTCCTGACACAATGTCTGGAGTTCATAGGAGCCCAGCTAGACACCCTCCAGGCCAGAGCGTTCCTACTGCAAGACAGGGACGACCGCCTCAGGGTGCTGGCTGCAGACACACCGTGTCTGCTCGCCTCCTTCTGCGCCTGCTGGGCCACATGGCATCCACGATCCATGTCACCCTGGACATTCTCCTGCACATGGTGCCTCCGCTCCCAGTGGATCCAGGCCACCAGACTGCTGCGGGACAGGATGATGGTGACCCCGCCAAATTGTGGACTGCCTTGGCTGGTGGCAGGCTCCACAGCACCTCCAGGTGGGGATGCCCTTCCAGGCCCCTGATCCCCAGAGCGTCCTCATCACCAATGCCTCCCTACTGGGTTGGGGTACACACTGCGAAGATCTCTGCACCCAGGGCAGCTGGTTGCAGTCAGAGAGCTATCTACATATCAACCTGATGGAGCTTCGAGTCATATTCCTGGCTTTCTGAGCCTTTTTCCACTGCCTGCAATACGAGTCAGTGCTGGCCAAACAGACAATCATGTGGCAATGTTCTACATGAACAAGCAGGGGGGCAGAGGGTCCTATGCCCTCTGTCAGGAGGCGGTGACTCTCTGCTCCTTTGTGCTCTGCAATGGGTTACTCCTGCAGGCAGTGTATCTGCCGGGCCAGCTCAACGTTGTAGCGGACAAGTTGAATAGGGTCCTCCAGCCTCATGGTGGTAGCTGGATCCCAGGGTGGCCCCTCAGCTCTTCCAAATCTGGAGGGGGTTCCACTAATGGACTTCTTCATGAGTCCAACCAACACTCAGCTGCCCTGCTTCTGCTCCCACCAACCGCACCCTTCACGAGTGGCAGCAGATGCATTCCTCATCCCATGGATGGAGGGCTTTCCCTATGCCTTCCCTCGCACGCCACTGATTGTCAAGACCCTCTAAAGGCTCAGCATGATGGAGCATCGCTGATACTGATTGCCCCCTGGTGGCCCAGGCAACCATGGTTTCTGCTGCTCCTCTGCTTGTCTTCTGCAGCCCCGGACTCCTGGGGAGTGCTTGGGTTTGCTGTCATAGGAGGAGGGCTCCCTCCTACACCCCGACCTGGGGTCCCTGTCGCTAACTGCTTGGCTGCTGAAAAGGTAGCCCTGGCCTCATTCAACCTTTCAGGGGAGGTAGAGGAGTTCCTCATGGCCTCCCTTAGGGTCACCACGAGAAGGGGCCTACCCCTTCAAATGGCACAGATTCTCAGTGTGGTGTGCGGAACGGCAAGTTAAACCCATTCTCGTGCTCTGTACAGCTTGGCTGCCAGGCCAAGACAACTACTTAGCCAACAGGCTAAGCAGGATTCTCCAGCCCCACGAGTGACAGCTGGACAGGGGAGTATTCCATTGGCTTTTTCAGACCTGGGGACGACCAGTAATGGTCTTGTTTGTGAGTCCTGGTTCTGCTCCAGGCAGCCACACCCACACAGGGTGGCTGCCAACGCATTTCTCATATCATGGTCTGTGGGCCTCCTATATGCGTTTCCCCTGACGCCTCTGGTGGCCAAGACTCTATTCAAGATTCTCCAGGACAAGGCCTCGGTCATCCTGGTAGCCTCCAGATAGCCGAGGCAACCCTAGTTTCCGCTTCTACTCCAGCTAGCGGTGGAGGCCCCCATTCCCCTTGGGTCCTCTCCGAATCTCCTGTCCCAGGAGGGGGGCAGTCTCCTGCACCCCAATCTCAGCTCGCTCAACCTAATGGCATGGCTGCTGAAAGGGTAGTGCTCGCACCACTCCTTCTTCCAAAAAATGTGGAGGAGGTCCTGCTGGCCTCAAGGAGGCTATCAACTAGACGGACCTATGCCTTCAAATGGCATAGGTTTGGGGTTTAGTGTGAAAAGCAGAAAGTGAATCCTTTCTCCTGCCAAGTTGCAGTGGTACTACATTATCTTCTCCACCTTTCGGATTTGGGCATTAAGTCCAACTACGTCAGAGTGCATCTCAGTGCACACCACTTTCTGATGGAAGGAAAGCCTCTCTCTGCACATCCTCTGGTGTCTAGGTTCTTGAGAGGCCGCCTTCTGCTGAAGCCCCTGGTCCGCCCTCCGGCGACTGAGTGGGATCTGAATGTGGCTTTAGGGCAGCTTACTCGGCTGCCTTTTGAGCCAATGGCAACATGCCATCTACACTACCTATCTCCAGGAACAAGCAGGAATGAGTCTTCACATATGGGTACGTCGGTACTGACGGAGCCTGCGCAGGAACGCTCCCCAGTGTCCCAAAAAAGGAAAGCTTTTGGGAGCATCCCACAGCGCCTGCGCGCTGCCTTCCCGCCTTTCCTAACCGCCTCTCTCCAGTTCTTCTTTTCCGCGGAGCCAGCAGGTCGTGTTCCTGTCACCGCTGAAGAAGTTCTTTATTTTATTTTATTTCTTTGGTCGCGCGTCTGCCTCCTTCGACGTCGGACCGGTACCGCTGATCTTTTCTTTTTCTTTAAAAAAAAAAAGGATACTTTCTGTTCCACTTCAGTGTATTTTTTCTTCGTTGGGCCTTAGGCCTAACAGAAAATTCCTCATGGAAAAGCCCGCCTCCGGGTTTAAAAAATGCACTAAGTGCAGCGGTACCATCTCCGTTACCGACACCCATGACTGGTGTCTTAAGTGTTTGGGTCCTGACCATTCCATCACGGATTGTGCGTCCTGCTCCATGATGTCTAAAAGAGGTTTACAGAACCGAGCAGCCAAGCTCAGTACACTGTTTCCCTCTGATGCAGCTTCGGTGGCATCGACGTCTTCCAGGGCTGCTTCTTCCTCCTATGGATCTCAGGTAACCAAACATAAGTCCAGCCGGTCCTCGAAGGGTAGATCTCCCTCTAAGCATCGAGATGCCTCCGGGCTTGCCCTTGAGGATCCTGCACCGGCAAAAGTACCCCGGCGGGAAGCTCCGGCTTCCAAAGCTCCTCCTATGGGGTCACAGGTTGACATCGATGGCACGGCCTCGACCGATCACCTGTTGCAATGTTCTGGGGTACCGGTGGAATCTGCTGGTACCGACCTCCAGACATTCATGGCGTCGATGGATCAGAATGTTCTGACCATGCAGCGTGCCATTACGGCATTCATACAAACTACGACGCCGCTGGTACCGCAACAAGCTTCGTTGTTGGTACCGGCTCTGACATCGGCTCCAATATCGGTTCTGGTGCCGGTACCGGTTGCATCGACATCGGCTTCGGTGTCGACTGCAGCGGTACCCTGTCCGATGATGTCTATCGGTACCAATGACTCCCGATGTCGATACCACCCGGTATGCGTATCGAGCTTTACAGGAGCATCCAGACAGGCGATACTTCGATTCCTCCGAAGACTCTGATGCATCGGAGGCCTCTGTCGAAGCATCGGTACTCCTTCCTCAGGAGCCTTCTTCTCCAAAAAGAAGAATGTCCCCTCCAGAAGACTTGTCTTTTCAAGACTTCTTAAGGGAAGTGGCCAAGGGGCTTTCTATCTCAGTAGCCTCTGAGACAGAGCCTAGAGCCAAAAAATTGGATATTTTGCAATATCCCAAGGCTCCTAAAGAGGCAGCCACTTTGCCAATTCATGAGATCCTTTATGACCACATGATAGGCATATGGGAGACTCCTCTCACCATCTCTTCTCATTCTCGTAGGTTGGATACCATGTATCGTGTCCCTCCTTGTCCTAGATTTCATAAAACTCAGCTTCCTCACCATTCTATTGTGGTGGAGTCTGCTATGAAAAAGTTAAAGAGTGCAAAGAGGCACTCATCTGCTCCTCCAGGAAGAGAATGTAGAACCTTAGATGCTTTTGGCAGGAAAATTTTCCAGGCCAGTATGCTTGTTGCCAGAATCGACTCCTATAGTCTCTATATGGGGATGTTTCTGAAGGAAGTTACAGATCATCTGCAAACTTTCCTCCCTTTTCTTCCAGAAGATAAAAGGGAAGACTTTCTTACCTGGCTTAAGCATGCCCAGGATGTTTCCAAATTTTCTAACCGTGCAGCCTTTGACTCTTTTGAGGGGGCCAGCAGAGCCTCAGCCATTGCCATAGGTGCACGCAGAATTGCTTGGTTACAAGCTTCTGATTTGGAACCCTGGGTCCAAGATGGATTAGGAAATCTTCCTTGTACAGGTGAAAACCTGTTTGGCAAAGATTGGCAAGCAAAGGCCACTCAAATGGATGCAGAAAATTCTGCTTTGGATAGGCTTTCAAAGTCTACCTCTAATCCTGTCCAGAAGAGGTTGTTCAAAAAGGCATATTTTCCCAAGAAGGGAAGATATTATCCTGTTTATGGTCAGCAGACATCTTCTGCAGGTCGTTTTGCTGCAAAGCGTCAACAACCTAAACAGGCCAAGCCTAAGGCTGCAAGGCCTACTGTAACCCAACAGCCTCAGCCTCCTCAGGGCCTTTGACTTGCAGCTAGAGAACTTAGCCTTTCTGGCTTTAAAAGAACCAGAGCCTCTCACCATTCCAGGAAGGTTAGCTCACTTTGCTCCCAAATGGGAGCAAATCACAGCAGAGCAGTGGACCCTTTCCATCATAAGGGAAGGGTACAAACTTCATTTCTCAAACCTTCCTCCTTTCACCATGGTGAGACAGTTCAATTCTCCAACATCTCTCCTCGACCTTCTGGGTCAAGAGATTTCTACCATTCTTGCCCAAGGGGCAATAGAAGAAGTACCTCTTCTTCAACAGGGCTCAGGGTTCTACTTCCCCCTACTTTCTAATTCCAAAGAAAACAGGGGGTTACAGACCCATATTAGATCTCAGAGAATTGAACAAATTCCTATGCAAGGAGAAATTCAAGATGATTTCTCTAGGTACCCTCCTTCCATTCCTTCAGAGTCAGGATTGGCTTTGTTCTCTAGATCTCAAGGATGCGTATACCCATATACTCATCCATCCAGCACACAGAAGGTTCCTTTATCAGGGAAAGCACTACCAATACAGGGTGCTTCCCTTTGGTCTGGCCTCTGCTCCAAGAGTGTTCACAAAATGCATGGCAGTAATAGCTGCCTTTCTTCGCACTCTAGGAATATTCGTATTCCCGTATCTGGACGACTGGCTCATCCGAGCTTCATCCCAATCAGAGGCCCAGACTTCCCTAGCCTGCACAATGCGTGTTCTGCAGTATCTGGGACTGGTGATAAACATTCCAAAGTCCCAACTCACCCCTACTCAGTCTCTAGAGTTCATAGGGGCCTTGCTGGATACCACAACTGCAAGGGCCTATCTTCCCCAGGCCCTTTGCCTACGCTTAGTGCAGTTAGCCTCTCAGATTCAGTTAAAAACCCATCTAACTGCTCGAGAGATGTTACAACTGCTAGGCCACATGGCATCCACTGTGCATGTGGTTCCTTATGCTCGCCTTCACATGAGGGCAGCTCAATGGACTTTGTCCACCCAGTGGACCCAGGCATCAGGGGGTCTGTCAGACAAAATAGCAACCTCCAGGCGCCTCTTTTGGTCTCTCCAATGGTGGAAGTCCACTCAAAATCTGTTGCTGGGGTCCCCCTTCCAACAGTTGTTACCCCAAGCAATCCTCACAACAGATGCCTCTCCAAAGGGTTGGGGAGCTCATCTTCAAGACCTCTCCACCCAGGGCATTTGGTCCCCACAGGAGACCTCCCTACATATCAACATCTTAGAGCTCAGAGCAATCTTCTTGGCTCTCAGAGTCTTCCATACCCTGCTCAGCTACAAGACAGTCCTCATTCACACGGACAACCAAGTAGCCATGTTCTATGTGAACAAGCAGGGAGGGACTGGCTCTCTGTCGCTTTGCAACGAAGCTCTGAGATTGTGGGCCTTCGCCAGAGAGCATCAAATTCATCTTCTGGCAGTATACCTTCCAGGAGTTCAAAACTCTTGGGCAGACAGACTCAGTCGAGTTCTGCTTCCACACGAATGGTCCCTTCATATGGACCAGATAGTCAGAATCTTTCGAATTTGGGGAACCCCGGACATAGACCTCTTTGGAAGTCCGTGGAATGCCAAACTTCCCCGATTCTGTTCCAGAATTCCGTGTCAGGGAGTTCAGGCCAGGGATGCCTTCCTCCTTCATTGGGGTCAAGACTTCCTGTACGCCTTTCCACCCATTCCCTTAATTCCCAAGACCCTGTTCAAACTTCAGAGAGATCGAGGGACTATGATCCTCATAGCTCCACGTTGGCCACGCCAAGTGTGGTACCCTCTACTTCTGCATCTTTCCCAAGCTCCCTCCCTGGACTTAGGGTCTGCTCCAGATCTTCTGTCTCAGGAGGGGGGGAATGTTGTGGCACCCAAACCCCCAATCCCTCCATCTCAGGGATTGGTTGCTGAAGGCTTAGACCTTCAAGATTGGCATCTTTCTCAGCAAGTAAGGGATATCCTTCATGCTTCCAGAAAGCCTTCTACTAGACGTTCCTATGCTTTTAAATGGAAAAGGTTTACCATTTGGTGTGCTGAGAAGGGTATTAACCCTCTAGCAATACCTTTGAATTCTTTGCTAGAGTATCTCCTGCATCTTTCCCATGCAGGCCTCAAAATGAATTCAGTAAGGGTCCATTTGAGTGCTATTGCAGCATCTCTCAAGCCTCTCAATGGACAACCTGTTTCCTCTCATCTTCTTATTGCAAGATTCATGAGAGGCCTCCTTTTAACTAAACCTCCCATTAGACCACCTCCAGTGGCATGGGACTTTAATCTGGTTCTTGGTCAGCTCATGAAGCCACCCTTTGAACCCTTAGCCACCACCTCCTTGAAATTTCTTTCCTGGAAGGTTATCTTTCTTATTGCAGTCACCTCAGCTCGCCGCATCAGTGAACTTCAGGCCTTAGTGGCTAATCCACCTTATACAAGGTTCCATCATGATAAGGTAGTCCTTAGGACCAATCCACACTTTATGCCTAAAGTGGTCTCACCTTTTCATCTTAACCAAGAGGTGTATTTACCTGTCTTTTTTCCAGGTCCTCATGCATCAAGTGCAGAGAGGAATCTTCATACCCTGGATTGTAAGAGGGCTCTTGCTTTTTACTTACAAAGGACACAGCAACATAGAAAGTCTTCTCAACTCTTTGTTGCTTTTGATCCCTCTCATTTGGGACTTCCAGTCTCTAAGAGGACACTGTCCAATTGGATTGCTCAGTGTATTTCTTTCGCCTACCAGAGTAAGAACCTTTCTCTGGAGGGCCATGTCACAGCTCATAATGTGAGGGCCATGGCCACCTCTATGGCTCATCTAAATTCTGTGTCCATCGACCAGATCTGTCGAGTGGCCACCTGGGCCTCGGTTCATACCTTCACAGCCCATTACTGTTTGGACAAGGACTCCCGCCGGGATGCCTTGTTTGGTCAGGTTGTTCTCAAACACCTGTTCCATGCTTAATCAACTCCTACCCTCCATCCCTGGTTGGATGCCTGAGATCCATGGCAGGAGGTAGAGCCCTTCCCAGGGTCTCACAACCTTGGGGACCTCCCAGGCATCTCTATCTGGGGAGTCCCCATATGTGAAGACTCATTCCTGCTTGTTCCTGGAGATAGCACAGTTACTTACCTGTAACAGGTGATCTCTGGGAACAGCAAGAATAAGTCTTCACAACCCACCCACCTCCCCTAGGAGTTGTATCTCTCTATCTAACTTTCCTTTCCTCTCTCTCTCTTTGTCTCAGCTTTAAAACTCGAACTGGAGAGAGGCGGTTAGGAAAGGCGGGAAGGCAGCGCGCAGGCGCTTTGGGATGCTCCCAAAAGCTTTCCTTTTTTGGGACGCTGGGGAGAGTTCCCGCGCAGGCTCCGTCGGTACCGACGTACCCATATGTGAAGACTTATTCCTGCTGTTCCCAGAAATCACCTGTTACAGGTAAGTAACTGTGCTTTCTTGGAAGACAGTTTTCTTGGTGGCACTCACATCGGCCCGACGAGTGAGTGTGCTTCAGGCTTTTGTCCGACAGAAATTATACAGGTTCTATAGGAACCGGATGGTGCTCTGCGCACACCCCAAGTTCCTGCTGAAAGTGGTCTCTTCCTTCCACCTCAGTCAAGAGGTGGTGCTGCCTACCTTCTTTCCCAGGCCGCATGCCAGTCAGGCAGAGACGGTTTTGCATACCCTGGACTGTAAGAGGGCATTAGCCTTCTATATTCAACGTATGCAGGCCATCGAAGGGCTTCTCAGCTCTTCGTATCCTACGACCCCAATAAGCTGGGGATGGCTGTTTCCAAGCTTATGCTATCCACCTGGGTGGCAGACTGTATTGCCTGGCATACAGGGCAGCCGAGCTTCCGTTGGAGGGTCGTGTTACGACCCACCGGTTCAGGGCCATGGCTGGATCAGTGGCTCATTTCTGCTCTGTTCCGCTGGCAGACATCTGCCAGGCTGCCACCTGGTCTTCGGGTCAGACTTTCATAACCCATTACTGTGTGGATAGGGAGTCCCGACGAGACAGTGCTTTCGGCCAGGCTGTACTCCGTAACCTATTCAAGGTCTAGGCAACTCCTGCCCTCCGACCCTTCTGTGTCAGGATACCAGAGTGCTACTCTCTCAGTTAGATTCCTATTGTGGCTGCTTGTGGCTCTCGTAGAGGGAGCCTATTTTTCAGCTATGGGTTCCCGGTAGCCTATAGCTGGGGAGTCCCATATGTGAGGACTGACTTCCTGCTTGTTCCCGGAGAAAGCGTAGTTACTCACCTGTAACAGGTGTTCTCCAGGACCAAGCAGGAAGTCAGTCCTCGCTTATGGGTGACGTCGGCGCTGACGGAGCCCTCGCGGAGCAATTTTCCCCAGCTTTCGCAGAAAGCCTTTGGGAATTGCAGCGCGCATGCGCGGTCCCCTTCCCACCCAGGATGCCATCTTGCTCAGTCTCCTTTTTTCCGCGGAGCCCTACAGACGTAGTTTGTTTGTCGCCGCTGAAAAAGTTGATTTCTTTAGTTTATTCTGTTATTTTCTCGGTTCGTGTGTCCTCTTCCTGCCGGGCCTCGCATAAGGGGCCCGTTCACAGTTTTTATTTTCTTCTTTTCTCTCCAACTGGCGTTCCCACCTGTTTCTCCTTCTTCCCTGGCAGCGCGGTCTTTCGACCTTGCAGGGGCCCTTTTTCCCCCGATGGCTGCCAGCGGGTTTAAAAAGTGTGATCGTTGTGTCAAACTCATGTCTCTCACTGACACGCATGACTGCTGCCTCCGCTGCCTCGGGCCCGAACATAACCCTGTGAGTTGCGGTCCGTGCAGCAAGATGTCCTCGAAGGCGCTAAGGAGTCGGCAGTCGCAAAGGGATAGAATCTTCTCTGACTCCGCGTCCGGTCGGGCCCGGACCTCGTCAGAAGCCTCGACGTCTCGTGGCTCCGGCTCCGAGCATCGTCGGAGTTCTTCTGAGCGAGGGTCCCCCGGCCGGGAGCACCGTCGGGAGAAGAGGCCCGCGAGGGTGGTGTCCGAGGACGCGCCTGGTCCCTCGAGGGCCAGGTCGCTCAGCCCCGTCGGACGCCCCGGGTCCTCGGAGAGGCCGGTGAAGCTTCCTCGTCTTGAGATGGAGTCGTCTGGACACTTGAGTGCTATAGTCCTCCTGGACTCTCCCCCGGGAGAACCGACGTCGGACCCAACGCCGTTGGGGCCCGAGTCGGCGGCTGCTGGGTCTTCTGAGCTTGGTCTCAGACTGACGACCTTGGAGCGCAGTATCGCTGCTTTCATGGACCAGCAGCGGGCATTGATCACCGGCCTCGCCAGTGTATCTGCCCCGACCACCGGGACGTCGACGCCCAAGTCGACCCCGGAGGCCGAGTCGATCCTCGACCTAGGTCTCCCTCGGCTTCCTGTTCGGGACCGAGGTCCTCGACGCCGTCCTCGGCGTCGGGGCGGAGGTCTCCGGCCTCCGCCCGCACGGAGCTCGATTCCTCCTCGGTGGAATCGGGCTGGGACACGGAGGAGGACGAGTCACCCGGTTCATTTCAGACTCGGTGCGTCCCCTCCGACTCGCCTGAGTCGGAGCCTCGGAGGCAGTCCCCCCCGGAGGATACCCGGTTCTCAGATTTCGTGAGGGATATGGTCAGGGCTTTGGCCTTCCCCGCGGATCCGGAGGAGGAACCTCGAGCCGAAGAGCTCGAGGCCCTTCAATATGACTCCCCCCCCGAAGGAGGCCTTTACTGTACTGGTTCCCCCGATGCTGGAGCGACTTCTCTTCCGCATGTGGGAGAGCCCGGCCTCGACGCCGGTGTTGAGCAAGCGGGTCGACTCCATGTATTGAGTCCACAAGAGCCCCGGGTTCCAGAAGGCGCAACTACCACACCATTCTATGGTGGTGGAATCGGCCATGCATCGGCTTAAGAGTCAAAAGATGCACTCCTCGGTGCCTCCGGGTAAGGAGGCCCGGAACCTGGATGCCCTCGGTAGAAAGTGCTTCCAGGGCTCTATGCTTGCTTGTCGAGTCCAGACATATCAGCTGTATATGGGCATGTATCTTCGAGACCTGGCGAAAGAAATTGCAGAGTTCTCGGCCGGTCTCTCCGAGGAACCTTTGCAGCGGTTCCAGGCCTTGTCCACAGGGATTCGAGAGTGTTCTAAGTTCATTTCTCGAGCGGCCTACGATGGCTTCGAAGCATCGGCTTGGGTGGCCGGAGCCGCATTGGGGCTCGCCGCCAGGCGTGGCTTCAGTCGTCCAACCTCGAGCCGTGGGTGCAGGACAAGTTGGTCGATGTTCCTTGCAGAGGTGAAAACCTCTTCGGCAAACCCATGGCCGAAAAGGCGGCGGAGCTCGAGTCGGAGACCCTCACCAGGACTCGCCTTTCCAGAAAGATCTCTGCCCCTTCACAGAAGAGGAAGGGCTCGGGGAAAAAGCCTTTTTACCCGAGGAAGGTGTTTGCTTATAAGCAACACCACCCACAATATCAGGCCTCAGCAACCCCCCGTCAGGGGCAGCAGCCTAAGGGGCAGGGTAACGGATCCCGGAGGCAGAAAGCCCCCAAACCCGCTACGCAGGCCCCGGCCCAGCAGGGTGGGAGTTTTTGACTATGCCCGCATAGTCTCTCCTCCTCAAGGGCCTTCGCCCAGCACAGGGGGCCGGCTGACCCACTTTGCCCACAGGTGGTCAGCCATAACATCCGATTCCTGGGTGCTGCAGGTGGTTCGAAGGGGCTATCTCCTACATTTCCACCAGGTGCCTCCCCCCTACTTTCCAGGGGAGCCTCCCAGACCCCCTCTGCACAGGGACTTACTCCTTCAGGAGCTGCAAGGGCTGCTTCAAGAATGGGCTGTGGAGCCAGTGCCCCAACACCTGTGGGGTCACGGGTTTTACTCGAGATACTTCCTGATTCCAAAGAGAACAGGAGGCCTCAGACCCATTCTGGACCTACGCAACCTCAACAAGTTCCTGCAGCGGGAAAAGTTCAAGATGCTTACCCTTGGAACCCTACTGCCCTACCTCCAGCAGGGAGATTGGCTATGCTCCTTGGATCTAAAGGATGCTTATACACACATCCTTATTCATCCGGACCACCGGCAATATCTAAGATTTGTGGTGGCAGGGAATCATTATCAGTACCGCGTATTGCTCTTTGGACTGTCCTCCGCTCCCAGGGTGTTCACGAAGTGCCTGGCAGTGGTGGCAGCCTTCCTGAGGCTTCAAGGCCTCTTCATCTTTCCATACCTGGACGACTGGCTCATCCGGGCGTCGTCGGCTCCAGAGGTTACTCGGGCCACTCAACGCACAGTGGCTCTGCTTCAGCACTTGGGCTTCGTCATAAACTTTCGAAAAGTCCGCTTTGCTCCCCTCTCAGAATCTCGAGTTCATAGGGGCACGGCTGGACACCTTGCAGGCTCGTGCCTTCTTACCTCTGGAACGGGCCAACAGGCTCATAGCCCTAGCTGGCAGGTTCAACAGCATGTCGCCGGTCCCTGCCAGACAGTTCCTGCAGCTGCTCGGGCACATGGCCTCCACGGTCCATGTCACCCCGAATGCCCGTCTACATATGAGACCTGCTCAGTGGAGCCTTCGCACTCAATGGCATCAGGCCACAGGGAGGCTGTCGGACCTGATACAGATTTCCGACCGTCTGGTCTCCTCCCTGCAATGGTGGCTTCACCTGCCCAACCTGGTGCTCGGTATGACCTTTCAGTCTCCCCCACCGTCCCGGGTGCTCACGACAGATGCCTCTCTCCTGGGATGGGGGGCACATTGTCAAGGGACATGCACTCAAGGCCTCTGGACACCTTGGGAGGCCGCCCAGCAGATAAACTTCCTGGAGCTCCGGGCGATCCGCCTAGCTCTGCGGGCCTTCTCTCACCCCACGGTTTGTCAGTCTGTACTGGTGCAGACGGACAATCAGGTTGCAATGTTCTACGTGAACAAACAGGGAGGCACGGGCTCCCTCCTTCTATGCCAGGAGGCTCGGAGACTGTGCTCCTGGGCAGTCGGTCACGACATCCTCCTCAAGGCGGTTTACCTGCCAGGGCAGGACAATTGCCTGGCGGACAAACTGAGCTGGATTCTGCAGCCGCACGAATGGAGGTTGAACCCCGCAGTGGTCCAACAGCTCTTCCGCCGGTGGGGCTCTCCCACCGTGGATCTCTTTGCCAGTCCCCTGAACCGGCAGCTTCCCAGGTTCTGCTCCCGGCACCCGCATCCGCTCAGAGTAGCGCCGGATGCTTTCCTCATCTCGTGGTCCAGGGGTCTGCTGTATGCCTTCCCTCCCACACCACTTGTGTCCCGGACATTGTTCAAAGTTGTCCAGGACAGGGCCTCCGTGATCCTGGTAGCGCCCCGGTGGCCGAGACAACCGTGGTTCCCTCTGCTTCTACAGCTAGCAGTGGGCACCCCTCTTCCTCTGGGGTTTCGGCCCGATCTCCTGACCCAGGATCAGGGTACTCTTCTGCACCCCAACCTCCGGGCCCTGCACTTGATGGCCTGGCTGCTGAAAGGGTAGTCCTAGCTCCGCTTCTGCTACCCCCGGAGGTGGAAGCCGTCGTCCTAGCGTCGCGGCGTCCTTCCACCCGGAAGTCTTACACCCTCAAATGGCGTCGCTTCTCGGTCTGGTGTGCTCAGCGATCTGAGGACCCCTTCGCCTGTTTAGTATAGGTGGTACTGCAGTATTTGCTTCACCTCTCCGATCTAGGCCTCAAATCCAACTCTGTCAGAGTCCACCTCAGTGCTTTCTCCGCGCACCATTCACCGGTGGAAGGCCAGCCTCTCTCCTCGCACCCCTTGGTGGCGCGTTTTCTTAGAGGCCTCCTTCTGCTCAAACCTCCGCTGCGCCCTCCAGCCCCTGACTGGGAACTCAATGTGGTTCTGCAAAGGCTTACCTGTCCACCTTTTGAACCCATGGCTACCTGCCCTCTTCGTTTCCTCTCCTGGAAAACTCTCTTCTTGGTAGCCCTTACTTCCGCGAGGCGCGTAAGTGAGCTACAAGCCCTAGTGTCGGAGCCCCCGTACACTAGGTTCTACAGGAATAGGGTAGTCCTGAGGACCCACCCTAAGTTTCTTCCAAAGGTGGTCTCCCACTTTCACATCAACCAGGAGGTGGTTCTTCCGACCTTCTTTCCCAGGCCGCATACCAGCCGAGCTGAGTCTGTTCTGCATACCCTGGACTGTCGAAGAGCCTTGTCCTTCTACCTTGATCGTACACGAGAGCATAGAAAAGCTGTCCAGCTTTTCGTATCTTTTGACCCCAATCGGTTGGGGGTACCTATCTCTAAACGTACCCTGTCCATCTGGGTGGCCGACTGTATCGCCTGGGCTTACGGGGCAGCCGGCCTCTCCTTGGAGAGTCGCGTCATGGCTCATCGTGTCCGGGTGAAGGCTGCGTCCGTGGCTCATCTTCGCTCTGTTCCATTGGCAGACATCTGCCGGGCCGCTACTTGGTCTACAAGCCAGACCTTTGCGGCTTATTACTGCCTGGAGAGGGAGTCCCGCAGGGACAGTGCTTTCGGTCAGGCAGTCCTGCACAATCTCTTTGAGGTTTAGGCAACTCCTACCCTCCGGCCCTGGTGTTGGGCTACCGGCCGGATTCGTATTCAGAGAAGATTCCTCCCTCTGTACTGTTGAGCTTGGGGGAGCTCTTTAGGCTTGAGGTCTCCGGTAGCCTTAAGCTTGGGAGTCCCATAAGTGAGGACTGACTTCCTGCTTGGTCCTGGAGAAAGAGTAGTTACTCACCTGTAACAGGTGTTCTCCAGGAGCAGCAGGAATCAGTCCTCACTACCCTCCCTCCTCCCCTTGGAGTTGCAGTCATTTTTATTGCATAGCTTTGCTAACCTTTTTGCTGTCTTTCCGCTATGTCATCAGACTGAGCAAGATGGCATCCCTGGGCGGGAAGGGGACCGCGCATGCGCGCTGCAATTCCCAAAGGCTTTCTGCGAAAGCTGGGGAAAATTGCTCCGCGAGGGCTCCGTCGGCGCCGACGTCACCCATAAGTGAGGACTGATTCCTGCTGCTCCTGGAGAACACCTGTTACAGGTGAGTAACTACTCTTTCTCTGGGAACAGCAGGAATCGGTCCTCACGACCCTTCCTCCTCCCCTTTGAGTTGCAGTCCTTTTATTATATTTTGTTCTTTTGCCGTCTTTTTAGCTATGTCATTTGACTGAGCAAGATGGCACCCTTAGGCAGGAAAGGGACCACGCATGCGTGATGCAATTCCCAAAGGTTTTCTCTGAAAGCTGGGGATTTGCTCTGCAAGAGGGCTCCGTCGGCGCTGACGTCACCCATATGTGAGGACTGATTCCTGCTGTCCCCGGAGAACACCTGTTACAGGTGAGTAACTACGCTATTCCTGCCCTCCAATCCTTCTGTGTTCAGGCTACTGGAGTGCTGGTTCTCACTGGACACTTGGGTCTCTGGGAGTCTTTTTCTTAATTGCTGTGTTCACGGCTCATCTTTTTCTGGTCACCCATGGCATTTCGACAAGTTTTCGATAGCTTGTAGCTAAGGAGTCCTATATGTGAGGACTGACTTCCTATTTATTCCTGGAGAAAGTGTAGTTACTCACCTGTAACATGTGCTCTCTGGAGACAGCAGGAATCGGTCTTCACAACCCTCCCTCCTGCCCATGGAGTTGCTTCTTATCTTCTGCTGTCTTTAGCTATGTCATCTGACTGAGGCAAGTTTGCACCCTTGGGCGGGAAGAGGACCATGTATGCGTTGTGCATCTCCCAAAGACTTTCTTTGAAAGCTGGGGAGAAACGTCTGTGCAGGGCTCCGTCAGCTTCGACATCACCCATATGTGAGGACTGATTCCTGCTGGTGAGTAACTGCGCTTTCTGAACAGCCCTGTGTATGCCTTGTAGCCCTACACAATGAGAAGTAGCAGCAGTTGTAAGCATGACTATATGCTACAATAAATTGGTTGCTTTTAAATTCAAGGGCTCTTCTCACCCAATGAAGTGACATCATTTTCCAGTTTTGCTAATGCACTTTGACATCTATGACCGCTTGAACCTGCAGGAAGGAGGGCCACCGCATTGAAAAATAAACAGTGACATTCTGGTGTACTCCTACTTTCGCTGATGGAAGCAGTAAGGATCATCCCTGCACATATGTGCCTCATGCACTCTTGTGCGTGTGAGCTGCCATCTGGCCCTGGTTAACCAAAAGGTAAAACAATGTTTTGCAAAGAGACTCCAAGAAATCTAGCCGGACTTTGAAAGACAGGAAAGTTCTATGCTTAGGCTGTTATAAGTGGAATCTATTGCTTAGTACTGGATGTTAATACTTGAAAGTGGCAACTGAGTATTCCTGGTGGGAATATTAGAACAACGGAAGTATGCCATTATTTTGAGTTCATTAATAGACTCCAGCTAATTACATAAGAGGGCATTTTTGCTTGTCTTTTCAGGGAAATTGGTTGATCACTTTGATTCTGGCATCACGGATAGATTGAAATATAGAATTGACCCTAAATTGAGGGTATGTGAGATTGCTGCTTCCTGATCAGCTGCCACACCAGTGTTTAATTGCCTTGACATAAAGCCACTCTGAATAGTCAAGACTAGTCATCTTTTCCACTGAAATAGCAGTATGTAGTCGTCGTGTTTTATTTAACAGAATGGGATTTTTTTTTAAACAAAGTTAACATACTACTCTTCTGGGCCTTATTCATATTGGGATAGGTTTTAGAAGATCTGTTTGCATGTGTATGCCTCTTATCCAGTTATCTTACATACCCAAGTGCAAGATGACGAGAACGCATGTAGTTTTAGGATGCTCGGGGTGGAATTTTGGCAGAGTGCAAGTGGAGTCTCAATTTATGTGTATTGATTATAATTTAGACATGTGCGCACCAGCCCCTGAATGAAGCTTCATTGTTGCTATAGTTTCTGCAGTTTTATAGTCATAGTTTCTCATGTGTCTCTTTAAAATGGGCTTGAAATAGATACCCACTGAGCCCCTTCCACCCCCCCACATCTTGGCAATCAGTTATAAAATTATTGTTAGTCGTTTTATGGGCAACCTATTTCCCTCCATTCCTTCATTTTATTCTTTGATATTTTCTTTGACTGCTACAATGATCCTTTATTTCTGTGGTGCTACTAGATATACACAGCATTGCACACACACGGAAGAGACTGTTCCTATGTTGAGCTTATGATCTAGTCAAGACGCACAAGCAAGATAAATAGAATGTTTCAGTAGATTTGTTACAGCAAAGATAATTATAGTTGACAAAACTCTCATATGGAAAATCCACCATGTTGGCCAGCAAGGTTTATTTACTTACTTATTTATTTACTTACATTCTCTTATATACCGCGCTATTCTGCATCAGTGCGGTTTACATTGAACAAATTGAAATTACATTGAACAGGGCATTATAACTTGGAGATAACTATTTTACAGGGAACATGGGCTATGGAGGGTTAAGTGGCTTGTCCAAGACCACAAGGAGCACCTGTGGGACTAGAAACCCCAATCCTTCTGGCCCAAGGTTGCTGTCCTCTAGTGGGATTTGAACCCCCGACCTTCTGGCCTGAAATACCTTGCCCCAACCACTAGGCCACTCCTCCACTCCACTTTAAAGAGGACCCGCAGGCAGAGAAATATAGAAGGGGGGTTGTTTCTTAATGGATGCCTATGGTGGTAGGGTGGGAAGGATGCTCTGTGCTAGAGGAGTGTGTTCCTGCAATGGGTTGTATTGTTGATCTGTGTTGGTGCTCTTGGAAGAGGTACATCTTCAGTTTTTTTCTGATGTCTTGAGGGGACTGGACGTTCCATAATGTGGGGGCATAGAGTGCGAAAGCTCTTAGGTGAACATATTGGCTGCTCCCACGGATCTGTGGTCTATCAGTGCTAGGGGTGCTCATTAATGTCTGGAGGTGCTCGGAGGTGATGTTCTGGACTTTGTGAATAACAGTGAGGACTTTGTTTGATTCTTGAAGCGATAGGTAGCCAGTGGAGAGATTTTAGTATGGGTGTGATATGGGTATGCCTGGAAGCTCTGAAGATTGTGCATGCTGTGGTGTGTTGAGCACATTGTAGTGGTAGGATAGTATGTTTAGGCAGTCCCTGGTATATAGAGTTGCAGAAGTCGAAGAGGGGGGTGATAGTAGCTTGGCACACTGCACGGAGATTTTCCGTGGAGAGGAGTGGATGTAGGTTTCTTAGAGTTGAGTCTGTAATAGACTGTCTTAGTGGTGTTCTGAACATGGGCTTGGAAGTTTAGTTGTGAATCCAGAGTGTTGCCAAGGTATTTGACTTGGGTTTTGACCTGAAGAGCCGTGTTATCAATTCTGATAGATATGGGGGAAATAAAAGTATGGTCCCTGGTTACATGGAGAATTTCCATCTTGCTGAAGTTGATTTTAAAGCAACCTCAAAGTCAGTTTTAGATGGGACTGGACTGGACTGTGACGCACTACTTCAGGAAGACTACTTCAGGTAGTCATTCAGCTATTGTATATGATAAAAATGGCTATAAATAAGCATTATGCTTTAATTGTAATAAGCCTGAACATTTAAAAGTTCAGGTTCAGTGGAGAAGCCAGCTAACGCGGTTAAAATGTTACCTGTGGATGTATGGCGCTGAGCATGTTCACAAAGAAAAAATCTTGCATTATTTCTTGAAATTTGGGACATAACCTGATTGGCATTTCAGTCCTCTTTGGGAGATGTGGCTTTCCTCATCATCCCAACAGGAGATAGTGTAGTGATACTTTTTTTTAAATTAGAAAAAATGATCAGATCCTGGCCAGTAGAGGTCTCCATTCCAGCTGCAGCGAGGGGAAAGGTAAGCAATTAGGAAAAAAAAAAAAAGTTGCAGGTCGGTGTCCTGGCAGAATATTGCCAGCACAGATGATTCTTTCCTGTTGCACGCAGTACCTAGAAAAGAACTTCTGATGGAAATGCTATGTAGCATTCTGTTTTAGAGCTACATAACTATGAGAAGTATGTTCAGTCTGAATTAACTGCCTCAAATTGGTAACGTTAAATGTTTCTTGCAAAGAGATATCATGTGGCAGTACTTTTTTAAAGAAATAAAATTGTTTCCTCTCCTGTCTTTTACACCAGCTATAAATCTTCCTTGGTTTTGTTATTGAAATTCATGTGTTACCTTTAACTAAACATATGGTATTTTTTTTAAAGATTGCCTTGCAATAAAAAGAATAATTAGAGGTGTGCTGCTGTCTACTTTAAACCAGAGATTCTCCAATGTGTTCTTTGGACACCCCCAGTCAGTCAGTTTTTCAGGATTTCCACTATGAATATACATGAGAGAGATTTACACACAGTGGAGGCAGTCATCATGCATGTTTATTGTGCCTATCCTGAAACCTAGTGGCTGTGTCCAGTTGAATGCAAATGTACAATAAAATCCATTTCTATCTTGAAGCTAAAAGGAATGGTACAATGATTACTCAGTAAGTTAGGATAGTGAAGCGCTTAAATTGCATAGAGGTCATTTAAAGTTTAAATTTAATTTTATACAAGTTGTAGTATAAAAAATTCTTCCTTTGCTATTTTTAAGCACAATTTCAGATTTAGTTGTCATGCTTTGAAAAGGTCTTTGTGACGGGATCCAAAGTTTTCTAATTTTCCAGAACTTTTGTGTTGTAAGAACTAAAGTTCAAAATTTCTCTGGCTAGCTAGAGGCTGGTTAATGTACTCTAGCTGGCTGAATATCTGACTGAAGCAAGGTCAGGAGTTCAAAAGCTGGTTTTATTAAGACCCAGGCATGAGAGAGAGAGGTTATTATTTGGGGAGGAAGAAGGAGCAGGGTAGGAGTCTGAGAATGGGGGAGGGGAAAAGAGTCCGAGGCAAAGCACCACTAATGTAAAACATACACTACTGCTCTTAAAGCTTTGGTGGTTTTAATGTGATCCTTGCTGGCAGGAGATCGGTAGCTTGGCCAGTGCTATTTAATTAACTCAAATGCTAATGCGGAAAACTCTGTCAGACCTGTAAATCTGCTGTTCTGTCAGTACTTACCTTTTGCATACATTAAGAAATTGGACTCGAACTTCTGAAGAACTAGTCTTTACACAGCTTCCTCCTACATTTATGCCAAGATAATGCTGTAATCGCTTTCTTATTTAAAATCCATTGGGAGTCTCCTTTTATTAATAATTGAAATTGTATATAAGCACCCCAACAACTCCCCCGAGGGAATCGTGACGTTGTATGAAGAGAGGACTTATTATTATTTTTTTGTTTGTTTAAAATTTCTTGGGGGCAAACATGAGATTAGCTTGTGCAGCAAGTTGCATGGCAGTGTCCTCCCTCACAGGACTGAGAGGTCTACATTACTAACCAGAGAAGCAGTAGCCTGTGCTAGGCCTTGAAGCTGTCCATACTGATTTTTCTAGCCCCATGCTTAATTCCTTAATTTTTAAAGGGAATCATGTCCTGTCTGCAGTTTTAGTTAAAGGAGGAGTGGTCTAGTGGTTAGGACAAGGTACTTAAGGCCGGAGGGCCGGGGGTTCAAGTCCCACCTGGGGACAGCAATCTCAGGCCGGAGGGACTGGGGTTTCTAGTCCCACAGGTGCTCCTTGTGGTCTTGGGCAAGCCACTTAACCCTCCATTGCCCATGTTCCCTGTAAGTATTAGCGTATGTGTCTCATATCCCCTCGTGTTAAATGTATCCCCCAATTGACCGCTTTGACCCGGTGAAAAGCGGGATATAAATACAGCTAAATAAATAAATAAATAAAAACATCACCAATACGGATGTAATACGTGCATGTGGCAGCCTGCGTGCATTAATGGCCTTTCATAAAATCCTGAGTGGTGTGAAAGTATGTGCTATAAGAACATAAGATATGCCATACTGGACCAGACCAAGGTCCATCGAGCCCAGTATCCTGTTTCCAACAGTGGCTAGTCTAGGTCACAAGTACCTAACACTTTCCCCAGTGCTTGTATTGGGTCAAGCAGTGGATATTCTGGGTTCCCTTTAATAATGGTTTATGGACCTTTCTTCCAGGAACTTGTCCAAACCTATTTTAAACCCGGCTACACTAACAGCTTTTACTACATCCTCCGGAGGCAAATTTCAGAGTTTGATTACACGTTGAGTGAAAAAAATATTTTCTCTTACTAGTCTTAAATAGGTTACCCTGTAGCTTCATTGCATGCCCCCTTGGCTTTCTATATTTTGATGAGGTAAACAATCGATCTACGTTTACCTATTTCCCTCCATTCATTAATTTATAGACCTCTATCATATCTCCCCTCAGCCATCTCTTTTCCAGGTTGAAGAGCCTTAACCTTTTTTAGCCTCTCTCCATAGGAGTATCCTTCCATCCCCTTTACCATTTTGGTGGCTCTTCTCTGAACCTTTTCTAATAACGCTATATCCTTTTTAAGATACAGCGACCAGAATTGCACACAATATTCAAGGTGCGATCTCACCATGGAACGATACAGAGGCATTATAAATATCCTTTGTTTTATTCTCCATTCCTTTCCTTATAATACCTAGCATTCTTTTTGCTCTCTTGGCCACCACTGCACACTGGGCGTAGGGTTTTAACATGTTATCCACAATAATGCCTAAATCTTTTTCTTCAGTGGTGGTTCCTAATGTGGAACCTTGCATCGTGTAACCATAGTTTTGGTTTTTCTTTCCTAGGTACATAACTTTGTACTTGTCCACATTGAATTACATCTGACATTTGGATGCCCAGTCTTCCAATTTATCAAGATCCTCTTGCAATTTTACACAATCCTCATGGGTTTTAACAACTTTGATTGAATGATAAGGTGGTATACAAAACTGTATAAATAAATAAACTTTGAATAGTTTTGTGTCATCTGAAAATCTGATAACCTCACTCGTTATTCCCATTTCCAGGTCATTTATGAATATATTAAAAAGTAGCGGACCCAGCACAGATCCTTGGGGTACGCCACTATTCACCTTTCTCCAATGGGAAAATTGGCCATTTAACCCTATTCTCTGCTTTCTATCTTTTAACCAGTTCCTGATCCGCAATAGTACACTACCTCCTATCCCATGACTTTTTAATTTTGCCAAAAGTCTCTGATGAGGGACCTTGCAAAAAGCTTTCTGAAAGTCCAGATACACTATATCAACCGACTCAACTTTGTCTACCTGTTTATTCACACCTTCCAAAAAACATAACCGATTAGTTAGACAAGACCTTCCTTGGCTAAAGCCATGCTGGCTGTCTCCCATTAAGCCATGTTCAGTGATTTTGTTCTTTATGATGGTTTCTACCATTTTTCCCTGGTATTGACGTCAGGCTCACTGGTTTGTAGTTTCCCGGATCATCCCTGGAACCCTTTTTAAATGTTGGTGTTACATTGGCCATCCTCCAATCTTCAGGTATTACAGATCATTTTAATGATAGTTCACAGATTACTAATAGTAGGTCTGCAATCTCATATTTCAGTTCTTTCAACATCCTTGGATATATATACCATCCGGTCCAGGTGATTTGCTACTCCTCAGTTTATCAAATAGTTGTAATACATCTTCCCGGTGTATCGATGCTTCTTTGAATTCTTCCGCAGCAACACCTTTAAATACCATTTCAGTCATGATAACATCCCTACATCTTCCTCAGTAAAGACCAAAGCACAGTCAGCATATTCAGTTTCTCTGCTATGGCCTTGTCCCCTCTTAGTTCCCCTTTTACCCCTCTGTCATCTAATGGTTCAACTGACTCGCAGGTTTTTTGCTATGAATGTACTTTAAAAAGTTTTTATTATGTGTTTTTGCTTCCACAGCAAGCTTCTTCTCAAATTCTCTCTTTGCCTGCCTTATCAATGCCTTGCATCTAACTTGCCAGTGCTTGTGTTTCCAGTTTTCGTCATTTGTCTCCTTTTTTCATTTCCTGAAAGATGCTTTTTTTGGCAACAGCCTCTCTAACCTCACCTTTAAACCATGCTGGCAGCTTTTTGGACTTCCTTCCACTTTTCTTGAAGCTTGGACTACAACTGGTCTGGCTTCCAAGATAATATTTTTAAACAACACCCAAACTTGATGTAAATCTTTAAATTGTGCAACTGCTCCTTTTAGTTTTTTCTTAATTTTTTTCCTCATTTTATCATAGTCTCCCTTTTGAAAGCTAAAAGGTAGTACTGTGGATTTCCTTACTATCCCTCCTCCACTAATTAAATCAAAGGCGATCATGCTATGATCACTATTGCCAAGTGGCCCCAACACCCTTATCTCTTGCACTAGATCTGGTGTTCCACTAAGGACTAGGTCCAAAATGGCTTCCCCTCTGGGTGGTTCATGAACCAGCTGCTCTAAGAAGCAGTCATTTATTTCATCTAGAAACTTCATCTCCCTAGCATGTCCTGACCCAGTCGATACTGGGGTAATTGAAATCACCCATTATTATTACTGTTCTGTAACTTTTGTTAGCTTCCCTTATTTCTGTGAGCATTTCATCATCCATTTCTTCATTCTGGCCAGGTGGTCGATAGTACACCACCACTGTCATCGCCTTCCCCTTTTTACATGGAATTTCAGTCCATAGAGATTCTGCAGTGAATTTTCTTTCCTGCAAAACTTTAATCCTTTGTCACTCAATGCCCTCTCTAACATAGAGGACAATCCCTCCACCAATTTGATCTGCTCTATCATTGCAATATAGTTTGTACCCAGGTATCAGTGTCCCACTGGTTGTCCTCCTTCCACCATGTCTATATGAGATACCAATCATAAGAACATAAGAACATAAGATATGCCATACTGGGTCAGACCAAGGTCCATCAAGCCCAGTATTCTGTTTCCAACAGTGGCCAATCTAGGTCATACGTACCTAGCAGTTTCCCCAAGGGACACAGGTTCCACAATGCTTGTATTGGTTCAAGCATTGATATCCTGGGTCCCTTCTTAATAATGGTTTATGGACCTTTCCTCCAGGAACTTGTCCAAACCTTTTTTAAACCCAGCTACACTAACAGCCTTTACTACATCCTCCGGTAACAAATTCCAGAGTTTGATTACACGTTGAGTGAAAAAATATTTTCTTTTATTAGTCTTAAATAGTTTGCCCTGTAGCTTCATTGCATGTCCCCTAGTCTTTCTATATTCTGATAAGGTAAACAATCGATCTACGTTTACCCGTTCCACTCCGTTCATTAATTTATAGACTTCTATCATATCTCCCCTCAGCCGTCTCTTTTCCAGGTTAAAGAGCCCCAACCTTTTTAGCCTTTCTTCATAGGAGTATCCTTCCATCCCCTTTACCATTTTGGTGGCTCTTCTCTGAACCTTTTCTAAAATCGCTATATCCTTTTTAAGATACGGCGACCAGAATTGCACACAATATTCAAGGTGCGGTCTCACCATGGAACGATAGAGGCATTATAATATCTTTTGTTTTATTTTCCATTCCTTTCTTTATCATACCTAGCATTCTATTTGACATCTCTGCTCTTGAGAATCTTATCTAGGTCTTTCATAGCCATTCTGCCAAGAGCCATTCTGCCATATCTAACCTCTCATTTAGTGCTATATATTCTCACTCTCCCATCTTATTCTTTAGACTTCTAGCATTTGCATTCAAGCATTTTAGAGACTGTATTTTATTCATATTAATTTGTCTATCGGTAGGCAGGGGTAATTTGGAATCTTTAAGCTCTGTCTGCTCTGTACTCAAGGGCATTTGGGCTACTTTTCTTTATTGGAACATATCTGCTGATATGCCCTAACTTCAATCTTTTGCTAGTATCCTTCAAAGATGCATTGTTCCGAACCAAGCACTCTTGGTCAACTGTCGGCTCTCCCCTATTATCTAGTTTAAAAGCTGCTCTATCTCCTTTTTAAAGATTAGTATGGTTCTACCCGGTTAAGGTGGAGCGCATCCCTTTGGAAAAGCCCCTCCTTTCTCCATTATGTTTCCCAGTTTCTAACAAACCCAAAACCCTCATCATTGCACTATTGTCTCATCTACCCATTGAGACTCCGGAGCTCTGCCTGCCTTTTGGGTCCTGTGTGGGGAACGGGAAGCATTTCGGAGAATGCTACCCTGTAAGTTCTGGATTTCAACTTCCTACCTAAAAGCCTAAATTTAGCCTCCAGAATCTCCCTACCACACTTTCCTATGTCATTGGTACCGACATGTACCAAGACAGCAGTCTCCTCCCCAGCACTATCTAAGACCTTGTCTAGGTGGCGCGTGAGGTCCACTACCTTCACACCAAGCAAGGCATGTTACCAGGCTATCCTCACGTCCACTAGCCATCTATCTACATGCCTAATCGAATCACCAACTATAATGGCTGTCCTAACCTTTCCCTTGTGGGCACATGACCCTGGAGAAACCATCTCTGTGCGAGAGGGTTTTACATCAGTCACCTGGAGGACAGGTCCTAGCTACAGGATCACTTCCTGCCGCAGCAGGGTGATACTTTGCTGTCACGTGATCTCTGTCCTCCATGGCAACAGGGATGCTGCCAGACTGGAGGTGGAACTTCAGTACTATATCCCTGTAGGTCTCGTCTATGGACCCCTCTGACTTCCTTATGTCCTCTGACATGAAGTTGTATATTCTGCTGGTAGGCGGAGTTAGCAAGGACACATCTTGATTATAAAATGCCTTAATTTATTCACGCACTCGAAAATTTCAGCTGATATAGAACAGGTGCAGTATGTGCCCCTTACACTAGTAGTTTATAGACATCTACTTGTAGAAACTGACCTTTTTATAAAATAGGCATATTTTGACTGCCTTACCCTAGCTAGGCACCCTGGAACACAATCCCTTAAAGGGTAATTTTATAATGGGGCGCCTAGTGAAATGTCTAAAAAAAAGCCTGTTTTATGCCTATGTACCTATATAAAAAGGCTTTCAGAACTAACTCTAATAGTACACAAATAGACCACAACTCGTCCCCATAAATGCCTACTTGCAGTTTGCATAAAAGTATGCTTGCTCTCATTGATATGCATATATACCCCACACCGTTTTATAATAATCATTTTCCATGTAAGATTACCCCTTGGGAGGAAGGCGTAATTCCTTGATAGAGCATCTATGTGAAATGCCCCAGAAGGTGCTTATTTTCTAAAGGTAATACAGGTGCCTGTGTGCTCTGTAAACAGTAGCTTGTATAGTGACCGCTTGTAGTGCACTAATCCTCTTGCACAATTTTATATCTGATTTGAAGGTGTAAATTTGTGTGTACTCTAAAGGGTGTGTTTACTAAAGGTTAATGTGCATTAATGAAATTAGTGTGCGTTAAGTGCCACTGCACCCATAGAAATAAAAGGGCTGTGGGCATTTAATGTGCATTTAATTTTATGAACACATATTAAAGCCTTTAGTAAACATGCCCCTAAGTGTGTGCATACACATTTCATAAACTACACTCCTACATTGCAACTCTACCCCAGCTGCTCCCCAGGAAAGCATTTTCAGCTGTGTAGTTTTATAAGAGCTTTTGTCACATGGAAGAATGCTTTATGAAATTACCACACAGAGTCTGGTAGCTCTTGTTTTTAAGGCTGATTTTTCAGATGTTGTTTTTTGGTTCTTGCTGCTGATAATCTGCAAGCAACAAAGTTTTGAAATATCCATTGGTGCACTTTGCAAGATTCCTTCTTGAAAGCAGTTCAAATGTATCTTGAAAGGGATCCTATTACATGGCAAATGTGCCTCTTGAACCTCTTTCTCCTTTGGCAATATAACAATTATCCCCTATCCTTAGAAAAAGAATATGATAGCGGAGAAAGACTGCTAGGCTTAGCTAGTCCATCCGTCTTTTCCTTTTTTACCCTTCTCCCATTAGAAGCCCACACTGAGGAAAGTTTTCTCAGCAGATGATCCTTTCCTATTGACCTTTACAGGAGAAATGCAAGACATTTAGGCATCGTATATAAAGCACTTATATTATGTGGTATTTGCCAATCTAGTAATAGCCTTCAAAAAATTTTTTGAAAAGGGCACGGCAAACAGAGACTTTGAAGTTTTGAGGGACATATGTTTTTTTTTTCTTTCACATGTCTCCATCTTCTCTTGTGTAACATAGTCTTCAGTCGCTGAGCAAGAGAGAGCGTGCGTGTGTGTTTTGTCGCTTCATAAAAGCATCATACATTTTATATGTTATATTCCACCGTAAATAGTTCTACATTGTTCATTGTAAATGAGTATATAACTGTTCTGTATTACTCAAATTGTTGTTACCTGTAAACCGCGATTGATTTTCTGGAAATTGCGGTATAGAAATGTTAATAAAATAAATAAGTTCTTCCTTCCAAGAGTATTCTACTGCCACTGTAGGAAAATAAAGAACAATTGGTTTTTTTTGTGCGACAATTATGAACTGTATATCAGAATTCGAGTGAGCAAAATGAGGGTATCGAATGCAGTCATGTCTCTGATGAACTGACACCAAGGAAGAGTATTAGATATGGTTGTGCCTTGTGGAGAATTATTTTGTTCTTTGTTATAAAAATGTCTTTAGGAAAGAAAATTTCCTTTGAGATTGGAGACATTTGAATTGTCACAATGACAAAAACAAACATATTGATGTCCATAATATTTTAGCATTGGAGGTTTAAAAAAAAGACAACAACAAAAAAACAAACAAACCCTCAGGCTTAGGGGCATGTTTAGTTAACCGCATTAGACATTTGCAGCTCATGCGGCTGGAGACGTGCGCAGAAATTCCCCTGCAGATAATGCACTGAAAGTGCAGAGAACGTGGTCGGACAGCATCGTGGATGAAGCTAACGCAGCCCATTGAAGTGGCATTAACTGTACCTGCACTGTCTGCCCACTCTTTGCCCTAATCCCACCCACTCCTACAGATAACATGCTTTCTGCAGATGGCGTAGAAGATCTGCTGCTATTTATCACTACTACTGCTTATGGTTTGTGCAGCGCAGTATAGAGATTTGTAAGAGACAGTCCCTGCTCATAAGAGCTTACAGTTTAGTCAAGACAGACAGCAGAACAAGTGAGGACTAGGATATATCTAAGGGAATGGTAAGGAAACACATAGGAGGTTGAGGAGACTAGGGGGATCAGGGTCAGGATCCAAAGAAAAGAACTGCATTATCTGCAGGTGCCCTGCATGAACTGCTACCACGACCAGATAGTGTGCACTGTCGGCCATGTGGTTTAGTAAACATGCCCCTTATTGTTCTTGTAATAGAAGAAGAAATGCCAGTTATGTATTTCTTGCACATTAAAGCATTTTCTGCACATAAAACATGTTTTACATGAGTAAAGTGGCTCCTCTTAAATGTGCACATACTAGATCATGCATAGATAAGAACGTAAGTGACTCCACACTGGGTCAGACAAGGTCCATCAAGCCCAGTGTCCTGCTTCCAGCAGTGGCCAACCCAGGGCACAAGTACCGGGCAGGTTCCCAAAAAGACACACATGTTCCACAATGCTTGTGATGGAGCAAGCAGTGGATTTCCCCGGTCCTCTTTAATAAGTTTATGGACCTTTCCTCCAGGAAATTTGCCCAAACATTTTTTAAACCCGGCTACACTAACTGCTTTTACTTCATCCTTCGGTAACGAATTCCGGAGTTTGATAACATGTTGATGTTTCCAGGGCTGTAGTTTGGGTGTATCTCGGGTTATGTAGCCCCATGTACACACAATAGAGTACCTGCACAAATTTACACTTCAGCACAAGGGGTAAATGTGTGTGCTGCTGGGGACTATCTTATAAAGGCACATAGTTGTCTAAATTGCCTTTAGAAGATACGCTTGTTTGGACATTACACATCTGTGCTCTTTTATGAAATTACCCAAGAGACCTGTCTGATTTGTGAATGTTCCTCTGGACATGGAATCATTCTGAGGGCAGTTTTTCCAAGGCCTTTACCTGGGCAGTTTGTCCTGGTTGAAAAGTGTTCTCCCTCAAAGCAGCTAAAAATGGATATTCTCAGGATCATGTTTTGGTTGGCGAGGAATATGGTGTGTGTTCATTTAATTTTCACTGGTTTACCCCTGCAGAAATATCAGGTGCATTTGGGCATATATATTTATAGCTAATTTTTAAAGGATTTGGTTTTAATTTCTCAACTTTACAATCTCATGCTATACATCAGGGGTCTCCTATTCTGGTCCTGGAGGGCCTCAAACCAGTCAGGTTTTCAGGATGTCCCTAACGAATATGCATGAGATATATTAGCATGCATTGCCTCCATTGTATTCAAATGTATCTCATGCATATTCATTAGGGAAATCCTGAAAACCTGACTGGTTTGTGGCCCTCCAGGACCAGAATTGGAGACCCCTCCTGTACATGATAGAAGTTTTCTAAAGGATATCAAGCAAAGCTGAGGTGCTGTTAATAGGGGACCTAACTCTTCCAGATGTAAATTGGACCATATTGTTTGGTAGATGAAGTGGAAATAGAGGATACTTGAATTTTTGCACAGGAGGAACCAATTCATGGAGAGATGATAATAGACTTAGTACTGACAAATGGTGACAGTATCACTGGAGTATGTGCCGTGTGCCTGGAATTGACTACCTGAGTCAGTAGGATAGGCTCCATCTCTGGTCCAATTCAGATCCAGAATACAAATTCCTTTTTGAGGCTGCCTCTGGATCCTGATCCCCCCCCCCCACCCCCATGTTCTCCTGTCTACACCCTTGTGAATTTTAATCATTTCCTTCAAGAATTGCCCTAGTCCCCTGTTGGTTCTGTTTGTCTTAAACAGATTATAAGCTCTGTGGGGCAGGGTCTGTCTTTTATATGTGTGTGTACTGCGCTGCGTATGCCTAGTAATGCTACAGAAAGAAAAGATAAGTACTAGTAATTCAGGTGATCATCGTACTGTGTAGTTCGATATAATACTGCAACAAGGGCCCTAGAGTTCAAAAGGACTAACTTCAAGAAAATGAAAAAAATATATATAAAAGAAGCCTTAATTGCAATAAGGGATCTCAAAGTTACAGAGGAACTGTGGCCACCAGTAAAGACTTTGAAGTGGCAACAAATTGGTGTGCCAGGATAGTTAGCAAGGAGAAGAGAAGGAAAAGACCACTATGGTTTAGTAAGGAAGTAGATGAAATATTGAGAACAAAAGAAATAGCATTTAGGAAATAGAAACATCCAGAAGGAGGTGGATAGGCAAAGCGACAAGGAGAAATAAAGAAAAGACAATAAGGCTGGCTAAAGTTTGAGCAAAGGGGGAGTATCTTGCACAGTTGGAAAGGGCAGGGCTAAAACCTTGTTTAGATATACAGTATGTAAGTGAAACGAGTTAGACCAAATGGGTAAAAAATAAGAATGAAACAAGTATGTGGGATTAGTGACAAGGAGGATTGGAAGGAAGCAACTCCTTTGAGCAAATACTTTTGTTCAATATTTACTACAGAAGGGTGAGAGTGATGGGTTGTGGGATGTATATTCAGGATGCCAGCACTGTTGAAGATAAACATGGCCATGGGACCTGATATGGTTTATGCTAGAATATTGAAAGAGTTGAAGGAGGTGCTGACTGCACGTCTCGCAACATTGTTCAACCTATTCTTGAAACAAGAGAAGTTCTAAGAGACTGGAGATGATCCTGGAAGGGCATGAGCTACGTTATCAATAAAGAAAATAATATAAACAAGGAGGAAGCAAAACGCTCAAGACATGTTAGTAGGTAAAGTAATGAAAGCACTACTAAGGGATAGAATAATGCAGTGCCTTGAGGTTAGGTGGTTACAGGATCATAGACAACATGGTTTCACCAGGGGAAAATACTGTCAAAATACCATATTTTCACGCATATATCTCACACGTTTATAGCTTTATTGCATTCAACCTGCCCCCTCCCCTGTGTGTTATATCTGTCAGTGCGCTATAATAAGTAATTATGAACACAAAAGAGACTCTGAGTTGTTTTTAATTTCTATTTAACTTCCTTAATTCTGAACTGCTGAATTTCAATGAGACTAAATTAGACTATGCCAATTCTACTATTACTAATCATTTATATAGTCCTACAAGGCATACGCAGGGCTGTACAAACATAGAGACAGTCCCTGCTCATAAGAGTTTACAGTCTAATTAAGACAAGACAAAGGATAAGAATAAAGGGAAAAGGAAGGTAAGGAGACATAAGTCAAAAAAGGGGTCAGGATCCCAAAGCAGCTTTAGAGGTGAGCCTTTAACATGTACTTGAAAAGGGATTGAGATGAAGCCTGACATACAGACTTGGGGAGTTTGTTCCAGGCATAAGGCGCAGCAAGGTGAAAGGACCGAAGTCTGGAGATGGCAGTGGAAGAAAAGGGCAAAGAGAAAAGCAAGCCAGAAGAAGAGTGGAGCTCACGAGGAGGGGTGTAGGGAGAGAGAGGAAAGGAAAGGTAGAAAGGAGCAGAAGAGTGAATGCACTTTATAAGTCAGAAGGAGAAGCTTGAATATGGAAATGGAAGGGAAGCTAATGAAATGATTTCAGAAGAGGTGTTATGTGAGAATATTGAGTCTGGTGAAAAATTAGTCATGCAGCAGAATTCTGAACAGATTGAAGGGCAGAAAAGTGGCTAAGAGAGAGACCAGTAAGAAGGAGATTCAATTCTCCAGGAACAAGCAGGAAGTCAGTCCTCACATATGGGTGACGTCGACAGAGCCCCATGCGGAGCAAATCCCCAGCTTTCGAAGAAATCCTTTGGGACTGCATCACGCATTCGCGGTCCCCTTCCCACCCAAGGGTGCCATCTTGCTCAGTCTCCTTTTGTCCGCGGAGCCCAACGGACGTCGTCCTAGTTTTCCCTGGAAAAAGTTGATAAAAAGTTGGAAAATTCTTTTCCTGCTAGCCGGTTCGAAACTGGTTCCTCTTCCCACCTCCGGCTCGGTACACCGGTATCGAGCCCGGCCTATTTTTCGTTTTTTTTTCCTTAGTGACTAGCGTTCGCGTGCTTTTTTCTTTTAGCTGGCAGCCCAGTCCTTTGACCTTGCAGGGGCCCTTTTTCCCCCGATGAGTGCCAGCGGGTTTAAAAACTGTGATCGGTGCACAAAGCTAATGTCTCTCACTGACACACACGACTGCTGCCTCAAATGCCTCTGGCCCAACCATGACCCCATGGTCTGTGGCCCATGCGAAAGGATGTCTTTGAAGTACTTGAGGAGCAGGCAGCAGCAACATGACAGGATTTTCCCCGAGTCCACAACCGCCCAGACCCAGACCTCATCAGAGGCCTCGACCTCTCGGGAGCTGTCTGATCCCAAGTAGTGTCGGGTGTCCTCTGAAAGGGGGGTTTTCCTCGCGGGAACACCGAAGAAGAAATCCGTGAGGGCGGTGTCGTCTGTGAGCTCCAAACGGCCTGGTCCCTTGCGGGCTCGGTCGCAGAGCCTGGCTCACCGCCCCGGATCCTTGGAGTCAGAGAGGCCTGCCAAACTCCCTCATAAGGACCCGGAGACACTGAGGAAGGTAAGCAGTCCTCATCGTTGACTCTCCCCAGGAGAGCTGGCGTCGGGCCCGACGGCATCTGGACCCGAGCTGGGGGCTGCTGAGCCTCCTGAGCTCGGTCTCAGGTTGGCGGCCTTGGAGCGCAGCGTGTCTGCCTTCATGGACCAGCAGCGGGTGCTGATGGCCGGTCTAACATGTCCGTCCGCCCTGACCACCAGGACTTCAACATCCAAGTTGACCCCGGAGGCCGAGCCGATCCTCGAGTCGATAAGGTCTTGAGTTGATGCTCGGCTGAGGTCCCCCTCGACCTCCCGTTCGGGACCAAGGTCGTCGACACTGCTTCCCTCGGCGTCGGGGTGGTTGAGACCGAAGCCCTTGAGGCCATAGCCGATCGACGACTCCTCGGAGTCTGGTTGGGAGACGGAGGATGAGGAGTCCCCAGGCACCCACCGTACTAAGTACGTCCTGTCAGACTCCCCGGGATCTGAACCTTGGAGACGGTCACCCCCGGAGGACACCTGGTTCTTGGACTTCGTCTGGGACATGGCAAAGGCTTTGTCATTCCCGGCGGATTCCGAGGAGGAACCTTGAGCTGAGGAGCTCGAGGTCCTCCAGTATGACTTTCCTCCAAAGGAAGCCCTTACTGTACCGGTGCCCCCATTCTGGAACAGCTGATGCTCCGCATGTGGGAGACACCGTCCTCGATGCTGGTGCTCAGCAGGCAAATCGATTCCATCTATCAAGTTCGCAAGAGCCCTGGATTCCAAAAGGCACAGCTGTCGCACAACTCCATGGTTGTGGAATCGGCCATGCGCTGGCTCAAGAGCCAGAAGAGACACTCCTCAGTGCCTCCTGGCTGGGAGGGCCGCAGCATGGATACTCAAGGCAGAAAGTTACACCAGGGGCCGATGCTGGCATGCTGAATCCAGATGTACCAGCTGTACATGGGCATATACTTGCGAGACCTGGCAAAGGAGATTGCTGGGCTCTCGGCTGGGTTCTCCGAGGGGCCTTTGCAGTGCTTCCAGGTTTTGTCCACGGGGATCTGAGAGTGCTCGAAGTTCATGACTCGAGCAGCCTATAACGGCTTCGAAGCTTCGGCCCGGGTAGCCTTGAGGGGGCTTTTGACTCCCAGTGCATAGTCTCTCTTCCGAAAGACACAAGGCCCTGCACAGGAGGAAGGCTGACCCTGTATTCCCACAGGTGGCCAGCTATTACTACAGACACCTGGGTTCTCCAGATAGTCCAAATGGGCTATCGGTTACATCTCAAACAGGTGCCTCCCTCTTACTTTCCAGGGGAGCCTCTCAGACTCCCTCGTCACAGGGACCTCCTCTTGCAGGAATTAACAGGTCTTCTCACGGATCAGGCGGTAGAACCCATGCCTCACCACCTACAGGGCACAGGCTTCTACTCCAGGTACTTTCTGATACCAAAGAGAACTGGAGGCCTAAAACCTATCCTCGACCTGTGAAATCTGAACAAGTTCCTGATGAGGGAAAAGTTCAAGATGCTTTCCCTTGGAATATTGCTGCCTTACCTCCGCCAGGAGACTGGCTATGCTCCTTAGATCTCAAAGATGCGTATACACACATCTTGATTCATCCAGACCACAGACAATATCTAAGATTTGTAGTGGGAGGAAACCATTTTCAGTACAAAGTGTTGCCCTTTGGCCTAGCCTCGGCACCCAGGGTATTCACAAAGTGCCTTGTGCTGGTGGCGGCCTTTCTAAGGACTCAAGGGGTCTTCGTATTCCCCTACTTGGACGACTGGCTCATCAGAGCCCAGTCAGCTCTAAAAGCCCAACAGGCCATGTCCCGCACTATCCGGTTGCTTCAGCACCTGGGCTTTGTGATCAACTACACAAAGTCCACTCTGGTTCCCTCTCAGGGACTGGAGTTCATAGTGGCAAGGTTAGACACCCTTCAAGCAAGGGCTTATCTGCCACAGGAAAGGGCTCAAAGATTGGTAGCCCTAGTGCTGCAGCAAGTGAGTCGCAGATCCTGCTTCTCAGCAAGACACTTTCTGCGCCTTCTTGGTCACATGGCCTCCACAGTGCATGTGACATCCAATGCTCGACTCCACATGAGAACAGCTCAGTGGTGCCTCAGGGACCAGTGAACACAAGCCACAGGCAAACTCAGAGGCAACATCAAGGTGTCCCATCGCCTAAGACAGTCTTTGACATGGTGGCTTCAACCTCACAACCTTCTGGATGGAGTGCCTTTTCAGTCCCCCACGCACTCAAGGGTGCTGACTACGGATGCATCCCTGCTGGGATGGGGTGCTCATTGCCAACAGGTCTGCATGCAAGGTGTGTGGTCTCCATGGGAGAGTACACAACAAATCAATCTCCTAGAGCTTTGGGCGATCCGCCTAGCTCTTTCAGACCTTCTGCCAAACCCTGGCTCATCAATCTGTCTTGATTCAGACAGATAACCAAGTAGCGATGTTCTATGTGAACAAACGGGGGGGGGGGGGGGGGCACAGGCTCTCGCATCCTGTGTCAGGAAACCCTGGACCTATGCTCCTTTGCAGTCAGGGTATGTTCCTCAAAGCGGTTTACTTACCAAGTCAGGAGAACTTCCTAGCAGACGAGCTCAGCAGAATTCTCCAGCCGCACGAATGGCAACTGGATCACAGCGTAGCCCAACAACTCTTCCAGTGTTAGGGGCGACCATCCATAGATTTGTTTGTGAGCCCTCAAAATCACCAGTTGCCCTGCTTCTGTTCCAGACAGCTGCACCCACACAGGGTGGCTGCAGATGCTTTCCTAATATCGTGGTCTGTGGGCCTCCTATATGCGTTTCCTCCCACGCCACTAGTAGCTCTGACCTTATTCAAGATCCTTCAGGACAAGGCCTTGGCCATCCTGGTAGCTCCCAGGTGGCCAAGACAGCCTTGGTTTCCACTCCTCCTGCAGCTTGCGGAGGAGACTCCAGTTCCTCTGGGATTTTCGCCCAATCTCCTGTCACAGGACGGGACTCACTCCTGCATCCCAACCTCAGGTCCCTCAACCTGATGGCATGGCTGCTGAAAGGGTGGTCCTTGCACCACTTCTCCTCCCAAAAAAGATAGAGGATGTGCTGCTAGCCTCTAGAACTTTTTCTGTGAAAATCACTCCAATGTAACTCTATATAGCAGGATATATAGGGGGGTGATACCTTTAATCGTTATACTAGATATTTCAATGAAACCAATGAACCGTCTCAGACCAGTTGGCAGCCGTAATGCTGGGAAAGAAAAATTCACATTCACCAGCGGCGCCGATAGCATCAATGACTTGGTTCGTGGTATTTTTCTTTAGTTATTAACACCCTCTCTCTAGTGTTTGAAAATTATGCTTTTAAACACATACAAACAGTCTCTTGTGAAAACATGTACTTAACTTCTCAATTTTTGTATTTCAGTAAAACCTTGAACTTGATGGTTTTCAGAAACCTTTAACTTGCCAGATAGAGTTACATTGGAGTGATTTTCACAGAAAAAGTATAGTATATTGTTCCACAAGAAAGACCCCATATTTCTTTGTAAGCTAGCCTCTAGAAGGCAATCGACTAGGAGAACCTATGCATTTAAGTGGCATAGGTTTGAGGTATGGTGTACTCATCAGAGTGAGAACCCATTCTCCTGCCAGTTGGGGATGGTGCTGCAGTACCTGCTTCACCTTTCCGATTTGGGCCTCAAGTCAAACTCGGTCCGAGTTCACCTCAGTGCTTTATCAGCACATCACTCTCCAGTGGAAGGGCAACCTCTCTCTGTACACACTTTAGTGTCCAGGTTCCTGAGAGGTCTGCTTCTGTTGAAACCCCCGGTTCGCCCCCTGAATGGGATCTAAATGTGGTCTTGCAGCAGCTTACTCGCCCACCTTTTGAGCCGATGGCCTCTTGCCATCTGCACTTCCTTTCTTGGAAGACGCTTTTCTTGGTGGCACTCACATCGGCTAGACGAGTGAATGAGCTGCAAGCTCTGGTATCCGATAGACCGTTCACACGGTTCTATAAGAACAGGGTGGTGCTTCGCATGCACCCTAAGTTCTTGCCGAAAGTGGTCTCCTCTTTCCACCTCAACCAGGATGTGGTCCTTCCGACCTTCTTTCCCAGGCCCCATGCCAGTCAGACAGAAGCAGTTCTGCATATCCTGGACTGTAAGAGGGTGCTGACCTTCTACTTGGAGCGTACATGGGGACATCGAAGAGCTCCTCAGCTCTTCGTCTCTTATGACCCCATTAAGCTGGGGATGCTTGTCTCCAAGCATACATTGTCCACCTGGGCGGCGGATTGCATCACCTGGGCATACAGGGTGGCCGATCTCCCGTTGCAGGGTCGAGTCACGGCCCACCGGGTCAGGGCTAAGGCCGCTTCAGTGGCTCACTTCCGCTCTGTTCCGCTGGCAGACATCTGCCAGGCCGCAACCTGGTCTTCAAACCAGACTTTTGCAGCCCATTACTGCCTGGATAGGGAGTCCCAATGGGACAGTGCTTTAGGCCAGGCTGTACTCCGTAATCTGTTCGAGGTTTAGGCAACGCCTACCCTCCGACCCTTTGGTGTCAGGCTACCAGAGTGTTATGTTCTCGGTTGAACTCCTATCATGGCTGCTGCGGCTCTTCTAGAGGGAGCCTATTTTTCAGTTATGGGTTCTCGGTAGCCTATAGCTAGGGAGTCCCATATGTGAGGACTGACTTCCTGCTTCTTCCTGGAGAAAGAGTAGTTACTCACCTGTAACAGGTGTTCTCCAGGGACAGCAGGAATCAGTTCTCATGACCCTCCTTCCTCCCCTGGAGTTGCAGTCCTATCATTAATTTTTGTTCTTTTGCCATCTTTTTAGCTATGTCATTTGACTGAGCAAGATGGCACCTTTGGGCGGGAAGGGGCCCGCGCATGTGTGATGCCGTCCCAAAGGCTTTCTTCGAAAGCTGGGGATTTGCTCCGCATGGGACTCTGTCGACGTCACCCATATGTGTGAGGACTGATTCCTGCTGTCCCTGGAGAACACCTGTTACAGGTGAGTAACTACGCTTTACGTCCCGTCTCGACTGTTGCAGAGTGGATAAGTGTTTTAGTAGTGTGTTCAGAAAGGAAGGGGTGAAGTTTGTTAATGTTATAGAGAAAGAAACAACAGGTTTTAGCTATCTGCTCGATATGTGAGAAGGAATGGGAAGAGTCCAAGATGACCCCAAGGTTGCAGGCTGAAGAAACAGGAAGAAGAGTGTTATCCACAGAGATAGAGGAATGGGGGAGGAAGATTTATGGGGAAAATAAGAAGTTCAGTTTTGGCCATGTTTAATTTCAAACAGCGGTGAAACATGCAGGTGGTGATGTCAGACAGGCAGGTGGAGATGTGAGACTGGAGTGTCAAAGAGATATCAGGTGTAGAAAGAAGAATCTGAGAATAAAAATAATACTGAAATCCATGGGAGGAGGGACTGGGTGAAGAGAGAAAAGAAGAGGGCTGAGAACAGTTCCCTGGGGTACACCAACTGAGAGTGGGCTAGCAGTAGAGGAGGAACCACCAGAACAAACACTGAAAGAGTGATGGGAGAGATAAGAAGAGAACCAGGACAGGGTAGAGTCCCTAAAACCAAGAGGACAATAGTGGTCAGCGGTGTAAAAACAAAACAAAACAGAAAAGGTCAAAAAGGATGAGGACAGAATAAAGGCCTTTGGATTTAGCCAGGAATAAGTCACTGGAGACTTTGCAAGTGCCATCTCGGTAGAATGAAAGGGACGAAAGCCAGGTTGAAGTGGATCCAACAGAGCTTCAGAGGAAAGAAATTCAAGACAACAACTTTGGACTGCATGCTCAAGAATTTTAGAAATGAAGAGAAGAAGGGAGATTGGTCGATAATTAGAACAACTAGGGTTAAGAGAAGGTTTCTTAAGGAGAGGTGTGACCACAGCATGCTTGAAGGCTGAAGGGACAGTGGCATTTGAGAGCAAGAAGTTAAGAATATGTGAGATGGAAGGGATGATATAAGTGGAAATGGAACTGAGGAGATGGGTGGGGATAGGATCAGAAAAGCAAGCAGTAAGTTTAGAGGAGGAAAGTAGATGAGAGGTTTCCTCATCAGAGAACTTGGAGAAGGAAGAAAAGGTAGCAGAGATTGGGGGGAAGAGGGGATGAAGCTGATTTAGTGCTGAATTGAGGAATGATCTTGTGGATTTTGTCATGGAAATAGCTAAAGTTTGGGCAGAAAGAGAAAGAGGGTTCGGAGGGGGAGGTGCCTTGAGGTGAGAGTTAAGATTTGAGAAGAGATGGTGAGGATCAGTGGTACGAGTTAGTCAGATGGACATAGTAGTTTTACTTGGCAAGAGCTAAGGCTGCTTAGAAGGAGATAAGCATGAATTTGAAATGAAGAAAGTCAGAAAGGCGCGAGATTTGAGCCAAATGCACTCAGCTGAGCAGGCACAGAAGCATAGATAGCGGGTAGTTGAAGATAACCAGGGCTGAGGTGATCTGCATCTTACAGGACGTGGAATAGGTGAAGCTAACAGTATCTAGAGCAGAAGAGAGGTCAGTATTATAGGAAACTATAGCCTCATCAACAGATTTAGACAACAAGGAGGACAAAAGAGATGATGAGACAATAATAGAGAGAGCCAAAGGGTCAATAGCATGAAGATGCCTAAAAAGGTAGGAAGTGCAAGAGTGAGGTGGGGAGTGATGAAGAGTGAAAGTTAGGAGGTGATGATCAGATGGGGAAGAACTGAGGTACAGAAATTGGAGGGTAGTTTGTTACAGAAGAAAACCAAGTCAAGGCAGTGACCGTGCTGATGAGTGGGAGCAGAAAAGCAAAGTTGGAGGTTGAATGAGGAGGTAAGGGAAAGGAGTTTAGAAGCATAGGGATCAGAAGGGTTATCGACATGAATATTAAAATCACCAAGAATAAGGGAAGGGGAAGAAGAATCAAGAAATAGGGAAAGCCAGAGTCAAAGTCAGAGAAAACGGTAAAAGTAGATTTATCAGGAGGTCTATAGATAACAGCTATACGGAGAGATAAGGGATTAAAAAAGCTGATGGAATGGACTTCAAAAGAGGAAAATTAGTGAGATGGAGGGCCTGGAATTGACAGGAAGGAGAAAGCAAAAACCCAACACCATCACCCCAGCCAATGGTACGAGGAGTATGGGAAAATTGGTAGCCGCCATGACAGAGGGCGGCAACTGAAGAAGAGTCATGAGAGTGTAGCCAGATTTCAGTGAGAGCTAAAATATGGAAAGAGTTAGAAGTGAAGAGATTATAAGTAAATGGAAGTTTGTGCATTATGGAATTCTCATTCTATATCCAAGAGAAAGGGAGAGAAGAGGGAGAAAGGACAGGTATATGGACGAGATTAGTGTGGTAGAGGAGTGGGAGTGAGAGAATAATCTAGGGGGGCCAGGGTTAGGATTAATGTCACCACAGGAAAGAAGGAAGAGAGTGCGAGGCAGAGAGGAGACAGAAGGGTGGAAATGAGGATGAGGGTTTTTATTTTTGTTAAAGAGAGAGGTGAGAGGGATGAATGAGAAGAAGAAAAAAGTAAAGCTTGAGAGCTGAGGAGAGGGAGAAGGAAAAGGTAGAGAGAGGAGCTGTTTGCATCTGTCCCCATACAAAAGAAAGTCAGTATCTGTGGGAGCAGAAGCAAACAGCCCCATGATGCCAGAGTTTGAAGGTACTTTAGGCAATAATCTCAATATAAGAGGAGAAGTAAATGAATCCCAGTCATCAAGGATATTCAGTCATATAGCTTCAACATTTATCCACTATTTTAAAGAAAACCATACAGCTGACAACAAACACAGAAAAATCTTCAGATGTTCACTTTAGGACTATACTGAAGGAAGAAGCCTCCAATCAACCGGTCCCAACCTTCTCATTCATTGGTCTCATTTGTGTAACCAACCAACCAACTCGCCAAACACCAACAATTCTTAGTGAACAAAATTCTAAAACACTGAGCTGAATCTTAGGATAACATCACAGCCTGAAACATGATGTCATGTCAGGTTATCTGGAGCCTTGCATCAGGGGAAACCTTACACATGACAAACTACCATAGCTTAACAATCAGCTATTTTTGGCGTCAGGGTGTATAGAGATATCCTTAACAAGGAAGTAGACACCTGCAACTGATACATTCAAATACAAAATAACTAAACAACCAATAACATGATTGTCCACTTAAACAATAAGTAGACAATTAGGCAACAGCTAGAGAGGTTCACTCTATTTCACTGTTGAGCCCTTGAGGCTCCAGTGAGCTCAGACGATAAATCCACCTTTGTTCTAAAAAAACGAATCTACATAAGAAATCACCTCCTTGCCAATCGCTAACAACCTGTTCAATCACTCTCCAGCTAAATTGTGAAAGCCTCATGTTTACATTTGGAAAAACGAGAAACCATTGAAGCTGATAATGTACCATTGGAAATCCTGCTAAAAACGGGTTGAGTCATCGAACCTACATATAATTTAGAACATGGACAAATAATAATATAATATAACATTACATGATATACAAAATATTGTAAAACATGAAGCATATTGCTCGTGCATGGTCGGGTGAAACCACTGTGATCTGGCTGTCGTATTGGTACACTACAGACAATGACCACTGCCCACATGAGTCCTTTCAACAGGCAACAGAGTTCTAACCTGAAATAGTTGTTAAATGTTCTTACCCATTTATAGGAAACAAGGGCCAACTCTGATGTGCTATCTAATGCCTGCAGGGTGTGCCAGTGCTGTTTGATCAAACCAAACCAACTATGCCAGGGGCCATGTGAGAGTAAGGCAGGACATAAACCAATCGTTCTTCAGAAGACTGGTTAGAATTCACTGGTAATAACAACCAGTCATGATGAGCATATTTGGCTCTTTTAAACGTCTGTGTAATGTCAGATAAAGGATACCCAATTACCAACAGCCATTGTCGAAAATCTTTGTCCAAAAAATCATCAGATGAAGAACAAATTCATCGCAATCGCAAGTGCAAGAACAGCCCAATAGGTAGGCTTTCCTTAAAGTGCCTAGGATGATTGCTCTGAAACCTCAACAATGTGTTTCCCTCAACACTTTTACAATTATAAAGAAGTAGGTAATTTACCAGCATTGACTGATACAAGAACATCTAAAAATTCAATTGTGCTATCAGAATATTTCATGGAAAATTTCAAAAATTGATTTTGTTCATTAAACCTACTGGCATATTCATGTAACTGATAGAAAGAACCATACCAGATCATAAAAATATTATCCAGGAAATGCTTCCATGGACCAATAAGTGATAAATATACAGAAGAATAAATGTTTAAATCTTCAAAATGGGCCATATAAAGAGTAACCAATGAAGGGGCCACAGATGCCCCAATGGCAGTACCTTGATACGAGATAGAATAGACCATCATCATAAAAATAGTTACGGGTCAACACCATCTCAAGCAACTGCATTAGAAATGCAACAGTGACCCGATGAAATACTTGTGATACTTCCAATTCATGTTTAACAATGTCAAGAATCTCATTTTGAGAAATAATAGTATCTAGGGATTATACATTGAAAGTGACTAACCAGATATCTTAATTAAATAAATTAACAATCGCAAAAAATGGGAGATGTCCTTAATAAATACCCGAACCTGCATAGCAATCAGATTTAGAAACAAATCAACAAATTTAGACAATGGCTCACGTATGGGGTTTCTAAGGGAGACAATTGGTCTATCAGGAAGGTGGGATATATTTTTATGAACTTTGGGCAACATGTATATGTAATGAGTACTAGGATGTTCACCAGAAAAGATGTTTCTCGAGGAGTAATAATGTTAACTGTTACTTCATGAACAATTTTAATAATAGACTCAGAAATGTTATTTAAAGGATCTCCAGATAACCTTGCGTAAAATGTTTGCTTAGATAATTGTGAGATAACCTCAACATGATATTGAGTCACCGATTGAACAACAATGCTACCACCTTTGTCAGCTCTATGAATGACTAATGATGTATCCTGTTGCAAAGCCTTTAATGCATCCCATTCCCCTTTAGCCAAACTGGACCTCCCCTTACTATTAGTGGACATCTAACTCACCCAGATCTTTTAAAATTAAATCATGACAGATTACAATAGCTGGTGGGATAGGATTCAGTGGAGACCAAGTAGATTGAAATTGAACCAGATCTTCAGATTTATAATTATTGCTATGAAAGTAACCACACAAATGTAACTTGCAGATAAACGCATGTATAGCCACTCAGGTAGCAATGGGATCAGAAGAAATTTTCAAACAAAATTAAGTCCATGATTAAGCTTGCCTATTGAGCAGTTCTTGCACTTGCGACTAATTTGTTCTTCGTTTGATGATTTTTTTGGACAAAGCTAATGATCTTCAACGACCGGTTGTTGGTAGGAGGGTATCCTTTATCTGCCATTACATGGATGTTTAAAAGAGCCAAATATGCTCATTGTGATTGATTGGTTATTACCAGAGAATTCTAACTAATCTTCTGAAGAATGATTGGTTTGGTCCTCTGCCTTATTCTCACATGGCCCCTTGCATAGCTGGTTTGATCAAACAGCACGGGCACATCCTGCAGGTACATGGAACTGACTGCTTGTTTTGCCTATAAACAAAGATGTAGGGATATTACTCATGACTGAAGTGGTATTTAAAGGTGATACTGCGGAAGAATTGAAAGAAATATTGATACACTGGGAAAATGTATTACAACTATTTGATAAACTGAAGAGTTGAAAATCACCTGGACCGGATGGTATACATTAACAACTATTTGAGGTGAGAACTCCGTTGCCTGCTTAAGGGGACCCATGTGGTCTGTGGTCATTGTCTGTGGTGTTACAGTACAATAGCCAGATAACAGTAGTTTCACCCGACCAAGCATGAGCAATATGGCTCGCGCTTTACAACATTTTGTATCTCATGTAATGTTTACATTATTTGTCCATGTTCTAAATTCTATGTAGGTTGAACAACCTGACCTGTTCGCAAGTGCTTGAGCGAACATTTTTGCAGGATTTCCAATGGCACATTATCTGCTTTGATAGTTTTCTTGTTTTTTAGCTGGAGAATGATTGACCAGATTGTTAGTGATTGCGAGGAACTGATGCCTTACGTAGATTGAGTTATTTAGAACAAATGTAGATATATTGCCTGAGCTCGTTGGAGCCTCAAGGGCTCAACAGTGAAAGAGTGAACCTCTCTAGCTGTTGCCTAATTGTCTACTTATTGTTTAAGTGGACAATCATTTGGTTGTTTAGTTATTTTGTATTTGAATATAACACTTGCAGGGGTCTACTTCCTTATATAAGAACATAAGATATGCTATACTGGATCAGACCAAGGTCCATCAAGCCCAGTATCCTGTTTCCAACAGTAGCCAATTCAGGTCACAAGTACCTAGCAGATTCCCAAAAAGAGACAGGTTCTACAATGCTCGTATTGGGACAAGCAGAGGATTTCCCAGGTCCTCTTTAATAATGGTTTTTAGATCTTTCCTCCAGGAACTTGTGCAAATGTTTTTTAAACCCAGCTACACTAACAGCTTTTACTACATCCTCCTGTAACAAATTCCAAAGTTTGTTTACTGTTGAGTGAAAAAATATTTTCTATTAGTCTTAAATAGGTTACACACTGTAGCTTCACTACATGTCCCCTAGTCTTTCTACTTTTTGATGACATAAACAATCGATCTATGTTTTCCCGTTTCACTCCATTCATTAATTTATAGACCTCTGTTGTATCTCCCCTCAGCTGTCTCTTTTCCAAGTTGAGTCCTAACCTCATAGGGCTATCCTTCTATCATCTTTACCATTTTGATGGCTTTTTTCTGTACTGTTTCTAATTCAGCTATATGCTTTTTAAATACGGCGACCAGAATTGCACACAATATTCAAGGTGCGGTCTCATCATGGAATGATAGAGGCATTATACTATCCTTTGTTTTATTCTCCATTCCTTTCCTTATGATTCTTTGCATGCTATTTGCTGCCTTGGTGGCCGCCGCTGCACACTGGACGGAGGGTTTCAATGTGTTATCCATGATGATGCCTAAATCTTTTTCCTAGGTGTTAATTCCTAATGTGAAACTTTGTATCATTAACCATAGTTTGGGTTGTTGCACTTGTCCACATTAAATTTAGTTTCCCCTAGAACCCTTTTTAAAAATTGACATTACATTGGCCATCCTCCAATCTTCAGGATTTTAATGATAGTTCATAGATTACTAATTAGCAGGTCTGCAATCTCATATTTCAGTTCTTTCAACACTCTTGAATGTATACCATGCGTTCTGGGTGGTTTGCTACTTTTCAGTTTATCAAATAGTTGTAATACATTTTCCTGGTGTATCAGTATTTCTTTCAATTCTTCCACAGTATCACCTTTAAATACCACTTCAGTCATGAGTAATATCCCTACATCTTCCTCAGTAAAGACCGAAACAAAGAATTCATTCAATCTGTCTGCTGTGGCCTTGTCCCTTCTTAGTCCCCCTTTTACCCCTGTGGAGCTTTCTGGTCTGGAGTCCAGAATGGTGGCTCTGGAGCACAGTTTCTCTGCCTTCATGGACCAGCAGCAGGCGCTGTTATCCACCCCAACCGATTCATCTGCCCCAACCACCAGGCGCTTGACGTCCAAGATGTCCCCAGAGGCCGAACCGATCCTCGACCTCCTTTGGCCTTGAGTCTATCCTCAGCCGAGATCGTGATCTGAGTCTCACTTGACGCGATTGTGGTCATCCCTGGCAAGTTTACCGGGCGCCAGCCGCAGGGCATCGCGGGCCCTGAGGCTCATGGAGCAGCCTTCCTATGAGTCCTCAATGGACTACTCTGTGGGAGATGGAGGATGAGGGGTCCCCTGATACCATCGCCACCACGACGTCCCTTCTGCTCTCCCATCTCGGAGCCTCGGTGGCAGTCCCCGCCCGATGACATGGGCTTCCTGGACTTTGTCAAGGACATGTCTAAGGCCCTGCCATTCCCGATCGAGTCGAAGGAGGGCCTTCATAGAAACATAGAAACATGATGACAGAAAAAGACCACATGGCCTATCTAGTCTGTCCTTCCATAACAACAACTACAACAGTCCACTTTTTACCTTTAGAGATCCTCTGTGTTGGTCCCATGCTTTTTTGAATTCAGTTACTGTCCTCATCTCTACCACCTCCACTGGGAGACTATTCCATGGATCCACTACTCTTTCTGTAAAGAAATATTTCCGCATGTCACTCCTGAATCTATCTCCCTTCACCCTCATCCCATGTCCCCTCGTAGCAGAACTTGCTTTCAATTGAAAGAGGCTCTCTCCCTGAACATTTATGCCACGGAGGTATTTAAACATCTCAATCATATCACCTCTATCCCGCCTTTCCTCTAAGGTGTACATATTAAGATCCTTAAGTCTGTCCTCATATGCTTTATAATGAAGCCCATTAATCATTTTAGTAGCAACCCTCTGCACCGACTCCATCCTGTTCACATCCTTTTGAAGGTGCAGTCTCCAGAATTGCACACCATACTCCAAATGAGGTCGCACCAAAGACTTATACAGAGGCATTATCACCTCCTTTTTTTCTGCTAGCCATTCCTCTCCGTATGCACCCAAGCATCCTTCTAGCTTTTGCCGTCGCCTTTTCTACCTGTTTAGCTACTTTAAGATCATCGGACACAACCACGCCTAGGTCCCGCTCTTCTTTAGTGGACAAAAGTACTTCACTTCCTATACTGTATTGCTCCCTTGGATTGCTGCAGCCCAAATGCATGACCTTACATTTTTTAACATTAAATCCCAGCTGCCAAATTCTAGACCATTCTTCAAGCTTAGCTAGATCCCTCCTCATGTTATCTACACCTTCCTGGGTGTCTACTCTATTGCAGATTTTGGTATCATCTGCCAAGAGGCAAACCTTACCCGACAGCCCTTCCGCTATATCACTAACAAAGATGTTAAAAAGAATCGGACCAAGGACAGATCCCTGGGGCACACCACTGGTAACATCCTTCTCCTCAGAGTGAGCTCCATTTACTTGTACTCTTTGTCGCCTCCCACCCAACCAATTTCTAACCCAAGCAGTAACTTAAGGGTCCATCCCTAGGGTGCTCAGTTTGTTTATAAGTCGCCTGTGAGGAACAGTGTCAAAGGCTTTACTGAAATCTAAATACACCACATCTAGAGCTCTCCCTCGGTCCAACTCCCTGGTCACCCAGTCAAAGAAATCAATCAGATTTGTCTGACAAGACCTGCCTCTGGTGAATCCATGCTGCCTCAGATCCTGTAATCCGCTGGACTCCAGAAACCTCACTATTTTCTCTTTCAGCAGCGTTTCCAATAATTTACTCACCATCGAATTTAAACTAACTGGCCTGTAGTTTTCAACCACATCCTTACTTCCGCTTTTGTGTAAAGGCACCACATGAGCCTCTCTCCAGTCCTTTGGCACCACTCCCGACTCCAACGAGGCATTGAAAAGGTCAGTCAGTGGAGTTGCTAGAACGTCCCCAAGTTCCCTCAGTATTCTAGGGTGTATTCCATCCGGTCCCATCGCTTTGTCTACTTTAAGTTGAGCTAGTTTCTCACGAACACAGTCTTCTGAAAATTGTTCAAGATGTCCCTCGCTTCTGTTCTTATTTGTGGGTGTTTTCTGAGGTCCTGCTCCTGGTTCTTCATCTGTGAACACAGAACAAAAATATTTGTTAAGCAATTCCGCTTTATCCTTATCAGCTTCTACATATTCCCCCCCTGCACCCTTGAGTCTGACAATACCACTTTTACCCTTCCTCTTCTCACTAATATATCTGAAAAACGTCTTATCCCCCCATTGGCTATTTCCTCCTCCTTTTGAATCTTTGCCTTCTTGACTACTTTGCTAGCTTCTCTAAGTTTTTCCAAATACAGATGCCTGTTCTTCCTCTCTCTGTGATCTCTTGTATTTCATGAAGGCCTCCCTCTTTTTCTTCACTTTTTGAGCTACTTCCTTCGAAAACCATAGCGGTCTCCTGTTCCTTTTGCCTTTATTTACCATTTTAACAAAAAGGTTGGTTGCCCTTAAAATACCCCCTTTCAGTTTTGCCCACTGTTTTTCTACATCCCCCAGCTGTTCCCATCCCTCTAACGACTCCCTGCGGTATTGGCCCATCTTCGCAAAGTTAGTCTTCCTAAAGTCTAAGATCCTCACCTTGGAATGGATTCTAACAGTCCTAGTCCTAATACTGAACCACACCATCTGGTGATCACTGGATGCAAAACGATCTCCCACTACAACATCAGAAACACTTTCACCATTGGTAAGCTCCAAGTCCAGTATGGCCCCTTCACGTGTGGGGTTTGTTACCAATTGCCTGAATAGATGATACTGCAGCAGGAATGTGCCAATCAACATCTGGCATATTGAAATCTCCTTCAGGCGGATGTGTTGGAAATTCTCCAGTATGAGGTCACTCCGTGTGAATTGCTCACGATACCCATTCCTCCCATCCTGGAACAGCTCATGCTCCAAATGTGGGAGACACCGGCTTCAATGCCGGTGGTGAGCAAACAGCTTGACTCGATGTATCGAGTCTGCTGGAGGCCAGGCTTCCAGAAGTCACAGCTGCCACTTAACTCCATGGTGGTGGAGTCAGTCATGCGTCGCCTGAAAAGCCAAAAGACGCACTCCTCTGTCCCACCCCCGGCAGGGAGGCCACACCTTGGATGCCCTCGGCAGAAAGTGCTACTAGGGCTCAATGCTCATCTGCTGCATCCATGCCTACCAGCTGTACATGGGCATGTATTTGAGAGACCTGGCGAAGGAACTCGCTAGGTTCTCAGCTGGTCTCTCCGAGAAACCTTTGCAGTGGTTCCAGAACCTGGCCAATGCATTCCGTGAGTGCTTGAAATTCATGTCTCAGGCGGCCTATGACTGGTTCGAGTCAGCGGCCCGGGTAGCCACGGCGGGCATCGGTGCACGCCACCAAGCTTGGCTTCAGTCATCCAACCTCAAGCAGTGGGTTCAGAACAAATTGGTCGACGTCCCATGCGAGGGAGAGAACCTCTTTGGCAAACCCATGACTGACAGTCTGCCAAGCTGGAGACAGAGTTCATGACAAGGACCAAGCTCTCTAAGAAGGTCGCTGCCCCTCCCCGATGGAAGGGCTCGGGTAAAAAGCCCTTTTACCCTAGGAAGGGAGCTGCTTAGAGAAACTACTCACCTTATCAGGCCTCCTCGGCTCCCCAATAGGGTCAGCAGGCCCCAAGGAACATGGGCATGGCCCACATAAGCAGGCCCAGCCAGGGGGGAGCTTTTGACTCCTTGAGCATAGCCTCTCTACCCCATTGAGATCAGCAGCCCACAGGGGGACGTCTGGCCCTCTATGCCCAGAGGTGGATGTCCATCACCACTGATTCCTGGGCACTAAGGGTGGTCAGGGAGGGTTATCTCCTCCATCTAACTTGGATGACACCCCCTTATTTCCCGTGAGAGTTCCTCAGGTCTCCCCTCCACTGGGACCACCTTCTGATGGAGTTGGCAGGTCTTCTCGAGGACAAAGCAGTGGAACCGGTGCCCCACTATCTCAAGGGCAAGGGGTTCTACCCCAGATACGTCCTCATGCCAAAGAGAACAGGGGGCCTAAGGTCCATCCTTGACCTGCGCAACCTCAACAAATTCCTGGTGAAATAGAAGTTCAAGATGCTCTCCCTTGGAACATTGCTGCCATACCTCCAGCAGGGAGACTGGCTATGCTCCTTAGACCTCATGGATGCTTATACTCACATCCTTATCCACCCCTAACACAGACAGTACTTGCAGTTCATAGTGGGGGGCAGTCATTTTCAGTACAGGATGCTCCCCTTCAGCCTAGCCTCTGCCCCAAAGGTTTTCACAAAATGCCTGGTGGTCATGATTGCCTTCCTCCGGCTCCAGGGGGTCTTCGTCTTTCCCTACCTGGATGATTTGCTCATAAAGAGTGGCACAGCCTTAGAGGTGCAGCAGCCCATCGCACACACCATCCAGCTCTTAAAGCACTTGGGGTTTGTCATAAACTACCCCAAGTCTTACTTCCTTCTGACGCAGTGTCTGGAGTTCATTGGGGCAAAGATCGACACTCTCCAGTTCAAGGCTTTCTTGCCCAGGGACTGAGCCGATTGTCTCGGGGCTTTAGCTCAGGACATATGGCGCCATCCCTCAGTGCCCTCTCGGCTTCTCCTGTGCCTCCTCGGGCACATGGCCTCCATGGTCCACGTCACCCCAGATGCTGGCCTCCACATGAGGGCAGCGCAATGGTGTCTCCAGGATCAGTGGTCTCAGGTCATTGGCCGCCTACGGGACAGGGTTTCCGTGAACCGCCATTTGACAGATTCTCTGGTCTGGTGGCAGTTTCCCCAGCATCTCAAGGCGGGCATGCCTTTTCAGACCTCAAGCCCCTCTGGGGTTCTCACCACGGACGCCTCCCTGCTTTGCTGGGGAATCCACTGTGAGGATCTCTGCACTCAGGGCAACTGGTCACTGGACAAGAGCACCCAGCAGATCAGTCTCCTGGAGCTCTGACCCATAACCTAGCCCTGAGGATCTTCTGACACTACCTGCATCACCAGGCAGTTCTGGTCCAGACGGACAACCAGGCGGTGATGTTCTACGTGAACAAACAAGGGGGCACGGGGTCTCGTACCCTTTGTCAGAAGGCTCTATCCCTCTGCTCGTACGCAATCCGACAGGGTATCCTCCTGCGGGCAGTGTAGCTGCCCGGTCAGGACAACAGCTGGCTGACAGGCTCAGCGGTTTTCTCTAGTCGCACGAGTGGCAGCTGGGCTCCAGGGTAGCCTGTCGGTTTTTCTGGCTCTGGGCAGAATCCATGATGGACCTGTTCGCCAGCCCGGACAACTTTCAATTGCTCTGCTTCTGCTCCTGGCAGGCTCACCCTTCCAAGGTGTCAGCAGGCGCATTCCTGGTTTCATGGGCGGGAGGCCTCATGTACTCCTTCCCTCCTACCCTGCCGATCGCCAAGACCTTGTTCAGGACCCTCCACGACAGGGCCTCTCTCATCCTGATAGCACTTCGGTGGCCCAGACAGCCATGGTTCCCGCTACTTCTACGGTTGATGGACACCCCCATCCCCTTGCGGACCATACCGGGACTCCTTTCTCAGGAGGAGGGCTCTCTCGTGCACCCTAATCTGGGGTCCCTGTCGCTGACAGTGTGGCAGCTGAGAGGGTGACTCTCGCCCCCTTCAACCTTCCGGTTGAGGTGGAGGATATCCTGCTGGCCTTTCGCAAAGGCCTCTACTAGGAGGGCATACGCCCTCAAGTGGCGCAGGTTCTCTGTTAGGGTCAGCCCCATGATCAGCGCACCATTCTCCTATCCGGTAGCTCTGGTGTTACAGTACCTTCGCCACCTCTCTGTCTGGGCTCAAGTCGAGCTCCTTCTGGGTGCACCTCAGTGCCTTAGCGGCGCACCACCAACCAGGTGGATGGTAAGCCCCTCTTGGTCCAGTTGGTGGTGACCCATTTTCTTCGGAGCCTGCTCTTATCAAAACCCCCAGTTTGCCCTCTGGCAACCGAATGGGACCTCAACGTGGTGTTGGGGAAGCTCACTCGCCTGCCCTTCAAACCTCTGCCTACCTGCCACCTCCGCTACCTCTCTTGGAAGGTGGCTTTCCTGGTTGTGCTTACCTCCGCTCGCAGAGTTAGCGAGCTCCAGGCCCTTGTGGCGGAGGCGTCCTATGCCAGGTTCTACAAGAACAGAGTGGTGCTTCGCACACACCCCCAATTCCTGCCAAAGGTGGTGTCGCCCTTCCATCTCAACCAGGAAGTGGTGCTCCCTACCTTCTTTTCAAGACCTCAGTTCAGTCGGGCAGAGACGGTCCTTCACCCCTTTGACTGTAAGAGGGCTTTGTCCTTCTATATCCAACACACTCATGGCCACTGCAAAGCTGCTCAGCTTTTCATCTCCTACGACCCCAATAGGCTGGGGGAGGCGATGACCAATCGTACGCTGTCTAGATGGATGGTGGATTGTATCGCTCTTGCTTATGAGCAGATGAGGCTCCCGCCGGAAGGCTGTGTCATGGCGCACCGTGTCAGGGCTATGACACCCTTGTTGGCAAACTTGCGCTCTGTCCCGATGGTGGACATCTGCCGGGCCACTACCTGGTCTTCAGTCCCTACTTTCGCAACCTGTTACTCCCTGGCAAATGCCGGATTGCCTAACTTCTTTGGAACAATAGAAATGTTAGTTTATTAAAAACTTGATATACTGCCAACTCATGTAACAGCGTGGCTGCTAACTAAGCCACTAGCTCCGCTTAGTAAACAGACCCCTTTGTATATCTATCTTTTTGTGGCTTTCATTTCTAGAAATGCATATGTTAAGTGCTATTGAGTCTCTTGACTCCTGGCAATCCTATGGATAGTTGTCCATGCTGTGACTGTCCCCTGGGTTTTCTTGGCAAAATGTGACCAGAAATAAATTGACTGGCCTTTCTTTTGCATGCAGTAAGCCTATAGCACTGGTATTCAGTAGTCTCCCATCCAAGGCATTAACCAGGCCTAACCCTGCTTAGCTTCCGAGATTAGATGAGATCGGGCACACTCAGGATGGTGTGACTGGTCAGAAATGCATAGAGCTCTAAAAAAAAAATTAAATAAATAACAAGCGCACTAGTCCATGTCATGGGAACGATAACACTTGAAGCTATGAAGGAACAAAGAGCCTTAATGTAGATACCTGTAAAGCTTTTGTAGTGTTTTTTTTTCTCCTGGTCTATGCTTTCAGAAGCTAGAGTGCTAATTTCACAACAGGAAACTCATTTTGTGGTCCTTTGATGAAAGTAAATATTTTTCCCTCACAACATAGACATCAGACGCTGTACTTAAAACTCACTAAACTTCAAATAATTTATTGAATTGGTTTGTTTACATATTTAACAACGCCAGACATCCTGGTATACTTTAAAAAGAATTGTTTATCCTTTTCTGCAAGAAGTCCAATGCAATGCATTTATTTCCTGAGGGGAATACGAGACATTTCTTGCAGTGAAATAGCAATAATGCCTCATAAAAGAGCTATTTAGAGGGGCAATTTTAAAATGTCTCGCTTAGGTCCAATGTTGGTTGGCTAATTTTCTAAAGGAAAGTACTGTATGTATGTCCTTGCGGAATTTGCAGCTGCTTTTGTGTGGGTGAAATATCAGTATAAGAAAACGCAGATAGATCTGAAAATACAGTCTACATGTGCTATATTCTACTCCTGGCCAGAATATGCCCCGAGAATGTTTTTTCCTAAATGCAAATAAAAGTATGCATGTTGTGAAATTGTGAATATAGTTTTAGCCATTTGGGGGAGGGAGGAGCAAGTTTTGGACAGCCATTTGTCCCAGGTAAATCACTGATTGCCTAGGTAATTCTGAAAATTGCTCTTTAAATCTTTAATGTAAAGGAAAGAAAGTATTTGTCAAAAGTATGATTCATTCTAATGTGGAACTTAGACTATGTTTTGGCAGTACATTTTTCTGACAGCTACAGTTATTCTTGGATGAGGGGGCTACACAGACTACTATGCCAGCGTTAGCCATATTAGTTTTCGACTACTGCATCTCTTGTATGTTGTGTTGCCGGTGCATGGAAGGAGACATCAGCTTCATGGGTTCCCAGTTTGTGAAAGGAGTATGTTGTCTTTTAAAATTTTGATCACAACTCCTATACTGGGTCCTTTTCACAGAGTAATATACGTTCCAATTGTAAAACAATGTACTCTGTACTAAAACAAGAAAGTAGTTCTAGTCAAACTCCTGACTGTTAATATCATAAAACTTCTTTATAGGAGGTTGCGTGGTCTCAGCACCGTTGGGCTTACAGCAACATAGTTATTACTCGCCCAAAATTAAACATCAAGGACCACCCTATTGCAGCCTCCTCCTAGATGACATTCAATATTATTTGTTTGTAAGATTTGTGAAAAAAAGGGAACGCCGTTTAAAGCTAAGCATTTTTTTCACAAATCTTACAAACAAATAATATTGAATGTCATCTAGGAGGAGCTGCAATAGGGTGGTCCTTGATGTTTAATTTTGGGCGAGTAATAACTATGTTGCTGTAAGCCCAACGGTGCTGAGACCACGCAACCTCCTATAAAGAAGTTTTATGATATTAACAGTCAGGAGTTTGACTAGCACTACTTTCTTGTTTTAGTACAGAGTACATTGTTTTACAATTGGAACGTTTTAAAATTTTGAGACAAGGAGGTCAGAGTTATCTACAGGGCTATTAAGGGTATCAGCCAGGTAGAACATTGAGATCGTCAAAGCCTTTTATTGGTAATTCCTGATGACTGGAAGATGCAATAGCAGCAATGGAGAGGAAGAGCTTTTGCGACAGCGACACTTATTTGGTGGAATAAGCTTCCGGGTATGCTCTTAAGGCAGGAGCAGGATTGGGATACATTTTTAACTTCTTATGGAAACTTTTGTAAAAGATGTTTAAGGACATAGGAAGACAAGTTAGGCAGTTAGCTAAAGTGCACTAAGTAGTTAATGTGTGTTTTTGCATGTGGTAACTGTCTGCAAAGGCCTGTGGTAAATGCTTCTGTGGAGGCATGACAGTTACGGCACGTTAGGGTTGTGAATGGGCGGGTCAGGGGCAGAGAGTGGGCGTGTAAGCACATTGTAGTGCTGTCAATGTTGGAATTAGCGTAAATGCAACTAATGCACCTCTCAGAAGGTGGTGGTAGGCGCATTAGTTGTACCCATACATTAGGATACACATCCACATGTTAACTGCTGGGAACATGCTAGCCACGCCCCTGATGATTACCATTGAGGCTTTGCACTTTGCTCAAGTTAGATTTAGATCTAAATGCGCATTAAGTGCAAAAACATAGCACACTTTAGTAGTATTTATTTATTTATTTATTTATTTAACATTTCTGCTATACCGCGCTATTATAATCAGCGCGGTGTACATCGAACAAAAACATACTACAATGCATACAGGCAACATTGAGTTTACAATGAACAGGAAATTAAACGGGATAACCGGGAGAACTATGTACAAGTTAACTTGATACTATATACAATACTCTAAACTCGTTTGGATATTGTATGTGCTTTTTCGGGTGGATGGTACAGGTATGATGATTAGCAGGTGGGCTAGTGTGTAGGCTAACCATTTTCTGGTTGTATTAAGGTGCTAAGGCGTCTGGGGCATGTGGGAAGCTTGCCAGTTGTGTGATTGTCTGGGATGGCTTCTGGGTAGCATTTTGTGAACAGATGGTGTTTCAAAGCTTTTCTGAATAGGATTAGGCTTTTGATGCCATGGATTTCATGGGGAAGGGCATTCCAGTTTAAAGGAGCGAATATAGAGAAGACCCTGTTGGAAGTAGCCTTAGTACACGTCGTCGTCATCTTGGGGACTATTAAGGTGTTCATTGCAGTAGGCCTCCTGTCTCTATTTTCCAGGGTGCCGTGAATTAGCTTGCTGATTGGCTAGGGGGGTAGTTATTTAGGGCTTTGAAGGTAAGGACTAATGACTTATATTGGAGTCTGGCATGTAAAGGTAGCCAATGCAGATCTTTCATGATAGGCGTTATGTGGTCAGATCTTGACGATCCAGAGAGGACTCTTGCAGCTGCATTCATAGCCAGGCGGAGCGGATTTAAAGTTGATTGAGAGAGACCGTGGAGGAGGATGATAACGAAATCCAGGTGTGGGAGGACTAATGCCTGGAAGGTTGTTCGGTAGTCGGTGGAATCCAGTAGGGGGCGGAGGTGACGTAGCGTTCTGATCTTATGATATATAGTCTTTGTAACGTTCTTCACATGTGTTGTCATATCCAGGTGCTGGTCCAGTGTGATGCCGAGATAACGGATTGTGGGTTTGGATTTCAACTCTACATTGTTGACAAGTAGTGATGGGGGAGGTATGAACTTACGGTTCCTCGTGACAAAAAGAACATCAGTTTTGCTATGATTGATCCGTAGGTTTTGTGTCAGCAGCCATTCGGCTACAGCTTCGAAGCAATTGATTATTGGGGAGAACACTGGTTGGTCAATTGTGAACGGCATGTAGAGGAGGATGTCATCTGCGTAAGCCAGGCATTGTACGTTGAAGGATCGGATCAAATCACATATCGGCTGCATATAGATATTGAACATCAGTGCCAATAAGGACGATCCTTGAGGTACCCCCTGTGACTGCAGGAATGGTTCTGAGGATGCGTGGCCTGTTTTGACTTATTGCCATCTATTGGATAGGTAGGATTTACACCATTCTAGTGCTGTGCTTTGAATCCCCTTTTCTTTCAGGCGTTGTAGAAGTAGTATATCATGACTCACAGAGTCGAAGGCGGCGGAGATGTCCAGGAAGATGAGGACAAATCCTTGTTGGATGCTGTTTATTCCTGTGACCAAATCATTGAATAGGGTTGTAAGGACTGTGTCGACTCCATGTGCTTCCCTGAAGCCGTGTTGTGATGGATCTAGCGGTGCTTCAGTGTCGATATGATGCTGGATTAAGTGCCTCTTAATTTGTATGTGTTTTTGCTATTATTATTTTAGTCTTTTATTTTGATTTAATGAAGTTGTGAACTGTTTAGCATGCTTTTAAATAATAAATAAATAAATATGAAATTACAATTGCTTTATTCTGGCCCTTACATGACTAATATTCAAACCATAAGTATTTGCATTCTAGAAATGGAGGAATAACTTAGTGGTTAGAGCAGTGTAATTGCTTTGAAACCCCATTACTCAAAGGTTGTTCCTCTGTTTGCTTGTTGATACCGGCAGCTTTTGTAACGCTGATATTTCACTAGCCATATCTGGTAGGCCCACTCCCTGCTGATCCTATAATTTCTCATGGTGCCACCACCTCACTGTTTTCCTTTCAAGAAATATTGACTCATAGTCCAGAACATTTGCATGCAGACTTTGTGGTGATCTGGGAGGAGACTTTTTGAAGCTGCTTTGAGGTGCTGTACTTTGCTATGGTGAGGAAGATAGTCAAGGTGGAATTAAAATCTAAAGTCATAGCAAACACCTAGAGTCTGAAAAGAAAAGAAAACTTAAAAGGTATGACAGGCACAAAAGGAGTCCCTTATGACTAGAAAAATCATTAAAAATAAATGATCAGCAGGCCGGGCATGTCTATGGACTAAAACTGTCTCGAGAAGCCAGAATGGTGACTGAACAAAAAGTGCTGTATGTGCTCAAGAAATGCTTCTAGGTTTCCAGACATCTGTAGAAGTGCTCTATTTTGGTATCTCTAAATTACATCATTTGTGAATATAAGCTGCTCCTTTATGAAAATGTCTTGTCAATTGTCCCCTACTAAATAACCCTTGTCACAAAATGGCCTTCCCTTTATGACAGAATATCTCCTTGACTGACTGAAAGCCAAAGGGAAATCCTCCTTCAAGACTAAGAGGCATGTTTACTAAATATCAGAATATGCTATTGGACATTTGTGTGCGCTATCTGATGCCATGCCACGTTAATCCTATGAGCATGATGGCAGATAGCTCATGCTATACTCTTTTAGTGTACACTAACGTTTAACAAACAGACCCCTAAACCTGCATGCCTCTCTTGTACCAGGAAAGACTGCTGTCCCGCCCGACCTGGACAGGACACTTGCGCATAGCATTACCGCTGAAATACAGGGTTCGTTCCAAGTCCGTTGTTATTTGTATTGATTTGATTGAATACGACTTGTTCTTGTCGTGCAGTTATCTATTTTATTCTTGTCTTTTTCTAGCTGAGGCAAATATTATTGCATTTAATTTAAACTTAATTCTGACATTTTTAAATTGCTCAAGACTGCAATATAGTGAAGCAAATGAAAAGCAAGTACAGTTAAAATCACTGTGCTGTGCATCTTCACAAGGACAAAATAATTTAGAGTTATAAACTAATAAAATTAATAAACTTGTGCATTCGATGTTTTCGTGGAACGTCTGTCTGAAAAAAGAGGTAACAAGAAATATCATCAAAGTAGGTTGACACAGCCCTCCAACGATGGCATAGAAAGCTACATCTCATGTTTCTCAGCAAAAGAAGATGTGATCCATTCAATTTTAATGGATTCACCTGCTAAAATGAGAATAGTTTAGCTAACAGATTTTCCTCATACATTACAAACACTAGGGATGATTTTCCAAGTGGTAACCAATTCCTCTAACATTAGATGTCAGCAGATGGGGCCAGAGCCTTGTAGAAAAATGATTCTTATTCCATATATCAGCTGCATGATGCAGTATTGATATGAGATGAGGGGTAGAGATATGGGGTGGGTAGTGGGTGTGAACACCTTGATATACTAAATTTCATTCAAGCTCTTCATGCAAACATTTTCACTCAATTACAATAAAACAAATCACTGTTTGACATCCAAAATAAACAGATATTATGGAGCAAAAATGAAATTTTCTATTAACTTTTGGAAGCCTTCAGAAGTTTCGCTTTTTTTAAAATGTTTTTTGGCTCACGATAACTGTGTTAAGGTTTTGCAGGTAATGTATATTAACAGCAAAAGTTAACTTACAGTAGCTGCAAAACCTCTGTGGTAATTGTTTGCGCCATTCCCAGCATTTGGGGAAAGGCACCTGTGTTAATGGTGAGCAATAGTCACTTCCTTGTGTTGATGGCACAGCTGCAGAAGTGGTTGTAATTAACTTGAAGTGCAATATCTGCAGACAAGCAGGATAGCAAGTGTTCACAGAAGGGTGATGATGTCACCGACAGCTGAGTGCGGAAAAAACTTCCTCCAACTTTGTGCTTTGTGTTTTTCTCCAGGAACAAGCAGGAAGTGAGTCCTCACATGTGGATGACGTCAGTGTCGACGGAAACCGTGCGGATAATTTCCCCAGCTTTCAAAGAAAGCCTTTGGGACATGCTACCATGCTTGCGTGTTCTCCTTCCCGCCCAAGGATGCCATCTTGCTCAGTTTCCCTTTTTCTGCGGAGCCCAGCGGCTGTCTGTCTTGTTTTCCCGGAAAAAAATCATTGCTAATTATCCTTAAAAGTTAGCTTTCCCGGTTTGCGTACCAGTTCCTCTTCCCTCCTTGAGCCGGCATCAAGCTCTGTGCTGTTCTTGGCTCTTTTCTCTTTTTTGATCAAGGCTTGCCTCAACCGGCATTCATGCCTTTTTTCCGCCCAGGGATCGTTGACACCCCCTCCCCCAGGTGCTCCCCACCATGTCCCCCGTTGGGTTAAAAGAATGTGACCGCTGCAGTCAAACCATGTCAGTGACCGACACCCATGATTGCTTCCTACTCTGCCTGGGACCGAACCATGACAGCACCCCCTGCGACCTGTGCCAGGCCATAACACTTAAGACCAACAAAAAGAGGTTGGAGTTGCAGGAAAAACTGTTCCCCAGGTCCAACTATGCCCCGGCCTCCCCGACACCGAGCTCCAAGCTCAGCACTTTCCGTGAGGCCTGAGCATCCTTGGAGTCCTGCGGCAGCGGCTCCTCTGAGAAGACCTCAGACCTTGAGAAAAAGAAGAAAAAATCCTCGAAGTCTGCCGAGGTTGCACCGGAGAAACCCTGGAAAACCATCTGGAGGGACTCTGGCGGCTCTGAGAAGACCCCTACCAAGGCCGTCAAGAAGGATTCCTCAGCCGATGGAGAGCGTGCGAGGTTCCTCGAGGCTGTAGTCCTCATCGAGGACACACTCGCGAGAGTGCCAGCACCGGGCCTGATATCCCCAGTGCCTGCACTGAAAGCTGTGGAGCCTTCTGGCTTGGAAACCAGAATGGCGGCCCTGAAGCAGTATATCACTGCTATCCTGGCCCTGCAGCTGGCAGTGATGGCTGGTTCATCTGCATCTGCTCCAACGACTGGGCCCCCGACTGTGGGGGAGGTCCCTGTCATCAAGCCGAGCTCCAAGTGCTGCTGGTCGAGGTTCCAGTCCTTGGGCATCTGATCCTCCCCGGCTAATTTCTGTGACAGAACCCAGGTCCTCCAGAGGCCGCTGACCCCCTCCGTGCCGGCCTCTAGATTCAGAGGGCCTCGGATTAGTCGTCATCACTCAACTTGGAGTGGGAGACCGATGACAAGGCATCCCTGGAAACTAAACGGCACAGAGATATCCACGAGGACCCATTTCCCCTGGTGCCACTCCCTCCAGATGATGTGGCCTTCCATGATTTTGTCAAGGACATGGCCAGAGCCCCCTCTGTGCAGACTGAGGCGGAGGAGCACCCACGCACCGAGGAGTTGGAGATCCTCCAATATGAGTCTCCACCCAAGGAAACCCTTAAGATGCCAATGCAGTCAATCTTCGAGTGGCTACTGCTCAGAATGTGGGAGACACCAGCATTGGTGCCGGTGGTGAGCTGGCACATCGGCGCCATGTACTATGTTTGGAAGGGCCCAGGGTTCCACAAACTCCAGCTCCCACTTAACTCCATGGTCGTCGAGTCAACCTTGCAAAAAGGTAAGAGCCAAAAGACTCACTCTTCTGTTCCCCCTGGGAGGGAGGCCAGAGCCCTCGACACCCTCGGGTGCATGTTTTACCCAGGGCTTGATGTTGGTGTGCTGGATCCAAGTCTATGAATTATACATAGACATGTACCTGAAGTTTCTAACCCAGGAGCTATCGGGGAACCTCTCCAATGGTTCCAGTCCCTGACCTTCTCTCCTGAGCAGCCTGTGATGGCTCCGAGTCAGCAGCTCAAGTTGTAGCAGCTGGCATCAGCACCTTACGCCAAGTCTGGCTACAGACTTCTGACCTCAAGCAATGGGTCCAAGTCAAGCTGCTTGACATCCCCTGCACCGGAGAGGACCTGTTTGACAAACCCATGGCTGATAAGGCGGCCGAGATTGAGGCAGACGTGGTGACTCGAGGAAACCAGCAGGGAAAAGATCCCTGTTCCCGAGGAAATTGGGTCCTTTCCCACAGGGTCACCACTACCAACCCTTCTTGGGCCAGCAACAAGGTTCTCACCCTAAGAGGCAAGGCCACGAGGCTCAGAAGGCAAAAATATTGAAGCTTCAGGCCCTAGCTCCCACCCAACCCAGGGGGAGCTTTTGACTCCCAGGGCAGGGCCTCCCCTAGGAGACCTTCACCAGCCCAGAGGGGTGTGCTTGGTGCTCTTTGCCCACAGATGGGCCAACATCACCTCAGACCAGTGGGTACTGCAAGTGGTAAGGGAAGGATACCTCCTCCACCTACAGCAAATATCACCCAGGTTGTTCCCAGGAGAGCCTATGCGACCTCCTCCTTCACCAGACTCTTCTGCTCACAGAGCTCTCAGGTCTGATCAGGGACAATGCAGTAGAGCCTGTATCCAAACACCTATGGGGAAAGGACTTCTACTCCAGGTACTTCCTTGTCCCAAAGAGAACTGAGGGCTTCAGGCCCGTACTAGACCTCTGAAACTTAAACAACTTCTAATGAGAGAGAAGTTCAAGATGCTTTCCCTTGGAACGCTGCTGATTGCCTCCACCAAGGAGATTGGCTGTGCTCCTTGGATCTAAAGGATGCATACACACACATCCTAATCCACCCCGCCCATAGGCAGCACCTAAGGTTCATGGTGGGAAGAGGGCACTACCAGTACAGGGTACTGCATTTTGGCCTGGCCTCCTCACCAAGGGTCTTTACCAAATGCCTGGATGTGGTGGCCGCCCATCTGAATCTGCAAAGGGCTTTCGTTATCTCCTATCTAGACAACTGACTAATCAGTGGCGGCACAGCCTCAGAGGCCAGTCAGACGGCAGAGTGTGCGTCCCTCTTCTGCAGCACCTGAGGTTCGTCGTCATCTACCCCAATTCCTACCTCTCTCCAGTCCAAAATAGGTGCTGAGCTCGACATGCTGCAAGTCAAGGTGGTCCTCCCCATAGAAAGGGCTGAACACCTCAGACAACTGGCAGGAGAGGTACAACATCGCCTGTCAGTGCCAGTCCATCTCCTCCTCCGCCTACTGGGTCATATGGCCTCTATGGTCCATGTAACACCCTCAGCCTGCTTGCACAGTGGACAGGGTCAGGGTTACCTGCCAATTAACGGAATCCCTCAACTGGTGGCAAAACTTCCTTCACCTCTGGGTGGGATTGTCCTTCCAAGCACCCGCACCTCAGAGAGAACCCTGACCACAGACGCCTCCTATGTTGGAGGGCGTATTGTGGGGACCACCACACACAGAGCAGTTGGTCCCAAGAGGAGTCGCTACTACAGATCAGTCTCCTCAAGCTCAGGGCAATCTTCCTAGTTCTAGGAGCATTCCATCACCACCTGCAACACTGGTCTATACAGATCCAGATGGACAATCAACAAGCAGGGGGGCACGGGTTCGTAGTCCCTCTGCCAGGAGGTGATGGCCCTCCTCTCCTTTGCAGCTCGCAACAACATGCTCTTGCGAGCAGTCTACCTCCCGGGTCAGGACAACTAGTGGACTGGCTGAGCAGGGTCTTTCGGCTGCATGAGTGGCGCCTGAACCTCAGGATGGCCAAGAGGCCCTTCTACCTCTGGGGCAGACCCGTGATGGATCTATTTGCCTCTCTGGACAATATGCAGCTGCCTCGCTTCTGCTCATGCCAACAACATCCAGAGAGAGTAGCGGCAGATTCCTTCTGGATCTTGTGGTCCAAGGGCCTACTCTCTGCGTTCCCACCAACCTCACCTTCCCCCCCCCCCCCCCGTCACCAGGACCCTCTTCAAGGTCCATAGCAAGAGGGCGTCAGTCAGATTAATTGCTCCCAGGTGGTTCAGGCAGCCCTGGTTTCCATTGCTGCTCTCCTGTCGGTGGCACTCCCAGCCATGCTGGACTGAGCCCCGGACCTCCTCTCTCAAGAGGAGTGCTTACTCTTGCACCCCAACCTGGAGTCCCTAACGCTAACAGTGTGACTGCTGAAAGGATAGCATTGGCCCCTTTCGATTTTCCTAGAGAAGACGAGATCCTACTGGTCTCCCGAAAGCCCTCCACCATATGGGCTTACGCCTTTAAGTGGAGAAGGTTCTTTGCCTGGTGTGCAGGAAGAAGGGAGAACCCCATCTCCTGCCGTGTGCAATTATTCCAGTACCTACTGCACCTGTCACACACCAGTCTGATGTCTAACTCCGTGAGGATGCATCTGAGCACGAAAGCTGCTCACCACCACCCTGCCGAAGGAAAACCCCTCTCGGGCCAGCCTCTATTCTCCAGGTTCCTCCGGGGCCTCCTGTTATCCGAGCCTCCTCTCCGCTCTCCGGCAATGGAGTGGAGCTCAGCGTGGTGCTCTCACAGCTCACCAGACTGCCATTCGAGCCCCTAGCCTTTTGCCACCTGCGGTACCTTTCTTGGAAAATGGTCTTCCTGGTAGCCCTCACCTCTTCTTGAAGAATGAGTAAACTCCAGACCCTGGTGGCAGATCCACCATATACAAGGTTTTATAAGAACAGGGTAGTGCTCCGCACACACCAAAGATTCCTCCCGAAGGTGGTATCTCCTTTCCACCTCAACCAAGGGGTGTTCCTCCCCACCTTTCCCCCCCAGCCTCACGTCGGCAGGGAAGAACTAGTACTCCATACACTGGATTGCAAGCAGGGGTATCCTACTTACAGCGGACTCAGGGCCATCGCAAAGCTCCTCAGCTTTTCGTCTTATAACCCCAGCAGATTGGGGCTCCCTGTGACTAAATGAACTCTGTCCACTTGGGTGGTGAATTGTATTGTTCTCGCTTACAAGTGAGCTGGTCTCTCCCTTATGAGCGAGCTGGCCTCTCCCTTGAGCACTGGATCACAGTGCATCCCATGAGGGCGATGGCCACGTCTGTGGTCAACCTGTACTCTGTGCTGGTGGCGAGATATGCAAGGCCGCCACATGGTCTTCAGTTCACACGTTTGCAGCTCAATACTTCCTAGAGAGTGAGCCCCACAGGGACAGTGCATTTGGTTAGGCAGTACTCCGTACTAATCTCGGGGTGTAGGCAACTCGTGCCCTCTGACCCTTCTGTGTTCAGGCTACTGGAGTGATAGTCCCGCTGGACACTAGGGTCTTGCAGAATCTCTCAGTGGGGACTCATCTTCTGCAGCTCATGGCTATCCCCTTGGTCGCCATTGGTGCTGTCGTGGTTCAGTCCTCTGCAGCCTGGAGCTAGGGAGTCCCATATGTGAGGACTTCCTGCTTGTTCCTTGAGAAAGCGTAGTTACTCACCTGTAACAGGTGTTCTCCAGGGACAGCAGAAATCTGTCCTCACAACCCTCCCTTCTCCCCTGGGAGTTGCCTCCCTACCTTGTTTTATTTTTACTGCCATCCTAGCTTTGTCATCTGGCTGAGCAAGATGGCACCCTTGGGCGGGAAGGGGGCCATGCATTCGAAGTAGCATGTTCCAAAGGCTTTCTTTGAAAGCTGGGGAAGTGCTCCGCACGGGCTCTGTCAGTGCCAACGTCACCCATATTTGAGGACTGATTTCTGCTGTCCCTGGAGAATACCGGTTACAGGTGAGTAACTATGCTTTAACATGAATTAAAACCTGCTTTAAACACTTTATGTAATTTTGTAATGGGACACCATTCGTAGGCAAGTAGGCATGTGGCAGCGAATGTGCCTTAAATGCAGGCATGATTGATGAGCAGGCGTGCTGATTGCACAGACTTTTCATATGTGCATAATCTGTGCATGTACGTGAAAACTCTGCCTGCGCTCCACCCAGACTGTGCTCTCAGCTATGTCTACCAGCAAAGTACTCACCTTCATGCTAAAGCATGTAGTTTTATGTCGGTCAGTATTTTATGAGCGGTCATTTACATGAGTTATGTGGCCATATGCATGCGGAAATTGCTTTCTAAAATTACCTCCTTAACACTGATTTAAGCAATAGGCCTTTTTTGGGCATAGGAAACTGAAAGTGGAGATTACTAAAAACCTAAGGACATGTCAACAGTTGTTCCATACATACCAGAAGCAACACAAATAGAATACAGTATAGTGATCTTGTGGCAATTCTGGATTGCACTGAAGTTAATGATGATGAAGTAGGGAAGAAGCAAGAGAACCTCACTAATAAATCTTTGAGTTGGGGGTGCAGCATCTGAGTGGGAAACCAATATTTTTCCTTTTCATATAAATGTAGGTTTTAGGTTGGCTTTTGGGTTTTTTGTAATGGAGTTTGATCCAGTGATCATATTGTATAGAGAGAGGCACAATCAACTGGTGAGCAGTGCGATTTATTTATAGGATAATATCTGAAAGGGAAAACCTTGTCTAGCAGAAAATGCCCTAGTGAAATGAGGCTCACGACAGCATTCCCAATATGCACTAATATTCTGTTTAAAAGACTTTGTCAAATGGAAATTACTAGATGGCAACACTGTCTTAACTTGTCAGAGCATTAATAACAGCTGGAAATACCTAACCGTGGAGGTTATTACTATTTTAAGCCTCCTGCCGGAGATTTTAATAAATATACATGCAAAAGGAATTTAGTATTTTGATTTGAAAAATCTCATAACTGAGCAATTTGTTTTCCCTAGATATCCTTAGCACTTGGATAGAGGCTTGTTGAGATGAACAGAATGTGGGATGTAGGCCAAATCGTGGGATTCCTGTTCTTGTCTGTAAGACCAAAATCTTGCCGTTTACAATTCATTGTAAGAATCAGCATTTCATATGTTAGATGATTGTTCCTGATAACTCTTGGGATGGCACAAAGTGTGGTATGCAGTTTTATCATTTAACAAAGATATAGTATAGCACAACTACTTATGAACTTCAGCATCCAGGTTATTTGTGAGTAGAGGCTGGTTACCTCTTTCTGTCTGACACACAAGATCTGCAAAGGATAGTCATGATGAATAATTCATTAGTGTAAGTAAATTGAATACATGTGCATCTACCAGTCTCATAATGAAAACCAAACTGCCACAAATAAAGTTGTGCAAAAGGCCCAGCTGTTTCACTCAGAAGATATTGAGCTAGATTTTCAGCAGTGGTGGTCAGTGTGTTAATATAAACCCTGGGCCTGGTGCAGTAATTGCATATATTCAGTGCCACTACACGCATAGGGGTGTTGCTGGAGGTATGTTTGCGCTGTTCGCTGCTGCCTCATGTAATCAATCTGTGTTTACCAGCTGAATATCACTGCTGTTTACATAGCAAGCAAGGTAATACTGTGTGACTTTTAAATACAAACTTTCTGCCTGAGAGCTCTTAAAGGGGTTTTGGTCTTCATTTTGAAAAGCAAAATCTTTTTCTGTATTGCAAAAGGGGAATTTTTTGTGGTGTTGGGAAAAGCTCTACCTATTAGAGTTCATTGTTTCTTTTTCCAGCTTTCCATTCAGAGCAAGCTCTTTGAAGTCACTGACCTCATCAAGTGTTATATCACTCCCTACCCATCCCACCCACCCCATGTGAGAGTTTATTTTATTTATCCAGATTTGTATACCACTTTCTCCTTTAATCAAAGTGGTTGCTTACATAAGTTGGGATAACATTACACAGGTTGGGACAACATTAAACGGGTGACGGGACGTACACAGAGACTAAAGTGGGTGGGATCATTGTACATTTAGGCTTGTGAAAGGAGTCTTCAGTATGTTTGGTTGTAACATTCTATGAATAGGTTTTTAGGGATTTACGGAAGTCTTTGAGGTTATTTATTCATGGCGTGGAGGAGCGGCCTAGTGGTTGGGACAAGGTACTTCAGGTCGGGGGTTCAAATCCCACTAGAGGACAGCAACCTTGGGCCGGAAGGACTGGGGTTTCTAGTCCCACAGATGCTCCTTGTGGTCTTGGGCAAGCCACTTAACCCTCCATAACCCATGTTCCCTGTAAAATAGTTATCTCCAAGTTATAATGCCCTGTTCAATGTAATTTCAGTTTGTTCAATGTAAACCGCACTGATGCAGAATAGCGCGGTATATAAGAGAATGTAAATAAATAAATAAATAAATAAATAAATTGCCCGCAGTCCATCCGGTAGAGAATTCCAGAGGGCTGCTGCTGAGAGGGATATGGCTCTGTTGAAGGTTATTTGTTTTGTTTTATGGTAGCCAGTAGGTACGCGGAGTCTGTTGCTGCTGTTGGTTCTTCTGGGTCTGTAGATTGTATCCCTGGTTCTCCAGGACCAAGCAGGAAGTCAGTCCTCACATATGGGTGATGTCGGCGCCGACGGAGCCCTCGTGTGGAGCATTTCCCCAGCTTTCAAGGAAAGCCTTTGGGAATGCAGCGTGCATGCGCGGTCCCCTTCCCGCCCAAGGGTGCCATCTTTCTCAATCTTTCTTTTTCCACCATTTCATATTCCCTCAACTAAGCAGCTTTCAGACATCATTGCTGCACTTAACACAAGTACCGCACCCACAGATCCTTGCCCAGTACCTTGGGTCAAAGCTACTAAGTCAAACTTCATTAATTTTATACACCACCTCGTAACCAACTCCCTAAATCAAGGAATCATGCCAGAACAGCTGAAATTAGCCACAATAAGGCCTATCCTTAAGAAAACCAACCTTGAAAAAAACAATCCAGCTGCATATAGACCAATTTCCAGCTTACCACTCCTGGCAAAAATTATCGAGAAGGTAGTACAACTACAGCTCCAAGACCATATTGATGAGCATGCGCCACTTGACATACATCAGCATGGCTTCCGCCCGAACCATGGAGTTGAGACGCTGCTACTTTATTTATTTAATGATATCACTCAAACCATAGACATCTATAATAGAGGAACCTTAATGATTTTCTTAGATATTTCAGCGGCCTTTGATTCAGTGGACCATTCAATACTATTAGCCAGACTAAAGAACATCGGTCTAACTGGCACCGTCCTAAACTGGTTTGAGTCCTACCTAATTGGTAGACAGTTCCAAGTTAAAGTCGGTCTAAACACTTCACATCATACAGTTATCAAACAAGGCGTACCGCAGGGATCTGCACTCTCATCACTTCTTTTTAACCTCTTTATCCAACCAATATGTCACATAATATCAACTCATCATATAGACTACACAATTTATGCAGATGATATTATGATCTACACTCCGATTGATATCAACTGCCCAAACTACAACAAGATTTCAAACTGCATTACCAGCATTTCCATTTGGCTGTCAAATAACAACCTTGCAATAAACTTGAAGAAGACTGAAGCACTTATTGTCACTAGAAACACCAACTTTAATCCCCCACCATACATCACATGCAACAGTACTGAGATTCCAATTAAGGATGAGGTAAGATACCTCGGGGTAACCCTCGATAAGAAGCTAGACCTACGATCTCACATAAAGAAAACTGTTAAAAGTGCTTATTACCGAATGAAAATAATTAGACGCCTCAAGCCTCTTATCTCTTATGAACACTTTCGTACGGTCTGCCAGGCACTTATTACCCCCATTCTGGATTTTTGCAACCCTATCTACAATGGGCTGTCAAAACATGCTCTCAAACCTCTTCAAATGGCACAGAATACAGCAGCCAGAATAATTAACGGTTCCACAAATCATGACCACATTACCCCCATCCTTAAAGATCTCCACTGGCTCCCGATAACCCTTCGCATAAAGTATAAGTTAATCATAAACATCTTCAAAATGAAGCACAACAGTTCTGCAACCAGCCTCCATGCCCTCTTATCCCGTGATACCAGCAACAGACCTAGAAGATTATCCATCTCAAACACCCTCAATACCCCAAGAAACTTCGCTAAATCACGCAAATGTACATCACAACGAGCAATTTCTTTGGCTGCCCCTTTGATTTGGAACTCTCTCCCTCCTGATTTACGTGCAATTGATGTTTTAAGTGACTTTCGTAAGCAGTTTAAAAACTTTACTTTTCATTGAGCACTATGGATCAACAAATGACTAAGATATCATCTATTGTATATACTTTATAAATAATCCACTATATTGTTAACCCTTGTTATTTTTCCTACATTACCATATGTTGTCATGTCTATACTGTTTGTTTCCCTTGTTTATACCTTGTATTTCTTGTGACCGCTTTGATTGAAGGAAAAGGCGGTATAAAAAAGTTGTTAAATAAATAAATTTCTCAATCTCTTTCCTCCATTTTATCCTCCGAGTCCGTCGACGAGGCATTATCCTCATACAATGCTACACTATCCTCAGCCCTTGACACTCTTGCCCCTCCCACCCCTCATCCTGTAAAACGATCTACTCCCCAACCCTGGCTTTCACCCACAATCTGTTACCTACGCATCTGCGCCCGTTCTGCCGAACGAGCCTGGTCCAGATCCCGCTCCCTGGAAGACCTTTTACACTTCAAATTCATGCTTGGCTCCTTCCAGTCAGCCTTAGCACTTGCCAAACAAGATTACTACATCCATTTGACTAATTCCCTTGCCTCTGATCCTCGCCGTTTCTTTAACACCCTCAATTCTCTCCTCAAAGTCCCCCCGCCCCCGATCCCGCCCTCCCTTTCTGCCCAAACCCTAGCCGACTACTTCCACGACAAAATCCACAAAATTACCCTCCAATTCCCTACCCCCTCATCTACCTCCCCTCCTCCTCAATTCTCCTCCCCATCCTTATTCCCCCTGCCACCCTCTCCTCCTTCCCTCCGATCTCTGAAGAAGAAACCACACTTCTTTCCTCCTCCAAACCCACCACTTGTTCATCAGACCCTTTCCCCACCCATCTCCTACGTTCCATTTCCCTCACTATTTTCCCCTCCATCACTCATATCCTCAACCTTTCACTCTCCACTGCAACTGTCCCCGCTGACTTCAAACATGCTGTTGTCACACCCCTCCTCAAAAAACCCTCTCTTGACCCCACATGCCCTTCTAACTATCGACCCATCTCCCTCCTTCCCTTCATATCCAAACTATTAGAACGAGCAGTCCACCGTCGCTGCCTCGACTTCCTCACCTCCCAGGCCCTCCTGGACCCACTACAATCCGGCTTCCATCCCCTACATTCCACTGAAGCGGCACTCACAAAAGTCATCAACGACCTGTTCCTGGCTAAATCTAAGGACCTCTATTCTATCCTCATCCTTCTTGACCTTTCTGCTGCTTTTGACACCGTTGACCATGACCTTCTCCTCACCACCCTCTCCTCGCTTGGCTTCAAGGACTTCGTACTATCCTGGTTCTCCTCCTACCTCTCCCAACGCTCATTCACTGTATACTCTGGCACCCTCTCCTCTTCCCCTACCCCGCTCCATGTAGGTGTACCCCAGGGATCTGTCTTGGGCCCCCTCCTTTTCTCTCTCTATACCCAAGGCCTTGGCGTGCTCCTCCTCGGAGGAGTCAGTGTGGGAGACGGAGGACGAGGAGTCCCTGGACACCTTCTGGACCCGGTGCGTCCCTTCGGACTCACTGGAGTACAAACCTCGGAGACGGTCCCCCCCCCCCAGAGGATACCCAGTTCTCGGACTTTGTGAGGGACATGGCCAAAGCCTTGGCCTTCCCTGCGGACGCCAAGGAGGAACCTTGAGCCGAAGAGCTTGATGCCCTCCAGTATGACTTTCCTCCGAAGGAAGCCTTTACTGTACCGGTTCCTCCGATGCTGGAACGGCTGCTCTTCCGTATGTGGGAGGCACCGGCCTCGGCGCCGGTTCTTAGGAAACGAGTCTATTCCATTTATCGAGTCCGTAAGAGCCCTAGATTCCAAAAGGCGCAGCTCCCGCACAACTGCATGGTTCTGGAATTGGCCATGCACCACCTGAAGAGTCAGAAGAATCACTCCTCGGTGCCCCCTGGTCAGGAGGCCCGGAACCTGGATGCCCTCGGTAGAAAGTGCTTCCAGGGCTCTATGCTATCTTGCCGTGTCCAGACCTATCAGCTGTACATGGGCATGTACCTACGAGACCTGGCAAAGGAGATTGCCAGGTTCTCAGCTGGCCTCTCCGAGGAACCTTTGCAGAACTTCAAGGCTTTGTCAACAGGGATTCGAGAGTATTCAAAGTTTATCTCTCGGGCAGCCTATGATGGCTTCGAGGCCTCGGTCCGGATAGCCGCGGCCGGCATTGGTGCACGCCGTCAGGCCTGGCTACACTCATCAGACCTGGAGTCATGGGAGCAGGACAAATTGGTCGATGTCCCCTGCCGAGGTGAAAACCTTTTAGTCTTGAAGGACTAAAAAAAGGGACTACTACTTCTGGAGAGAGATCTGCAATTGTGAGTATATACTTCTGGGAATTTTCTGAAAGGACTTCTTTGTATTAAAGCAAATTAATCTGTGAACCCAGTGTTTTTTGTTAAATCAGTCAGGGCCTAGTAGCAGCAGTTTAAGTTTAAATTTAAAACACAGAAGGAAACTTTCTGGTTACATTCCATACCCAGAAGAGAGCTTGTAGTTTAAATTTAATAGTCACTCAGGGCCTAGTATCAGCAAAGTACTTTTAGTTTAAATTTAAAACACAGAAGAGAGCTTTCTGGTTAAATTTAGAATCCAGCAGAGAGCTTGTAGTTTAAATTTCATAATAAGTCAGAGCCTAGCAGCAGCAAAGAGCTGTAATTTAAATCAAATCAGAATATAACTTAGCATAAAAGGCTAAAAAGGGTCAGTACTCTGTGAGCAACAAATAAAGTCTTGTAGAGACCTTTACAAAGAGGCCTCCTGCCTAGGGGGCAAGAGACCTGTGAAACCTTTTCAATAGGTGTTAACACCAGGTGGCAGGTCAAAAGGCCATTTTGAAAGACTCCTATCCAAGCAAGGACTGTTAATCACCCAGGAAGCTGGTCACAGCTTACCTCAGAAGCACAGGACAGGGTACTGTGTAACAGCCCTCTTTTAATAAGTGGTATTTCCCTCCCTCCCTCCCCAACCCCCACCCACCACTGGGATAATCATAGCATTATAGGTACTTACACATCTTAAAGGAAAGGAGGTGCTCTCAGGTAAAGCTCGTTATCCAAATCAGTCATATACTAAGGACCTGAGATTAATTAAGCTTCAGGTGAACAAGGTATATTAAACGTATTAGGTACAGTTTTATTAGAATACATATCCATAGCAACCCTTAGTAAGTAAAGAACTTAAAGATCTAAACACAAACTTAAAACTAAGATGCAGACAGCAGTCCAGCAGTGAGATGGGGGCTTTCCAGTCTTTTGCATTGAGTGTCACATGTATGATTTTCTCCCAGTTGGTGAGAGGTCTTACGTGTGCACTAGGTGCAATGAGCTCTTTGCTCTGAGGGAACAAGTCCGTTCTCTAGAGGCTAGAGTAGCAGACTTGGAAAACACAAGAAAGACAGAGGTACATAGACGAGACCTACAGGGATATAGTCATGAATTCCCAACTCCAGTCTGGCAGCATCCCTGTTGCCATGGAGGAGAGAGGTCACATGACAGGAGAGCATCACCCTGGTGTGACAGGAAGTGATCCTGTAACTAGGACCTGTCGTCCAGGTGATGTAAAATCCTCTCGCACCGAGGAAGTTTCTCCAGGGCCATATGCCCATGAGGGAAGGGTTAGGACAGCCGTTATAGTTGGTGATTCGATCATTAGGCATGTAGATAGCTGGGTGGCTGGTGGATGTGAGGATCGCCTGGTAACATGCCTGCTTGGTGCGAAGGTAGCGGACCTCACGCGCCACCTAGATAAGGTCTTAGATAGTGCTGGGGAGGAGTCTGCTGTCTTGGTACATGTCGGTACCAGTGACATAGGAAAATATGGTAGGGAGGTTCTGCAGGCTAAATTTAGGCTTTTAGGTAGGAAGTTGAAATACAGAACTTCCAGGGTAGCGTTCTCCAAAATGCTTCCCGTTCTATGCACGGGACCCAAAAGGCAGCCAGAGCTCCGGAGCCTTAATGCGTAGATGAGACAATGATGCAGAGATGAGGGTTTTGGATTTGTTAGGAACTGGGGAACATTCTGTGGAAAGGAGGGGGCTCTTCCGAAGGGATGGGCTTCACCTTAACCGGAATGGAACCAGGCTGCTAGCATTAACCTTTAAAAAGGAGATAGAGCAGCTTTTAAACTAGATAATAAGGGAAAGCCGACAATAGCACAAGAGCGCATGGTTCGGAAGAATGTATCATTGAAGGATACTATCAAAAGCAGAGAGGTTCCAAAAAAGAGTAAAGTAGCCCAAATGCCCTTGGGTATGGAGCAGAGAGAGCTTAAAGATCCCAAATTACCCATGTCTAACAATAGCCAGATTAATATGAATAAAATACAGTCTCTAAAATGCTTGTATGCAAATGCTAAAAGTCTAAACAATAAGATGGGAGAGTTAAAATATATAGCACTAAATGAGAGGTTAGATATGATTGGAATATCAGAGACATGGTGGAGGGAGGACAACCAGTGGGACACTGGGATACCTGGGTACAAACTATATCATAATGATAGAGCTGATCAAATTGGTGGAGGGGTTGCGCTGTATGTTAGAGAGGGCATTGAGTCAGAAAGGATTAAAGTTTTGCAGGAAACAAAATTTGCGGTAGAATCTCTATGGATTGAAATTCCATGTAAAAAGGGGAAGGCGATGGCAGTGGGAGTGTACTATCGACCGCCTGGCCAGAATGAACAAATGGATGATGAAATGCTCAAAGAAATCAAGGAAGCTAACAAAAGTTACAGCACAGTAATAATGGGTGATTTCAATTACCCCGGTATCGACAGTGTCACGGCAGGACATGCTAGGGAGATAAAGTTCCTAGAAGAAATAAATGACTGCTTCTTGGAGCAGCTGGTTCATGAACCGACCAGAGGGGAAGCCATATTAGACCTAGTCCTTAGTGGAACACCAGATCTAGTGCAAGAGATAAGGGTGTTGAGGCCACTTGGCAATAGTGATCATAGCATGATCGCATTTGATCTAATTGGAGGAGGAATGGTAAGGAAATTCACAGTACTACCTTTTAACTTTCGAAAGGGAGACTATGATAAAATGAGGAAAATAGTTAAGGAAGAACTAAAAGGAGCAGTTGCAAAGGTTAAAGACGTACATCAGGCTTGGCTGTTGTTGAAAAATACTATCTTGGAAGCCCTGACCAGCTGTATTCCACGCTTTAAGAAAAGTGGAAGCAAGTGTTCTAATGTTACAATGTATTCAGTTGAAATATACTGTTATGTTCCCTGTAAGCCGTCTTGATTTGTAGAAAGTCGGTATATAAAAACTGTTAAATAAATAAATAAATAAGTGCAAAAAACTGCCAGCATGGTTTAAAGGTGAGGTCAGTGAGGCTGCTGTTGCCAAAAAAGCATCTTTCAGGAAATGGAAAAAAAAGCCAAACGATGAAACCTGGAAACAGCACAAGCACTGGCAAGTCAAATACAAGGCATTGATAAGGCAGGCAAAGAGACAATTTGAGAAGAAGCTTACTGCGGAAGCAAAAATGCGAAATAAAGACTTTTCAAGTACATTTGTAGCAGAAAACCTGTGAGAGAGTCAGTTGGTCCATTAGATGATAGAGGGGTTAAAGGAGCACTAAGAGGCGACAAGGCGATAGCGGAGAGACTGAATTAATTCTTTGCTTTGGTCTTTACTGTGGAAGATGTAGGGATGTTACCCATGACTGAAGTGGTATTTAAAGGTGCGGAAGAATTGAAGGAAATATCGATACATCGGGAAGATGTATTACAGCTATTAGATAAACTGAAGAGTAGCAAATCACCTGGGCCGGATGGTATACATCCAAGGGTGTTGAAAGAACTGAAAAAAAGGGGCTGTTGTAGTTGTTGATATGGAAGGACAGACTAGATAGGCCATGTGGTCTTTTTCTGTCATCATATTTCTATGAAATATGAGATTGCAGACCTGCTATTAGTAATCTGTGAATTTTCATTAAAATCATCTGTAATACCTGAAGATTGGAGGATCGCCAATGTAATGCGAATTTTTAAAAAGGGTTCCAGGGGTGATCCGGAAACTACAGACCGGTGAGCCTGACGTCAGTACCGGTAAAAATGTTAGAAATCATCATAAAGAACAAAATTACTCAGCATGTAGATAGTCATGGCCTAATGGGAGACAGCCAACATGGCTTTAGGCAAGGAAGATCTTGTCTTACTAATCTATTATGTTTTTTTTGAAGGTGTGAATAAACAGGTGGACAAAGGTGAGTTGGTTGATATAGTGTATCTGGACTTTCAGAAAGCCTTTGACAAAGCCCCTCATCAGAGACTTTTGGCAAAACTAAAAAGTCATTTGATAGGAGGCAGTGTACTATTGTAGATCAGGAAATGGTTAAAAGATAGAAAGCAGAGGGTAGGGCTAAATGGCCATTTTTCCCAGTGGAGAAAGGTGAATAGTGGTGTATCCCAGGGATCTGAGCTAGGTCCGCTGCTTTTTGACATATTCATAAATGACCTGGAAAGGGGAATAACGAGTGAGGTTATCAAATTTGCAGATGACACAAAACTATTTAAAGTTGTTAAAACCCAAGAGGATTGTGGAAAATTACAAGAGGATCTTAATAAATTGGAAGATTGGGTATCAAAATGGCAGATGAAATTTAATGTGGACAAGTGCAATGTTACGCACCTAGGGAAGGAGAATCCAAACTATGGTTACATGATGCAAGGTTCCATATTAGGAACCACCACCCAGGAAAAAGATTTAGGCGTCATTGTGGATAACATGTTAAAACCCTCGGCCCAGTGTGCAGCGGCGGCCAAGAGAGCAAATAGAATGCTAGGCTTCATAAGGAAAGGAATGGGAAATAAAACAAAGGATATTATAATGCCTCTATATCGTTCCATGGTGAGACCGCACCTTGAATATTGTGTGCAATTCTGGTCGCCGTATCTTAAAAAGGATATTGCGTTATTAGAAAAGGTTCAGAGAAACAGAAACATAGAAATATGACGACAGAAAAAGACCACATGGCCTATCTAGTCTGTCTTTCCATATCAACAACTAAAACAGTCCCCTTTAGAGAGCCACCAAAATGGCAAAGGGGATGGAAGGATACTCCTATGAAGAAAGGCTAAAAGGATTAGGGCTCTTCACCCTGGAAAGGAGACAGCTGAGGGGAGATATGATAGAAGTCTATAAATTAATGAATGGAGTGGAACGGGTAAATGTAGATTATCAGAATATAGAAACACTAGGGGACAATCAATGAAGCTACAAGGTAAACTATTTAAGACTAATGAAAGAAAATATTTTTTCACTCAACGTGTAATCAAACGCTGGAATTTGTTACAGGAGGATGTAGTAAAGGCTATTAGTGTAGCTGGGTTTAAAAAAGGTTTGGACAAGTTCCTGGAGGAAAGGTCCATAAACCATTATTAAGAAGGGACCCAGGATATCAATGCTTGACCCAGTACAGGCATTGTGGAACCTGTGTCTTTTGGGGAAACTGCTAGGTATGTATGACCTAGATTGGCCACTGTTGGAAACAGGATACTGGGCTTGATGGACCTTGGTCTGACCCAGTATGGCATATCTTATGTTTTTATGTTCGGTAAGCCTATGGCTGAAATGTCTGCAGAAATCGAGACTGAGACTCTCACCAGGACAAGGCTATCCAGGAAGACTTCTTCCCCGTCTCAGAAAAAGAAGGGCTCGGGAAAGAAGCCCTTTTTCCCGAGGAAGGGTGCTGCCTACAAATCCTATCCTCAATATCAGGCCTCTCCAGCTCCCCAACAGGGCCAGCAGGCCATGGGTAGGTGGGCTCCGTAGGCAGAAGACCCCCCAAGCCGCCAGCTCCGGCTCCTGTACAGCAGGGAGCGGGGTTTTGACTCCCACAGCTGGCTTCTCTCAGCACAGGAGATCGGCTGACCCTGTACGCCTACAGATGGCCAGCCATCACAGGGGATACCTGGGTACTCAGCATAGTCCAGAAGGGCTACATGCTCCACTTCCACCAGCTACTCCCCAGGGGAGCCTCCAAGACTCCCTCTGCACAGAAACCTTCTCCTTCAGGAGTTGGCAAGTCTTCTAAAGGAACAGGTGGTGGAACCGGTGCCTCACCACCTGGTAGTGGCAAACCTTCCTTTTAATCGTGTTTATTTAAAAAGAGTGTAATCACCCTTGAAAACCGAGGCAAGATACAAATCAACCTCGTTACTTAAAGAGACCACCAACGGACTCAACTCATAATACGCTAACGCATTATCCTGGCATACACCAGTGAAAACGCCAATGACTTAGCTGTACAAATGGTCCATTGTGTCTCCCGAATCACAGCAAATCCATCAATCTTCCAAATCACAGACGTTCATAAGAAAGGTACATAACGCCATGTTTCGAACTATGTTCCTCTTAGTTCTTCATCACGCCATCAACGTCCTGATTATTCAATTCTCCTGCAAGAGTTTTAAACCTGCCTCGTTCCCATCAAAAGAACGAAACGGGCCATCATTGGTCAAACAGAGGGATCAGTCTATCAAGGTCCACCAATTCAAAGATAAGTTCAACCCCACATGTGTAACAGACCGGAGAGTGTAAATCCACCATTGTTCTTTAAATTGTAACTTTTTCAACCGATCACCCCCCCATACGTGAGCCGGAATAAAATCAGTAACCCGCCAGGTGAGATCTTCAAAGACATGTGTCGATTCCAGGCAATGTTGAGCTAACGGAGCAGTCAGTACATGATTACTTAAAGTAGACAAAGCGATGGGACCGGATGGGATACACCCTAGAATACTGAGGGAACTTGGGGACGTTCTAGCAACTCCACTGACTGACCTTTTCAATGCCTCGTTGGAGTTGGGAGTGGTGCCAAAGGACTGGAGAGAGGCTCATGTGGTGCCTTTACACAAAAGCGGAAGTAAGGATGTGGCTGAAAACTACAGGCCGGTTAGTTTAACTTCAGTGGTGAGTAAATTAATGGAAACGCTGTTGAAAGAGAAAATAGTGAGGTTTCTGGAGTCCAGCGGATTACAGGATCCGAGGCAGCATGGATTCACCAGAGGCAGGTCTTGTCAGACAAATCTGATTGATTTCTTTGACTGGGTGACCAGGGAGTTGGACCGAGGGAGAGCTCTAGATGTGGTGTATTTAGATTTCAGTAAAGCCTTTGACACTGTTCCTCACAGGCGACTTATAAACAAACTGAGCACCCTAGGGATGGACCCTAAAGTTACTGCTTGGGTTAGAAATTGGTTGGGTGGGAGGCGACAAAGAGTACAAGTAAATGGAGCTCACTCTGAGGAGAAGGATGTTACCAGTGGTGTGCCCCAGGGATCTGTCCTTGGTCCGATTCTTTTTAACATCTTTGTTAGTGATATAGCGGAAGGGCTGTCGGGTAAGGTTTGCCTCTTTGCGGATGATACCAAAATCTGCAATAAAGTAGACACCCAGGAAGGTGTAGATAACATGAGGAGGGATCTGGCTAAGCTTGAAGAATGGTCTAGAATTTGGCAACTGGGATTTAATGTTAAAAAATGTAAGGTCTTGCATTTGGGCTGCAGCAATCCAAGGGAGCAATACAGTATAGGAGGTGAAGTACTTTTGTCCACTAAAGAAGAGCGGGACCTAGGCGTAGTTGTGTCCGATGATCTTAAAGTAGCTAAACAGGTAGAAAAGGCGACGGCAAAAGCTAGAAGGATGCTTGGGTGCATACGGAGAGGAATGGCTAGCAGAAAAAAGGAGGTGATAATGCCTCTGTATAAGTCTTTGGTGCGACCTCATTTGGAGTATGGTGTGCAATTCTGGAGACCGCACCTTCAAAAGGATGTGAACAGGATGGAGTCGGTGCAGAGGGTTGCTACTAAGATGATTAGTGGTCTTCATTATAAAGCATATGAGGACAGACTTAAGGATCTTAATATGTACACCTTAGAGGAAAGGCGGGATAGAGGTGATATGATTGAGATGTTTAAATACCTCCGTGGCATAAATGTTCAGGGAGAGAGCCTCTTTCAATTGAAAGCAAGTTCTGCGACGAGGGGACATGGGATGAGGGTGAAGGGAGATAGATTCAGGAGTGATATGCGGAAATATTTCTTTACGGAAAGAGTAGTGGATCCGTGGAATAGTCTCCCAGTGGAGGTGGTAGAGATGAGGACAGTAACTGAATTCAAAAAAGCATGGGACCAACACAGAGGATCTCTAAAGGTAAAAAGTGGACTGTTGTAGTTGTTATGGAAGGACAGACTAGATGGGCCTTGTGGTCTTTTTCTGTCATCATGTTTCTATGTTTCTATGTTTCTATGATTCCTGATACGAGACCGATGTTCCAACAGCCTGCGCTTAATAGAACGGGATGTGCGACCTACATACACCTTAGAACAAGGGCAAGAAATTATATAAACCACCTAGGCACTATTACAAGTAGTCTGATATCGATTATGAATGGTAGTGCCAGTAGCGGTATCCTGCCAACTGATACCCTCCAAAGTGGAACTACAAAAATCACATTGCCCACATTGAAAATGTCCACAATCAGAGTTGTCCCATCGAGCTCCTTGAGAATGTATCAACATGTCAGTGATATTACGACCCCTCTGGAAAGCTAACATCACTCTGGAAAGCTAACCACTCATGAAGTGATAAGGTTTCCCAATGTCTCTTTAAAATCTTCACAATTTGTGATGAATTGGGCATATACGGGAGAATCCCCACAAAAGGCTTCATCGGAGGGGTGGATGGATTTACTCCATCCTCCCACCATTCTGGGTGATTAAATCGGGCCCTTCGATAAGCCCGATGAATGATCTCCAAAGGGTAACCTCTCTCATGTAAACGATTCCAGAGATCTCGTGCATGCCGCTTGGTAGCCCCATCTTTAGCCACTTTGTTTATGGCACAATTTGAACGCAAATTTCTTTATTCTTCTCCTTGGTTTTTACATGTTAGATGCTGGACTCGTTATTTTGATGACATCTTTTTTCTTTGGGCAGATACGGAACAACATTTACACCAATTTTTTAAGTGGATTAACACATTGGATAGGGATCTTCAGTTTGTGCCAAAATACGATCAAACGTCTATTGAATTCTTGGATTTAGTAGTTTACAAGGAAGGAACCTTATTGCAGACTACTCTCTATCGCAAATCAGTCCAACGTAATACTTTACTACACTATCAGAGTTTTCATCCCCGGGCTTTGCGGAAAGGTTTACCAATGGGACAGTTTCTTCACTTACGCCGGATCTGTTCCACATTGGACCAATTTAAGCGGCATGCACGAGATCTGCCCCCAGGGATCTCACCAAATGCCTGGCGGTGGTGGCGGCCTATCTCAGGAATCAGGGATTTTTTGTCTTCCCATACCTGGACGACTGTCTCATCTGGGGCCAGTCTCTCCAGGAGGCCAGACAAGCCACTCTTTGCACTGTCTCTCTTCTTCAGCATCTGGGCTTTGCAAAGTCCACTTTGCTCCCCTCACAGAACCTAGAGTTTATAGGGGCAAGATTAGACACCCTGTAGGCAAGAGCTTACTTGCCCGAGGACAGGGCCCACAGACTGATGGACTTGGCCAACCAGTTCCCCAGCAATTCTCAGGTCTCTTACAGGCACTTATTTATATATTTATTTGTGCGCTTTTCTATACCGCCCCTTCCAGAGATCAGGGGCGGTTTACAGAGAACTTGTTTAAACATTAAACATTAAATTACATAAAACATTTTAAGCACATAAGTAACTATCATACAAAAAACATATTAAACTATTTACATAGGTTGGGAAAATTATTCATTATTATTATTATTATTATTCACTTCCTGCGGCTCCTGGGCCACATGGCATCCACGGTACATGTGACACCGAATGCCCATCTGCACATGTGGGCTGCTCAGTGGTGCCTCAGAGCTCAGTGGGCGCAGGCCACAGGCGACCTCCGGGACAGAGTGAAGGTGTCCAAATGACTTTTGGACTCCTTGAAGTGGTGGCTACATTTCCCAAACCTTCTCAGGGGGGTACCTTTTCAGGCCCTAGCACACACAATGGTGCTGATGACCAATGCTTCCTTAAATGGATGGGGTGCACATTGCCAGGGCACATGCACTCAAGGCCTCTGGTCTCCTCGGGAGGCCACACAGCAGATCAATATTTTGGAGCTGCGAGCAATCCACTTGGCTCTACAGACCTTTTCTCATGCCCTCTCTCACCATTCTGTCTTAGTTCAGACAGACAATCGGGTAGCAATGTTCTACGTGAACAAGCAGAGGGGCACAGGGTCCAGGCTCCTATGTCAGGAGGCACAGGCCCTTTGCTCCTTTGCAGTCAAACAAGGCATGTTTCTCAAAGCAGTTTATCTACCTGGTCAGGAGAACTTCTTAGCAGACAAGCTAAGCAGGATTCTTCAGCCCCACGAATGGCAGTTGAATCCAATGGTGGTCCAGCAGATTTTTCTACAATGGGGACTTCCATCCATCGATCTCTTTGCAAGTCCAAGCCTCTGGTTCGTCTACTGGCGACTGAGTGAGATTTGAATGTGGTCTTGGAGCAACTTACTCGCCCACCATTTGAGCCGATGGCTTCTTGCCATTTGCGCTTCCTCTCTTGGAAGACGCTCTTCCTGGTGGCTCTTACCTCGGCCAGATGTGTGAGTGAACTACAAGCTCTGGTTTCTGATAGGCCGTACACACGGTTCTATAGGAACAGGGTGATCCTACGGACCCATCCCAAGTTCCCTCCAAAAGTAGTCTCCTCTTTCCACCTCAACCAGGAGGTGGTTCTTCCGACCTTCTTTCCCAGGCCGCATACCAGTCGGGCTGAAACAGTCTTGCATTCCCTGGACTGTAAGAGGGCATTGTCTTTTTACATAGAACATACGCGGGGGCATCGAAGGGCTACTCAGCTCTTCGTCTCCTTTGACCCTAATAAGATGGGGTTACCTGTCTCCAAGCGTACATTGTCTACTTGGGTAGCAGATTGTATCGCCTGGGCGTACAAGGCAGCCGACCTCCCCTTGCAGGGTTGAGTCACGGCCCACCATGTCAGGGTGAAAGCCGCATCAGTATCTCATCTCCGCTCTGTTCCGTTGGCAGATATCTGCCGGGCCGCTACTTGGTCTTCAAGCCAGACTTTTGCAGCCCCTTACTGCCTCGAGAGAAAGTCCCGTAGGGAAAGTGCTTTCGGACAGGCGGTACTCCGTAATCTCTTTGAGGTTTAGGCAACTCCTACCCTCCGGCCCTTGTGTTGGGCTACCGTACGGGAGCGTTCTCAGAGGATATTCTTATCTCGGATGCTGAGGCTCTTGAGAGGGAGCCATTTTTCAGCTGTGGGTTCCCGGTAGTCTAGAGCTGGGGAATCCCATATGTGAGGACTGACTTCCTGCTTGGTCATGGAGAAAGAGTAGTTACTCACCTGTAACAGGTCTTCTCCAGGAGCAGCAGGAATCCGTCCTCACGACCCTCCCCCCTCCCCTGGAGTTGCAGTCATATACTTCATTTTGTTTTTTGGTGTCTTTTAGCTATGTCATCAGACTGAGCAAGATGGCACCCTTGGGTGGGAAGGGGACCACACATGCGCGCTGCATTCCCAAAGGCTTTACTTGAGCGCCGACGTCACCCATATGTGAGGACTGATTCCTGCTGCTCCTGGAGAACACCTGTTATAGGTGAGAAACTGCTCCTTATCAAACTGTGAAATACATCTGCCGTGCATAGATGTAAGATCTTGAATATGTTTACGGTTGCTTTGTATCTTGCTCGTGCAAAGATTGGCAGTCAGTGCAGTTGCCGAAGTACAGGTATAATGTGCTCGTGCTTGTCTGTACCAGTTATGATTCGGACTGCAGTGTTCTATACTAGCTGGAGTGGATGGGTAGCCTGCTTAGGTAGTCCTTGATATAGGGAGTTTCCATAGTTGAGTATTGGGGTAATGACTGCCTGGAATGGAGTGCGGAAATTATCCTGGCTGAGGATCGGTTTGAGTCTCCGGATGAGCTTCATTCATTGGTATGCCTTTGCAGCGGTTTTGCTTATGTGTGATTGAAGACTTAAATTACTGTCAAGGGTGACACCTAAGTATTTCACCTCATCCTTTATTGGTATTGTTCGGTTGAGGATGCCGATGGCTGGAGGTAGGTTAAATTTGGGGTTCCTGGTTACGATCATTACTTCGGTTTTGTCAAAGTTTACCCTCAGGTTGTTCTCAGTGAACCAGTTGTTCATATCTTCGAAGCAGCGAGTAATTGGAGCCATATCCAGGCTTGGAGTGTCAGTTGGGGCATACACCATAATGTCGTCAGCATAGATGTGATATTGTAACATATGGTGTTTGATAATGCCACAGATCGGTTGGATGTAGAGTTTGAATAGAATGGATGAGAGTGCTGATCCTTGTGGACAGTAACTGAATTCAAAAAAGCATGGGACCAACACAGAGGTTCTCTAAAGGTAAAAAGTGGACTGTTGTAGTTGTTGTTATGGCAGGACAGACTAGATAGGCCATGTGGTCTTTTTCTGTCATCATGTTTCTATGTTTCTATTGTGGGGCCCTGTATCCCACAACAAATGTTTTTCAGGTATCACCAATCAGCAACAAATTACTCAAGACAAACTTCTGCTCAAATGCAAAGCTTCTTTATTGGTATACCAAAAGCGAAATAAATCACCAATGCAGAGAGCAAAAGACTCTGAGAGTGTGACAGGCAACCCCCTCTCTGCCCAGGATCAGAGAGCAGATTGCCGGAAGCTTTGCATTTGAGCAGAAGTTTGTCTTGAGTAATTTGTTGCTGATTGGTGATATCTGAAAAACATTTGTTGTGGGATACAGGGCCCCAAACTATGTTTCCTTGGTTGATGGGGAACTGTGATTTATTTATTTATTTAATAGTATTTCTATTTCGCTTTATCATATAATCAAAGCGGTTTAACAAAAAAACATACAATAGAAGTGAAAGTGTAAACAAGCAGTGAATGTAGATTCATAGTTTGATATGGTAAAGTGTAGTGCTTTGGAGAAAATTGATCTATATATGAGGGGGTACCCAAAAAAACCAGGAATTATTTTTTAAAAGCTATTTATTTCAAATTCTTTACAAAACAACCTTATCTCCTTCAAAATACTCTCCATTACAACTGATACATTTGTCCCACCGGTGCTTCCACTGTTCAAAACATTTTTTGTAGTCATCTTTAGAAACGGCTGACAGCTCCTCCCTCCTTTTTTTCTTGACTTCTTCAATGTTGTCAAATTGGTGTCCTTTCATGCCCCTTTTCATGCGTGGAAATAAGAAAAAGTCGCACGGAGCCAGGTCAGGCGAGTAAGGTGCGTGGGGCAGTGGAATCATGCCATTTTTAGCCAAAAACTGTCTAACAGAGATGGCTGTGTGTGCAGGTGCGTTGTGGTGAAAGAACCAGTCTCCTGTCTGCCACAAATCGGGTCTTTTTTGACGAACACTGTTGCACAATCTTCTTAAAACTTCCAAATAAAAGGTTCGATTGACGGTCTGACCTGGGGGAACAAACTCTGAATGAACTATCCCCTTGGCATCAAAAAAGCAAATCAGCATTGTTTTGATGTTTGATTTGACTTGACATTTTTTTGGACGGGGTGACGATGACGTCTTCCATTGGCTTGACTGTTGCTTTGTTTCTGGGTCGTAACCATAGCACCATGACTCATCACCTGTAATGACCTTTGACAGAAAATCTGGATCAGTTTCAAGCTGTTTCAAAACACGACATGTTTCAACTCGATGTTCCTTTTGATTGTCAGTCAGAACCCGAGGAACAAACTTGGCAGCAACCCTTTTCATTCCCAAATCTTCCGTTAAAATTCACTGAACCGAGCTCCAAGATAACCCACTAATCTCTGACAGTTGATCAATTGTCTGTCGACAGTTTGTGAGCACAAGCTCTCTAATTTTTTCAATATTTTCGTCGATTCGGGCAGTTGATGGACGCCCAGAACGAGGTTTGTCATCAATCGACATGTCGCCATTTTTAAACCGAGCAAACCACTGGTACACTTGACTTTTTCCCATAGCGTCATCTTGATAAGCTGTTTTCAACATTAAAACAGTTTCAGCAGCATTTTTACCGAGTAGAAAACAAAATTTCACAGCTGCACGTTGTTCACTTAAACTTGTCATCATAAAAAAAGAAACAAGAACAAAACAGCGCTAGCAAAAACAATCACTGCAGATGAACAGAACAAGCCAGGTCGACAACACAGGCGGCACTGAACTGACAATGAGTTGCATTATACACGCCTAGCGGCAGAAGTGCGTACTACACAAGCTCCGCCCACGGCAATGTTATTCCTGTTTTTTTTGGGTACCCCCTCGTACATTGTGTACTATTATACAACATGAGCTATATTACATACTTCTATATAATTGGTCATTCCTATTAAATGAATTAATTATTTTACATGACCATAGTGTTCTATAAACAGCATAGTTTTCAGCTGCTTTCGAAAGTCTATCTCCAGGAACAAGCAGGAATAAGTCCTCACATATGGGTACGTCGGTACCGACGGAGCCTGCGCAGGAAAGCTCCCCAGCTTCCCAGAAGGAAAGCTTTTGGGGCCTCCCACTGCGCATGCGCGCTGCCTTCCCGCCTTCCTGACCAACTCTCCTCAGTTTCTTCTTTTTCCGCGGAGCCAGCAGGTCGTGTTCCTGTCACCGCTGAAGAAGTTGTTATTTTAATTTATTTCTTTGGCCGCGTGTCTGCCTTCCCCGATTCCAGACCGGTACCGCCGGTCTTTTTTCCTTTATTTCTTAAAAAAACCCCAAAAAAACCCTTCTTTTTTCCTCATTTTGTGTGTTTGTTCTGTGAGGCCTTTAGGCCTTCACAAATTCTCCCTCATGGAGAAACAAGCCTCTGGGTTTAAAAAATGCACCAAGTGCAGCGGTACTATTTCAGTCACAGACACCCATGAATGGTGTCTTAAATGTTTGGGGCCTGACCATTCCATTCCGGATTGCCCATCCTGTTCTTTGATGTCTAAACGTGGCTTACAGAACCGGGCAGCCAAGTTTCACATGCTGTTTTCTACAGATACTCCAGCATCGACATCTTCCAGGTCTTCCTCTCCTGATGGATCTCAGGTAACCAAACATTCCTCTGGCAGGTCCTCAAAGGGCAAATCTCCCTCTAAGTATCGAGATACCCCTGGGCTTGACCCTGAGGACCCTGCCCCAGCCAAACAACCCCAGCGGGAAGCTCCGGCTTCCAAAGCTCCTCCTATGGGGTTACAGGTTGACATCGATGGCACGGCCTCGACCGATCACCTGTTAGACTGTTCTGGGGTACCGGCTCATTCATCCGGTACCAACATCCAGACAGTCGTGGCGTCCATGGATCATACAGTTCAATCCATGCAGCAGGCCATTTTCGCTTTCATTAAGGCTGCGACGCCCTCGGTACCGCACCCTGCGGTACCGACTCCGGTTCCGGTACCACAACCGATACCGGTACCCAGGCCATCCACATCGACCAGGATACCGATTCCGGTTCCCGGTTCCGGGGTTTTTCCCGATACCGATCCGGTTCCGGGTACCCCCGAAGTCGATACCGGTCGATACGCTTATCGATCCCTGGAAGCAAACAGACGATACTTTGAGTCTTCTGATGATTCTTATTCATCAGATGACTCTGCTGAAGTATCCCTTACTCTACCTGAGGAGCCCTCTTCTCCAAAGAGGAGAATGTCTCCTCCAGAGGATTTATCCTTTCAAGACTTCATCATTGAAGTAGCTAAAGGTCTTTCTATTTCTGTATCCTCTGAAAAAGAACCTAGAGCAAAAAAGTTAGACATTTTAGGATACTCTAAGGTTCCCAAAGAGGCAGTCACCTTGCCCATCCATGAAATTCTTCAAGAACACATGATGGACTTATGGGAGACTCCTCTCACCCTATCTCCACATTCTCGTCGTCTGGACACCATGTATCGTGTCCCCCCTTCTCCTGGGTTTCAAAAAACTCAGCTCCCTCACCACTCCATCGTGGTGCAGTCAGCTATGAAAAGGATAAAAAGTACTAAAAGACACTCTTCTACTCCCCCAGGAAGAGAATGTAGGACTCTGGATGCTTTTGGAAGAAAAATCTTCCAAGCAAGTATGCTTATTGGCAGAATCAACTCATACAGCCTCTATATGGGCATGTTTCTGAAGGAAATTGCATTAAAGATACGCCATTTTCTCCCCTTTATCCCAGAGGATAGAAAGGAGGAGTTCCTTCTTTTGCTGAAGCATACCCAAGATATTTCAAAGTTCTCCAACAGAGCAGCCTTTGACTCCTTTGAGGGTGCTAGCAGAGCCTCAGGTATTGCCATAGCGGCTCGCAGAATTGCTTGGCTCCAGGCCTCTGACCTAGAACCCTGGGTCCAAGATGGGTTGGGAAATTTGCCCTGTACAGGTGAGAATCTGTTTGGTAAGGAGTGGCAAATCAAAGCCACTCAAATGGATGCAGAAAATGCTGCTTTAGATAGACTTTCTAAGTCTACCTCTACCCCTGTCAAGAAAAAATCTTTCAAAAAGCCTTTCTACAGGAAGGCCAGATTTGCCACAAATACTGGCCAACAATCTTCTGCAGCTCGCTTTGCTCCTAAGCGTCAGTAGCCTAAACAGGCCAGGGCAAAACCTGCAGGGGTTGCTACAGCCCAACAGTCCCAACCCCCTCAGGGTTTTTGACTTAAATCTAGAGAACTTAACCTTTCTGGCTCTAAAACCAGAACCCCTCACCATTCCAGATGGGAGCAAATCACATCAGAACAATGGACCCTCTCTATCATCAGAGAGGGCTACAAACTACATTTCTCCAACCTTCCTCCCCATACCATGGTGAGAAGTTTCAATTCTCCCCCATCTCTCCTAGACCTGTTGAGTCAGGAGGTGACCACTCTTCTCGCCCAAAAGGCAGTAGAAGAGGTTCCTCTTCCTCAACAGGGATCAGGTTTTTACTCCCCTTATTTTCTCATTCCCAAGAAAACAGGGGGGTACAGACCCATTCTGGATCTCAGAGAATTTAACAAATTTCTATACAAGGAGAAATTCAAGCTGCTTTCTCTAGGTACTCTCCTTCCATACCTACAGAGTCAGGATTGGCTTTCTCTAGATCTCAAGGATGCGTACACACATATACTCATCCATCCATCCATCCCACAGAAAATTTCTACGGTTTCTGTTCCAGGGAAAACATTTCCAGTACAGAGTACTTCCCTTCGGTCTAGCCTCTGCTCCAAGGGTATTTACCAAATGCATGGCAATAGTAGCTGCATTTCTATGCGCCCTGGGAATTTTTGTCTTCCCATACCTGGGCGACTGGCTCATCCGAGCTCCATCTCAGTCCGAGGCTCAGACTTCCCTGGATCGCACCAGACGCATCCTGCAGTATCTGGAGCTTGTGATCAATCTGCCAAAGTCTCAACTCACCCCTACGCAATCCCTGGAGTTCATAGGGGCCTGGTTGGATACTACCACTGCAAGGGCCTATCTACCTCAGGCCCGTTGCCAACGTCTAGTGCACTTAGCCTCTCAGACTCAGTCCAGAAGCCACTTGACTGCCAGAGAGATGCTACAACTATTAGGCCACATGGCCTCCACAGTGCATGTGGTGCCTTATGTTCGCCTACATATGAGAGCAGCTCAATGGACTTTATCCACCCAGTGGACTCAAGCATCAGGAGCTCTCTCAGACCAAATAGCAAACTCCAATCGTCTCTTTTGGTCTCTCCAGTGGTGGATATCCACTCAAAATCTGTTGTTGGGGGACCCCTTTCAACCATTGTTGCCCCAAGCAACCCTCACAACAGATGCCTCCCAAACAGGTTGGGGGGCTCATCTCCAAGATCTCTCCACTCAGGGCACTTGGTCTCCACAGGAGACCACCCTTCATATCAACCACTTGGAACTTCGAGCAATCTTTCTGGCTCTCAAAGTTTTTTTCATACCCTCCTCAGCAACATGACAGTCCTTATTCACACGGACAATCAAGTAGCCATGTTTTACATAAACAAACAAGGAGGGACTGGCTCTCTGTCGCTTTGCAACGAAGCTCTAAGATTATGGGCCTTCGCCAGAGAGCATCAAATCCATCTCCTGGCAGTATATCTTCCAGGAATCCAAAACTCTTGGGCAGACAGACTCAGTCGAGTTCTGCTTCCACACGAATGGTCCCTGCACATGGATCAGGTACTCAGAATCTTCCAGAAATGGGGAACCCCGGACATAGACCTCTTTGCAAGTCCGTGGAATGCCAAACTTCCCCGGTTCTGTTCCAGAATTCCGTGTCAGGGAGTTCAGGCCAAGGATGCCTTCCTCCTGCATTGGGGTCAGGGCTTCCTGTATGCCTTTCCACCCATTCCTTTGATTCCCAAGACTCTGTTCAAACTTCCAAGGGATCAAGGGTCCATGATCGTCATAGCTCCACGCTGGCCACGCCAAGTGTGGTACCCTCTACTTCTGCATCTCTCCCAAGCCCCCTCCCTGGACTTGGGAGCGGCTCCAGACCTTCTGTCTCAGGAGGAGGGGACTTTGTGGCACCCAAACCCCAAGTCCCTTCACCTCAGAGCTTGGTTACTGAAGGCCTAGACCTTCAGCACTTCAATCTTTCGCAGCAAGTGAAGGATATCCTACATGCCTCTAGGAAACCTTCCACTAGGCGTTCTTATGCTTTTAAATGGAAAAGATTTTCCATTTGGTGTGCTCAAAAGGGTCTTAACCCTCTAGCACTCCCATTGAATTCTCTTTTGGAATATCTCCTGCATCTCTCCAATGCAGGACTCAAAACGAATTCAGTAAGAGTCCATTTGAGTGCTATTGCGGCATCACTTAAGCCCATCAATGGACAACCTGTTTCCTCTCATCCTCTTATTGCAAGATTCATGAGAGGCCTAACCTTAACTAAACCTCCCATTCGACCTCCTCCGGTGGCATGGGGCTTAAACGTGGTTCTTGGTCAGCTTATGAAGCCACCTTTTGAACCCTTAGCCACTACCTCCTTGAAATTTCTTTCCTGGAAGGTTATTTTTCTTATTGCAGTCACCTCAGCTCGCCGTATCAGTGAACTGCAAGCTCTAGTGGCTAATCCACCTTATACAAGGTTCCATCATGATAAGGTGGTCCTTAGGACCAATCCCCACTTTATGTCTAAAGTGGTCTCCCCTTTTCATCTTAATCAAGAGGTATATTTACCTGTCTTTTCTCCAGCTCCTCATGCATCCAGTGCAGAGAGGAACCTTCATACTCTAGACTGTAAAAGAGCTCTTGCCTTTTACCTCCACAGGATACAGCAACATCAAAAGTCTTCTCAGCTTTTTGTTGCTTTTGATCCTTCTCATTTAGGACTTCCAGTCTCCAAAAGAACACACTCCATTTGGATTGCTCAGTGTATCTCTTTTGCTTACCAGAGTAAGAACCTTTCTCTGGAGGGCCATGTCACCGCTCACAACGTGAGGGCCATGGCCACCTCTATGGCTCATTTAAACTCTGTGTCCATTGACCAGATCTGTCGAGCAGCCACCTGGGCCTCGGTTCATACCTTTACAGCCCATTACTGTTTGGACAAGGACTCCCGCCGGGATGCCTTGTTTGGTCAGGCTGTCCTCAGACACCTGTTCCATTCTTGAACAACTCCAGCCCACCTTCCCTGAATGGATGCCTGAGATCCATAGGAAGATGAGGAACCTTTCAGGGTCTCATACCCTTCAGGGGATCTCCCAGGCATCTTAGCTAGGGAGTCCCCATATGTGAGGACTTATTCCTGCTTGTTCCTGGAGATAGCACAGTTACTTACCTGTAACAGGTGATCTCTGGGAACAGCAGGAATTAGTCCTCACAACCCACCCGCCTCCCCTAGGAGTTGTATCTATCTCTCTCTTTCGTTTCCTCTCTGTATTGTCTCAGCTTTAAACTCGAACTGAGGAGAGTTGGTCAGGAAGGCGGGAAGGCAGCATGCATGCGCAGTGGGAGGTCCCAAAATCTTCTGGGAAGCTGGGGAGCTTTCCCGCGCAGGCTCCATCGGTACCGACGTACCCATATGTGAAGACTAATTCCTGCTTTTCCCAGAGATCACCTGTTACAGGTAAGTAACTGTGCTTTAAGGTCCAGTGCTGCTCTCAAGTCACTTGGGAGAGTGTTCCAAATAGTTGGGGCAGCATAAGAGAATGCCCTTTCTGAAGTGTCCTTACGTGATGTTCTAAAGTCACTAGAAGTGCTGACTCTTTTGGAAGTACCTTTTCTTCTTGGTCTTTTGCTGATGTCCGTCTGAATGAGAGAGGTTAGGCTGTTTGCTGAAAAGTGTTGTTTGATCTTGAAAATGTATATTATAGTTTTATATTTTACGCGAGACACTATAGGTAGCCAATGAAGTTCTTTCATAATGGGTGTCATATGTTCTTGACTTGACAATCCAAAAATTATTCGTGCAGCTGTGTTTTGAGCGAGCTGTAACGGCTTGAGTGCTTGCTTTGTTAGACCAAGGTAAATAGGATTAGAGAAGTGATGACTTTCCCTGGGCATATTTAACCTGTTGCGTTCTGTTGCTTAGATAGGATGTGAACCATTTTATTGTATTGTTGCAAAGTCCAATTTCCTGTAGCCTGTTTAACATTATTGTGTGGGAGACTGTGTTGAATGCCACTGAGATGTCCAAGAATACCAGCAAAAATCAGTTTTTTATATTGTCTAGTCTCCTCAGAAGATTGTCCAAAAGGGATGTGAATAGCGTTTCTACATTGTGTTGTGGTTTTAAGCCATGCTGCTGTGGGTCTAACAGTGCTTGCAGGTCAATGTAGTCCTGTAGTTGCCTTTGTGCCACCTTTTCAATAACCTTTGATATGAAGGGTAGGCTGGATATGGGGCGGCATGATTTTGGGTCCGTAGGGCTTAGCCTTGCGCCCTTGAAGATCGGTCGTATCATGGCTTGTTTAAGTGCCTGTGGCATGTATCCTTTCTGCAGGGACTCCGTTATGATTTTGTGGATGTACCTGGATAGTTGTTCCTTGGATTTTTTGATCCATTCCACTGGGCATGGGTCTGAAGGGGACGTGGTTGTGTTTAGGGCACTCATAATGTCTTCTATGCACTGCACTGTCGGTAAGGAGAAATTATTCCAGGCTTGGCGGTCCTTGGGCCAAGTTTGACTGTATGTGGACTTATTGCTTTCTGGGGCTTGTGCGGTATTTTTGCTCATGAGGTAATTCGCGTATTCTTGAGGATCGATATGGTGGGTGCTGTGCCTAGAGTTGTCTTTAGTAAGCTTTTTTACAATGCTAAAGAGCTCTCTAGGCTTGTTTGCTGCTCTCGTAATGAGATTGGTATGGTGTTGCTGTATAGAGTAAGTCCCCAATTAGCTACACACAGGGACATAGAAGAGCACTGTTAGGACACACATAAAAAGGTTAGCTGCTTTTTCTCTTAAAGGACAGCTGAGGAAAAGTTAGGGTCTTTGGTAGGTCTCTCTTGTTTACTTAAACAGGTACCAAAGCTCCACCAACTGAAAGATGGCTGGGAAAAATTGTATTGCCAAAGCTGTTACCCCATTACAGCTTCTGCCTCTGTCCTGACTGTGAGCCTGATGCCAGTTGAAGAGCTGCCTTCATGTGCAGGATGCCTGCAAGCTGAAGCCCTCAAACAAGTGGAGGAGCTCAGAGAAGAGGTGTCGAGGCGTGAGAAGAATTCAAGACAGGGAGAAGTACGTTGATGAGATGCTTATTTGAAACATCCAAACTCTTGGACAGAGGTGATGATGGGAGGCTACAGAATGAAGAGAGTTGGACAAGAGTCACTAGAGCCTGCAGAATTAACAATCTATCCAACTCCACCAGCCCTTGAACTGAAGAACCAGTATGCAGACCTGGAAGTGGAGGAGGTGAAAACATCCCAGGAAAGGGAAGAACCAGAACTCGAGCACCCCAAAGTTATAGAATCAGTGACTACAAGGAAGGGAAGGGTAGTGGTGGTTGGTGACTCTCTTCTGAGGGGTACTGAGGCATCCATCTGCCGAACAGACTTTATGTACAGAGAGGTGTGCTGTCTGCCAGGTGCCAAAATCTGAGATGTTATGGAGAGTTTGCCGAGACTCATCAAGCCTACTTACCATTATCCAATTTTGCTCATCCATGTTGGCACAAATGATATTGTTAGGTATCCCTCTGAGCATATCAAAAGTGACTTCATGGCTCTGGGACAGAGGGTGAAGCAGATTGTGTAGGTGCGCGGTGGTGTTTTCTTCAATCCTCCCTGTTGAAGGTAAAGGCCAAGGCAGAAGCTTGCATCCTGGAGATGAATGCCTGGCTGCATGGATGGTGTCATCGAGAGCATTTTGGTTTCCTGGACCATGGGATAATGATCCAAGGACTGCAGAGCAGAGATGGCATCCATATGTCCAAGAAGGGTCAAAGTGTCTTCCACAGCAGACTGGCTAACCCACTGAATAAGGCTTTAAACTAGATTCATTGAGGATGGGTGAAGAAAGCCCCCAGGTAAGTGAAACATTAAATACCTCTGTAGAAATGGGTAAAAAAGGCAACATCTGGAAAGTGCTGTGTATAAATGCCTGTAGCATGGAAAATAAGATACCAGATGTTGAGGCTTTAATAGAAGAGACAGACTTAGTGGTTACGGAGAGATGATTCATGGACAGCCATAACTGGGATGTAATTATACCAGGCTATACTTTATTCAGGAAGGACAGGGTAGGAAGAAGGGGAGGAGGCGTGGCACTGTATGTAAAAAAAAAAAAAAAATATATTAAAGACATAGAATTACAGGGCTTAAAAGGGAGCAAGGAGATACTGTGGGTTAAACTATAAGGAGGGAAAGGGAAATCCATTTGCATTGGTTTTATATATAGATCTTCCTCATAGGGAGAAGATGTGGACGGGGATTTAATATAAGATATTTGCCATATTGCCATGAAAAGAGAAGTGCTGCTGATAGGTAATTTCAATATGCCGGATGTTGATTGGCACAACTTTGCTGTGGTGTCATCTAGAACTAAGGAGATCCTAAATTCTCTAAGGGACAACTATTCCAGCAACTGGTAGCAGAATCCACACGTGAAAGGGCACATAACAAATAGCGCGGTATATAAGAACTGTTAAATAAATAAATAAATGTGGACTTGGTGCTTACCAATGGGGAAAGTGTTTGATGTCATAGTTGGAGATCATCTTATATCCTGTAATCACCAGATGGTGTGGTTTAGTATTATATTTTAAAGGCAACAAACCTCTTTGTTAGACAGGTAAAATAAATGTAAAAGGAAAAGGAGGCCACTATGGTTCTCAAAAGGAGTAGCTGAAAAGGAGAAGAAAAAAGGGTGGCTTTTATGAAATACAAGAGATCACAGAAAGAGGAAAAACATCTATATTTGGACAACTTAGAGAAGCTAGCTAAGTAGTCAGGAAAGCAAAGATACAAAAAGAAGAAGGAATAGTTAATGCAATAAAATGGGAGGATAGGGAAGTAGTCAAGATGGCGGATGGAAGCGCTGAGCTGTGAGCTGCTACTCCGAGAATCGCTAGTGCTTGAGGTGCTCCTATTGTTCGCATGGGGTGGAGAAAGCGGAAGCTGGTAGCCGAGCCTCCCGGCGTGAGCCTGCTGAATCCATCGGGCCAGCGGATTTTCGGTGACTGTGGTTTCGTGCTTGGTGTTGGAGCGGCGTCTTCAGCTGGGGCGATAGGAGAAGTATCGCCCCAGAGCGTATCTGGTGTCTGGCTCTCTCCAGAGCAGCGCACCCCCCCCTGCCGTGACCCAGAAGTTTGATCTCAGCTGGAGCTGCTCTCTCAGAGGCTGTGATGGCGAGTACGCCTCTTTCCGAGGGCAATGGAGGTGCTAGGACTGAGTTGATTTTCTCCCTTGATGGTGCGGGACGGCATGAAAGTGGAGGAGGGTTACCATCGCAGTGTGAACTGGTGGCTGACCCGGCACAGAGGGAGGCTCTTCCTGTGATCCCTTTATTGGTGAGACTAGCGGCATATACGATGGAAACATTGTGGGAAGGAATAGCGACTCTAAACCTCTCCTTGATTAAAATGTGTGGAAATTTTGAGACTGAGATAAATATGGTTAAAGCTACTTGTGTTACTTTCTCCAATACTTATGAGGAACAAGCTGGGAGAATCACCAAATTGGAGAATGAGTTGGGAGAAATGCGGGAACTGGTTACCGCCAAGATTAAGGACAGAGTTGTCTCTAGTCGGAAGATGGAACATCTGGAGAATCAGGTCCATCGTCGTAATCTTCGGTTCCTGAATTTCCCTAGATCCCTCTTATTATCAGCTACGGAGATGTTGCGGAAGTACTCCGGGGAAGTCTTGAAGATTCCCCCGGAGCAGTTTCCCCCCTGTAACTAGAGCTCAATATTTGTCCCTGGGTTGTAGGGACAGGGTAAACATGGCTCCCTCTACTTCTCCTGGGGTGGGAGACCTCACAGGGTTTCTTGAGAATTCCCTGGAGGTTGTGACTGAAAGATCTACCCTCCTTGTAGCATTAGCCTTGGAGTCAGATAAGATTTATATCCTCAGAATGTATTTCAGGAATGCTAGTGAGGTTTTTTTTGGGTTCTAAAGTTTGGATATTTCCTGATTTGTCTTGTGTTACACAACTGAGAAGGAAGGACTTTTTGTCCCTTCGCCCCAGGGTAGTGGCCCTGGGAGCTACTTTTCAGCTTAAATTTCCAGTTAAATATTATGTGGAATTTAAACATAAGATGTATTTGTTTTTTGAAACAAAACAGCTTCAGGCCTTTCTGGAAGCTAGAGAGGGGAGTGTGGTTGAAGTTTTGGTCCCTTCTCATGTGGCTGACGCATGAATCTCTTATCTGCTTACTTAATTATACTTATGTTTAGATAGTGTAGGTTATACCTTCGGGTTCCTCTCTATCTTTAGAATATTTCCTGGTACTTCCCTATTTCCTTTCTTTGTGATCTAATAATAATGGAAAATGGTTTCAATATAAATGTATTTGCTTATTATTTGTAATGATATCTCTAGTTTTCTTTCATTCATTGTAACTCTGTTTGGATGTAATGACTGGATAAACAATAAATATATAATTATAAAAAAATGGGAGGATAAGACATTTTCAGATATGTTAGTGAGAGGAGAAACGGCAAAAGTGGTATTGTCAGACTCAAGGGTGAAAGGGAGGAATATGTAGAAGCTGATGAGGATAAAGCAGAATTGCTTAACAAATATTTCTGTTCTGTGTTCACAGATGAAGGGCCAAGAGCAGGACCTCAGAAATCATCCTCAAATAGGAACAGAAGTACAGGGATCTTGAATTGTGTTTATGAGAAACTAGTTAAACTAAAAATAGACAAAGCAATGGGACCAGATGGGATACATCCTAGAATATTGAAGGAACTTGGGGATGTTCTAGCGACTTCAGTGCCTGAACTTTTCAGTGCTTCTTTGGAGTCAGGCATGGTCCCAAAGGATTGGAGAAAAACACATGTGATCCCTTTACACAAAAGCGGAAGTAAGGATGAGGTTTAAAACTACAGGCTGATTAGTCTAATCTCTGTGGTGAAATTATTGGAAATGTTACTAAATGGGAGAATAGTGAAGTTTCTGGAGTCCATTAGGTTGTAGGATCCAAGGCAGCATGGGTTTATCAGAGGCAGGTCTTGTCAGACAAATCAGATTGATTTCTTTGACTGGATGACCAGAGTTGGACCGAGGTAGAGACCTAGATGTGGTGTACTTAGAATTCAGTACAACCTTTGACACTTTCAAAAACGATTTATAAACAAACTGAGCACCCTAGAGATGAATTCTAACGTGACTGTTGAGAGGGAGGCAACAAAGGGTACAGGTACATGGAGCTCACTGAGGAAAAGGAGAAGGAGGTTACCAGTGGTATGCTGCAAGGATCTGTCCTTGGTCCAATTCTTGTTTAATTCTTTGTTAGTGATATTGCGAAAGGGCTGTCTGGTAAGGTTTTCCTCTTTGTGGATGAAACCAAAATCTGCCATAGACACCCAGGAAGGAATAGATAACATGAGGAAGGATCTAGCTAAGCCTGAGGAATGGTGGAGAATTTGGCAGCTGAGATTTAATGCTAAAAAATGCAGGGTCATGCATTTAGGATGCAAAATCCAAGGGAGCGGTATAGTGTAGGGGGTGAAATACTTCTCTCCATGAAAGAAGGAGCAGGACATGGGTGTGGTTGTTTCTGATGATCTTAAGGTGGCTAAACAGGCAGAAAAGGCGACGGCAAAAGCCAGAAGGATACTTGGATGCATAGGGAGAGGAGTGGCCAGCAGAAAAAAGGAGATGATAGTGCCTCTGTATAAGTCTCTGGTGTAACCTCATTTGCAGTATTGTGTGCAATTCTGGAGAACACACTTTCAAAAGGATATAAACAGGATGGAGTCGGTGCAGAGGGTGGCTACTAAAATGGTTAGAAGTCTTCATTATAAAGCATATGAGGACAGACTTTAAGATCCTAATATGTATGCTTTAGACGAGGAAAGGCGGGATAGAGACATTTAAATACCTCCGTTGCATAAATGCACAGGAGGAGAGCCTCTTTCGATTGAAAGCAAGCTCTGCTACGAGGGGATATAGAATGAGGGTGAAAGGAGTAATATGCAGAAATATTTCTTTAAGGAAAGAGTGGTAGATGCGTGGAATAGTCTCCCAATGGAGGTGGTAGAGACGAGGACAGTATTTGAATTCAAAAATGCATGGGACAAACAGGATTTCTACAGGTAAAAAGGGGGGACTATTGTAGTTGGTATGGAAGGGCAGTCTAGATAGGCCATGTGATCTTTTTCAGCCATCATGTTTCTATAGTTTCTGGTTGCTGCCCTCTCTCCTCCCTTTCTCTATACTGATAGTGCCAGGGCTGTTGGGCAAAATTTTACCCCAACATTATCCATTTAGGCTTTTAAAATCTGTGGATAGTGGAGTGGCCACCGGTAAACACCCAACTCTGTTGACCAATAAGAGACTTTAAATAGTTGTTTAGCATTTGGTTTTGTGGCTATATTTAGTTGCATTTGTCTTATCTTTTTTTGACCTGCTGCCATCACTCTTCCCATTTTGCTTTTAGTATGGCAATCTACTCCGGTTGCACATTTCCAAGAAAACCCAGGGGTTGGGTCAGCATTGACTCGATAGCACACATTACATTGATCCCTGTGGTGTCTTTTTTTTCCTTGGTTGAAAGGAATCCAAAGATCATTTGAGTCCAGGCCTCGTTTGTTGGCTCTACAGGTGCAATCCAGAGAAAGCTGAAAAACCATGGTGCATCTGTAACCAATTCCGCAATAGAATGGAAAACAAAATCCCTTCCTGACCTCAAGTAAGGTATTCAGGACAAGTTCATGGATCAGCACTTTTCCCTAGAGTTTAGCTACATCATAATGCCTACATTTATTTCCAGAATCCTGTACAATTATGCTCTAGTGCTTTCTTTTGAATGTCTTGGTTTAGTATTTGCACATGACTGTCCGATATGTGGTATAACATTTTGGGATACATACATGGGATTTCAGTAAAGGAGCACTTCATTCACTCAGTCTGCTCATTGTCTACTAAGTTGCTTCTCAATTACTTCCACCCTTTGCTTACTGGCCTAGCAATGCATTATTCTTGTTTGCCTGTCCTGTAATGATTTATATTAGCGATTTCTGCGTTCACGTCTGCTCGCAGAAGTTCACTTTTTTGGGAATATCTGTGTGCAGGTACTAAGACTAGCAATTAGCTTGCATTAACATGTATGAGCACAAGTTAATTACTGCAGAGCCCATTTTACACAGTGGAACATATTTATTAATAACAAAAATGAATGACTTTGGGAAATGCTAATGTGGTAGTGTATTTTAGTAAATTTCTTTGGAAAAATACCAATTGTCAGGTTGTCTATATATCTAGTATTTGGTGCATGGAGCCTAGCACTGCCCAGTGCCCAAGAGGTGTTATCAGCGGCCTAGGTCTCATCTCAAATGCTACCTACCGCTGCTGAGCCACATGAATGAACGAACCTAGAACCATAGCCTGGGAGCAGCCCCATGCCATTGTGTTGCTTTGAGGATGAAAGGCTGGTAAGGGAGGTGGCTCCAGGAGAGTAGCAAAAGCATGAGGGGAAAGAAAAAAAAGGAATAAGACACAACAAAATATTTAAAAAGGGTGTAAAAATGTCTTCAGCTCTGAAAAAATTGTTAGGTGACATCTAATTTTTTCAAGCCCTAGTCATATGCTAGCAAACACTGTAGAGTTAATGTGCAACCAGAGACTTAGCCATGCATACTGCATAGTATGCCCTGCATGGGATGAAGCTTATTTGAAGTATACCATTGTCAGAGAGCCGGGCACAGGCTTCCTTGATATTTGAAATTGAAGTGTTTCATAGAATGAGAACTGTTAATAATATAGTACAAATTGCTAGAGCAGCAATATATCAGAACAGAGGCCATGATAAGCCTATAAATTCACCCTATTTTATAAAAGAAATTTAAATAATGAAGGTGAACTTATAAAACTACAGAGCATGCCTTAACGAGCATCATTATTGCTCCAACCTCCATATCACTAGAGCTAGTCCTTTGCCAAATTTGAAATAAATCAGTCAGTTGTAAATTCCCACTGGTTAAGGAGATAACCTTCTTATCAATACAAGCCCATAATAATATAATTTTGTGTCGACAAAATGCTCCCAAATGAATCCCAATATATGCCAACAGCTTAGCAGTTGAGGGCGGATCCCAATAATTCTTTTTGCATATGTAGCCCATTGCTATAGGAGTTTGGTCCATATTATTAGTTTATTAAGTGATATATAAATACAGGATAAGAATGTGTTAGAATTATTTCCTATAAAATATCTTTGATACTTTTGTGTAATTTGCGATTTTATAGGCTAAGGGATAGTCACCGCAATTATCTTGGTATGGATAATAGCTACTCTAGGTAACCCCTCATACTCTTCAGATTAGTAATTATAAACTAAATCAGAAAAATATGAGGGCAAAAACTGTTTCCTTATTGTCCCTCCAGTCCAGTCCCTCACCTCTGGAGTAGAGCCCTAAGACTTAAGCTTTGCTTTTGGTGCGTTTTTGCCAGTGTTTGCAGTTGGTGAAGCGTTTTGGGGTTCGTTTGGGAGAGTTTTTAATGTCTCTCAACCTCATCGAAGCGTATCTGCATATTCCCATCAGACCGACCCATCAGCAGTTCCTGCATTTTGTGGTCCCAACAGGTCATTTCCAGTTTCAGGTGTTGCTGTTCGGCCTGGCTTAATTAACTTAATTAACTTTCATTAAAGATCAGCCAACCTATAACTATTATTTAATGTACAGAATAACCCACTTTTTTCAGAAGAGTATGTATAATGGGTATCAGGTCACATTCTCAGCCAAAAGTACTGGGATAGCACAGTCAATCTGAGTCATTTAGCCCAGCAAGTTTTTTTATTTTCTGAAAATTTCTTTGCGTATAAAAATGTGAAACATAATGTTTAACTCTATCTGTTGTCGTGGGGAGCGCCCCCTACGCCTATGGGCAATCCACGGCAAAGATTATATTTAGGGAGCCACTGGGAAAATAAGGTTCATCGACGTAGCCAAATGTCCTCACCAATTCCGGCTGCCTAAAAGAACTTAGCAACAAAACCAAGTGGAGAGAATTAAGGCTTTTATTCCCCGTCAATGCAAGGGTTCAAATTAAGAGATGAATAATGAAACAGAAAAGTCCTTTCTTGCAAAAGGTCACCAGTATTCAAGACATGTGCTTAATTGTTACACTTCACAATTAATGCAGAGGTCGGAAAACAGGAATTCAGTTCATTCCAAAAACATCAACATTTTCATAGACTCTTCTATTTTACTCGGTTACTACAGACTCTTGACATAAGGCTGTGCACAGGTCACACTCCATCTGCTCTGGTGGTGATAGGGAAACTGTGTCAATGCATTCTGTCTCCATGCACTCTTCCTCACTAAAATCACCAGGGGAACAAACACTGTCCCTGTCTGACTCGTGTTGGTGTGCTATGCCTCTGGGGCCTTGTCTCCAATAAGGGTCTGTTCTCAGGGCTTTAGGGATTTTACTAAACCAGTCTGGTTTCTCCTTCCTTGTAAAGCGAGGACTGGTTTTCCCAGGGCCTTTATGCTTCATGCATTTACTAGCATCAATAACGGTTTCATACCTGGAACTTTGCTGGCTTGACTTCACACAGTTTTTCCTTTCAGCAACTTTCCTGTTGTAGCAATGTCTCTGCCTCTCAGCATTAGGCAGGGCTGTGCTTCTTGGCAGTTTAGTAAAACCTGGTTTGGACTCTCTTTCCTCCCTTGGTAAGAACTTGGGTTTATTATAAAATGCCTTTCCTCTCTTGCTTGGTAAAACTGGGTAATTATTCCTCAGAGACTGTGAGCTTCTCACCAAACCATTCCCTTTGGCTTCTGGCTTAGCTCTCTCTCTTCTGGAGTCAGGAACACTGGAAGAACAGGGCGTGGCACAGCCTCTAACCACAGAGCTGGCTCTAACAAACCTCCTTGGGAGAGCTGCACAATCAGCCTGGCCCTTCTGGATTTCACCCTTGTAAACCCTGTACCTGTGGGCTTGCTCCTCTAGGATTTCTTCACTGTTCCTTCTCAGGTCCTTCTCTTTCTCTTCTTTCTCTTTCCTTGGTGAAGCCGTGCTCCCCTGTGTAGCCATGCTTCTCTTCCTCAAGGCAGCTGGACCCCGTCCTGGATCTCTACCTCCACTTCTACTCCCACTGCACAATGCTGCTGGACTGCCTTTACCTAAGGCAGCTGGACCTGGACCTCCTTGTGTAGCCGTGCACCTCTTGCAAGCATTCAGCTCTGGCTTATAAGGAAATCCTTCCTGCCTGACTTCCGGGGTCACTTCCAGGTGCAAATCATTAGGCTTCTCAAGCTCATTAGCTCCTGAATGTTCTTCCTGCTCCCTCTAGCTGTGCCTGGAGGTAATTGCACATCTAGCTTCTTAAAAGAAACAGGATTTCTTTTCAAGCTTTCAACTTTATCAGCACCCACATCATGACACTGTCAAATGTACAAAAAGAGTGTTTAGCTACAGTTCCAAATATTAACTCCAAAACTTTGGTGTAAAAACATTAATGTCTTGATGCTATTTTCCAAACATTGATCTCATCAGTGTTAACTAGGGAGCATATTCACTACTTGGACAATACAATCCTAACATTAGCCAAATGTTTTGATACAATGCCTTTCTTTGGGAAGCAGAAATGTTAATATAGAGTTTGCCCATGAAACGAAACTGTAAAACCTATCTGCAACCTGAGTTTTCTCAGACTGCCATCCAGGTCACCGTCTCATTCTATCACGACTCCTATAAGAAGAAATAAGAAATGAAGACAGACAGGGGAAAAAAGAGTTACATTGTTAAGAAAATGTAAATATTGCCATCTTAAATTATAGAGGAGAAAAATAAGTATTGTCATTGTGATTAAAGGTTAAAATAATGGCCCCAAATGAAGACAACAGATGAGTGAACTTCAAGAAGGCGAGCTAACCACTGATACACCCAAGGCCTTATGCTGCAAGAAAGGTCTTCATTGATTAGGATCATAGAAAATATATCTTATTTTCTGATATTTAATACAGTATTTTACATGAAGAACAGATTAAAATAAATAGTGGCGATAGATAAAGCTGTTTGACCTTGTGACAAATAGGACGTGGAGGCGTAGCTTAATGGTTAAAGCACTCTTAAATGGTAAGTCTTCAGAGTACAGGGAATACCTACCATGCCTGTATGTAACTCTCCCTGAACTGGAAAGGTGTGAGCTAAATAACAAATTCTATATCGTCCTGCTAGACCAGTCCAGACAAGTGGATTGTATACCCCTACCATCGGAAGTGGAGACAGAAGCTTTTATAGCTGATAAAGCTAGGGCACACTCCAATATTTCTCTATCTCCAGCAGATGGTGGATGCAATCTGATGCCGCTCTGTTAAAAAAAAAAAAAAAAAAGAATCTGTGGAAAACCTGAATTTAGATCATGAGCAACTACTTTCCAGGGTGACTTCCTCACTTGAGCTCAGTGAGGGAGGGCTCCCAGAGGGATCACCCTTAAAACTAGTGCTGCCCTGGGAATAGCCTACAGGAGGAGGAATGTTGGTTCAGTTCCCTGTTCTTATCTGGTTAAAAGCTGGTTAAATAGCCAGAATTGTTGGATGAGGACCCTGGAGAAACCTTTGTTTGCACAGCTTCAGTGCCCCCTGGCTCTCCCCTAACAATATGGATGATCTGCAGGCCATGGTAGGAGGGGAGTAGCATTGAGTCCAGCATGGTTGCTTGGGACTTGGGAATCACTACCAGATTTAAGTTAATACTACTTGTCTAAAATTTGTCTTTGGGGGCAACATGGAGTGGAGGAGTAGCCTAGTGGTTGGGGCAAGGTACTTCAGGCCAGAAGGTCGGGGGTTCAAATCCCACTAGTGGACAGCAACCTTGGGCCGGAAGGACTGGGGTTTCTAGTCCCACAGGTGCTCCTTGTGGTCATGGGCAAGCCACTTAACCCTCCATAGCCCATGTTCCCTGTAAAATAGTTATCTCCAAGTTATAATACCCTGTTCAATGTAATTTCAGTTTGTTCAATGTAAACTGCACTAATGCAGAATAGCACGGTATATAAGAGAATGTAAAATAAATAAATAAATAAAATAAATAAATAACATGACCTTATCTGCTGGGTGGTTCAACCATTAGATTAGGGGCCATTTTGGAGGAACCATTGGTTAGGTGCATTTTTTTCTCCCACTGGTTCTCTTCTCATGCTAGTGCTGTTTTGCTGGCACTTGGTTATGCAATATCCTGCATATGGTGCTAAGCTCGGTACACACAGATTCCTCTACATGCATGCTCAGCATGTTAATTAGCATGCGCGGTGTAGGCACTTACTACTTGAGGCATCTAAGGTCTCCAGCAGAAGGGAAGACGACGCTGTACAAAAAGATGACAGCTGGACACACATCACCAGAACCTGCAGACTTGACACGTTAACGCCTCCACATTATACAGTCCTGGCAGTGAAAGAGACAACAGTATCCCAGGAACAGGTGCCAGAGCTCTAAGACATCAAAGCTATTGGATCAGTGATTAGTAGGAAGTGAATGGTAGAGGTGGTTGATGACTCCCTTCTGAGGGGTACAGAAGTGTCCAGATATGATGTCCCAGGAGGTGTGCTGTCTGCCTTCTGTTAAGATCTAAGACTTTATGGAGAGTTTGCCAAGGCTCTTCAAGCCTACTGACTATTATCTGATGTTGCTCATCCAAGTTGGCACAAATGACGCTGCTAGATTCCCACCCAAGCATATCAAAAGTGAGAAGGTGAAACTAGTAAAAGTGCAAGTGGTGTTCTCTTCAGTCCTCCCTGTCAAGGCTGAGGCAAAGAGGCTCTCACCTTGAAGATGTGTGGATGGCGTCATTGAGAGTGTTTTGGCTTCCTGGACCATAGAATGATTTCCAGGGCTGCTGAGCAGAGATGGTGTCCACCTATCAAAGAAGGGGTGAGATGTCTTCTGCAGCAGATTGGCTAACCTATTGAGGAGTAGTATAAACTACGGCCATTTGGGGATGGGCGAACAAAAGCCCTTGGGTAAGTAAAACATTTAAGAATAGTATAGAAAATGGGAATGGGCAACATCTGGAGAGCTGCATATGCTAATGCCCATAGTATGAGATATAAAGTTTGAGATTTAGAAGCTGTAATGGAAGAGGCTGACTCTGATATAGTAGCAGTCACGGAGACATGATACATGGGAAAAAAAGACTGGGATATTATACCAGGCCAATATCTACTCAGGAAAGACAGGGTAGGAGGAGTTGCATTACATGTAAATAAATAAATAAATAGCAAAATAAAATAAAAAGAAATTAATACTAAAACCACTGAGCTACAGGGCGTACAAGGGAAGGTGGAGGCACTGTGAGCTGGTCTATAAAGAGAGAATGGAATAACTATTTTCATTGGTGTAATATATAGACTCCTTGCAGCCAGAAAAAAATAAAGATTTAATTGAAGATATTTACAGTATTATGCATGAGTTCTCAACCAAGTCCTCGGGACGCATCTGGCCAATCAGTTTTAAAGGATAATCACAATGAATATGCATGAAACATTTACAATGGGGGCAGTGCATGCAAATCTCTCTCATGCATATTCATTGTGGTTATCCTGAAAACCTGACTAGCTAGGTGTGTTCCGAGGACTGAGTTGAGAACCCTTATTGTTACGAAAGAGTACTATTTGTAGGAGATTTCAATTTGCCAGATGCTGTTTGAGACATGCCAGTTGTGGTGTCATCCAGAAAGAGGGAGATCCTGGATTCTCTACAGAAAGAACTGTTCCAGCAATTGCTGATGGAACCCATGTGGGAGAGGGCGATACTGGACTTAGTGCTTACAAATGAGAAGGGTTTTTCTGATGAAGTGGGTGATCCTCTGGTATTCAGTGTGCTTCAGTATTAGAACACAGGTGGAGATGGTTCATTCAAAAGTGAGGGTCCTAGACTTCAGGAAAACTACCTTTGTCAAGATGGGGGAATACCTCAAGATATCATAAGCTGGATGGGAACATATGTAGGAAGTACAACAACCATGGACATAACTGAAAGGATAAATGTTAAGGACAGCAAATCTTTTTTGTAGGGAAAGTAAATAAAAGTAAGAAGTAACTGAAAAGTTAAGGAAAAAGATATTTGCCTTCATAAACTATAAGAGATTCGCAGGAGGAAAATTAACAATAATATCTGGAGAAACTAAAGGAAGCTGGTAAAGTTGTTAGAAAAAAGCAAAGATACAAATGGAATAAAACATAGTGAATACAGTAAAATATGGGGACAAGACTTATTTAAGGTATGTTAATGACAGGAAGAGGTGCAAAGCTGGCATTGTGAGACACTACTGTGAAGGGGGGAATATGTCGAGGCTGATGAGGATAAAGCAGAAATGCTTAACAAATATTTTTGTGCTATGCTTACAGAAGAAGGGTAGGAAATCTGATCTTGGAAAAGAAACCAATAGGAAGGGAAGCGAGAGAGACCTCAAATGACTTTCAGAAAATTGTATTTGTGAGTAGCTAGCTAAACTAAAAGTTGACAAAGTGATGATGCTGGATTGGATTTGTCAGAAGCTATTGAAGGAATGTAGGAAAGCTACTACTACTACTACTACTGAGCATTTGTATAGCGCTACAAGACGTACGCAGTGCTACACAGATATGTAAGAGACAGTCCCTGCTCATTAGAGCTTACAATCTAGTCAAGACAGACAACACAGTAGGTGTAGATATGGGATACATCTAGGGGGCATGATAAGGAAACACAAAGGAGATCAGGTGAGTCAAGATCCAAAAGCAGCAGCGAAGAGGTGAGCTTTCAGCCTGGGTTTTGAAAAGGGCCAGAGAAAAGCGCCTGATGTACAGACTCAGGTAGTTTGTTCCAGGCATAAGGAGCAACAAGATGAAAGGAGCGAAGTATGGAGTTAACAATAGAAGAGAAGGGCATAGATAGAAGCAATTTACCAGAAGAGTGGAGTTTCTGGGGCGGGTGTAGGGAGGTATGAGAGAGGAAAGGTAGTGAGGAACTGCAGAGTGAATGCACTTCAGCAGGAGAAGTTTGAACTGGATGCTGAAACGGATAGGGAACCAATGAAGTGACTTGAGAAGATGGGTAATATGAATATGACAAGGCTGGTGGAAGATTAGCCATGTAGCAGAGTGATGAACAGATTGAAGGGGAAAGAGATAACTCAAAGGGAGACCAGAAAGGAGTAGGTTACAATAGTCGAGACGGGAGTTGATTAAGGAGTGGATAAGTGTCTTAGTAGTGTATTCAGAAAGGAATGGGCAGATTCCGTTGATATAGAAAACTGAAATATGAGATTGCAGACCTGCTATTAGTAATCTGTGAACTATCATTAAAATTATCTGTAATACCTGAAGATTGGAGGATGGCCAATGTAACACCGATTTTTAAAAAGGGTTCCAGGGGTGATCCGGGAAACTACAGACTGGTGAGCCTGAGGTCAGTACCGGGAAAAATGTTACAAACCATTATAAAGAACAAAATTACTGAACATGTAGATAGTCTTGGCTTAATGGGAGACAGCCAACATGGCTTTAGACAAGGAAGATCTTCTTACTAATCTGTTATGTTTTTTTGAAGGTGTGAATAAACAGATACACTGTATCAACCAACTCACCTTTGTCTGTCTGGACTTTCAGAAAGCCTTTGACAAGGTCCCTCATCAGAGACTTTTGGAAAAACTAAAAAATCATGGGATAGGAGGCAGTGTATTATTGTAGATCAGGAACTGGCTAAAAGATAGAAAGCGGAGGGTAGGGTTATGAAATGTGAATAATGGAGAACCCAAGGATCTTTGCTGGGTCCCGCTGCTTTTGAAACATATTCATAAATATCCTGGAAAAGGGAAAAACGAGTGAGGTTATCAAATTTGCAGATAACACAAAACTATTTAAAGTTGTTAAATCCCATGAGGATTGTGGAAAATTGCAAGAGGATCTTGATAAATTGGAAGACTGGGCATCCAAATGGCAGATGAAATTTAATGTGGACAAGTGCAAAGTTATGCATCTAGGAAAGAACAACCTAAAATATGATCACACGATGCAAGGTTCCACATTAGGAACCACCACCCAGGAAAAAGATTTAGGTGTCATCGTGGATAACATGTTAAAACCCTCGGCACAGTGTGCAGCGGCGGCCAATAGAGCAAATAGAATGCTAGGTATCATAAGGAAAGGAATGGAAAATAAAACAAAAGATATTATAATGTCTCTATATCGTTCCATGGTGCGACTGCACCTTCAATATTGTGTGCAGTTCTGGTCGGCGTATCTTAAAAAGGATATAGCGTTATTAGAAAAGGTACAGAGAAGAGCCACCAAAATGATAAAGGGGATGGAAGGATATCCCTATGAAGAGAGGCTAAAAAGGTAGGGCTCTTCAACCTGGAAAAGAGACAACTGAGGGGAGATATGATAGAGGTCTATAAATTAATGAATGGAGTGGAATGGGTAAATGTAGATTGATTGTTTACATAATCAGAATATAGAAAGACTAGGGGACATGCAATGAGGCTACAGGGTAACCTATTTAAGACTAATAAGAGAAAATATTTTTTCACTCGCATGGGTGTGGAGGAGGAGAGAGAGGAGTCAAAGACTACCCCAAGGTTGCAAGCTGAGGAAACAGGGAGGAATAGATAGTTATCCACAGAGACTGAGAAAGGAGAAGGTGTTAGGGGGGAAAAATAATAAGCTCAGTTTTGGCCATGTTCAATTTAAAGCGGCGGTGAGACATCAAAGCAACAATTTCAGAAAGGCAGGCAGAGATCCGGGTCTGGTTTGCCAGAGAGATTTTAGGTGTAGAGAGGTAAATCTGGGAGTCATCAGCATAAAGATGGTACTGAAAGCCATGGGAAGAGATGAGCAAACCAAGGGGACTGGGTATATAGAGAGAAAAAGAGTAGACCCAAGACAGATCCTTGGGGTAGAACAACTGAGAGTGGGATAGCAGCAGAGGAGAATCCACCAGAACAAACACTGAAAGAGCGATGGGAGAGATAATTGGAGAATTGGGATAGTTCAGAGCCCTTAAAACCAAGTGAGGACAGGGTATCAAGGAGAAGATTGTGGTCAACAGTGTCAAAAGCAACAGAGAGGACAAGAAGGATGAGAACTGTGTAAAGACACTTGGATTTTGCCAGGAACAAGTCACTGGAGACTTTGGCAAGAGCCATTTCAGTAGAATGTAAAGGACGAAAGCTAGATTGTAAAGGATCCAGGAGGGCTTGAGAGGAGAGAAAGTCAAGGCAATGGTAGTGAATCGCACATTCAAGTAGTTTAGAAACAAAGGGAAGGAGGGTGATGGGACGATAGCTAGAAGGACAGGATCAATTGAGAGTTTCTTGAGGAGAGGTGTAACTACAGCATGCTTGAAGGCTGCAGGAACAGTTGCAGTGGAGAGCAATAGATTGAGAAAATGAGAGATGGAAGGGACAACAGTGGAGGAGATGGGGTTTAGGAGACGGGTGGGAATAGGATCAGAAGAACAGGTGATGGTTTGGAGGAGGAAAGAAGGTGTGCAATTTCCTCCTTAGAGATCATAGAAAAGGACGAAAGGAAAGCTCAGGAGCTCCACCGTCTGACTTTTTAAATGATTGCTTAGTGTTGCGTGATCCCTGAGGATTGGAGATGGATCTGGTTCCTGTCCAGAAAAGTGGAAGTAAGTAAGAGTTTAGGAACTACAGGACAGTTAGTCTGACCTCTGTTGTGAGTAAATTAATGGATATGCTGCTAAACTATAAGATAAAATAGTTTTGGGGATCTGTGGCAGCATGGCTTTACTAGAAATAGGTCTTGTCAGACAAATCTTTAACTGGGTGACCAGAGAATTGAATCAGGGAAGAGCGCTAGATGCTGTATACTTAGATTTCAGCAAGGTCTTTTACATCGTTTTGCATTTGAAACTTATAAATAAACTGAGTGAGTGTGCCCTTGAGATGGCTCATAAAGTGGCTGACTGTGCAAGAAATTGTTTGAGTGGGAGGTGACAGAAAGTAATCGTAAATGGAGTTCATTCTGAAGATAAGGATGTTATCAGTGGTGTGTGCAGGAACTGGTCCTTTGTCCTGTTCTTTTAATATTTTTGTAAGCTTTTATTGCGGAAAATCTGTCAGGAAAGGTTTACCTCTTTGCAGATGATACCAAAATTTGCAGTCTATAAAATGATTCGGAGCCTGTGCTAGAAGATGTATGAGGAGACCGGAAGACCTAAATATGTATACCCTAGAGGAGAAGAGGGACAGGGGAGATGTGATACAGACTTTTAAATACGAGGGTTGCTCAGAAAGTAATGCCCCACATGTTTTTTCTCAATCCAGATTGAAGATAGAGGTGTGAAATCGAAAGGGTAGTAACTTGGAACTTCAAAGGACACGTGTGTAATTTTATAGTCGTCCGACAAATAGCGAGGCGGTAGTGATCCTTCAAATGGCGTCTGTGAGTGACACACGGTACAAACAATGAGCTGTAATTGAATTCTTGGTGGAGGAGAAAGAAAGTGTGAGAAACATTCACAAACGGTTGTGTGCTGTGTATGGAAGTTCTGTGGTAGATAGGAGCACCGTTGGACGATGGGTGAAGAGAGTAAAGGCTTCAGGAAGTGGTGAAGTGGTAAAACGGAACTGGAAGATCGGCCGCGGTCTGGGTGTCCTGCCTCAGCCACCAGTCCAGACAAGTTGCAGCGCACTGATGACATTATTCATGCGGATCGGCGCATCACGAGTTGGGAATTGTCCATACAGCTTTCCGTCAGTAGAGGTAGTGCAATGGCAATTATTGACTCTTTGGGATAAAGGCCTCTCCCCTCAGCTTCAAAATGCTCCAACAAATCAGAGCAGATGTCTTTCCTTTGGCGTTTGTGTTCGGTTGTGAGACTTCGCGGAACCCATCTTGCACACACCTTTGAATATCCCAAAGAGTCAATAATTGCCATTGCACAACCTCTACTGACGGAAAGCTGTACAGACAATTCCTGATTCGTGATGTGCCGATCTGGACTGATGGCTGAGGCAGTATTTTTATGTATTTTTCTTTCTTTCTTTCTCCTCCACCAAGAATTCAGTTACAGCTCTTTGTTTGTACCATGTGTCACTCACAGACGCCATTTGAAGGATCACTACCGCTTCGCTATTTGTCAGATGATTGTAAAATTACACACGTGTCCTTTGAAGTTCCAATTTACTACCCTTTCAATTTCACACCTCTATCTTCATTCTGGACTGAGAAAAAACATGTGGAGCATTACTTTCTGAGCAACCCTCGTACTTAAAGGGTATCCATGAAAAAGGCTGGTTTGTTCAAAGAAGGGGAGACTGTAAAACTAGAGGGCACACGATGAAGCTGCATGGTGATAAACTTAAAAGGAACATCGGGAAATAATTTTTTATTGAAAGGGTGGTGGATGCATGGAATGTCCTCCAGATGGAGGTGGTGGGGGCAAATACAGTGATGGAATTCAAAATGTCATGGGACAGACCCAGTTGATCCCTTTTATAGCAAGAGGATGAAATCAAAACAAATGTAAATAACTTTTAATAGAGGGGGACTGACCTGCACGGAGCAGCAGGTACAACCCTAAACACAAGCATAGAGGGTGGGTGTGACCTGCATGGAGCTGCAGTTACAACCACTCTAGCCACCTTACTGGGAAGACTAGATGGACCATACTGGTCTTTATCTGCTGTCATCTGCTATGTTACTATGTAATAACATAGGCACTCTGTGCAGCTATAAAGGATCACCAGTATGCTCAGTGGGGGTGGTGGGGCAGGAGGGAAAGGGTTGCTACCTTTATTGGCAGTGTAAAATGGTACATTAAGGGCCTGATTAATTAAGCTTCATCGGGAACAAGCAGGGAGTCAGTTCTTACATATGGGTGACATCGACACTGACGGAGCCCATGCTGTAATCTTTCCCCAGTTCGATTCCATGTATTGAGTCCACACAAGCCCTGGGTTCTAGAAAGTGCAGCTACCTTATAACTCCATGGTGGTGGAGTCAGCCATGCGCAGGGTCAAGAGCCAGAAGATGCACTTCTCGGTGCCCCCAGGTAGGGAGGCCTACACCATGGGCGCCTTTGGCAGAAAGTGCTACCAGGGCTGAATGCTCATGGACCGGATCCAGGCTTAACAGCTGTATATGGGCATGCACTTACGGGACCTGGCAAAGGAGCTCGCTGGGTTCTCAACTTGGTTGTTGGAGGAAGCTCTTCAGCGGTTCTGGATCCTGACCTTGATGGTCAGAGTGCTCCAAGTTCATCAGTCATGCGGCCTATGATGACTTTGAGTCAGGGGCCAGAGTAGCTGCGGGTGGGCATCATTGCCTGCCACCAAGCCTGGTTACAGTCTCTGTCTTGGAGCAATGGGTTCAGGACAAGTTTGTCAATGTCCCCTTCCGGGAAGAGAATCTGTTCGGCAAGCCCATGACGGAGAAATCTGCTAAGCTGAAGTCAGAGTTCCTGACCCAGAACCAGGCTCTTCAAAAAGATCACTAAGACTTCCCGAAGAAGACTTCGGGGGAAAAAAGCCCCTGTACCTGAAGAAGTGGAAGGCTTACAGAAATGACCTCCAGTACCCTGCCTTTCTAGCCCCCCAACAGGGCCAACCCAAAGAAGAGGAAGGCTTACAGAAACGACCTCCAGTACCCTTCCTTCCTAGCCCCACAACAGGTCCAGTAGGCCAAGGGGGGCATGGCCTGTATAAGCCTAAGGCCCCCAAGTCCTAGGCGGTGCCCCAACCACAGCCTGGGGGTGGGGGCTTTTGAGTCCTTGGGCATAGCCTCTCCTCCTCTGAGAGGTCCAGCCCTGCAGCACACGGGGGGCATCTTGTGTTTCTGTGCTGACCTGTGGTCCAGCGTCACCACCAACACCTGTGCCCTGCAGATGGTGGTGGAGGATTACCACCTCCATTTTGATCTGACGCCTCCCTCATTCTTTCTAGGGGAAATCCCGATTACTCCTCTTCACAGAGACCTACTCAGTCGAGAGCTTGTCGGGCCTGGCCACAAGGTGGTGGAGCTGGCGAGAGCTTGTCGGGCCTGGCCACAAGGTGGTGGAGCTGGTCCCCCCCCCCCACCTCAGGGGCGAGGGGTTCTACTTCTGGTATTTCCTGGTTTCCAACAGGACCGGCAGCTTTCGGCCTATACTGTATTGGATCTTTGGGATCTCCACCATTTCCTAGTGAAGGAGAAGTTCAAAATGCTCTGCTTTGAAACATTGCTGCCCTACCTCCAGCAGGTAGATTGGCTTTGCATCTTAGATCTCAAAAATGCATAAAACATTGCTGCCCTACCTCCAGCAGGGAGATTGGCTTTGCATCTTAGATCTCAAAAATGCATATGCGCACATCATCATCCATCCTTGTCACCAGCAGTACCTCCGCTTTGTTATCGTAGGATGCCTTTACCAGTACAGGGTCCTGCCCTTCGGCTGTAAGGGTGTTCACATAGTGCCTGGTGGTGGTTGCAGCCTACTTACGGCTTCAGGAGGTGTTTGTCTTCCCCCTACCTGGACAACTGCTCATCATGGGAGGCACTACCATTGAAGTCCAGCAGATGGCACACTGCACCATTCTCACTCTGGAGCACCTGGGATTTGTCATCAACTACCCCATGTCCAACTTGCAGCCGACCCAATGTCTAGAGTTCATAGGGGCATTGCTAGGCACGGTCCAGGCAAGAGCCTTCCTCCCTCTCAACAGGGCTCGGCACCTAGAGACCCTTGCAAAAGAAGTTCAGGGCCAGAACTCAGCCTCTGCCCGGCTCATGTTGCGCCTCCTGGGACATATGGCTTAGACTGTGCACGTCACAACTAACACCTGTCTCCACATACATCCAGCCCAGTGGATCCTCTGCTTCCAGTGATCTCAGGCAACGGGGCGCTTACAGGACAGAGTGACCATCACCCATCCTCTCGCAGAGTCCCTTGGCTGGTGGCAACAGCCGCAGAACCTGTTGGCGGGAATGGCCTTCCAGGCCCCGACCCCTGAGAGGGTCCTTACTACGGATGCCTTCAAGTTAGGCTGGGGAGCCCACTGCGACAAACTCCACTCTCAGGGCTTGTGGTCAGCAGCAGAGAGCCTCCAGCATATCAATTTTCTAGAGCTCTGAGCCATTGCCTATGCTCTCCAGGCCTTCCAGCACCCCTTGCAGAATCAATCGGTGCTGATTCAGACAGATAATCAAGTAGCGATGTTCTGTGTCAGCAAGCAAGGGGGCACGGGGTCATCCCTCCTGTGCTGGGAAGCAATCTGCCTCTGCACTTTCGCCAGCAAGGGTAAGATGCTCCTTAAGGCTGTGTACCTTCCCAGCCAAAATAATGCCCTTGCAGACCGACTCAGCTGGGTTCTCTAGCCCCACAAGTGGTGGCTTGACTTGAGGGTGGCCAGCTGACTGTTCCATCGCTGGGGCCTTCCTGCAATATACCTCTTTATCAGCCCAGGCAACACTCGTTGCTCCACTTCTGCTCCAGAGCGCCGCACCCCTCCTGGGTGGCAGCCGATGCATTTCTCATCCCGTGGACAGAGGGCCTTCTCTATGCTAAGCTCCCATGCTGCTCATTGCCAAGACACTTTTCAAGGTCCAGCTCGACCAGGCCAACCTGATCCTCGTAGCCCCCCAGTGGCCCCGGCAACCTTGGTTTCCTCTGCTCCTCAGTCTGTCTCAGGTGCCCCCAGTCCCTCTGGGGTGCAACCTGGACTTGTTCTCACTGGAGGACGGCTCTCTCCTGCACCCCAATCTGGGTTCCCTAGCCCTGACGGCCTGGCTGCTGAAAGAGGTGGCCTTGGCCTAGTTTGACTTGCCCAGGGAGGTGGAAGAGGTCCTACTGGCATACCACATGAATTTCACCTGACTGCTGTACACCTTCAAGTGGCATAGATTTTCTGTTTGGTGTGCAGAGAGGCGTGCCAACCCCTTCTGTTCTATCCAGCTGGTGCTGCAGTACCTGCTCCACCTGGCCAGTGCTGGTCTAAAGTCTAACTCCATCAGGGTACACCTCAGTGAGCTGTCAGTGCACCATCATCTTGTCGAGAAGAAATCTCTCTCCGCCCAGTCTCTTGTGGCTTGCTTCCTGAAGGGCCTCCTGCTCTCTCGACCACCCACCCGCTCGCTGGCGACAGCGTGGAATCTCAATATGGTCCTCTTGAAGCTTATCACTCCGCCCTTTAACACTAGAAGCCCCAAAGTGCGTCAATTGACGCAAATGCGTCTTTGAAGTTATATACCAGCGCCACTACTAGAACCATGTCAGTCATGTTCCATGACTTTGTTAGCAAGGTCAAGATGTTCAAATATATGCATCGAAAATTAATGACAGATGCACCACCTAGTGGGAAAATGAATTTATACCTAGAAGCCCCAAAGTACGTCAATTGATGCACTCAATTGTCTTGGATGCATCCATTTATTTATTTATTTGCATTTCTTATATACCGCACTATTTGCGATCAGCGCGGTTTACATAGAACAAATGGTATCCGACAATAAACAAAAGTCAGGTCATTACATTGAACAGGAACAAGTAACTTGGAAAACAGGGTCAACTATATACATATACATTGACGTACTTTGGGGCTTCTAGGTATAAATTCATGTTTACACTAGGTGGCGCATCTCAATCACTGTTTACAGTTTTACTCCGACATTACAAACAAACACATGATGACGTCATGTAATGACGTCACATACTGCATGTATTTAACAAATAAGTAACTTCACATTTATTCACATCTGCATTTCATGCTAAACGCAGTTGTGATAATGCGTCAATTGATGCACTTTGGGGTTTCTAGGTAAAATTCCTTTTGGGACTTCTAGTGTTAAGCCACTGGCTTCTGCCACCTCAAGTATCTGGAAGGTGGTCTTCCTCGTAGCGCTCACATCTGCATGCAGGTCAGTGAGCTCCAGGCTCTGGTGGCTCATGTCCCCTACACCAGGTTCTACAGGAATAGGGTGGTACTTCAGATGCACTCTAACTTCCTCCCTAAGGTGTTTTTTTTTCCATTCCCCCTCAACCAGGAGGTGGTACTTCCCACCTTTTTTCCATGGTCTCATGCTAACGGGGCAGAGTCCACTCTTCATACTCTGGACTGTAAGCGGGCCTTGGCCTAGTATCTGGAGTGAACCAAGCCTCATCACAGCTCCTCACAGCTTTTCATTTCCTATGACCCTAATCGCCTGTGCGTAGTGGTCTCCAAGTATACTCTGTCCACCTGCATGGCGGACTGCATTGCCTTCACCTACGGGGAGGCTTGTCTTTCGCTGGGGCAACATGGCACACAGCATCTGGGCCGTGGTGGCATCTGTGGCAAACCTCCACTTAGTTCCCTTGCTCTAGATCTGCCAGGTCGCCATCTGGTCCTCGGTCCACACTTTTGCAGCGCATTACTGCCTGGAGGAGGAGTTCCAGCGGGACAGAATCTTTGGCCAGACAGTACTTTGTCGTCTGTTTGGGGTTTAAGGCAACTCCTGCCCTCCAGCCTTTTGATGTTTCCAGGCTACTGGAGAGCTGGTTTCCTTGGTTGACGCTGGGGTCATTGCTGAGGTCTTGCAACCATACTGTATTCTCTGCTGTTCCTCATAGTTTGCTTTTTGGGTCGCCTGTGGCTTACAGGTTTTTTCGGTAACCTGTAGCTGGGGAGTCCCATATGTGAGTACGGATTTCCTGCTTGTTCCTGGAGAAAGCGAAAGGGAGGAGTGGTCTAGTGGTTAGGACAAGGTACTTCAGGCCTGAGGGCCGGTGGTTCAAGTCCCACCTGGGGACAGCAATCTCAGGCCGGAGGGACTGGGATTTCTAGTCCTACAGGCAGGCCTTGTGGTCTTGGGCAAGCCACTTAACCCTCCATTGCCCATGTTCCCTGTAAGTATTAGCGTATGTGTCTCATATCCCCTCGTGTTAAATGTATCCCCCAATTGACCGCTTTGACCCGGTGAAAAGCGGGATATAAATACAGCTAAATAAATAAATACTCACCTGTAGCAAGTGTTCTCCGGGAACAGCAGGAATTGGTCCTCATAACCCTCCCTCCTCCCCGTGGAGTTGCTTTTCTTTTTGCCATCTTGAGCTATGTCATCATACTGAGGCAAGATGACACCCGGGTGGAAATTGATATGCAGGGTGGATCTTCCAAAGGCTTTCTTTGAAAGCTGGGGAGAGGTTACCGTGTGGGCTCAATCAGTGCCAACCTCACCCATATGCGAGGACTGATTCATGCTGTTCCCAGAGAACATCTGCTACAGGTGAGTAACTATGCTTTTCTTTTCCCATAGAAAATGGGAAAACTGTAAATCTGGAGTCATGTTATAGCTTTGAGGTGGGGGGGGGGGGCACTTTGACCCAGGTCTAAGTGGCTGGCTCCTAAATTTTTAAGCTGGCTCCTAGATTCTGAAAGAATTTGTCAAGGCCTGAATAAATATTTGATGTAGCCCCTTGCTGTTTATTGGCCAAATGTTCTATTCCTTCTTTTGCTTTTTTAGTTAATACAAAACTTCACTGTTGGTTATACTGGTGATCTTCCCAGCATCATAGAGAGAGAGGTAGCCTAGACTGTCATTTCCTCCAGGGTCTTTTGGATATTTAGAGATAAGTGTTCCCAAAGCTTAAGAATCACATTGTCAGGTTTGATCTTTCAAGACATATGGGGTATAATAATAGCTACAGCTTGAAGGGATGTGTTGTGGGGTCACAAACTGAAGTTACTGTAGCTATATCTAGCAACCAACTGTGCTTTTTGTGCAATGACTGAATCTAGTATGATAGATAAAATGCAGTCATGAACTGGCATAGGGTTGAGATGGAGGGTTAATTTGAAGGGTGATGTTTACCAAGTTCATCTGTTATCCTTCTCACTTGCACCCTTCAAATCCCTAAACAAACATTCCTTTCCTTTCCCTATCACAACTCCTGGGGTTACAAACGAGATTTGAGACTGAAGCCCCAGAGTTGATCAAAGAATCATACTAATAATAGACTAAGCAGAGATGGAGAATTTGGTCAAACCCTGGGAGGCCAAAAGAAATTGGGATTGTATCCCAGTTCCTTTCCTCATGTCTATGACGGGAGTTCCTATGTGGAATGGGAATGATATGCTGTATTCTATCTCTGCTCAATGAGGGAGTCTTCTGGAATTGTTTCCATTCTCCAGGACCAAGCAGGAAGTCAGTCCTCACATATGGGTGACGTCGGCGCCGATGGAGCCCTCGTGCGGAGCATTTCCCCAGCTTTCAAAGAAAGCCTTTGGGAATTGCAGCGCGCATGCGCGGTCCTCTTCCCGCCCAAGGGTGCCATCTTGCTCAGTCTTCTTTTTTCCGTGGAGCCCGACGGACGTAGTTCGTTTTTCCCCGAGGAAAAAGTTGATTTTCCCTGTTTTTCTCTTTTTTCTCCAGTTCGACGCCGGATCCTTTTCCCACTCGGACCGATACGCCGGTATCGAGTCCTTTTCTCTCTTTTTCAGTTTTTGTCCTTTGTGACTGGCGTTCGCGCCTTTTTCTTTTTTCCCTGGCAGACCAGTCTTTTGACCTAGCAGGGGCCCTTTTTCCCCCGATGGCTGCCAGCGGGTTTAAAAAGTGTGATCGGTGTAAGAAACTTATGTCTCTTACCAACACACATGACTGCTGCCTCCGTTGCCTCGGACCCGATCATGACCCGATGATCTGTGGTCCGTGTGGCAAAATGTCCTCGAAGGCGTTGAGGAGTCGGCAGCACCAGAGGGATAGAATTTTTTCTGACTCCGCGTCCGGCCGGGCCCGGACCTCATCAGAGGCCTCGACGTCTTGGGACTCCGGCCCCGAGCAGCGTCGGGGTCTCCTTCGCGGGAACATCGCAGGAAGAAGAAACCCGCGAGGCCGGCGTCGGTGGACGCTCCTGGTTCCTTGAGGGCCAGGTCGCATAGTCCCGATAGCCGTCCCGGGTCTTCGGAGTCGGAGAGGCCTGCTAAACATCCTCGTGTCGAGATGGAGTCTCCTGGACACGTAAGTGCTCTTGTCCTCGTTGACTCTCCTCCAAGGGAGCCGACGTCGGGCCCGACGCCATCGGGGCCCGAGTCGGGGGTTGCTTGGTCTTCTGAGCTCGGACTCAGGTTGACGGCCTTGGAGAGCAGCTTCGCTGCCTTCATGGAACAGCAGCGGGCATTGATCGCCGGTCTCATCGGTGCATCTGCCCCGACCACCGGGACCTCGACGTCCAAGTCGACCCCGGAGGCCGAGCCGATCCTCGAGTCCATGCGGGCTCGAGTCGATCCTCGGCCACGGTCTCCCTTGACCTTCCGTTTGGGACCGAGGTCGTTGACGCCGATACCCTCGGCGTCGGGGCGGAGGGCATCGGTGCCCGCCCGACCGGAGGCGCTCGATTCCTCCTCCGAGGAGTCGGGCTGGGAGACGGAGGACGAAGAGTCACCCGACACTCATCGGACTCGGTGTGTCCCATCGGACTCGCCCGAGTCCGAACCTCGGAGACGGTCCCCACCGGAGGATACCCGGTTCTCGAACTTGGTGCGGGATATGGCCAAGGCCGTGGCCATCCCCGCGGATCCCGAGGAGGAGCCTCGAGCCGAGTAGCTCGAGGCCCTCCAGTATGACTCTCCCCCGAAGGAGGCCTTTACTGTTCCGGTTCTGCGATGCTGGAGCGGCTGCTCTTCCGCATGTGGGAGACCCCGGCCTCGACGCCGGTGTTAAGCAAGTGGGTCGATTCCATTTATCTAGTCCGCAAGAGCCCCGGGTTCCAAAAGGCACAATTACCGCACCACTCCATGGTTGTGGAATCGGCCATGCATCGACTGAAAAGTCAAAAGATGCACTCCTTGGTGCCTCCCGGCCGGGAGGCCCGAAACCTGGATGCCCTCGGTAAGAAGTGCTTCCAGGGCTCTATGCTTGCTTGCCGTGTCCAGACCTACCAGCTCTACATGGGCATGTACCTCCGAGACCTGGCAAAGGAGATTGCCGGGTTCTCTGCTGGTCTCTCCGAGGAACCTTTGCAGAGGTTCCAGACCTTGACCACCGGTATTCGAGAGTGCTCGAAGTTTATCTCTCGAGCAGCCTACGATGGCTTCGAGGCTTTGGCCCGAGTAGCCGGGGCCGGCATCGGTGCCCGCCGACAGGCTTGGCTACAGTCATCCGACCTCGAGCCATGGGTCCAGGACAAGTTGGTCGATGTCCCCTGCCGAGGTGAAAACCTCTTTGGCAAGCCCATGGCTGAAAAGGCTGCAGAACTCGAGACCGAGACTCTGACAGGGTCAGCAGGCCAAGGGGCAGGGTTAAGGGCCCCCGTAGGCAGAAGGCCCCCAAGCCACCAACACCGGCCCCTGCTCAGCAGGGTGGGTTTTTTTGACTCAAACAGCATAGCCTCTTCTCCTCTGCTGGCTTCTCTCAGCACAGGAGGCCAGCTGGCCCACTTTGCCCACAGGTGGTCAGCCGTCACATCAGATACCTGGGTTCTTCATATAGTCCAAAAGGGCTATCTTCTCCATTTTCACCAGGTACCTACCTCCCTATTTTCCAGGGGAGCCTCCAAGACCTCCTCTGCACAGGGACCTACTCCTTCAGGAGTTGACAGGTCTGCTAAAGGATCAGGCTGTGGAACCGGTGCCCCACCACCTGAGAGGTCAAGGCTTTTATTCCAGGTACTTTCTGGTACCAAAAAGAACTGGAGGCCTCAGACCCATCCTAGACTTGCAAAATCTCAAGTTCCTGGAGAGGGAAAAGTTCAAGATGCTTACCCTTGGGATCCTGCTGCCCTACCTCCAGCAGGGAGACTGGCTATGCTCCTTAGATCTAAAGGATGCGTATACTCACATCCTTATTCATCCAGACCACAGGCAATATCTCAGGTTTGTTGTGGGAGGAAACCACTATCAGTACAGAGTACTACCCTTTGGCCTGTCCTCCGAACCCAGGGTGTTCACCAAGTGCCTGGCAGTGGTGGCGGCCTACCTGAGGCTTCAGGGTCTTTTTGTGTTTCCGTACCTGGACGACTGGCTCATAAGGGGCCAATCTTCCCAGGAGGCCAACCAGGCCACCCTTCGCACTGTGGCTCTGCTTCAGCACTTGGGGTTTGTCATAAACTTCGCAAAGTCCACTTTGCTCCCGTCCCAGAACTTGGAGTTCATAGGGGCCAGGCTCGACACTCTTCAAGCAAAAGCTTTTCTGCCTCTGGACAGGGCCCACAGGCTAATGGATCTGGCCAGCCAGTTTCACAGCAATTCCCTGGTCTCTGCCAGGCAATTCCTGAGACTACTCGGCCATATGGCTTCCACGGTTCATGTCACCCCCAATGCCCACCTGCACATGCGGCCTGCTCAGTGGAGCCTTCGCACTCAATGGCATCAAGCCACAGGGAGCCTAGCGGACTCAGTAACGATATCCGACCTACTGGTCTCCTCTCTGCAATGGTGGCTTCATCTTCCGAATCTGGTGCTCGGAGTGGTTTTTCAATCCCCTCCACCTTCTCAAGTGCTCACAACAGATGCTTCTCTTCTCGGTTGGGGAGCACATTGCCAAGGGACATGTACCAGGGTCTCTGGACCCCTTGGGAGGCTACTCAACAGATAAACTTCCTGGAGCTACGGGTGATACGCCTAGCTCTGAGAGCCTTCTCCCACCTCGCCTCTCACCAGTCTGTACTGGTTCAGACGGACAATCAAGTTGCCATGTTCTATGTGAACAAACAAGGTGGCACAGGCTCCTTCCTTCTTTGTCAGGAGGCTCAACGGCTGTGCTCTTGGGCTGTCAATCATGGGATCCTTCTCAAGGCTGTCTACCTCCCAGGTCAGGAAAATTACCTGGCAGACAGACTGAGCAGGATTCTGCAACCACACGAATGGAGATTGAACCCATTGGTGGTTCAGCAGATATTTCTCAGGTGGGGACTCCCCACCATGGATCTTTTTGCCAGTCCTCTGAACCGGCAATTCCCGAGATTTTGCTCCAGACAACCGCATCCCCTCAGAGTAGCAGCGGATGCGTTTCTGATCTCGTGGTCCACAGGCCTACTGTATGCATTTCCTCCCACAGCACTAGTGTCCAGAACGCTGTTCAAAGTCCTCAAGGACGGGGCTTCATTGATTCTCATTGCCCCCAGGTGGCCGAGGCAACCGTGGTTCCCGCTTCTGCTACAGCTAGCAGTGGACACCCCTCTGCCTCTGGGGTTTCAACACGATCTCCTGTCTCAAGATCAGGGGACTCTCTTGCACCCCAACCTCCAGTCCCTTCATCTGATGGCCTGGCTGCTAAAAGGGTAGTCCTGGCTCCCCTACTACTGCCTCGAGAGGTGGAAGATGTCGTCTTAGCTTCTAGACGGCAATCCACCAGGAAATCCTACGCTCTTAAGTGGCGTAGATTCTCCACATGGTGTGCTCAGCACAACGAGAATTCTTTCTCGTGCTTGGTAGTGGTGGTATTGCAATATTTGCTTTACCTCTCCAGTCTGGGCCTTAAGTCTAACTCTGTCAGAGTTCACCTGAGTGCTCTCTCAGCACACCACTCGCAGGTGGACAGCAGGCCTCTTTCCAACCACCCTTTGGTGGCTCGTTTACTTAGAGAGCTACTTCTGCTTAAGCCTCCTTTGCGTCCACCGGCCCCTGAGTGGGATCTGAATGTGGTATTGCAGCAGCTTACTTGTCCGCCTTTTGAACCTATGGCTACCTGCCCTCTCTGTTTTCTCTCCTGGAAAACTTTATTTTTGGTAGCTCTCACCTCTGCTAGGCGAGTGAGTGAACTGCAGGCACTAGTGTCTGATCCTCCTTACACTAGGTTCTACAGGAATAGGATAGTCTTACGGACTCACCCTAAGTTTCTTCCTAAGGTTGTCTCACCTTTTCACCTCAGTCAGGAGGTGGTTCTTCCGACCTTCTTTCCCAGGCCGCATGCCAACTGGGCTGAGCTGGTCTTGCATACCCTGGACTGTAGGAGGGCGTTATCCTTCTACCTTGACCGTACACGGGAGCATCAGAAGGCTGTTCAGCTTTTTGTTTCTTTTGACCCCAATAAGTTGGGGCTCCCTGTCTCCAAACGTACGTTGTCCATATGGGTCGCTGACTGTATCGCCTGGGCTTATGGGGCAGCCAGCCTCTCGTTGGAGGGTCGAGTCACGGCTCATCGTGTCAGGGCGAAGGCTGCGTCAGTGGCTCATCTCCGCTCTGTTCCGTTGGCAGACATCTGCCGGGCCGCTACTTGGTCTTCAAGCCAGACTTTTGCGGCCCATTACTGCCTTGAGAGGGAGTCCCGCAGGGACAGTGCTTTCGGACAGGCAGTACTCCATAATCTCTTTGGGGTTTAGGCAACTCCTACCCTCCGGCCCTGGTGTTGGGCTACCGGTCGGGGGCTTTCTCAGAGAAGATTCCTTCCTTCTGTGCTGACGAGCTAGAGGGAGCTCATTTTTCCGCTTGAGGTCTCCGGTAGCCTTAAGCTAGGGAGTCCCATATGTGAGGACTGACTTCCTGCTTGGTCCTGGAGAAAGAGTAGTTACTCACCTGTAACAGGTGTTCTCCAGGAGCAGCAAGAATCAGTCCTCACAACCCTCCCTCCTCCCCTTGGAGTTGCAGTCATATGATTTATTTTTGCTAATTTTTTGCTTTCTTTTAGCTATGTCATCAGACTGAGCAAGATGGCACCCTTGGGCAGGAAGAGGACCGCGCATGCACGCTGCAATTCCCAAAGGCTTTCTTTGAAAGCTGGGAAAATGCTCCGCACGGGGGCTCCGTCGGCGCCGACATCACCCATATGTGAGGACTGATTCCTGCTGCTCCTGGAGAACACCTGTTACAGGTGAGTAACTACTCTATCTTTCTTTGGAGCACATACAAATTAGTAAAACAAGACTTTCCTTTGTTAAACCATGTTGGCTTTCTCCCATTAAACCATGACTATCTACATGTTCAGTAATTTTATTTTTTATAATGATTTCTACTATTTTGCCTGGCATGGACATCAGGCTCACCGGTCTGGAGTTTCCCAGATCACCCCTGGAACCCTTTAAAACAAAATTGGCATTTCATTGGCCATTCTCCAGTCTTCAGTACTACAGATAATATTAAAGAGAGTTAACAGATTACTAATAGTAGGTCTACAATTTCATATTTGTTCTTTCAGCATGCTTGGATGTATACCATCCGGTCTAGGTGATATGTGACTCTTCAGTTTATCAAATAATTGTAATACATCTTCCTAGTTTATCAATATTTCTTTCAATTCTTCTGATACATCACCTTTTTTCAGGTATGGGTAATTTCTGTGCATCTTCAGTAAAGACTGAAGCAAAGAATTCATTCAGTCTCTGCGCTATGGCTTTGTCCTCCCTTAGTGTCCCTTTTACCCCCTCTATCATCTATTGGTCCAACTGACACTTATACACGTTTTTTGCTACAAGTGTACCTGAAAAGTTTTTATTATGTTTTTGCTTCCACCGCAAGCTTTTTTTTTTTTTTTAAATTCTTTGCCTGCCTTATCAATGCCTTGCATCTAACTTGCCAGTGCTTATGTTTCCAGTTTTCATCATTTGGCTCCTTTTTTCCATTTCCTGGAAGATGCTTTTTTGGCCTACCGCAGCCTCTCTGATCTCACCTTTAAAGCATGCTGGCTTTTTGGACCATTCCACTTTTCTTAAAGCATGGAATATATCTGGTCTGGGATTCCAAGACAGTATTTTTAAACAATGCCCATGCTTGTTGTAAATCTTTAACCTTTACAGTTGCTCCTTTTATTTTTTTCTTAACTACTTTCCTCATTTTATCACAGTCTCTCTTTTGAAAGTTAAAAGATAGTACTGTGGATTTCTTTTTTCGTCCTCCCTCTATTTATTAAATCAAATGTGATCATGCTATGATCACTATTGCCAAGTGGCCCCAACACCCTTATCTCTTGCACCAGATCCTGTGTTTCCACCAAGGACTAGGTCCAAGATGGCTTCCCCTCTTGTCAGTTCATGAACCAGCTGCGTCAAGAAGCAGTCATTTATTTCATCTAGAAACTTTATCTCCCTAGCATGTCCTGCTGTGTCACTGACCCAGTCGATACTGGATTAATCACATGCTGATTAAAATATACCATGTTGACAAATTTCACTCTTAATTGGGAGAACTGACTACAAATTAAAGGATGTGCATGGGGAGGGTGGGAGTTGGGAGGGAGAAGGGCAGGAAAAAAGATTAATTACCTATTTATTTTTGTATTAAAACGCTATCAGACCTATTTACAATCTAGGGCAGTTTACACCTCCTCGACAGTGTGTATTTTATAAAGAACATATGTATTTTGTGACTTTCCCCCCCTCTGCCCAAGAACATTCCTACACATGAGTTGTATAAATTACATGTGCTCTTGTCGTCACTTGTACCCTGGAGTAATTTTACAAAACTTTTGTACATGTGTATTCTCCAGGACCAAGCAGAACGTCAGTCTTCACATTTGGTTGACTTTGGCGCCAATGGAGCCCCCGTGCGGAGCGTTTCCCCAGCTTTCAAAGAAAGCCTTTGGGAATGCAGCACGCCTGCGCAGTCCCCTTCCCGCCCAAGGGTGCCATCTTGCTCACTTTCTTTTTCCGCGGAGCCCGACGGATGTGAGTTCGTGTCACTCGGAAAAAGTTGATTTTTTTCTGCGATTTTCGCATTGTATTATCCCGTTCAACGCCGGTTCACCTTCCTGCCTGGGCTCGGTACACACAGGCATCGAGTCCGGACTTGTGTTTTTCGGTTTTTGTCCTTTGTGACTAGTGTTTGGCTCTTTTTGTGTTTTCACTGGCAGCCTGGTCTTTTGACCTTGTAGGGACCCTTTTTCCCCTGATGGCTGCCAGCAGGTTCAAAAAGTGTGATCGGTGCAAGAAACTTATGTCTCTCACCGACACACATGACTGCTGCCTCCGATGCCTCGGGCCCGACAATGACCCGCTGGCCTGTGGCCCATGCGGCAAAATGTCGTCGAAGGTGCTTCGGAGCCATCAGCATCAACGTGAGAGAACTTTCTCTGACTCCATGCCCCGCCAGGCCCGGACTTCGTCAGAGGCCTCAACATCTCGGGAGTCTGACCCTGAGCGCCGTCAGGGTTCCTCTGAAAGGGAGTCTCCCTCCTGGGAGCACCGAAGGAAGAAGCTCACGAGGGCGGCATCGGTGGAGGCTCCTGGTTCCTCGAGGGCCAGGTTGCGTAGCTCTGACCGCTGCCCCAGGCTCTCAGAGTCGGAGAGGCCTTCCAAGCTACCTCGTGTGAAGCCGGAGTCCCCGAGTCACGTAAGTGCAGTTGTCCTTGTAGACTCTCCTTCGGGGGGGGCCAACGTCCGGCCCGACGCCGTCGGGGTCCGAGTTGGGGGGCTGCTGAGTCTCCTGAGCTTGGACTCAGGTTGACGGCCTTGGAGAGCAGCTTGGCTACCTTCATGGAACAGCAGTGGGTGCTGATCACCGGTCTGACCGGTGCATCTGCCCCGACCACCGGGACCTTGATGTCTAAGTGGACCCCAGAGACCGAGCCGATCCTCGAGTCGATGAAGTCTCGAATCGATCCTCGGTCAAGGTCCCCCGTGTGGGGCTGAGGTTGTCGACGCCGATACCCTCGGCGTCGGGGCGGGTGGCACCGAGGCCCACACGGCCGGAACCGCTCTATTCCTCCTCGGAGGAGTCGGAGTGGGAGACAGAGGGCGAGGAGTCCCCGGACACCTTCCGGACTCGGTGCGTCCCTTCGGACTCACTGGACTCCGAGCCTCGGAGACGGTCCCCCCCAGAGGATACCCAGTTCTCGTACTTTGTGAGGCACATGGCCAAGGCCTTGGCCTTCCCTGTGGACGCAGAAGAGGAGCCTCGAGCTGAGGAGCTCGATGCCCTCCAGTATGATTTTCCTCCGAAGGAAGCCTTTACTGTACCGGTTCCTCTGATGCTAGAACGGCTGCTCTTCTGTATGTGGGAGGCACCGGCCTCGATGCCAGTTCTTAGCAAATGTCGATTCCATTTATCGAGTCCGTAAGAGCCCTGGGTTCCAAAAGACGCAGCTACCACACCACTCCATGGTTGTGGAATCGGCCATGCACCGTCTGAAGAGTCAGAAGATGCACTCCTTGGTGCTCCCCCGGCCGGGAGGCCCGGAACCTCGATGCCCTAGGTAGAAAGTGCTTCCAGGGCTCTATGCTGTCTTGCCGTGTCCAGACCTACCAGCTGCACATGGGCATCTACCTACGAGACCTGGCAAAGGAGATTGCCAGGTTCTCAGCTGGCCTCTCCGAGGAACCTTTGCAGACGTTCAAAGCTTTGTCAACAGGGATTCGAGAGTGCTCGAAGGTTCTCTCTCGAGCAGCCTATGATGGCTTCGAGGCTTCGGCGCGGGTAGCCGCGGCCGGCATCGGTGCATGCCGACAGGCCTGGCTACAGTCATCAGACCTGGAGCCATGGGTGCAGGACAAGTTGGTCGATGTCCCTTGCCGAGGAGAAAACCTCTTTGGTAAGCCCATGACTGAAAAGGCTGCGGAAATCGAGACTGAGACTCTCACCCGGACAAGGCTGTCCAGGAAGACTTCTGCCCCTTCTCAGAAAAAGAAGGGCTCGGGAAAGAAGCCCTTTTTCCCGAGGAAAGGTGCTGCCTCCAAATCCTACCCTCAATACCAGGCCTCTCCAGCTCCCCAACAGGGCCAGCAGGCCAAGGGGCAGGGGCATATGCCCCGTAGGCAGAAGACCCCCAAGCCGCTAGCTCCGGCTCCTGCACAGCAGGGAGCGGGGTTTTGACTCCCACAGTATAGCTGCTTCTCCACAGCTGGCTCCACTCAGCACAGGAGGTCGGCTGACCCTGTACGCCTACAGGTGGCCAGCCATCACAGGGGATACCTGGGTCCTCAGCATAGTCCAAAAGGGCTACCTGCTCCACTTCCACCAGATACCCACCTCCTACTTTCCAGGGGAGGCTCCAAGACTCCCTCTGCACAGAAACCTCCTCCTTCAGGAGTTGGCAAGTCTTCTAAAGGAACAGGTGGTGGAACCGGTGCCTCACCACCTGAAAGGGCAAAGCTTCTACTCCAGGTACTTTATGGTACCAAAAAAGGACAGGAGGCCTCCGGCCTATCCTAGACTTGCGAAACCTAAACAAGTTTCTGGAGAGGGAAACGTTCAAGATGCTTAACCTTGGGATACTGCTGCCCTACCTCCAGCAGGGAGATTGGCTATGCTCCTTAGACCTAAGGGATGCTTATACTCACATTCTCATCCATCCAGACCACAGACAATATCTCAGATTTGTGGTGGGAGGAAACCATTTCCAGTACAGGATACTTCCCTTTGACCTAACGTCCGCCCCCAGGGTTGTCACCAAATGCCTGGTGGTGGTGGCGGCCTATCTCAGAAATCAGGGAATTTTTGTCTTCCCATACCTGGATGACTGGCTCATCAGAGGTCAGTCTCTCCAGGAGGCCAGACAAGCCACTCTTTGCACTGTCTCTCTTCTTCAGCATCTGGGCTTTGTCATAAACTACACAAAGTCCACTTTGCTCCCCTCACAGAACCTAGCGTTTATAGGGGCAAGATTAGACACCCTGCAGGCAAGAGCTTACTTGCCCGAGGACAGGGCCCACAGGCTGATGGACTTGGCCAAACAGTTCCAAAGCAATTCTCAGGTCTCCGCCAGACACTTCCTGCAGCTCCTGGGCCACATGGCATGCACGGTACATGTGACACTGAATGCCCGTCTGCATATGCAGGCGGCTCAGTGGTGCCTCAGAGCTCAGTGGGCGCAGGCTACAGGCGACCTCCGAGACAGAGTAAAGGTGTCCAAACCACTCTTGGACTCCTTGCAGTGGTGGCTATATCTCCCAAACCTTCTCAGGGGGGTACCCTTTCAGGCCCCAGCACACACCCAGGGTGCTGATGACCGATGCTTCCTTAATGGGCTGGGGTGCACATTGCCAGGGCACATGCACTCAAGGCCTCTGGTGTCCTTGGGAGGCCACACAGCAGGTCAATCTTTTGGAGCTGGGAGCAATCCGCCTGTCTCTACAGACTTTTTCTCATGCCCTCTCTCACCAGTCTGTCTTAGTTCAGACAGACAATCAGGTAGCAATGTTCTATGTGAACAAGCAAGGGGGGTACAGGGTCCAGGCTCCTATGTCAGGAGGCACAGGCCCTTTGCTCCTTTGCAGTCAAACAAGGCATGTTTCTCAAAGCAGTTTATCTACCTGGTCAGGAGAACCTTTTGGCAGACAAACTGAGCAGGATTCTCCAGCCTCACGAATGGCAGTTGAATACACTGGTGGTTCAGCAGATCTTTCTACGATGGGGACTACCATCCATTGATCTCTTTGCAAGTCCTCAGAACCGTCAGCTGCCCAAGTTTTGCTCCAGACAGCCGCATCCCCTGAGAATGGCAGCAGATGCGTTTGTGATCTCTTGGTTTACGGGCCTCCTGTATGCGTTTCCTCCCACGCCCCTGGTGGCCCGAACTCTGTTCAAGATTCTACGGGACAAGGCCTCGCTGATTTTGGTAGCTCCCAGATGGCCGAGGCAACCATGGTTTCCACTTCTGCAGTTGGCAGTGGAAACTCCATTCCCTCTGGGGTTGCAACCCAATCTCCTGTCTCAGGATCAGGGCTCCCTTCTGCACCCCAATCTCAGATCCCTCAATCTGATGGCCCGGCTGCTGAAAGGATAGTGCTAGCTCCCTTGCTTCTACCTAGGGAAGTTGAGGAGGTGGTGTTGGCCTTGAGGAAGCAATCTACCAGAAAGACCTGTGCACTCAAGTGGCGCAGGTTCTCAGTGTGGTGTGCTCAGCACAGTGAAGATCCTTTCTCCTGCCTGGTGCCAGCAGTGCTGCAATACCTACCTGACCTGTAAGACCTAGGCCTTAAGTCCAACTCTGTTCAGGTCCAACTCAGTGCTCTTTCAGCACACCACTCACCAGTGGAGGGACAGTCGCTGTCGGTTTATCCCTTGGTGTCCCGCTTCCTCAGAGGCCGGCTTTTGCTCAAGCCTCCGATTTGTCCACCTGCCACTGAGTGGGATTTGAACGTGGTCTTGCAACAACTTACTCGCCCACCATTTGAGCCGATGGCTACTTGCCATTTATGCTTCCTTTCTTGGAAGATGCTGTTCCTGGTAGCTCTTACCTCGACCAGACGTGTGAGTGAATTACAAGCTCTGGTTTCTGATACACTGTATACACGGTTCTATAGGAACAGGGTGGTCCTTCGGACTCATCCAAAGTTCCTTCCAAAAGTGGTCTCCTCTTTCCACCTCAACCAGGAGGTGGTTCTTCTGACCTTCTTTCCCAGTCTGCATACCAGCCGGGCTGAGACAGTCTTGCATACTCTGGACTGTAAGATGGCGTTGTCCTTTTACATTGAACGTACGCGGGGGCATCGAAGGGCTACTCAGCTCTTCGTCTCCTTTGACCCTAATAAATTGGGGTTACCTGTCTCCAAGTGTACGTTGTCCACTTGGGTAGCAGATTGTATCTCCTGGGTGTACAAGGCAGCCAACCTCCCCTTGCAGGGTCGAGTCGCGGCCCACCATTTCACGGCGAAAGCCACGTCAGTAGCTCATCTCCGCTCTATTCCGTATTCTGCCTGGCCACTACTTGGCCTCGAGAGAGAGCCCCAAAGGGACAGTGCTTTCGGACAGGTGGTACTCCGTAACCTCTTTGAGGTTTAGGCAACTCCTACCCTCCGGCCCTTGTGTTGGGCTACCGTAGGAGGGTGTTCTCAGAGGAGATTCTTATCACAGATGCTGAGGCTCTTGAGAGGGAGCCATTTTTTCAGCTTTGGGTTCCCGGTAGCCTAGAGCTGGGGAGTCGCATATGTGAGGACTGACTTCCTGCTTGGTTGTGGAGAAAGAGTAGTTACTCACCTGTAACAGGTGTTCTCCAGGAGCAGCAGGTATCAGTCCTCATGACCCTCCCTCCTCCCCTGGAGTTGCAGTCATATCCTTTATTTTGATTTTTGCTGTCTTTTAGCTATGTCATTAGACTGAGCAAGATGGCACCCTTGGGCGGGAAGGGGACTGCGCAGGTGCACTGCATTCCCAAAGGCTTTCTTTGAAAGCTGGGGAAATGTTCCGCACGGGGGCTCCATCGGTGCCAACGTCACCCATAAGTGAGGACTGATTCCTGCTGCTCCTGGAGAACTCCTGTTACAGGTGAGTAACTACTCTAAACTGGGTTTTAAGCATGGGTAAAAGTTTTTAAAATGACTCCTGTAATGGTGAAATTGGGATTTCTAGAAGGTGGCTATTTATGCTATGTGGATTGTATGGTTATACAACATATATATTTTATAGAATTAGATTTGGTTTTTTTGCAGAGTACAGCAATGTAAAAACCATTCTTTTTTGGACATAGTTAAGTAAGAGAGGGGAATTATATGAATGATCAGAAATAAAAGGAAGAAGGGAGAGAAAAGGACAGTAGAATTATAGTTCAGCTTTCATAGTGTTAGTCTCATTATTTCACTTTTACAATGACAGAAAGTACTGGGGAGTTCTGTGTGATTCGTTTCATCTCTTCTTAAGAAAACATTAAATTTATAATCCTCTGATCAGACCTTTCCTACAACTCATGTAACTCATCCTGTTGACTGTTTTAATATATGGCACCACTATTTCATTAAACAACATACAGTAATAATTAGTTCGGCAACGATGCTCAGTAACAAAAGCCCTTGATTTCTTTTACTTTTTAGCTGTTCGTCTTCTTTTGATCTGCAGGAACACATCTGGGGTCTTTAAGAAAGCAGGAAGAAAAATATAAAATGTTTAGTATGAGTGCTGGTCATAATTCTTTGGTTTGTAAGTTACTGTTTTGTACCTAGCCATCCAAAAATATAGTGTGGCTTGTTTGTTGAACACAACCTCTTATGCTGTTTGCCAGTAGTAAATACCATCTGTTAGTAGGAAGACATTGTAATTTAGTTTCCAAGTATGTTGAGCCGCTGTTTTTTTTTTTTTTCTAGAAGTGCAATGATGGTTTTCTTCAAGATCCAATTTTCTGAAATATGATGGGTGCTTATTACAGAAATGTGTTTGATATAGTAGTATAGTTTTCCATTCACCAGATGAAAATTAAAATTCTTTTATGGGATAATTTTGCAAGGGACGTGAGGAGGTAGAATGCAGAGCCTCCTTCTCTGCCCCCCAGAATATCTACATGTATAGTGTATAAAAGAGGTAGAGTAGGAATAAGATTCGCATTTATATGCATTAAGAACATAAGAGATGCCATACTTGGTCAGACTGAGGTACATCAAGCCCAGTATCCTGTTTCTAACAGTGGCCAATCCAGGTCACAAGTACCTGGCAGGTTCCCAAAAAGGCGCACAGGTTCCACAATGCTTGTCCCCAGGGCAAGCAGTGGATTTCCCGGGTCCTCTTTAATAATGGTTTATGGATCTTTTGTCCAGGAACTTGTCCAAACCTTTTTTTTTTTTTTTTTAAACTTTTATTTTCATTTTGCAACAAACAAAAGAAACAACACACTAAAGGAGACAAAACAAGTATACAATAAGGAAAAGCAAACCCAATTACCCCCCACCCCCATGCTTCTTCTCTAGCCGATTATGTCAGCATGTGAGCGCTTCCAAACAACAGTGATTGTACATCAAAACGAACAAAAGAGTATCTACGATACAGAATGATCATGGGACAGAGATATATACAAATTTAAACAGTCAGATGAGAGCATTTAGCAGAGTGAACATAGTCATTGAGTATCTTCCATTTAGACAGATGATGAGGAGTCTGAACGGAAGAAGCAAACATACGAGGTATTTGTTCATATTTACTGTAGAGACAGACATGATTCCACCATTCATTGGGGCTCAGATGGGAGCTATTTTTCCAGTATTTCGTAATTAGGGGAATAGCAATGCCAAGCATAAAGTCCAAAAGGAAGTAAGCCGTTTTTGGAAGAGAGGGAATCCCCGCAGCTGAGCGAAGTCCCACAATCCTCCAAGAAAGGGGCTCTTGAAAGTGCAAAATAGACTGGATACGACCCCAGACCCGACGCCAGTAATACTGTAGTGCGGGACATTCATACATAACATGAGGTAGTGTAATTCACTATCTCCAACCTTAAGGTGTACACGGGCCCATCTACCCTCCTTGTCAGAGCTAGTATCCATTACAGTAGCTTGCAAAGACTTCTTAACCAGAATGGCTACCCCACACCGTTTGGAAACGGCGGGAGAATAGGCAGCCACCATGTAAGGCTTAGCATTAAGTTTCAGTGTTTCAGCAGAGTTTAGATGCGTTTCCTGAAGAAACACTAAATCAGCATGCTCATGGCTAAGATAGCTAAGGATTTTCTTTCTTTTGATTGGACTATTGATGCCTTTTACGTTGAGTGATAGGATTTTACATAAGGCCATTCAGAAAAGTTAAAAATTCTGAGCATGATAGCGCACATAATTTCACTATGTCCCTCATATTAACTGTATCTGGCTGTACACATGACATGAAAGAAAATAAGCTAATATAATACAATGAAGCGCCCCACATTAAAAAAGAAAAACCGCAGTGCGGTAGAGAAGAAGCAGAACCCCAGAAATTACTGGCGACCATGTGTCTGCGGGGAGAAACCCCAGAGAAGGCCAAAATTGAAAAAACATATAACCTGTAGAACTGTGCGTGCTCCGAATCCGACCGAGGCACACATCATGGAGGGATAGGAGACCAAAAAACAAAAAAGTCATATAGAGAAAGAAAGAAAGTCCAGGTAGTCTCTGTGCTTGGCTATGACCGCCGCATCGGGCCCTTCAAAATGGCGGATAGAGACGGCAAATAATAAGTCCAAGTTGTTGGATTAGCGCATCTGCTCTGCTTCTTTGGAGTCTAAAAATGTTGATAGTAGATCAGGATCTTCGAATGTCCTGGTTTGGTTGTGGAGAGTCACTCGGAGCTTCGCTGGATACAACAGGCCAAAGCGAGCCTGTAGCTGTTGAAGTCGAGGGCGAAAAGCAAGGAGTTTCTTCCGACGGTCAACGGTAGGCTTTGCCAAATCAGGGAAGAAGGAGACTTTATGACCTTCAAATTCCAAATGATGATTCGCCCGGGCAGCATTTAAAATTTGTTCCACTTGTTGATATCGTAGTAATCGAAAGATAATAGGCCGAGGGGTCGTTCGGTTGAGCGCCATGTGAGTAGGAACACGGTGTGCTCGATCGATTTCCAGTTCTCTATGAAAAGTGATCTTCAGCAAGGAGGGAAGAGTTTTGAGCAGGAATTCTCTTATATCTCCTGCTTCCACCCCCTCCGGTATTCCAATGAGCCTCACATTGTTGCGACGGGCTCGATTATTGCTATCTTCTAACTCCTTTTGAAGATTCTGTATCTGACGCTCAGCCTTGTCCAGTTTGCCCAAGCGCACCGCGTGCGAGTCGAGGACCCCCGCCATGTTGTCCTGCCGTAATGAGAGACTTTCAAGTCGGTCCTGGAGCACTCCAAAGTCTTCTCGCATGGCTCGAAGCGCTTCTCCATTGGACTGCACCAATTCCTTCACGCCGCGTATTTCCTCTAAAATCTCCAGGTGCATTTCGGGGTTTTCACGAAGTGGAACCATCTTCTGTGGGGAAGACACCTCTGTTTTGGAGCGTTTTCCGTGTGAAGAAGAAGGAGACCCGAAGTCCAGGCGCGCTGGTTTATGGGCCGCCATCCCCCCCGAGGTACCCCGGTAAGCTCGGAGCAAAATAGTAAGTTTGTATAGATATTAAGTCAGGATTCTGAGTAGGCCTCTCGGGAGCTTCAGCGCGAAGCGTCTTACCCGCTGGACATCAGGCTCCGCCCCCCCGTCCAAACCTTTTTTAAACCCAGCTACACTGACAGCTTTTACTACATCCTCTGGTAACAAATTCCAGAGTTTGATTATGCGTTGAGTTAAAATGTTTTTTTTTTCTCTTATTAGTCTTATATGGATTACATTGTAGCTTCATTGTGTGTTCCCTAGTCTTCTTACTTTTTGATGGTGTAAACCAGGGGTCGGCAACCCGCGGCTCCGGAGCCGCATGCGGCTCTTTCTCACCTTTGCCGCGGCTCCGGAGCACACTGCCCGCCCGGTGACAGGCAATAGTGTTGGAAAGATGTATTTAAACGTGGCGTTATGGGCTCCCTCCATGTCAGCTCCCTCCCTTCTTCTGCAGCCGCGGCTCCCTGCCTCTTAGGGAACCGCGGCTGTGCTTTTAAAATCATCTCGGAGCCCTTCCTGTCTTGACGGGCTCCGTGCAGCATTGTCCCGCCTCCAAAACCTCCTTTAGAGGCAGGACAATGCTGCACGGAGCCCGTCAAGACAGGAAGGGCTCCGAGATGATTTTAAAAGCACAGCCGCGGTTCCCTAAGAGGCAGGGAGCCGCGGCTGCAGAAGAAGGGAGGGAGCTGACATGGAGGGAGGGAGCAGATATGGATGGATGGAGGGAGGGGGGCTGACATGGAGGGATGGAGCTGGCATGGATGGAGGGAGGGGGGCTGACATGGAGGGATGGAGGGGGCAGACAGTGAGGGAGGGAGCTGATATGGATGGAGGGAGGGGGGCTGACATGGAGGGATGGAGGGGGCTGACATGGAGGGAGGGAGCTGATATGGAAGAAGGGGGGCTGACATGGAGGGAGGGAGCTGATATGGATGGAGGGAGGGGGCTGACATGGAGGGAGGGGGGCTGACATGGAAGGAGGGAGCAGATATGGATGGCTGGAGGGAGGGGGGCTGACATGGAGGGAGGGCGCTGATATGGATGGAGGGAGGGGGGCTGACATGGAGGGAGGGAGCAGATATGGATGGATGGAGGGAGGGGGGCTGACATGGAGGGAGGGAGCTGATATGGATGGAGGGAGGGGGGCTGACATGGAGGGAGGGAGCTGAGATGGAGGGAGGGAGCTGATATGGATGGAGGGAGGGGGGCTGACATGGAGGGATGGAGGGGGCTGACATGGAGGGAGGGAGCTGATATGGATGGAGGGAGGGGGCTGACATGGAGGGATGGAGCACTGGTAATGGGGTTGAGGGGACTAGCACTGGAAATGAGCTGATTAGGGGAGGCTAGGACTGGTAATGAGCTGATGGGGGGTAGGACTGGTATTGGGCTGATTAGGGGAGGCTAGCAGTGGTAATGGGGTTGCGTGGGGAGTAGCACTGGAAGCGAGCTGATTGGGGGGCTTTGACTGGGCATGGGCTGATTGTGGGGAGGGGAGGATAGAGCTGCTGGCCCTGGAAGATAACTGGGGGCTAAGGCTACAAATGGGCTGATATGAGGGGATGGGAGAATGGAACTGGATCTGAGAGGGGAGGGTTACTGGGACTGGAAATAGGCTGATGGAAAGAAGTGAAGAAAACGAAAGAAGAGATAAGAAATGGCAGATGGACCATAGACCACAGAAAGAGAGCTAAGAGAAGACAGGAAAGCAGAAGCCTCAGATCGGGACCAGCATGATCAAAGAATAAATTGGTCAGACAACAAAGGTAGAAAAAATAATTTTATTTCATATTAGTGATTTGACTACAAAATCATCATAATTTTGAAATCAAATATTGTTACTTGTTGTTGTGATATTTTCTGGCGTATTTTTTTTGGTGTGCGAAGGAAGAGGGGTAGTCTTATACGGCGAGTATAGGCCAAACACCTATATTTTAACAGGAAAAGTAGGGGGTCGTATATAGCATTAAGGTAAGAAACAATATATGCAGTGTTAGATTTGTTTTAAATGTCGCAATGGTTTTGCGGCTCCCAGTTTTTTTTTTCCCTTCGGAAACGGGTCTAAGTGGCTCTTTATGTCTTAAAGGTTGCAGACCCCTGGTGTAAACAGTCGATCTACGTTTACTCGTTCTACTCCATCCATTAATTTATGGCCCTCTATCATATCTCCCTTCTGCCGTCTCTCTTCCAAGTTGAAGATCCCTAATATTTTAAGCCTTTCCTTATAGGGGTATCCTTCCATCCCCTTTACCATTTTGGTGGCTCTTCTCTGTACTTTTTTAAATTTCGCTATATCTTTTTTTTTTTCTTTTTTTTTTTAAGATACAGCAACCAAATTACATACAATATTCAGGGTGCAGTCGCATTCTTTGTAAAATGTGTGCATATGCATATGCGCCTGTTCTTCATGATAGATATACACACACAATTAATTATATATGTGTCTCAGACCAGATGTAAATGCCAGCTTTCTCTGGGGATGGTTATAAGGGCACATAAGAGAATGTATAAGATTTGATGGTGAAGACCTGAAGGCCCATCCAAGTCTTCCCATCTTTCCTTCTTGTTAGAATGCAGTAGACAACTCAGAGTGGTAGTCAGTGGAGTCCATTTTAGAAAAAATAAAATGACCACTACGTGAGGCCTTTGTGCTAGATTTAATTATTTTCAATATCCTTGAGTAACATTGCAGAGAAGCTGAGAGAAAAAAAATGCCTGTTTGCAGGTGGCACAAAAATCTGCAACAGGGAAGATATGCCAGAAGGGAGATAAAAATGAAAAGGGGACTTGGTGGAAAAATTTTGCATTTAGCAGGTACTAGTTTTTTCACCACTTATCTTAGGACAAGAGCTGGCATTATTTATTTATTTATTTATTTAGCTAGCACACATTTATATACCGCTCTTTCCCAAGTATCAAGTGCGGTTTACAGTGAACAGAAAAAATTCAAGGTACATGGTTAATCATGTCCTAGTCGTTTTACAGGGAACAGATTTAACTTTTTACATTTAACAGTATAATTAAAGACATACAAACAGTGATTTCATCCAGTGGTATTGAGTGGATGTAATCAAACTTTTTACATATTTACATTAATTTTATACAATTTGAATTACATGAAAACAACCTTTTAGTATCAGATTATGCGTTTATTATTTTATTTATTATTTATTTAATACACACTTATATACCGCTACTTCCAGCGATCAGCAGCGGTTTGATTTCATCTTTGGGGGTTGTCAAATCAAGACTGGGAGGAGGGGATAGTATACACATTAGATCTGAGGGCATGTCACAGCACACAGGGTTAGTGTATTGGGGAAAGGCCTATTTTGATCAAGTGGGTGTATGCCTTGTAGAGATTATTATCCTGTGTCAACTTGTATGGTTTGGCAAGCCAGAGGTGTATAATGTAAGGTAAATAGATGTGTTTTTAGTTTTTTTCTAAATTCTTTAAGTTCAGTTAGGAGGCGAATATTGTCAGGTAGGTTATTCCAGAGAGACGGTGCACAGTGAGAGAAGGTCCTGTTATTGGTTAGTTTTCTAGCTTTTTTATAATCTTTAGGTAATGATATTGTGTTTGTATTTCTACTTCTTTGAGATCTCTTATTTGGTTCTATGTTGATTAGGTTATTAAGTACGGATGGTGCAAGTTTATTCATCAGTTTGAAGGTGGTAACTAGTATTTTGTAGTGTATTCTTTCGTGAATAGCCAATGGAGTTTAGCAAGAATTGGTGTAATGTGTTCTTTTGGACTTACTTTCATTATAATTCTTGCCGCAATATTTTGAGTTAATTGGATCTTTTTAATGTTTTGCCGCGTGATTCCCTGGAGAATTAAGTTTACAAAATCGAAGTGTGGGGTGATGATTGCTTGTATTATTGATATGAAGTCATGTAAATGAATTAATGGGCGTATTTGTTTCAGGGTCTTGATTTTGAAATGTATAGTTTTTGTAAGGTTTTTTTATGTGTGAGTCCATATTAAGTTTATCATCAAGTATTACGCCTAGGTATTTTATTTCTTTTTTTGCTTTAATCTCGTGGTTATTTAGGGTGATGGAGTTTGGAGGTGTATATGTTTGTTTTTTTTGTGACATAGAGGATATCAGATTTTGTAAAATTAATGTATAGGTTGTGGTCAATGAGCCATGATGTTAGGTCATTAAAGCAATCTTTTATTTGTTGTATTGGTGGGTGTGGGATTTTAAATGGTAGATAAAACATAATATCATCTGCATAAATGTGGTAACGTACGCCGTGACGTTTAAAGATGTTGCAGACTGGTTGGAGGTAAATATTAAATAGAAGTGCTGATAGCGCAGATCCATGTGGAAGGCCTTGGGTTTGGTTAAAGATATTTGATGTTTGATTGTCAATCCTCACTGTTTGGGTTCTGTTTGTTAAGTAAGATTTAAACCAACTATAAACGGTGGATGTTATTCCAATTTGTTGGAGTCTGCTTAGCATTGTTGCGTGGTTAACACTGTCAAACGCTGCGGAGATGTCTAGAAAGATTAATATAAATGCTTGTTTTGGGTCGTCAATTCTTCTTATTAGTGTGTCGATGAGTACTGTCAGTAGAGTTTCCACTCCGTGATATGGACGGAAACCATATTGATGTTCATCAAGGAGATCTATTGTATCAACGAATTCTTGTAATTGGGTTTGGATTATTTTTTCAATGAGTTTGGCCATGAAAGGGATACTTGAAATAGGTCTGTAAGAGGTTGGGGATGTCTTGTCAAGGGTCTTATTTTTGAGAATTGGTCTTATTTGGACGTGCTTTAGGGAAGGAGGTAGATAGCCTTTTTCTAATGAAAAGTTAACTATGGGGAGGATGAAGGATGAGTGTGTAGGGAGAGTCTTTTTTATCCATTTTACTGGGCAAGGATCGAGATGAGAGGTTGTTGTATTTATATTAGATATGATGGTTTTGAGAGTGGATTTTGTTACTAGGTTGAAGTTTGACCAGGTATCGGAGATGTTAGGGATCAACTCAGTGTATAATTTTAGAGGCGCCATTTGTGGTTTAGTTTTGTTTATATAGTATTGTGCTAGTTCTTGTGGGGAAATGTCAATAGATGTTTCATGTGTGTTATGGGTTTTGTTGGTCAAATTCTGAACTATACTAAACAGTTCTCTTGGACGATTCATAGAATTAGCTAGTATGTTAGAGTAATGGTTTCTCTTAGCTGTGTCAATTGCTTTTCTGTAATTGTTGAGTGTGTTTAAATATTTTTCATGGTTAGGTATCGTTTTGGAATTTCTCCATTCTCATTCGTACTTTCTCAGTTTTCTTTTAATTTGTTTGATTGTGTTATTATACCATGGTGCGGCGTCATTTTTGGTCTTATTGTTTTTATTATTACATTGTGTTGCGGTTGGTTTGCGTTCTGCTGCCTTAGAGATTATATTGTTCCAGTTATCCACTGATTCTTCAAGGTTTGTTGTTATTGGGGATAATTGAGGGATTATGTTATCGAGAAATTCCTCTTCATTAAATTTTCTGAATCTATTTATTAGTGAGGGTCGTGGACTATTTGTTTGGATGTTGTCAGTGTACTTTATTACAAATTTGAGGAGGTAATGATCTGACCAAGGGACAGGTAGGTATTTAAGAGTTGCAGAGTCAAATAGATTGTAGAGGGAGGTTGGTAGGAAAACAAGATCTAGTGTTTTACCTTTGGTGTGTGTTTGATCCAATATAATTTGGTTGAAGTCCATGTTAGTAGCGGTGTCTAGGAAGTGAGATGAGTATGTGCTATGTGTTGAAGGAAGATTAAAGTCACCCATTAGAATTACATCTGCGAAATAGAGAAGGAATCATCTTGGGTAACTTAACGACTGCCAGGCAACATAATAAAGAAGTAGATAAAGCTAACATGCCATTATGTATTTGGTTTGTTAGTGTACCTTAAATTTAGTGCATTAAATTGAATGTCCACTAATCAACTTGGCACCTTAATTCATTGGTTAGGCGTATGTTTGCTAAAGGTTTACACAATTAATGATCATTAACATGTGTTAAGTGCTACTGCACCCACAGAAATAAAAGGGCCACGGCTGCACTTAATGTGCATAACATTTAGTAAACATGCCTCCATCAATTTAGTGCACACTAGAAATTCCTTATTAAAACAAATATGTGAAATAAAAAAAAATCCCCAAACTGTGAAAAATTAATGAGAGCGCCATAAACTAAATTTTCCTTGCCTGTGCACATCACTTCTAGTCGGAGCCATTTCAAGTACTGTGTTCTCTCATTAAGAGTAAAGCATGGAAAGGACATTGTAGAGATGGAATCAGTTCATAGAACATAGGATGGTAAGAAACGCCGTACTGGGTTAGACCAAGGTCCATCAAGCCCAATATCCTATTTCCAACAGAGGCCAATCCAGGTCACAGGTACCTGTCAAGTTTCCAAAAAGGTACATGGATGCCACTATACTTATCTTGGGGTAAGCAGTGGATTTCTCTGGTCCTCAATGGTTTTTAAATTTTTCCTCTAGGAGCTTGTCCAAAACATTTATTTATTTATTTATTTTATTTATTTAGACAGTTTTGTATACCGCCTTATCCTTCAATCAAAGCGGTCACAACACAATTAGGGGATACATTTAACACGCAGGGATATGAGACACATACACTAATACTTATGGGGAACATGGGCAATGGAGGGTTAAGTGGCTTGCCCAAGACCACAAGGAGCACCTGTGGGACTAGAAACCCCAGTCCTTCCGGCCCAAGGTTTCTGTCCTCTAGTGGGATTTGAACACCCGACCTTCCGGCCTGAAGTACCTTGCCCCAACCACTAGGCTACTCCTCCCTCGAAAACATTATTAAACCCAGCTACACAAATAGCTTTTACCACATCCTCCATTGCCAAATTCCAGAGTTTGATTACACATTGTGAAAAAATATTTTCTCTTATTAGTCTTAAATGGGTTACATTGTAGCTTCACTGCATGTCTCCTAGTCTTCCTACTTTTTGACAGCATAAACAACCGATCTACCTTTACCGGCTTATAGAAGGGTCACCAAAATTGTACAAGACCTGCCACACAAATTCTATACAGAGATATTTATGGACCTCAAAATGTGCTAGCTGGAGGAAAGAAAGGGAAAGAAGCAATATGATGGAAATGATTAGGCACTTTCCATACAAAAGGAAATTTAAGGACAGACGGTCATGAATATGACATTAGGAGGGTGGCTTCTTTACTCAAAGCTTGCTGGATACCTCAACTAGCCTACCAGCAAAGATCATAGCAATCAAACCCATAGCCTAGTTAAAGCATGTGTGGAACAGATACAAAGACCAGTGGATAGGAAGCAGTAGGGTAGAAGAAATTGTGAAAGCCCATGGGTTGGTCTAGCTGTGGAAACCTATGTACTTGTGTTCCCAGGAATGCAGAGCACAAAAAAGGAGAGATAACAAAGTTGACATGTGGCATAAGTATATCTGTGGCAAACTCCCAAGAATAATGGGCAAAATCTACCACTAGGAAGCAGCAAAACTTTGATACAGTCTTGAATAAAAATGTGGGAAGGTGGTAGACGGCAGACTGACTTGGCTACACTTTCCAGTTAATGGCATGAATGATAAGAACATAAGATATGCCATACTGGGTCAGACCAAGGTCCATCAAGCCCAGTATCCTGTTTCCAGTAGTGGCCAATCTAGGTCATACGTACCTAGCAGTTTCCCCAAAAGACACAGGTTCCACAATGCTTGTATTGGGTCAAGCATTGATATCCTGGGTCCCTTCTTAATAATGATTTATGGACCTTTCCTCCAGGAACTTGTCCAAATCTTTTTTAAATGCAGGTACACTAACAGCCTTTTCTACATCCTCTGGTAACAAATTCCAGAATTTGATTACACGTTTAGTGGAAAAATATTTTCTATTAGTCTTAAATAGTTTACCCTGTAGCTTCATTGCATGTCCCCTAGTCTTTCTAAATTCTGATAACGTAAACAATCGATCTACGTTTACTCGTTCCACTCCGTTCATTAATTTATAGACTTCTATCATATCTCCCCTCAGCCGTCTCTTTTCCAGGTTAAAGAGCCCTAACCTTTTTAGCCTTTCTTCATAGGGGTATCCTTCCATCCTCTTTACCATTTTGGTGGCTCTTCTCTGAACCTTTTCTAATAACGCTATATCCTTTTTAAGATACGGCAACCAGAATTGCACACAATATTCAAGGTGTGGTCTCACCATGGAACGATATAGAGGCATTATAATATCCTTTGTTTTATTTCCCATTCCTTTCCTTATGATACCTAGCATTCTATTTGCTCTCTTGGCCGCCGCTGCACACTGGGCCGAGGGTTTTAACATTTTATCCACAATGACGCCTAAATCTTTTTCCTGAGTGGTGGTACCTAATGTGGAACCTTGCATCGTGTAACCATAGTTTGGGTTATTCTTCCCTAGATGCATAATTTTGCACTTGTCCACATTAAATTTCATTTGCCATTTTGATGCCCAGTCTTCCAATTTATCAAGATCCTCTTGCAATTTTCCACAATCCTCTTGGGTTTTAACAACTTTTAATAGTTTTGTGTCATCTGCAAATTTGATAACCTCACTTGTTGTTCCCTTTTCCAGGTCATTTATGAATATGTCGAAAAGCAGCGGACCCAGCACAGATCCCTGGGGTACACCACTATTCACCTTTCTCCATTGGGAAAATTGGCCATTTAGCCCTACCCTCTGCTTTCTATCTTTTAACCAGTTCCTGATCCACAATAGTACACTGCCTCCTATCCCATGACTCTATAGTTTTGCCAAAAGTCTTTGATGAGAGGGACCTTGTTGAAGGCTTTCTGAAAGTCCAAATACACTATATCAACCAACTCACCTTTGTCTACCTGTTTATTTACACCTTTAAAAAAATATACCAGATTAGTAAGACAAGATCTTGGGGAGTGTTGCCTGCAGTTTCACACACTGTGGAGAGTGAGAACTGCTGGTGCTGGAGAGAGCCGGCTTGTGAGGGGCAGTCACTGCTGACGTTATTTTGAGGCTCCATAAAGGATCTGTGCACGGAGCTGTTTCTTGGGAGTGTTGCCTGCAGTTTCACACGCTATGGAGAGTGAGAACAGCTGGTGCTGGAGAGAGCTGGCCCGTGCGGGGCAGTCACCGCTGACATCATTTTGAAGCTCCTTAATATATCTAGAGTGCTTTACGGCGCTTGTTGGGGCATTTTCTATGGGGTGTTTTCCAAGGGGCCAAGTCTTAGCTCTCCTGAGTGTACCCCTCCTCTTCCTCCTGTTTTTTTGGAATTGTCTGCTGTGCCTTAGTCCGGTGTTTTGAGTTCACAGAAAGAAGTTATGCTCCCCAAAATGGTTTCTTGGTCGGAGCCCTCCATTCCTCCTGGTGACTCACACGTTTCCTCCATGTCTCTTCTGGATATTTGGCAAGTTGTCAATCGTACTGAACGGATTCTTGCTGAGACTGTTCCCTCTTTATGTCAATTTACTAGGGATACTGTTATTAAATAGGAATTTTACTTCATGTATATAGCATATTTCATGTAAATAGTTCTTGTATATAGTTCAACCCCCTGTTATACAAGTTTATATTCCTGTTCTATGTAAAACCAAACAGAATGTGTGTATTTGGTCACTTTGTTATACTGTAAACCGCGCTGATGCCGAATAGTGCGGTATATAAGCAACTGTAATAAATAATAAATAAATAAATAAATAAATAAATTTCAGAATCTTGATAGTCAGATTGGAACTTTGTATTCATCTATTTAGAGTATAGATACACAGGTTAAATAGTTTTCTTTATTTCAGTCTGCTACCATGAAAGAAAGTTCTATTATGTGTCAAAAACTTGAGAATTTAGAGAATATGGCTAGGTCTAAGAATTTGAGAGTTTAAACTTTTCCTTCTAGTAGTTATCTCACATCAATACTGTTTAGGAAATATTTAAAAGATGTTGTTCTTCTCCCCACCACCGATGCTATAGTGTTTGCTAAATGTTATTATATTTCTTTAAAAATTGTTTCTCCAGGTGTTGGGGAAGGGGAAGTAGCTGTTCTTGAAGATAAAAATGGGTTTAACTTGACTGCCTTCTTGGAAGACACTCAAGATATTATGTCCACTAGAGCCACATTAGTAGTAACTTTGGTTTCTGAAGAAGATAAAGTCTCTATTCTTAAAGCTTATTTTCGGAAAAGGGACAATTTCTATTGTGGTGATAAGGTCTCTATTTTTCCTGATGTATCTCCAGGAACAAGCAGGAATAAGTCCTCACATATGGGTACGTCGGTACCGACGGAGCCCGTGCGGGAAAGCTCCCCAGCTTCTTAGAATAGAAGCTTTTGGGACCTCCCACTGCACATGCGCACTGCCTTCCCGCCTTCCTGAACAGCTCTCCTCAGTTTCTCTTTTTCCGCGGAGCCAGCAGGTCGTGTTCCTGTCACCGCTGAAGAAATTGTTATTTTATTTGTTTCTTTAGACCGCGTACCTGCCTTCCCCATACCGATACCGGTATCGCCGGTCTTTTCTTTCTTTCTTTAAAAAATTATAATTCTTTTTTCTTATTTTTTAGCTTTTTGGTCACTTCAGAGAGGCCTCTCGGCCTACTCAATTTCTCCTCATGGAGAAGCCAGCCCCTGGATTTAAGAAGTGTACCAAATGTAATGCTGTTATTTCAGTCACAGACACCCATGAATGGTGTCTGAAATGTTTGGGGCCTGACCATTCCATACCGGACTGCCCATCTTGCTCCCACATGTCTAAACGTGGGCTGCAGAACCGGGCCAACAAATTCCATGTGCTGTTTGCTTCAGAGAATACAGCATCACAGTCATCCAGGTCTTCTTCTCCGGATGGATCTCAGGTAACCAAACCTTCTGTGGGCAAGTCCTCAAAGAGCAAATCTCCTTCAAAGCATCGAGAGGCTCTTAGCTTAGAACTTGAGGACCCTGCCCCAGCCAAACAACCCCGGCGGGAAGTCCAACTTCCAAAAACGCCAATTCAGGGGTCTCAGGTTGATATCGATGCTACGGCCTCGACAGATCACCTGTTAGCCTGCTCTGGGGTACCGGGTCACTCCGGTACCGACATCCAGGCAGCTATGGCGTCCATGGGCGATACTGTACAGTCCATGCAGCAGGCCGTCATGGCTTTCATTAAAGCTGCAACGCCATCGGTTCCGCTTTCAGCGGTTCCGGGCCCGATACCGGTATCGTCCGCCATGCCGGTATCGAGGCCGTCCACCTCTAAACGCAAGTCGGTACCGTATGGGCTTTCGCTCCATACCGGTTCCATACCCGATACGCCCGATATCGATACCGATCGGTACGCGTATCGTGCGTTAGAGGAAAGCACCGATTCCTCTGAGGATTTTCACTCCTCTGATGATTCTGCTGAGTTTTCACTCAACTTACCTGAGGAGCCCTCTTCTCCTAAAAGGAGAATGTCCCCTCCAGAGGATTTGTCCTTCCAGGACTTTGTTTTAGATATGGCTACAGCCCTTTCTATTACCACATCCTCTGAAAAGGAACCCAGATCCAAAAAACTGGATATTTTGGGATACTCAAAGGCCCCTAAGGAGGCAGTTACCCTGCCTATCCATGAAATCCTTCAAGAACAACTGATGGATTTCTGGGAAAATCCTTTGACTTTGTCTCCTTATTCCCGTAGGTTGGACACCATGTATAGGGTCCCTCCTTCTCCTGGTTTCCAAAAGACTCAATTGCCCCACCACTCTATTGTGGTGAAGTCTGCAATGAAGAAGATTAGGAGTACCAAAAGGCACTCTTCCACCCCTCCAGGACGGGAATGTAAGACTTTGGACTCTTTTGGTAGGAAAATTTTCCAGGCTAGTATGCTTATAGCCAGGATTAATTCCTACAGTCTCTATATGGGCATGTTCCTGGAGGAACTTGCCAAAAAGGTGCGGCATTTTGCCCCCTTTATCCCTGAGGATAAAAAGCAGGGATTCCTTTCCCTAGTGAAACAACTCTTAGAGGTTTCTAAGTTCTCTAATAGGGCAGCATATGATTCCTTTGAGGGAGCCAGTAGGGCTTCGGGCATTGCTATTGCAGCCCGACGTCTTGCTTGGCTCCAGGCCTCTGATCTGGAACCTTGGGTTCTAGATGGCTTACGGAATCTGCCCTGTACAGGTGAGAACTTATTTGGGGAAGAGTGGCAAATCAAAGCCACCCAGATGGATGCTGAAAATGCCACCTTGGAAAGACTTTCAAAGTCCACTTCAATTCCTATTAAGAAAAAGTCTTTTAAAAGGCCTTACTATAAGAAGGCCAGAGTTGCTTCAAATACTGGCCAGCAGTCTTCTCAACCTCGCTATACTGCTAAGCGTCAGCAATCCAAACAAGCACGAGCTAAGCCTGCAGCAGCTACTGTAGCTCAGCAGGCTCCAACCCCTCAGGGGTTTTGACTTGCTCCTAGGGAACTTGCCACTTCTGGTTCTAACACAACCAGAACCTCTCACCATACCCGGAAGGTTGGTTCACTTTGCTCCCAGATGGGAACAAATCACAACAGAACAATGGACCCTCTCTATCATTCGAGAGGGTTACAAACTTCATTTCTCCAGCCTTCCTCCCCATCATATGGTGAGACCATTCAATTCTCCCCCATCTCTCCTAACCCTGTTGGGTCAAGAGGTTTCCTCTCTTCTTGCCCAAGGGGCCATAGAAGAGGTTCCTCTTCCTCAACAAGGGTCCGGTTTCTACTCCCCTTATTTTCTCATTCCAAAGAAGACAGGGGGATTCAGACCAATCCTAGATCTGAGAGAATTGAACAAATTTCTCTTCAAGGAGAAATTCAAAATGCTGTCTCTCGGCATTCTCCTTCCTTACCTCCAGGGTCAGGACTGGCTTTGTTCTCTAGACCTACAGGATGCGTATACACATATACTCATCCATCCATCCCACAGGAAGTATCTTCGCTTTCTGTTTCAGGGAAAACATTTCCAATACAGAGTACTCCCCTTCGGTCTAGCCTCTGCTCCAAGAGTATTCACAAAATGCATGGCAGTCGTAGCCGCATTTCTAAGAGGCATGGGAATCTTTGTCTTCCCATATCTGGACGACTGGCTCATCTGAGCTCCAACTCAGTCACAGGCCCAGATTTCCCTGGACCACACAAGGAGCCTTTTGCAGTATCTGGGACTGGTAGTAAACCTTCCCAAGTCCCAACTCATCCCTACTCAATCTCTAGAATTCATAGGGGCCCAGTTGGACACCATCACTGCAAGGGCCTACCTTCCACATGTTCGAGGCCAGCGCCTCCTGAGTTTGGCCTCCCAAGCTCAGTCCAGCACTCACTTGACAGCCAGGGAAATGCTACGCCTACTGGGTCATATGGCCTCCACAGTGCATGTGGTGCCCTATGCTCGTCTTCATATGAGAGCAGCTCAATGGACCCTGGCCACTCAGTGGACTCAGGCGTCAGGAGCGCTCTCAGACCAAATACAAACCTCCGATCGTCTGTTTTGGTCCCTCCACTGGTGGACTTCCACCAAGAATCTGTTGTTGGGGGCTCCATTTCAACCATTGCTACCCCAAGCAACCCTCACAACAGATGCCTCCCAAACAGGGTGGGGAGCCCATCTGCAAACTCTCTCCACTCAGGGCACTTGGTCTCTACAGGAGACCACCCTTCATATCAATCTTCTGGAACTGCGAGCAATTTACCTTGCCCTCAAGGTCTTCCACTCCCTCCTAGCCAACCTCACTGTCCTAGTTCAGACGGACAATCAGGTGGCCATGTTTTACATAAACAAACAAGGAGGGACGGGCTCTCTGTCGCTTTGCAACGAAGCTCTAAGACTATGGGCCTTCGCCAGAGAGCATCAGATTCACCTGCTAGCAGTGTATCTCCCAGGAGTTCAAAACTCTCGGGCAGACAGGCTCAGTCGAGTTCTGCTGCCACACGAATGGTCCCTACATTTGGACCAAATAAACCGAATCTTTCAGGAATGGGGGACCCCGGACATAGACCTCTTTGCAAGTCCGTGGAATGCCAAACTTCCCCGGTTCTGTTCCAGAACTCCGTGTCAGGGAGCTCAGGCTACGGACGCCTTTCTCCTGAATTGGAATCAGGCATTCCTATATGCCTTTCCACCCATTCCTTTGATTCCCAAGACTCTGTTCAAACTCCAGAGGGATCATGGAACTATGATCCTCATAGCTCCACGCTGGCCACGCCAAGTGTGGTTCCCTCTACTTCTACAGCTCTCCCAGGGATCCTACTTGGATCTGGGAGCTGCGCCAGACCTCCTGTCTCAGGAGGAGGGGACTTTGTGGCACCCAAACCCCAAATCCCTTCACCTCAGTGCTTGGTTACTGAAGGCTTAAGCCTTCAAGACTTTCATCTTTCCCAACCAGTGAAAGATATCCTTTCTGCCTCTAGGAAACCCTCTACCAGGCGTTCCTATGCTTTCAAATGGAAACGTTTTTCCATTTGGTGTGCTCAGCAGGGTCTTGACCCTCTGGCACTTCCTTTGAATTCTCTTCTTGATTATCTCCTGCATCTATCCAATGCAGGCCTCAAGACGAATTCGGTAAGAGTCCATTTAAGTGCTATTGCAGCATCCTTGAAACATATAAATGGACAACCTATCTCCTCTCATCCTCTTGTTGCAAGATTCATGAGAGGCCTGACTCTCACTAAACCTCCCATCAGACCACCCCCGGTCGCATGGGATTTGAATCTAGTGCTCGGTCAACTTATGAAGCCACCTTTTGAGCCAATGTTTTCCACCTCCTTGAAATTTCTTTCCTGGAAGGTCATCTTCCTCATTGCAGTCACTTCGGCTCGCCGCATCAGTGAGCTGCAGGCTTTAGTGGCTAATCCACCTTACACAAGATTTCATCATGATAAGGTGGTCCTTAGGACGAATCCCCACTTTATGCCTAAAGTGGTCTCGCCCTTTCATCTTAATCAAGAGGTATATCTACCTGTCTTTTTTCCAGCTCCTCATGCATCCAATGCAGAGAGGAACCTTCATACTCTGGATTGTAAAAGAGCTCTCGCTTTTTACCTTAATAGGACTCAGCCACATCGAAAGTCTTCTCAACTTTTTGTGGCCTTTGATCCTTCCCATTTGGGACTTCCAGTCTCCAAGCGTACACTTTCCAATTGGATTGCTCAGTGTATTTCTTTTGCTTACCAGAGCAAAAACATTTCTCTGGAAGGCCATGTCACTGCTCACAATGTGAGGGCCATGGCAACTTCTATGGCTCATCTGCACTCTGTTTCCATAGATCAGATCTGTCGAGCCGCTACCTGGGCCTCGGTTCATACCTTCACAGCCCATTACTGTTTGGACAAGGACTCCCGCCGGGATGCCTTGTTTGGCCAGGCTGTCCTCAAGCACCTGTTCCATTCCTAAACAACTCCTGCCCACCTTCCCAGAATGGATGCCTGAGATCCATACGAAGATGGCGAACCTTTACAGGGGATCCCATGCATCTAAGCTAGGGAGTCCCCATATGTGAGGACTTATTCCTGCTTGTTCCTGGAGATAGCACAGTTACTTACCTGTAACAGGTGATCTCTGGGAACAGCAGGAATTAGTCCTCACAACCCACCCACCTCCCCTAGGAGTTGTATCTTTTATCTATCTATCTTCCTGTCCTCTCTCTGTTGACTCAGCTATAAACTCGAAACTGAGGAGAGCTGTTCAGGAAGGCGGGAAGGCAGTGCGCATGTGCAGTGGGAGGTCCCAAAAGCTTCTATTCTAAGAAGCTGGGGAGCTTTCCCGCACGGGCTCCGTCGGTACCGACGTACCCATATGTGAGGACTAATTCCTGCTGTTCCCAGAGATCACCTGTTACAGGTAAGTAACTGTGCTATCTCGCTCAACACAAGCATGTAGGAAGTCTTTTCTTGCTCTCAAGTCTAGAACTCTTGCCTTAGATGGTACTTTTTTCTTGCACTACCCTTGTAAATGCTTAGTATCTCTTGGATATGACAGGTTTGTCTTTTTGTCATTTTCGGATTTGGAAAGGGGGTTTCTTCATAAGGAAAAGGCACAGTGACTTTTGCTTTTCCTTTATGTCATTATGCTGTCATTTAGAAAGTGTCAGGCGGTGTAAGGGTATAATTAAATGACTGCTCTGTGTGGCTGGGACACCTTTCTTTGGTTTGGTGTTCCTTGCCCTGTTTTTTCTTGTTGATTTCTTATGGTTTTCTCCCCGAGATGTGGGCTAATGTACTTGTTTGTATTATTTCTTTTTTGAATTGTTTCTATTGTTGACTTATAGTGTTTTTCTATACTTTGTTAACATTGTATAGTTTTTGAAAATGTCAATAAACAGAATTAAAGTAAGACAAGATCTTCCTTGTCTAAAGCCATATTGGCTATCTCCCATTAAGCCATGACTATCTACTGTGGTAAGGAGAGCTGTGCAGAGGAAATGGAATGGGAGGAAAATGAGCCCTGTCGCTTTAAATCTGGAGAGAAAAGCAGTTCCTATAGAAACCACAAGCCTCCAAGGCAGAGTATACCGAGCACTAAGCCCCGCCCACCCAGTGACATCAGGGCTAGGTTGAGCACTGATGAGGTGCACGTGAGTAGGAAGAAGGGTGTGGTGCCTGAAAGGCAGCAATTTAAAAGTGCTTCAGTTTTAGAAGAAGGAGGGCAGGCAGTTATTAGAGTTTGTGGAGTTCCAGAGGCAGTTGATGCAGTTCAAGAAAGGGAAGCTGGTTCTGAAGAGGACAAGCTTGAAGTCAGAAATTTGCTGGGTCCCGAAGCAGGTACTTTAGTTCCAGTGGAAAAGGGAACTTCAGGAAGAAACCTGTCTGATCCACATGCAAGGGTGAATGAGAAGCAGAGGGTGTCTGGAACCCAGAGCAGGCAACAGTATCTAGGACAAAGACATGTTTCCAGGTGGGGAAACAGATTAAAGCAGCCCTTAAGCCTTGAAGGTAATGGAAATGTCTTATCTTTAATTCCTACCAAAAGCCAAGCTGAAGGAATAGTTAAAGAATTAAAAGACAGTGCTAAACGTTGTGTTCCCCTGAACCCTGAAAGGCAAACGTTTAATAAGCATAGAATATATGCCAGTGACTGCCAAGCCTCAACTCTGAAAGAGATTGCTAGCCTGTTGAAAGGGAGAGAAACTCCATTACAAGAGCCCGTGGCTGGAGACCACAGGGAACAGCTGCTGTTAAAACTAAATGAGCTGATAAGGAAGGAGAATAGCCAGTCTCCTGATATACAAGATAAGGAAGATAGTCGCAGCGAATCTATGAATGAGATGGAAATAGATTTGTTTGGAAACCCTAATGATTCTGATGTAGAGGAAATGCAGTGTTCTTTTTGCATGGCCAAGAACCTGAATATGTGCTAATTCATTACCTATGTGAAGGACTGTTTCATGAAAGCAATTAAGGACTTGTGCTGCACATTGCTTAAAGAAAGGAAACGTGCTGGTAGTGGAAATACTGCCAAGTGTTTGCCTGCATAACTTGTGTAAAGTGAAAAGCTCTTTTGAAAGTGAAAAGCAAGAAGCTAATCTGAACAACAGATTGAGCTTTAGAAGTTTGTTCCTCGCTGGAAGCTAAGAACTGATATTCAAAAGGACATTCCTGTATTTTTGTGTTAAGCCTGTTTTCACATTCTTTGTTTGCATTATTGGAGAATTATCCAATTTCAGTTGGGGTCATGAATTCAATGCGGAGTGGAAATCCCGAAATAAATTCTCTGTTTTGCCTAATTACCGTGTGGTCACACTCCTTGCTCTAAAACTACATTACCCAGCAGCCCTCCTCGGCAGCCATCTTGGACAGAAGTAATAGTAGAGAGTAAGACAGGCGAGCCCACCCGCTCCCAGGCTACCGCCTGGACGGGTGGACGCGACACTACATGTTCATCAATTTTGTTCTTTATGATGGTTTCTACCATTTTTCCTGGTACTGACGTCAGGCTCACCGGTCTGTAGTTTCCTGGATCACCTCTGGAACCCTTTTTAAAAATTGGCGATACGTTTGCCATCCTCCAATCTTCAGGTATTACAGATGATTTTAATGATAGTTCACAGATTACTAATAGCAGGTCTGCAATCTCATATTTCAGTTCTTTCAGCACCCTTGAATGTATATCATCCGGCCCAGGTGATTTGTTACTCTTCAGTTTATCTAATAGTTGTAATACATCTTCCCGATGTATCGATATTTCCTTCAATTCTTCTGCACCTTTAAATACCACTTCAGTCATGGGTAACATCCCTACATCTTCCTCCGTAAAGACCGAAGCAAAGAATTCATTCAGTCTCTCCGCTATCACCTTGTCGCCTCTTAGTGCCCCTTTAACCCCTCTATTATCTAATGGACAAACTGACTCTCTCTCAGGTTTTTTGCTACGAATGTACTTGAAAAAGTTTTTGTTACGCATTTTTGCTTCCGCAGCAAGCTTCTTCTCAAATTCTCCCTTTGCCTGCCTTATCAATGCCTTGCATTTAACTTGCCAGTGTTTGTGCTGTTTCCAGGTTTCGTCGTTTGGCTCTTTTTTCCATTTCCTGAAAGATGCTTTTTTGGCAACAACAGCCTCTCTGACCTCACCTTTAAACCATGCTGGCAGTTTTTTGGACTTCCACTTTTCTTAAAGCGTGGAATACAGCTGGTCTGGGCTTCCAAGATAGTATTTTTCAATACCACCCAAGCTTGATGTAAGTCTTTAACCTTTGCAATGGCTCCTTTTAGTTTTTTCTTAACTACTTTCTTCATTTTATGATAGTCTGCCTTTCGAACGTTAAAAGATAGTACTGTGGACTTCCTTACCATCCCTCTTCCATTAATTAGATCAAACGCGATCATGCTATGATCACTATTGCCAAGTGGCCCCAACAACCTTATCTCTTGCACCAGATCTGGTGTTCCACTAAGGACTAGGTCCAATATGGAACTTTTCTGCTTTTGGTAGTATCCTTCAAGGATATATTCTTCCGAACCATTCGCTCTTGTGCGACTTTCGGCTTTCCCCTGTTAACTAGTTTAAAAGCTGCTCTACCTCCCTTTTAAAGGTTAATACCAGCAGCCTGGTTCCATCCCGGTTAAGGTGAAGCCCATCCCTTCAGAAGAGCCCCTCCTTTTCCCAGAATGTTCCCCAGTTCCTAACAAATCCAAAACCCCCATCCTTGCACCTTCGTCTCATCCACGCATTGAGACTCCAGAGCTCTGCCTACCTTTTGGGTCCTGCACGTGGAATGGGAAACATTTCAGAGAACCCTACTCTGGAAGTTCTGGATTTCAACTTCCTACCTAAAAACCTAAATTTAGCCTCCAGAACCTCCCTACCACATTTTCCTATGTCATTGGTACCGACATGTACCAAGACAGCAGACTCCTCCCCAGCACTATCTAAGACCTTATCTAGGTGGCGCATGAGGTCTGCTACCTTTGCACCAGGCAGGCATGTTACCAGGCGATCCTCACGTCCACCAGCCACCCAGCTATCTACATGCCCTAATGATCAAATTACCAACTATAACGGCTGTTCTAACCCTTCCCTCATGGGCACATGGCCCTGGAGAAATGTCTTTGGTGCGAGAGGGTTTTACATCACCTGGAGGACGGGTCTTAGTTACAGGATCACTTCCTGTCACACCAGGGTGATGCTCTCCTGTCATGTGACCTCTCTCCTCCATGGCAACAGGGATGCTGCCAGACTGGAGTTGGGACTTCAGGACTACATCCCTGTAGGTCTCGTCTATGTACCTCTCTGTCTTTCTTATGTCTTCCAAGTCTGTTACTCTAGCTTCTAGAGAACGGACTTGTTCCCTCAGAGCAAAGAGCTCCTTGCACCTAGTGCACACGTAAGACCTCTCTCACCAACTGGGAGAAAATCATACATGTGATACTCAATGCAAAAGACTAGAAAGCCCCCATCTTGCTGCTGGACTGCTGTCTTAATTTTGTGCCCATCATTATCTATCCATAATCATAACTTCCACTTGCACTATATGCATCTTTCCGCCAAAAGGACAGCCCCCTCCCCCAGCCTAGGGCTCCCCTTAGTCTCTCCCATCTTATCGCCCTGCCAGAACTTCCAAGGGCCATTAGCAATATCCCTACCCCCCCCAAATTCCCTTTTGAGTTTGTTACATTCAAATTCAAATCCTTACCTTCCCCCTCCCTTCCCCTGCTCCCAGTCTGTACTCTCCCTCCCCCTCCATTCCATTGTCCCTGAATCCCCCTTCCTTCCCTCCCAGCTTCCCCTGCCTTCACTCCCTGCTCTCCTTTCTGAGAGTCCCCTCCATTGACCATCATTGACGCATTCTGGACCCACCCTTACCAGTTCTTTTCCCTCACTTTCACATTAATTCCTTCTATTTGACCTATTTCCCTCTTCTCCATATCCCTCTTCCATCCTTGCACTCAACGAGTGATTCTACCCATATCCCCCTCATGCCCTTTCCCCTCCCCCCACTCCAATACCATCAACCATATCATATACAACTTGCATAATAATGCTTAAAACATTCCGCATAGTTGAAATACTTATCAGAATAACGCTAACACTAACCCCCTCAACATTGATTCAATACTGAAAGAAAAGGAAAACACAAGACCATATTAACTTCACTCATATGTCCATATTCTCCATCTGTACCAGTCCTAACTTTATGCCGGGCCAATCGTTCCAAATCCCTTCGCCTCTCTGCTTCTCTAGATCCTCCTATCAAACATCAAGGAAAAACGTCGTCCTCAAAGTTCTTGTTCTAGACAGCAGACACCTTTGGTTCTTTTGATACCACTCACTGTTCAGATCTGTCCATACAGTTCCATCTCTCTCTCCCCACATCTCAGCCTCAGCCATCGCTCAAGCTTACCAGAAATTTCTGCGCTGCTGCAGCAGTGTCAAAAAGATGATGTTTGCCTTTTTATTCCACCCGCAGTTTCATGGGGTATTTCAGAGCAAAACGCATTCCCTTATTTATAAGAGTGGTGCAGGCCCCTGCAAACTCCTGTCTGCGCTGGCTAACTTGGGTTGAGTAGTCCTGGAATACCAAGATTTTCTGTGGGCCTGAAGTCTGGCTCTGCTTTGCTCTGGCTGCTCTCAACACCGTCTCCTTTTGGACAAAATTCAGAAAGTGCATAATCACCACACGTGGCCGACCAGCTCTGTCTCTTCTCTGTCCCAGCCTATGCACCCTTTCTATAACTAATGGGCCCACACTCGCATCCAAGGAAAAGTGAGAGACCAGCCATTTCTCCAAATAGCCTCTCAGTTCATTGACTTTAACAGTCTCAGGTATTCCCACGATTTGCAAGTTTTTCCTTCTGCCCTTATTTTCTAGGTCATCCAACTTGTCAGCATAAGTCTTTAATTTCTCTGCCATCTCTTGTATCGTTTGGGCTTGTTTTTGTTGAGTGTCCTCTACCATCTCTATGCATTGCTCCACCTCTGCCACTCTCGGGCCAATTTCCACCACTGCCTGCCCCACTTGAGACATCTGCTCTGAGAGGGACTGGAATCTTCCCTCCAGGGCCGCCACCACAGCGTTTGTTACCTCCTCAATTGCTCCAGCAAGTTGTGCAATCATCGGGCTCGCAGGGGTCGAAGTCGCCATCTTGCTGTCCAAACCGTGAGGCTTCTCCTTCCTCCCCGCTTTTGCTGCTGCTATCAGATGCATCCGCGAGCGCTCGCACTCCGTTTCTCTTCCACCAGCACTTTCCTGCTCCTCCGACCTCACAGTTGGTGTTTCCTGTGGAGTTCCACGTTTTTAAACTTAATTCTTGTGGCGGGGTGCTCCGGAGCCTGGCGATCTGCTGCCTCCTGGCTCACTGCATCACGTGATCTCTCTTAAGCTTGTGTTTAGATCTTTAAGTTCTTTACTTACTGAGGGTTGCTATGGATACTAATACTAATAAAACTGTACCTAATACGTTTAATTTACCTTGTTCACCTGAAGCTTAATTAATTAACTAATTTTATTTATTTAAAGTTTCTTATATACCGCGCTCTTTAGCATCAGCGCGGTTTACATGGAACAAAACAATCTCAGTACATTTGAAAACACGTATGAGTTACAGATAACGGGGCAATAAACTTGGGTAACAAGGGTAACTATCTACAATAACGATTGAACTATTTACATAAAATCAACTAGCAGCGAGATTTTAATGAACAGAGTAATTACATCAGAATTTTTAGTTCTAGAAGGTATGTCTTATGGAGTGGTTATGCATATGAATCTGTCTTATGACATATTATAATAGCATTATGGTGGCTGGAAGTACTCAGTGAATAGGTGGTTATGCGTATGAATCTGTCTTATGACATATTATAATAGCATTACGGTGGCTGGAAGTACTCGGTGAATAGGTAGTGCTTGATAGCCTTCCTGAAATGCTTCATGTCTCGTATTGCTCTGATATCTGGATGAAGTTTATTCCAGCATCTAAGCGCATAAGATTAAAATGCTCTGTTGATTGTTGATTGGGACCAATTTGTGGATTCACTGGGAATGACTAGGGTATTTTCAGCGAGTGGTCTCCTGGATCTTGTCTTGGGAGGTAGACTGATGAGGTCTGAAGTCGTTGCTGGTGATACATTATTTAAGGCCTTGAATGTGATGATGAGAGCTTTGTAGCTAATTCTACATTCTATAGGGAGCCAGTGAAGGTCCCTAAGGATTGGCGTGATATGGTCTCTCTTTGATGCTCCAACTAGGATACGGGCCGCAGCATTCATTGCTAGTTGCAGGGGGTTAATGGTGTTCTTTGGAAGACCATGTAATACAATTTCTCCAGGACCAAGCAGGAAGTCAGCCCTCACATATGGGTGACGTCGGCGCCGACGGAGCCCTCGCGGAGCAATTTTCCCCAGCTTTCACAGAAAGCCTTTGGGAATTGCAGCGCGCATGCGCGGTCGCCTTCCCGCCCAAGGGTGCCATCTTAGCCAGTCTTCTTTTTTCCGCGGAGCCCTACAGACGTACCCGTCGTGTCCCCGCTTAAAAAGTTGATTTTCGTGAGTTTTACTCGTTTTTCAATTCGGTTCGACGCCGGTCGTTTTCCTGCCCGGACTCGCGACGCCGTTGCGAGTCCTTCCCTTATTTTTCGGTTTTTCTGATTTTGGTCAGTTTCGTTTTCGGTTTTTCACTGGCAGCCCGGTCCTTTGACCTTGCAGGGGCCCTTTTTCCCCCGATGGCTGCCAGTGGTTTCAAGCGGTGTGGTCAGTGTGACAGAAATATGTCACTCACTGACACACACGATAATTGCCTCCGCTGCCTGGGCCCGGATCATGAAGAAATGATCTGTGGAGCCTGTGGCAAAATGTCCTCCAAAGCGTTGAGGAGTCGGCGGCATCAGCGGGATAGAATCTTCGCTGACCCCAGCCGTACCCGGACCTCGTCGGAGGCCTCGGCATCCAGAGGCTCCAGCTCTGAACACTGCCGAAGCTCCTCCGACAGGGGTTCTCCCTCCGGAGACCATCGACGGAAGACAAAACCCGCGAGGGCGGCGTCGGTGGACGCTCCTGGCTCCGCGGGGGCCAGGTCGCATAGCCACGACAGCCGTCCCGGGTCTTTGGAGAAGGAGCACCTCCCGAAGCGACCTCGCCTGGAGTCGGAGTTGCCTGCTCGGGTAAGTCCTGTGGTCCTTCTGGACTCGCCTCCGAGAGGTCCGACGTCGGGCCCGACGCCATCGGGGCCCGAGTCGGGGACTGCTGGGTCACCTGAGGTCGGACTCAGGTTGACGGCCTTGGAGAGAAGACTATCTGCCTTCATGGACCAGCAGCGGGCACTGATCGCTAGCCTCGCTGGCGCCGCTGCCCCGACCGCCGGGACGTCGACGTCTAAGTCGACCCCGGAGACCGAGCCGATCCTCGAGTCCATGCGAACTCGAGTCGATCCTCGGTCGAGGTCACCCTCGGCCTCCCGTTCGGGACCGAGGTCGTCGCCGCTGACTCCCTTGGCGTCGGGGCGGCCGACGCCTCCGCCTGCCCGAGCCGACCCCACTGATTCCTCCTCGGAGTCGGTCTGGGAGTCTGAAGAGGAGGAGTCACCTGATTCCTTTCGGACTCGGTGTGTCCCCTCGGACTCACCTGAGTCCGAACCTCGGAAACAGTCCCCTCCGGAGGATGCCCGGTTCTCGGACTTCGTCAGGGATATGGCCAAGGCTTTGGCCTTCCCGGCGGATCCCGAGGAGGAGCCTCGAGCCGAAGAGCTCGACGCCCTTCAGTACGACTCTCCCGCCCGGGAGCACTTTACTGTACCGGTGCCTCCCATGCTGGAACGACTACTCTTCCGCATGTGGGAGAGTCCGGCCTCGTCGCCGGTATTGAGCAAGCGGGTCGATTCCATCTATCGAGTCCGCAAGAGTCCTGGCTTCCAAAAAGCACAGCTACCACACCATTCCATGGTAGTGGAATCGGCCATGCATAGGCTTAAGAGCCAGAAAATGCACTCCTCGGTGCCCCCTGGCAGGGAGGCCCGTAACCTGGATGGCCTTGGTAAGAAGTGTTTCCAGGGCTCTATGCTGGCTTGTCGTGTCCAGACCTACCAGCTATACATGGGCATGTATCTCTGAGACCTGGCTAAAGAGCTAGCCGGATTCTCTGCTGGACTGTCCGAGGAACCTTTGCGGAGGTTCCTAGCCTTAACATCTGGTATTCGGGAATGCTCCAAATTCATGTCCCGAGCAGCCTATGATGGCTTTGAAGCATCGGCTCGTGTGGCCGCAGCCGGCATCGGTGCCCGCCGACAGGCTTGGCTTCAGTCATCTGACCTTGAGCCTTGGGTGCAGGACAAGTTGGTCGATGTCCCCTGCAGAGGTGAGAACCTCTTTGGCAAGCCCATGGCTGAAAAGGCTGCGCAAATCGAGACTGAGACTCTCACCAGGACCAGGCTTTCTAGGAAGACCTCCGCCCCTTCCCAGAAAAAGAAGGGCTCGGGAAAAAAGTCCTTTTACCCGAGAAAGGCGGCTGCCTATAAACACTACCCCCAATATCAGGCCCCTCCAGCTCCCCAACAGGGTCAGCAGGCCAAGGGACGGGGTAACGGGTCCCGTAGGCAGCAAGCCCCCAAGCCTGCACCACCAGCCCCTGCTCAGCAGGGTGGGGGTTTTTGACTTCCTCAGCATAGCCTCTCCCCCTCAGCTGGTTCCTCCCAGCACCGGAGGCCGCCTGGTTCACTTCGCCCACAGGTGGTCCAACATCACTTCAGATGCCTGGGTGCTTCAAGTCGTGCGAGAAGGATATCTTCTCCACTTCCATCAGGTCCCTCCCTCTTATTTTCCGGGAGAACCTCCGCGACTCCCTCTGCACAGGGACTTACTCCTTCAGGAGTTAGCAAGTCTTCTTCAGGACCAGGCTGTGGAACCGGTGCCCCACCACCTGAGAGGTCAAGGCTTTTATTCCAGGTATTTCCTAATACCAAAAAGGACAGGAGGCCTCAGACCCATCCTGGACTTGCGCAACCTCAACAAGTTCCTTGTGCGGGAAAAGTTCAAGATGCTTACCCTTGGAATCCTTCTGCCCTACCTCCAGCAGGGAGATTGGCTATGCTCCTTGGATCTAAAGGATGCCTACACGCACATCCTCATCCACCCAAGCCACCGCCAATACCTAAGGTTTGTGGTGGCCGGAAATCACTACCAGTACAGAGTACTGCCCTTTGGCCTGTCCTCCGCACCGCGAGTCTTCACAAAATGTCTCGCGGTGGTGGCGGCCTATCTCAGGCTTCACGGCCTCTATGTCTTTCCGTACCTCGACGACTGGCTCATCAGAGCGTCGTCCCCTCCGGCGGTCACCAATGCCACACACCGCACGGTGACTCTTCTGCAGTACTTGGGCTTTGTCATAAACTTCGCAAAGTCCACTTTGCTCCCCTCACAGGATCTCGAGTTCATCGGCGCAAGACTGCACACTCCTCAGGCTCGAGCTTTCCTGCCTCTTGACAGGGCTCAACGGCTCATGGACCTAGCCGGCCGTTTTCGCAGCCAGTCCCTGGTCTCCGCCAGGCGCTTCCTGAGACTACTCGGCCATATGGCTTCCACCGTCCACGTGACCCCCAATGCTCGCCTGAATATGCGGCCGGCTCAATGGTGCCTTCGCCAGCAGTGGCAACAAGCCACCGGCGGGCTAGCCGACTTAGTGCGCCTCTCCAGACCGCTGGCCTCTTCCCTACAGTGGTGGCTTCATCGGCCGAACCTGGTGCTCGGAATGCCGTTTCAGTCGCCTCAGCCAGCTCAAGTGCTGACGACCGATGCTTCCCTCCTGGGTTGGGGAGCTCATTGCCAGGGGGCATGTACTCAAGGCCTCTGGACCGCGTGGGAATCTGCTCAACAGATCAACTTCCTGGAGCTCAGAGCTATTCGTCTGGCGCTCAAGGCTTTCTCCCACCTGATTTCTCACCAGTCCGTCCTTGTCCAGACGGACAACCAAGTTGCCATGTTCTACGTGAACAAACAGGGGGGCACGGGCTCCTTTCTTCTCTGCCGAGAAGCTCAGAAGCTCTGCTCTTGGGCCATCAGTCACGGCATTCTTCTCAAAGCAGTTTATCTCCCAGGCCAGGAGAATTGCCTGGCGGACAAACTCAGCAGGATACTCCAGCCGCACGAGTGGCGTCTGGATCCCTTGGTAGTCCAGAAACTCTTTCTGAAGTGGGGCCTCCCCACGATGGATCTCTTTGCCAGTCCTCTCAACCGGCAACTTCCTCGCTTCTGCTCGCGTCAGCCACATCCCCTTCGGGTAGCGGCAGATGCATTTCTGCTCTCATGGTCGGAAAACCTTCTATATGCTTTTCCTCCCATCCCGCTAGTCTCCCGAACTCTGTTCAAGGTTCTCCGGGACAAAGCGTCCATGATCCTGGTGGCTCCTCGCTGGCCCAGACAGCCGTGGTTTCCACTCCTGTTGCAATTAGCGGTAGAGGATCCGTTCCCTCTGGGGTTTCAACCGGATCTCCTAACACAGGATCAGGGGTCTCTGCTACACCCCAACCTCAGATCTCTCAATCTAATGGCCTGGCGGCTGAAAGGGTAGTCCTTGCTCCCCTTCTCCTGCCAGCAGAGGTGGAAGAGGTCGTCCTAGCTTCTCGGCGGCCTTCTACCCGCAAATGCTACGCCCTTAAATGGCGTCACTTTTCCGTTTGGTGTGTACAGCAGTCTCAGGATCCCTTCTCCTGCTCGGTGTCGGTGATCTTGCAGTACCTGCTCTACCTCTCTAATCTGGGACTTAAGTCCAACTCCGTCAAAGTCCACCTCAGTGCTCTTTCAGCACACCATGTGCCGGTGGACGGCAGACCTCTTTCCAGCGACCCTCTTGTAGCACGGTTTCTCCGAGGTCTCCTTCTACTAAAACTACCTCTGCGCCCGCCAGCACCTGACTGGGATCTGAATGTGGTTTTACAGCGGATCACCTGTCCGCCTTTTGAACCGATGGCTACCTGTTCTCTGCGTTTTCTTTCGTGGAAAACCTTATTCCTGATAGCCCTCACTTCCGCTAGACGCGTAAGTGAATTGCAGGCCCTCGTGTCTGATCCTCCCTTCACTCGGTTCTACAAAAATAGGGTAGTCCTACGGACTCACCCAAAATTTCTTCCAAAAGTTGTCTCCCCTTTTCACATCAATCAGGAGGTGGTACTTCCAACCTTCTTTCCCAGGCCTCACTCCAGCCGAGCTGAACGAGTCCTGCATACCCTGGACTGTAGAAGGGCATTGAACTTCTACCTTGACCGTACGCGGGAGCACCGTAAAGCTGCTCAGCTTTTTGTGTCCTTTGACCCCAATAAATTGGGGCTCCCGGTCTCCAAGCGTACCCTGTCCATCTGGGTTGCTGACTGTATCGCTTGGGCTTATGGGGCAGCCGGACTCTCCTTAGAAAGTCGAGTCACGGCTCATTGTGTTCGGGCGAAGGCTACGTCAGTGGCTTGCCTCCGCTCTGTTCCGCTGGCAGACATCTGCCGGGCCGCTACTTGGTCTTCGAGCCAGACTTTTGCGGTCCATTACTGTCTCGAGAGGGAGTCCCGCAGGGACAGTGCTTTCGGACAGGCAGTCCTCCGGAATCTCTTCGAGGTTTGAGCAACTCCTACCCTCCATCCCGGATGGGGGCTACCGGTGGGTAATAATTCAGCGAAGATTCCATCCTTCTGTACTGCCGAGCTAGAGGGAGCTCATTTTTGTGCTTAGGGTCTCCGGTAGCCTTAAGCTTGGGAGTCCCATATGTGAGGACTGACTTCCTGCTTGGTCCTGGAGAAAGCGTAGTTACTCACCTGTAACAGGTGTTCTCCAGGAGCAGCAGGAATCAGTCCTCACAACCCTCCCTCCTCCCCGTGGAGTTGCAATCATCTGCTTAAGTTTTTTTGCAAATTTTTATGCTGTCTTTTAGCTATGTCATCAGACTGGCTAAGATGGCACCCTTGGGCGGGAAGGCGACCGCGCATGCGCGCTGCAATTCCCAAAGGCTTTCTGTGAAAGCTGGGGAAAATTGCTCCGCGAGGGCTCCGTCGGCGCCGACGTCACCCATATGTGAGGACTGATTCCTGCTGCTCCTGGAGAACACCTGTTACAGGTGAGTAACTACGCTATTCGCATAGTCAAAGTGTGGAGTGACTATTGCTTGGAATATTGAGCGGAAGTCGTTGTATTCTAGCATGGGTCTTAGGTGGCGTAATGTTTTTATCTTGAAGTAAATAGTTTTTACCGTGCTTTTTATGTGAGAGGTAAAATCCAGTCGTTGATCAAGGATCACACCTAGGTGTAACGGATTGTATTCTTGATTGGGAGCTCAGCGTCCCGTACCTTGAGGAATGCAGGGGGGGAGAATAGCTTGTTTCTTGTGACCATTAAAACTTCAGTCTTTTTGAAGTTGATTCGCATGTTTTGATCTAAAAGCCAATCTGCTATTGCATTGAAACAGTTGGTTAAGTTGGTGTAATTTGGACTCGTTATATCAATCGGGGTGAAAATAAGCACGTCGTCAGCGTAAATGAGGCAGGAAACATTAAATGATTTGGTGATTTGGCAAATTGGCTGCATATATATATTGAAGAGAAGCGCCGATAGAGAGGAGCCTTGTGGAACCCCTTGCATTTGGAGGAATGGTTCTGATGTTTTGGAGTTGATGCGAACATGTTGCCAGCGATTTTCGAGGTATGACTTACACCAGTTCCATGCTAGACCTTGTATGCCCTTTTCGTAGAGTCGCGATAGTAGAATCTTATGGTCTACCGAATTAAACGCAGCGGATATATCGAGGAAGATCATTGCGACGCCAGATCTTATGTTATTGATCCCACAGATGAGCGAATTGATTAATGAGGTCATGAGAGTCTCGACTCCATGCATTTCCCTAAATCCATGTTGGCACGGATCTAGAGGGGAAGATGTGTCAATATATTGCTGAATTTGGCATTGTGTCTCTTTCTCCGGAATTTTTGGCAAGAAGCGGGATGCTGGAGATTGGACGGTATGATTCTTCCTTCTTAGGGTCGATCTGGTTGTTCTTTAATAGGGGACGTATTGAAGTCTGCTTGAGAGCAACAGGGAAAGTTCCAGTGGAGTAGGAGAGGTTTGCAATTTTGGCTATATATGGACTAAGCTCCGAGCGCATTGATTTGATCCAGTGTGCTGGGCATGGGTCGTTGGCTGCGGTAGTGGTATTCAAGTTGGCAATTAGTTCTTTAATGGTTTTGGATGATGGAGGTGAGATACTGAGGAGTGGTGCTTGAGACTGCTTGAATTGAGGGGATGCTTGTGATGAATCCGAAATTGTTCTGGTTAGTTTGGATTGGATGTAATTCGCATACTGTTGGGGATGGATACATTCTTGCTGCTGCGGTGAAGACTCCTTGGATAGTGATTTAACTAAGTTGAATAGCTCGCTGGGTTTGTTTAATGAACGACTAAGTAATTTTGAATGATGTTCCTTCCTTTTGGACCACATTAGTTCACGGTGACTTTTGAGGTGTGTCATGTATTCATCGTAGATGATGATTTCATGAGAGCGTCTCCACTTTCTTTCTAGTCTTCTCAGTTGAAGAAGCGATGTTCGAATATCTGGAGAGAACCAGGGGGCGTTATGCCTTATGCTAGGATCCTTGTTAGGAGCAATCGCATTGTGAGTTGTAGGTAGTTGTGCATATTGTTGGAGTGTATCGTTCCAGTTGTCGACCATTTTATTGACGTCGGTCATTGAAATTGACAACTTAGGTAGTGCTTGTGCGTTGAACACTTCGATATCCAGTGATTTAAAGCGTCTATGATGCGGTGGAGGTGCATTTTTTGGTAGATTTGGCGGATTCGAATTTGAAGGTATCTGGAAGGTTATCAGGCTAAGATCTGAACAAGGGACCGGGGTGATGGTGAGGTCAAGCTGACTATTATGGCCTGTTACTGCAGGAGGGACAAATATGAGGTCGAGGATGTTGCCACGTTGGTGCATCTGGATGTCAACAATTTGCTTGTAGTCGAGATTTTCCATGGCGTCAAGTAAGGCATTGGCAGAGGCAGGTGGCAAAGATGCGAGGTTAAAATCGCCTAACAGCCAGTTTGGCTTGTTGGGGTTGTCAGGGTTACATGCAATGTAACACTATATAGCAGGATATGTAGGAGGGTGATACCATTAACCGTTATACTAGATATTTCAGTGAAACCAATGAACCGTCTCAGACCAGTTGGCAGCCGTAATGCTGGGAAAGAAGAATTCACATTCACCAGCGGCGCCTATAGCATCAATGACTTGGTTCGTGGTATTTTTCTTTAGTTATTGACACCCTCTCTCTAGTGTTTAAAAATTATACTTTTAAACACATACAAACAGTCTCTTGTGAAAACATGTACTTAACTTCTCAATTTTTGTACTTCAGTAAAACCTTGAACTTGGTAGTTTTCAGAAACCTTTAACTTGAAAATTTCCATTTCTTCTTTAAAGCCTCTCCTTTGATTGTTTACAATCAAAGGAGAGGCTTTAAAGAGGCTTTAAAGAAGAATTGGAAATTTTCAAGTTAAAGGTTTCTGAAAACTACCAAGTTCAAAGTTTTATTGAAGTACAAAAATTGAGAAGTTAAGTACATGTTTTCACAAGAGACTGTTTGTATGTGTTTAAAAGTATAATTTTCAAACACTAGAGAGAGGGTGTCAATAACTAAAGAAAAATACCACGAACCAAGTCATTGATGCTATAGGCGCCGCTGGTGAATGTGAATTCTTCTTTCCCAGCATTACGGCTGCCAACTGGTCTGAGACGGTTCATTGGTTTCACTGAAATATCTAGTATAACGGTTAATGGTATCACCCTCCTACATATCCTGCTATATAGTGTTACATTGGAGTGATTTTCATAGAATAAGCATAGTATATTGCTCCACAAGAAGGACCCTATATTTCTTTGTAGGGTTACATGCAAGGCTAATTACATCTGAGATGTCCTCAGGGCGCGCATTTGGAGATGAGTAGATAAGATTAATGGAGTTATTCTTATTGGATATGGTTAATGTGTCGAGACATTGAGTGCTCCTAGCAAGACTTACTCGGTATTGTAAGGAGGATTTAGCGAGGATGAATACACCACCGCCTCTTCTGTTCTCTCTGTTACACGTATAGATGGAGAAGTTCGGGGGACTCATTTGATTTACTATCACTGAGTCTGAATCTGGTAACCAAGACTCGGTGACCAATAATATATCTAAGTTTCGGGTAGATATTAAATCTGTTATGATAGGCCATTTGTTGCGAATAGAGCGTGCGTTAATAAGCGCGCACCTCAGCTCACATTTGGGTTCTGTTTTATTGATTTTTGTGGTGGTAGATAGGTCTAAGGTAATGTAGAGTAGGTGAGACTGCCTCTTATGGTGGACATACGGTGGATGTTGATGATGATTGCAGTAGTATTTTCTGCTTGTTCCATGCAGTATAGGTATGGGATTGAAGTCAAGTAAAAGTGCTTCGGAGAAGTGGATGAGAATGGTGATGAAGATGGTGTATAGAAGGGCACTAGACATGTTGGAAATGCACATGCCAGGCATGATGGAGAGTTGGTTCAGGTAGGTTCTGTTGAAGATGTGCTTGTGGTGTAAAGGGGGCACCAATAGAAGCAGCTATATAGGAACTAGCTCTACTGACAACAGTATGGCTACTGGCAACAGTTAATTACAATAGTGAGGTTACTGGCAACAGTAAATTACAATAGTGAGGCTACTGGCAACAGTAAAGTTACAATAGTGAGGCTACTGGCAACAGTAAGGTAATAATAGTAAGGCTACTGGCAACCAAAAAATTATGTATCAGTATGGCTACTGACGACAGTATAGTAGAGATTGCAATGTGGCTACTGTCAACAAAACAAGGGTGGATATTACTAGTGAGTCTCAGCCATTAGTGTGGTAATTATGTAACATTGATGTATGTTAGATTATACTTGCGAAAAAGCGTGAGAGATCAATTGTCTGTTGAGAGTTGTTGGTTCAGGTCCTTATAGCGTGATGTCTTCTTGCTGGAGGATGGCCAACGCCTGGTAAAAGGAGACTTGCATGTGGATTTCTGGATTATTTTGGATCTCCTGTCGTGCCCCGCCTAAGGGACACGCCAAAGGGCCCTCTGGCGAGGCCCTCAGGCGCAGGCGCGCCTGATGGCGCGAAGCTTTAAATGAGGTGAAGAGCTGCCCCGATTGGGCAGCGCTGCTCCGGAGGCCCCTCCCGTTGCTGGTGGCTCGATCCCCGGGAAGGGGAGAGCTGCTGGTGGTGGCGGGGGCTTAGAGGACCTGCGCCCGATGGCGCGAAGCTTTAAATGAGGTGAAGAGCTGCCCCGATTGGGCAGCGCTGCTCCGGAGGCCCCTCCCGCTGCTGGTGGCTTAGTGTATGACTGATTTGGATAACGAGCTGCACCTGAGAGCACCTCCTTTCCTTTAAGATGTGTAAGTACCTATAAAACTATGATTATCCCAGGGGTGAGTGGGTGTTGGGGAGGGAGGGAGGGAAATAACACTTATTGAAAGAGGGCTGCTACACAGTACCCTGTCCTGTGCTTCTGAGGTAAGCTGTGACCAACTTCCTGGCTGATTAACAGGCCTTGCTTGGATAGAAGAAGTCTTTCAAAATGGCCTCTTTGTAAAGGTCTCTAGAAGACTTTATTTGTTGCTCAAAGAATACTGACCCTGTTTTGCCTTTTATGCTAAGTTATATTCTGATTTGATTTAAATTAAAGCTCTTTGCTGCTGCTAGGCTCTGACTTATTATGAAATTTAAACTAGAAGCTCTGCTGGGTTCTACATTTAACCAGAAAGCTCTCTTCCTGGGTGATTAACAGTCCTTGCTTGGACAGAAGGACTGATAAGGTGCAGTGTTCTGCAGATGGCCACTTTCCCGTACCAGGATGGAGTCCTCTCGTCATGCCGCTTTGTACTTCCTAGCATCAACCTATGGAGTTCCTTATCCACATATATACTCACCAAATCTTCTTCAAAATCCACTTGAAAACATACTATTTCAGTCAAGCCTTCCCAGGCTGTCCAGGTTAAGCTGCTTGTTAGATCTTAGCACTTTACTCCTCTGTCCCTTTTCCATATTATATGACGTTTCTTTCCTTATCTTCTTTTAATTTTGACCTGTGTACACTGCCCAGATAACCTTTGGTTCTGGTGCGGTATAACAAGTCTCAAATAAACATATGGCTGGGAGATATCAGCACAGTGTCCAGTGGTAAGGACAGTGACCAGAGCGATAGCAGTGAAACCAATCAAACTTATATGGCTGACAACTGGGAGATCATTGTAGGTAAGGACAACCAGACATACTGTTTTGGTCAAATGGTCCTTATCTGTCAGTGTCTTTTACCTTGCTTCATCTCTGGTTTTACTCTGTCTTCCATGCAGCTAAGGATCTTCTGTGCTTCTTTTATGCTTTCTTGAGTTCTGATAAGTTTTGCTTCCAATGCCTCTGTTGTGGGAGTATTTCATTTGTCTAACCACTTATCTGAGATTTTTTTCTAATGTTACTTCTAAGTCTAATCTCTTTTAATTTCATATTATGATGCTTTTTCTAAAACTAACTTTGGATTGAAAAATGCTTGCCTCTTGTGCACTGCGATGGTTCATGTAGGATAGCTTAATGTTGCAATGGAAATTCTGTGTGGTGCCATGCTACAGAGTTGGATTTCAATCCAGGATCCAACTAAGTATGACTGCACTAGCTGGGATTTCTGTATTTACTATTCCAAAAGGAGAAAACCGCAGTCCTTTGACAAAAAATCTAATTGTTCAATGTAAATGTATACATCTGTGTACAGTTGTTAAAATGTTCCTTGTAAACCGCCCTTGATCGCTGGAAGGGGCGGTATAGAAATATATGCATAAATAAATAAAAATAAATAAATAAAAATAAATAAATAAAAATTATGCCTGTGGGTAGAAATTAGGGTATATACATGCCAAATTTCAAAAGGAGCTTAGATCTGTGATGCTGTATTTGTTGGGCTATAGAGCGCGAGAGAGGGAATATCCTTTCAGCCGCTAGTGAGGACCCAGGGCACCTCAGCTTCAGAACCACATCATAAATGTGCGCTTAAAACTCTGCAGAAAAAAATGCAGGTAGAAAGGGGGAAAAAATGAAATCTCCAGGACCAAGCAGGAATGTAGTCATCACATATGGGTATCGTCGGTACCGACGGAGCCTGCGCGGGAACGCTCCCCAGCGTCTAATCAGAAAGCTTTTGGGAGCATCCCACAGCACCTGCGTGCTGCCTTCCCGCCTTTCCCAACTGCCTCTCTCCAGTTCTTCTTTTTCCGCGGAGCCAGCAGGTTGTGTTCCTGTCACCACAGAAGAATTTCTTTTTTCTTTCTTTCTTTTTGTGGTTGCGTCTGCCTTCTTCGACGCTCTACCGGTACTGCCGGTCTTTCTTTTCTTATTTCTGTAAAAAGAAAAAATCTTCTTTTTTCCTCCTCTTCAGGTGCACGCGCCTTTTTGGGCCTTAGGCCCAAAACGTTTTCCTTAACATGGAAAAACCTGCCTCAGGTTTTATAAAGTGCACCAAGTGTGGCGGTACCATCTCCGTCACCGACACCCATGAATGGTGTTTAAAATGTTTATATCCTGACCACTCCATCACGGATTGCGTGTCCTGTGCCATGATGTCTAAAAGAGGTCGGCAGAACCGAGCTGCCAAGCTCAGTACCCTGTTTCCCACTGATGCAGCTTCGGTAGTATCGACATCTTCCAGGGCTGCTTCTTCCTCCCATGGATCTCAGGTAACTAAACATAAATCCAGCTGGTCCTCGAAGGGTAGATCTCCTTCTAAGCATCGAGATGCCTCTGGCGTTGCCCTCGAGGATTCTGCACCAGCAAAATTACCCCGGCGGGAGGCTTCGGCTTCCAAAGCATTATCGGGGTTCCAGGATGTTCTCGATGGCTCGAGATGTTCTCCTGGTGCCATGCTCTCGGGTACCGGCGGTCTCCTCCAGTACCGACATCCAGGCATTGGCAGCATCGATAGACCAGAGAGTTCTGGCTATGGCACGCAGTCTGGCGGCTCTCCTTGTGGCATCGACACCCTTGGTACCGCGACAGACAACTCCACCGGTACCGGCACCGGCATCGGTATCGGTACCGGTACCGATAGCATTGGCATCGGTGTCTGCTCTGCCGGTACCCTGTCCTCCGATGCCCTCCGGTACCGATTCTCCGGTACCGACCTTGGTTGGTACGGGTATTGGGCTCTGCAAGAGCATCCGGACAGACGATACTTTGAGTCCTCAGAAGAATCTGAGGATTCTGAAAGTTCTGTCGATGCAGCGATGCTTCTTCCAGAGGAGTCCTCCTCCCCTAAACGCAGGATGTCTCCTCCAGAGGATATGTCCTTCCAAGACTTCATCAGGGAGGTGGCTCGGGGCCTGTCCATTACTGTGGCCCCTGAAACAGAGCCAAGGGCCAAGGAGTTGGAAATTCTACAGTATCCCAAAACTCCTAAGGAGGCAGCTACCTTACCCATTCATGAGATTTTATATGATCTCATGTTGAGGATGTGGGAAACACCTCTTACCACCTCTCCTCATTCTCGTAGATTGGATACTATGTATCGAGTCCCTCCTTGTCCTGGATTCCATAAGACTCAGCTTCCTCACCACTCTATTGTGGTGGAGTCAGCTATGAGAAGGATCAGAAGTGCAAAAAGGCATGCCTCTAATCCTCCAGGACGTGAGTGCAGAACCCTGGATGCTTTTAGACGTAGAGTCTTCCAAGCTTCCATGCTTTCTGCCAGGATCAGTTCCTATAGTCTCTACATGGGAATGTTCCTAAAGGAGGTCACAGATAATTTACAGACTTTAAGTCCTTTCATTTCTGAGGATAAAAGATAGGCCTTTCTCACTTGGGTCAAACATGCCCAAGATGTTTCTAAATTTTCAAACCGTGCAGCCTTTGACTGCTTTGAGTGTATAAGCAGAACCTCGGCTATCGCCATAGGTGCACGTAGAATTGCTTGGCTCCAGGCATCTGATCTAGAGCTCTGGGTACAAGACAAATTGGGAAATATCCCTTGTACTGGTGAGAATCTGTTTGGTAAAGATTGGCAGGAAAAAGCCAATGAAATGGATGCTGAAAATTCCACCTTGGATAGACTATCCAAGTCCACTGCTGATCCTGTTAGAAAGAAATTGTTCAAGAAACCATCTTTTTCTAAAAAGAAAAGATTTTATCCTGCTAATGTTCAGCAGGCATCTTCTGCAGGTCAGCTTTCAAGGAAATGTCAGCAACCACCCAAACAGAAGAAAGCAAAGGCTGCTAGGCCTCCACCGGCCCAGCAGCCTCAGCCTCCTCAGGGCCTTTGACTTTCAGCTAGAGAACTTAGCCTTTCTGGTTCTGGAGGGACCAGAACCTTCCACCATTCCAGGAAGGTTATGTCATTTTGCCCCCAGATGGGGGCAAATAACAGCAGAGCATTGGACACTCTCCATCATAAAGGAGGGGTACAAGCTTCATTTTTCAAGCATGCCCCCTCACACAATAGTGAAGCAGTTCAATTCTCCGACCTCTCTCATCAACCTGTTAGGTCAGGAGATGGCTATCCTTCTTGCCCAAGGGGCAATAGAAGAAGTACCTTTTCATCAACAGGGCACAGGGTTCTACTCCCCTTATTTTCTTATTCCAAAGAAAACAGGGGGTTACAGGCTTATTTTAGATCTCAGAGAATTGAACAAATTCCTTGTCGAGGAGAAATTCAAGATGATTTCTCTCGGAGCTCTGCTACCATACCTTCAGAGTCAGGATTGGCTTTGTTCTCTATATGTCAAGGATGCGTACACCCATGTCCTCATCCATCCAACCCACAGAAGGTTCCTTCGGTTCCTTTTTCAAGGAAAGCACTACCAATACAGGGTGCTTCCTTTTGGTCTGGCCTTGGCACCAAGGGTGTTCACGAAATGCATGGCTGTTGTAGCAGCATTTCTCCACACTCTAGGGATATTTGTCTTCCCTTACTTGGACGACTGGCTCATTCGAGCTCCAACACAGTCAGAGGCCAGGACTTCTCTATCCTGCACAATGCGTATCCTTCAGTATTTAGGGCTGGTAATAAACATCCCAAAATCCAGTCTAACTCCCACTCAGTCTTTAGAGTTCATAGGAGCTTTCCTGGATACGGCAAGGGCAAGGGCCTATCTCCCCCAGGCCCGTTGCCTTCACTTGGTGCAGTTAGCTTCTCAAGCAGTGCTAAAGCCTCGTCTAACTGCTCGAGAAATGTTGCAACTACTAGGCCACATAGCATCCACCGTGCATGTGGTTCCATATGCTCGCCTCCACATGAGGGCAGCTCAGTGGACTTTATCCACCCAATGGACTTTATCCACCCAATGGACCCAGGCATCAGGGTGCCTGTCAGACAAAATAGCAAACACAAGTCGCCTCATTTTGACCCTCCAGAGGTGGAAGTCCACTCAAAACCTGTTGCTGGAGTCCCCCTTTCAGCAACCCTTACCCCAAGCAACTCTCACAACAGATGCTTCTCCAATGGGTTGGGGAGCTCATCTGCAAGACCTCTCCACCCAGGGCACCTGGTCTCCACAAGAGAGTTGTCTACATATAAATCTCTTGGAACTCAGAGCAATCTTTCTTGCTCTGCGAGTGTTCCACTCCCTGCTCAGCTACAAGACAGTCCTCATTCAAACGGACAATCAAGTAGCCATGTTCTATGTGAACAAGCAAGGGGGAATGGGCTCTCTGTCGCTTTGCAACGAAGCTTTGCGACTATGGGCCCTCGCCAGAGAGCATCAGATTCATCTTCTGGCAGTGTATCTTCCAGGCATTCAAAACTCTTGGGCGGACAGACTCAGTCGAGTTCTGCTTCCACACGAGTGATCTCTGCATGCAGACCAGGTGACCAGGATATTTCAACTTTGGGGAACCCCGGACATAGACCTCTTTGCAAGTCCGTGGAATGCCAAACTTCCCCGGTTCTGTTCCAGAACTCCGGCTCAGGGGGCTCAAGCCAGGGATGCTTTCCTCCTTTACTGGGGTCAAGATTTCCTGTATGCCTTTCCACCCATTCCCCTAATTCCCAAAACCCTGTTCAAGCTTCAGAGAGACAGAGGCCATATGATTCTCATAGCACCACATTGGCCACGGCAAGTGTGGTACCCTCTGCTTCTACATCTCTCTCAAGCTCTCTCCCTGGAGTTAGGGTCTGCTCCAGATCTCCTATCTCAGGAGGACGGAATGTTATGGCATCCCAATCCCCATTCTCTGCATCTCAGGGCTTGGTTGCTGAAAGCCTAGATCTCCAAGTTCTTAATCTTTCTCAGCAAGTGAAAGATGTTCTTTATGCTTCCAGAAAACCTTCCACTAGATGCTCTTATGCTTTCAAGTGGAAAAGGTTTACCGTTTGGTATTCGGAAAAGGGTCTTAACCCTCTTGCGATATCTCTGGAATTTTTGCTGGAGTATCTCCTTCATTTATCTAATGCAGGCCTTAAGACAAATTCAGTAAGAGTCCATTTGAGTGCTATTTCAGCTTCTCTTAAACCTCTAAATGGACAACCTATTTCCTCTCATCCTCTTATAGCAAGATTTATGAGAGGCCTTCTTCTAACTAAGCCTCCAATTAGGCCACCACCGGTGGCATGGGACTTAAACCTGGTTCTCGGGCAGCTCATGAAGCCACCTTTTGAACCTTTAGCTACCACCTCCTTGAAATTCCTTTCTTGGAAGGTTATCTTTCTCATTGCAATCACATCAGCACGCCGCATTAGTGAGTTGCAAGCGCTAGTAGCTAATCCACCTTATACAAGGTTCCATCATGACAAGGTAGTCCTTAGGACTCATCCACACTTTATGCCTAAGGTGGTGTCGCCTTTTCATCTGAACCAAGCGGTATACCTACCTGTGTTTTTTCCAGGGCATCATGCCTCAAATGCAGAGAGGAATCTTCATACCTTGGACTGTAAAAGAGCTCTAGCTTTTTACTTACAAAGAACACAGCAACATCGAAAGTCCTCTCAACTCTTTGTTGCTTTTGATCCTTCTCATTTGGGACTTCCAGTCTCCAAGAGAACACTGTCTAACTGGATTGCTCAGTGTATTTCCTTCGCTCAGTGTATTTCCTTCGCCTATCAGAGTAAGAACCTTTCTCTGGAGGGCCATGTCACAGCTCACAATGTGAGAGCCATGGCAGCCTCAATGGCTCATCTGCACTCTGTGTCTATCGACGACATCTGTCGAGCAGCCACTTGGGCCTCGATTCATACCTTTACAGCCCATTACTGCTTGGACAAGGACTCCTGCCTGAATGCCTTGTTTGGTCAGGCTGTTCTCAAACACCAGTTCCATACCTAATCAACTCCTACCCACCATCCCTGGTAAGGATGCCAGAGATCCATGGGGGGAAGTGGAGCCCTCTTCAGGGACACACAACTTCTGGGGTCTCTCCCTGGCACCTAAAGCTAGGGAGTCCCCATATGTGATGACTACATTCCTGCTTGTTCCTGGAGATAGCATAGTTACTCACCTGTAACAGGTGATCTCCGGGAACAGCAGGAATTTAGTCCTCACAACCCACCCACCTCCCCTAAGAGTTCTTTCTCTCTATCTATCTCTTTCCTTTCCCTCTCTCTCTCTTTGTCTCAGCTTTAAAACTCAACTGGAGAGAGGCAGTTGGGAAAGGCGGGAAGGCAGCACGCAGGCGCTGTGGGATGCTCCCAAAAGCTTTCTGATTGGACGCTGGGGAGCGTTCCTGCGCAGGCTCCGTCTGTACCGACGATACCCATATGTGAGGACTAAATTCCTGCTGTTCCCGGAGATCACCTGTTACAGGTGAGTAACTATGCTATATGCTTTTAAGATTTTGCCTTATTTACCATGTTGAAGATGGGATCTTTTTAAGAGTCCGCTCAGGAGCCAAGCAATAAGGGTAGAGTCTGCATAGCAGCCTTTTTATGCCTCGGAATCAGCAGTAACACCATTGACACTGCTGCTGGTTCCCTCTTGATGACATCTTTCTGAAAGAGATTCCTCCAATCTAGGCTGCAATCAGGATTTCCTCTGACCTTAGCTGGAGATCTGGCCTACCACTAGTGCTGCAAGCTTTCTCGGAACTCGTGGGGCAGCTTTTGCTTCTGTCATGCACTGGGAGTGTAACAGAGCCAGCCCACTGATTTTATAGGAAGTGGCATGCTGGCTAGGAGGACTTCATGTGCCATCTGGTTGCACACAGAATGGAAATTGCTAAACCCTAAATTAGGATATATTTACACTATAGTTACTAATCCTGTGAGCCGTTTGGCACCCTCTATATAATTATCCAAGTTTATTGCCCCCTGCAACATTATCTGGTTCATGTTGTAATGTAAACCACTTTGAATATATACGATGGGGCAGTATAAAAAGCTTGTTAAATAAATAAAAATAAAGAAATTATGCTAAGCTGAATTATAATGGGGTTTAGAAAAGAGCGTTAGTCAAGTACAGTGGCCAGGGTCATGGCAGAACGCTTGCATGTAAAACAGTTGGAAGACTTGGCAGGGAATGTTGCCCTGTGGTGAGAGAACAGAGATGCAAAACTTCTATCACTGCAAAATGACACTTGAGGGTTAATATTCCATGGCCATAAAGTAGACAATTAACTTTAACTGGTTAAATTTGTCTGGATATTCAGCAACATTTAACTGATTAACTATGTGGCTGATCTCCAGTTAAATCTAAGCACACAAGACTTGTGCAGGTAGCTTTAGGGCAATCATTTGTGCGGATTGATTTGTTTACAAACCTTTCGAGGCATGTTTACTAAAGTGCAGTAAGCAGTTACAGCGTGAATTAGCGCATGGGCACAATAATAGTGACAGTTACTGTGCGCTAAGTGAATACTGTAAAAGGGGTCTGGAAATGGGTGGAGCATGAGCATATTATAGGCATGGACAGGACCATGCACTTTGCACATGGTAAGCCTGAGAGGAAGGTGCTAAATGCAATGCAATTCCTGCTGCAAGTTCAACTAAAAAGAACTCGTGAAGCCCTCCTCCCAGCTCTTACTGACTGTTCTCCTAGGACAAGCAGGATGTGTCAGCCACACCTGGTGACGTCATCCGACGGCGCCGAGACGGAAGTGCTCTCTAGCTCAGAGACTTCTGAGCATGTGTGAGGTGGTCCCACCTCCCCGGTCTGCCCCTAGCCCACCAGTTTCAATTCTTCCGCCTTTGCCTCAAGACGGATTCTACCAGCTCTCATCATATCATGCCTGCGCCAGACGCCTGGACAACAAATACCTCCTGCTGACAGCGCCTGGCTTCGATAAGCCTCAGCTGCCCCACCAATCCATAGTGGTAGCATCTGCGCTCAAGAGATCTAAGTCTTCATGCACACAGGCTACCCATCCTCCAGGTCGGGATCCCAAACTCCTCGACGACCTAGGACGGAAGGTATTCCAGGGAGCTATGCTGAGTGCCAAGATTTCGGCGCATCAATTCCAACATTTGTTGTTCCAGGACGCCCTGCTAGCAGAACTTAAGAGCCAACTGCTCACGCTTCCTAAGCAATCCCAGCACGCAACCTCAGCCACGCTCCAAGAACTGGCCGAATGCTCCAAGCACCTCATGAGCACGGCCTTCGACAATTTTGACACGGCCATCCGGACAGCGGGCACGGCCATTGCTGCTCGCCGATGGGCCTGGCTACGTGCTTCCGGCCTGTCTGACAACACGCACGACAGGATCGCGGATGCACCCTGCCTGGGAGACTCCCTGTTCGGGGACAAGGTCGCTGACACTGTGAACGGCCTTAGAGAGGACTGCATCACTCTGAAAACGTTAGCAGCGGACGGACTCGAACACCCTTCCTGGTCACAGAGAGGGAACTATTTCCGTAAGCCTTTCTCCTCATCAAGAAGATACTACGGGACCAGTAGACAGTGGCAGGCCCCAAAATTCAAACAGAATTACAGCAAATCATCCTTTCAGAGACAACCGCAAAGAGACCGCAAACAGAAGCAAGCGAACCCTCAGCAGGCTGGTAAGAACCCATCCTCCTTCTGACTATCCGCCCCAGCTGGCCCCGAATGTTCCCTCGGCCCCGCCGGTGGGAGGTCGCTTGTCCAGCTTCCTGTCTGCCTGGCAGGAGATCACCACGGAACAGTGGGTTATCCAGATTATCCAAGCGGGCTACCACTTGCGGTTCTCCTCCCCTCCGTGGCAGCGCACGCAACCCACCAGCAAACCTCCATTGCACCTGGAAGCTGCCCTCTCGGAACTCCTACAGCAACTCATCAAGACACGGACGATCGAGCGGGTTCCCTCCAACGAATTAAACACTGGGTTTTACTCCCGGTACTTCCTTATCCCCAAGAAGTCCGGGGGCCTTCGCCGCATTCTGGATCTCCGCAAGCTGAACAACTTCCTCGTGAAGGAGAAGTTTCGAATGTACTCCCTGAACTCCATCCTGCCCCTCATCAGAGCGGGGGACTGGATGGCTACCTTGGACCTACAGGACGCGTACTCTCACATCCCTATCCACTCCTCTCACAGGAAGTTCCTGAGGTTCATAGCAATGGGTTGCCACTACCAGTATCGGGTGCTTCCCTTCGGACTCTCCCCTGCTCCCAGGGTCTTCACGAAGTGCGTAGCCGTGGTGACGGCACACCTCCGCAGACAAGGGCTCGCCATCTTTCCCTACCTGGACAACTGGCTGATATCTGCACCCTCCGCTCCAGAACTTATAGCAGCAGTTCAAAAGACGACGGCGCTGCTGACCAAGCTGGGATTCTTACTCAACAAGGACAAGTCGCGATTAGAACCCACACAGCGCACGGAGTTCATCGGGGCGATAATCGACACCACCACATCCAAGGCCTTCCTCCTCGAGAGCCGGCAGGAATCTATCATCCACATGGCCAGAAAGATAGCTGCCGCGAAACACACCAAGGCCCACGACATCCTACGCCTTCTGGGTCACATGGCAGCGACTACCGCAGTCCTGCCCTTTGCCAGATTGCACATGCGCACTCTCCAGTGGCACCTGCGCTCACACTGGAAGCAACTGTCCCAACCACTCACCACCCTCATCCCTTTCTCAGCAAGGGTAAGCCAGAGCCTACGCTGGTGGACGGTCTCTGCCAATCTCACCGTGGGCAAGAGCTTACAGCCCTGCAGCTACCAGCTTGTCTTGACCACGGACGCCTCCACCACAGGGTGGGGAGCCCATCTGCTACATCTCAGCACACAAGGAGCTTGGTCCAGAAGAGAACAATCCCTCCACATCAATGTTCTCGAGCTCCGGGCGGTCAAGTATGCGCTTCAGACCTTCATGCCCCACCTTGCGGGGAAAGCAGTCTTGATCCAGACCGACAACCAGGTGGCAATGTTCTACCTCAACAAGCAAGGGGGCACGGCCTCTCGTCCTCTCTGCAGGGAAGCTCTCGAGATATGGTCTTTTGCCCTGGCCCACAACTGCCTGCTGCAAGCAACTTACCTTCCTGGAGAGCAGAACACACTAGCGGACAAGCTGAGCAGACAACTCCAACCGCACGAGTGGACACTTCACCATCTTACGACGTTGGGGGAGTCCACGGATCGACCTCTTTGCCACCAAAGCCAATTCCAGATGCCCCCTATTCTGCTCGAAACACCCTTCTCCACGGAGAGTGGCCTCCGATGCGTTTGCAGTGCCGTGGGGGGAGTGGGACCTGGCCTACGCCTTCCCCCCAACCCCTCTCCTGACAGCCACCATTCAGCACATCATCAACGACAAGGCGCACATCATCCTGATTGCGCCCCACTGGCCACGGCAGATGTGGTTCTCCCTGCTACTGCAGCTCTCACAGGAGCCTGCCATCCGATTGCCGCTGCGACCGGACCTGCTCACCCAGAACGACGGCAAGACCTGGCACCCCAATCTCCAGACCCTTGCTTTGACAGCCTGGAGGCTGAAAGGGTAGGCCTCCGCGACCTACACCTGCCCGCTGAGGTGCAGCGTATAGTGCTGGCATCCAGGAGACCGTCCACTTGAAAGTCATACAGCCTCAAGTGGAAACGTTTCAGTATCTGGTGTGCAGGGCAAGACATTCCGCCCGCCTCCTGCCCCGTTCCCGTGGTGCTGCACTACCTCTCCACTCTCTTCAGCCTGGGCTTAAAACCCCAGTCCATCAAGATACACCTCGCAGCCATTGCGTCCCTTCATCAACTGCGCAGCGACTCACCCAAGGGCTCCATGGCCTCCCTTCCCATCGTGACCCGCTTCATGAGAGGCCTCAGAAACCTGCAGCCCCCTGTTCAGAAACCGGTCCCCTCCTGGGACCTCAACATTGTCCTCCAGCAGCTGACGCAAGAGCCCTTCGAGCCCCTGCTCTCCGCAGCAGGAAAATTTCTATCCTGGAAGACCCTCTTCCTCATCGCCATCACATCCGCAAGGAGGGTTAGTGAGCTACAGGCACTAGTGGCTCACCCCCCGTACACCAAGATTTACCACAACAGGGCATCCCTTCGGACACACCCTAAGTTTGTCCCCAAGGTCGCCTCTGCCTTCCACGTCAACCAATCGGTGGAGCTGCCCTCCTTCTTCCCGGGCCCCCACGGGTCCCCCGAAGAGCAACGCCTCCATTCGCTGGATTGCGTCCGAGCCCTGCGCATCTACATCAACAGGACAGCCCCCATTCGTCAAGGGACCCAACTCTTTGTATCCTTCGACCCCAACAGACCAGGGAGACCCGTCACCAAGTGCACGCTCTCCCACTGGATCTCCGATTGTGTCACCTACTGCCTACAGAGGGCCGGCGAGCAGCCGGCGAACAAAGCAAGCGCCCACCAACTCCGCGCGCTAGCCACCTCCCTCGCCAACGCACAGGAGGTCCCAGTAAGCGAGATCTACAAAGCCGCAACCTGGTCCTCGCACCTCACCTTCCAGAAACACTACTGCCTAGACCTGAAGGCAGAAGCGGACAGCTGCTTTGGCCGAGCAATCCTATCTGCGGCAGCAGGGCCCGCCTGCCCGAACGCCGTGGATACCACCTGATGATGGCTATTTGCACAACGATATGGCACAGCTGATGTTTACATGGCACTGTGGCCTTACATCCTGTTTGTTTTATTGCACAATGCTAATTGCACAGTTGATGTTTTGAATGCACGGTTGATGTTTGAATTGCACAGTTGGTTAATTGCACTTGACGTTCTACCTCAATGCATGTTGCACAATTGAAGGGGTTCTCCCTTATGGTCTGTTGTTTACACTTATTGTTATTTGCACAATAAATAACGGAGGTTCACCTCACTGACTCCTGCTGTGTCCTCCTTGCCTGACTGCCTGTCTCAGGCCCCCCTCAGCCTCCGCGCTGATCAACAGCTAGGGAGACACCAGGTGTGGCTGACACATCCTGCTTGTCCTAGGAGAAAACAGAGTTACTTACCTGTAACGGAGTTCTCCGTGGACAGCAGGATAGGTCAGCCACACATTCCCGCCCACCTCCCCTCTGAGGGTGGCCTGCGCGGTCCGCACCCTAGCCTAAGGGCGCAGCTAATCACTAACTGGTGGGCTAGGGGCGGACCGGGGAGGTGGGACCACCTCACACATGCTCAGAAGTCTCTGAGCTAGAGAGCACTTCCGTCTCGGCGCCGTCGGATGACGTCACCAGGTGTGGCTGACCTATCCTGCTGTCCACGGAGAACTCCGTTACAGGTAAGTAACTCTGTTTTCTCTGGTGCCTAGTAGGCCAGAGATTACTAATAGGCATGTCTGTTAAAGGGCATTAGGCTAATGCAGATTTATCGCCCGGCAGTAGCAGCTAATGTGGGAGAAATGAAGGTATCACAGGCATTTTTCTGCAGTATCTATCTGCATTTCATGTGATGGACTGGGAGGGAGGTGGGATTGGGGCAGGTACTAGGCTTTCATATTTTTGGCAGCCACCGTATGAAAAAGTAGCCTGATCGCAGCTGCAGATAATGCCATTACCACCCTGATGGGCTGATTGGGCCTCTCCCCAACCTATGAATATTGTTGGTGCCACAAATGTACAGATCCATGGCACTAACAGGTTTAACAGAGCGGACATCCGCCCTCTTAAGCACTGCTCCCCCCCCCTCCACAAACAGCTCAGTACCTATCGGGTACTGACCGGGGGGGGGGGGGGGGAAGAGATCAGTGCACCCCCTGACAAAGTTAAAAAAAAAAAAAAAAAATCTGGGCTAGCCAGTCAGGCCATCTCTCTCTGCGTCCCCCCCCCTCGATCTCCAATTAACAATACCGGCTAGCCAGTCAGGCCCCTGAACCCCTCACTCCATCCCTTCAAAATCGATAGACCGGGACTATCGATGTTGAAGGGGGGGAGGAAGGGGAGGGTCAGATGCCTGACTGGCTAACCGGATCTATCTGTGGCACCCCCAATCCCCCCTAGCTCTTAATTTCCACCTCCCGCACTTACCTTAGTTCCTTGGTGGACTAGTGATCTCCAGGAACAAGCAGGAATAAGTCCTCACATATGGGTACGTCGGTACCGACGGAGCCTGCGCGGGAAAGCTCCCCAGCTTCCCAGAAGGAAAGCTTTTGGGGCCTCCCACTGCGCATGGGGGGGGGGGGGGAGGGGGCAGGGGCAGGGGCAGCGACCTGCTCTCTTACAGATCCATGGCACTGACAACATTCGTAGATTGGGGGGGGGGAGCGGGCCGATTGAGGCATTGGGGTGGCGATCGGGAGTACAGAGCTGCTCTTAGCTCTGTCCTCTTCTTGCCCTTTCCGTTGAGACCTGCAGTCCCTACATAAGCAGGCACCGTGGGACTTCCCATGCTACCTGCTGAAGCAAGGATTGTGGTTCTCTGACGTAAGTCCAAAACCTCCATGGTATCTGCAGGGGGAAAGCTGGAAATACCTCCTGCAGATACTGCAGAGGTTTTGGACTTCTATCATGCATCTAAGCGTGCAATGCTATGCTTTGTTGTTGGGCTGGCACTTTTCTTGATGAAAATCCTCTTGGCTAGAGATGCATCTCAGTTCTAAAATTCTTTATGATGGGGTTACCAAAAAGGCAGTTTAGAACAAAGGAAGTGGTGAAAGCTGAAGTGGTTTAAACATAATTTTTTCTGTTATTGAACTTTTAAGAAGAAATTGCATTGTGGGCTGTTGGGCTAGTTGTGTGCCTCTCAGCAGTCAAAACGGCTGCCAAAAATATGGACATAATTTTTGCTGTTGTGTTTAGAAAAGCAGGGCCATTTCTATCTGTCCTATGTATTTATTTTGATTGGGGAGTTGAGCTGAAAGGTTGCGACCTAATAATAATTGCGCCTTTCTGCTCTCGGTAGCTGCTGACCTACTCCATTAATTTAAAAAGAAATAACCTAACAGAAGGGGTAACCAGATCACTTAATTCCACACCAAGGAAACAGCCAGGTACTGGGATGCTGTCCCTTAATCTCTCTATCCATATAGCACTTATTTTAATTTGCAAAATTGAACCCAGATCGAGAGCGGTAAAGCCTGAATTGGGTAAATATTCATGCATCAGCGATCTGGAGTGGCTCCATTTCATTTTAGAGATTGGGAGAATTACCTTTTGGACTATGTATATTCATTGGATGATTTGTATTTAAGATAAGTGTCACTGCTCACAGTAGCCTCTGTGGCATAAACATTATCCAGGAAAATAACAAAAAGTAAAATCACATCATGTTTTAGTGTTAGAGAACACCTAAAACCCTTCCTTCCATCTTAAAAGCTTTTCTCTTTTACATCTAATTATTTAGAGGACACTTTAGTATCCACAGGTTTCATGAGATCCTATTAATAATCCTTTACTGGGCTCTTATTACAGCACTGTATTTGATTTAATGACATATTTTCCCATATACATGATGAAATTAAAATTATTTTTGATGGGATAATTTTATAAGGGTATTTTGCCATAAAAACATGTTGCAGCAGAGACGCTGTACTTCTCTCAAATAAAAAGTTGACACACGTCCCTAAAGTAGTCTCTTTAGCAGTCAAGGCAGAAAGGCTGGTCTCAGACATATTTTTGAGGGTAATTTTATAAAATCCCACGGCGTTAACATGTGTTGCAAATGTGTATTCATGCCTATTTTATAAAGTGATATATGTGTGAGGGGTGCAAGTGGTGAGATATGCACGACAAATCTAAGCATGATCACTTACACCAGCCCATGCCTAGATTTGTAAAGAGCATATATGTTACAGTATCTTAACATGTATGAATTTACTTCTCCAGGAACAAGCAGGAAGTCAGTCCTCACATATGGGTGATGTCGGCGCCGATGGAGTCTGCGCAGAGCATTTCCCCAGCTTTCAAATTGAGCCTTTAGGACATGCTACCACGCATGCTTGGTCCACTTCCTGCCCAGGGGTGCTATCTTGCTCAGTCTCCTTTTATCCCGCTGAACCCAATGGACATCTGTCCTGTTTCCCCAGAAAAAATCTTTTGTTAATATCCTCAAGTTAGCTTTTCCCAGCACTGTTCTCGGCTCCATTCCCATTTTTTTGATCGAGGCTTGCCTTGGCCGGCATTTGTGCCCTTTTTTGCCTGGGCGTCATGGACTCCCGGCCGGGTGTTTCCCACCATATCTCCCGGTGGGTTCAAAAAATGTGACCGCTGAAGTAAAACCATGTCGGTAACAGACATCCATGACTGCTGCCTACATTGCCTGGGACCCCGGACCATGACAGCACCTACTGTGACGTGTGCCAGGCCATGTCTCCTAAGACCAATAAAAAGAGGTTGGAGTTGCAGGAGAAACTGTTCCCAAGGTCCAACTTGGCTCCAGCTTCCCCGATGCCGAACTCCAAGCCCAGCACTTCCTGTGAAGCCCGAGCATCCTCGGAGTCCCACGGTGGCAGCTCCTTCGAGAAGACTCCGAGAGAGAAGAAAAAATCCTCAGTCTGTTGAGATTCCACCAGAGAAACCCAGTAAAATCGCTTGGAGGGATTCGGGCAGCTCCGAGCAGCACCCTACCAAGGTCCTCAAAAAAGATTCTTCGGCCGGCGGAGACCATGCAAGGTTCCTCGAGACCGTAGTCCTCGTCAAGGATGCACTCACAAGAGTGCCGGCGTCTGGCTCGAAGTCCACTGTACCTGTGCCAATAACTGCGGAGTCTTCTGGCCTGGAAACCAGAATGGCGACCTTGGAGCAGAACATCACTGCTATCCTGGCCCTGCAGCAGGCAATGATAGCTAATTCATCCACATCATCTGCCCCAGTGACCAGACCCCCCACGGTGGGTAAGTCCCCAGTCATCAAGCCTAGCACCATCGGCCTCAGGTAAGCCCTTGGCCCCAGTTGAAGTCTGTCCTGTTCCTCGGGCATCCAATCCTCTCCGGCCAGTTTCCGTGACTCGGACCCCAGGTCCTCCGGAGGCCCCCGGCCCCTCGGTGCTGGCCTCGAGGCAAGGAGTCGCAGGGCCTTGGATTCGTCATTACCCCTTGACTCCAAGTGGGAGACAGATAACAAGGCATCCTCGGAAATCAGACAGCACCGAGACATTCCCTCAGATCTGTCTTCCCCGGCACTCCGGTGCCATTCTCCTGAAGTGGACGTGGCCTTCCACTACTTTGCCAAGGAAAAAGGGGCCTTTTCATCAGAATCATTACTACCAGCCCTTCTAGGGCCAGCAACAGGGTTCTCACCCGAGAAGTCAAGGCCAGGGAGCCCGGAAGCCAAAGGCATGGAAGTCCCTGGCCCTAGCTCCCGCCCAGCCCGGGGGGGGGGGGCAGCTTTTGACTCCCGGGGCAGGACCTCCCCTCCCTTGGGAGATTCTCACCAGCCCACAGGGGGTTGCCTGGCACTCTTCACTCACAAGTCGGCCGTTTCACCTCAGACAAGTGGGTACTGCAGGTGGTAAAGGAGGGATACCTCCTCCACCTACAGCAGGTACCACCCAGGTTCTTTTCAGGAGAGCTGGTGTGATCTCTCCTTCACCAGACCCTCCTGCTCTCAGAGCTCGCAGGTCTACTCAGGGACAACGTGGTAGAGCCTGTACCCAAACATCTATGAGGAAAAGGCTTCTACTCCAGATATTTCTTGGTCCCAGAGAGAACCGGGGGCCTCAGGTCCATACTAGACATGAGATACTTAGACAAGTTTCTGGTGAGGGAGGAGTTCTAGATGTTCTCTCTTGGAATAATGCTGCCTTACCTCCACCAGGGAGATTGGCTGTACTCCTTGGACCTAAAGGATGCATACACACACATCCTGATCCACCCCTTCCACAGGCAATACCTATGGGGCACTACCAATACAAGGTGCTACCCTTCGACCTGGCCTCCTCGCCAAGGGTCTTTACCAAATGCCTGCAGTGGTAGCTGCCTACCTGCGCCTACAAGGGGCTTTAGTCTTCCCCTGCCTGGACGACTGGCTCATCAGGGGCAGTATGTCCTTAGAGGTCAGTCAGACTGCAGAGCGTACAACCCTGCTCTTGCAGCACCTGGGGTTTGCCATCAACTACCCCAATTCCCATCTCTCTCCAGCACAAAATCTAGAGTTCATAGGTATCCAATTGGACACGTTACAGGTCAAGGCCATCTTACCAAGAGAAGAGCAGGACGCCTTGGCAACTAGCAAGAGAGGTATAAGGCTGCTGGTCAGTGCTGGCTCATCTCCTCTGCCTACTGGGCCATATGGCCTCGACGGTCCACGTCACGCCTTCTGCCCACTTATATATGTGGATGGCCCAGTGGTGCCTATGCTCGCAGTGGGCTTAGGCCAAGGGGAGGCTACGGGACAGGGTTAGGGTTACCCGCCAACTGGCACAGTCCCTCAACTGGTGGCAAAACCTGCACCAGCTCCAAGCAGGAATGCCCTTCCAGGCACCCATGTCACAGAGGACCATAACCACAGATGCCTGCCTCCTGGGTTGGGGGGCACATTGCGGAGAACACTATACACAGGGAGGCTGGTCTCAGGAGGAGTCACTCCTGCAGATCAATCTCCTGGAGCTAAGGGCAAAATCTTCTTGGCCCTACGAGCATTCCGCCACTGCTTGCGACACCGGCCTATACTGATTCAGACAGACAACCAGGTCGCCATGTTTTATATCAACAAGTAGAGGGGCACGGGGTTGTACTCCCTCTGCCAGGAGGTGGTGGCTCTCTTCTCCTTCGCAGCACACAACAACATGCTTCTGCAAGCGGTGAACCTCCCGGGCCAGGACAACTGCCTAGCAGACAGGCTGAACAGAGATCTCCAGGAACAAGCAGGAATGAGTCTTCACATATGGGGTACGTCGGTACCGACGGAGCCTGCATGGGAATGCTCCCCAGCATCCAATCAGAAAGCTTTTGGGAGCATCCCTCGCGCCTGCGTGCTGACTTCCCGCCTTTCCCACTGCCTCTCCTGAGTTTTCGTTTTTCCGCGGAGCCAACAGGACGTCCTCCTGTCACCGCAGAAACGTTTTTCTTTAAAATTCTTATTTTTCTTGTGGTCACAGCTGTTTTTCCCGCTGATATCGGTACCGCCGGTGCTTTATTCTTTTCTTTTCTAAACTTAGAGAATTTTTTCTCCTCAGTTTTTGTTTTAACTTTTTGGGCCTACCAGGCCTCTCCAACATGGAGCCTTCTTCACCTAAGAAGGCACCAGTGAAGGCACTTCACTGTGGAAACTTAGTTTTCTTTTTAGACTCCAATGCTTGGTGTCTAACCTGTTTGGGTCCTGACCCTTTTTTCCCTGATCCATCAGGCTGTATTATTGGGAGAAGACCTTCCCTTTTTCGAGTTTCCCTCGATGCCGTTTTTCCTCCTGAGGTGAGGACACCGGTTTATTCTTCTCTCCAGGATCAGGTAACCCACAAACAGTCTGTAAGACTAGCCAATTCTTGAAGGGTAAGTCTCATGCTCAGCATGATGACGGCTCCGGCCTTGCCCTCAAGACCCTATTCCTCTTAAACTACTTGATTTCCTAAAAACCACCTGTGTAGTGCTGTGTAGTGCTTCAATAATGTTATTTTTTGTCGGATAACTCACCGATGAGCAGAGACCATCCTACTCTCGAAGTGAGCCCTCCATTTTATTCAAAAGTTTTTTTTTAAATGACCCACTACAGGTCACTATATTGAATAAAATGGAGGGCTCACTTCGAGAGTAGGATGGTTTCTGCTCATCGGTGAGTTATCCGACAAAAAATAACATTATTGAAGCACTACACAGCACTACACAGGTGGTTTTTAGGAAATCAAGTAGTTTAAGAGGGATATAGTTAGGTTGATTCCATAGGGTGTATTGGATACTCAAGACCCTATTGGCAATAAAACCCCGGCGGGAGTCTTCGGGCTCCAAAGCATTAACGGGGTTTCAGGTTGTTCCTGGGGCTCACCCGTCACAGAACATACCTGAGCCGTGCTCGGGGGTGGTATCCGCTTCGAGTGGTACCGATAACCCGGCACCGGCACTGGTGTCGAGTATTCCACTCTTCACCAGGGATCGTCATCTGGTGTCCTCGGTACCTTCGGGGCCGATCGATACGACCCAGATTGGCTTTCCTGTAACCCCGCCATGCTTGGGGTTGGTACCGGCTTCGAGCGGTACCGATACCCCGGCATCGGCATCGGTGTCGAGTGTTCCACTCTTCACCTGGGATCATCATCTGGTATCCTCGGTACCTTCGGGATCGATCGGTACCACCCAGATTGACTTTCCTGTATCTTCGCCATGCTCGGGTTTGGTATCGGCTTCCAGTGGTACCGATACCCCGACATCGGCGCCGGTGTCGAGTGTTCCTCTCTTCACCAGGCATCGTTTTCGGACATCCTCGGTACCTTCGGAACCGAGCGATACGATTCCGATTGACTTTTCTGTATCGGCATCGCCGATACCACCACCAACGTCGGTACCTTCTAGACATGCATTGATAGACTCGCTCCCTTCGATGCCATCTAGAATCGATATCCAGTCTAGATGATTTGGTACCGACGCGTTTTGGAACCGATCCATGTCGTTTCCGACTATGCAGTACCGAGGATATTCACCAGAGTTCTCTGGCTACCTCGGTACCGCTTCAGCAGCCCCCGATTACTGCTTCGATGACATTATCGTCTCCGATACCGGTATCGGTATCGATGTCGATTCCTGCAGTTCCATCGGTGCCATCGATCCTTTCTATGCCTAGCTTGGAATCGATACCGGGCACTGACGATGCAGTACTAACTGCCTCGAATCAGAACTGTCAGTATCACTGTCCATCTAGCAGGATTCTTTTTCTGCACCAGTCCACTATGTCTTCTGGTGCTCAAGCTGCTCCTTCAACCTCAGCCTACCCAGGAATAGTTCCTATTGGAGATCCTTCTTTTCAGAAATTTCTCCTTGACATGGCAACCTTTCTTGCCATTCCTATTCCTGGCTCTACTCTTGGCCAAGATCCGGCAGAAAACGAAAATATCATGCTTCCTTTACATCATTCTTTGCAGGATCTTCTTCTGAGGATGTGGGAATCACCTTTAAAGGTTCCTTTGCCTTCTACAGCCATTAATGTTCTGTATCAGGTGCCTCCCTCTCCGGGATTTCAGAAAAAACAACTTCCACATCATTCCATTGTAGTGGAATCAGCAATGAGGAAGGTAAGAAGCAAGAAGAAGCATTCTTCTTATCCGTCAGGTCGTGCATCTAAAGCACTTGATGCCTTTGGACGTCAAACCTTCCAAACTTCTATGCTGGCTTCAAGAATTATTTCATATATTTTTTATATGATTCTGACACTTCAGGAGGTCACAGAGAAATTATCTCTTTTGTCCCCTTTTTTGTCAGAACCTAAGGCCACCGACTATTCCTTGCTTCTTAATCATAGCAGGAATATCTCTTGGTTTCTTTCTCGTGCTTCTCTAGACTCTTTTGAGTCTGTTAGCAGATCCTCTGCTATTGCCATTGGAGCACGTCGTACAGCCTGGCTGCAAGCTTCAGACTTGAGCAGATGGGCACAATATACACTGGGTAATTCTCCCTGTACTGGAGAAAATCTCTTCAATAAAGAGGCTTTACGTCAGGTTGCTCATTGCTCCACTGACTTTCCTGGTTCTGGAAACCATCCTAAGCCTTCTTTTAACCCAGGACGTAGGAAATGTCCTGCCAAACCTTCTTTCCCTAAGAAAAGAAGGTTTCACCCTTCTCCTGCCCATCCTCCAGATGTACCCAAGCAAGGGACATCTCATCCCAGTCTGAAGTCTCCAGACTCTAGCCAGTCTAATCATAACCAGCAACCATAGGTTCCTGTATGTTGCAATCTAGTTAACTTCTTCTTAGCAGAAGTTTATTCTCAAACCCTACACTGGTTTTTTCTTTTTCAGTATGCTAAGTTGTTAGGATACTTTTTGTCCATGGGTTACAGAATTCTCCCCTTCTTACTTCTACGAAGGGAGGTTACAACTATCCCATGATAGTTTCTGTCCCCACATGGACATCTTTTCCTTCAGCTGACTTACCATATGGTAAGTCACTTTCCAACCCCTCTCTTCCAGGGTTTCCCCTGCTTGGGTTGGTACCATACTGAAACACTTCTCTTTCTTCCAGTGTAGACTTTTTGTTATCCTTCAATGCATGCTCTGAACAACTCATCAGACAGGGACGGGAATATCTTCCCTCCCTTTACCTGTTTTCTCTCTGTTTTATACAGGAGAATCCCCTCTGCTGTTTTGTTCAGCTGCTGTGTATGCAGGAGTTCCAGTGATTACTTTAATACTCATTGCAAGCTACTTTCAACTATCTTGCATAATACTACTCACTGCAGGTTATCTTCTCCTAGCCATATCCTTTCCTAGGATGTGGCAACACACCTGACTTCTGTCAGTATTATCTTATATTTCTCCTGCACAATGCTCTCTGCAATTTTCAGAGAAGCTTTCTACTATGGGCCCTTGCTACAGAGCATTGAACTTTGTCTCTGAGGGTTTTTCCCATATAGTAGAAAAAGTTTATATAATCATTCCATGGCGTGAATGTCCAAGGAGTTCCCAATCTTGCAGGAATCTACCCCTTTTTTCCTTGTAGCTTGGCATTATGTTTTTCTGCTCGGACAACGCATACTCTTTTAGTGTACATGATACCCCTGTGTCCCTTGGCTGGGTCATCCTGGTATCTTAGTCTATGCGTTTTTTTGTCCTTTGGACATGTCAGTCCTAAAGTACTCCTGACGTGCTCTTGCCAGACGGCTATCACCCTCTGTTTTTTCACGCAACCATACTGGTTATTCCACTGAACCACATTCCTGCACCGCAGAAATAGATTCTCTATATATCTTCAGGTGGTTTTTACCCCCTCATTATTAGATGAATCTTTTCCCCTCACATTCCCCATGTGAATATTTTTTGTGGGGCTCAGTTGCAGGCATGTATCCTCAGACTTATATTCATGTATGTATATGTCCTATACATACATATTTCTGTAGTCTGTGTGGGCATAATTCATGCCCATATATATATATATCTATATCTATATATCTATATATATCACACATATCTAGACATATATGCACATATATATAGCTAGGTATGTCTCTCCATATATATATATGTATATGTGGCCATTGGGAGATGTCCATAGGACGCTAAGTATTACCTGCTATCTCCCTAACTGTCTGTGCTATAAAGTTTTTCCCTTCTCAAGGGGTCCAGACAGTCCACTTGCCTACTCCCATATGGTTTGGTAAGTGGAAGCGGTTATACATACAATTATTGCTGTGATGTCAACAGCTTCTATTTTTGTTATAGATCTCCCTGTCTATGAAGTATCAAACTTCAATGTCTTCCTATCTCTTACCAGCTAGGAAAGACAGTGTACATCTTCAGTATTTCTGAGTACACTTCTATTCTCCTTGGGAATAGGGGCTTTTTTTCCATACCCCCTCTTCCCTTCAGGACTGGGCTAATTCTCCAGATCGGTCAGTCTTCTTCTTTTAGTACTCAATGTTAATAACTCTGTACCTAAAAGACTTTTCAGCTTTTTTCCATAAAGCTTTCCATTGAAGACCTGCCGTTCTTCTCCTACCCCAGTTGACACCTGGGTCACCTACCCATTCCAGGTTTGGAACTTCATTTTCACTACTGTGAAGTTCCCTTGAGGATTCCGCTACTGCATCTACAGTACACTCCATCACAGTTCTACTTCCTACAATCCAGTAGGTAAGTTCTATATTGTACTAGTTCATTAAATATTTTAATGATACTTGACATACATTCTAAAGACTCTTTTTCCCTGTAGTCTTTAGATTCGCTGTTCCTCTACAACTCTTCTCTATTCAACTCCTACCCCCCATCCCTCAGGGGATGCCGGGGATCCAGGTTTGGGAAATGCCGTCCTGTCCAGGGATACACATTTTATGGGATCTCCCCTGGCACCCATAGCTAGGGAGTCCCCATATGTGAAGACTCATTCCTGCTTGTTCCTGGAGATAGCACAGTTACTCACCTGTAACAGGTGATCTCTGGGAACAGCAGGAATTAGTCTTCACAACCCACCCACCTCCCCTAGGAGTTGTATCTACATATCTCCTTTCCTCTTTCTCTCCTTCTGTCTCAGCTATGAAACTCAACTGAGAGGCAGTGGGAAAGGCGGGAAGTCAGCGCGCAGGCGCGAGGGATGCTCCCAAAAGCTTTCTGATTGGATGCTGGGGAGCATTCCCATGCAGGCTCCGTCGGTACCGACGTACCCCATATGTGAAGACTAATTCCTGCTGTTCCCAGAGATCACCTGTTACAGGTGAGTAACTGTGCTTTCTTCGCACACACGAGTGACACTTAAACCCCAGGGTAACAAAGCAGTTCTTCCGCCTTTGGGGGAGACCCATGTTGGACCTATTTGCCTCTCTGGACAACATGCAGCTACCCCGCTTCTGATCCCATCAGCCATACCCAGAGAGAGTGGCAGCATATGCCTTCCTGATCTTGTGGTCCAAGGGCTTACTCTATGCGTTTCCACTGACCCCTCTTTTCCCCCCCCAGTGTGGTCGGCAGGACCCTCTTCAAGGTCCAGAGCGAAAGGGCATCAGTTATATTGATTGCCCCCAGGTGGCACAGGCAACCTTGGTTTCTTCTCCATGTCAATGGCACTTGCAGTCCCTCTGGATCGAGCTCCGGACCTCCTGTGCCAGGAGGGAGGCTCTTTACTGCACTCCAATCTGGGGTCGCTAACTGTGGCTGCTGAAGGGGTAGCATTGGCCCCTTTCAATCTTCCAAGAGAGATTGAGGAGATCCTCCCGAAAACTTTCCACCAGATGGGCTTACACCTTTAAGTAGGTATGGTTCTCTGCTTGGTGTATGGAAAAGGAGGAGAACCCCTTCTCTTGCCAGGTGCAACTAGTGCTGCAGCACCTATTGCACCTATCGCACATGGGGCTGAAATCTGTGAGGATACATCTGAGCGCCATAACCCCTCACCACCACCCTGTCGAGGGAAAACCCCTCTCAAGCCAACCCCTGGTCTCCTGGTTCCTCTGCGACCTGCTGTTATCCAAGCCCCCTCTCCTCCACTGGCAGAATGGGACCTCAATGTTGTGCTTTCTCAGCTCACCAAACCACTGTTCGAGCCCCTGGCCACTTGCCACCTGCAGTACCTGTCATGGAACGTGGCCTTTCTAGTGGTCCTCACGTCTGCTTGAAGAGTGAGCGAACTCCAGGCCCTGGTGGCATATCCACCATATATAAAGTCCTCACACCCCAAATTCCTCCCAAAGATGGTATCTCCTTTTCACCTCAACCAAGAGGTGGTCCTCCCCACCTTCCTCTCACAGCCTCATGTCAGCAGGGAGGAATTAATACTTCATACACTGGATTGCAAATGGGCCCTGTCCGTCTACTTACAGTGGACTCAGGCCCATCGCAGAGCTCCTCAGCTTTTTGTGTCTGACCCCAGTAGACTGGGGCTCCCCGTAACTAAGCAAACTCTGTCCACTTGGGTGGTGGACTGTATTGCCCTTGCCTATGAGTGTGCTGGCCTCTCCCTTGAGCACCGGATCACAACACATTGTGTGAGGGCAATGGCCACATTGGTGGCCAATCTCCGCTCAGTGCCAGCGACTGAGATCTGCAAGTCTGCTACATGGTCTTCATTACATACGTTCGCAGCTCACTACTACCTGGAGAGCGAATCCCGCAGGGACAGTGCCTTTGGCCAGGCAGTACTCCATAATATTCTTGGGATGTAGGCAACTCCTGCCCTCCTATCCTGTGTTCAGGCTATCGGAGTGTTAGTGCCACTATACGCTAGGGTCTTGCAGAGCGTCTCAGTGGGGGCTTGCCTTCTGCAACTCATGGCTACCCAATTGGTCACCATTGGTGCTGTCCTGGTTCGGTCCTCGGCAATCTGGAGCTGGGGCATCCCATATGTGGGGATTGACTTCCTGCTTGTTCCTGGAGAAAGCATAGTTACTCACCTGTAACAGGTGTTCTCCAGGGACAGCAGGAATCTGTCCTTGCAACCCTCCCTCCTTTCCTAGGAGTTGCCTCCCTATCTTGTTTTAGTTTTTACTGCCGTCCTAGATATGTCATCTGACTGAGCAAGATGGTACCCCTAGGTGGGAAGGGGACCACGCATGCGTGGTAGCATGTCCCAAAGGCTTTCATGAAAACTGGGGAAATGCTCCGCGTGGGCTCTGTCGATGCTGTTGTCGCCCATATATGAGGACTGATTCCTGCTGTCTCGGGAGAACACCTGTTATAGGCGAGTAGCTATGCTACTCTGCCTATGATTTGCCCCTATGCATGCCCACATTGAAAGTATGTGCCATCGGCCTGATATGTGTATTTACAGAACAGCACTCACCTAAGGTACATGAGTAAAGGCCCATCTGTCTGCCTTAGTCATGGAAAATACATGACTTATACACCTTGACAGTCTGTAACTTGAAGTGGCTCCTTACCTTTAGAGATCAAATGACGTACATCTCATGGAACATAGTAACATAGTAAATGATATCATTAATGTTACTCTGTACTATATCTTTAAAGCATATATTGTATCGTTCTTGAACTCATGGCTAGAGAGGTCTCAGAAACTGTAGGCTGCCATTGTTTAAGTTTTTATCAATGGACTGATGCCTAAATGTACATCAACGACCTCATTCTTGAACATATAGCCAATGGTTATTTTTTATGAAAAATTTTTTTTATCAACTTCAATACGTTATCTTCTTTAGCAAGCTTTTATATGAATAGAATGAACCAGTGAACCAGTGCTTATAAGCTTATAAGCACTGGTTCACTGGTTCATTCTATTCATATAAAAGCTTGCTAAAGAAGATAACGTATTGAAGTTGATAAAAAAAATTTTTCATAAAAAATAACCATTGGCTATATGTTCAAGAATGAGGTCGTTGATGTACATTTAGGCATCAGTCCATTGATAAAAACTTAAACAATGGCAGCCTACAGTTTCTGAGACCTCTCTAGCCATGAGTTCAAGTACGATACAATATATGCTTTAAAGATATAGTACAGAGTAACATTAATGATAGCATTTCCACTCTGACAAAAGTGACCATTCTTATATTTGTTATCTACACATAGTAAATGATGGCAGATAAAGACCAGCATGGTCCATCCAGTCTGCCCAGCAATACGGCAAGAGTAGGTGCACCTGACGCCCCTCCCCTGTCTTTGTTTAGGAGTGGACCCACCACTCCATGTAGGACACCCCTATTTGTTGAGAAGTTAGATGGTTCAGTTTATTTTGTTTTTATTCTGTTGCTGTAAAGGGATCCGCTGTGCTTGTCCCATGCTGTTTTGAATTCTGTCACCGTGTTTGCCCCCACCACTTCCCTCGGGAGAGCATTCCAAGCATCCACCACCCTTTCAGTGAAAAAATATTTCCTGACATTGCCTTTCAATTTTCCACCTTGAAGCTTCATGTTATGCCCTCTAGTTTTGCAGCTTCCCCGTCTTTGGAAGAGGTTTGTTTGTTCATCGTTCCTCTTTAAGTATTTAAAGGTCTGAATCATATCTCCCCTATCCCTCCTCTCCTACACACATTTAGGTCTTCAAGTCTCTTCTCATAAGGTTTCTTACGCAGGCTCCAAATCATTTTGGTTGCCTTCCTCTGAACACTTTCCAGTCTTTTTACATCTCTTGCAAGATATGGTCTCCAAAACTGAACACAGTATTCTAGGTGAAGCCTCACCAGCGACCTGTACAGTGGCATAAGTACCTCTTCCTTTCTGCTGGTAATCTCTCTTTGTATGCAGCCCAACATCCTCCTGGCTTTTGCCACCGCCTTGTCGCACTGTTTTGCCACCTTGAGATCATCAGAGATAATCAGACCAAGGTCTTTTTCCTGAATCATGCACACCAACCTCTCGCCCCCTATTGCGTACGGCAAGAGATTTCTGCTACCTAAGTGCATGACACTGCACTTTTTCGCATTAAATCGTAATTGCCAAGCATTAGACCATCCTTCCAGCTTTTGTAGATCTTTCCTCATGTTATCCACTCCCTCGGGGGAGTCCACTCTGTTGCAAATTTTTGTGTCATCTGCAAAAAGACAGACTTTTCCATTCAGTCCTTCAGCAATATCACTCACAAAAATATTGAACAGTGCCGGGTCCAGGACCGAACCCTGGGGCACCCCGCTAATCACCTTCCCCTCATCCGAGTGAGCTCCATGTACCATCACCCTCTGTCGTCTGTCAGTTAACCAATTTCTAATCCAGTTTACTATCTTGGTACCCATCCCCAAGCTACTGAGTTTATTGACAAGCCTCCTATGAGGAACAGGCTTTGCTGAAATCCAGGTAGATGACATCCATCGTATGCCCCTGATCTAGTTCCTTGGTCACCCATTCAAAGAACTCAATCAGATTAGTTTGGCAAGACCGTCCTTCAGTAAAACAATGTTGCCTCGGATCTTGCATCCTGTTGGTTTTGAGAAAGTTCACTATTCGCTCTTTCAGGAGCGCCTCCATTACTTTTCCCGCCACTGAGGTAAGGCTCACGGGTCTGTAGTTTGACACTTCTTCCCTGTCGCCACTTTTGTGTAGAGGTACGACATCAGCCATTTTCCAGTCCTGAGGAACCTCTCCTGTTTCCAAGGATCTGTTGAATACATCCTTTAACGGCCCTGCTAGAACTTCTCTGAGCTCTTTCAGTATCATATGATTAAATATATGATCAATGATTAAATATATGATGGAGTGGAAGTGATATGGTCACATAAATTCAGCTTTATTTTTTTTAACTCTGAAAAGTTCCTTACTTGGGTTCATTACATAAGAATTTTGCTGGATTCATCTTTATCGTTAGCTTTCAAGTTAAAAAAAACTCTCCTTTAGATTGATTCTATTTCAATTAGAATTTTGTTTTAGATCAGGATGCATTTAGAATACTGGTTCAAGCATTGGAGATAGAGGAGTAGCCCAATGATTAGGAGCACTGGCTTGGGAACCCAGAGACCAGGGTTCGATTCCCACTAGCACTCCTTGTGGCCTTGGGCAAGTCACTTAACCCTCCATTGCCTCAGAAAAAAGCAAGTTATCAATATACCTGTTTAATGTACATTGCTAAGTTTGTTATAATATAAACCACTTTGATTGAAATGATAAAGTGGTATATAAAACCTGTTAAATAAATAAAATAAATAAGCATTGCTTTTACCAATTTTAGATTATTGTAATGCTCTCTATGTAGGTCTTCCTAAACAATGGTTGCATTCTTTGCAAATGGCACAAAATGCTTTTGCTCATCATGCTTCTCTGTTATGTTAAAGGTCAGGGATATTTAAATAATGCTATATTTAATGAATATAATGAAACTGCAAACTTCTTCAAGGAGCATGCATTTCAGCCAGAAGAATAGAGGTCTATAAATTAATGAATGGAGTGGAACGGGTAAACGTAGATTGATTATTTACGTTATCAGAATAGAATGTAGAAAAACAGTGGGAAAAACTGAAAGGGGATATTTTAAGGGCAACCAACCTTTTTGTTAAAATGGTAAATAAAGGTAAAAGGAAAAGGAGACAGCTATATCTTTTGAAAGAAGTAGCTGAAAAAGTGAAGAAAAAAAGGGAGGCCTTCATGAAATACAAGAGATCACAGAGAGAGGAAGACAGGCATCTATATTTGGAAAAACTTAGAGAAGCTAGCAAAGTAGTCAGGAAAGCAAAGATTCAAAAAGAGGAGGAAATAGCCAATGCAGTAAAATGGGGAGGGGGGAGGGGGGGGGATAAGACATTTTACAGATACGTTAGTGAGAAGAGGAAGGGCAAAAGTGGTATTGTCAGACCCAAGGGTGAAGGGGAGGAATATGTAGAAGCTGATGAGGATAAAGCGTAATTGCTTAACAAATATTTCTGTTCTGTGTTCACAGATGAAGAACCATGAGCAGGACCTCAGAAAACACCCACAAACAGGAACGGAAGCGAGGGACATCTTGAACAATTTTCAGAAGACTGTGTTCATGAGAAAGTAGACAAAGCAATGGGAACTTGGGGATGCTCTAGCAGCTCCACTGACTGACCTTTTCAATGCCTCTTTGGAGTCGGGAGTGGTGCCAAAGGACACGAGAGAGGCTCATGTGGTGCCTTTACACAAAAGCGGAAGTAAGGATGTGGTTAAAAACTACAGGCCAGTTAGTTTAACTTCGGTGGTGAGTAAATTATTGGAAACACTGCTGAAAGAGAAAATAGTGAGGTTTCTGGAGTCCAGTGGATTACAGGATCCGAGGCAGCATGGATTCACCAGAGGCAGGTCTTGTCAGACAAATCTGATTTCTTTGACTGGGTGACCAGGGAGAGCCCTAGATGTGGTGTATTTAGATTTCAGTAAAGCCTTTGACACTGTTCCTCACAGGCGACTTATAAACAAACTGAGCACCCTAGGGATGGACCCTAAAGTTACTGCTTGGGTTAGAAATTGGTTAGGTGGGAGGCGACAAAGAGTACAGGTAAATGGAGCTCACTCTGAGGAGAAGGATGTTACCAGTGGTGTGCCCCAGGGATCTGTCCTTGGTCCGATTCTTTCTAACATCTTTGTTAGTGATATAGCGGAAGGTCTGCCGGGTAAGGTTTGCCTCTTTGCGGATGATACCAAAATCTTCAATAGAGTAGACACCCAGGAAGGTGTAGATAACATGAGGAGGGATCTAGCTAAGCTTTAAGAATGCACTCCTAATGATTGTCCTCTCGCAGAGGGTAGCTATAAGCGAAACAATGTGTGTATCCCTCCAGTGAATTTCTGGGCTATGCACTTCTAGTATTGCCCCTTCTCATTCCTACAAATTATTACTTTATTTTATTTCTATATTGAATCACAGAATTTAGGGAATTTTGAGGTCTCAGACTCCACACGGTGCTGGCTACAATGGACTATGTCCTTGGCCACAGCACTCTTTTGCATCAACGACCTCTATTCTTTTATCCCTTCTTATCTTACGATATAACGATGTATGCAATCTCTTTACTCTTATTCAAATTTTGTGCATATCTTAGTTCTTGAAATACCCCGACGCCACCATCCGGTTCCGTTTGTGCGTTTCACAGACGTGGGTTTCTTCAGGGGGAGTTAGATTTCTCAAGCACTCAATATAGTTTTATCTCAAATCCTTCGGCGTCATCATTAATCCAAGATTGCAGCACTGCCAATAAAATGGTTACAATTAATTCTGTTTGCTTGCCGCTTACCAAAATAATTACTGAAAAAGTCATTGTTGTTTAAGGAATTATCCAGCCAATTCATGCATAATTCAATTTCAATACCTTAACGTTCCTTACTGCTCTACGCTTCTCTCTGAGCCATTTGGTCCCAAAAAACGCCGCGCATGCGGATCTGTGTTTCCATCAGCTTTTAAACCTCACATCAATACGTACTATGGTAATGACGTAAAGGTTTCCCTACTACTACTTACCTTTCAAAATTCTTTGCTCATGATGGTAGATTATCTCTTAGGGTGCTCTGATCTTTTTCACAATATACGTTCTCATATCATGTCATCCATATACATGATCACTAAGGTTTTTGCCAGTTTTAGAGGTTCAAATTTCCTATATCTATTATGCGATCGCTACTGTTATAACTATGTGCCAACTTCTTGACCACTTCTTAATGATTATCATCATGTTGATATGTGCTTTCCCATGCTCATATAATCTTCCTGAGCCTGATACTTTCCCGTGGCTTATTTCCTATGCTTCTGATCACCAATATAATTTTTCTTGTATTCTTTTTCTCATATTTTCACCAACTGTGAAGATCCCGATATATACAGAACTGAATTGCAAACGGTGCTCGCACTACCGCTGCAGACGTCAGATACGTGCTCCCCATTCAATCATGTTGTTTAAGCCTTCAGGATGTACTGTATTTAATCTGTAAATCCACCTTTGTTCACATATTATCAGTGTTTGCTGCTGTGATCTCCCTTCTCGACCTGTCGTCACTCTCTCAAGACAGAAACATCTAAGCTCCTCAAAAGTATGTTGCTTTTGTAAACAGTGTGCTACTATTGGGGCTTCTATAGTTTTACATTTCAATTTGCTGCAATGTTCATTCATTCTAATTTTAAAAGATCGTGTAGTTTTCCCAATGTAGCGTAGGCCACAAGGGCAGGTGACGCAGTATACCACATAACTTGAAGTACAAGAAGTTTGGTGTTGTAGTCTATGCATTACTCCATGGTGTTCAAAAAACACTCTTTCTTCCAATATTGCACATATATTGCAATTACCACATTTTCTGTGCCCCTGTCCTGCTGTTTCTGTTGAATCCGTTATTGATCTTAATGCAGTGGGGCTAAGCCTTTCTTTCAAATTTCTCTGTCGTGTCCAAACACACCAAATGTGATATTGTGCCAGTCCAGGTATAGTGGCCAAAACATTACTATGCCTTTTTATGATTCTTTTTATTTATCCACTGTAGGGAGAAAATTTCGTGACCAGTTTCACTGTAGAGTCTTCCATATCTGTGTTCCTGTGAGACTGTAATAATAATCCACGGTTGATGTAAAGCGCTCGTTTATATGCTGTTTTGACTACATGCCCAGGGTACCCCCTTTGTCTAAAGTCCTGTATCAGTTGCTGCGATTGCCTTTTAAAATCTGTCTGATTGGAACAATTTCTACGAAATCTGATAAACTGCGAGAGGGGTAAACTATCCCTCAGTTGTTTCGGATGACTACTGCTGTAGTGTAAAAAAGTATTTCTGTCTGTTTGTTTCCGATATATTGAGGTGATCCACCCAGCGGCACTTTTTTTAACCAGCACATCAAGAAACACTATACTTTCTGCATGATAAGTATGAGTGAATTGTATATCCGGATCCAGAGTGTTTAGCCATTTCAAAAATTCCATTAGGGCATGTATAGATCCTTTCCAAAGCATAAATATGTCATCAATATACCTTCGCCATAGAACTATTTGTTCTTTATATGGAGACGTAACCACCCATTTGCTTTCATATGTGGCCATAAACAGATTCGTCACCGAGGGGGCACACGTTGCCTCCATGGCAACCCCTTTTAGCTGCTGGTATATACTATGTTCAAACTCAAAATAATTTTGAAAAATCATGAGTTTAGCTATTTGTGCCATAAAATCAAGATGTTCAGGTGTTAAATCCCCTCTGTTGTGCAAAGATGTCATGATGACCCCATGTGCTGCCACCTGGGGTATACTAGTATGGAGTGCCGAAACATCCAACATGACCAGCACTATTTCCTGTTTAGATGCCCAAACTGTATGATCATTTAATATTTGCAGAAAATGTGGTGTATCTCGAATGTAAGCAGGGATATCAACCAATAGTGGTCGCAAAAAGGAATCCACGTAAACTGAAAGTGGTTCTAGTACACTTCTTTTTGTAGAAACAGTTGGCCTCCCCGTGGGGTCTTGTAAACTCTTATGTATTTTAGGTACCAAGTATAGTTTTACTATGACTGGGTCACTTGGATTCAAAAACTTCCATTCCTTTTTATTTATTAATTTGCTATCTAAAGCTTGAGTAGTAATATTTTTTATTAATTTTTGTAGACTCAGAGTCGGATCACTTATCAGCAATTTATAGGTATCAGCTTGTGACAACTGTTTTTCTGCTTCTCTTAGATATTGTTCTCTATTCAATATAACAATAGCCCCGCCCTTGTCCGCTCTACGGATAATGATATCAGTTTGTTTTTGTAGATCTTTCAGTGCTAAATTTTCAGCTTGTGACAGAGCTGTGAACTTGCCACGCCGTGTGGTTTCTAGTTGTTGGACATCCTTTATCACTAATTCTTTAAACACATTCAGGGCAGGGGGTAAAGGACCGGGAGGCATCCAAGCTGACCGTAATTTTATTTATTTATTTATTTAGCTGTATTTATATCCCGCTTTTCACTGGGTCAAAGCGGTCAATTGGGGGATACATTTAACACGAGGGGATATGAGACAATGGCAATGGCAATTGTATTCTCCATGCAGATGTAATAGTGGTCGGATTTAGTGCCTGTGGGTTGGACGCAAAAAATGCTTTTAAATTCAATTTCCTTACTAGATTTTCCAAATCCATCCGAAATTGAAAACTGTCAAAAGATATCTCTGGAACGAACGATAAACCTTTGTTTAATACTTCAAGTTGCATATTTGATAATTGTACTTCTGATAAATTCACAACTATTGATGTTATTGTGTCACCCTGTATAGCACTCTGTAATGTTCCTTGTGATGTAAATTGTTTCAAGTTCTTCGGGTTTCCACTCTGTTGCGTAATTTGCCTCTGCCCCTTTCTCCTTTCTTCTTTATTTTTCCTTCCGTATCGTCTGAAAAATCCTCCTTTGATTTTTTACTTGAATCTGTAGTGCTTGTATCCTCCGAGATTGTATCAAACTCTACCTGCTTCCTAGTTCTTTTCGTTAATTTTCTCTTTAAATTCATCCAGGGGTATACATAACCAGATGTATAGTCCCCATGATCTCTCTTTAATTTTTTAGTTTTAGTTTTTCGTACTTCCTGTTTTAACGTTTGAACTTGTTTAGTGATTTCTGCCGACCTTTCTTCATACATTAGTTTTTTCAACCTCCTTAAGGCTAGCCAGCATACCTTCCATTTCCTGATTTAATCCCTCTAAACTACTGGCAGTGGTGTCTATAATGAGTACCATCAAATCTAATGAGCATTTGTTAAGGATACCATTCCATTTCTCTATAAATTCAGAATTTATAGCTTTAAGAATGGTCTAGAACAGTGGTTCTCAACCTTTTTTGTACCGTGACCCCTTTTACCATTGGTCAACTTGTGGTGACCCCCAATGATAAAATCAAATGCGTCTCTTTTCCTTTACCGTTAACGCATTGTCACTGTAATCATTTGTTGAATTATTAATATATTATTGGCCTTTGCAATATGTTTTTATTTATAAAATTTACTTTTTTAAACCACAATAATTAATCACAATAACAAGTAACAATATTTGATTTCAAAATTATGATGATTTTGTAGTCAAATCACTAATATGAAATAAAATTATTTTTTCTACCTTTGTTGTCTGACCAATTTATTCTCTGATCATGCTGGTCCCGATCTGAGGCTTCTGCTTTCCTGTCTTCTCTTAGCTCTCTTTCTGTGGTCTATGGTCCATCTGCCATTTCTTATCTCTTCTTTCGTTTTCTTCACTTCTTTCCATCAGCCTATTTCCAGTCCCAGTAACCCTCCCCAGTATCAGCCCCTTTCCAGTCCTCACTCTCAATACCTTCCAATGTCAACTTGCATTCCCATGACTGCCACTGGTGTCCATTCCATTCCAGTCCCCCTCCTTCCCCACTGACCAGTCCCTTCTAGTACAAATACCATGGCAGCCCCTCTCAGATCCACTCCCTTCCAGTTCCATTCTCCCATCCCCTCATGTCAGCCCATTTGTAGCCTTAGCCCCCAGTTTTCTTCCAGGGCCAGCAGCTCTATCCTCCCCTCCCCACAATCAGCCCATTCCCAGTTGAAGCCCCCTAATCAGCTCATTTCCAGTGCTAGTCCCTCCTCAACCCCATTACCAGTGCTAGACTCCTCTAATCAGCTCATTACCAGTCCTACCCCCCCATCAGCCCATTACCAGTCCTAGCCTCCTCTAATCAGCCCATTTCCAGTCCTAACCTCCCCGATCAGCTCATTTCCAATGCTAGCCCCCCATCAGTCCATTACCAGTCCTACCCCCCTATCAGCACGTTACCAGTTCCAACCCCCCTTGATCAGTCCATTCCCAGTCCTAGCCTTCCCTAATCAACCCATTACCAGTCCTAGCCCACCCCCCATCTGCCCATTATAATCCTAACCCGCACTGTATCTCCCCTCTGTCCAGCATTTATCCCCCGTCTGTCCAGTATGTTCCCCTGTCTGTTCCCTTTGTCCATGTCAGCCCCCCTCCCTCCATGTCAGCCCCCCTCCCTCCATGTCAGCCCCCCTCCCTCCCTCCTTCCCTCCATCCATCAATCAATGTCAGCCACCCCTCCCTCTCTCCATCCATCCATTCAATGTCAGCGTCCCTCTGTCCATGTCAGCCTCCCTCTGTCCATGTCAGCCCCCCTCCCTCCATCCATCCATCCATCAATGTCAGCCCCCCTCCCTCCCTCCATGTCAGCCCCCCTGTCTATCAGCCCCCCTCCCTCCCTCCAACCCTCATGTCAGCCCTCTCCCTCCCTCCCTCCCTCCCTCATGTCAGCCCTGTTGCAGGTTCCCTGCCCCCTCCTCCCCTCTCCCTGTCTGCCTGCTACTGCCCTGCTGTTCTATAGCCGCGGCTCCCTGTCTCTTAGGGAACCGCGGCTATGCCTGTAAAATCGTTGCGGAGCCTTCCTGCTCCTCGACGGGCTCCGTGCAGCATTGTCCGCCTCCAAAGGAAGTGGTAAACAACTTCCTTTGGAGGCGGGACAATGCTGCACGGAGCCCGTCGAGAGGCAGGAAGGCTCCACAACGGTTTTACAGGCATAGCTGCGGTTCCCTAAGAGGAAGGGAGCCGCAGCTGCAGAGCAAGGGACGTGAGTTTGCCGCTGCCGAGAAGCGGACTCGGCAGTGGCAGCAACTTGTGCGCTATTTTTTTTTTACGGCGGAGTGAGTCGACCCCCGCTAAATCCTGTGGCGATTGAGAACCGCTGGTCTAGAATTTGGCAGTTGGGATTTAATGTTAAAAAATGTAAGGTCATGCATTTGGGCTGCAGCAATCCAAGGGAGCAATATAGTATAGGGGGTGAAGTACTTTTGTCCACTAAAGAAGAGCGGGACCTAGGTGTGGTTGTGTCTGATGATCTTAAAGTAGATAAACAGGTAGAAAAGGTGACGGCAAAAGCTAGAAGGATGCTTGGCTAGCAGAAAAAAGGAGGTGATAGTGCCTCTGTATAAGTCTTTGGTGCGACCCCATTTGGAGTATTGTGTGCAATTCTGGAGACCGCACCTTCAAAAGGATGTGAACAGGATGGAGTCTGTGCAGAGGGTGGCTACTAAAATGGTTAGTGGTCTTCATTATAAAGCATATGAGGACAGACTTAAGGATTTTAATATGTACACCTTAGAGGGAAAGGCGGGATAGAGGTGATATGAATGAGATGTTTAAATACCTCCGTGGCATAAATGTTCAGGGGGAGAGCCTCTTTCAATTGAAAGCAAGTTCTGCTATGAGGGGACATGGGATGAGGGTGAAGGGGGATAGATTCAGGAGTGATATGCGGAAATATTTCTTTACCGAAAAAGTAGTGGATCCGTGGAATAGTCTCCCAGTGGAGGTGGTAGAGATGAGGACAGTAACTGAATTAAAAAAAATCATGGGACAAACACAGAGGATCTGTAAAGGAAAAAAGGGGACTGTTGTAGTTGTTGATATGGAAGGACAGACTAGATAGGCCATGTGGTCTCTTTCTGTCGTCATATTTCTATGTTTCTTTCTATAGAAAGACTAGGGGACATGCAGTGAAGCTACAGGGTAAAATATTTAAGACAAATAAGAGAAAATATTTTTTTCACTCAATGTGTAATCAAACTCTGGAATTTGTTACCGGAGGATGTAGTAAAGGTTGTTAGTGTAGCTGGGTTTAAAAAAGATTTGGACAAGTTCCTGGAGGAAAGGTCCATAAACCATTATTGAAAAGGACCCAGGATATCAATGCTTGACCCAATACAAGCATTGAGGAACCTGTGTCTTTTGGGGAGACTGCTAGGTACGTAGATTGGCCACTGTTGGAAACAGGATACTGGGCTTGATGGACCTTGTTCTGACCCAGTATGGCATATCTTAATGTTCTTATGATAAATTTGCAATTCCAATCATTAAGGTAGCACAGTTAGTGAAGACAAGAAAATAAATTCTTTCATTATTAGGATCTGAATTATGGAGTAGATTTGCCATTAGATGCATGCTGTGAGGTTTCTGACATTTCGGAAAAATCTAAAAGCATCACTGTTTCCTGCCATTGATGATTAGTTTTTATTTCATTTTTCTTTTATTTGTTATAAGGTTTGTATTTTAATCATGAATTTTATTGTAACTCAGCTAAAAATTTGATAGGAGAGCTATAATTTAATACATTTAATTTAATTTTAAATATTATTATATGTTGATAAATGTGCATATCTGATGTGGCAGTATTTGTAATTCACGGAGAGCATTGTTTTGGGGTGTCTGATTATTAGTATTTCATAAGGACCTATTTACTCAAGCGTTGTAGCCACGAGCACAGGGTTTGGCAAAGGAATATCATGTGTCCTGGGTCCCATGGTATCCGGAGTGGCGGCAAAAAGACATCTGAGCTAGAAACGCCACGCTTGTCAAGCTCCCTGGGTAACTCAGGGTGAGAGGGTCACATGCTTCAGAGTCCACATGCTGGATATTGCTGTGATCCTGTGGTCACCAAGAAGGGACCTTCTGCACATGCTGATGTAGCATTTGTGCCTCGAGTCCCACAGACATGGCCAGAGCTTATTCTTATCTGTGGGTTTGCTTCACTGATTTGCATGTTTTTCCCCTTTCTACTTTGGCCCATATCTCTGTGCTATGCAGCAGGATGCACATATCCCCCCCCCCCCCCATCAGCCTTCTCTACCCTTCATTGGCCCCTTGCAGTGTTCTCTCTTGGTGGGGTTGCGGACAATGTATTTTTGAGGTTGCATTAAGTGCACCTGCACTAACTGCAGCATTGATGATTAGCACTCGCTAACCCCCATGCTAACTGCAATGTGCAGTCTCTACCCCTAACCTCCCATTTCTTGCCCCCGCTGCATGCTAAGCAGTTAGGGTGGAATTTGGAATGTTCTGTCTGCTTTAGCATGGCCCTGCACAAGCTGAAGGCATGCATTAACTATTGGCACAATTTAGTAAATCTGTGCCTAAGTCTTGACAGCTGCTATTAGGCCTTTCAGATCTAAGCAGAAATGTTTTAATTCAGCTCATGCTCAACACTCGTGTTCTTCTGTTTTGTTTTGGTGATTCCGAAGGGTTGAGAGCATCCCTTTGTAAAACGTCCAAAGAATTCAACTTTTATCCTATTTTTTATTTTTAGCAAGCTCAAAATACAAAGCTGCTTCATCATAAAAGTTTTCAAAAGCCAGGTAGTTTGTTTATGCAGTTTTTAAATTAACTTTGAAATAGTAAGAGTTTTGCTGTAGTTGTAGCTGTGTCCTCATACTGTACAGTAGCTGAGCATTTGATATAGCCTCTGTTGCTGTTAATTTTAATTTAAAAGATACATTGAATGTTTGATTTTGTCATTTGAAATTCTAAGTAGAAAAATAATTGGACATTAAAATATTTAGATACTGTTTCTCTGGCCTCTCCTTATCAACAGACAAGTTTGAGGTTATTTTGGTACAAATCAGAATCATATTAAAATATTACTTCAGTCCCAAAGTCTGGAAAAATATTGCATAAGTCTTAGATTAGAGAAATATGGGTAGATTATTTTTATTAGGATTTATTACAAAAAGGACAATTTTTGAAGGATTGTGTCCAGTTAACTGCCAGGTACTTGTGACCTGGCTTGGCACCTGTTGGAAACAGGATATTGGGCTTGATGGACCTTGGTTTGACCCAGTATGGCATTGCTTATGTAACCGAGCATTAACCCAGATACAGTAAAACAAAGTGCAGAAAATGTTCATCCTCCTATGCAAGTATTTCTTTTTAAAAAATATATAGACTACCTATCCATTGTTGTACATAAAATCAAATTAAAAACTTGTAACAAAGGCATATGTTACCACTACTTAATCAGAGACCAAGTAGGTCTCCTGCTGAATTTAAATAACAAAAATGACAAAACTATATATTCTCATTACTTGCTCGAAGATGTAAAGTCATCTGCCTAGTTTGGATAATGTGGAAAGGCGTACTGAATAATGTTTTAAGGTGTTCCCTGTAAGTGGCTAAATTAATAAATGTGACTAATAACCACACAATATCAAGTACTAAAACAATAGAAGGGATCAAAGGGGCTCAGGTAATATATCCTTAAACAAACCTCAAGAAGACATCAACTGCTACTGGTTAGAGCTCAACAATGCTTATGCTGTACCATACACCCCATAGTCATCATCTCCCTCCTGGGCAATAATTTTTTTTAAACTTTATCATCGCTTAAAAATTGTCATAAATTTGTGTCATCAAAAGTGCAAGCTGTCACAGACTGAAAGTTTGCAATAAAACTATTAGCATCCCACTAAAGTTCTTCAAGTTAAAGCTGTGGCGCAAGACTATAAAAAGCCAGCATTACTTATCTGCTACATGGCTATGGTAGAACTTGTGTGCTTAGCAACTTTCAAACCACTTCATTGGTACCATTCAAAGCCGGTCATCAGTCTGTGCAGTCAGTTCAAGTTCTGACATTGATACTTCAGGGAACACACTGCTTTCTTCAGAGGCTCTGTCAAAGAGAACAGAGGACACTGTTGAACTCTAGCCACCATCGTAATCTCTTTTTAAAGGGCAAAAGCCACATTGCTAGAAGCGGCATATAACTGTCCCATTGGCTGATTTATTGCAAAACCTCAATGGCTTAAAACCACATTCATGAAAAAATCCACAGGATCTACACTAACCATTAATTAAATGCTGACCGCTCTATCTCAGAATTCAAGCCCCAGGGAGTCGCAGATCACAAAGGATAGATCCAAAATAATTCTTTGTAATACATGACGATATACATCTTCTCCTCTGGATTGCTATACCTGTTCTAATATACCAAATTTCAAACTAGAAAAATGATGGGAGGCTTCTTGGCATTGTTGAATTAAAGGTGTCTCTTCGGAGCTTTGCAGATGTTTGCTTATGTTCTGTCAAATGAGCCTGAAGATTTAGTTGCTTTTTCCTGATATAAAACAATTCACATAGATCAAAATGTAAACCAATGATGAAATGGTGCAGTCCCCATTGACTCTTAAGGAAATAAACTGTCCATCAGGTAACAATAATGGATTGCCTGAGATGAACTGATCGCAAAACTGACAGCAGGTGCAGGGGCTCAAACCACAAAAATTAATGGGTCTCTTAGGTAGTGCAGGACTATGAGAAGAAACCAATAAATCTTTTAAATTACAGCCCTGTTGAAAAGAAAGCATAGGTAAGTCCTTGAACACTGAATGGCATTGTAAGCAAGGACTAACACTTCCTAATAATGCATTGAACTTGGTAGATGCGATTAGACGAAGAAAACGCACACACTCCTGAAGGCACCATACGCAGCCACACTGTAGGTTGTAATAATAAGTCCTTAATATAATGAGCTCGATTATATGCCACTTGTACACACTTTGTAGGATATCATTGGCTCAAAAACTGGCCACCTATGAAAAACAACTTCACCCAAAAATCTTTGTTGGAGGGAGCATAATCTTCTTAAAAAGAAAAAGTGACTCACCGGCAAACATCATTTTAAATGAGTCGGATGGGCACTCTTATAGTGGAGCAGTGTATTGCAGTCGGTGGGCTTTAAAAGAGAATTCAGAAACAGAACCCATCTTGGTGATCTGTAAATCTAAAAAGGAATTGTAGTGGAGTGGGCCACATTAGATATTTGAAGGTTTTGATCCAATCGATTTAACCTTTCAAAAAAGTGAAAAAGTGTGACTGTATCACCATACCAAATCAACAGTACATCATCAATGTACTTTCACTAAAAAAGAATATAAGTTTCAAAAGGAGAATTACCAAACCAGGACCATTCAAAATTATCTACAAATTGGCCACATTGGGTGCCATTGTGGGCCCCCATGGCCATCTCTTTAATTTGCAAAAAGTACCATGATTGAAAATAAAAAAAATTTTAAGAGCCAGATGAGTTAACGCGTTGATCCAACACTTTACGATAACCTCCAAAGCTGAATCTTGAGGGATGTTAGAATGCATGGCTGCAGTATCAGCGGTCACCAATAACATGCCTGAGCCTTTTTACACGTTAAGGGGATGCTGTTGGTGAGCATTGCCACTTAGGGCCTTGTGAATCAAAATCAGTAGCTTAAATTTCAGTCTCCAGAATATGGGTAACCAATGTAGAGAAGGAAGAACAGGGGAAATATGATCAGAGTACTGTGTGTCTATCATAAATGGTTTGAGGTCCTTGTAATGAAGCTAAAGGGAGTTCATCTGGCAATGCATGCTGTAAACCAGGTGCACAGTTTTTGGATTTGAATGCACCCATGACACCTGCCGGCCCCACGTTTTCAAAGAAAACATCACAGTGCATTTCCCTTGGCACCTATGAGTCTGCAAGCACACGTTCAAAGTATCCACGGACCTGCAAGATCTTTGCACAATTTCAAAAATTCTCCAAAAAGTCATGTTCAAACTTTTTTTTGATTTTGAGATACTTTCTCTTTTTGTTTGCTTAATAAATTTATGCCATTAAAATTTTCTAATATGTAATAATTTTTTAAACGCATACTAATCTACGAAATGCGCATTAAATCTACTTAGTTGATATGGAAGGGCAGACTTAGATAGGTCATGTGCTCTTTTTCTGCCGTCATATTTCTATGTTTAGCGTACTCATCTCTGATAAGAACCTTCATAGACTAATACTTTCAAGGTGCAGTGTGCAACAGTGACCGATAAATAATCTCAGGAATTTTCAAATTTCTTTTTTTCCTGTCAGCTCTCTAAATCATATTTTTCTCTACACACTGGTTCAGACCAAAGGTCCATCAAGCCCAGTATTCTGTTTCCAACAGTGGCAAATTCAGATCACAAGTACCTGGCAGGTTCCCAAAAAGGTACATAGATTCCATTCTGCTTTCCCCAGGGGTAAGCAGTGTATTTCCCTGGTCCTCTTTAACAATGGTTTATGGACTTTTCTTCCAGAAACTTGTCCAAACCTCTTGTCTGTGCTAAACACCTTCTCACTAGTGTGTGTGATCGCAGTTCATGGGAATCTGATTTCTGCTGTAGTTCTTAAAACTGAACTGAGACTAGGAGCTCATTTCACATATGGCCAGTGGCCTAGAAGTGAAAGACTCTATATTGTTGTGACCTAAACCAACCATTCTCCCATCTTTATGAAAAGAAGCCCATTTTTGGATACCGTTAATGGGGAAAAGTGACTGTAGATAATTAGCTGAGAATGTGACAGATATTTCAGCAGCATCCAAACTTCAGATTACAGGAAAGTATTGATGTGAAGCCGCTTTGTCCCTTGATATTTGAGCCATTTAATTTTCTGATGGGTTCCCTGATTTACTTTAGGTGAAATGCAATTCTGACTTAGTTTCTCTAGGATTTAGGTTCCTGTGTAGTACAGGGAGACAATTTCTGTTTTCTGTATTCTAACTGCTTGGCTTGGTCTCATTGTGCTGCTGAGAGGAGATGTTTTGCCTGATTTCAGATTGCCTCATTCCGTTTAATATGTTTGTTCTCTTCATTTCCCCTCTTTTAATCCAAAATATCAGACATTAAAACTCTCAAACATTACATTCTCCTGGAATCAGTATTGTGGCATACGATTTGTGCATTTGTAGCCAAAGCTATAAGTTCATTTACTAATGGTTAAGTATATTCTGGAATTTCTTGCTGGCTGTATTAAGGCAGAGATAGGCAAACATTTTGGCCTAGAGGCTGCTCTGACAGCTATGGAGGAGGAGGTAATAGTGGGGTCTTTCGGTTGAAGAGTAGGTGGTCCCTCCTCACAGGACTGTTTCATCCAGACTCACCTTGCCATCCTATCTCCTTCTCCTGCCTTCCTTCAGTCCCTTATCTTACCCTTGCCCCCTCCCTCCATCAGTCACTTACCTTGAACTGTCGCTCTCCTTTTAATTCTCTCCCCCGTGTAGGGACTCTTTCTTTCCTTCTTTCTTTTCTCATTCCTGAGTGTATTGGATTACTGTAATTTTTTGTATGTAGGTTTAAAAGGTAAACTGCTCAAAAGTTACTGATTGCACTAAATACAATAGTTGGGGAGAAAGAAAAATGAAAATACTTGGCCTTTACTGAAACAATTACATTGGCTATGCACAGTGCATTTTTCCTAGAAAAAAGGGTCCAGTTCTCATATGCAGGGCTCTTTTATGAGACAATTTGGTCAATTTTAGCAGGCAATTAAAAAGGTGCCAGTGCTCAGTACCACAGCGTACTGTGTTAATCCCTTTGAATATTGGGAACTGAAGGTATAATTACTTTTTCCCTATGGACTTTGTTGCAGTTTTCAAAATGAAAGCGCACACGTACTTTAATTTTCAAGATTTAATCTCAGGAAAGCTACCTGCACGCATTTACATCTACTCATTTGTGCAGGTAGGTGTTCAGAGAATATTGGCATTCTTTTGAAAATTTAAACTATGCCTGTAAGCGCAAGCCTCTTCCATCCCCACCTCTGGGGACACATCTTCTCACTATGGGTACAGTTATACATGTAGTGATTTTATGAGGTGTGACAAAAAAGAAACGAGACTGTCCCATAAGTGTTTTATTACAAAATCTACAGAGAAATTACGCATTGTCCCCTTCAATGTAATCCCCCCCAGAGTTAATGCACTTCTGCATTCACTTCTGCCACATACGGAAGCACTCTGTAAAGTCCTTCTCCTTGAGATCCCTCAGCTCCCTTGTGACAGTGGCCTTGATCTCTTCTGCAGAGGTGAAATGAGTTCCTTTGAGCACAGTCTTCAGCCTTGGGAAGAGCCAAAAGTCGCACGGTGTGAGATCTGGGGAATAAGGAGGGTGGTCAAGAGCTGTGATCTGTTTGTTGGACAAGAACTGCCTCACACTGAGCGTGGTGTGTGTGGGTGTGTTGTCGAGGTGGAGCAGCCACGACTTCTTTCCACAGAGCCCGCCTGCTGTGCCGAACCTGGTCATGGAGGTGATTGATGACCTGCTGGTAGAAGTGCTGGTTGACTTTCTGACCCTAAGGCACAAACTCATGATGGACCACTCCCTTCTAGTTGAAGAATGCGATCAGCATGACCTTGATCCTTTATTTGGACATGTGCGCCTTCTTGGGTCTGGGTGACAGTCGAGTCCTTCCACTGCAGGCTCTGTCTCTTGATTTCAGAGTCGTACTGGAAGACCCAAGTCTCGTCTCCTGTGATAACTCGCCCAATAAACTCTGGATCTTCTCCGATCTTCTCTAGCAAGTCTTGACAAACATTGACCTGGTGCTCCTTCTGGTCGTCTGATAAAAGCTTGGGCACCATCTTGACACACACCTTCTGCATCCTCAGCTCCTGCACCAAGACGGTCCACACTGAATCCCTGTTCAGGCTGAGCTCCTCTGCTATCATCCACACCGTCAATCTGTGATCTCTCCACACCAGCTGGTTCATTCTGTCAGTGTTCTCAGCCGTCTTTGTCGTGGAAGGCCGTCCTGAATTGGGGTCATCCTCCACCTCCTCGCGGCCAGTTTTGAAGCGTTTGTGCCACTCGAAGACTCGCGGCCTTGACATTGCATCTTCTCCATAAGCCTTTTGGAGAAGTTGGAAACCCTCAGTTGTGCCTTTCTCCAACTTAACCTGAAATTTCAAGTTGATTCTTTGCTCCATATTTCTGCCACCTCCAGTTGCGTGACTAAGCGATGGAGCAGTGTGCTACAAAAAAACCTGAAAAAGAAAAACAGAGTGAGAGAGATTAAAAATATTATAGCAGAATAGTGGCGAGATGTTGCACAACACAGTGACATGAGCGGTTAGCCAATTGGTATTGAGTCCTGGGCATGGCTGCCACACCTTGTATGCACATAGTTTTTCCCCCACACAGGGATGGTTATTTCCCAAAAGCCCAATTCCATGAGTAAAACATTTTTGTTTTTCCTACAAAATTATCTTCTGATGTACTACTGCTACTATAAGAACATAAGATATGCCATACTGGGTCAGACCAAGGTCCATCAAGCCCAGTACTCTGTTTCCAACAGTGGCCAATCTAGGTCATATGTACCTAGCAGTTTCCCCAAGAGACACAAGTTCCACAATGCTTGTACTGGGTCAAGCATTGATATCTTCGGTCACTTCTTAATAATGGTTTATGGACCTTTCCTGCAGGAACTTGTCCAAACCTTTTTTAAACCCAGCTACACTAACAGCCTTTACTACATCCTCCGGTAACAAATTCCAGAGTTTGATTACACGTTGAGTGAAAAAATATTTTCTTTTATTAGTCTTAAATAGTTTACCCTGTAGCTTCATTGCATGTCTCCTAGTCTTTCTATATTCTGATAACGTAAAAATCGATCTACGTTTACCCGTTCCACTCCGTTCATTAATTTATAGACTTCTATCATATCTCCCCTCAGCCGTCTCTTTTCCAGGTTAAGGAGCCCTAACCTTTTTAGCCTTTCTTCATAGGAGTATCCTTCCATCCCCTTTACCATTTTGGTGGCTCTTCTCTGTACCTTTTCTAAAATCGCTATATCCTTTTTAAGATACGGCGACCAGAACTGCACACAATATTCAAGGTGCGGTCTCACCATGGAACGATATAGAGGCATTATAATATGTTTTGTTTTATTTTCCATTCCTTTCCTTATCATACCTAGCATTCTATTTGCTCTCTTGGCCGCCACTGCACACTGGGCCGAGGGTTTTAACATGGTATCCACAATGACGCCTAAATCTTTTTCCTGGGTGGTGGTTCCTAATGTGGAACCTTGCATCGTGTAACCATAGTTTGGGTTGTTCTTCCCTAGGTGCATAACCTTGCACTTGTCCACATTAAATTTAATCTGCCATTTTGATGCCCAGTCTTCCAATTTATCAAGATCCTCCTGCAATTTTTCACAATCCTCTTGGGTTTTAACAACTTTAAATAGTTTTGTGTCATCTGCAAATTTGATAACCTCACTCGTTATTCCACTTTCCAGGTCATTTATGAATATGTCAAAAAGCAGCGGACCCAGCACAGATCCCTGGGGTACACCACTATTCACCTTTCTCCATTGGGAAAATTGGCCATTTAGCCCTACCCTCTGCTTTCTATCTTTTAACCAGTTCCTGATCCACAATAGTACACTGCCTCCTATCCCATGACTCTTTAGTTTTGCCAAAAGTCTCTGATGAGGGACCTTGTCAAAGGCTTTCTGAAAGTCCAGATACACAATATCAACCGACTCACCTTTGTCCACCTGTTTATTCACTCCTTCAAAAAAACATAACAGATTAGTAAGACAAGATCTTCCTTGTCTAAAGCCATGTTGGCTGTCTCCCATTAGGTTGTGACTATCTACATGCTGAGTAATTTTATTCTTTATGATGGTTTCTACCATTTTTCCCGGTACTGACGTCAGGCTCACCGGTCTGTAGTTTCCTGGATCACCCCTGGAACCCTTTTTAAAAATTGGTGTTACATTGGCGCTCCTCCAATCTTCAGGTATTAGAGATGATTTCAATGATAGTTCACAGATTACTGATAGCAGGTCTGCAATCTCATATTTCAGTTCTTTCAACACCCTTGGATGTATACCATCCGGCCCAGGTGATTTGCTACTCTTCAGTTTATCTAATAGTTGTAAGACATCTTCCCGATGTATCGATATTTCTCCAGGACCAAGCAGGAAGTCAGTCCTCACATATGGGTGACGTCGGTGCCGACGGAGCCCTCGAGGAGCAATTTTCCCCAGCTTTCAAAGAAAGCCTTTGGGAACTGCAGCACGCATGCGCGGTCCTCTTCCCGCCCAAGGGTGCCATCTTGCTCAGTCTTCTTTTTTCCGTGGAGCCCTACAGACGTTGCCTGTGATTCCCCGCAGAAAAGTTGATTTTTCTCTGTTTTTTCTTCGGTTCGACGCCGGTTCTTTTCCCGCCCGGACTCGCGACGCCAGTTGCGAGTCCGTCCTTTATTTTTCATTTTTTTGTCCTTCGTGACAGATTTTGCGCTTTTTTTTTTTCCTTTTTCCCTGGCTGCCCGGTCGTTCGACCTCGCAGGGGCCCTTTTTCCCCCGATGGCGGCCAGTGGTTTCAAAAAGTGTGACCTCTGTAAGAAACTTATGTCTCTTACAGACACTCATGACTTCTGCCTCCGCTGCCTCGGCCCAGATCATGACCCCATGATCTGCGCACCATGCGGCAAAATGTCCTCAAAAGCATTGAGGAGTCGGCAGCACCAGCGGGAGCGTATCTTCTCTGCCTCCGGCCGGGCTCGGACCTCGTCAGAGGCTTCGACGTCTCGGGACTCCGGTCCTGAGCATCGTCGGAGTTCCTCTGAAAGGGGGTCTCCTACCCGGGAGCATCATCGGAAGAAGAAAGCCGCGAGGGCGGGATCGGTGGACGCTCCTGGTTCCTCGAGGGCCAGGTCGCATAGCCTCGATTCCCGTCCCGGGTCCTTGAAGTCGGAGAGGCCGTCAAAACATCCTCGACTCGAGGTGGACTTGCCCGCTCATGTAAGTACTGTTGTCCTCGTGGACTCGCCTCCGAAGGACCCGACGTCGGGCCCGACGCCGTCGGGGCCCGAATCGGGGGCTGCTGGGTCTCCTGAGCTCGGACTCAGGTTGACTGCCTTGGAGTGCAGTTTGTCTGCCTTCTTGGACCAGCAGCGGGCATTGATCGCTGGCCTCGCTGGCGCTTCTGCCCTGACCGCCGGGACGTCGACCTCCAAGTCAACCCCGGAGACCGAGCCGATCCTCGAGTCCATGAGGGCTCGAGTCGATCCTCGGTCGAGGTCTCCTTCGGCCTCCTGTTCGGGACCGAGGTCGTCGACGCCGACTCCCTCGGCGACGGGGCGGATGGCATCAGTGCCCGCCCGACCGGAGCCGGTCGACTCCTCCTCGGAGACGGTCCCCCCTGGAGGATACCCGGTTCTCGGACTTCGTGAGGGATATGGCCAAAGCCTTGGCCTTCCCTGCGGATCCCGAGGAGGAGCCTCGAGTCGAAGAACTCGATGCCTTCCAATATGACTCTCCCCCGAAGGAGGCCTTTATTGTACCGGTTCCTCCCATGCTGGAACGGCTTCGCTTCCGCATGTGGGAGAGCCCGGCGTCGTCGCCGGTGTTAAGCAAGCGGGTCGATTCCATTTATCGAGTCCGAAAGAGCCCCGGATTCCAAAAGGCACAACTACCGCACCATTCCATGGTGGTGGAATCGGCCATGCATAGACTGAAGAGTCAAAAAATGCACTCCTCGGTGCCCCCTGGTAGGGAAGCCCGAAGCCTGGATGCCCTCGGTAGGAAGTGCTTCCAGGGCTCTATGCTTGCTTGTCGAGTCCAGACATACCAGCTCTACATGGGCATGTATCTCCGAGACCTGGCTAAGGAAATTTATTTATTTATTTATTTTATTTAACATTTTTTATATACCGCACTATTCATCATCAGTGCGGTTTACATTGAACAACAATATACCTGCCAATACATGACTGATCTAGGTTTACATATAACAGGGAAGATAAACTGGGTGTGAACTGGGGATAACTATCTACATAATTATACATACATTGAATAGGTTACATCAAGATTCGATATTTGACAAGAATACAGTGTTTTCACATTTTGATCCATTTTGAAATAGCCGGGTTCTCTGCTGGTATCTCCGACGAACCTTTGCAGAGGTTCCAATCCTTGTCTACTGGTATTCGGGAGTGCTCCAAGTTTATCTCTCGAGCAGCCTATGATGGTTTTGAGGCTTCGGCTCGAGTAGCCGCGGCCGGCATCGGTGGACGCCGCCAGGCTTGGCTTCAGACGTCCGACCTCGAGCCCTGGGTGCAGGACAAGTTGGTCGATGTCCCCTGCCGAGGTGATAACCTCTTTGGCAAGCCCATGGATGAGAAGGCTGCACAAATCGAGACGGAGACTCTCACCAGGACTCATCTCTCAAGGAAGACCTCTGCCCCTTCTCAAAAGAAGAAGGCCTCGGGGAAAAAAAGCCCTTTTACCCGAGGAAGGGGGCTGCCTATAAATACTACCCTCAGTATCAGGCCTCACCAGCTCCCCCACAGGGAAAGCAGGCCAAGGGACGGGGTAATGGGTCCCGTAGACAGCAAGCCCCCAAGCCTGCACCACCGGCCCCTGCTCAGCAGGGTGGGGGTTTTTGACTTTCTCAGCATAGCCTCTCCCCCTCAGCTGCTTTCTCTCAGCACAGGAGGCCGGCTAGTCCACTTTGCCCACAGGTGGTCCAACATCACCACAGATACCTGGGTGCTCCAGATAGTTCAAAAGGGCTATCTTCTTCATTTTCACCAGGTACCTCCCTCCTACTTTCCAGGGGAGCCTTCCAGACTTCCTCTGCACAGGGACTTACTCCTTCAGGAGTTAGCAAGTCTTCTTCAGGAACAAGCCGTGGAACCGGTGCCCCACCACCTGGAGGGTCAGGGGTTTTATTCCCGTTACTTCCTGATTCCGAAAAGAACAGGAGGCCTCAGGCCCATCCTAGACTTGCGAAACCTCAACAAGTTCCTTGCAAAGGAAAAGTTCAAAATGCTTACCCTTGGAATCCTGCTGCCCTACCTCCAGCAGGGAGACTGGCTATGCTCCTTAGATCTGAAGGATGCGTATACTCATATCCTTATTCATCCAGACCACAGACAATACCTCAGGTTTGTGGTGGACGGACGCCATTACCAGTACAGAGTACTGCCTTTCGGCCTATCCTCCGCCCCCAGAGTGTTCACCAAATGCCTAGCAGTGGTGGCGGCCTATCTGAGACTTCAGGGTCTCTTTGTGTTCCCATACCTGGATGACTGGCTCATCAGGGCCCAGTCTGCCCAAGAAGCCACTCAGGCTACTCATCGCACGGTGGCTCTGCTCCAGCACTTGGGATTTGTCATAAACTTTGCAAAGTCCGCTTTGCTCCCCTCTCAAGATCTAGAATTCATCGGCGCCAGGTTGGACACTCTTCAGGCGCGGGCCTTCCTGCCTCTGGACAGGGCCCAAAGGCTCATGGATCTCGCCAGCCGCTTTCACAGCAATTCCCTGGTCTCGGCCAGGCAATTTCTGAGACTGCTCGGCCATATGGCTTCCACGGTCCATGTAACCCCTTATGCCCGCCTGAACATGCGACCTGCTCAATGGTGCCTTCGCAAACAATGGCATCAGGCCACTGGGAGCCTAGCGGACTCCGTACAGATCTCCGACCAGCTGGTCTCCTCTCTGCGATGGTGGCTTCACCTGCCAAATCTAGTGCTCGGGGTGACTTTTCAGCCCCCTACACATTCTCAGGTCCTGACGACCGATGCTTCTCTCCAGGGTTGGGGAGCACATTGCCAAGGGACTTGTACTCAGGGTCTCTGGACTCCTTGGGAGTCCGCTCAGCAGATCAACTTCCTGGAGCTCAGAGCCATCCGCCTAGCACTCAAAGCCTTCTCTCACCTGATTTCTCACCAGTCAGTACTTGTCCAGACAGACAATCAGGTTGCCATGTTCTATGTGAACAAGCAAGGCGGAACCGGCTCCTTCCTTCTCTGTCAGGAAGCACAGAAGCTCTGCTCTTGGGCCGTCCATCGCAACATCGTCCTCAAAGCTGTCTATCTCCCAGGTCAAGAAAACTACCTGGCAGACAAACTGAGCAGGGTCCTCCAACCGCACGAGTGGAGGTTGGATCCGCTTGTGGTTCAGCGGATCTTTCTCCGGTGGGCCTCCCCACCATGGATCTGTTCGCCAGTCCTCTGAACCGACAGCTTCCCAGATTCTGCTCTCGACAGCCGCATCCTCTCCGGGTGGCGGCAGATGCTTTTATGATTCCATGGTCCACAGGCCTCTTGTATGCCTTTCCACCCATGCCCCTGGTGTCTCAGACGCTCTTCAAGGTTCTCAGAGACAAGGCGTCGGTGATCCTAGTGGCTCCACGGTGGCCGAGACAACCTTGGTTCCCGCTTCTGCTGCAGCTGGCGGTGGACACACCTCTTCCTCTGGGGTTTCAGCCCAACCTCCTCTCGCAGGATCAGGGGACGCTCCTGCACCCCAACCTTCGGTCCCTTCATCTGATGGCCTGGCTGCTGAAAGGGTAGTCCTTGCTCCTCTCCAGCTACCTCCAGATGTGGAAGAGGTCGTCTTGGCCTCCAGGAGGCCTTCCACCCGGAAGTCCTACGCTCTTAAGTGGCGTCGGTTCTCCGTCTGGTGTACTCCGCAGTCTCAAGACCCCTTCTCCTGTTCAGCATCAGTGGTATTGCAATACTTGCTTTCCCTTTCCAATCTTGGACTTAAGTCCAACTCGGTCAAGGTCCACCTCCGTGCTATTTCTGCGCACCACCTACCGGTGGAGGGTAGGCCTCTTTCCAGCCACCCTCTGGTGGCTCGTTTTCTCCGGGGCCTTCTACTCCTTAAACCACCTTTGCGCCCGCCAGCCCCGAACTGGGATCTCAATGTGGTTTTACAGCGGCTTACCTGTCCGCCTTTTGAGCCTATGGCTACCTGTCCTCTTCGTTTTCTTTCCTGGAAAACCTTGTTCTTGGTGGCCCTCACTTCTGCTAGACGCGTTAGTGAGCTGCAGGCCCTGGTATCTGATCCTCCTTACACTAGGTTCTAAAAGAACCGGGTAGTCCTACAGACTCACCCTAAGTTTCTTCCTAAAGTGGTTTCCCCTTTTCACATCAACCAGGAGGTGGTACTTCCGACCTACTTTCCCAGGCCACACTCCAGCCGAGCTGAAATGGTCCTGCATACCCTGGACTGTAGAAGGGCGCTGAACTTCTACCTGGACCGTACGCGGGGGCACCGTAGGGCTGTTCAGCTCTTCGTGTCTTATGACCCCAACAAGTTGGGGCTCCCTGTCTCCAAGCGTACTCTGTCCATCTGGATTGCGGACTGTATCGCTTGGGCTTACGAGGCTGCGGGCCTCGTGCTGGAAGGTAGAGTCACAGCTCATCGTGTTCGGGCGAAGGCTACGTCAGTGGCTTACCTCCGCTCTGTTCCGTTGGCAGACATCTGCCGGGCCGCTACTTGGTCTTCAAGCCAGACTTTTGCAGCCCATTACTGCCTGGAGAGGGAGTCCCGCAGGGACAGTGCTTTCGGACAGGCAGTCCTCCGTAACCTCTTCGAGGTATAGGCAACTCCTACCCTCCATCACGGATGTTGGGCTACCGGTTGGAGATGTATTCAGAGAAGATTCCTTCCTTCTGTGCTGCTGAGCTAGAGGGAGCTCATTTTTGTGCTTAGGGTCTCCGGTAGCCTTAAGCTTGGGAGGTCCCATGTGTGAGGACTGACTTCCTGCTTGGTCCTGGAGAAAGCGTAGTTACTCACCTGTAACAGGTGTTCTCCAGGAGCAGCAGAAATCAGTCCTCACAACCCTCCCTCCTCCCCTTGGAGTTGCAGTTATATGCTTTCGTTTTTGCTAATTTTTTGCTGTCTTTTAGCTATGTCATCTGACTGAGCAAGATGGCACCCTTGGGCGGGAAGAGGACCGCGCATGCGCGCTGCAATTCCCAAAGGCTTTCTTTGAAAGCTGGGGAAAATTGCTCCGCGAGGGCTCCGTCGGCGCCGACGTCACCCATATGTGAGGACTGATTCCTGCTGCTCCTGGAGAACACCTGTTACAGGTGAGTAACTACGCTATTTCTACTCTGTCTCATGGTTAGGAAAGATGGACATCATTAAAATGTTGATCTTACCTAAGTTATTATTTCTGTTCATGCAATTGCCTATCTCTGTTCCGAGATCCTACTTTAGAGTTCTCCGGTACGTACTCACGCGTTTCCTATGGCAGAATCACCATCCGAGGATTAGCTGGAAGATTCTAACTCGCCATAATCTGTCGGGAGGGTTGGGGTTTCTGAATCCAGAGCTCTACTATTAATGCACCTGCCTAAGAGCTTTAGTGTCCTGGAGATTGGACAACCAGGCAGAATGGGTGATATTGGAAAAGAAATGGATAAATCCGATTCCTTTAATAGCAATCCCTTTTCTTTCTTGCCCATCTGAGATTGCTCGACTGGTGGACCATCCCTTTTCGTATCCATTTTGGAGAGGAGCATGGCAGAAGATATGCTCCAGGATTAGGGTATCTGCTTCTTTCCTCTTTTGCTAGTCTGGTTTCCTTTGGTTTTGTAAGAAATTTTAGTAGGGGGTTTGCATCATACGCTGCACTGGTTTGGCTATCTTCTCTTTTTGAAGACTCTGTATTGCTGACAAAAGGCTGGTTAGAAAGGATCTGGGAAATCTCTCTTTCCCCCTTTCAGTATTTACAAATCTGTCATTGCTTTGATGCCAGACACATCAAGACAGAAATATTACTATCTCCTAACCCGTGGGGTTACTTTTTGATTCAACTTGGATCCCCTCATTCATCACTCGTCTCTATCGAGCAATTGTATCAGTTCTTTCCTGCTCATCAGATTTGCATCTCCCTAGTCAGAGGTGGAGATGTATATTAACTGATAGGGAGGAAAACCTTTGGCCAGAGGTGTATCAGTATTCACATACGTGCTTTATTTCTCTCGCCCTTGTACACAATTGAGAATTCTGTATCACTTGTCGGTATTACCGATTGATCTTTTCAAATGGCATAGAACAGATGATCCCCTGTGTTGGAGATTATGTGGTCACTGGGGGGATTTTGAACATATGTGGTGGTCCTGCCCCCATTTGCAAAATGTCTGGTTGGAAGTTTATGCATGTATCACTTGTACTCTGGAAGTATGATTCTCCTTCTCGATAGAATTTTGCATTTTGGGATTTTTCCCATCTGAAGAGGGGTGGCCCTACCATACTGCCTTGCCAGACTTCTATTACTAGCTGCTTGATCAGTGATTGCGCATTTTTGGAAACGAGCCAGAGTGCCTTCTTGGCATGACAAACTAAAGCTTGTTAAGTCTATCGCTTGGATAAGCTCACGGCTACGATTCGTGGTCGCCTCTTTCGGGGAGAAGAATTATGGCAGTGATTTCTTCATGACGAATTATAAGTGGTTAGTAACTGGTGTTCCTCTTTCCTTTCTGGGACTTGCTGATCTGAAACTCTTTTCTTTTCACATTTTCCTGGAGATGTAGAGAAGTAGTTGATTGAGTTGCTAGAGGAAGGATTAGGGTGACTGGGTATCTCTTGGAGGGGAGCACCCCTGTGGACTCTAGGTAATTATAACTTTTCTTCACATCCATTGACCTCTGTCTAGACACATTGCATACTTAGTCAATGAGTGCCTACCTGACCACCTACTTCACTGTGGTCAGTGTGGGGAGGGTGGGTGGGAGGAAAAGTTGAGGGGAGGGGCATGTTAAGTTGGTCTCCTTCTCCATATCTTACCTTTTAGGGTACTTTAGTAGTTGGAGCGGGTTCTTAGACCGACTGACATTGTGGATCTGTGAACAATTTGACTTATCTTTTTTGAATGAGGTACGGTGGGGTACGGGTTTATATTGGGTTATTATGTATCCCTACATTATCAGGAATTGTACAGATTCTGTATTTCTTGTTATTCCTTAATAAACTTTGTAACATAAATAAAAAAGATAGAAATCAGATTGTAGGGCTAAATTGCCAATTTTCTCAGTGGAGAAAGGTGGATAGTGGACTACCCCAGGGATCTGTGCTGGGCCCACTGCTTTTTAACATCTTCATAAATGACATGGAAATGGGAATAGAGTGAAGTGATCAAATTTGCAGATGACCCAAACTTATTCAAAGTTCTTAAAACACAAGAGGATTGTGAAAAATTGCAAGAGAACCTTGATAAATTGGAAGACTGGACGTCCAAATGGCAGATGAAATTTAATGTGGATAGGTACAAAGTTATGCACCTAAGAAAGAACAACCCAAACTATGGTTACACGCTGCAAGGTTCCACATTAGGCAACATCGCCCAGCAAAAAAAATGTAGGCATCATTTTGGATAATATGTTGAGATCCCCCACTCAGTGTGCAGCGGCAGCCAAGAAAATAAATAGAATGCTAGGAATCATAAGGAAAGGAAAGGAATGGAGAATAAAACCAAGGATATTATGATGCCTCTGTGACCGCTGAGGGGAGATATGATAGAGGTCTATAAATTACTGAAAGGAATGGAATGGGTAAATATAGATTGGTTGTTTACGCCATCAAAAAGTTGAAAGACTAGGAGACATGCAATGACGTTACAATGTAACTCGATTAAGACTAATAAGAGAGAATATTTTTTCACTCAACGCGTAATCAAACTCTGGAATTTGTTACCAGAAGATGTAGTAAAAGCTGTTAGTGTAGCTGGGTTTAAAAAAGGTTTGGGGGAGAGCAGTGGAGTTCCCGGGGCCCGTGTGCTCACGGCAGGAGGTGGAGCCTGCAGTCCTGCTCTCCCTGGGCTGTATTTAATTGTTGGCCCGCCGCTTCTGAGCCGGGAGAGCAGTGGAGTTGCTGGGGCCCATGTGCTCGCGGCAGGAGGGGGAGTCTGCAGTTCTGCCCTCCCTGGGCTGTATTTAATCATTGGCCCGCCATGGAACGTGAACCATGGGCGTGCACCCGTGGTTGCGCACCCGAAGGGGCGTAACCCGCCCCTTTGGAGCCCCTTCAGAGTACTGAGGAGCGGTGATGAGTTCTCGAAGAATCCATGGGTAAACGGAGGAAGAAGGTGTTCGTTGCTTCTGGTGCCAAGGCCATTAAAATCGTGGGCCCTATGGATTTACAGAGGCCCTCCGTGGAACAGGATATCTCCCTGGGATCTGTGAGTACTGTTTCTGACCTCTCCTCAAATGCACAAGGGTTTGTCCTACCCGGTCAGGAAGAAGTCTCAGTAGGTGTGCCATCCCTTAGTGTTGGGAAACAGGAGGGGGGAGGGGGGGAGGGGGGGAGGGGGGGTGCCGCCCCTACAGGCTGAGTCAGAACTGCCATCTTTATTGTTGGATTCGGATATACATAAAGTGTCTTCTCTTCCGTCCGTGCTGGACTTTCCTGCTTCTACTTCAACGGTTATTTCACCGGCGGATGTTTCACTGCGGGATGTGTGGGAAGTATTTGGAAAAACTTAGAGAAGCTAGCAAAGTAGTCAAGAAGGCAAAGATTCAAAAGGAGGAGGAAATAGCCAATGCAATAAAATGGGGGGATACGACATTTTTCAGATATATTAGTGAGAAGAGGAAGGGCAAGAGTGGTATTGTCAGACTCAAGGGTGCAGGGGAGGAATATGTAGAAGCTGATAAGGATAAAGCGGAATTGCTTAACAAATATTTTTGTTCTGTGTTCACAGATGAAGAACCAGGAGCAGGACCTCAGAAAACACCCACAAATAGGAACAGAAGCAAAGGACATCTTGAACAATTTTCAAAAGACTGTGTTCGTGAGAAACTATCTCAACTTAAAGTAGACAAAGCAATGGGACCGGATGGGATACACCCGAGAATACTGAGGGGGACGTTCTAGCAGCTCCACTGACTGACCTTTTCAATGCCTCATTGGAGTCGGGAGTGGTGCCAAAGGACTGGAGAGAGGCTCATGTGGTGCCTTTACACAAAAGCGGAAGTAAGGATGTGTTTGAAAACTACAGGCCGGTTAGTTTAACTTTGGTGGTGAGTAAATTATTGGAAACGCTGCTGAAAGAGAAAATAGTGAGGTTTCTGGAGTCCAGCGGATTACAGGATCCGAGGCAGCATGGATTCACCAGAGGCAGGTCTTGTCAGACAAATCTGATTGATTTCTTTGACTGGGTGACCAGGGAGTTGGACCGGGGGAGAGCCCTAGATGTGGTGTATTTAGATTTAAATTTCAGTAAAGCCTTTGACACTGTTCCTCACAGGCGACTTATAAACAAACTGAGCACCCTAGGGATGGACCCTAAAGTTACTGCTTGGGTTAGAAATTGGTTGGGTGGGAGGTGACAAAGAGTACAAGTAAATGGAGCTCACTCTGAGGAGAAGGATGTTATCAGTGGTGTGCCCCAGGGATCTGTCCTTGGTCCGATTCTTTTTAACATCCTTGTTAGTGATATAGCGGAAGGGCTTTCAGGTAAGGTTTGCCTCTTTGCGGATGATACCAAAATCTGCAATAGAGTAGACACCCAGGAAGGGGTAGATAACATGAGGAGGGATCTAGCTAAGCTTGAAGAATGGTCTAGAATTTGGCAGCTGGGATTTAATGTTAAAAAATGTAAGGTCATGCATTTGGGCTGCAGCAATCCAAGGGAGCAATATAGTATAGGGGTTGAAGTATTTTTGTCCACTAAAGAAGAGCGGGACCTAGGCGTGGTTGTGTCTGATGATCTTAAAGTAGCTAAACAGGTAGAAAAGGCAACGGCAAAAGCTGGAAGGATGCTTGGGTGCATACGGAGAGGAATGGCTAGCAGAAAAAAGGAGGTGATAATGCCTCTGTTTAAGTCTTTGGTGCGACCTCATTTGGAGTATAGTGTGCAATTCTGGAGATCGCACCTTCAAAAGGATGTGAACAGGATGGAGTCGGTGCAGAGGGTGGCTACTAAAATGATTAGTGGTCTTCTTTATAAAGCATATGAGGACAGACTTAAGGATCTTAATATGTACATCTTAGAGGAAAGGCGGGATAGAGGTGATATGATTGAGATGTTTAAATACCTCCGTGGCATAAATGTTCAGGGAGAGAGCCTCTTTCAATTGAAAGCAAGTTCTGCTACGAGGGGACATGGGATGAGGGTGAAGGGAGATAGATTCAGGAGTGATATGTGGAAATATTTCTTTACGGAAAGAGTAGTGGATCCATGGAATAGTCTCCCAGTGGAGGTGGTAGAGATGAGGACAGTAACTGAATTCAAAAAAGCATGGGACAAACACAGAGGATCTCTAAAGGTAAAAAGGGGACTGTTGTAGTTGTTATGGAAGAACAGAGTAGATAGGCCATGTGGTCTTTTTCTGTCCTCATATTTCTATGTTTCTAAGTACTTGCACGCATCAAAGTATCTTTGGGTGCATCTCTTGCCCGCGTCTCACAGTTTTCTACGCAAGTAGTGCAGAAGTTGTCAGTTCAGAATGATTCTATCTGTAAATGTCAATTGTCTTTGAAAAAATTAGAGGGTCAGGTTACTATGGCTCAGGCTGCAGTGTCTTCCTCTATACACGATAATCTTACTATGCATCATCAAATAGAGTCTCTGGAAAATTCAATTTGTTCAAAAAATTTACGTTTTTTGAATTTTCCTTGAACTCATTACCTTTCTCCAATTATATTGTTGCAGAAGTATTTCAGGGAGGTTCTATTAATTGAAGATGTTAATGCAATAAAAGTTTCCTCAGTATATTATGTTCCTATGTTATCTACCATGGAGGCTTCTTCCCCTTTTGTCAAGGATGGTGGTAATCCTTCTCAATCTTTGGATGTTTCGGCTTTTTTGGAGTCATCTAATGATGAGATTATGCAGAGGGCTCCTTAATTGCTTCCTTTCAATCTATGATGGATAAAAACTTGATTATTGCTAAGAAAGATCAGGCTTTTTGTGGTAGCCCAATTCAAATTTTTCCTGATGTTTGTAGACTCACTCAGAAGCGTAGGAAAGCTTTTCTTTTGTTAAAATCTCGGTCCTTGGCAATAGGTGCCTCTTTTCTACTGAAATATCCTTGTAAATGTATTTTGATTTATGAGAGGACCAAATACGTATTTATGGATTCGGATCAGTTGGAAGTGTTCTTACTTAGTAAAGAGTCCAGTTAATGGTTTTGTCTTCCTGTCCAAGTAAAATAGGGCTGTTATTATAAATCATGGACCCTGCGCATATCGTTTTTTGTAATTATGTTTAAAGAATGTGGTATTGTATGGCTTCATTAGCTCTCTCCTTGATGTGGACTTGATTGTAATTCCTGTTTATTTTCCAATAAAGATATTTTGAAACTTAAAAAAAAGAAAAGGTTTGGACAGGTTCCTGGAGGACAGGTCCATAAACCAACCATTATTAAAGAGGACCCGGTAAATCCACTGCTTGTCCCGGGACAAACATTGTGGAACCTATGTGCCTTTTTGGGAACCTGCCAGGTACTTGTGGCATGGATTGGCCACTGTTGGAAACAGAATACTGGGCTTGATGGACCTTAGTTTGACTCAGCAGGGCATTTCTTATGTTGGAGGGTCATTTCTGAGAGGAGAGCTTCTGGAATCTGGATTGTCCTCCCTGGAATTCTTGTCTTTTTTGCAGCAGGCCTCGTCCTTCTGGTTTGGAAATTCAAACCCTGTGATCTCTGGGTGCCCCTGAGTGCAGTCTCGTGTGGGGCAGGCAGAAAGTGGAAGCGCTGTTTGATTGCCTTTGGCTAAGTATTCCCAGTGTAGGGCACCCCTTGGAGATGGTAACAGTTGGGAACTATCCAAGATTTTGAACTTGGATTCAGATGGCTCGGTACAGGGCTCTGATGTGGATGAAGAAATACACTCACCTTCAGAAGATTGTGAGGGGACTTGTATGATCCATCTATTCTGGAAAGAGGAGCTGCCAGTGTTGATTGCCAAGGCCTCATCCACCTTGACCTTGATGGATGCTTCTGGCAAGGAGAAGGAGCTGAAGGTACACCTGCTCCATCAAGAGTGCAAAAATCCACTACTGTCTTCCCGTTCCCAGATGTGATCAAGGATATGATCCAGTCGGAGTGGGATTCTCCCAACTCCCTGCCTAAAGGGTTAAGGGTATGTAAGAATATTTCTGCTCTCTTGGAGAAGTGCGTTGAGTGATTTGGCATTCCCAAGGTGGATGCAGAGGTCCCGATGGTTACCAGACGGACCACCATTCCTGTAGAAGGTGGATCAGCCTTAAAGGATTGTCTGGACCATAAAGTGGATTCGTTGTTGAAGAACCAGTTTGCTGTGGTGACAGCTATTCTGCAACTGGCAGTATGTCTGACGTCTTGAGCCCTGCTCCAGTGGATTCACTCTCTTCCTCCAAATTATCCTAACCCTCTTTTGGAGTCTGCTACCGCCTTCCTTTCTGTTGCTGTGTATGGCCTGGTACATTTGGTTGCCAGGAATGGTGCTCTGAATATGGTGTCATGGCGTTGAATTTGGCTCCGGCACTGGGTTGGTCTAACTGGCTTTTAAGGGGAAGCTTTTGTTTGGAGCCGCTTTGGAGAAGCTGGTGAAGGACCTGTGTGAGACGTTTTACTGCCTAAGGGGTCTAAGGAGCCCCTTCTGGTCAGCCTTCACCTGTTAACCGAGTATGTGCTGACCAGATTCCCAGGGGTCATGAGAATCTCAATCTCAGTCCTTTTGTGGAGCGCATGGGCCCAGGGACTCTGTCCCTTCTAGAGGAGGACCCTCCCAGGCTGCACACAGAAGGTTTGGGGGCCCATTTCCTGTTTTTTCCTGTTGGAGGCAGGCCTTGCCTTTTCTTTCAGGAAAGGGCCCGTATTACCAAGGAATGCTAGTTGCTAGACACCATTCAATTTAGCTGTACCCTGGAATGCAAGGAACCGATTTGTATGCGTATGTCATCTCCCCTTGTGGGTCTGTGATCAAACATGCTGCTGTACAGACTACTTTGGACAAATCGCTACACCTAAAGGCTATGATGCCGTTCCTGCCAGATGAGCAAGGCAAGGACAGATACTCCATCTATTTCATAGTGCCCAAAAAATGATGATTCCTTCTGGCCCATTGTGGACCCCAGGGGGCCAATGAGCACTGGCGCATCCTGCACTTCTGGATGGAAACCTTGTGCTCAATGATTCAAGCAGTGTACTGAGGGGAGTTCTTGGCTTCTGTGTATTTGCCTGAGGTGTATTTTCTTATCCCAATCTGGGCAGATCAGCAAAGTATCTGCATGTTGCCATGCTTGGTTCTCACTATCAGTTTGCTGCCCCCCCTTTCAGGCTATCTACTGCCCAAAGATGTTCTCCAAAGTCATGGGGGTGGTGACTGGCGCCAAGGGATCTGTATCCATCCTTATCTGGATGACTGGCTCATCCGGGCCCATTCCCTTTCAGGAGTGGTTCGGGTGTCGTCCCGAATGGTGGTCTTCTTAGAAAACCTCGACTGGGTGTTCAACTGGAGAGCCAGCTGTGGCCTTCCCTGTTCCTGTAATTTCTGGGAGCACATTTTGACACTTGAATGGGCAGAGTTTTCTGTCAGAAGAGAAAGTCAAGAGACTGTTGGATTGCCTAGCGCTGTTTTGTGTGCAGCAGGCTCCCAGTCTGGAATTATCTTCAGCTGCTCGGATTGATGGCGGTGATCATAAAGATGGTGCCATGGGCACGTACTCGCATGCGACCGCTATAGCGGTCCTTGTTTGCTCAGCGGTGCCCGAGTTCTCAGGAGTTCGAGCGCAGACTCCCATTGATGGTGAAGTCCAGCCTGTGGTGGTGGCAGCAGCCCTGTTATCTGAGGAAGGGCATGTCGCTGGACGATTTCTCCTAGATCCTCCTGAGGACAGATGCCAGTCTTCTCAGGCAGGGGAGCCCATTGCCAAGACCATATAGCCCAGGGCCGTTGAAAACATAGGGAAGCGGTGTGATCCATCAACCGCCTTAAGGCGAGGGCCATCAGGTTGGCCCTTCTGTGCTTACAGCCCCTGATCGAGGGCCGGGCGGTTCAAGTGTTTTCAGACAGTGCCACAGCAGTGGCTTATGTCAATCGGCAAGGCACCACTAGGGGTGTTGGGGTAGCTCTGGAGATGGCTCTCCTGTTTGCCTGGGTAGAGAATAACCTCTGAGCCCTGTGGGCCCAGCACATTGCTGGAGTGGACATTGTGGGAATGACTTCCTCAGCCAGCATTCTTTGGACCCTGGAGAGTAGGAGTCGAGTTAGGAGGCATTTCAGTTGATTCTATGCCATTGGGGTCGCCCCAAAAGGGACCTGATGGCAACCTGCTCCAATGCCAAAGTTTGCTGCTTACACGGAGACAGTATCTGAGGATGTTGTTGCCCTGGCCCAGCCTTGGCCAAGTCAGTACCTGCTGTATGTGTTTTTTCATGTGGCTCCTGATGGGGGGTGTGATTCTGAGTATGAACCACCACCCGGACAGTATTGTTTTGGTGGCACCGGATTGGCTGAGGAGATCATGTGTCGTAGACCTGAAGTGGCTCCTGCAGGTACCTCCTCTTTGATTGCCTCCCTGTCAGGGCCTATTGCGGCAGGAACCAATCATCCTAGAGGACCGGGTTCTCTTCTCACTTATGGCTTTTTCTTGGAAGGAGACAGCTAGCACATAAGGGCTACTCTCCAACGCTGGTCTCTACTCTGCTCGGAGCCCAGAGGAGGGTCTACCAAGCTAACATGCATACGGATCTGGTGCTTCTTTGAATGATGGTGTGGCACTCAGTAGTTGGCTCCTGAGGCAGTCCTCACTGTTGCCTTTCTACAGGATGGCCTGGAGAAGATCCTTTTCCTTAGCTCCATGAAAGTTCAGGTGGCAATTTTGGCCTGTTTCCAAGGTCCCAATGGCTGGTAAGTCCCTAGTCTTGCACCTGGATGTCTCATGCTGTCTCCAGGGGCTTCAGCATCTGCATCTTCCCCTCTGGTCTGTGATCCCTTCCTGGGATCTGTGTCTGGTTCTCAGGCCCTGGTAGTGGCGTCCTTTGAGCCATTGAAGTGTGCTACTTTAAAGGATTTGACACTCACGACAGTCATCTTGGCCGCGATTTGTTCTGCAAGGTGAATTTCCAAGCTGCAAGCTCTGTCTTGCCAAGATCCTTATCTGTCGTTTCAGAGGAGGCCATTTCCATTCAGCTTGTGCCTGCCTTATTACCTAAGGTGCCTTCTCCTTTTCACATGAAGGAGCAGTGTTGGGAAAGGATAAGGATCTCCACCTGGTGGATTTCCGGAGGGTGCTTCTCCAGTACTTGGCGGTTACGAATTCCTTTTGTAAGTTCAACCATCTTTTTTGTGCTGTTTGCTGGCCTGCGCAAGAGTGACGCGTTGGCTATGCCATTTTTGGGGTGCTGGATTGAAAGGCCATGGCCTTGCCATATCTCTTGCGGAACCAACCAGTTACGGAGGGTTTGCATGCCCCTTCTACTGAAGCAGAAGCATCCTCGTGGGTGGAGTGGATCTTGATAGCCCCTGAAAACATTTTCAGTGTGGGCATCACTTTTCATTTTTGTCAGGCATTACCTTTTGGATGTCCACACGTGGGTGGACATGGCCTTGGCTCAAGGATTTTGCGAGCTGCTGTGTTTTCTTTCTGCCCAGTGGAGTTGTAGATTTAGTACATACTACTTGTCTGGACTGGTCTAGCAGGACAATATGGAAGGTGACATTTTACTTACCAGTTGTTGTCTTTTCCTTGAGTCCTGCTAGACCAGTCCAGGGCCCGCCACTGAAACGGTATTTGCTCTGTCCTTCTGCTGCTGTCTCCTTGGGTCCACTATGATTTTTATACTTGGCTTTGCAGGTTCATCTTCTACTGACAGCCTTCTGTTTATCCTTTCTTGTACATAGTTCTCTACTGTTGATTATGCATTGTTGCCCACCATTGAGGTTGTGTGAGGCTTGCCATGTTTCTCCCATGTGCTTTGGGACAAATACTGAGGAGACCTCTGGTGGCTGAGGCAAATAGAGGCATAGGCGTGATGTCATTGAAACCTGGGGTTTTCATGGGTTCTTTGTCTCCACCAATCTGCTGGTAGGGGAACACATCCACTTGTCTGGACTGGTCTAGCAGGACTCAAGGAAAAGATATTAACTAGTAAGTAAAATGTCACTTTTTCTTTGTGAGCACAAAAAGCTCATAATTATGTTTAGATTGCACGGTTAAAATTGATTGCCATATTAGTTCACTTAAATGTACAGAAATAAGTCAGTTAATAAAATGTATATTTTTTATCATCTTATTTTTGTTTCTGTATTGATTTATATTGCATGATTGTCATTTTTGCAGCTGATGGAGGACTGTCTTTTTCATAAATACTGAATAGTGTCAGAATTAATGATCTGATCTAATGTTTCAAATGCAGTGTTAATGTAACTCCTTTTGCATAGTTTTATATTTTATATTACTATTAGATAAAGTTATGAAAATAATTTCTTATGTTTTTTTCTCTTTTCCCCAAACAGGTGACAAGGAAAGTCAAAAGCATGCAGATGTTCCATAAGCCAGTGAGTTCTGCTATGCAGGGTGATAGGTTAGGACTTTGTGTCACCCAATTTGACCCTAAGCTACTTGAGCGAGGCCTAGTCTGTAGCCCTGACTCTCTTGATACCATTTATGCTGCAATAATTTCAGTAAAGAAGATCCCTTACTTCAGAGGTGCCCTTCAAACCAAAGCCAAGTTCCATATCACAGTAGGGCATGAAACTGTGATGGGAAGAGCGACTTTCTTTGGCTCATCCCCTGATAACTGCGCTAAAGAGCCCCAGGAGAATTGCTTTGACTTTGAAAAAGAATATTTATACCAAGAAGAATATTTATCAAGTGATTACAAGTCTTCTGAAGATAAGGAAAATAACCAAGTGAGAGAAAAGCAGATGCCCAAACAGCAGTGGACTTTATTAGAATTTGAAAAACCAGTTACCTGTCCTAAGCCTTGCCTTGTGATAGGCTCTAAGCTAGATACTGATATCCATGCAAACACCTGCAGACTGGCATTCCATGGCTTGCTGCTGGAAGGGCTACTGGACAAGAACTATATAGAAACATTTCTTCCCAAGTTGAAGATGTACAAACTGAAGCATAAGGAGGGGCAAGTGGAAAGGGTAAGCCTCAATCTGTCAGTCTTATGATCAAAGAAGAGAATGTGGGAGTAATAATCCTATATACTGCCCATTATCCGTATCCTGTGGCTTATTGCTTGAGTAGTAGTCGACTCTGTTCACTTTCTGTTGAACAATAGTATTTAACAAGTTGTGGTTTAGTGACGGGGAAAAAAGGGGCATTATAAAAACTATGGGTCTGATATATAAAACTGCCATTTTAAATTTTCTGCCTATGAAAAAAAATATTTCTATATAAATTAGTCTGTATATTTATGAGGACAATTTTCAAATGATTTTACCCATGTAATTAAGCAGATATATCGGTAAAACTGCTGGTTGATGGTTGTCCATCTCTTATGTTAGTTTAAAGTCACTACGCTGTTTCACAGTGTAGGGACTTTTATCCAGCCACAAAGAGGTAGGAAGGGGCTTATAGACAGTGCATGGGGATTTAATTTTGAAATCCCCGTGTCTGCTTTACATTGCTGACTTTGCACCTGACCTAGAAATATGTATAGCTCCATATTTTTAAAGGAAACTTCCATGAAGTTTCCTTTTGGAAAATTTGCATGCAGGTATCCACAGTTTAAAAAATTGCTCTCTATGAAAGCTATTTTCTGAGCAGTTTCTGTAAATAAAAAACATTTAACCTGCCTAAATTATCTTTCTGAAAATAGCATATCTTGGGTGCAGGTAAAAGTATAGCCTTCGTTCCATATCGTGTACCCTTATCTCCAGGAACAAGCAGGAATGTAGTCTTCACATATGGGTATCGTTGGTACCAACGGAGCCTGCATGGGAACGCTCCCCAGCGTCCAATAGGAAAGCTTTTGGGAGCATCCCACAGCGCCTGCGTGCTGAGCGCCTGCGTGCTGCCTTCCCGCCTTTCCCAACTGTCCCTCTCCAGTTCTTCGTTTTTTGCAGAGCCGATAGGTCGCACATCCTATCTCCAGGAACAAGCAGGAATGAGTCCTCACATATGGGTACGTCGGTACCGACGGAGCCTGCGCGGGAACGCTCCCCAGCTTCCCAAAAAGGAAAGCTTTTGGGAGCATCCCACAGCGCCTGCGCGCTGCCTTCCCGCCTTTCCTAACCAACTCTCCTTAGTTCTTCTTTTCCGCGGAGCCAGCAGGTCGTGTTCCTGTCACCGCTGAAGAAGTTCTTTATTTTTAATTTATTTCTTTGGTCGCGTGTCTGCCTTCCCCGACGCCGGACCGGTACCGCCGGTCTTTTCTTTTCTTTTCTTTTCTTTTCTTTCTAAAAAAAAAAATATATATATATTTTTTTTCCTTACTTGGTGTATTTTTCTTCTTAGGCCTCCAGGCCCACAAGAAAATTTTCCCTCATGGAAAAACCAGCCTCCGGGTTCAAAAAATGCACTAAGTGTAGCGGTACAATTTCTGTTACAGATACCCATGAATGGTGTCTTAAATGTTTGGGTCCTGAACACTCCATTCCGGATTGCCAGTCCTGCTCTCTAATGTCTAAACGAGGGTTACAGAACCGAGCAGCCAAGCTCCATGTGCTGTTTCCCACGGATGCGCCGGCAGTGGCATCGACATCTTCCAGGTCTTCCTCTCCTGATGGGTCTCAGGTAACCAAACATAAACCTAGCAGGTCCTTGAAGGGCAAATCTCCCTCTAAGCATCAAGATGCCTCCGGGCTTGCCCTCGAGGATCCTGCCCCAGCCAAACAACCCCGGCTGGAAGCTCCGGCTTCCAAAGCTCCTCCTATGGGGTTACAGGTTGACATCGATGGCACGACCTCGACCTGTTAGACTGCTCTGGGGTACCGGCACTTTCCCCCGGTACCGACATCCAGGCAGTCATCCATGGATCACACTGTTCAATCCATGCAGCAGGCTATAATGGCTTTTATTAAAGCTGCGACGCCGACGGTACCGCAACGAGTTCCGTTGTCGGTACCGACGCCGGTACCGGTACCAGCACCGATACCGGTACCGACTGCATCGACATCGGCCAGGATACCAACTCCGGTTCCTTGTCCAGGGCTATTTCTCGGTACCGATCCGGTACCGGGGACGCCCGATGTCGGTACCGATCGATACGCGTATCAATCGTTGGAAGCGGACAGACGATACTTCGATTCCTCTGATGATTCTGATTCATCAGATGAGTCTCCTGAAGTATCCATTACCCTTCCTGAGGAGCCTACTTCTCCAAAAAGGTTTTGCTCTCATCTTTCTGGACATCGCTGCAGCTTTTGATTCAGTGAGTCATGAGCTTCTCGTAGGTCGACTAATTGAGAAAGGCATTACTGGTAGAGCTCTTGAATGGTGCAGATCTTACCTGTCCGGAAGATGGCAACATGTGCGTTCCGGAGGCATGACATCCGAACCTTTCCACCAAAGCCAGGGAGTCCCACAAGGTTCCTCCCTTTCAGCCCTCCTGTTTAACATTTACATGCAGCCAATTTGCAAGATCATCCGATCCTTCAATGTCGACTGCATGCTATACGCTGACGATGTCCTGTTGTACATACCCTTCTCTACTGAACATCCGGACCTCTCCTCATTGACGAGCTGTTTCGACGCAATATCTGACTGGCTTTCCTCCCAAAACCTCCGAATACAACATAAGAAAACGGAAGTACTCTTCATTACGAGGAACCCTAACTTCACCCCACCACCATTCCTTAAAGTAAAAGGAGCAGAGTTACATTCTAAACCTTCAATACGCTACCTAGGAGTCACTTTGGATCAACGCCTGGACATGAAAGTCCACATAGCGAACACTGTCAGAGCAGTATACTATAAGATCCGCTCACTTAGGCATTTACGATCCATGCTAGAACCAAATGACTTCAGGACTATATACCAGGCGTTGATCATACCTCATTTTGACTACGCCAACGCCATCCTTCAAGGCCTGCCCCTATCCACCTTACATCCACTACAGCTCGCCATGAACGCTGCAGCAAGGGTCATCCATGGAGCCTCCAGAAGTGACCACGTGACACCTCTGCTGATACAATTACATTGGCTACCTATCCAGGCTAGAATCGTCTTCAAGACACTGTTAATCACTTTTAAAGCTATTAACAAGCTCTCCCCTGAGTCAATATCGGCCCTCATCCATATCACATCTCCTAATAGAGCAAGGAGATCCACAGCTACAAACACCCTAAAAGTCCCGAAAGCATTAACAGCGTGCACAACATCTACAGCCAATAGGGCGTTTAGTATCAGTGCACCAAGATGCTGGAACGCATTACCTCCAGATATCCGGGCGATTAAGAGCCTCACACAGTTTAGGAAAGCCCTTAAATACCATCTTTTCAATAAGTACCTCATAGAACCCAACCTCACCCACTGAGACAGAGATGCAACCCGCTAGGCAATTATATGGTTTCCCAACAACATGCTAAGAAAGATTCCCTAACCCTTAGTGGTGCATTTGTTTCTATGGTATTCATGATCATACGACTTTATGTAGCAATATTTGTAAATAGTTCGCCACTGTTATACAAGTTTATGTAGCAAATGCTGTAAATAGCTTACCCCTGTTATCCAAGTTACTTGCCCTGTTATCTGTAAACTCTTACATGTTAACTGTACTGAGCATTTTTGTTCCATGTAAACCGCGCTGATGCCGAATAGTGCGGTATATAAGAGACTATAAATAAATAAATAAATAAATAAAAAGGAGAATGTCTCCTCCAGAGGATTAGTCCTTTCAAGACTTCATAATAGAAGTGGCTAAAGGACTCTCTATTTCAGTAACCTCTGAAACAGAGCCTAGAGCAAAAAAATTAGATATTTTAGGATACTCTAAGGCTCCCAGAGAGGCAGTCACCTTGCCAATTCATGAAATTCTTCATGAACATATGATTGACTTATGGGAGACTCCTCTCACCCTTTCTCCTCATTCTCGCAGATTGGACACTATGTACCGTGTCCCTCCTTGTCCTGGATTTCAGAAAACTCAGCTTCCTCACCACTCCATTGTGGTACAGTCAGCTATGAAAAGGATAAAGAGTACCAAAAGACACTCTTCTGCTCCTCCAGGAAGAGAATGCAGGACCTTGGATGCTTTTGGTAGGAAAATCTTCCAAGCCAGCATGCTTATTGCCAGAATCAACTCATATAGCCTTTATATGGGTATGTTTCTAAAGGAAGTTGCACAAAAGCTGCACAACTTTCTCCCTTTTCTTCCAGAGGATAAAAGGGATGAGTTCCTCCTTTGGCTTAAGCATACTCAAGACATTTCAAAGTTTTCCAACAGGGCAGCCTTTGACTCCTTTGAAGGTGCCAGCAGAGCCTCAGGCATTGCCATAGCTGCTCGCAGAATTGCTTGACTCCAGGCTTCTGATCTAGAGCCCTGGGTTCAGGATGGCTTAGGAAATCTGCCCTGTACGGGTGAAAATCTTTTTGGCAAAGAGTGGCAAATAAAAGCCACTCAAATGGATGCAGAGAATTCTGCTCTGGATAGACTTTCCAAGTCAACCTCCATTCCAGCCAAGAAAAAACCTTTCAAAAAGCCTTTTTACAAAAGGAGCAGATTTCCTTCCACTTCTGGCCAACAATCTTCTACAGGTCGCTTTGCTACTAAGCGTCAGCAACCTAAACAGGCCAGGCCTAAACCTGCAGGGACTGCTACAACCCAGCAGTCCCAACCCCCTCATTGTTTTTGACTTGATACTAGAGAACTTAACCTTTCTGGCTCTACAACAGCCAGAACCTCTCACCATTCCATGAAGGTTAGCTCATTTTGCTCCCAGATGGGAGCAAATCACATCAGAGCAGTGGACCCTCTCCATCATAAGAGAGGGCTACAAACTTCATTTCTCAGACCTTCCTCCCTACACCATGGTGAGACACTTCAATTCTCCCACATCTCTCCTCGACCTTCTGGATCAGGAGGTGACTACCCTTCTGGCCCAGAGGGCCATAGAAGAAGTTCCTCTTCTTCAACAGGGGTCAGGGTTTTACTCCCCCTATTTTCTCATTCCAAAGAAAACAGGGGGATACAGACCCATTCTAGATCTCAGAGAATTGAACAAATTCCTATGCAAGGAGAAGTTCAAGATGCTTTCTCTAGGCACTCTCCTTCCATACCTGCACAGTCAGGATTGGCTTTGTTCTCTAGATCTCAAGGATGCGTACACTCATGTCCTCATCCATCCATCTCACAGAAAATTCCTACGTTTTCTGTTCCAGGGAAAACATTACCAATACAGAGTGCTTCCTTTCGGTCTAGCCTCTGCTCCAAGAGTGTTCACCAAATGCATGGCAATAGTAGCTGCATTTCTACGCACTCTGGGAATATTTGTCTTCCCATATCTGGACGACTGGCTCATCCGAGCTCCAACCCAGTCGGAGGCTCAGATCTCCCTGAACCGCACCAGGCGCATTCTGCAATACCTGGGACTTGTGGTAAACCTCCCAAAGTCCCAGCTCACCCCTACTCAGTCCCTGGAATTCATAGGGGCCTGGTTGGACACCACTTCTGCAAGGGCCTACCTTCCTCAGGCCCGTTGTCAACGTCTTGTGCAGTTAGCCTCCCAGATTCAGTCAAAGAGCCACTTAACTGCCAGGGAGATGCTACAGCTGCTAGGCCATATGGCTTCCACAGTACATGTGGTACCCTATGCTCGCCTACACATGAGAGCAGCTCAATGGACTTTGTCCACCCAGTGGACTCAAGCTTCAGGAGCTCTCTCAGACCAAATAGCAACCTCCAAACGTCTCTTTTGGTCTCTCCAATGGTGGATGTCCACTCAAAATCTGTTGCTGGGGTCCCCCTTCCAACCTTTGTTACCCCAAGCAACCCTCACAACAGATGCCTCCCAAACGGGTTGGGGAGCTCATCTACAAGACCTCTCCACCCAAGGCACTTGGTCCCCACAGGAGACCTCTCTTCATATCAACCACTTGGAACTTCGAGCAGTGTTCCTAGCTCTCAAGGTCTTTCATACCCTCCTCAGCTACAAGACAGTCCTCATTCATACAGACAATCAAGTAGCCATGTTTTACATAAACAAGCAAGGAGGAACTGGCTCTCTGTCGCTTTGCAACGAAGCTCTAAGATTATGGGCCTTCGCCAGAGAGCATCAAATCCATCTCCTGGCAGTATACCTCCCAGGAATCCAAAACTCTTGGGCAGACAGACTCAGTCGAGTTCTGCTTCCACACGAATGGTCCCTGCACATGGATCAGGTACTCAGAATCTTCCAAGAATGGGGAACCCCGGACATAGACCTCTTTGCAAGTCCGTGGAATGCCAAACTTCCCCGGTTCTGTTCCAGAATTCCGTGTCAGGGAGTTCAGGCCAAGGATGCCTTCCTCCTTCATTGGGGTCAGGGCTTCCTGTATGCCTTTCCCACCCATTCCTTTGATTCCCAAGACTCTGTTCAAACTCCAGAGGGATCAAGGATCTATGATCCTCATAGCTCCACGCTGGCCACGCCAAGTGTGGTACCCTCTACTTCTGCATCTATCCCAAGCCCCCTCCCTGGACTTGGGAGCTGCGCCAGACCTTCTGTCCCAGGAGGAAGGGACTTTGTGGTATCCAAACCCCAAGTCCCTTCACCTCAGAGCTTGGTTACTGAAGGCCTAGACCTTCAAGACTTCAATCTTTCTCAGCAAGTGAAGGATATCCTCCATGCTTTCAGAAAACCTTCCACTAGGCGTTCCTATGCTTTTAAGTGGAATATATTTTACATTTGGTGTGCTCAAAAGGGTCTTGACCCTCTGGCACTTCCTGTGAATTCTCTATTGGAATATCTCCTGCATCTCTCCAATGCAGGCCTTAAAACGAATTCAGTAAGGGTCCATTTGAGTGCTATTGCAGCAGCATCCCTTAAGCCTCTCAATGGACAACCTATTTCCTCTCATCCTCTTATTGCATGATTCATGAGAGGCCTAACTTTAACTAAACCTCCCATTCGACCTCCTCCGGTGGCATGGGGCTTAAACTTGGTTCTTGGTCAGCTTATGAAGCCACCTTTTGAACCCTTAGCCACTACCTCCTTGAAATTTCTTTCCTGGAAGGTTATTTTCCTTATTGCAATCACTTCTGCTCGCCGCATCAGTGAACTGCAGGCCTTAGTGGCTAATCCACCTTATACAAGGTTCCATCATGATAAGGTAGTCCTTAGGACAAATCCTCACTTTATGCCTAAAGTGGTCTCACCTTTTCATCTTAATCAAGAGGTATATTTACCTGTCTTTTTTCCAGCTCCTCATGCATCCAGTGCAGAGAGGAACCTTCATACTCTAGATTGTAAAGGAGCTCTTGCTTTTTACTTACACAGGACACAGCAACATAGAAAGTCTTCCCAGCTTTTTGTTGCTTTTGATCCTTCTCATTTAGGACTTCCAGTCTCTAACAGAACACTGTCCAATTGGATTGCTCAGTGTATTTCTTTTGCTTACCAGAGTAAGAACCTTTCTCTGGAGGGCCATGTCACAGCTCACAATGTGAGGGCCATGGCCACCTCTATGGCTCATCTTCATTCTGTGTCCATCGACCAGATCTGTCGAGCAGCCACCTGGGCCTCGGTTCATACCTTCACAGCCATTACTGTTTGGACAAGGACTCCCGCCGGGATGCCTTGTTTGGTCAGGCTGTCCTCAGACACCTGTTCCATTCTTGAACAACTCCTGCCCTCCTTCCATGAATGGATGCCTGAGATCCATAGGAAGACGAGGAACCCTTCAGGGTCTCATACCCTTGGGGATCTCCCAGGCATCTTAGCTAGGGAGTCCCCATATGTGAGGACTCATTCCTGCTTGTTCCTGGAGAGAGCACAGTTACTTACCTGTAACAGGTGATCTCTGGGAACAGCAGGAATTAGTCCTCACAACCCTCCCACCTCCCCTAGGAGTTGTATCTCTCTCTGTCTTTCCTTTCCTTTCTCTCTCTATTGTCTCAGCTTTAAACTCGAACTGAGGAGAGTTGGTTAGGAAAGGCGGGAAGGCAGCGCGCAGGCGCTGTGGGATGCTCCCAAAAGCTTTCCTTTTTGGGAAGCTGGGGAGCGTTCCCGCGCAGGCTCCGTCGGTACCGACGTACCCATATGTGAGGACTAATTCCTGCTGTTCCCAGAGATCACCTGTTACAGGTAAGTAACTGTGCTTTCACCGCAGAAAATTCCCTTCTTATACTTCTTTTTTGTGGTCCACCGTGCATGTGGTTCCTTATGCTCGCCTCCACATGAGGGCAGCCCAGTGGACCTTATCCACTCAGTGGACTCAGGCCTCAGGTTGCCTGTCAGACAAAACAGCAAACTCATATCGCCTTATTTTGTCCCTCCAATGGTGGCAGTCACCCAAAAACCTTTTGGTGGGGGTCTCCTTTTCAGCAACCCCCACCCCAAGCCACTCTAACAATAGATGGGTTGGGGAGCCCACCTGCAAGGCCTCTCTACCCAGGGTACCTGGACTCCACAGGAGGCCTATCTTCATATCAACCTCCTGGAGCTCAGAGCAATCTTCCTTGCTCTTCGACTTTTTCACACCCAGCTCAGCTACAAGACAGTCCTAGTTCAAATGGACAATCAGGTAGCCATGTTCTTTGTGAACAAGCAGGACAGAACAGACTCTCTGTTGCTGTGCAACGAAGCTTTGCGACTATGGGCCCTTGCCAGAGAGCATCAGATTCATCTCCTTGCGGTGTATCTTCCAGGTATTCAAAACTCTTGGGCAGACTGACTCATTAGAGTTCTGCTTCCACACGAATGGTCTCTGCATGCAGACCAGGTGACCAGGATATTTCAAATTTGTGGAACCCCGGACATAAACCTCTTTGCAAGTCCGCTGAATGCCAAACTTCCCCGGTTCTGTTCCAGACTTCTGGCTCGAGGTTGTCAGGCCAGGGATGCTTTCCTCCTTCATTGGGGTCAGGACTTTCTGTATGCCTTTCCACCCATTCCCCTAATTCCTAAAACCCTGTTCAAGCTTCAGAGAGACAGAGGTCATATGATCCTCATAGCTCCACGTTGGCCACGGCAAATGTGGTACCCTTTGCTGCTACATCTCTCTCAAGCTCCGCCTCTGGAGTTAGGATCTGCTCCAGATCTTCTTTCTCAAGAGAACGGGATGCTGTGGCATCCCAGTCCCCAGTCTCTGCTTCTCAGGGCTTGGTTGCTGAAAGCCTAGAACTTCACGGTCTTAACCTTTCCCAGCAGGTAAAGGATATATCCTTCGTGCTTCCAGGAAACCTTCCACAAGACGCTCTTATGCATTTAAGTGGAAAAGGTTTACCATATGGTGCTCGCAGAAGGGTCTTAACCCTCTTGCGATACCTCTGGAATCATTACTGGACTACCTCCTTCATTTATCAAATGCAGGGCTTAAGACCAATTCAGTGAGAGTCCATTTGAGTGCTATGGCAGCTTCTTTCAAGCCTCTAAATGGACAACCTATTTCCTCTCATCCTCTCATAGCGAGATTTATGAGAGGCCTTGTTTTAACGAAGCCTCCTATTAAGCCACCACCAGTGGCATGGAACTTGAATCTGGTACTTGGGCAGCTCATGAAACCGCCCTTTGAACCATTAGCCACTACCTCTTTGAAATTCCTTTTCTGGAATGTTATCTTTCTCATTGCAATCACATCAGCACGTCGCATCAGTGAATTGCAAGCGTTGGTGGCTAATCCTCCTTATACAAGGTTCCATCATGATAAGGTAGTCCTTAGGACTCATCCACACTTTATGCCAAAGGTGGTTTCGTCCTTTCATTTGAACCAAGCAGTTTACCTTCCTGTATTCTTTCCAAGGTCTCACGCCTCAAATGAAGAAAGGAACCTTCATACTTTGGACTGTAAAAGAGCTTTGGCCTTTTACTTGCAAAGGACACAGCAACATAGAAAATCCTCTCAACTCTTTGTTGCTTCTGATCCTAGTCATTTGGGACTTCCAGTATCCAAGAGGACACTGTCCAACTGGATTGCACAGTGTATATCTTTTGCCTATGAGAGTAAGAACTTTCCTCTTGAAGGCGATGTCACAGCTCACAATGTGAGAGCCATGGCAGTCTCAATGGCTCATCTTCACTCTGTGTCTGACGACTTCTGTCGAGCAGCTACTTGGGCTTCGGTACATACCTTCACAGCCCATTACTGTTTAGACAAGGACTCCCGCCGGGATGCCTTGTTTGGTCAGGCTGTTCTTCAACACCTGTTCCAGACTTAACTCCTACCCACCAACCCTGGTAGGTTGCCGGAGATCCATGGGGGGAAGTGGAGCCCTTTCACAAGGGCACACAACTTTCTGGGGCCATCTCCCTGGCATCTGCAGCTAGGGAGTCCCCATATGTGAGGACTACATGCCTGCTTGTTCCTGGAGATAGCATAGTTGCTCACCTGTAACAGGTGATCTCCGGGAACAGCAGGAATTTAGTCTTCACAACCCGCCCACCTCCCCTAGGTGTTGTATCTCTCTATCTCTCTCTCTTTCTCTCTTTTATCTCAGCTATAAACTCAACTGGAGAGGGACAGTTGGGAAAGGCGGGAAGGCAGCATGCAGGCGCTGTGGGATGCTCCCAAAAGCTTTCCTATTGGATGCTGGGGAGCGTTCCCGCGCAGGCTCCGTCAGTACCGATGATACCCATATGTGAAGACTAAATTCCTGCTGTTCCCGGAGATCACCTGTTACAGGTGAGTAACTATGCTTTACCTGCATTGTAGTGGAAGTGTTTCCAGAGCAAGGTTAGGTTGGGGAGAAAACAGGGTACATAATTTTGAATCTTCAACTACATATGTTTTGATTGGCACAATACCCACAGAAAAAAAGGAGATGCAGATCTTTGTGGACGCTTTTTTCTTCAACCCTGCAAACTCCCCAATTCGTTCCAAGCAAATTATAAATCGTGCTTTGCACAATAAACTGTTGGTCCAATTGCTACATACCAAAAACCTCAGTAAAATGCTCTAGATTTGTGAGAGTGTTAGTTTCTCTGTAGAATTTTTTCCCAGCAGTTTTTGGTTTGTACTGATACTTTTTTCTTTGGCAGTTCTCAAATTGAAAGTGCATATCTTCTTCCAATTTGAAACTTGATGCAAAGACCATGGGGCAATTGAGTTGTTATCTAAACTACTTTGATGCTAAGCACACTAAAGGTTGACATAACTTTCACCGCAGAAGCTAACTGGGCAGTGCTGAATATTGCCATTGCCCGGTTAGCTTCTCTGCTATCCAGCTGACCCGGATATTCAATGCCAGTGGCTTTATATGGCCTCGGCACTGAATATTCGGGTCTTAGGTTCAGCAGCGATGGCTAGCTTCTTTATGGCAGCTAGCCGTCATTGCTGAGTGTCTGATCCAAAGAGTTCCTATTGTAAGAACTTTGTGTGTTCAGCAATGGTTTTAACTGGACTTCAATGAAATTTTTTCTCTTCATGGACAAGCAGAATAATGTCCTCAGATATGGGTGACATTGATGAAACCCTGCACAGGAACCGTTCCCAGTTTTTTCTAGAAGAAGCATTTGGAGATTGCCTTACACACATGCCCACCACTTCCTTCTTGCCTGCTGCTGCCACGAGGGGAAACCTCAGTCTCCATTTTTCTTCAGAGCCCGACACACACGTGTGCCTGCGCAGAAGGTGATTTCCTTCATAGCTCTTTGAGTTTTATTTTGTTGTGATTTTTCACTGCTTATTCTTCTCCTGCTTTTGTGTGAATTTCTTTCCCCTTTTTCATTCCATAGTCAGGTTTTTCAGTCGTTTAACTGCGTTACCACTGTAGACCACATTTAGGCCTCATGTGCCCCAGATGGAACATATTTTTCGCCACTGAGTCCTTAGATTTTGCTACGTTTTTTTTTTCTGGACATGTACCAAAAACTTGGCAACATATTAAAAAAGTGCACCCAATACAACAGGACCATGTCTACAAACAGACACCCACTGATGATGCCTGCAGTGTCTGGGGCCCAACCATGAAATTTCTCATTGTGTTTTGTGTTCACAGAGGACAGAGAGGCTTCAAGAGGTGTGAGATACAGTGCAAAAGGATTTTTGGCAGAGATAAGTCCAGTCCATCAACCTCTTTATCAGTGGCATTTGTTCTCATGACTGTGGGAGCTGTATCAAACACTAGAGGTGCATAGACATGAAGAAGTCATTGAGCTCATTTGGAGTCTAGCATTGATAGGGTGTCCCAGGAGTGGTCCACCGATTCCAAAACTGGAGGTGGAATTTTGACTGGCTCTTCAAGAACACAGTCGAGACTACAGTACTAGTTCTAGACACTCTGCTGATCGGAGGGGGGCTCCAGTTCTTTGCAGACTGTTGGCCCCTAATCAGCTTTGAAAGTTGGGTTCTAAAGATGGCCCGGTTTAGGTACCGATTGCACCTATTCAAACTTCCAACAAATTGACCTCTAAGAGTTTCTTACAACAGCTTTCTGCACCAGGAGATACTCGAGCAGGAATTCTTTGCCCTTCTGCAGTCAAATGCCATTGAATTTGTTCCACTAATGCAAGGACAGGGATTTTACTCCAGGTATTCCCTGTTTACAATAAAGATGGGAGGATTCTGTTCCATTCTAGACTTAAGGGATTTGAAAACATTCCTACTTAAGAAAAAATTCAGACTTGTTTCCCTTGGCACCTTGATACCCTACCTTCAAAGAGAGGATTGGCTATGTTCTCTGCACCCACATACAAATACATACTGCAGTTCATCATATGGAAGTAATGCTACCAGTACTGCTTACTGCCTTTTGGCCTTGCGTCCGCACCTTGTGTCTTCAAGTTTCTCACAGTTGTCATTGTTTCTTTGCAGACTGGGCAAGTGCATATATCCCTATTTGGATAGTTGGCTGGTCAAGAGTACATCTCAGGAAGAAGCTCAAGAATCTGTACACCTAATCATCCGGGTGTTGGAGTTGCTAGGGTTCATCAGAAACTATACCCCCAAGTACATTCTGGGTCCATGGCATCAATTGGAATTCATAGGAGCTCTGCTAGACACAACTCAGGTGAAAGATTTTCTATCACAAGAAATACTCACCAGGCTTGTCACTATCATGTTGAGAATGTTGGTCCATATGACCTTGAGAGTGCATGTAAAACCCTTGGCATATCTTAGGATGAAACAAGCTCTGTAAACCTTGAGCATTCAGTGGACATTCCTTTAGATTAATTAATCAAAGAGAGCTCACCGGCATTTTCTGAAATATCAATACCATTACCTCCCCACTGGACCCCTGCCCAGTCTCCTGGATAAAATCCCTCCGGTCTAAATTTGCACCAATTATTCTGAAGATAGTTCACTCCTCCCTATCACAGGGACACTTACCTTCTGTCCTGAAACAGGTATCAATACGACCCATCCTAAAGAAATCATCAATGGATCAGACTGACCCTAGCTCATATTGACCAATTGCCAGTATTCCATTCCTCTCCAAGATAATTGAAACGGCTGTACAACTTCAACTCCAAGAACACATCGATACCCATGCCCCCCTCTATCCACAACACGGTTTCCACCCTCAACATGGTGTAGACACCCTATTCACAGCTCTCTTCGACACAATAATCAGGGGTCTAGACAAGCTACATCAAGGATTTATTATGATCTTTCTGGACATCAGTGCCGCATTTGATTCACTAGCACACAACACACTACTTACTAGGCTCAGCGACATAGGTCTCCATAAGAACACAATAAAATGGTTTACCTCTTACCTCACTGATAGAATGCTACAGGTAAAAGTCGGGTCATGACAAATCCAACCACTTCAAGCTAAAACAGGACTTCAGCATTATAAACCCTCCTATTCAATATCTACATTCAGCCTATCTGCAATATACTGAGGAAATTCAAAATGCATTTTCATCTATATGCTGATGACATCATGTTCTACATGTTCTTCCACACTCTTACTCCAGACTTCTCGATTGTCTCTGATTGCCTCTCAGCCATCACAGACGGCCTCGCAGAACTTAACCTAACTAACAACAAGAAAGAGGCACTTCTGGTCACAAGAGACGCCTCTATCAAACCACTAGAAAACCTCATGCTCCAAAACACAGAGATCACGATAAAAAGCGAAGTCAAATACCTCGGCATAATACTGGATGCTTTCTCACATCAAGAAATCAGCCAATACAGCCTACATAAAACTCAAATCCCTCCAGCATTAATGACCATTACTACAATTCAATGACTTCAGAACAGTTTTTCAGATCATCATAATGCTCCTTCTCAACTTCGGCAACATACTATACCTATGGCTGCCAAAACAAGCGTTATACCCACTTCAGCTAGTACAGACTACAGCTGCCAGAATCCTGATGGAAATGTCAAGAAGGCAACACATCACACCAACTGTAAAGAGCCTTCACTAGCTACCGATAGCCCAAAGGACAAAATACAAGGTCATAACCACTGTCTATAAAATCACCCATGACTCATCAGCTCCCTGCCTGGAAGACATAATCAACAGAGCAGCCTCAACAAAGGCCTAGAAGATCAACAAATCAGAACCTTCTAGTCACCCCCCCCTTCAAGACCAGGACCACGCAGCAAACAAGCAATAGAGCCTTTTCCCTGTTAGCTTCCGGAAGAGCGTTCCAAATTGTTAGAGCAATCAGATCAGCTCAGTCAACTCAAGATCTTAAGAAACCATTAAAAACACATCTGTTTATTGAACACTTTGGTCTAAATGATATCACTTAACTACACACACCATAACCCCAACCGCGCTCTGTGAACATCTATAAAGAAGAACACAAGAAAGATACTTAACTTAAGACACACAACACCCAAAACGATTTACCCTAACCGACATCTACTTCTATAATGTAAATAACTTATGTTAATTAACTATGTCATGCTCATTGTTCCACAACCTGTATATAAGTTACGCTCAATATAATTAACCTGTATATAAGTATAAAAAAAAAAAAAGTACTATCGTTAATGTTAAAATACGTTCCATGTAACAAAATGTGTACATAGTTAAAACTTGTTCCATGTAAGACATACGGAAGTATGCTAATCTTTGTTCAATGTAAACCGCCCCTGATCTCTGGAAGGGGCGGTACAGAAGAAACTGTTAAATAAAATAAAATAAATAAATAAAATACCCATTTTGTTAGCTCCAAGTTTGTTTCTCTTGTTATATGTAATCAAAAAATATTTGTGTGTTCCATGTAAACCACCTTGGTATAAAAAAACCCTGTTAGACAGATAAGTAAATAAATACATTTATAGACTCCGAGACACCACTAATGTCACAGTTCTGCTCTGTGACTCTCTGGCTTGGTGGACAGTTCATTACAATTTGGTCAAAGGAATTCCCTTTCAAATTCTTCCCTATCAAAACGTTCTCATAACAGGCGTATTAAATCTGGGCTGGGGAGCCCATGTGAACGGCTACCACACTGTGAGGGTATCTGGTCCTCCCAGGAGTGTCTTAATCAGATCAATTTCCTAGAATTGAGAGCAATTACAAACACTCTAAAGGCATTCAGAAATCTGTTTACCAAATTGTGATAATTCAAACAGACAGCCAGGTAGCCATGTACTACATCAACAAGCAGAAGAACGGATTCGTAGCTCCTGTGTTGGGGAAACTGCTTTGTTGTAACTACAAGAGGCATATATCAAGTTTTGTATTAGTAGTATTTTAGTTTATGCCTTTCCAGTAGCAGTTTAAGGTGAATTACATTCCCCGGAGGGTTTACAATCTTAAGTTTGTACCTGAGGCAATGAAAGGTTAAGTGGCTTGCCTGAAATCACAAATGTACTCTATCCATTTGGCTAACAGACTGCATCTCCTTCGCTTATGCCCAGGCTGGTTTGACACTACAAGGTTATGTCAAGGCTCACGTCAGAGCTATTGCTGCATCGGTAGCCCATTTGAGGTCAGCCTCCATGAAGGAAAGATGTAGACTACAACATGGACGTGCATCCACAGATTCACATCTGACTACTGGAAAGGGACACGTCAATGGATTTGGTCAATCTGTTCTTCAGAATCTGTTCAGGGAATAGCATCCAATGCCATCCTCCTCAGGCCCATTTCTTTCTGTTCAGGCTGTCTCTATAAAAGACAGAGAAAAAATTCATAAAAGGCCTGTCGCTAACAAAAGAGTTTTTTCAGTGTCTGCTGTTGTGACACTGTCTTTTGCTTTTTTCTTTAGAGGCAGCATATAGCTAGGGATTCCCATGTAAGAGGGCATTATCCTCCTTGTTCAAGAAGAAAACAGAGTTACTCATCTGTAGCAGGTGTTCTCGTGGACGGCAGGTAAGTCCTCACAGCCCTCCCACCTCCTCTTAGTTGCACTCTGTTCCTTTTCGCCCCTCCAGTCCAGTCCCAGAACCTTTGGGTATTCACGCCTGACTCCTCCCCTAGGCTTCAGTATCTGTCTCCAAGCAGCTGGAGAGACGTTAATCCCAGGGTTAAGACTCACAGAGAGTGTATGGCTATTTAAATTGGCAGATTTTTAGTTCAAAAGCAGCAGAAGCACTGCGGGATCACGATTCGGCTGAAAATACAGTCAGGGGATGTTTTTAGCAGCTGTGCTGGTATAGGCACAGAGTGATCCATGGGAGCCGCACAACTCTCCTGTGGGGGAGGCTATAGCATGCAGAGTGACAAAGAGTACAGCCGTAACGCGAGGGAAAGGATGTGATTGAAGTCTGGGACAGGCAACACATGTGCGGCGACTCCGGAGCCATGTGTGTAAGCAGGTGAGGAGTCGTCGCGCTGTGGGGAGACCAGAACCTCATTTTAGCATTTCAACCAGCAGCTGAAGTCACAGGAGTAGGCTAAGCAGTGAGGACACCTTTTCTTCAAGGTAGGACAGCAAGTAAAGGCAGCAAGGCAGTCAGGGGAAGCTGCATGATTGCAGTGGCCATTTTAAAGCTGCGTGGGAAAGCTCAGAGAGATGCAGAGAACATCGGAGGAGTGCAGCCCTTATTTGCAGTTGAATTCCAGCGAATTTAGGCTGTGGGGTTGCCTTAGAGCAGTTTTGAAAGTAAAAAAAAAAAAAAAAAAAAGGTAAAGTATAGATCACAGACTAATGCCAGCAAAGCTGACCTGTGGGTCAAGCAGAGGAGCTGTGTCACCAGCTGGATTCTGTCGAGGGTGCGAGACAGAGTCGCGGTCTGTAGAGGCAGGCCTGCGAGAGAGCAGCCTGGACAGGACAACCACATACATGGAGGAATGTGGAGGCACATGGACCACCGCAACCACCTCAGCCTTGGTAGTGCCGGTGAGTGTGGAAGGGGGTGGATCCACCTCTACCAAGGGCCACAAAGGCAAAGCACAGAAGGTTGCTAAAGGGGGGGGGGCGGTCCCAGAGAGGAGCAAATGGGTAGCTCTCAAGGGGGCTTCTCTCCAGAATTTGTCATGCTGCTGCACAAGGCATTTTGTTTGAAGCAAAAAGCAGGGGAGGAGCCAAAGGTTCCTCGAAGAGCAAAGAGGCGGACTTCGGTCACAGGCCTGCCGCATGAGGGGAACGAAGAAGAACCGGGTCCCCGCAGTCGATTAAGGGAATGAGACCTCTGGACAGAGACTCCTATGAAGGAGGAGCCCGAAGAAGAGGAGGTACCGGACTCCCAACTTGGAAGAAGGCAAAATACCGCAGGCAGAAGATGCCCATATTATCCGTCTTTTCTCAGGGAGGAATTGGCAGCCTTGATAGCGCAATCAGCGAAAATATTGAACATCCGCACGGCGACACCAGAGGATGAAGAGCCAATAGAAGACTCCCTCTTTCAAGCGGTGAGGGCATCACAGAAGTTGTTCCTGGTGCATAGACTAGTGCGTTGTATGATTCAGGAGGAATGGTATATTCCGGAAGGGCCACTTAAAGGCAGGTGATCGATATCTAGGCTTTACTCCATACCGTATCAAGACCAAGAGTTCTTCCGCACACTCAGGGTGGATGCGGTGGTATCTGCAGTAACCAAGAAGAAGACAATTCTGGTTGAAGGGTGTGTGGCCCTCAAGGATGCGCAGGATCGCAAGTTGGAACACTTCTGAAGCCTTTGAGGCCTATGCCTTGTCATTGCAGGCTTTGGTGTGTATGGCCTTTGTGGCTAGGGCCTGCCTCCGTTGGGTGCAGGGAATCCCAGGGGGGTCAGATAACTGAGCGGGAGCGAGTATCGGAGGTGACAAAGTTGGAATCCGGAGTGGCTTACTTAGCAGATGACTTCTATGACCTGATTAGATTCTTGCCAAAGGGTATGGCCTCTGTGGTGGTGGCGAGGTGGTATATGTGGTTCTGTAATTGGTCTGTAGATATGTACTCCAAATCAAGGTGGAGCAAGCTTCCATTTCGAGGTAAGTTTCTCTTTGGAGAGGACCTGGAGAAGCTGGTAAAGAACCTAGGAGAGACTAAGGGAGGATGGTTGCCGGAGGACGAGCAGAAGGTGGGGCGGCCTTCCATTTCAGGTAAGGGGCAGCCCAGGGAGTTTTGAAGGTTTAGGTCAGTGAGATTCACCCCTTATCAATGGGGGCATTTTCCTTTGAGAGGGCCGTCCTTTTGAGGCTTCAGAGGGGCAGGAAGAGGATTCTGTTCCTCTGCCTTGACAGGCCCCAAGAAAGCACAATGAAATGCAGTCAGGCCAGGCAGGCTTGGTTCCTGTGGAGGGTCGTTTATGGGAGTTTTATGACGCCTGGATCCAAATCACGACCGACCAGTGGGTGCTAGAGGTTTTCCAAGAGGGCCATGCTTTAGAATTCGCAATTTTGGGATGCCTTTGTCAATTCTCCATGCAGGGTACTAGGGAAGCAACAGGCGGTGGAGGAAATGCTGCAATGGTTGCTCGGACTGCAAGTAGTGGTGGAGGTCTGCAAAACCAATGAGGGTGCCAAAGAAAGAGAGTATTTTTCAACCCATTCTGGACCTCAAGCACATAAATCAAACCCTATGGGTACCACACTTTCATATGGAAATGTTGCAGTTGGTTATAATGGTGGTTCGAAAAAGAGAGTTCTTGACGTCACTTGACTTCGTGGAAGCTTATCTGAACATTCTGGTGCGACCAGAGCACCAGCAGTTCCTTCAGTTTGCAGTGCCAGAGGGTCATTTTCAGTTTTAGGCATTACCCTTCAGTCTTGCAACCGCCTCTCAAACTTTCACCAAGGTGATGATGGTGGTGGCTGCCTGGCTGAGGAAGGAAGATATCCTTGTCCACCCATATCTCGGCGATTGGCTCATCAGAGTAAAGTCCTGAGAAGAGAGCTTAGCAGTGATGGAAAGGATCATTGGGTTCTTACAGAATCTTGGTTGGGTGGTCAATTTTGCCAAGAGACATATCACCCCGTCGCAGGATTTGGAGTATCTTGAAATGAAATTTCAGACGGACCTCGGTCGAATGTCGCTGCCAGGGGCAAGGATACTCAACCTGAGGTCAAAGCCAACAGCGTGACATTATTTTCAAGTGCTGGGCTCCATGGCGGTGTCCATAGAGATGGTTCCTTGGGCACGAGCACACATGTGGCTGTTTCAGAGGGCATTGCTGCTCAGGTGGTCAGCTCAGGTGCATCTCTTGTCCCGCAGGTTGCGGTGTCTGGAAGAAGCACGCAGCGTGCTCTGGTGGTGGCTAAGGAAGGACACCCTAGGGAAAGGTATGCCTCTAGAGATACCGCATTGGGTACGACTCACGACCGATGCAAGCCTAGGAGGGCTGGGGAGCACATTGTGAAGCCCAGTTTGCACAGGGTCTCTGGAACCCGGAGGAGGCACGGTAGCCCATAAACCAGCTGAAGTTGAGAGCAGTCGTTTTGACCCAGCAAAGTTTTCAGAACCTGGTTCGGGGGAAAGCAGTGCCGGTGTTATTGGACAACGCAGTGACTGTGGCATACATCAACCGGCAGGGCGGTATGGGTAGTGTGCTGTTGGAAGAGGAAGTAGGGTCAGTGATGACTTGGCCAAAGGGCAACCTATTAGTACTGTTGGCAGTGCATGTGGCCAGATGAGAAAACATAGAGGCAGACTATCTCATCAGAATGTGGATTGATCTGGTGGAGTGGACACTCAGACCATGTTTGCGCAGGTGGTGCGCCAGTGGGGCAGCCAATAATAGATTTGATGGCGACCTGTGATTCTGCCAAGGTGTCGTGGTTTTACAGCAGGAGGAGAGAGTGCATGTTGGAGGGGCTCAAGTTGTTGGTCCAGCAGTAGCCCAAGGAGTGTCTTCTGTATGTTTTCCCCCTCCTGGCCTCTGATAGGCCAAGTACTACAATAAATAGAGGCCCATGCAGGCTTCGTAATGCTCATTGCCCCCGATTGGCCATGATGGCTGTGGTATGCGGACCTAGTGCAGCTGGCAGCTCAGAGGCCATGGCATCTTCCAGTCCAGGAGGACCTACTGAGTTAGGGGCCCATTCAGATGCTGCAGGTGGATCGGTTCTCGCTTACTGCATGGCTCTTGAGAGGGCGTGGTTGAGAAAGAGAGGTTATGCACCAGCAGTGATTATGATGCTGCTGAGGGCCCGTAGATGCTCCACATCACTTGCCTACATCTGTGTGTGGAGGGTCTTTGAACAGTGGTGTGTGACGCAAGGGTGTTTCGCTATGCAGTGTTTAGTGCCTGTTGTGCTAGCGTTTCTGCAAGCAGGTTTGGACAAAGAGCTATCTTGCAATTCCTTATGGGTGCAGATGGCAGCCCTCTCGTGTTATCGAGGTAGGATTAAGGGGGTGCCTCTAGCCTCTCACCCGGATGTGAGCCACTTTTTACGAACGGCAAGGCAGGTGAGACCACTGATGCAAGCGGTTGTGCCTCCGTGGAACCTCAATGTGGTGTTGTCCATGTTGACGGGACCACCCTTTGAGCCACTGAGGAGTTGCATGTTGAAGGACTTGATGTTCAAAGTGGTGTGTTTGGTAGCTTTCTGCTCAGTCAGGAGGATCTCGGAGTTTCAGTCCTGTAGGGAGCCGTATCTGGTAATTTCAAAGAACAGGGTGGTCTTAAGGCTGGTGCCATCATTTCTGCCAAAGGTATTGTCGGTTTTTCACATGAATCAGGTAGTGTCCCTTTCAATATTCTTGGAGACAGTAGGGACAGCGGCGATGGATTCCCTGTTAAGAAAGTTGGACGTCCGTCGCATACTGAAAAGGTACTTGAAGAGTACACGGCCATTCCATAGATCTGAGTGGCTGTTTGTTTTGTTTGGAGGGCCACGTAAGGGTGAAGCGGCATCCAAGGCATCCATTTCCAGGTGGATTAAAGATTCTATCGCCACTGCCTATAAGGCTAGGGGGTGGCTGCTTCCGGTAGGCTTGCAGGCACATTCCACTCTGGCTCAAGCGGCATCATGGTGGAGTTTAGCCTGGTGCCTCCAGTAGACATTTGTAGAGTGATTACCTAGTCCTCTCTGTCTTCCTTTGTGAAGCATTACTGGTTGGATGTGCAGGCGGCGGAGGAGGCTCGTTTTGCTTTAGTGGTGCTGCAGGCTGGGATAGTGGGTCCCTCCCAAGGATAGTACTGCTGTGGTACATCCCAAAGGTTCTGGGACTGGACTGAAGGGACGAAAAGGAAGAAGAAATTAGACCTTACCTGCTAATTGATCTTCCTTGAGTAACTCCAGTCCAGTCCCGTATCCCCCCTGTTCATAAGTTTCTGGTGCTTGCGGCTAGCTGTTAGCAAAGGGCTCCCCGGCTGCAAGAAATAGACCTAGTCCAGTTTGGACCTAAGTCGGGGAAAAAAGCCTAGGGAAAAAAAAAAGGATGAAGGGAAGACGAAGGGCGGAGTGACTTCTAAAGGGAAGATAGACAAGAAGGGACTGGTCTTCCGTGTAGGGCTGGTGCCTGTGACAGGTGAGCAAGGTGCTGCCTTCCCTGATCGGGAGAGGGGGGGCGGTTCCAAAGACTCCATTGTTTATCTTTCTGCATGCTTGCATTTTTGAATTTTTAGATTTATAATTGGTTTGAAGTTCATACTTGTTTCCGTGAGTCTGCTTTGTCAATAGGATACTGAAATAGGTGGATATCTCCCTTCAAATATTTCATACTATAGGAGAACGAGTGGGTATGAGTGAATGCATTGCTACATAATATAACATCAGACCGCTAACTTATTTATTTGAAGGGAGATATCCACCTATTTTTGCTATTTATTTATCCCTTCACAAGACGACCGAAATTTACCTTTAATAGGATACTGAAGCCTAGGGGAGGAGCCAGGTAGTTAGTCTTCAAGCTGCTGGCAAGGCGTGAATACCCAAAGGTTCCAGGACTGGACTGGAGTTATTCAAAGAACATAAATTAGCAGGTAAGGTGTAATTTCTTCTTTCAACTATTAATTAGACTGAGGTATCCCCGTGCTGCATGTTGGCATGCTAGGCCAGCTCCAAAAGCTTCTCGAAAAAGCTGGGAACTAGTTCCTGTACAGAGCTCCATCAATGTCACCTATATATGAGGACATATCCTGCTATCCACAGAGAACACCAGCTACAGGTAACTGTTTTCTCCATGGACAAGCAGGATAATGTTTTCACATATGGCAAGATACCTTGAACTTCTGCGAAAGGCATGAACTAAATTCTCCCTTCCCACCCTTTCTCTTTCTTTTTATATGAATTCTGTGTGGTGTTTTACTACTACGTATCATTTTGTATAGTGCCACAAAGTGTACGCAGCACTGTACTTATAGATGTAATAGACAGTCCCTACTTATCAGAACTTGCACTCTAATCAAGATGAACAACATCACAAAATTGGGGACTACTGTATGGTAAGAAACATATAAGTGATGAACAAGAGAGTGAGGGGCATCGGGATCCAAAAGCAGCCTGCTGTTTGACTTCTATAGTTTTAGGTTGGAAGTAAAATATGTAAACTAATCGTTTGTTCAGTAGTTGATGTTTTAGGAATATAGTGTGTAATGAACAAAGGATACAGATCCTTGTATTCCCTTTAAGTTGATTATATTTTAAGTGACTTTTCTACCTAACAAAGCAGCTGGGAAATAGAATATATGTCAAGAGAATTATTGCAGAATTTGATAGTATAGTACTATGCAAGATTTGGTTTGGAAGGCATCTTTTCAGTATGTGACCAGTTTTTGAATTTTTCTTTTTTTCTTAGAAAAGTATTGATTATAAAAATGGAGTAAGCTCTACATATCTTCCTCTTGAGTTGAGGACATATCACTGGGGTATTTCCCGCATGTGAGAAACTGGGTGGTTGTGAGTTCATTTGATATTATTGTGAGGAACGTTCCATTCAGGGTGACATGGCTGAGAGATATTATATATATTAATGATGAACGAACATCCATGAATACCTGGTTTTAATGATTGGCTTTAGATCAGGAACCCCCTAGCTGATAAGGTCTTGAGTCAGAGAGGCACACCCTTGTACTCGTATTAATGGCGAAAGCAGCCATTGAGTTCAGGAGGCGTGTAATCTTGGCTTGCACAGCATTGATGTTTTTTTATACAGTGGTTTGTAAGGGAGCTGTTGTGTTCCCTCCTTTCTTTCTTCCTGTGCGAAAAAGCACATTTTTCCTTTCCTGAGAAACAAACGTACTCCAAAATGAGTGCCCCAGGGGAAAACTATAATCACAAATTCTTCGGGCAGGGACCATAAAGGTCTGCGGAAAAATGTATGTGCTTTAATTGTGCACCGAGCTTTACCAAAGTAGAAAATAATCACATTGTAGTTAAGGACATTATGGGCTCTTCTGACCTCTGTGTACTTCCTTGTTTTCTTCTCTGGTATGTACTGTTTAATTTACCTTTACTCCAGACAGAAAAAAAGTTTTCTTTGGATTTTTTTTTAAGGAAATACCCAGCCCTTCAAAAAAAACATGTATTTCTTTTAAATAAATTGAAAACAGGTGTAGTATGTATTCTAAATCTATAAAACTAATAGTGTGGAGGAGTAGCCTAGTGGGTAAAACAACTGCTTTCTACCCAGAAGATCAGCCGTTAGATTCCCACTGGCACTCCTTGTGACCTTAGGCAAGTCGCTTTACCCTCCATTGCCTCGGAAGAAAAGGCTGGCAATCTACTTCTGGTGATACATTGCCAAGAAAACCCAGAGGCAGCTGGGTCGCCAGGAGTCGGTACTGACCTGATGGCACTAAAACCCTCCCCCAAAAAACGAACAATGCTGTTTGTCCCATGGTAATGCCATGTAGGAGAATTCACTCCAGGCAAATGAGTTTTGTTTCCTTTTCCATGCTTGGCATGCTAAGAGATCAGAATTGACATGCCAGATATTATTCCTTGTTTGACCATAAAAGTGTTAAAATTAACTAAAATGTGTTTTTACAACTACATGCTGTAATAGTAATGCCCCACCCCTTAAAAGAACACTCCCTCATAACTGCCCTTCCACACCTCAAACTGCCCCACCTCTTTAAAAAAAATCCCACAATTATCTTTACCACCTCATAAATTCTCATTCCCCAAATCTGTCCTCTACAACTGCCACACCACCTCACCAAATGTCCCGCATATGCCCCACCATCCCAAAACTGCTTGCACGCCCAAAAACTATTCTCCCCCCAAGTACCTCACCCCCATGCAAACTGCTGTACCCACCAAATATATCCTCCCACTGAATGCCTCACACTCAAAATATTTCTCCATGCAAATGCTCCACCACCAAAAACGCCCCACTTCAATTGTCCCACCATCCAGCAACTACCTCCTCAACCTACCTCCTCACAACTGTCATCAACCCTTGAAAGTGCATCCTTCATAAATGCTCCACCACTCTCGGCTACTCCCACTATAGATGCCACACATGCACAACACACACACAACATACAGCAGAGATATACTCGCTCTCATACAGACACAAGACACACTCGCACTCAGAGGGATTGGAAATAATTCCATGAGCTATGCTTTCCCCACTTGTTTCAGCTTAGTTATTATTTTCTTTTTAGTAAGTAATGTCTAGACTTGTTTGTATGTTACAACATTATGGGTAGGGATTCACGGAGCTCTGAGGCACCAGAGTGGAACATAGTTGACCATATCAAAAATCTTCATTTTAATGAGCCATGAAAAAAATACAAGAGCTGTGGAATTAATTTGCCCAGCTGCCTTTTGAAATCGGTGGATTCTAGTGAGAGTGCAAGAATAACACGAACAACTGGACTGCAAAATGTTTTGTTAAAGAAAATGGAGACATTTGAAGAAATCTTGGGCTCTTTCTCTTGGCACTATTCAAGGCCAGGCTGAAGACCCATATCTTTTGAAGCTGCTTTTGGATCCTGATGCTCCTCATTCTCTTGTCCACTACTTTATTAGTATCTTGCCATACTCTAGTCCCCCGTTTTGCTATGTTTTTTCATCTTTATTAGGTTGTAAGCTCTGATGAGCTGGGACTGTGTCTTACATTTATATGTACAGCACTACATATGCCTTGTAGCGCTATACAATAATTAGTAGTAACATCATATTTCAGTCAGGTAACTAATATCACTGTTGTTTTGCATATAGTTTTATTGTGAGGCCTGATATAATCCTTATTGGGTGATATCAAAGGTGTACGAAATCTCAGCCTTGGCTTACCTCCAGAATTTACTCCCTTTGTTTTTATGACCGCTCTACAGTGCTCCTCTGGTTAAATTTACATGCCTGTGCTGACTTTATACATTTCAAATTTATTGTGACCTCTTTTTTTTAAATCTGCTATTGCATTAACCAAGCAATATTAGTAAACCTACCTAATGAACTTTCTTGTATCTCCCAATTGACCGCTTTGACCCGGTGAAAAGCGGGATATAAATACAGCTAAATAAATAAATAAATAAATTGTCTTCAACCCTCGCTATCTCTTTGTCACACTCATAGTAACATAGTATATGACAGCAGATAAAGACCAGTATGGTCCATTTAGTCTGCCCAGTAAGGTGGCTAAAGTAGGTGTATCCGCTGCTCTGTGCAGGTCACCCCTCTCTATGCATTTGTTTAGGGCTGTATCTGTCACTCCATGCAGGTCACCCCTCTCTGTTTGTTGAGGTATAAGAAATAGTTAATGTTTATTTTGATTTTATCGTCTTGCTATAAGGGGATCCACTGTGCCTGTCCCATGCAATTTTGAATTCCATCACTGTCTTCCACGTCCATCGAGAGGGTATTCCAAGCATCCACCAACTTTTCAACTCCCTCTTCAAAATGCTTCCATCTCTAACCCCTGCTCCCCCCCCCCCACCCACCCTTTTATACTGTTCAGACTTAGGCCATGTGGTCTTTTTCTACTGTTATATTTCTATGTTTCTCTATGTAGTCTGCCCTTCCATCAACTACAATAGTGTCCTTTTTTCCGTTAATGATCCTGTGTTCGTTCCATGCTTTTTTGAATTCAGATACTGTCCTCATCTCTACCACCTCCACGGGGAGACTATTCCACTCATCTACCATTCTAAAGAAATATTTCCTCATATTACTTCAGAGTGTATCCCCTTTCACCCTCATCCTATGTTCCCTCGTAGCAGAGTTTGCTTTCATTCGGAAGAGACTCCTCCTGTGCATTTATGCCATGGAGATATTTAAACATCTCTATCATATCTCCCCTGTCCCGCCTTCCCTCTAAAGTATACGTATTAAGATCTTTAAGTTTGTCCTCATATTCTTCATAACAAAGACCACTAACCATTTTAGTAGCCATCCTCTGCATCGACTCCAACCTGCTATATCCTTTTGAATGTGCGGTCTCCAGATTTGCACACAATACTCCAAATGAGGTCTCACCAGAGCCTTATACAGAGGCATTATCACCTCTTTTTTTCTGCTGGCCATACCTCTCCCTATACACCCAAGCATCCTTCTGGCTTTTGCAGCTGCCTTTTCTACCTGTTTAGCTACTTTAAGATAGTCAGACACAATTACGCCCAGGTCCTGCTCTTCTTTTGTGGACAGAAGTACCTCACCCCCTACCACTGCTTTGAAATTTTGCAGCCCAAATGCATAACCCTGCAATTTTTAGCATTAAATTTCAGCTGACAAATTCTAGACCATTCTTCAAGCTTAGCTAGATCCCTCCTCATGTTATCTACTCCTTTCCTGGGAGTCTACTCTATTGCAGATTTTGGTATCATCCACAAACAAGCAAACCTTATCCAACAGCCCTTCCGCAGTATCACTAACAAAGACTTTAGTGACAGGGTTCCCAAGGTTAATAATATTGAGTTCTCTATTAGGTCAGCCAGTTCCAGATTTAGGAATAGGCAGATTTTCTCCTCCAACCTGGTGCAGATTCCCAAAATTTAGCAGTTCACGAACGGGGCTACGCTCCAAAGTACGGCCATGACTTCCATCCCACACAGGCCAAACTCCTTTCCATAACTCCTGAATTATTGGACATTCCCGCTAAATATGTAAAAAAGTTCCCTGCGGCCCATATCCTCTCCAACATACCTGATCCGCAACCGCACTTAGATAGCTTATCTAGGGTTAAGTGCGTTCTACAGTATAGAGAATCTTATAACAATTTTCCTGTAGCTGGGTTGAAACACTCATCTGCCCCACCACATGGTATACCTGTTTCCATTTTTCGTCCATGCCCCAACCCTTGAGGTCCCTTTCCCACCCTTTTTGGAACTTCTATTTCCCCCCCTGTGCATAAGTCCATAAAGTCCCGCAAGTAAACCTCTTCCCCTCTGATGTTTCTCATATAGACTTTCTAAGGGGGAGGCCTCTCTAAACAAGCAATCTTTCCCCCGCAAAGTTCTCCACAGTGTTTCATCTGCTCCACCATCAGCCCTTCCCCATTACCCAAGTTGAATTGCGCTTGCAGCTGTTTCAACATTGCTCCTCCTGCAGCTCTCTGCCGAAAGGGAAACCCCTCTGCCACACGTGCTTGCTGGCTCCGCCCAAAGAGCATCGTCACAGGGTGGCACAATCTTCCTTTTAAAAGCCAGCACGCTGTAGGTGGGCCCGCACCTGAGGGCCTTGCCAGAGGGCCCTTTGGCATGGCTCTTAGGCGGGGCTAAAGGCGCAGGGCGAATCTTCTACCATCTGAAGACTGTAAGTTGAAATATGACCACTGCACCTTACTAAGACAACAAACAGCAGCTTATGATTTCTATCTGCAGAACCCCTACAAAAAATTTGTAACATTGTCTCCTATCATGCTATGTTGTCAACTAACCTCTATCTTGTAAATTTGCTCCTAACTGCTCAAGCTAAAACATTCACTCTGACTCTCTGCTGATAAATAATACCCAACATCCAAGCCATCTACTACCCCCCCTTCCCCCCACCTGAACCGGCATCACATTGCACTGTCTGACACAACAATTTGATTATCCTTCTTCCCCCCACCCCCCCCCCCAATAAAAACCAAAGCATACTCCTGCAACACTATCCACAAGCACACAACATTGATTCCTTCCACCCACACATTGCAACATCCCTGGCGTGACCCCCTACCATTTACTCCCACCATTGTCGCACGCCCGCCTCCGGCTGGGAACCTCATAACCTAGCACATAGGAAACTCCCCAGACCAACTCCTCACACACAAAGTACACGCTACACTCCTTAAAACAACACATAAACTACACAAGCCTCCACAATGGGCTACTACAAAATATTTCATAGTATAACTTACATTCTCCTCTTATCACACCACTCTTTCCCTCCCTCAAGATGCCTCCTCCAGTCACATCCCAATTATACATACCACATCCAGGAATAACACCCACTCCCTACCAAGTGCTATCGCACATATGCATGGCTCACACCCAAGGCATAATAAGTATCACACTAGATTGATATGTATCCATCCAACACAGTCATATCAAACTGTCTATCCCTCGCACTCACCTACCCAACTAAAGTGCATCCTTATCAGTGCACGATCTATAAGGAATAAGCTACCAATAATCACAGACCTAGTAGAGGATGAGAAGCTAGGCATTCTCTGTATCACAGAGACCTGGCTATCCCCCACTGACGATGCCCTAATAAACCTTTTGCAAATACAAGGATTTGATCTGTTTATTTGCTCTAGGTACTCCAATAGGGGAGGTGACGTCCTCATCCTATGCAAAAAAGAGGCCAAAGTTATCCTATCATCCAACAATCTAGGTGGGATGAATTTGCTTAGAATTTAAAATATTTTCTCCCTTTGCCTCATTTATAGGCCTCCAACACCCGACCACAGTAACTTAACCCCAATTCTTGAGTTAGCTTGCACGGCCTCCCTCAGAAAACCACACATCATCCTAAGTGATCTTAACCTACTATCACTCAACACCTCACACACCATCTCCTTCCTCGAATCAATGGCCGACATGAGGTATCAACAAATTATAAAACTATCCACTCATAGAAAGGGAAACGCCCTTGACCTTGTCTTCCTCCCCGACTCAATTACAAACTACCCAAGGTGTCCCCTCCCCCCAACCACTGAAGTCCCCTGGTTAGACCACCACCTGGTAACTTTCCAGATCCCATTAGATAATCCCCTCTCCACCACTTCGATCGAAGCGCCTCGAACCAGGTGATTCACCTACTTCAACAAGGACACCTTCCTAGAAAGCATACTACCTCAGCTTGTAATCGACTCCACAGACCCCAACACATCACTAAACATCTGGAACAACACCATACAAACAGCAGTAGCACCCCCCAATAACCAGGCAACCACCCAAAAGATCAGAAAATTAGTACACCCCAGAGCTCGCAAACCTAAAAAAAGAAATGAGAAAGCTAGAAAAGAAATAGAGATCAACCAAAACACAAGAAAACAAACAACAATATCTTACCCTACTCAACACCTACAAAGACAATATCAACAAGGCTAAAAAAGACTATCACACCAGAATCCTAAATCGTGCACTCAACCGATCAAGAGAGCTCTCTGCTATTGTCAGATCATTAACCAAAACAAACCAAAAAAGCATGGGACAAACACAGAGTATCTCTAAAGGAAAAAAGGGGACTGTTGCAGTTGTTGATATGGAAGGGCAGACTAGATAGGCCATGTGGTCTTTTTCTGTCGTCATTTTTCTATGTTTTCTATGTTTCTATGAATTAGAGGTTTTATGTTGCAAGTTTCTAACACTTGCTGACTACTTTGCAGACAAGCTAAAGAACAAAAACATTGCCAACATCCCCTCCCCTCCAGAACGCTCAACAAACCCCAACACATGAGATAGATTCCACCAAATAGACCAGAGACATTTATTAAACACATTATCAAACATCAACACGACTACCTCCCCCTTAGACCCATGTCCAGTTTCCTGGATTAAGTCAGCAAAACTGAGCTAGCCCCATACCTCCTCCACAAAATAAACCAATCCCTCCTCCAAAGTATCATGCCCACCGACCTCAAGATGTCATCCATATGCCCTGTCCTAAAGAACAAAACACTCAACACAAATGAACCAAGTTTATATAGGCCAATAGCAAGCATCCCCTTTGTTGCTAAAACCATTGAAAAAAATCATCCAAATCCAACTCCAAGATTACATAGACCTCAATGCCTCCCTGGATGATCAACAATTTGGATTTTGCCTATTTTACGGAGTTGAAACCCTCCTGATAGCCCATCTCGACCATCTTATCCAAGGCATAGATTACCCTAAACATGCATTCTTACTGGTCTTTATAGATATAACCTCTGCATTTGACAACATTAACCACAATTAATTAATTAATTTATTTTATTTATTTACAGTCTCTTATATACCGCACTATTCAGCATCAGCGCGGTTTCCATGGAACAAAAAAAAACAATACCCTCATATCAAGGCTAGCACAAATTGGTCTAGCCGGAACAGTCTTGCAATGGTTTAAATCATATATCTCAAACTGCAGACTACTTATACAAATAGGCAATGAACCCCCAGTTACATTCACACAAGATCAAGGGATACCCCAAGGGTCTGCCAGCCCTTTTATTCAACCTATACCTCCAGCCAATCACTAGCATGTTCAAAAAAATTAGCATAGGGTATTATATCTATGCTGATGAAATTATGTTGGCTCTCCCATAGATATAAACAATCCCACCTTCAATAACTTATCAGACTGAATCAGAGAAGCTGAATCTTGACTGAACGCCAACAACCTCAACATCAATTTAAAAAAAAACAGAAGCCATGTACATCACAAAGAATCAAAACACAACCCTCCCTCGGAGGCGGAGTCTGCACGACTCCAACATGGCGGCGTGAGATTGTCTCTCCCGAGCCCAGTCAGAGAATCCTGACCATCTCAGCAAAATTTGCAGATTAAACTGGTCTTTATTCGAGTGGCGGACTGAGAATATGTCCGGGAGTAAGCAGACCCACTTAGAATTTGCGAACTTGGCGGCGGCCGGTACAAAAAGATCTAAGACGGACCCGTTGTCTCCGCATAAGACGGCGCCTCACCAAGATTCGATGGAGGGAGTGCAAGAAATATTGAAGGAAGTGCAGGCGATCCGGAACCAGGTAGATGCGAACGGTGAGGCCCTCAGCGATATGCAAGCGGACCTGAAAGAACTGTACCCAAATGCAATCGTTAACACACACAGTTGAGAAAATGGAGGTGACTGTTGCAGGGTACGAGGAGCGATTTGCTCAAATTCCGAAAGTCTCACGCAAATTGGACTGGCTGGAAAAGAGTTATGAAGATATGAATAATAGAGCGCGACGTAATAACATCCGTATTGTTGGACTGGTGGAAGGAGTGGAAGGGGGAGACCCGATTAGTTTTATGGAAACTCTGATACCTAAATTGCTGAAAATCGAGTTCTCCCGCCCGCTTGAGATAGAGAGGGCCCACCGCATACCTCCGACGACTAATGCATTTAATAAGATGCCGTGCCCGATGATCATGTGCATGCTGAGACACCAACATGCTATTCAGATTCTCACCGCAGCTAAAAGCTTTCGTCAGCTACAATATGAGGGTCAGAAAGTAGCCTTCTATCTGGACTTCAGCAAGCCTACAGTTGAGAGAAGGAAGCGGTTCCTTGCCTTGAGGCCACGACTACAACGACTGCAGGCGCGGTATGGCCTGATCAACCCGGCCCGGTTTAAAATAACACTGAACAACGTGACCAAATCGTTCGACGATCCGGAGGTGCTCGCACAATATCTGGAAGATCAAGAGGCGTTACTTATGCAGCCTGGCTAATTTGGAGGCAACGGTGATCCCTGGATTGATGTCATTAGAGGGATCTATGGGCCTGCTACTGTTAATTGTACATTAGTGCTGTTTATCTACGTCTTCGGCCCAGAGGGTCGCTCTGAGCCCAGGCGCTGCAGCTCGTGGATGCTGCTGCCTTCGGAGACTTCACAGTACCACTGATTTTCATAAGTCACCAGGACAGCTGGGATGTGGCAAACCTCCTATTTGGGGACAGTTTCCCAGGGGCTGGGGCACGCTATGTTGGGATGGTCTTGCTGTCTCACCCAAGTTGTTGTGGGTTGGTTAGTGGATTAAGGGAAGGTTCTCAGAGGGAAATTATGGAAAGTGTTGTTATATGTTGTCTATTACAGGTCATACTAGTAGTCAATTTTATATGTAATTATGGCTAGCGGGTTGAAAATTTTATCCCTGAATGTAAAGGGTATTAAAACCCCAATAAAGAGAAAATAAATACTGGCGTATTGTAACCAACAACAGGTGGACATAGCCCTTTTCCAGGAGACCCATCTCTCCTTACAGGAGACTAGGAAACTGGAGGATGGAAAGTATATGTTGGTCGGATACTCTCAGGCTGACAAAAAGAAAAATGGTGTTGCTTCGTTAGTGCGTAAGTCGTTGGGAGCAACGATTGTGCGCGCCAGCAGTGATGCCTTCGAAAGGTGGTCTACGTCTTTAGTACAGGTTGGGAAGTTTAAATGTATAATAGTGAATGTATATGCTCCTAACACGGATGAGCCCGAATTCTTTTGTGCCCTGAATAGTACTCTGCAAGAGGAAAGGAAGGCTCCAATAATTCTGGGTGGTGACTTTAACATGGTGAGAGAGCCTCTGGTGGACCGTAATCCAGGGAGAGTGAGTAGGCCTTCGAAAGCGGATGCTGCCCTCTCCTGTCTCATAGAGGACTGTGGCCTAGTCGACATATGGAGACTGCTCCATCCGGTTAATAAGGAGTTTACCTTTTTCTCCCCGGTTCATGGGTCTTCCTCTTGTATAGACTATTTTTTAATTTCGAGGTCCCTGGTAGCGAACAGCTGTGTAGCAGATATTTTAAGTATGACAATTTCAGATCATGCTGCAATAACGTTAAAAATCATAACGCAAGATATGACAAAGCCAAGCCCATCCTGGTCATTTAATAGAGCTTGGCTGGCGGAGCCCGCTTTTCAGGAGGAGCTGCGCTCCACTATTAGTTCTTATTTCAGTATAAACAAATTGGGGGATACAACAGGATGGGCCTGGTGGGAGGCTTTTAAGGCCACGCTAAGGGCAACTATTACTAGCTATCAGATTAAGGAAAATAAAAAGAGGAAGGCCCAATTATCGGGCCTGGAAAATCAAATCAAGGCTGGGGAAAGGCTGTGGAGCAAGCATCCTAGTGCAGATATTTTGCGGAGATTACAAGGATTGAGGTTCGAGTACAATGAGGTATTAAGCTCCGAAGTAGAATACAGCATGATGAAACAGTCGGCTCGGTATCATGTTGAGCACAACAAGGCCAGTAAGCTTCTAGCGAGTACCTTAAGAGGGAAGCGAGAAAAATTGAGAATTGTTTCTATTCTAGGTGATAATCAGACTAGGCTCTTAAATGATGAACAAATTTTGGACGAATTTTCAAAATTTTATAATAAGTTGTATTCTACTGAGGTGAGTGCGGACCCAGCAACCGTCGCAAGCTTTTTAGATAAGCTGGTTCAGCCTATATTGGCGGCGGAGCAAGCTCAGAAGCTGGGTGAACCTTTTTCTAGCAAAGAGCTTAGGGAGGCGATTAACTCCATGGCGGTGGGAAAGGCGGCAGGCCCAGACGGGTTGCCGTCGGAGTTATATAAAGTGTTTAGCAAAGAGCTGATACCATTTCTGACGTTGTACTATCAGCAGTTAGTAGAAGGACAGGAGCATACTGGTCGCTTCTCGGAAGCCACGATAGTAGTTCTTGAAAAGCCTGGCAAAGACCCTAATCATATTATGAATTATAGGCCTATATTCTTATTAAATTCAGATTACAAGATCTATGCGAGTGTTTTAGCAAGAAGGCTAGCCATAAGTATTGGGGAATTAGTGCACCCTGACCAATCCGGATTCATACCTGGTAGAGCAACAACAGATAATGCCAGGTTGCTTTGTAATCTATTGGATAAGGCCTCAGGGGAGAATTCACCGTACATTGCCCTCTCTTTGGATGCCGAGAAGGCATTCGACAGATTGGAGTGGCCTTTTCTTTTCTCAGTTTTAGAATGGTTCAGATTAGGGGAGGGTTTTATAAATAAGGTTCGGGTGTTATACTCGAACTAGTGCCAGAGTACTTGCGAATGGCATTTTGTCTCGCTCTTTTTCTCTGCATAGAGGAACCAGGCAGGGCTGCCCCCTCTCCCCGTTGCTCTTCAATTTAGCATTGGAACCCTTGGCTATAGCAATTAGGCAAAGCCAGGATATAAATGGGCTTTAACCTAGGAGATCTGCAAGTGAAGCTCTCTGCGTATGCTGATGACCTCCTCTTGTTCACGCAGCCCTTCGAAGTGCCGCAAATTTTGACATTAATAGAGGACTATTCAAGCATTTCGGGGTACAAAATTAATTGGACTAAGTCAGTAGCCTTCCCGCTTAACAGCTGTTCCAATTCTGAGATGATGGCCCTTTTTCCTTTCAGGTGGGAGACGGGAAGCATTAAATATTTGGGAGCCTACTATAGTTCCTCGTTGGACTGTACAATTCAGTACAACATTAAGGAGATATTTCAGTTGATTAGCAGTAAAACCCTGGCTTGGTCTCCCATGCACTTTACATGGTGGGGAAGGCTAGAAATAATCAAAATGGTGCTGACTCCCAAAATCAGTTATATTCTTGGAATGCTGCCTGTCTCCTTACCGGCAGACCTGTATCCGAAGCTTGAGAGGAGTCTTATGAATTTTTTGTGGAATGGGTCACAACCGAGAATAGCAAGCAAGAAACTTAAGGCCTCCAAGGAGCAGGGTAGTGTCCACTTTCCGGATTTTCAATGGTACCATAATGCTCTTCTCTTAAAGCAAGGGGCACTGTGGTTAGATGAAAATAGTCTTGCTCAGAGCCCTAGCTGGTTAAAAGTAGAATCACGTATAGCAGCCCCTTACCCACTAACGTATATGTTGGGAGCTTCGTGCCCTGAAGCAGTAGTAGGGGGGAAGGTTATTCGGGCTACACAAGACGCCTATTTAAAGCTGGCGCAACTGGCAGGCAAAGATAGCCAGCCCTCTAAGATGATCCCGTTATGGTGGAATTCTCAAGTTAGAATCAGAGGACAGAAGGTTGCTTGGAGGAAATGGCAGGAGAAGGGAATATGGACGTTGGGCCACCTTGTCGGAAGAGATGGTTGGAAAAACTTTGCGATGCTAAGAGCAGAGTTCTCCCTTCCAGAGTCTAGTTATTTCCAGTGGGTACAGCTTAGGTACTGTTTAGCTGCGACAGCAATAACGGTTGTGGATTTGGGGGCTGAGGGAGTATTGTATAAAAAAATCAAAGAGACGCTTGAGCAGAAAGGCTCAGTGTCTAAGCTGTATGATATATATAGGAAATATGCTTCATGCAGCCTGGCGGGCTTAGTGAAGGTGTGGGAGTCAGAGACAGCCCTTTCACTGCCTCCCAATTCCTGGAAGATATTATGGGGCCCTATAACCAGAATTTCGAGATCAGCTGCGATAACGCAGTCAATGTATTTCTTACTGCATAGGGCCTACGTTACGCCCGTAAAGCTTTCCAAGTGGGATAAATCAACCACAGGCAAGTGTTGGTCCTGTCAGAAGGAGATTGGCACATTCGCTCATATGTTTTACGATTGCCCTTTTGTGCAGAGATTTTGGAAAGTAGTTTGGGGTAAAATTCAGAAAATATTAGATATCACAGATGAGCTCTCTAGAAATGCGGTCTGTTTGAGGTCCTTGGAGCTCTATCCGGGTATATCTAAAGGGAAATCCTTTCTACTAAATTATATGATTGCTATAGCTATAAAATTGATTCTGTTAAACTGGAAAAAGTTTCAGAACCTAAATCCTAATAAATGGTGGGGATTGGTATGTCGATATTCTAAATATGAGAAATTATATAGTAAACTCCATTATCCCGATAGGGCTGACCTCAATTTTGAGAGATGGATGCTATTGGATCAATATGTGGGTTAATTCAATATTGGCAATAGGAGAGCTACAGACCTGATTTCCTTGTTTCTGCAGTTGTATTGTAATTAGCCTGACGACTGAAGAATTGATCTGTAGAGGCATGTGGGATTTTGCTATGTTCCCTAGAGAACCTGGGTGGGTGGGTGGGCGAGGGAGGGGGGAGTTTGGTGTTTCTTGTTGTATATTGAAAAAGAAATAATGCTGTCATTGTTGTCAACAAGTTTACATTGTTGTATGTTGTAATAAAGAGATAATAAATAAAACACAACCCTCCCTCAAACTATCACCCTTAATAATCTCATCTTCCCAATCAAGCAAGAGGTTAGATACCTTGGAATAATTCTCGACCAGTCCCTCAGCATGCTCCCCATTTAAAACAGCCAAAGCCATTTTCCACAAACTAAAGACTATTCAGCATATAAGACCATTCCTCGAGCCACATGATTTCAGATCAGTAGTTCAAGCCATTATCATCCCCCATTTTGACTACTGTAACAGCGTGTTACAGGGTCTACCTGCCAAAAACCTCAACATCCTCCAAAGAGCACAAAACATTACAGTAAGAATCATTTGCAAGGCCCCACTAACTAACCATATCACAACTATTTTATATGACCTCCATTAGCTCCCAATAATGAGTCTAATAAAGTACAAGACTCTCATGACAACCTTTAAATTGATTAACAATATAGCACCATCCTTTCTCTCGACACTCCTTCATACCTGGTTACAAGATCTCGAAGGGAAAATGCACTATACTCCTTTGAGATCCCCAGCTCAGTTCGTAAAACAAAACAAACCACAAGCTCGAGTCTTCATGTTCACTGCCCAAAGTCTCTGGAACGCCCTACCACTATCAATCCGCTCAATTAAAGACCTTCAGATATTCAGAAAAACGCTCAAAACTCACACCTCTTCATGGCATACTACAGAGTTTGCAATACTAGCCCATACTCACAGGTGACTCAGCCACACACATAATGAACATACCCAATCACCTAACCCCACACAGCACCGAACCCTACACACATAAGCCTATTTAACATGTGTTCATAGTTAATATGTATATAGTTCCTGTTCAGATAAGTTTCTCTACTGTTAATATTATCATGTAAAAAGTTCACAAATTTGTTATATGTAACATGTTGGTTATCTGTAAACCGCCTCTGATATCTGGAAGGGGTGGTATAGAAAAGTGTAATAAATAAAATAAACATCTTTGTTTTCTCCTCTGCCAAAAGTAATTGCCCCACCGTTTCCAGCCCTAGCTCCCTCCAGCCCTGGAACGGGGGGTGAATCCTCCCTGGAGGAAATAGAAGATTATAACAAATTGGCGTGTGTAACTATACATCTCCAGGAACAAGCAGGAATGAGTCTTCACATATGGGTACGTCGGTACCGACGGAGCCTGCACGGGAATGCTCCCTAGCATCCAATCAGAAAGCTTTTGGGAGCATCCCTCGCACCTGCGCGCTGACTTCCCGCCCTTTCCACTTCTTCTCCTCAGTTTTCGTTTTTCCGCGGAGCCGGCAGGACGTCCTCCTGTCACCGCAGAAACTTTTTTCTTTAAATACTTCATTTCTTGTTTTCTTGTGGTCGCGGCTGTTTTTCCCGCCGATACCGGTACCGCCGGTGGTTTTTTTCTTTCTTTTTCTTAAACTCAGAGAGATTTTCCCTCTGTTTCTGTCTTAACTTTTTGGGCCTACAAGGCCTCTCCATCATGGAGCCTTCTTCTCCTAAGAAGTGCCTTCACTGTGGAAACAGTTTTCTTTTTAGACTCCAATCTCTGGTGTCTAACCTGTTTGGGTCCTGACCCTTTTTCCCCTGAACTATCAGGCTGCAATGCTGAGAGAAGACCTTCCCTCTTTCGAGTTTCCCTCGATACCGTTTTCCCTCCTACAGTGAGGGCACCGGGTTTTTCTTCTCTACAGGATCAGGTAACCCACAAACAGTCTGTTAAGACTTGCCAATCCTTGAGTGGTAGGTCTCATGCCATGCATGATGACGGCTCCGGCCTTGCCCTCAAGACCCCATTGGCATTAAAACCCCGGCGGGAGTCTTCGGGCTCCAAAGCATTTCGGGGGTTTCAGGTTGTTCCTGGGGCTCACCCCTCACAGAACATACCTGAGCCGTGCCCGGGGGTGGTATCCGCTTCAAGCGGTACCGATACCCTGGCACCGGTGTCGAGTGTCCCACTCTTCACCAGGGATCGTCATCTGGCGTCCTCGGTACCTTCGGGACCGATCGATACGTTCCAGATTGGCTTTCCTGTGTCTAAGCCATGTTCGGTGGTGGTACCCGCTTCGAGCGGTACCAATACCCCGGCATCGGCACCGGTGTCGAGTGTTCCACTCGACACCAGGGATCGTCTTCTGGCATCCTCGGTTCCTTCGGGACCGATCGATACGTTCCAGATTGACTTTCCTGTATCTAAGCCATGCTCGGGGGTGGTATCCGCTTCGAGCGGTACCGATGTCGGGTGTTCCACTCTTCACCAGGGATCGTCATCTGGCGTCCTTGGTACCTTCGGGACCGATCGATACGACCCAGAGTGACTTCCCTGTATCAGCATCGCCGGTACCACCACCGACGTCGGTGCACTCTAGACATGCATCGATAGACTCGCTCCCTTCGATGCCGAGTCTGGAATCGATATCTAGTCTAGATGACTGGGTACCGACGCGCCTTGGAACCGACTCTTGTCGTTTCCGGATACGTAGTACCGAGGATACTCACCAAGACTCTCTGGTTACCTCGGTACTGCTTGAGCAGCCTCCGATGACGGCCTCGATGCCATTACCGGTATCGATATCGATGTCGATTCCCGCAATTACATCGGTGCCATCGATCCTTTCCATGCCTAGTTTGGAATCGATACCTGGCATAGACGATGCAGTACTAACTGCCTCAAATCGTGACTGCCAGTATCATTATCCATCTATTAAGGTTCTTTTTCTGCACCAGACCAGTACATCCTCTGGTGCTCAGGCTGCATCTTCAACCTTAGCCTTCCCAGGGATGGTTCCCATTGGAGATCCTTCTTTTCAGAAGTTTCTCCTTGACATGGCAACCTTTCTTGCTATTCCTATCCCTGACTGTAATCTTAACCATGGCTCTCCTGCAGAAAAGGGAAATATAATGCTTCCTTTACATCATTCTTTGCAGGATCTTCTTCTGAGAATATGGGAATCACCTTTAAGGGTTCCCTCACCTTCTACAGCAACTAATGTTCTGTATCAGGTGTCCCCCTCTCCAGGGTTTCAAAAGAATCAACTTCCCCATCATTCCATTGTAGTGGAATCAGCAATGAGGAAGGTAAAAAGCAAGAAGAAGCATTCTTCTTATCCGCCAGGTCGTGCTTCTAGAGCACTTGATGCCTTTGGACGTCAAACCTTCCAAACATCTATGCTGGCATCAAGAATTATTTCTTATATATTTTATATGAGTCTAACACTCCAGGAGGTCACAAAGAAATTATCTCTTTTGACTCCTTTTTTGTCAGAGCCTAAGGCTGCTGACTATTCCTTGCTTCTTAGTCATAGCCGGAATATATCTTGGTTTCTTTCTCGTGCTTCTCTAGACTCTTTTGAGTCTGTTAGCAGATCCTCTGCTATTGCCATTGGAGCATGTCGTAGAGCCTGGCTCCAAGCTTCTGACTTGAGCAGATGGGCACAACATACACTGGGTAATTCTCCTTGTACTGGAGAAAATCTCTTCAATAAGGAGGCTTTACGTCAGGTTGCTCATTGCTCCACTGACTTCCCTGGTTCTGGAGACCATTCTAAGCCTTCTTCCCCAGGAGGTAGGAAATGTCCTACCAAGCCTTCTTTCCCTAAGAAAAGAAGGTTTCACTCTTCTCCTGCCCATCATCCAGAGGTGCCCAAGCAAGGGACACCTCGTCCTAGTCTGAAGTTTCCAAATTCTAGCCAGTCTCAACATACCCAGCAACCATAGGTTCTGAAGGTTACAATCTAGTTAACCTCTTCTTAACAGAAGTTTGTTCACTGTTTTTTCTTAAATCTCTACACTGGGGTTTTCCTTTTTCAGTATGCTACGCTGTCAGGATATTCTTGTCCATGGGTTACAGAATTCTCCTCTTCTTACACCAAGAAGGGAGGTTACAACTATCTCATGATAGTTTCTGTCCCAACATGAACATTTTTTCCTTCAGCTGACTCGCCATATGGGTAAGTCACCCTCCCCCTCTCATCCAGGGTTTCCCCTGACTGAGTGGTACCATACTGAAAAGCTTCTCTAGCTTTCATTCCAGTGTAGAATTTTTGTTTCCTTGAATACATTCTCAAGATAACTCATCAGACAGGGACAGGAATATCTCCTCTCCCTTTGTCTGTTTCTCTTTGTTTTGCACAGTAAGATTCTCTCTGCTGCTGTTCAGCTGCTGGGCATGCAGGAGTTCCAGTGATTGAACTACTGGTACTTTTCCACAAGTTCCAGTCTATCTTCCACAATTTTTGTCTAGCCTCAGTAGTGATTCCAAGCTAGTCCTCATCTATCTTGGATAATCCTACCCACTTTAGGCTTCTCACATTATCTTCTTTCTAGCCATCTCCTTTCCTAGGATGTGGCAAGACACCTGATTTCAGTCAGTTTTATCTCATAATTCTCCTGCACAATGCTCTCTGCAATCTTCAGAGAAGCTTTCTACTATGGGCCCTTGCTACAGAGCATTGAACTTTGTCTCTGAGGGCTATTCTATATAGTAGGAAAAAGCTTATAAATCATTTTCATGACTGTGAGGGTTCTCCACACCCTCTTGTCTCCTGTTATAAGCTTTTTCTGCGTGAATATCCAAGGCTATTAGTAATGCATGATACCCCTATGTCCCTCCAGTGGGTCCTCCTGGTATCTTCTCTATGCGTTTCTACTCATCTATCATGTCAGAGTTCTAAAGGACTCCCGACTTGCTCTTTACAGACTGATATTATCCTCTGTTTTTCATGCAACCATCCTGGTTATTTTACTGGATTGCATTCCTGCATCCTCTTAGCCCACGGGAATAGATTCTCTATATATCTGTCAAGTGGGTTTCACCCTCTTGTTATTGGATGAATCTTTCCCCTTCACATTCCCCATGTGAATGTTCTTAGGGGGCTTAGTGTATCTTCAGACTTATTGTCTACATACATATGTCTGTAAGCTGTGGGTGCATATTTTATGCCCCTATATGTATATCCACTTGTATATATATGTTAATACATATTTCTGCATATCTAGATACGCATATATATATAGGTATATATATCTCCCTATATATACATATATATATATATATATATATATATATCTGTTGGGAGACTTTTATAGATCGATATATATTACATACTATCTCCTCACTGTCTATGCTATAGCAATTTGTACCTTTCTCAGAGGTTACCGACAGTGGGCTCCCTTTTTCATACTGTTCCTTAGTATGTGGGGACTGTTATGCTCACAACCACTACTGTGGTGATAACAGCTTCCGCTTTGCTCTAGGTCTCCCTATCCTTGAAGATTCAAGCTTCAATATCTTCCCTATCTCTCATCAGCTAGGAAAGATAGTGTACATCTTCATTGTTTTTGAGTACACATTGTTCTGCTTGGGAATATGGGCTTTTTTCCATAACCCTTCTTCCCTCCAAGACTGGGTTAGTTGTCCAAATCGGTCAGTCTTCTTCTTTTAGTCCTCAATGCTATGACTCTGTACCTAAAAGAGTTTTCAGCTTTTCCTCATAAAGCTTTCCATTGAAGACCTGCCGTTCTAATCCTACCCCAGTTGACACCTGGATCACCTGCTAATTCCAGGTCTGGACCTTCACCCTCACTGCTGTGAGGTCACCTTGAGGATTCCGCTACTGCATATCCAGTAGACTCCATCACGCTTTCTACTTCCTACAAACCAGTAGGTAAGCTCCATATTATAACTGTTCATTAAATGATTTTAATGGTACTTATCATACATGCCATGGACTCCTCGCCTGTAGTCCTTGGGTTTGCTGTTTTCCTTACAGCTCTTCTATTCTCAACTCCTACCCTCCATTCCCTCATGGGATGCCGGAGATCCTGTGTGGGAAATGCACTCCTGATCCAGGAACATGCATTTTATGGGATCTCCCCCTGGCATCTCTAGCTAGGGAGTCCCCATATGTGAAGACTCATTCCTGCTTGTTCCTGGAGATAGCACAGTTACTTACCTGTAACAGGTGATCTCTGGGAACAGCAGGAATAAGTCTTCACAACCCACCCTCCTCCCCTAGGAGTTGTATCTATCTATCTTCCTTTCCTCTTTCTCTCCTTTATCTCAGCTATGATACTCAACTGAGGAGAAGAAGTGGAAAGGGCGGGAAGTCAGCGCGCAGGCGCGAGGGATGCTCCCAAAAGCTTTCTGATTGGATGCTGGGGAGCATTCCCGTGCAGGCTCCGTCGGTACCGACGTACCCATATGTGAAGACTTATTCCTGCTGTTCCCAGAGATCACCTGTTACAGGTAAGTAACTTTGCTTTTCCTCCCCTCTCCCTCCTGCTCTCACCATAGATACAAGTCTACTGCATCAGTGGATTAAGTATCTTTTTACACACCTTTTTAAGATCAGGTCTCCACAACATTGCCCTGAGTGGGATCTTCCCCAACTCTTCTTGTTCCAAATGAACCCATGATTTCTCCCCTGCCCCAATTTCTAACTCAAAACATTCTTCAGTTGTGAGGCAATATAATATAGCCATAAATTGGGCACTCCCAGCTTCCCTCACCCCTCTGTCTATATAGTATTCCCCCGTACAACCTTGGGAGGTCTTCTCTGCCATACAAAGCTAAAGATCTTCTGTTGCACCCTTCTCAAATTCTGTTCCAGAACCTTCACTGGTAGTATCTGAAACAGGTATAAGAAGCATGGTAGCATATTCATTTTTATGCTAGCGATTCTCCCCACTCATGATAGCCCCAGCCTCGTCTGTTTAGAAGGTCTTTTGTAATCTCCCCTTCTAAGGACCCATAATTGCTAGTAAGAAAGCTCGTCTCCTCCGGGGTGAGTTGTACTGCCAAGTACCTTGGAGAATTCTTTACCCATTTAAACCCAAATCATTCCTGTAAAGATTTCTCCTCCACTCCAGACAAATACACCTTCATCACCTCTTTCTTATTCATATTAATTTAAATCTAGACACTGGCCCATAATCACCCAACTCCCTAACAATTATTGGTAGCATCAATCAGGGCTGAGCTAAGGTAAACAAAATGTCATCTGTATACATCATCAGTTTATTTGAGACCTCTCCCCCTCCAGTTCCTCTGATGTCCTCATTACCTCTTATTCTCCCTGCCAGAGGCTCCATCGAGAGGGAAAACGAGGCGAAAGGGAGCACCCCTGTCTAGTTCCCCTTCGTAACTGGCAATCTTCTGCATACCCTCTGTTTACCTTTATTTTTGCTCTGGGCCTATTATAGATTTCCCTGATCCATCCCAAGAACCCCTCCCCAATTCCCATCCTCTGCATAGTGGACATCATAAAATTCCAGTGCACTCTTATCGAACGCTTTTTCCACGTCCACCTCTACAAATACCAAGGGAATTTATCCCTTTTGGCTTTTTACAATAGGTTTAAGGCCCTCTGGACATTATCACCCCCCACCCTTCTTGGCATAAAACTCAATTGATCCCCTTCTACTAGTTTTAGTATCTTCCCCATCAGCCTATCCATGAAAATACGAGCAAGTAACTTCACATCCAGAATGAGTAGAGAGATCAGCCTATACAACCCACATTGTGCATGGTCTTTCCCTGTTTTGGGCAGTACCATTATCCCAGCCATTTTCATGGAGTGCCCCAGGTACCCCCTCCCTCCCTTACCCCATTGAATACCACCACCAAGCATTGTGTTAGGAGGTCTCCAAAGGTTTTAAAGAAACCCACCGAGAGTCCATCGAGGCCTGGAGCCTTCCCTGGTTTCAACAGCTTGATTGCCTGCAGTACCTCCTTCCCTGTGATTTTCTTATCTAAATCCACTATGTCCCCCTTCTCCAACTTCGGTAGGTCTACTGAGTCTAAGTACTCCTGGACTTTCTGCTGGAAAATCAACATACGTATGTCATTGGTAGAGCTCCCAATAAAAGTGCACAGCATTTTTTTCAAATGTCCCCATCCCTATAATTCATCTTCCCATTTCCATCCATAATCCTTAAAATTGTAGCTTTCAGTTTAGCCTTCCTCCAGTTTATTTGCTGGCATCCTACTTGATTTATTCCCTTCTTCAAAGACCCTCTGCTTTCACCCTCCATGCCTTGCCCTATTGCAAATTTTTTATGTCGTTTTTCCAAGTAGGTTAACTTTCCCCGCAATGCCTCTGCTTACCTTTTATAATGCTCTGCCTCAGCAATAAAAGATTCACATATATAAGCTTTTAATCCCTCCCATACTCCAGCCAGAGAGACCTCTCCCCCTTTCTTAAACTCTAGATACTCCTTCAAATCCCTCCTTACATGGCCACAATAATGATTCATTAAGTCTCCAAAATATACGTTTTCTTTCCCCACTGTCACCCCCCAACACCACCCAACACCACCCATAGAGATGTGTGATCCGACCAACCTCTTGCTTCCATGTCTGCCCCTCCAATTTTTCCCTCCATATTCCTACTGTATCTACTAATATTATATCCAATCTAGAATATGTCTTGTGCATAGGGGAGTAAAAGGTAAGATCTTTCTTCTTTGCATTCCTAGACCTCCATACGTCCACCAGTTCAAGATGTTTCATAAAGGACTTCAGCTTTCTTCTCTGCTTTCTGCTCACCTCACTGGCACCATTAGGGGTATCCAAGAGAGGGTTTAGAGGCAGATTAAAATCCCCACCTACCTCTAATTTGGTTGCCAGCGTTAGACCGTCCAAAACTCCTCTCAATTAATAAAAAAATGCCCTTACTGTACATTTGGAGCACAAACCCCAACCCAGGATCACCACTTCATCATTCACATCCCCTTGCAAAATCAAGTACCTACTCCCTCTTTCTCTAATCACCTCTGTTACATCCACCTTACAATCTTTTAACATTAAAAGCCCCTTCCCCCTGGTTGCACTAGGCTGGTAGCTAGAAAGACATGAGGATATTGTTGGTTATCCAGTAGGTACCTTTCAGACTGCTTTAAATGTGCCTCTTGTATCGAGACCAAATCAGCCCTCCCATCGCTTAGCATCTCTAAATAGCGTTTGACTTTTTGCATCAGTGTTTAGTCCCTTCATAATTTAGCGATACCACCTTCAATTGCTTAACCATTCTCAAACCCCCTTTTCCCCACTCTACTCCCAACCTTCCCAAAGAACACTCACACTCCTCACCTTTCCCCCTCACCACCACAACCCTCTGTGGCATTCCTTTGAGGAGCTAATACCCTGCCTCCAGGCCAATCATCCAGTCTTATTCACTTCCCTCCACCCGTCATCCACATCTTCTCTACCCCTCCTGACTCAATCCACACACCCATCCACACAATTCCTGCTCTTCCCTCTCTTCTTCCATTGTCCATTTCCCTCAGTTGCATACAATCACTCATCACTCCCCTCAAACATACATATACCAGACTATCCCATCTAAACATCCGAAGAGGTATACTGCAACCTCTTCCTTCCCCCATTATCAGTGCTTAAAGAAACTATACTGTAGATACCAAACTGCAACAGATTAAACCAAGTCCAGCAATATCCAGTCCACAATCTCCTTGCTTTATCCACCTTAATCCGGCCTTGTTGCTGCTTGAATCTTCACTTCTCGCCAACTGCTTGTGGGTACATCTCTTTGTCCATGTTCTCGTCACCTGCCATCCACTCAGACCGCTCACCAAGGACTTCTCCTTTCTTTGCACCAGCAGTCCATTCACACCAGCCTCTTTTAGCACATACAATGCTTCTTCCACCGAACGCACAGTCCTCGTGATTCCATCCTTCATAAACACTAACCTAAAAGGGTACAGCCAGCAATATTAGAGCTCTTCTTTCTGTAAGCATCCAGTAATCTTCAGCATTGTAGTGTTATTTGCAAGAGATCTGCAAGCATCACAACTTTTTGACCTTCCGACATGAAGGTCTTCAATGCTTGCATTCATTATGCAATCAGCTCTTTCACCTCATAGTTGTGCACACATATTACAATGTGTCTTGGCACATTAGGTCTTGGTCGCCCAAGGGCCTGATGTGCTCGATCCACCTGCACCTCGACATCACTCCGGGGAGATTTGCCTAACTCCAGAACAGCTTCGCAGACCCTGATTGCCACCGTCTTCACATTATTAAATTCTTCCGTCTCAGGAATCCCCCTTATTCTTAAATTATTGCAGCAGGAACTGTTCTCAATGTCTTCCAACTTTTCCAGCGTCTGTTCTCTCTTAGCCGCCAGGTTTTTAAGAGCATCTTTCATAGCTCTTAGAGTCTCCTCTTGCTCTGTCACTGATCCTCCCAGCTCTTCCACACAGTGTCCCAGGTCAGCTACATCTGCTTTATCATCCTGGATAAGGTCAGCTGCGTCTCTCCAGACTGACCCAATGTCCTCTTTCGGCTCCTGGAACCAAGTCCTCATCCCCTTGCGCAGGCCGAAATGCTCATCTTCTTCCAATGGCTTGAACTTCTTGCTTTGTGGTTCTTTTCCTGACATATGAGAAAAGCACCACAAAGCACCATTTTGATCTGCCCTTACGGTTTGCTCTGACAGGCACTGTAAGCAAACTCTTGCCAATTGCTGACAATATAGTCCTTCTCTTCCACACATCCCCAGTAGCTATTGATGTTTCACCCCTTAATGGCTGTCTTGCTCACATGCTACCTGGATTTCTTCCAACTATGTCCACCTTAACCCATCCAAGTCCACAGCCATGTGGGTTTCCCTAAGTACCCCTTATCCTAACATTGCCCCCCCCCCCCAGCTCAGTTCTACTTCGATCCCCCCGGTTTCCTCATTTCGTTACCTGGGTATAACACTGGATTCCTCACTCTCTTTTTACGAACATGTGTCCATTCTCACTCGCCGATACTTTTGTGCACTTCGTCAGATTAGAGCGGTCTGTGCTTTCTTACCACCCTCTTCACTTATCACCTTGCTGTTGGCACTGGTAATGAGTAGGTTAGATTACTGTAATGTGGCCCTTGCAAACTTGCCTCTCTGTCAACTTCAGCATTTACAATTACTACAAAATATATAAATTTGTATAAAGTTTACCAGTTCTATGTACAGTGGTGTGCAAAAGTCTGGAATCACTTGTAAATTTGAAGTTTTTTCAAATTTGTGACCTTATATCTTAATTTCCTTTTCCTTCCAGTGACTTTTTCATGATAAGTGATAGATTTGGCTATTAGGGGCAACTTTTAGTATTGGTTTGGCCCTTATTTTCTGAGTTTGTTCCCCATAGTTGTCCTGTTGATAGATTTTCTGTGAAAATCGCGTAATGTACATCGTTGGCCAACGATATATTATTATAAGTATGCTTTAAAATATTATGGACGCACACCAGGTTTACTTCAAATTAATGTATGTGGCCTTGAAAAAGGCCGTTTTTATGTATCAGTGATGGCTCAATATTTGATGGGCCACCCTTTGTTCTTGATCACCTGACTGCACCTTGTCAGCATTGAATAAACCAATCTGACAAGGTGATAGTTGGTGATAACACGGTTCCAAGCTGCAATGAGTGACTCAGTCAGCTCACGCTTTAATGTCGGAAGCCTCTTGAATATTTCCAAGACCACCTTGTGCCACAGGTTCTCGATTGGATTCAGAACTGGAGACTGGGCAGGCCAGTCCATTGACTTGATGATGATCCGCTGCTTCCAGCTGATCACCTGTCTGGAGTAATGGCAGGGTGCATTGTCATCTTGGAACAGGAACTAGCCAGGAAACAGCTGGTGTGCTAATGGCACCATGCACTTTTGCAGTATGGTGATGTACTTGGCCCTGTTGACCATTCCATCGATGATATGAAGACGTCCAATGCCACTGGCAGCCATGCAGTCCCAGACCGTGATCTTCAAAGGATGCTTCATAGTGAGGTTGAGACACTCAGGCTTGAATTCCTCTCCAGGAAATCCCTCACATAGATGTGGGCCTAGTTACCAAACAGGCAGAAGGTGCTTTCATCGCTGAATAGCACCTTTTCCCACATTTCAGTCGACCAGGTTGAGTGCTTTCTCGCCCACACGATCCAGTTGCGCCTTTGTATGTCAGTCATCAGTGGCTTATTCTGTGCTTTGCAGCCCTGGAGACCAAACTGCAGGCACCGGTGACGAACTGTTGATGAGCTGACACTGACCTCACTCTTGTCTGACCACTCTCGAAGTAGCTGAGGAGAGGTCAACTTGCGATTAGTCAGTGAAATGCATCGTAGTGTGCTGTCCTGGCGTGATGTTAATGCGCGTGGATGACCTGAACGAGGCTTGTCCACCACTGAACCCATTTCTTTCTTCTTCTGTACAATCTTAACAACAGTGCTCTGACAACAGCCAACTTTCCTGGCTATCTGACGGCTTGAAAATCCTTCCTCGCTCATAAAGGACACACGAACACGCTCCTCCAGCGTCAGGGTCCGAGTCATCTTCATGTTCGATCCAGAAAGCATATGAAATTCAAAAATTCTGTGCGTTTTTATAGCTGCACTGTTGGCTAGATATCTGCATTGTGATTGGTTAGTGAAACCAGCCTCCTGATTGGTCAGAATTAACATGTGCATATTGGATAATCTTGATCCAGTTTTGATGCAGGATCCACAAAAATCGCTGTAGCTATCTCCCAGTGTCTGTAAAATATTTAAATTGGAAGCAAGGAATGCAAAAAAGTCAACTCTAATAGCCAAATGTATCCCTTTTAACATGGTAGAAAGATGAATATGCTGGGCTAACGCAAAATGTAAAAAAAAAAAAAGTTAGAAAGTACAAAAAACGCAAAACTCACAAGTGATTCCAGACTTTTGCACACCACTGTAAATGAATATGCACTGTAATGCATTTCATATCCTGTTTTTTGTAAACCGCGCTTGATCTTTGGAAAGCATGGTATAAAAATGTTTATTAAATAAAATACAGCAGCTCGTCTTATTACTCATGCTAGGCACTCTGATCATATTACTCCTCTTCTAATACGTCTTCATTGATTACACTTCCATTACAGAATTCAGTATAAGTTTTTGATTTTGACTCATAAAGCTATTTATACTTGACTCCTCAGTACCTAGCCGATCTCATAGCACTTACAGTCAACTCTGGTCACTTCATGCAAATTGGCTTATCCTTCTATCTCCGTCTCAGGCTCACCTAGAGCTAAGTCTCCACGCTTCGTTTTTCTTTCTCAGCCCTTCACTCTGGAACGCATTACCATCTTCGCTCCGTCTCGAAGCCTCTTACCAGAAACCTAAGACACTTCTTAAAACTCATCTGTTTCAACAGGCATTTGAGCTCCCAATTACCAGCCCTCCTTAGTTTCTTTACTTTTTTGTTCCTTCTGTCTCTGTTGGCCTCTACTGTATCTCCTACTACTTTCCTATCATGTAAATGGTGTTCTTTTCCTCTTTCTTGCAGCATTGATGTTTTATCGTAAACTGCCCTAATGCCATGGCGTGGGCGGTATATCAAGTATAAGATAAAGACAGACATCACTCATCTCTCTTTTTCACTTCACCACTTTAATAGCGTCTTCTCAGGTGGGGTTATCATCTTAGAGGGTAGAGGAAATATAAAATTTGCCCACTGGGGCTCAGCTCTCGTCATAGGCAGCCATCCTGGAGGTGTGACATCACTTCCTCCAAGTTTGGGGTCATCTGTCACTCTGCTGTCCTCTACACATATCTAACATGCTGCTAAAACCTGTCATTGCTTTCCCTGTAATATTACTAAAAACTCTCCCTTTCTTTCTGATGATACTACCAAAACACTTATCCACATTCTCATCTCTTTTGGCTTAGACTACTACAACAACTGCTCACAGTTCTCCCACTGAACTCTCACCCCACTTCAGTTTGTTCAAAATTCAGCTGCATGGCTTTTCTGCCAGTGTCGCTATGCTCACATACTAACTCCTCTTCTCAAATTTCATTGACTCCCTTTCTGTTATATACAGTTCAAGCTTCTCTTACTCACCTACAGGTGCATTCCTTCTACAGCTCCTCATTACCTATCCTTTCTTATTTCTCACTGTACCCTTCCTTGGGAACTCTGCTCGTCAGGTAAGTCATTCTATCTGTGCCCTTCTTCTCCACTGCCAACTTCAGACTCTGTTCTTTTCACTTTGTTGCGACATATGCCTTGAATAGACTTCCTGAGTTGATGCATCATGCTCCCTTTCTGGCCTTGTCAAATCCAGCCTAGAATGTCACTTTGAGGCTGCTGTTAGATCTTAACACCTTATTCTCTGTTTCATATTCATAGGGGCATGCCTACTAAACCATAGTAGCCTTTTGCAGCTATTGTAGTTCACTAGCTGCAAAAGTCAAAAACTTCCACAGTATCTGCACAGGGCATTCCCAGCTTTTCCCGTATAGATGCCATGGAGGTTATGGATTTACCACAGCAACCTGTGATAACTACATTGGCAGGTAGGGTGGAAAATCCCACAGTACCTGCTGATGCAGGTTACTCAGGCCTTTGCAGTAAATCCTAGCGGAGGTCAAGTAGCAAAGGGGTCCACCGAGCTCTCACTAGCTCTGTGCCCCAATTGCTATCATGCCCCCCCCCATATCCCGATCAGCCCCCCTCCAATCTGACAATATTGTTGGTGCTGTGGAGATACAGATCTGCAGCATTAGCAATATTAACAAAAGTGCCCGTCCCACTCCTGTTAGCCCTGATTTCCCCCCTCTCCTGGCCAGCTCCCAGTCACCATTGGGAATTGTCTGAGGGGAGGGGAATCAGTGCACCTTCAAACAAGTACAATGCCTGTCTAACCAGTCAGGCTACCATCCCCCCTCCCCCCATATACATGTTGTCATTCCGACTGGCCAGTCTGGCCCCAACCCCCCAAAAAATGTACCTCCTGGCTAGTCCCCCCACCCCAAAGGCCATACCTGTAATCCCTGGTGGTCCAGTGCAACAAGGGGGCAGGAGCAGTCCTCTCTGCTTCTGCAACCTTCTCCATGGCCTCTCAAAATGGCCGTGATCACGCAATCCTTCTTGCTAGCCTCATACTAAGGGGCAGTACTGAGAGATCACAGACATTTTTGTTAGTACTGTTGAGGAAGCCATGAAGACTCAAAACCTACCAAATCACGAGTGTTTTGCTGGAATATCTTGAATATGGATGGGAGTGTTCTGCATTTTAAGCATCATAGAAGTCATACATATTTGGGCCTTCTGCAAAATTAACAAGTCTCCTGGGAAAAAAACTCCTTTAAGGGTCTGAAAGCCCTCTAATGAAATTTTTAAGGGTAGCTAGATATGTCAAAATTGAAAGAATTCTTGATAATTTTCTACAGAACTTACTTGAAAATATATAGCTATTTGTGCTTTTGAAGCTTGTGAAATGTTGTAGTGCAGCACATTACACTTGCAATTTTCTTTTGCTCTTTAACTGAATTTTGCTTAAACAGATTGAAATACTAGCTGCTTTTTTCTGTACATTATTTCTAAAGTGTTTACTCTTACTTCACCGCCTCCATCTCTGTGTTATTATAGTACTTAGCATACCTCTATTAGTCAGGCAGAACCAAACAAAGCCAAACACAAACTTCAAAGCAGGTGAAGCATTCATTCTGGCATCTGCTAGTTTATGGCAGGTACAGCTGCATCAGTGGACTTGCAAAGACGAATTACGCCACATTCAATTAACATCCTAGTTCATTGCCCGATATGCATCACACACTGATTCCTTCTTTTTAAAGAGTACATTCTTTCTCCCTCTCTTTAACTCTTAACCTCTCCTTCCTGCTCTTCATGCTAAATGATTTCTAGGATACCCTTATTAACACACACTTGGTTCATTTCCATAAAGGCATTGCTGCCAAGATGATAACCCCAAATAAGAATATCATCTGGGCCTAGCTCTGTCAACATACTGAAATGGAAATTATTACACTACTTATAGACATTTTTAGAGATGTGCCTGAGAGTTTAGTAACTAACATTTAAAACAAGCAAACAGAAAAAAGGGCAGTCAAACATTTGGTGGACAAAAATGCAAGAGAGTTGCAGCTGATGGGAGTAGATAGCAATGTGCCCCAAATAGGAAAGGGTTCATAGAGTAATTGTTATCTTGGCTTATCTCATCCATTTGTCTAGCTGACACTGTTCGACATGATATCACGTTCCGTGGGCAATCTGCCTCAGAGACAGTCACTTTAAACTTGCCATTGCTCCTCCCTTTTTCTCTTATGGTATGACTGCCATTTCTGCAACCAAGAAGTTAAATCTTCAATGCCTTTTAAAACGCCATCTGAATTCTTCATTTGCGAAAGGATTGGTCCCTTTTTTGATTTTTCAAATGAGCAACATCATGCTGTTTCTAAATGTAATCCATTTGGAGCCACTATTCTTCTTTAATAATCTAAGGTTATCCATATATCACCATTCAGGAGGAATATGATTAGTAACTCACCATTTTGAATGTGTGAATTAATATGCACATCTTAGGGGTATGTTTATTAAACCGGGCTAACAGTTAACCTGGGCATTCTGCAAACTAGGTCCCATATTATTTAGTGGGATCTAGTGGCAGATAGCCCAGGTTAACCATTAGCCTGCTTTAGTAAATATACCCCTCAAACAGTGGGCAGCCATTGGAGCCCTTTCAATTTTGGTATTCAGACAACTTCTATGCTCCACCAATCACGTTCTTAAAGCTCTACTTGTTCTAAAGGATGTACCCAGCTTTCTCCGGGAACAAGCAAGAAGTTAGTCCTCACATATAGGTGATGTCGGCGCCAATGGAGCTTACACAGATCCACTCCCCAGCTTTCCCAGAAAGCCTTTGAGAGTTTGAGGAGTGGCCTAGTGGTTGGGGCAAGGTACTACAGGCCGGAAGGTCGGTGGTTCAAATCCCACTAGAGGACAGCAACCTTGGGCCGGAAGGACTGGGGTTTCTAGTCCCACAGGTGCTCCTTGTGGTCTTGGGCAAGCCACTTAACCCTCCATTGCCCATGTTCCCTGTAAGTATTAGTGTATGTGTCTCATATCCCCTCGTGTTAAATGTATCCCCCAACCGCTTTGACCCGGTGAAAAGCGGGATATAAATGCAGCTAAATAAATTATACCATGCATGCATAGTTATCTTCTCGTCCAAGGGTGCCATCTTACCTCAGTCTTCTTTTTTTCGTGAAGCCCTGCAGATGTGCTGTCTGTGACCCTCAGATAAAGTCGATTTTTCTCACCTAATTGGTTTTATTTTATACAGAAGTTACCTTCTCTGACTCACCTCTTCGCTGCTGCTTTTGGATCTTGACTCACCTGATCTCCTTGTTTCTTTACCTTTCCCCCGTTTTTTATCCCTGTCTACACCTTCTGTGTTGTCTGTCGTGACTAGATTATAAGCTCTGATTAGCAGGGACTGTCTCTTACATGTCTGTGCAGCGCTGCATACTACTTGAAGCGCTATACAAATGCTTAGTAGTAGAAATTACTTAATGCTTTTTGCCAGAATTGGTTCCCATCATCTTCTGCCACCCAAGTCCATCGCCTCTGCGTTGTGTTTTTACTCTGGTATCCTTTTTTTTCTTTTTTGGCACGCAGGCTTTTTGCTCACAGCTTACTGTTCGAGACGTAAGCGTTTGACCTTTTGGGGGGGCTCTGTTTCCCGCTAGGACCTCGATCAGCAGTTTCAAACAGTGTGACAAGTGCAGTCTCACCATATCCATCATGGACCGCCACAACTCTTGTCTAAAATGCCTCTGGGTGGATCATGATGTGTCTACCTGCCCGCTCTGCTAACGGATGTTGGTGAAGACCCAGAAGGAGTGTGAAAGACGGCAGGGGGAGCTGTTCAAGTCTGCCTTGAGATTGGCATTGGGGGCGCAATCCCTGCCCTCGACACCAGCATCTGACAACTCGTCATTGCGTGCCCGAGCTCAGTCAGAGCTCCGGGGTTGCGGAGCCTCAGACTGGGGATCGTCCTCCAAGGACCTTCCCCCATGGGTCAAGGATGTGAAGGCCGAAGGCGAGTTCTGACCCCAGATCAGTAGGTAAGACCTCTGGCACCTTGGCTCAAAGTCTTTGACTCGAGGCCAATAGTGACAGCTGGGAGTGGCCCTCCAGACAGCCCTGTGGGATGAGACTGCATCGGTGTCGGGGGATCGGGTCAGGTCCCCTGATGCTATCACCATCGGTGATTCCCCGACAAGGGGCTTGGCTTCGGGCTCGACATCCTTGATGCCTGAGCCAGCTGCTGCGGAGCCAACTGGCATTGAGGCCAGGATGACGGCCCTGGAACACAGTGGGGCCCAATACCTGGTACCTCCGACCACAGCACCGTCCTTGACGAGGACATTGCTGGAGGATACCCCTATTCTAAAGAAGTTAACTCGAGTGGCACCGATTCCTTTGGCGTCTGACTCGAGGTATGGCTCGTCGTCGGGAGCCACCACTGCGGAGCCTCCATGCCAGGTGTCGACGCCAAGTCAGCTCAGAGAGCAGGAGGCGCATGACATTTCCTACAACTCGGAGTTGGCATGGGAGTCGGAGGAGTCATCCCCTGACACCATCCTTCACTGTGACATTCCCTTCGACCTGTTCCCGCTGCACCATTGTCAGTGGTCCCCTTCGGAGGATCTTGTCTTTCTAGAGTTTGTGTGGGGGATGTCCCAGGCCCTCGCCTTCATGGCGGTAACAGAGGATGAGCCTCATACCGAAGATCTCAAGATCCTCTAGTACAAGACTCCCTTGAGAGAGGTGGTGCCCATACCCCCCTGGAACAGCTGTTCCTGATGTGGGAAAGCCTGGTCAAGGTGCTAGTTGTGAACCATTGACATTGATTCTCAGCATCGAGTTGGCAGGAGCCATGGGTTCCTGAAGATACAGCTGCCTCACAACTCCATGGTGGTGGAGTCGGCCATACATTGCATTAAGAGCAAGAAGACACACTCCTCGGTGCCCTCCCCAGAAGGAGGCAGAAAGTGTTTCCAGGGCTCCATGCTCACAGCCTGTATCCAGGCATACCAGCTGTACATAGGCATGTACCTGAGGGACCTGGTGAAGGAGATCGCTGGGTTCTCAGCTGGGTTGTCAGGAGAACCCCCTTGAGTGCTTCAGGACCTTGGTTTCCTCGCTCAAGGAGTGCTCCAAATTTCAGTCTTGGGCAGCCTTCGACAGCTTTGAGTCAGTGGCTCATGTGACTGCAGTGGGCATTAGTGTCTGATGTCTTGCCTGGCTACAGTCGTCCGACCTGGAGTAATGGGTACAGGACAAGTTGGCCAACGTCTCTTGCTGGGGAGAAAACCTCCGGCAAGCCCATGATGGAAAAGGCAGATGAGCTGGAGAAAGTATGCCTGACCAGAACCAGACTGTCCAGGAAGACGTCTGACTCTTCCCACAGGAAGACTTTGGGGAAGGCTTCCGAGAAATACCTTCAATTTTCGGCCTATCAGGCTCTCGCACAGGGGCAGCAGGCCAAGGGCCGGGGGAATGCCACTGTAAGCTAAAAGGCCCCAAGCCCCAAACAGCACCTCAGGTGCAGCCTGGAAGGAGCTTTTGGCTCCTTGAGCCAAAGCCTCACTTCCCCAGTAGGTACAAGGACCAAGGTTCATGTGAGAACGGCTGGTCCACTTTGCATATCAGTGGTCAGACATCACCACAGACACCTGGGTATTGCAGGTGATCCAGGAGGGGGTACCTCCTCCACTCCTTCCAGCTGCCTCCTCCCTTCTTCCCAGGGGAACAACCCATGGACCTCTTGCACAGGGAGCTCCTGCAGAGGGAGCTCAAGGCCCTGATTGAAGATCACACGGTAAAGCCCATTCCCCAGCCCCTCCATGGCCAGGGGTTCTACTTCCACTACTTCCTCGTCCCCAAGAAAACTGGGGGCTTCAGACCCATTCTGGATCTGCAGGACCTCGACTGCTTCCTGGTCAAGGAAAAGTTCAAAATGGTATCCCTTGGAATCTTGTTGCCTTACCTCCTGTGGGGAGATTGGCTATTCTCCTCGAATCTCAAAGATGCTTACACCCACATCCTGATACATCCAGGCACTATCAGCATCTCCAGTTTGTTGTTGGAGACCAACACTTCCAGTACAGGATGCTCCCCTTCGGACTGGCCTCAGCTCCTTGGGTATTCACCGAATGTCTAGCGATCATGGCCGCCCCTATTTGGACGACTGGCTCATCAGAGCAGGCACATAACTCCGTTCTTCGCACCATAGGGCTGCTCCAGTACCTCAGGTTCGTGGTCAACTCCCCAAAGTCTCACCTGCTACCAAACCAGTGCTTAGAGTTTATCGGCACTCTGTTGGCTCCACCCAGGCACCAGCCTTTCTTCCACAGGACCGGACGCTGTGCCTTTCAGCTCTGGCAAGGAATGTACAGGACTGCACAACAGTGACAGCCAAACAGATGCTCCGCCTGTTGGGGCGCATGCTGTCTACGGTTCATGTCACGCCCTTTGCCCACCTCCGCATGCAGCAGGCCCAGTGGACACAGTGTCCAGTGGATGCAGACTTTGGGACGCCTGGAGAACATGATCCAGGTCACGCCAGCCCTGGCAGTTTCTCTTGCCTGGTGGCAGGACCCTCTGAACTGGCCTGCCTTTCCAGACTCCCCCGGTGCAGTGTGTCCTCAAGACAGACAGGTCCAAGTTGGGCTGGGGAGCCCACTCCGATCACCTGCAGTCGCAGGGCCCCTGGTCCACAGGGGAGATTGCTTTGTGGATCACCTGCTAGAGCTCCGGGTGGTGTACTCGGCCTTCCGGGTGTCCCAGGTCCACCTTGTAGGGAAGGTGGTCCAAATGGACAAATCAGGTGGTGATGTACTGCCTCAACAAGCAGGGGGGCACTGACTTGTACCACCTCTGCTGGGAGGCAGTTCGTCTATGGAACTTTGCAGCGAGAGGAACATTTCACTCAGGGTGGTTTATCTGTCGGACCAGGACAACATGATGGCTGACTACCTGATTCAGGTCCTCCAGCCCCACGAGTGGCGGTAGGGGGGGGTCTTCCGTCGCTTGGGGGTCCCGGAGATAGACCTCTTTGCCAGTCCAAAGAATGCACAACTGACGCACTTCTGCTTCCAGAGGCTGGCCCTGGTCCAGGAACTTCCTGTGTGCATTCCCGTCTACGCCCCTGGTCCCACGGGCTCTCCTCAAGATAGAAGCAAAGGGCGGTCTCAATCATCTTCATCGCTCCCAGGTGTCCCAGGCAACCCTGGTTCTCCCTACTCCTGCAGTTATCCTGGAAGGACCCACTACTGCTGGGGAGCTCTCCAGACCTACTGTCTCAGAAGGATGAGACGCTGCTGCATCCCAACCTTCCGTTTCTTGCGCTGATGGTCTGAATGCTGAGAGGTTAGCCATTACGCACCACCACCTCTCAAGGGAGGTGGAAGATATCCTGCTAGCCTCGCGTAAGGATTCCATGTGTCAGGCCTATGCATTTAAATGATGCAGGTTTTCAGTGTGGTGCACGGACGAGTTGGTTCTTCTACAGAGCCTTCTGTTCATGCATTCCTATACATAGTTCTTTACTATTTGCTTACTCATTGTTGCCCACATGGAAGTTGTGTGAGACTTGCCATATTCTTCCATATGCTTTGGGATGAATACTGAAGGAGTCCTCTGGTGGCTGAGGTAGATAGAAGCATGGGAGTGATGTCATTGAAACCTGGGCTTTTCATTGGTTTTTGTCTCCACCAATCTGCTGGTAGGGGAACACAACCCACTGGTCTAGCAGGACTCAAGGAAAGGACATTATCTTGTAAGTAAAATGTCACCATGCAGCTCCTGCTCTATTGCAGTGGTGTAATACTAAATCTTTATAAGTAGCAATTTGTGATCAGTTGTGCCCAGAGGAATCCATTATGAAGGGATTTTGCTACTGACAGCATATCTTCAGATTGGTTCTCATAATATAATCCAAGTTGTAATTTCTTGATTAATTTAACAAAGCTAATTTGAACCTGAAAAGGATCATAATAGGCAGTTGGTAGAAAGAACAATACCAATTTCAGTACCTCCTGTTGTGCTTTAGAAAAAGGAGTAGTTGTCAAATTTGCTACTGCAGATTCTTGTGACTGCAAATGTGTCTGTGGTGCTTACCACACTCCTTTGTATCTGTGTTGGCCCTTTGTTCTTGATTTGATACCCCTGGCCTTGGGATCTGGTCCTTTGTTGATAATTGTCTAAAATCCCTGTATTGATTCAAAATGTAACAAATCCCCACTTTCTTCAGCACCTCCATCTGATTCTTCTGAGAACTCTTCAAGTGTAATGCCCTTATTCACATAGTCTCTGCTCTTTTAATTCATCCATGGACAACAGTCTCATTGCCCTGTTTGAACTTTCTAATTTTAAATTGTGTCAAGGATTCTCTAAATGTTACCATTTGTAGCAACTTCTTCTGCTTTTCCATAAATTCATTCTCTGATGCTTGTTGTTTTAATAGACGTTCCTCTGTTTAATTTGTTCCTGGATTTTAATTTCAATGAGATGTAATATCCATTATTGACAACATCAAGTCCAACACATTTATTTAGGATAACATTCTAGCATTACACAAAAGCCAACATTTCTAAAAATACCTTAATCCTCAGTCCTCTTGGAATCATCCATTGCTTAATATATCGAATCAAGATGGCCCTGTGTAATTCCACTCTCTTTCCTTCTTTGTGAAAGAATTAATTCTGACCCGATGATGGACAAATTGATAAGATAAACAAAGATAAGTGCATTAAAGATTTTTTTTGAGAGAGAAAATAAATCCATTTATGGACTTTGAGGACCTATGAATATATAAATGGAGCAAGAAGGCGGTGAATAGAAATGGAGGGTGGCTAAAGAAAAGTATAGCCGGCAGACAAAGGGATGCGTAATGCCTCCAGACCTGCGCCCAACTCTTGTAGCTGCATCTCTGCAAGGCAGCCCAGAAGAAGGGCTACCAGAATGGTACAAAGTAGGGCTAAAATTAAAAATTCTTTGGTTCTTTTTTGGATCTTTCCTCCGATTAATATGGGTTAAATCAATTTAGCATGTGCTAACAACTGCTCATCCCTTGTGCAGAGTCTGTATCATAAAACCTATGTGGTGTAAGGACCTAAATATTTATACCCCAAAAAATAAAAAGGGAAGAGGGATACAACGGAGATATTTGAGTACTTCAAAAGTACAAGTAATGCACAGGAGGTAAATTTTTTTCCAGTTGGAAGGCAATTCTGGAAGAAGGGGTCATTGTATGAGGCTTAAAGGGGGTAGAATGAGTAAACTAAGGACGTATTTGTGCACAGAGGAGGGTATTGGATGTATAGAACAGCCTCCCAGGAGAAGTGGCGAGGCAAAAACAATTCAAGAAAGCACAGGCTAAGCATAGAGGAGCCTTGGTTGCAGTGAAACAAAGGTAATTCCTGAGATTTCTGAACACACTACTAAAACACTTATTTACTCTTTAGTCCCTTCTTGCCTCAACTATTGCAACCTCCTCCTTGCTGGTCTCCCTTGGAATCATCTTTCTCCCCTTCAGTCGGTTCAAAACTCCGCCAGCCCCAATATACTTACATAAGCCCTCTTCTCAAATCACTTCATTGGCTTCCCTTCCATGTGCGTATCAAATACAGACTTCTCTCTATGCCCTTCTCTTCAACAGCCAATTCCAGACTTCAGTCCTTTCACCTTGTTGCTTTCTTATGTCTGGAACAAACTACCTGTATCTTTGTCAGGTTTCAACTCTCCCCCTTTTCAAATCCATGTTAAACGCTTACCTCTTTCAGGCTGCTTTTGCATCTTAATCCTTTGTTCTACTTCTGTCATTACCCTTCTGTACTGTCTGTCTTGACTAAATTGTAAGCTCTGCCCTGCCGGGAGATCCCCTCCACCCTGCCCTGTCCCGAGGGATGGTGTTAGTTTAGGGCTTTCTCCTGAGTCTAGCAGGAAAGATAAGTTAGTACGTTTGCCTATTCCAGTTCATCTTGCAACACTGGAGGGTTCTTTTGAACTTCCAGCCTTGCCTTCAGATGCAGAAGTCACTTTAAAGGACCTTTGGGGAGCTCTGAAATGTATTGATTCTAAGGTATCTTTGGCAGTTAGTTCTTTGTGTAAATTTTCTCAGGAAGCTGCTGCATCGGTACAGCAGCTGGATGAGAAAGTTTCTATGACTGTTGTGGCTGTAACTAAATTAGAGTCTCAGGTTCTTCCTCTTCAGTCTATTAATGTGGTTGGAATTAAAGATTCTTTAATTTTGCATTCAAAAATGGAAATTCTTGAGAATTCTATGCGGGCTTGTAATTTACGTTTCTTAAATTTTCCTCAGTCGCCATTGCTGTCTCCTAAGATTCTTTTGGATAAATATCTTAAGGAAATATTAGCCATATCTGACCCTATTGATGTCATGCAGATTTATTATGTACCCGCAGGTTCGAAAAAGGTTAACTCTGCAGAGGGTGAACTTGATGAGATAGTTCTCTCTATAACTAATCTTACTGCGTTCCTGGAGGACTCCCTATATGTAATTACTTCACGCTCTACCTTGCTGGTTACTTTTTCTTCGATATCGGTGAAACAACGTATATTGAAAGCTTTTTTTAAGGCCAAATCAGCTAAGTTCTGCGGGCAGACTATAAATATTTTTCCAGATGTTTTACGCGCTACCCAAATGCGCCGGAGACAATTTCTAGCTCTTAAGCCCCGGGTTTTAGCTTTGGGAGCTTCTTTTTTCCTAAGGTTTCCCTGTAAGTGTATCATTAATTATGATAGCGCTTCATTTATTTTTTAGACATGTCTCATCTGGAGAAAGATTTGGTAGATAGGCAGTGTTTAATTGGGGGAAGGTATTGTTTGATTGAATTGCCTCCAATAGTGTGGGCCATATGGACTTGTTTTCTGTTTATTAAGGATGTTTGGTGTTACTTTTGATAGTATAGCAGGCATGCTCTCTTGATGTGGTCTATATTGTTTGTTTCCTATGTATCCTATTGTGTATTCCTTTATATTTACCCTTGGGAGCTCACAATTGTCTTGTACCATATTTGGTTATTGTATTGTTTAAAACCTATAAATTAAAAAGAAAATTGTACGCTCTGATGAGCAGGGACCGTCTTTTATGTGTGTGTGTACAGCGCTGCGTATGTCTTGTAGCACTAGACAAGTGATTACTAGTAGTAGAAGTAGATTGAATAGGGTTTACAGTGCAGTAGCAGAAAAGGAAAATGTTCTGCTTTATCTCTCTCATTCTGTAATATATATATTTGTGTTCTTGAAAGCAACAAACTAGTCCATAGCACAAACAATAACAGGGGTTTTCCATTGAACATGAATCTGTGTTCTCTGTCTCAAATGGCAGAATATCATTTACGAGAGGTAAAGAAAATTTTTTTGTTCCCTCCCTCTCTCTCTCTCACTCATTGTCTCTCATAAAAGGAACATAAAGGGACTTAAGCGTTTTCATTGTGCACTGCTGCCTATAAATTAAAAAAAATATTATGTTAATGTAGGTCAGTGAACTGAAACGCCACTGTACACCATAGGGGATTAAAGACCGATATTCAACCATATCCCTCTCCCACTAGGTCATATGACAATATAAACAAAAAATGCAAGGAACCTTCGACTTTTGCTTGGCCATAATCCTTTGTTTATGCAGCACTTAAAATGACTTTTGGGGTCGTCGCCGTCTGGCATTAAAGCCCTAAAGCTTTGAAGTTTCCCTGAAGTTAATAAAATTAGTCTGCCCTCAGTGCTAGGCCCCTGCTGCTGTTTCTGAGTAGCCTCTCCGTTTGCTGTCTTTTACAATTCTGCCTTTTAATGTTTAATAATTTTCAGCCAAGAAATAAACGGAGGAGTGAGAGAGAGAAAATAAGATAATTCAAAAGGCAACTGTGGTAATAGGCCCTGCGGCTATTCTCCTTGATGTTCTAAAGATGCAAGAGGGGATTAAAATAAAGATCCTATGATTTATGCTAAATTGGTGCTGAAGTAATTGGCAGTATAGCATTCCAGCAAGTGAGTTAAAATCTGTTTCTGAGACTGTGTATCAAGTCAAAAGGAGATGTTACTATGAAGATATAGTTCCAGGAATGAAAACATAAAAGTAATGTAAAAAGGGCAGGAAATCCCTTTGACTGGGGGAGTAAATGCACTAATGTCTGAGCAGTGTCTTTTTAATAATATATTAATCAGCATCCCACCAGTTCAATTAACATTTTCTGTAAAAAGCAATATCACTGGAGACCCATGTAATGGGTCCTCTGAGTTTTTCTGTGTGTATCGTAGGAGGAAAAGCTGGCTCCTGAGCCTATGCAGGGCAGGATTGGCATGACATTGAACAAGCCACAGCTTTTGGTTTTGCTTGTCTGAGGAGGACCTTGATGGACCCCTGGTGTCGTATGCAGTGTCTCTCTTGATATTTTTTAGATAGTCCCTTTTTCAGCTCTTTTTTTGTTTCATTATCTTTTAGTTTTGACCATCTCTCTGTGTCCATTGTGATAGAACCTCTGCTCTGCTGAACTGCATTAAGAATATGCCATGTGGGTTATTCCTTTTTTGCTGAAGTTGTGTCCTGGAGAAAACCACTTTGAATGTTTTTGTACTTGAAGATGTCCATAGAGTAGGCTATCATGTGAAAAGATGCTACCAGTGCTTCTTTGAGATGTCCTCAGTAGTATTGCTGCCATTCTGAATTATCACCTTAAGAAGTCTAGGCCGTCCAAAGAATCTTAAGGCCTACTATACTGACTTAGATATGTTCAAGTGAAATTTGCTCCTGAGGTGACAGAAAAAGACCCAGGAACTACTACACCATTCACTCTTGATGGATCTAACCCCCAGCTGCTTTTATGTCTTGACTAGGACATAGATCTAAAAAGTGAGGCTTCATCCTTATATTTCTGAAGTCCGTTGAAGAGCTGAAAGTATTCAAAGCACAGGTTAAATTTTAAGAATGTCATTCTTCCAGTATAGGCCTTGAAATCTTACTGCTCCTCATTGCACTTGGGCATGGTTGAAGAACATGTTATTCTGGAAACTGCTTTTAGAAGATCATTTCACTTTTCTTGTTGGGCTCAAAGTACTGTAGGCTTCAGGGGTGATGCTTCTGATTTTATAAACTTTTCTTGAGCCAGCTTTGAAGCAGTTTCTGCATGTCACATAATAAAAGATTACATTGAAGATGGTTAGCTCTCTTGAAAATTCTTGTGAGCCTTAGAATACTTGCAATGAGTATTGCATTAGGCAACCCTTCTGAGCTTAGATTCAGCAGAATGAGGAATTTGTTAAATTTTGGAGTTTGCAATGCATGTAAAAATCTATAGTACTAACCAAAATGAGTGTTTGATCTAGTGATGTCTTTGGGTGATGCAAAAACAGACTTTGTACTTTATTCATTCTTGTGTATTTCTTTTTTACATATTCTATGTGGCTATAATTTTGGTCACACAATCTATACGAGGAGGTACCCAAAAAAAACAGGAATAACATTGCCGTGGGCGGAGCTTGTGTAGTACGCACTTCTGCCGCTAGGCGTGTATAGTGCAACTCATTGTCAGTTCAGTGCCGCCTGTGTTGCGACCTGGCTTGTTCTGTTCATCTGCAGTGATTGTTTTTGCTAGCGCTGTTTTGTTCTTGTTTCTTTTTTTATGATGACAAGTTTAAGTGAACAACGTGCAGCTGTGAAATTTTGTTTTCTACTCGGTAAAAATGCTGCTGAAACTGTTTTAATGTTGAAAACAGCTTATCAAGATGACGCTATGGGAAAAAGTCAAGTGTACCAGTGGTTTGCTTGGTTTAAAAATGGCGTCATGTCGATTGATGACAAACCTCATTCTGGGTGTCCATCAACTGCCCGAATCAACGAAAATATTGAAAAAATTAGAGAGCTTGTGCTCACAGACCGTCGACAGACAATTGATCAACTGTCAGAGATTAGTGGGTTATCTTGGAGCTCGGTTCAGCAAATTTTAACGGAAGATTTGGGAATGAAAAGGGCTGCTGCCAAGTTTGTTCCTCGGGTTCTGACTGACAATCAAAAGGAACATCGAGTTGAAACATGTCGTGTTTTGAAACAACAGCTTGAAACTGATCCAGATTTTCTGTCAAAGGTCATTACAGGTGATGAGTCATGGTGCTATGGTTACGACCCAGAAACAAAGCAACAGTCAAGCCAATGGAAGACGTCATCGTCACCCCGTCCAAAAAAATGTCGTCAAGTCAAATCAAACATCAAAACAATGCTGATTTGCTTTTTTGATGCCAAGGGGGTAGTTCATTCAGAGTTTGTTCCCCCAGGTCAGACCGTCAATCAAACCTTTTATTTGGAAGTTTTAAGAAGATTGCACAACAGTGTTCGTCAAAAAAGACCCGATTTGTGGCAGACAGGAGACTGGTTCTTCCACCACGACAACGCACCTGCCCACACAGCCATCTCTGTTAGACAGTTTTTGGCTAAAAATGGCATGGTTCCGCTGCCCCCCGCACCTTACTCGCCTGACCTGGCTCCGTGCGACTTTTTCTTATTTCCACGCATGAAAAGGGGCATGAAAGGACACCGATTTGACAACATTGAAGAAGTCAAGAAAAAAAGGAGGGAGGAGCTGTCAGCCGTTTCTAAAGATGACTACAAAAAATGTTTCGAACAGTGGAAGCACCGGTGGGACAAATGTATCAGTTGTAATGGAGAGTATTTTGAAGGGGATAAGGTTGTTTTGTAAAGAATTTGAAATAAATAGCTTTTAAAAAATAATTCCTGTTTTTTTTGGGTACCCCCTCGTATGTGGAATAAATGTATGTTTATATTACAACCTAGAGTTCAGTAGTTCATGAAAGATTAATAGTACATATGATGCATATCGGTTGTAATTAGGGAATGCTATTACCATTTTCCATATTGTCCTGCTAGACCAGTCCAGACAAGTGGGTCGTGTTCCCCCTACCAGCATATTGGTGAAAAAGAACCACTGAAAAGCCCAGGTTTCAGAGACATCACTCCTTTGCCTCTACTTGCCTCAGCCATAGAGGTCTCTTCAGTATTTCTTTGTCTCCAGCAGATGGCTACTAAAGAAGAGAATTAGTGAGGTCTCTGAGTCCAATGGATTGCAAGATCTGAGGCAGCATTGATTCACTAGAAGCAGGTCTTGTCAGACAAATTTGATAGATTTCTTTGACTGGGTGACCAAGGAGTTGGACTGAGGGAGAGCCCTAGATGTGGTTTATTTAGATTTCAGTAAAGCCTTTGGCACCATTCCACACAGGCAACTTAAAAATAAACTGAGTATCCTAGGAATGGACTCTAAAGTTACTGATTGGGTTAGAAATTGGTTGAGTGGGAGGAGACAGAGTACAGGTAAATGGAGCTCAATCTGAGGAAAAGAAGGTTACCAATGTTGTGCCGCAGGAATCTGTTCTTGATCTGATTCTGTTTGACATCTTGTTGATGATATTGCGGAAGGACTGTCAGATAAGGTGTGCTTGTTTGCGGATGATACCAAAATCTGCAATAGAGTAGGCACACAGAAAGGAGTTGATAACATGAGGAGGGATCTAGCTAAGCTTGAAGAATGGTCTAGAATTTGGCAACTGAAATTTAATGCTAAAAAATGCAGGGTCATGCATTTCGGCTGCAAAAATCCAAAGGAGCTGTACAGCATAGGAGGTGAAGTACTTCTGTCCACAAAAGAAGAGCAGGACCTTGGCACAATTGTCTGACGATATTAAAGTAGATAAACAGGTAGAAAAGGTGACTGCGAAAGCTAGAAGGATGCTTGGGTGTATAAGGAAAGAAATGGCCAGCATAAATCTCTGGTGCAAACTCATTTGGAATATTGTGTGAAATTCTGGAGACTGCACTTTCAAAAGGATATAAGCAGGTTGGAGTCTGTGCAGAGGGTGGCTACTAAAATGCTTAGAGGTCTTAGTTATGAAGCATATTTTTATTTATTTATTTTTTATTTAGCAGCATTTTTATACTGCCGTATCTACAAGCCACTGCGGTTTACATGGAACAGTGAACTAAACTTTTACATAGAACATTTGTTAAAGGCTAAATTAATTGAACACATCATAACTATTTACATCAAACTTGACTGACTGTGGCAGGTGTATATGAAGAGTTATGTTGGTGCTACGGAGGTTTCTTATGGGGGTTTCCGATGTGGATCTGATGGATGGGGTGGTAGATCAGAGTCTGTGCCGAAGTGTTTCAAGAAGAGGGTAATTTTTAACTTGCTCCAGAATTTGGTGAGGTCTGTGAGGGTCCATATTTCTGGTGTGAGGGCGTTCCAGATGAGCGGGGCATAGAATGAGAAGGCTCTGTTGGAAGTTGGATTGTTGGATTGAGTAGAAGTAGCTGGAACCCCGAGAGAAGGTGGTTATTGGTGGAACGTGTTGATCTCTTGTGGAGTGGTTGTAGGGGGGGGGGGGTCCCAATTTTCAAAAAATACTTACAAAGCAAGCATATAAGCAACCCTTAGTGTTGGCATAATATTGAATAACATAAAAAGACCAAGAGGAAACTAATAAAACAACCACTATCACACAGCCCACTAGATGGGGAGATATAACAAAGAAGCAATATACATACGCAGGAAAAACAAAAGAGCCAAATGGCTCTAAAAATAAACACAGCCTTAAATTATGTCCTCCAATCTCCTCTCAGATTATTTGTTCTGTCCCTCCTTACCATCTAGAAAGACCACCAATTGTGAAGAATCCAAAAAAACATATCGAGATCCCTGAAATGTAGCTAAACATTTACAGGGATACCGAAGAAAAAACGTAGCCCCCAGGGCCAACATTCTAGTTTTCAGAGCCAAAAAGGCCTGTCTCCTAAGCTGTGTAGCCCTGCCGACATCTGGAAATAATTGAACTTTAGCGCCACAGAACATTGCTACCATATTTTTAAAGTAACCCTTAAATACAGCAATTTTATCCTGTTCAGAAACAAAAGTTACAACGAGAGTAGCTCGGGACGCTGTAGTATCCTGAGATTCCTCTAGGAATTTGGTCAAGTCAAAGTCAGGACGACCCTGAAGTGAGTCAAATTCACCAGAGGGGCCACTAGAGACTTTCCGTCCTGTTAAATAATACAATTTAGAGATAAGAATGGAGTCAGCAGAAGCCAACCCCAAAACATCTCTACTTCTGTAGCAAAATCTCAGGCGAAAGCAAATGGGAAACAGGAAAATTTAACAAACGAATATTTTAGCACGAAACATATTTTCATATAATTCCATTTTATGATGCATAATTAAACTATCTTTAATACTAGAAGAATTGACAGCTTGAAGAGATAGACACTGACTTTCACTTTTAGAAACCTGATTAAGCAAACCCCCCACCTTATCTTCAACTAAACTCAGCTTTGTAGTGATCTCCGACGAGAAAGTGCAAAGCCGAGAAACCGTGGGCACAAGTGTATTCTCTATCTGTGTCACTACCCTCCAGATATCCGCCAAGGTAACCTGATCTTCAGGTACTTCCTTAGCGACACAAGGGGTAGAAGTCCAAGAAACAGGTTTCAGCTTTCCATCCGGGTCTACCGGCGTACTTTGCTGAAACTGAACCCCCACAGTGTCAAGAATAGGTGGAGAGGAACAAAATGGAGGAGAAGGCAGAGAACGGTCCGGAGAACTCAGGGATGCCCCAGTGGACTGAAGAACCAGAAAGTCAGAGTCTAGAGGCAAATTACATCCAGCCGTTACCTTAAGATGTCGATCCATAGGGCCAATAACAGGAGCTGTAGAAACCACTTTCTTCTTCCGCTTACCCATGGAGTTATCCTGATACACTGCAGATTCCTGCTCCTGCGCTCCTTCAGTACTCCAAGGGGCTCCCAAGGGGCCAGAGACGCCCCTTGTATCTTGCCCCTTAGATCATGCCCACTACAAGCGCCTATGGTTGCACCTAATTTATTTATTTATTTAACAGTTTCTTCTATACCGCCCCTTCCAGAGATCAAGGGCGGTTTACAATTGAACAGTGAACAAAAATTTGTATACTTCTGTATACTTCACATGGAACATGGTTTTAACTATATACAAGTGTTATTACAGGGAACATACTTTTATACATTAGCTGGAACAGTGTTTTTAAACTATATACAGGTTATATTACATGGAACATAACATAACTAATTACACGTAGTTATTTACAAGAGCGATAGAACAAACAGGTTGGGTAAGTCTTTTGCGTGTTGGGTGGCGTGTGTAAGGTTTTCTTGTGTTAGTCGTTTGTTCTGTCTTGAGTACTGTGGATGTGTTTCTGTGATTGTTGGGGAGAGGTTTTTTGTTGATAGGGGATTTCAAAGTGGTTTGTGAAGAGGTAGGTTTTAAGTTCTTTTTTGAATTGATGAAGGTCCTTTATCATGCGGAGGGTTAGTGGTATTTCGTTCCAGAGAGTGGGGGCAGCAAAGGAGAATGCCCTATCACTTGTTGTTGCTTTAGTTTTTCTGAAGGTTGTTTTTATGTTGAGGGAATGAGTTGCATTTTGTCTGCGCGTTCTAGTTTCTGATGGGGGGTGTATTAGAGTAGATAATTGTGAGGGAGAGATGTTATTAAGGAGTTTGAAAGTAGTTAGGAGGATTTTATATTTTATTCGGCTACTTATAGGGAGCCAATGCAAGTCTAACAGTATTGGGGTCACATGGTCTGTTAGTTTAGCTTTTGTGATCATCTTGGCGCATATGTTTTGGGCTCTTTGGAGTAGGTAGATGCTCTTTAGTGGTAAACCATTTAGGAGACTATTACAATCGTCGAAGTGGGGGGTGATGAGGGTATTGACTACTGATCTAAAGTCTTGTGTGTTAAGTAGGGGTCTCAGGTGTTGTATTGTCTTGAGTTTATAGAATATGGATTTTACTGTCTGTTTTATGTGTGGGAGCATGGTGAGTGAATGGTCTAATATTATTCCAAGGTACTTTACCTCCTTTTTAACAGGTATAGGTGTGTTGTTTGTTGTGATTGTTGTTGGGTAGTTGTAGTCAGTGTCTGGCTTTCTCGTTATGAACATTGCTTCTGTTTTTTTGAGGTTGATGCTTAGATGGTTGTCTTCAAGCCATGTGGTAGTCTCATTCATGCATTGGAGTAAGCTATCGTATTTGGAAGCAAACCTTTAAGGAGGCCCCCGATGACGTCGGGGCTGCCCGAACAGGAGCCTGCCGCCTCCAGTCTCCTCTGCTGTGCACTCAGGGCTCTCCCCGTGGAGAGGTTGTTGAAGGGGGACAGAGAATGTTTGCAGAGAGTAGGTGGGTGATCTTGAATATGATTAGGGCTGCTTTGTACTTGATTCTCACTTGGATGGGGAGCCAGTGTAGGGCTTTCAGAGTCTGAGTGATGTTCTCTCGTAGGCCTGTGCCAGTGATTATTCTAGCTGTGGAGTTTTGGGCAAACTGTAAGGGCAATAGTGTGCCTTTAGGGAGGCCCTGGGTTTGCATAGTCCAGGATAGGAGTGATAGTAACATAGTAAATGACGGCAGATAAAGACCAGCATGGTCCATCTAGTCTGCCCAGCAAGATGACAAGAGTAGGTGCACCTGTCGCTCTGTGCAGGCCACCCCTCCCCATGCCTTTGTTTAGGGGTGAACCCACCACTCCAGGTAGGACTCTCCTATTTGTTGAGACGTTAGATGGTTCAGAAGTTAGATGGTACAGTTTATTTTGTTTTTATCCTGTTGCTGTAAAGGGATCCACTGTGTTTGTCCCATGCCGCTTTGAATTCCGTCACCGTGTTTGCCCCCACCACTTACATCGGGAGGGCATTCCAAGCATCCACCACCCTTTCAGTGAAAAAAATATTTCCTGACATTGCCTTTCAATTTACCACCTTGCAGCTTCATGTTGTGCCCTCTAGTTTTACAGTTTCCCCGTCTTTGGAAGAGGTTTGATTGTTCATCATTTCTCTTTAAGTATTTAAAGGTCTGAATCATATCTCCCCTATCCCTCCTCTCCTCCAAAGTGTACATATTTAGGTCTTCAAGTCTCTTCTCATAAGGTTTCTGACTCAGGCTCCAAATCATTTTGGCCACCTTCCTATGAACAGTTTCCAGTCTTTTTACATCTTTTGCAAGATATGGTCTCCAAAACTGAACACAGTATTCCAAGTGAGGCCTCACCAGTGACTTGTACAGTGGCATAAGTACCTCTTCCTTTCTGCTGGTAATCCCTATTTGTATGCAGCCCAACATCCTCCTGGCTTTTGCCACCGCCTTGTCGCACTGTTTTGCCACCTTGAGATCATCAGAGATAATCACACCAAGGTCTTTCTCCTGAACCGTGCACACCAACCTCTCGCCACCTATTGCGTACATTTCCCTTGGATTTCTGCTACCCAAGTGCATGACACTGCACTTTTTCGCATTAAATCGTAGTTGCCCAAGCATTAGACCATTCTTCCAGCTTACGTAGATCTTTCCTCATGTTAATCACTCCCTCAGGGGAGTCCACTCTGTTGCAAATTTTTGTGTCATCTGCAAAAAGGCAGACTTTTCCATTCAGTCCTTCAGCAATATCACTCACAAATACATTGAACAGTGCCGGGCCCAGGACCGAACCCTGGGGCACCCCGCTAATCACCTTCCTTTCATCTGAGTGAGCTCCATGTACCATCACCTTCTGTTGTCTGTCAGTCAACCAATTTCTAATCCAGTTTACTATCTTGGGACCCATCCCCAAGCTACTGAGTTTATTGATAAGCCTCCTATGAGGAACAGTATCAAAGGCTTTGCTGAAATCCAGGTAGATGACATCCATTGCATGCCCCGATCTAGTTTTTTGGTCACCCAGTCAAAGAACTCAATCAGATTTGTTTGGCAAGACCGTCCTTCGGTAAAACCATGTTGCCTCGGATCTTGCAACCTGTTGGTTTTGAGAAAGTTCACTATTCGCTGTTTCAGGAGCGCCTCCATTATTTTTCCCGCCACCGAGGTAAGGCTCACGGGCCTGTAGTTTGACACTTCTTCCCTGTCACCATCTTTGTGTAGAGGTACGACATCAGCCATTCTCCAGTCCTGAGGAACCTCTCCTGTTTCCAAGGATCTGTTGAAGACATCCTTTAACGGTCCTGCAAGAACCTCTCTGAGCTCTTTCAGTATCCTGGGATGTATCCCATCCGGTCCCATGGCTTTGTCCACTTTCAGTTTAGCAAGTTGTTCTAACACCTCATCTTCTGTGAATGGTATGGTATCTACTTCATTCCCATTTTTATATTTGGGAGTCACAGCTGGTCCATCTCCAGGATTTTCTTTAGTAAAAACAGAGCAGAAGTATTTGTTTATCAATTTCGCTTTTTCAATGTCACTTTCCATGAGTCCTTTCCCAGTACGTCTGAATCCTGCAATTCCAACTCTGATTTTCTTCCTTTCCCGAATATACCTGAAGAAAGTTTTGTCGCCACCCTTAACATCTTTAGCCATCTTTTCCTCTGCCTTTGATTTTGCTATCCTTATTTCTTTTTTAGTCTCTTTGAGTTTGATCCTGTATTCATTTCTGTGTTCTTCTGTTTGCAAGCTTTTGAATTTTGCGAAAGCTGTGTTTTTTGCCTTTGAGCAGCCACTTCTTTGGAAAACCAAATAGGTTTCCTTCTCCTCTTGTTTTTATTTACTTTTCTTACATATTTATCTGTTGCCCCTTTTATTGCCACCTTTAGTTTAGCCCATTGCAATTCCACCCCCCTTATCTCCTTCCACCCCGTCGTCATGATGAGGGCTTGGCATACGTTCCTGAAATCGGAGATGTCGTAGAGTTCTCATTTTAAAATAACTTGTTTAATGTGGTGTTGGAAGTTGAAGTGATAGTCCAGTGTGATGCTTAGGTATTATTTGACCTGTACGGTAAGGTTGGCCAGCTTGATGGTAGATGATGGGGTGAAAGATGTTTCTTTGGAGACGAGGACTTCTGTTTTACTGGGGTTGTGGTCATTGAGCCCTTGAATGGATTCTTCTAGGCAGTTGCTGATTGTAGAGTAGTCTGGGTTGGTGGTGTAGATTGGTGTGTATATCAGGATGTCATCTGCATACAGATGATAGTGGGTTTTATGTTTTATGAGCGTGCATAAGGGTTGAATGAAAATGTTAAATAGCAGTGAGGATAAGGCTGACACTTGAGGAAGCCTTGTAGCAGCTGGAAGATTTGGAGGTATTAGATCTGATTCTTACTTATTGTGATCGGTTAGAAGGGTATGATGTGAACCACTGTAGGGCTATGTTTCTGATTCTGATTGAGTGTAGGCAGGAGCATAGTTGGGCATGAGTGACGGAGTCAAAAGCTGCTGAGATGTCGAGAAAGATGAGAATGGATCCTTGATATACTTTGTGTACCTTTAATTAAGTTGTCGAGGAGGGAGGTCAGAAAGTTTCAGTGCTGTGGTGTGGTCTGAAGCCATGTTGGTGTTTGTCAAGTGGCACGTGGGTGCCTATGAAATCTTGTAGATGAAGCTGTACTGCCTTTTTTGTAATTTTGGCCAGGGAAGGGATGCTTGATATAGGTCTGTATGAGGCTGGGGCTGAGGGGTCTGCTACTTGATTCTTGAGCAGGGTTCTGATTGAGGCTTGTTTGAGGTGAGATGGTACGTGGCCAAGTGTCAGAAATGCATTGACTAGGTGCATAATGCTTGGAGCCAGGTCATGTTTTGCCATCTTGATCCAGGTGATGGGGCATAGGTCGAGTGATGAGGTGGTACAGTTAAAGTTTGATATGAGGTCAATGATCTCTCTTGTTGATAGCTGCCTTAAAGATGACCAGGTTTTGTTGTCTGGATGGTTAGTGGAGTAGGTGACAGGCAGGTGATGAAGTAGGTTGGTTGGTTGTCTGGTTTGCAGGATCTGTGCCATGGTGTCAGGCGCTAAGTTGGGGTTAGATTTCATGTCAGTTAGAGTTTTGAGTAGGTTCAGAGCTATTTCGAATAGCTCTCTGAGGCGGTTAAGAGAGATGTTTAGAAGTTTGGTGTGATATTCATTTTTTTGAGCGGAGCCTGAGCGCTTAAGTAGGCTGAGAGATAGGTAGGGTATTTTAGATTTTTCCATCTATGCTTAAGTTTTCTGAGATTGTTTTAGTTTTCTTAAGTTGAGACCTGAACCATGGCACTTTGTGAAGTCGCTTTGTCTTGGGTGTGTTGTCGGGTAGAGTTGCGTAGGTGGAAATGTTAGCATTCCATTCGGATATGAAGGAATTGATATTTGATGTGTTGATCTGAGGGAGTGGTGGGATGATGCTTATGAAATTGTCTTTATCGAAAGTCTTGAATCTTCGATGGTTTGATGAGGGTAAATTGTAGGAGGTAGCTTCAGGTTTGTGTGGTAGAAAGGTTATTAAATGGTGGTCCGAAATGGTACCGGTATGACTCTGGTCTTTTGGGAGAGGTCATAATATTTATTTATTTATTTAATGTCTCTTTTATACCGTGCTCTTTAAAAATCAGTGTTGTTTACAGGTAACAGATTTGTGCAGTGCAGGCAGGCCTACACTGGACTTACAATAAACAGGGAATTATATACAGGGTTAACAGGGTAACTATGTACAAGGTAACTTGCTGTCATATGTTATGAGGACAACGTGACACTATTTACACATTGGCTCAGCTACATACATGGTGACAGGCAGGGGCGTATACCTCTACCCGTCGAGGGGATTGGGGTCTAGCGGGCTGGGCTGCAGACTCGTGGAGTGGATATGACCAGGTGGAAGGTGTAAAAATGAGGTTAAGGGTTCCTCCTTTGTTGTATGTTGGTCCTGTGATTATCTGGTGAAGTTGGAGTGCTTGTAGGGCCTGTAGGAAGGGAGTTGTTAGGTTGGATGGTAAGGATGATAGGTTGAGATTGCCCAAGAGGATGAGCCATTTGTTCTTGTGGTGCTCCGAGAATGTTTCTTCGATGATTGGTGAGAGGTCATTGGAGCCTGCTGAGGGAGATCTGTACATGAGGCATATTGATAAGTATGAGTTGTTGACAGTGATGATATCTAGTAGGCCTTGTGAACTGGATGTTACGGCTTTGAATTGCAGATCTTCTTTTGCTATTATTATTGCTCCTCCTCCTCCTTTTTTGCGTAGCCTTGGTTGGTGAAAAAAGTTGGTAAGAAGGGATGGCAAGTTGGTTTATTAGGATGTTATCTTCTTCCTCAAGCCATGATTATGTAATGCAGATGATGTCCACTTGGTTATCTTTTATGCAGTCTGTTATTGGGGATCTTGTTGTATACTGATCTGGAGTTGATGAGGGCACATCTAATTGGCTGGGTGGGAGGTGAGATGCCTGAGTGGATGACCATGCATAATCTGTATATTGATTAGGTTGTGGGTGTTCCTTGTTCTGGCTTTGAGAACAGTGGGTTGGAGCCTATTGTTGTAGGGGTGATAACTGGGATGAAAGAGGTTGTGAGAAGGCCAGCTGTTTGGGTGAGGGAATGGGTAAGAAGGAGCAATATTTTTTTGTTTATTTACATTCTCTTATATACCGCGCTATTCTGCATCAGTGCGGTTTACATTGAACAAACTGAAGTTACATTGAACAGGGCATTATAACTTGGAGATAACTATTTTACAGGGAACATGGGCTATGGAGGGTTAAGTGGCTTGCCCAAGACCACAAGGAGCACCTGTGGGACTAGAAACCCCAGTCCTTCCGGCCCAAGGTTGCTGTCCTCTAGTGGGATTTGAACCCCCGACCTTCCGGCCTGAAGTACCTTGCCCCAACCACTAGGCCACTCCTCTACTCCGGCGATATAGGCGATATATGGCGATATAGGAAGCTAAGTGGAGCATTGTGCTTCAGTATGGCAGTGGGTTAGATGCTTAGTTGTCGGGGAGCCTAATAGCATATTAGTGAGGTTGTCCGAAGGGGGATTTATGTACCTTGTCTTGTGTTGTCGTTTTCATGGCTGCAGCTGGTATAGGATAGGGGCTTCTCAATGCTGCGTGGTGAGAGGATAATCTGGCAGCGTGTGGAGAGTTTTTTGACTGTCCAGTATGTGCTGCGGGTCCGCACCTAAGGACCGAGCCAAAGAGCCCTCTGGCGAGGCCCACAGGCACGGGCATGTCTACCAGTGCCTGTATTTGTAGCTGCTGGAGTGCAATTTATTTATTTATTTATTACAAATTCTTATATACCGCGCTATTTGGCATCAGCGCGGTTTACATTATAACACAACAACCATAACAACATGCTGTTTGGTTTTACATCGAACAGGGGTCCAAACTTGGATAACAGGGGTAACTATATACATGAGATTTTTACATAGTAAAGAGTATTTATTTATTTATTTAACATGTTTTGTATCCCGCCTTTTCCTTCAATCAAAGCGGTTAATACAGCACAAAGTTAAACAAAGGTGAGGGAAACATACATTGCATTATCATTACATCACAACAAAACACTAGGAGTACAAACAGGGAACACAGTACATAACTTACATTACATTACCTTACATTAACTACAAACAGCATATCGCTGAACAGAATGAGCATATAGAATAAGCATATAGCAGCAGATAGTGGGTCCCGCACGGTCCACCGCCTACGGGCCACGCCAAAGGGCCCTCTTGCGAGGCCCTCAGGCACGGGCCCGCAAGGCACGGGCGCGCCATTGCTGAAGGGATTCTAAATGATTTGAAAAGTGCTCAGATTGGCTGCAGTTTTCTCTCACACACAGTTCCCAACCAAGTAGGCACAGCTGATTCTCACTCACTGCTCACAGGATCGTTGGAGCCTTTGCTGAAGGGATTCTAAATGATTTGAAAAGTGCTCAGATTGGCTGCAGTTTTCTCTCACACACAGTTCCCAACCAAGTAGGCACAGCTGATTCTCACTCACTGCTCACAGGATCGTTGGAGCCTTTGCTGAAGGGATTCTAAATGATTTGAAAAGTGCTCAGATTGGCTGCAGTTTTCTCTCACACACAGTTCCCAACCAAGTAGGCACAGCTGATTCTCACTCACTGCTCACAGGATCGTTGGAGCCTTTGCTGAAGGGATTCTAAATGATTTGAAAAGTGCTCAGATTGGCTGCAGTTTTCTCTCACACACAGTTCCCAACCAAGTAGGCACAGCTGATTCTCACTCACTGCTCACAGGATCGTTGGAGCCTTTGCTGAAGGGATTCTAAATGATTTGAAAAGTGCTCAGATTGGCTGCAGTTTTCTCTCACACACAGTTCCCAACCAAGTAGGCACAGCTGATTCTCACTCACTGCTCACAGGATCGTTGGAGCCTTTGCTGAAGGGATTCTAAATGATTTGAAAAGTGCTCAGATTGGCTGCAGTTTTCTCTCACACACAGTTCCCAACCAAGTAGGCACAGCTGATTCTCACTCACTGCTCACAGGATCGTTGGAGCCTTTGCTGAAGGGATTCTAAATGATTTGAAAAGTGCTCAGATTGGCTGCAGTTTTCTCTCACACACAGTTCCCAACCAAGTAGGCACAGGATAACAGGGTTGATTATATGCATGAGATATTTACATGGCAATGAGTGGGTGAAATAACATAATGAACGTGAGGGTTGTTTCTTAGAGTGGGTCATCTCTTCAGAGGGGTGTCATTGGAGTTTGGGTAGCATTGGAGGAATAAATGGTATTTGAGTGCCTTTCTGAACTGTGATAGGTCGGCAATCGCCCTAATGTCAGGGGGTAGGGCATTCCAGCATTTAGGTACAATGGACCTGATCGGCCTTGTGGCAGTGATCGGGGAGGGACTTCCCTTGCAAGTCGCCTCCCCGATGCCGATTGGGCTGGTATGGGGGCAGAAAGTCCTTTTGCGCCTGCTGGCGCCTGTATTTGTAGCTGCTAGACTGCAGTGGGTCTGATCAGCCTTGTGGCGGTGATCGGGGAGAGGCTTCCCTTCCCGCTCACCTCCATGATGCCGATCGGGCTGGTTTGGGGACATATGAGGACAGACTTAAAGATCTTAATATGTATACTTTAGAGGAAAGGCAGGAAAGGTGTGATATGATAGAGACCTTTAAATACCTCTGTGGCATAAATGCACAGGAGGGTCTCTTTCAATTGAAGGTAGGCTCTGCTACAAGGGGACATAGGATGAGAGTGAAAGGGGATAGATTCGGGAGTAATAAGCAGAAATATTTCTTTACGAAGAGAGTGGTAGATGCGTGGAATAGTCTCCTAGTGGATGTGGTGGGCACAAGGACAGTTTCTGAATTCAAAAAAACATGGGATAAACACAGAGAATCTCTTAAGGTAAACAGGGGACTATTGTAGTTGATATGGAAGGACAGACTAGATAGGTCATGTGGTCTTTTTCTGCCATCATGTTTCTATGTTTCTCTGAAGAAAATCTGAAGATTGAGAGGAGAAGATTGATTAAACACTTGTGAATGACCACCTTGAGGGTGACTCTCCCACTTGAGCATGATGTGGGAGGCTCCACTAGACTGTGGTCTTTCGGTAGCCATAGGAGGGAAAATTGCTTCAGCTTCACGTGCTTATGATAAAGCCTGTTGAGCAGCCAGAAACTGGAAGGATTTAGAAGGATCTGGAAGAGTGCAGCAACCACTCACAACCTCAGCTCCCCCTGCCTCCCTCCTCTGATCCTCCCAGCCCTTTCCCAAAGATTGCAGAAGGCTCTTGGAGGGATCTGCCTGCCAACTACCTTAAATGCAGTGCTGCCAAAGCCAGTAAAAAAATTTCAGGAGATAAAACTGAGCCTGGCATGGATTCTCTGCCTGGGGCTCTCAGGGGGTGCGTACCAAGGTTTGATCTTGTAATTGTCCTTGTTTGGGACTCCCATTTCATCTTCCTGAGATGCAATTCGAGGTGCACTGCTGGCAACCGTTGGTGCGATGTGGGGATTTCCTGCCGTTATGTACATGCGTTAGAAGCGTTTTCTCCTATTGTGCACCTGACGGTTGCACAGACTATATGCATGTTCATCCCAAACGGTTCCAACGCACATTCTTATCCTAGCACCTGTAATGCGTGTTGCAATCAAAGCACAGTTAACGTACGCTGCAGTAAAAGAGTAGTTACTGTGTGCCTTTGGGCCGTCGTGGCCTTAGTACGTGCTGTTATGATACTTGCCTTAGCTCTCTGTCTTCTTCCAGAAAACGTTGTTTGACCTGTGACAAACGAGGTGCTTCTTCCCTGGATTCTGGCCTTTGCTCTTCTTGCATGGCAGCTTCTGAATCATCCCTGGAGGGCCTGCTCCCTTTCTCAGCCGGGGGATGCAGTTAGTCCGGCCTGGCCTGCTCAGGGCAAGAGGTGACAGATGGGGCTATGGATAAGGACATTCAGCTGGCCAGAGAGTCCGGCGACCATGCTGTGAGCCACACCTTGTCTTCTAGGATCCACCTGAAAAAATATTTGTTTAAACAAGCATTCAGTTTGGAAGAAGTAGAGGTCACCTGATGTGACTATTAGTTACCTGCCTAGTTACTGACATAATGTGTTATGGATGACTATTCCAGTGTGTTTTATCTTTATTTGTAATATACAATTTTTATCTTCTGCCTCTCTTATTTGTAGATAATCTCTTACTTTCTTTTAATTATATATGTGTTGCTGTAAACCCCTCTGTATGCTAATGCCAAGGGCAGTATATAAAATTTTAATAAGATCATAAGATATGCCATACTGGGTCAGACCAAGGTCCATCAAGCCCAGTATCCTGTTTCCAACAGTGGCCAATCTAGGTCATACATACCTAGCAGTTTCCCCAAAAGACACAGGTTCTGCAATGCTTGTACTGGATCAAGCATTGATATCCTGGGTCCCTTCTTAATAATGGTTTATGGACCTTTCCTCCAGGAACTTGTCCAAACCTTTTTTAAACCCAGCTACACTAACAGCCTTTACTACATCCTCAGGTAACAAATTCCAGAGTTTGATTACACGTTGAGTGAAAAAGTATTTTCTTTTATTAGTCTTTAATAGTTTACCCTGTAGCTTCATTGCATGTCCCCTAGTCTTTCTATATTCTGATAATGTAAACAATCGATCTACGTTTACCCGTTCCACTCCGTTCATTAATTTATAGACTTCTATCATTTCTCCAGGACCAAGCAGGAAGTCAGTCCTCACTTATGGGTGACATTGGCGCCGATGGATCCGCTGTGCGGAGCATTTCCCCAGCTTTCTATGAAAGCCTTTGGGAATACTACACGCATGCGTGGTCCCCTTCCTGCCTAAAGGTGCCATCTTGCTCAGTCTCTCTTTTTCTGTGGAGCCCTTCGGACATTTTGTCGTAGTCACCCGGAAAAGTTGACGTTTTTTCGAAGATTTCTTTGCCTTTTTCTCCAAGTTCGACGCTGGTTCCCCTTCCCGCCGGGTTCGGTACACTGGTATCGAGCCTGTTTTCTATTTTTCGGTTTTTGCCCTTCGTGGCTGGCGTTCGCGCCCTTTTTTCTGTTTTTCCCTGGAAGGCCGGTCTTTTGACTTCGGGGGGGCCCTTTTTTCCCCGATGGCTTCCAGTGGTTTCAAGAAGTGTGATCGGTGCAAGAAACTAATGTCTCTCACCGACACCCACGACTGCTGCCTTCGGTGCCTCGGCCAAGATCATGATCCCATGATCTGTGGCCTGTGTGGCAAAATGTCCACCAAGGCACTTCGAAGCCGTCAGCACCAGAAGGAAAGGATTTTTTCGGATTCTGCCTCCGAGGCCTCGACGTCTCGGGAGTCTGATACCGAGCATCGCCAGGGTTCCTCAGACAGGGGGTCCCCCGACCAGGAACGCAAGAGGAAGAAACGGCTCGCGAGGGCGGCGTCGGAAGAGGTCCCTGGTTCCTCAAGGGCCAGGTCTAAGACCCCCGACCGCCATCCCGGCCTTTGGAGCAGGAGAAGCCATCCAAAGTACCTCGTGTAGAGCCGGAGACCGTCGGACACGTAAGTCCTGTAGTCCTCGTGGACTCTCCTCCGAGGGAGCCGATGTCGGGCCCGGCGCCACCGGGGCCCGAGTTGCTGGCTGCTGAGTCTCCTGAGCTTGGACTCAGGCTGACAGCCTTGGAGTGCAGATTGTCTGCCTTCATGGAGCAGCAGCGGGTACTGATGGCCAGCCTCGCTGGTGCATCAGCCCCGACCACCGGGACATCGACGTCGAAGTCGATCCCGGAGACCGAGCCGATAGTCGAGACCATGAAGGCTCGAAGTCGTCCTCGGTCAAGGTCTCCGCTCGGAACCGAGGGCATCGATGCCGGTGCCTTCGGCATCAGGGCGGGTGCCACCTCGACCCGCGCAGTCGGAGCCCCTCGACTCCTCTTCGGATGAGTCAGCCTGGGAGACGGAGGATGAGGGGTCCCCCGATACCTTCCGGACTTGGTCCGTCCCGTTGGACTCACCGCAGTCCGAGCCCCGGAGTAGAACCCCACCGGAGGACACCCGGTTCTCGGAGTTCGTGCGGGACATGGCCAAGGCCTTGGCAATTCCCACAGCCCCCGAGGAGGAGCCTCGAGCCGAGGAGCTCGTGGCCCTCCAGTATGACTCTCCTCCGAAGGAGGCCTTTACTGTTCCGGTTCCTCCGATGCTGGAACGGCTCCTCTTCCGGATGTGGGAGGCACCGGCCTCGGTGCCAGTCTTGAGCAAGCGAGTCGATTCCATCTATCGACTCCGTAAGAGCCCTGGCTTCCAAAAGGCGCAGCTGCCGCACCATTCCATGGTGGTGGAATCGGCCATGCATCATCTGAAGAGCCAGAAGATGCACTCCGCGGTGCCCACCGTCAGGGAGGCCCGGAACCTGGATGCTTTCGGCAGAAAGTGCTTCCAGGGCTCGATGCTTGCTTGCCGTGTCCAGTCATACCAGCTGTACATGGGCATGTACCTCCAAGACCTGGCAAAGGCGCTTGCCGGGTTCTCTGCTGGCCTCTCCGGGGAACCTTTGCAGAGGTTCCAGTCTTTGTCTTCAAGAATCCGGGACTGTTCCAAATTCATGTCCCGAGCGGCCTACGATGGCTTCGAGGCTTTGGCTCGTGTGGCGGCCGCCGGCATCGCGGCCTGACACCAGGCATGGCTGCAGTCATCGGACCTCGAGCCTTGGGTACAGGACAAGTTGGTCGATGTCCCTTGCCGAGGTGAAAACCTTTTTGGCAAACCCGTGGCCGAGAAGGCGGCTGAGCTCGAAACCGAGCACCTGACCAGGACAAGGCTGTCCAGAAAGAATTCTGCCCCTTCTCACAAGAAGAAGGGCTCGGGTAAAAAGTCCTTCTACCCAAGAAAGGTGTCTGCCTACAAACCTTTCCCTCAGTACCAGGCCTCCCCAGCTCCCCCTCAGGGGCAGCAGGCCAAGGGGCAGGGACATGGGCCCCATAGGCAGAAGGCCCCCAAGCCTCCGGCTCCTGCTCCTACCCAGCAGGGAGGGGTTTTTTGACTCCCAAGGCATAGCCTCTCCGCCCCTGCTGCCCCATCCCTGCACAGGAGGTCGCTTAGCCCTGTTTGCCCACAGGTGGCCACCCATTACAGGGGATGCTTGGGTCTTAAGCATCATTCACCAGAGCTATATGCTTCATTTCCAACAGCTACCTCCTGTCTGTTTTCCAGGAGAACCTCGGAGGCCTCTCCTGCACACCAACCTCCTCCTCCAAGAACTTCAGGTTCTGCTTCTGGACAGGGCGGTGGAGCCTGTACCTCCTCACCTACAAGGGCGCGGGTTCTACTCCAGGTATTTTCTGGTGCCAAAAAGAACAGGAGGCCTAAGGCCTATCCTAGACCTCAGGAACCTCAACAAGTTCTTGGAGAAAGAGAAGTTCAAGATGCTTACTCTTGGAACACTTCTGCCCTACCTCCAGCAGGGAGATTGGCTATGCTCCTTAGATCTAAAGGATGCGTACACTCACATCCTCATTCATCCAGGCCACAGAAAGTACCTCAGGTTCGTGGTGGGAGGAAACCATTACCAGTACAGGGTGCTGCCTTTTGGCCTAACTTCCGCCCCACGGGTCTTTACAAAGTGCCTAGCTGTGGTGGCGGCCTACTTGAGGACTCAAGGGGTTTTTGTCTTCCCCTATCCGGACGACTGGCTCATCCGAGGTCAGACTTACCAGGAGGCCAGGCAGGCCACTTTCAGGACTGTCACACTCCTTCAAGACCTAGGCTTTGTCATAAACTTCGCAAAGTCCACTTTGCTCCCCTCCCAGAACCTCGAGTTCATAGGAGCACGGCTGGACTCTCTGCAAGCAAGGGCTTACTTGCCAGAGGACAGAGCTCAAAGGCTCATGGAGTTGGCATCCTGGTTTCTCAGTCTGCCATGGGTTCCTGCCAGGCTCTGTCTGCAGCTCCTGGGACACATGGCATCGACTGTGCATGTGACCCCCAATGCCCGCCTCCACATGAGGCCTGCACAGTGGTGCCTCAGAACTCAGTGGAAGCAGGCCACAGGGAGCCTAGCAGACAAAGTAAGGGTATCAAAACCTCTCCTGAAGTCTCTTCAGTGGTGGCTACACCCCCCCAACTTGCTGCAGGGGGTGCCTTTTCAGGTGCCTGCCCCCACGGTGGTGTTGACAACCGATGCCTCCTTACAGGGCTGGGGTGCACACTGTCAAGAGAGCTGCACCCAAGGCCTCTGGTCCCCATGGGAAGCCACGCAACAGATCAACCTACTGGAATTGCAGGCTATTCGTTTAGCCCTCAAGGCTTTTTCTCACACCTTGGCCCACCAGTCTATTCTAGTTTAGACGGACAACCAAGTAGCCATGTTCTATGTGAACAAACAGGGCGGCACTGGGTCCAGGCCTCTATGCCTGGAAGCACAGGCCCTTTGCTCTTTTGCCCTCAGGCACCAGATGTTGCTGAGGGCTGTTTATCTTCCTGGCCAGGAGAACTTTCTGGCAGACCGCTTAAGCAGAATTTTGCAGCCCCACGAATGGCAACTGCACCCTTTGGTGGTTCAACAGATTTTCCTGAAATGGGGACTACCATCCATGGATCTCTTTGCCAGTCCCCTGAATCGCCAACTGCCCAGGTTTTGTTCCAGGCAACCGCATCCCCTAAGGGTGGCGGCGGATGCCTTCCTGATTTCTTGGTCCCAGGGCCTGCTCTATGCGTTTCCTCCCACGCCTCTGGTGGCCCGAACCTTGTTCAAGATTTTCAGGGACAAGGCCTCAGTACTTCTGGTTGCTCCCAGGTGGCTGAGGCAGCCCTGGTTCCCCCTGCTACTTCAACTGGCAGTGGAGATACCCATGCCTCTGGGATTCCAACCCGACCTTTTCTCTCAGGATCAGGGTTCCCTTCTGCATCCCAATCTCAAATCTCTCCATCTGATGGCATGGAGGCTGCAAGGGTAGTCTTGGCTCCCTGGGGCCTACCTCAGGAAGTGGAAGAGGTGGTCTTGGCCTCTAGAAAGCAATCCACCAGGAAAACATATGCCCTGAAGTGGAAGAGGTTCTCCTTGTGGTGTCAGCAACGCAAGGAAGATCCTTTCGGCTGCACTGTGCCAGTAGTACTCCAGTACCTTCTGCACTTGTCCAATCAGGGCCTTAAGTCCAACTCTGTTCAGGTCTACCTCTCTGCTCTGGTAGCTCACCACTCCCTGATGGAGGGACCCTCTGTCGGTTCACCCCTTGGTGTCCAGGTTTCTCAGAGGCTTACTATTGCTCAAGCCTCCTCTCCATCCACCGGCCCCTGAGTGGGAGTTGAATGTGGTCTTGCAGCAGCTTACTCGCCCACCTTTTGAACCCATGGCTACATGCCCTCTACGTTTCTTTTCCTGGAAGACTCTATTCCTAATGGCCTTGACCTTGGCCAGGCGAGTGAGTGAACTTCAAGCCCTGGTCTGTGACAGGCCATACACTCGCTTCTATAGGAACAGGGTAGTCCTCAGGACTCATCCTAAGTTCCTCCCTAAGGTTGTCTCCTCTTTCCATCTCAACCAGGAGGTGGTTCTTCCAACATTCTTCCCTAGGCCCCATGCCAGCCGGGCTGAGACAGTCCTGCATACCCTGGACTGTAGGAGAGCCTTATCCTTCTACCTGGAGCGTACGCAGGGGCATAGGAGGGCTACTCAGCTCTTCGTATCTTTTGACCCCAATAACTTGGGGGTACCTGTGTCCAAGCGTACCTTGTCCATCTGGGTGGCTGACTGTATCACCTGGGCTTACAGGGCAGCTGACCTTCCTTTGCAGGGTCGGGTCACGGCCCACCGTGTCAGGGCAATGGCTGCCTCAGTAGCTCATCTCCGCTCTGTACCATGGGCAGACATCTGCAGGGCTGTAACTTGGTCCTCAAGCCAGACTTTTGTGGCCCATTACTGCCTGGAGAGGGAGTCCCGCAGGGACAGTGCTTTCAGTCAGGCAGTGCTCCAGAATCTCTTCGAGGTTTAGGCAACTCCTACCCTCCAGCCCTCTGGTTGGGCTACCGGTGGAGGTCTGTTTCAGTGAAATCCTTTCTCTGATGCTGAGGCTAGAGGGAGCTCATTTTTCAGCTCTGGGTCCCCGTTAGCCTGAAGCTGGGGAGTCCCATAAGTGAGGACTGACTTCCTGCTTGGTCCTGGAGAAAGAGTAGTTACTCACCTGTAACAGGTGTTCTCCAGGAGCAGCAGGAATCAGTCCTCACAACCCTCCCTCCTCCCCTGGGAGTTGCAGTTGTACATAGTTTATTTTTTCATTTTTGTGTGCTGTTTTTTAGCTATGTCATTTGACTGAGCAAGATGGCACCTTTAGGCGGGAAGGGGACCGCGCATGCGTGTAGTATTCCCAAAGGCTTTCATAGAAAGCTGGGGAAATGCTCCGCACGGGGGCTCCATCGGCGCCGATGTCACCCATAAGAGAGGACTGATTCCTGCTGCTCCTGGAGAACACCTGTTACAGGTGAGTAACTACTCTATCTCCCCTCAGCCGTCTCTTTTCCAGGTTAAAAAACCCTAACCTTTTTAGCCTTTCTTCATAGGAGTATCTTTCCATCCCCTTTACCATTTTGGTGGCTCTTCTCTGAACCTTTTCTAATAACGCTATATCATTTTAAAGATACGGCGACCAGAATTGCACACAGTATTCAAGGTGCGGTCTCACCATGGAACGGTATAGAGGCATTATAATATCTTTTGTTTTATTTTCCATTCCTTTCCTTATGATACCTAGCATTCTAGTTGCTCTCTTGGCTGCCGCTGCACACTGGGCCGAGGGTTTTAACATGTTATCCACAATGACGCCTAAATCTTTTTCCTGGGTGGTGGTTCCTAATGTGGAACCTTGCATAGTGTAATCATAGTTTGGGTTGTTCTTTCCTAGGTGCATAAGTTTGCACTTGTCCACATTAAATTTCATCTGCCATTTTGATGCCCAGTCTTCCAATTTATCAAGATCCTTTTGCAATTTTCCACAATCCTCTTGGGTTTTAACAACTTTAAATAGTTTTGTGTCAACATTTGCAAATTTGATAACCTCACTCGTTATTCCACTTTCCAGGTCATTTATGAATATTTTTATTTATTTTTATTTATTTATTTATCTATTTCTTCTATACCGCCCCTTCCAGAGATCAGGGGCGGTTTACATGGAACAAGTAAACAAATTTGTATACTAATGTATACATTACATGGAACAGAGATTTTTTTAACTTTATACAGATAATAGTTATTAACAGAGATTTATAACATTGTAACTTTATACAAATAACTGTGCATTAATTTTCAAAACTATTTACATTTTATATACATTAATAAGTTTCTGTAGCGTAGTGTTGATCAGAGTTTTTCTACCTTTTTATAGGTAGTCAGAGTTTTCTACCTTTCATATGTGTGTGTGTGGAGGAATTTATTTCCTTTTTTCATCTCTTGGGAGTATTTTGGGGTGTATGTGGTGGGAGTATGTGGTGAGTGTATGTGTGTGGGTAGTTGAGTGTGGTTTTAGGGCTTTGTGTTTGAGTGTTTGGGGATGGTGTGTGGTTGGACTTGGGGATATGGGATTTCATAGTGTTCGGAGAGAAGGTATGTCTTGAGTTCCTTTCTAAATTGGGTGAGGTCTTTTATGATCCGAAGGTTTATTGGGAGATTATTCCAGAGCATGGGGGCAGTGAATGAGAAGGCTCTGGTGCTGGTGGATTTTTTAGTTTTTTTGAATGAATTTGGTATTTCAAGTGAGTGTGTTGCGTTTAGTCTGCGAGTTCTTGATTCTGATGGGGCATGTAATAGCATGGATAGATATGATGGGGCGATGTTGTTCAGGAGCTTGAATGTGATTAGGAGGATTTTATATCTGATTCTGCTGTTTATAGGGAGCCAATGCAGTTCCAGCATTATTGGGGTTACATGATCTACTAGGCGGGCTTTTGTGACTACTTTGGCACAGATGTTCTGGGCTCTTTGGAGTAGGTATGTACTTTTTTGTGGTAGGCCAATTAAGAGACTATTACAATAGTCGAAGTGTGGGGTGATGAGTGTGTTGACAACTGATCTAAAGTCATGGGTGTCAAGAAGGGGTCTTAGGTGTTGTATGGTTTTGAGTTTGTAGAATATGGTTTTTACCGTCTGTTTTATATGTGGTAGCATGGTGAGTGTATGGTCTATTATTACCCCTAGGTATTTTACCTCTTTTTTGACGGGTATAGTTGTATTTATGATTGAGATTGATGTTGGATAGGTGTCCTCAGTCACGGGTGATCTTGTTACGAACATTGCCTCAGTTTTTTTGAGGTTGATGCTAAGGTAGTTAGATTCCATCCAGGAGGTGGTCTCCACCATGCATTTTGATAGGGCATCGTAGGTAGGATTTTTTTTGGTGGATATGGGGAGAGCAAGCATGATGTCATCAGCATAGATAAAGTGACTAATTTTGTGTTTCTGAATATTTTGTAATGGGTTGGAGGTACAGGTTGAAAAGGAGGGCAGAAAGGGCGGATCCCTGGGGTATTCCTTGTCCTTGGGGGAAGGTTTCTGACACTTCCTGGTCTATTTGAACACGTATTAGTCTGTTTGTGATGTAAGACTTAAACCAATTGAGTACTGTCCCACCTATTCCTAGATTTTCTAGTCTATTGATCAAAGTAAGGTGGTTGATGTTGTCAAAGGCGGCAGAGATGTCTATGAAGAGGAGTAGGAAGCCTTGACTGCTATCATCTGTGCCTTTGATGAGGAAGTCTATCAGTGTAGTTAGAAGGGTTTCTACACCGTGGTAGGGGCGGAAGCCAAACTGGTGAGAGTCTAAGGGTTTGTGTTCATCGATATGGTCTTGTAATTGTAATTGGACGTTTTTTTCTATTATTTTAGCTATAAATGGAATGCTGGCTATCGGTCGGTAAGAGTTTGGGTCTTTTGGGTCAAGTTTATTGTTTTTTATTATTGGTCGAAGCGTTGTGAGTTTTAGGGCGTTGGGCATGATGCCCTGGACCAGGGATTGGTTCACCATTTGTTGGATGTTTTCAGCGAGTTCTTCCTTTGTGCATTTGATCCATGACACAGGACATGGGTCAAGTGGAGAAGTTGTGGTGTTGATAAGTGTTATGATCCTAAGAAGGTGTTTTTGATCTATCGTGTTGAAGGAGGTCCATGTGTTATTAGATTCAGTGTTTGTAGGTAGTGTTATTGGTATGGTGTTGGATTTGCACTTTAGTTTTTCTGCAAAGTGGGTTGCTAAGGTCTGTATGCTTATAGCCGACTGTTTTGGCTCTTGGTTTTTAGCTTTTGTCAAAGTTTTTACGATTGCGAATAGTTCTCTGGGGCGGTTGATAGCCATGTTTATTACTTTGGAGTGGTAATCCTTTTTTGACTTGTTAATTGCATTTTTGTAATTGTTGAGGGTGGTCATATATTGGGATTTGTTTTCGTCAGATTTAGTTTTCCTCCATTTCTTTTCTTGTTTCCTCAATTGTTTTTTTATATTTGCTAGTTCTCTCGTGAACCATTTTTCTGTCTTTTTTACTTGTTTATGCATGGTATGTGTGGGGGTAGCTGCTTTCTGGACTGTTTGATTCCAGTGGTTTACAGCGGATTCGATGTCTGGGAGGTTTGTGTTGAGTATGGGTAATACTTTGTCAAGGAAATTAGCTTTGTCAAAGTGTGTAAAACGTGATATGTGGGGTGATGAGTTTGTTGTGTTTAGTGTTGCTTGAGCTGGGAGGTGGAGTGTGATAAGGTAGTGATCAGACCATGGTACCTCTGTTATTGTTGGAGGGGTATGTTGGTGTTGGTTATTAAGAAGGGAGGAGGGAAGGAAGATGAGATCTAAGGTGTTGCCTTTTATGTGGGTGGGAGCATGTATTATCTGAGTGTAACCCATTTGGGTCATAGCATCTATGAAATTGTCTGATTGAGAGTTATTCAGGGAAGGGAGATTCAAATCACCTAGGATTATGAGAGGTTTGTTTGGTGATGCTGTGCATGCAAGTTCTAAGATGGAGGAGAGGTTTTTTTGATCAGTTGAAGGGGGTCTATATATGAGAGTAAGTGCAAGGGTTCTATTTTCTATGTTGATGATGTCTATTCCATCTATATTGTTTAAGCATGTTAAGGTGAATTGTAGGTCTTTTTTAGCGAGTATGAGAGTGCCACCTCCTCTTTTTGCATCCCGATGGCAGCTGAATGTATCATATTGATGTGATGTTAACTGGTTTAGTAGTACGGTGTCTGTGGGAGTGAGCCATGTTTCAGTAATGCAGATGATTTCCGGGTTTGTGTCTTTTATCATGTCGTTGATGATTGGTATTTTATTTCGTATGGATCTAACGTTTATTAAGATGAGCTTTGTTTGGGTATCTATTTTGGTTGTGTTGTCGCTTAAACCAGTGTGTGGCTGGTGTTTTATTTGGATGAGTCTGCGATGGTGTCTGTTTGAGTCATTGCTTGAGTAATTATTGTGAGTGTGTGTAAAGGTTGAACAGTGTGGTGTGTTTTGGTGCGGATTGTGGGTAGTGATAATGTTGTTATATGGGTTTCTGTAACGATTATGTATGATGGGGATATGATTATAGGGGTTTTGATTGGTTTTGTATGAGTAGATGTGTTGAGTTAGGAGAGTTATTAGAATGAGAGTGAGTGGGAGGTTTACCTGTCTTGTGGGAGACATTGTGTATATATTTTGGTGGGCAAAGGAACTCTGAGAACGGGGCTCTGGGAATGGGGACTAGTGGATGTGTCTGTGTATTGATGGTATATAGCTGTCTGTGACAGTTTTCGATGAACTGGGTGACTACTGGCAATAGTAGATGACTAATAGGATACACTCTATAGTGTTGTAGTTACTGGGTTACAAATAACAATACAATAGTATATGTGCTACAGATGACAATATAACAATGTATCAATATCCGAGAGGAGGGTGAGAGAACTAGTTACTGTTAACAATTAGCTACTAGTAATAATACAATGTGTGATTAATTGCTGTTAGTGATAGTCTGAAAACCTGGAAACAGTTTTATAAATGAGATAGCTACTGGCAACAGTATTTCTACAGTATTATACATGTAATATAAATGAGACAGCTACTGGCAACAGTATTTCTACAGTATTATACATGTAATATAAATGAGACAGCTACTGGTAACAGTATTTCTACAGTATTATACATGTAATGGCTGATTGGTAACAGTAATATGAGACTGTTACTGACAGCTGCTACTGACAACAGTAATGTAAGAAGTTAAGAAAGGGGAAAAGTCAGTTGGATAAAGTTTGTGAAGAGTATACTTGCTGTGATTGAAGTTCTGTGGAGGAGGTGAAGTACGCGATCTCGACCCTCTATGGGAGCTCAGCTGTACTTGGGTGTAGGACGTGGCCTCTGCGTTTGCTGCTTTAGTGGTAGATCTTGGTGTAGGGGGAGGGATTCACATTCAAAGATCTCTTTTGTGAATGCAGGTTTCAGAGTGGCTGGAGCTTCGGTTACTTGTCTCCGGGGGAGAGAGGGTTCTCCTCAGATGACTTTGTTAGGATGTAGCTTTTTGCTTATCGTGCCCCGCCTAGGGGCCACGCCAAAGGGCCCTCTGGCGCGGGCCCGACAGGCGCGGGCCTGTCTGTAAGTGGGTTGCCTTTTCAAGCTTCTCTCTGCTCCTCCCACTCCCAATATGTCAAAAAGCAGCGGACCCAGCACAGATTCCTGGGGTACACCGCTATTCACCTTTCTCCATTGGGAAAATTGACCATTTAGCCCAACCCTCTGCTTTCTATCTTTTAACCAGTTCCTGATCCACAGTAGTACACTGCCTCCTATCCCATGACTCTTTAGTTTTGCCAAAAGTCTCTGATGAGGGACCTTGTCAAAGGCTTTCTGAAAGTCCAGATACACTATATCAGTGATGGCTAACCTTTTTGAGCCCGAGTGCCCAAACTGCCGCACAAAACCAAAGAATTTCCTCAAAGTGCCAGCACGTCATTTGCATAAGTGGTCTTATTTGCATAAATATTTGCATAATGTTACCATACACTAACTTTTAGTAAACATGTCTCTTAATGAGTGTATGGATAAAGAAAGACTAAAAGATTTCTACATTACTATAATCCAGTGCCAACCGCCAGGCACATTAAGAACTACTACAAACGCTGCCCATTTAGAACCCATAGCAAACCCGCCGTATCCAGACAGCATTACCAGGACTCACAAAGCACCATACCCTACCTATCAAAAGGCAACACTGCAAATATTAAACCAATACATTTCAGAGAATACTGGGGAAAGAGAACAAGTGGCAACGTCAAATAGGAATTTCCTCTTGTACCAAACAAAGCGCAGATGTTAATGATGCACATTTCCCAGAGCTGACATATTCCAGTTAATAAATTCAAAATAAAGAGATATCTTTCTACCTTTTGTGCATTTTTTTTCAGTTGCAATTGGTCCAGCCATTTTCTTCTGGTTTCTTCATGTTTTCTGCTAACTCTCCATCGTCTGCTGTCCATTTGTCCTTTCTTCTCTCTTCTAGTTTTTTTTCCATTCTCTCTCTCTCTACATCTGCTTTAACATACTAATCTTTCTCCTTTTGCTCTTTCCTCATTCCTATTTCATCCACACAAATTTTACCCCTCCATCCTCAATCCCCAATTACTCTCCCAATACCTGGCCAATTGTAGATTTTTCATCCCTCCTACACAAAATATTTTTCCCCTCTCCATTTTACTCTCCCAGCCCCATCCCATTCTAATCCTCCCCCAACATCAGCTCCCTTCTAGTTCCAGTCTCACCCAGCATCCATTCCCTTCTTCAAGCCCCCCACTTCCCCTCAGCCCATTTCCATTCCAAGCCCCGTCCCCATCAGCTATTTGCAGTTCAAGCCCCCCACTTCCCCTCAACCCATTTCCATTCCAAGCCCCATCCCCAACAGCTATTTGCAGTTCAAGCCCCCTTCCACTCAGCCCAGTTCCAGTCCTAGTAACCCCCCCAACCCATTACCAGTCCTAGCCCCCCATAGCCCACTCCCAGTCCTAATCCCACCAGCCCATTTCCAGTCCTAACCTCCCCATCAGCCCACTCCCAGTCCTAATCCCCCATCACTCAATTTTTAGTTTAAGCCCCCCCAGCGCCTATCACCACTCCTAACCCCCCCCAGCGCCCATCACCACTCCTAACCCCCCCAGCCCAGCGCCCATCACCACTCCTAACCCCCCCAGCCAGCCCAGTGCCCATCACCACTCCTAACCCCCCCCAGCCAGCCCAGTGTCCATCACCACTCCTAACCCCCCCAGCCCAGTGCCCATCACCACTCCTAAACCCCCCCCACCCAGCCCATCACTACTCCTAACACCCCCCCAGCCAAACCCAGCCCAGCCCATCACTACTCCTAACCCCACCAGCCCAGCCCAGCCCATAACCACTCCTAACCCCCACTGCCCAGCAACGTCCAGCCCAGCCCATCACCACTCCTAACCCCCCCAGCCCATCACCACTCCTAACCCCCCCAGCCCAGCCCAGCCCAGCCCATCACCACTCCTAACCCCCCCTCCAGCCCAGCCCATCACCACTCCTAACCCCCCTCCAGCCCAGCCAGCCCATCACCACTCCTAACCCCCCCCTCCAGCCCATCACCACTCCTAACCCCCCCAGCCCAGCCCAGCCCAGCCCATCACCACTCCTAACCCCCACCCCCCCCAGCCCAGCCCAGCCCAGCCCAGGGAAAATTAAAAAAAAAAAGAAAACCTGTCTGCTGCCGTTGTCGGGGCCGCCGCGGCAGAATCGAGCGTGCCACGGGGCCCCCTGTACCCACCCGGCAGAGCCTGCCCTCCCCGTAGCAGCTCTCTCTTTGGAGCTACAGTCAGCCGCGCCGGCTTGCAGAGCGCGAAGGGAAGAGTTCCCTCGCTGCTCTGTTAAGCCCGCGGGGGCTGATGGGAAGTTCCCATCAGCCCCCGCGGGCTTAACAGAGTCGCGAAAGGGAAACTCTTCCCTTTGCGCTCTGCAAGCCGGCGCGTCTGACTGTAGCTCCAAAGAGAGAGCTGCTACGGGGAGGGCAGGCTCTGCCGGGTGGGTACAGGGGGGCCCCGCGGCACGCTCAATTCTGCCGCGGCGGCCCCGACAACGGCAGCAGACAGGTTTTCTTTTTTTTTTCCAATTGCGGACCTTCCTGCGTGCCAGCTGCAAGGCCTTCGCGTGCCACAGCTGGCACGCGTGCCATAGGTTCGCCATCGCTGCACTATATCAACCGACTCACCTTTGTCCACCTGTTTATTCACACTTTCAAAAAAACATAATAGATTAGTAAGACAAGATCTTCCTTGTCTAAAGCCATGTTGGCTGTCTCCCATTAGGCCATGACTATCTACATGCTGAGTAATTTTATTATTTATGATGGTTTCTACCATTTTTCCCGGTACTGACGTGAGGCTCACCGATCTGTAGTTTCCTGGATCATCCCTGGAACCCTTTTTAAAAATTGGTGTTACATTGGCGATCCTCCAATCTTCAGGTATTAGAGATGATTTTAATGATAATTCACAGATTACTAATAGCAGGTCTGCAATCTCACATTTCAGTTCTTTCAACACCCTTGGATGTATACCATCTGGCCCAGGTGATTTGCTACTCTTTAGTTTATCTAATAGCGATACATCGGGAAGGTGTATTTCAACTATTTCCTTCAATTCTTCCCCACCTTTAAATACCACTTCAGCCATGGGTAACATCTTCCTCAGTAAAGACCGAAGCAAAGAATTCATTCAGTCTCTCCGCTATCGCCTTGTCGCCTCTTAGTGCCCCTTTAACTCCTCTATCATATAAAGGTCCAACCGACTCTCTCACAGTTTTTTTGCTACGAATGTACTTGAAAACATCTTTATTTCGCGTTTTTGCTTCCACAGCAAGCTTCTTCTCAAATTCTCCCTTTGCCTTCTTTATCAATGCCTTGCGTTTGACCTGCTAGTGCTTGTGCTGTTTCCAGGTTTTGTCATTTGGCTCTTTTTTCCATTTCCTGAAAGATGCTTTTTTGGCAACAGCCTCTCTGACCTCACCTTTAAACCATGCTGGCAGTTTTTTGGACTTCCTTCCACTTTTCTTAAAGCGTGGAATACAGCTGGTCGGGGCTTCCAAGATAGTATTTTTCAACAACACCCAAGCTTGATGTAAGTCTTTAACCTTTGCGACTGCTCCTTTTAGTTTTTTCTTAACTATTTTCCTCATTTTATCATAGTCTCCCTTTCGAAAGTTAAAAGGTAGTACTGTGGATTTCCTTACTATCCCTCCTCCACTAATTAAATCAAAGGCGATCATGCTATGATCACTATTGCCAAGTGGCCCCAACACCCTTATCTCTTGCACTAGATCTGGTGTTCCACTAAGGACTAGGTCTAATATGGCTTCCCCTCTGGTCGGTTCATGAACCAGCTGCTCCAAGAAGCAGTCATTTGTCCTCTAGGAACTTTATCTCTCTAGCATGTCCTGCCGTGACACTGACCCAGTCAATACCGGGGTAATTGAAATCACCCATTATTATTACCGAGCTGTAACTTTTGTTAGCTTCCTTGATTTCTTTGAGCTTTTCATCATCCATTTGTTCATTCTGGCCAGGCAGTCGATAGTACACCCCCACTGCCATCGCCTTCCCCTTTTTACATGGAATTTCAATCAATAGAGATTCTACAGCAAATTTTGTTTCCTGCAAAACTTTAATCCTTTCTGACTCAATTCCCTCTCTAACATAGAGCGCAACCCCTCCACCAATTTGATCAGCTCTGTCATTACGATATAGTTTGTACCCAGGTATCACAGTGTCCCACTGGTTGTCCTCCTTCCACCATGTCTCTGATATTCCAATCATATCTAACCTTTCATTTAGTGCTATATATTCTAACTCTCCCATCTTATTTTTTAGACTTCTAGCATTTGCATACAAGCATTTTAGAGACTGTATTTTATTCATATTAATTTGGCTATTGGTAGACATGGGTAATTTGGGATCTTTAAGCTCTGTCTGCTCCATACTCGAGGGCATTTGGGCTACTTTACTCTTTTTTGGAGCCTCTCTGCATTTGGTAGTATCCTTCAAAGATACATTCTTCTGAACCATCCGCTCTTGGGCGACTGTCGGCTTTCCCCTATTATCTAGTTTAAAAGCTGCTCTATCTCCTTTTTAAAGGTTAATGCCAGCAGCCTGGTTCCATCCCGGTTAAGGTGAAGCCCATCCCTTCGGAAGAGCCCCTCCTTTCCCCAGAATGTACCCCAGTTCCTAACAAATCCAAACCCCTCATCTCTGCACCATTGTCTCATCCACGCATTGAGACTCCAGAGCTCTGCCTGCCTTTTGGGTCCTGCACGTGGAATGGGAAGCATTTCGGAGAATGCTACCCTGGAAGTTCTGGATTTCAACTTCCTACCTAAAAGCCTAAATTTAGCCTCCAGAACCTCCCTACCACATTTTCCTATGTCATTGGTACCGACGTGCACCAAGGTCTTAGATAGTGCTGGGGAGGAGTCTGCTGTCTTGGTGCATGTCGGCCCTATCCCAAACCCAACAGATCATTGACACCACTTTCTGATAACTGTGCAAACTGTAAATAATTGGCTCAAACTGCAAGTAAGTCGAGCCAACTGTAAAAAGGTTCTATCTTGTTAACTACCCTTCATGTCAACCCCCTTCTTTATAGCTCATTGTAGCCAGTTTAAGTTGTAAGTTATGATATAAACCACCTTGATTGAAGAATAAGGCGGTATAAAAATCTGGTTAAATAAATGTTCAATGCCATTTGCCCCTAACCCTATAAGAGCTGCCATAGTCAATTTGGGTCTGGGGAAGACTGGAACCATTACTCAGGTCCCAACCCAGGAGATAAGAGGTCAACAGAGAGCCCTTCCTGCTTCATCGGTGAGTTACATTCCATCGGAGATATCGCTACAGTAAAAGATATATGCTGGATGTACTCCAGATTCCTGAGAGCCCAGAGGAGGGTATACCATCTAGCATACGTGTGGATTTGGTGCCTCTTTGAGCGACGATGTGGTGCTCGGCAGTTGGCTCCCGAGGCGGCCAAGATGCCATCTCTGTTGGCCTTTCTACAGGATGGCCTGGACTAGGGCTTTCCCTTAGATCCCTGAAAGTTGAAATGGCAGCTTTGGCCTGTTTCCAGGCTCCGGTGTCTGGGTTAGTCTCTGGCTTGGCACCTGGACATTTTGCGCTTTCTCCAAGAGGTTTGGTGTCTGTGATCCCTTCCTGGGATCTGTGTTTTGATGCTCAGGGCCCTCATGGCTGCACTCTTTGAGTCATTGAAGTGCGCTACTTTGAAGGATTTGATGCTCAAGATGGTTTTCTTGGTCTCGATTTGTTCCGCAAAGAGATTTCCGAACTGTCTTACCGAGATCCTTATCTGTCCTTTTCAAAGGAGGTCATTTCCATTCAGCCTGTGCCTGCCGTCTTGCCTAAGGTGCTTTCTCCCTTCCAGTGAACCGTGTGGTCTGCCTACCCTCCTTCTCTAAGGAGCAAAGTCAGGGGATGGTTAAGGATCTTCACTTTGTGGATGTCCGGAGGATATTTCTCCGGTACTTGGAGGTTACGAATTCCTTCTGTAAGTTCAACCATTTTTTGTGCCATTTGCTGGCCCGTGCAAGAGTGATTCGGCAGCCACTTTGACTTTGAGGTGCTGGATTAAGGAGGCCATTGTCCCGGCTTATCTTTTGCAGAACCAGCTGGTTCCGGAGTGTTTGCATGCCCATTCTACCTAAGAACAGGCGTCCTCATGGGCTGGGCTGATCTGAGCTTGCAAGCCCCTGCAGACATTTGTCGGGCAGAAATATGGGCATCACTTTCCACTTTTGTCGAGCATTACCACTTGGATGTCCATGCGTGAGTGGACATGGCCTTTGGCTCAAGGGTTTTGCAAGCTGCAGTCTCCCCTGCCCAGTGGAGTTATAGCTTTGGTACATGCCACTTGTCTGGACTGGTCTAGTAGGACAATATGGAAGGTGACGTTTTACTTACCAGTTAATGTCCTTTCTTGCTAGACCAGGCCAAAGCCCGCTGGTGGAACTGTATTGCTGTGTTCTTCTGTTGCAGTACCCTTGTGTCCACTATGATTTTTATATGTGGCTCTGAAGGTTCATCTTCTACTGGCAACCTTTTGTTTATACTTTCCTGCACATAGTTCTCTACTGTTGATTACTCATTGTTGCTCACAATTGAGGTTGTGTGCACTGTTCCCTCTAAGCTGTGCGCGTGTGCGCGCGCACACACCTCGCCGAGCGAGCGCACATACTTTACAACAGAGCGCACAAAAATTACGGCTCTGATTCTGATAGAAAACAACACAGACGTCTTAAAATTTAAAAGTTATGATTGTAATTACTAGAAATTTCCCGCTTCATTTAGTAATCGTCTATTTTCATTTAATTTGATTAAAATTTGACTACACGTCAGAATACAGTATATACACCACACTGATTTTAAAGTATATAACTCCTGGGTCGTGTCAATATGTGGCGCACAAAAGTTTAACCTTCCTTCAAAAGCTGCACACAGCTGATATTTTATGCGCACACAGCCTACAGAAAATTAGAGGGAACATTGGTTGTGTGGGGCTTGCCATGTTTCTCCCATATGCTTTGGGACAAATACTGAACAGACCTCTGGTGACTGAGGTGATTAGAGGCATAGGTGTGATGTCATTGAAACCTGGGCTTTTCATTGGTTCTTTGTCTTCACAATCTGCTGATAGAGGAACACAACTCACTTGTCTGCACTAGTCTAGCAGGACTCATGGAAAGGACATTAATTGGTAAGTAAAATGTCACCTTGCATGTTCCAACAGATGGACATTTAGGGAAGCCTTTATAAGGGTGTATGTCTCTTACGCATATAAGTCCCTGTTTTACAGAACTTTTCCACATGAATGCTGGGCACTTCCTCTAGTATGTTGGCTGATTTCTCTTCTGTAAGCACATGTGGAAATGCCCATTGTATGTATATTCAGAGGGGCATGAACGGGGCGGAGCATAGACATAGCCTCAATGGGCGCGTGTATGTGTTAGAATACTGTGAGATGGGTGTGGCCTCAGGCGCTTGTATGTTATAGAATACTATGGTGTACACTTGTCCATGTGCTGATCTAAGTGAGGCCAGCGATGCCTGTTCTAGAACAGGCGAAACTACTGGGCTTAGAGTTATGGTATGCCAGTACCCTGCTATTTTATGAAGTGAGGCACCCTCATGTGTCGTTTTTTAAAATAGGATGGTTATATGCACATGGTGGTGGGCGTTGCCTGTGCAGGGATTTGCAAAATTACCATCTTTGAGTCAGGACCGTCCTGTCTACTAGGCGGTCACCTAGGGTGGCAGACCCTGGTTGGTGGCATCACTACCCCAATCCCCTGGGAAGCTGCAGCTGAACTGCTACTTCAGTGCCGTGGCGGGCTTTAAAATGCCTGAGCATGTGTCTGCAGTTCCAGCCTGCTGCTCCTGCCCATCCTCCAAGAAAGTTGCATCAGAGAAGGGGGAGGCAGGAGCAACAGGCCATGATCGTGCATGCGTGCAGGCACTTTAAGGCCCGATGCAGAGCTGAAGCATCAGTTCAGCTGCAGTCACTTTAGCGCAAAGGGGAGGCAGCATCATGGAAGGTCTGCCTAGGGTGCTAGAAAACCCCATGCTGCCACTGCTTAGAGCACAGTTTTATAAGGTTGGTTTTCATGTGTAAATTCTGCACCTATTTTATAAAATAAGATAGGGGAGTAAATGGAAAAATGCACACAAGCTAGGTTATGAGCACTTACACTTGTTCTATGGCAAGTGCACATGTCCGCACCTAGATTTCTCAGGAGTGTGCATAAGTTATAGTGTTTTATTACTTTGTTTCCCAACCTACGCTCTGCCCTCTGTGCGATCGCATTCCCATCAAACTTATAGAATAACGACTGCCCAAAGTTTGTGTATAAGTGGCCACCCATGATTTACGCATGCTGATGGCATATATCTTTATGCAAGCATGGGTAAGATTGTCTGTGCTTTCATAAACTAGGAGCAGAAATGCTGTAGACGGTTAACGCCTGCATGCAAGCAGCTGTCCAGACTCTTCCCCTGAACACGCCAACAACCAGGTTGTGTAATTACGTTAGTACTTCTCATTATGCAAACAGTTTTAAATAATCTGCATGTAAAGATGGCTTTATAAAATACTCTCATGGGATCCATTTGTAATAAGCCACTAACCTAGCCAGCTAAAATTAGCCTGTTATCTTTAGCTGGCTAGGTGTAGGACAGCTGTTTGTGTGACTGGAGATGTTCAGATGACTTCATCTTGTTAAATGCAGGAACTTTGCGATGAGCGACTAAATGAAAAACCCTCACAGGAACATCTTCGGGGCTGCCCTTCTTTTGTTGGCTAAATTTGTGTGACCTGTGACTTTGGTTGGACAAATGTAACTGGTTAGCAGAAGAAAGCCAGCCAAACTATTTTAAAGTTGACCCATTAGACTACTACTACTACTTATCATTTGTGTAGCACTACAAGGCGTGTGCAGTGCGGTACAGACACATGTTAGAGAGACTCCATATCATATCTAGCTTTGGCAAAAAAAAATTATAGAAATTGTATGTGTTATGTATTCGGATTTCAAAAAGCAGACTGAAAAAAATTCCCAAAATTTCTAAAAGCCTTCACAAGTTCAAATGTAACTTATGCATAACTTTTAAAAACATTTAAGCTATTAATTGATGTTTTTTTTAGGTGAATGATGATTACAGTGTCATTGGACGTTCATTGTTCAAAAAGGAGACCAACATCCAGATTTTCATGGGGTTAAAGGTCAAATTGTCAACAGGAGAAGATGGAGTCATAGAGGGCAGCTTTGGGCAAAGTGGCAAATTCAAAATACGAATCCCAGGTGAGTAAATGGCACATAACTACTACCCACACATAAACTGTTCTAACAAATTGTACACAGTATAGCAGGGATTCTCAATCCAGTCCTCAGGACACACCTAGCCAGTCAGGTTTTTAGAATAACCAAAATGAATATGCATGAGAGAAATTTGCATGCACTGCCTCAACGGAATGGAAATCTCTCATGCATATGCATTGTGGGTTATCCTGAAATCCTGAATAGCTAAGTGTGTCCGGAGGACCTGGTTGAGAACTTTGCTCTATAGCACATTACCAAAGAAAAATGAATGCATACATATTTATTTATTTATTTATTTATTTAACAATTTTTATATACCACACTATTTGTTATCAGTGCGGTTTACATTTAACAAAGTTTTCAGATCAGAGAAGACTGATTGAAATTACATTATAACAAGGAATAAAACTTGGAGAACATGGGAAACTATTTACATATTGACATGTATCATGATGGTTGAGGAATACATGAAACTATATACATAAAGATAAGGCATAATAGTTGATACTTGATCAGAAAGTCCATAGATTGCTTCATATGAAGCAAGCTGATACTTTCTACGTTTTGTGCTTTGTTCACAAATGGTGAAATATGCCAGTGAGTATTGCCAACTATGAATATGTCCAAAATGAGCTGTTATCAGTCATTAATAAGCTCCAGAATGATGATCTTCTGTGATATTATTGTTTAAATGGCAATTTTATGTTTAAATCTTCTTATTGAAAGAAATAAACAAGACACTTGCAGCAGTGTCCTGTTTTTCTGCATAGCATCTACTACATTGATCCAACAAATAAGCATAGATATAGCATAAAACATTTTGCCTCTAAAAGTCCTCCCATCCCAACCAGTAACCACCCTCCTCCTCACCAGAACCTAAAGAATTGCAACTGGCTATCTTACCCCATTCGCATCACCACCACGGCAATTTCCTCTCACTCCAAGCCTTCTTGTCCATTCAGAAATGCATGACTCACTCGCTTTATGGAAGTCCAACACAGAGCACTCAGACAAACACAAAGCAGCAACAGGAGCAAGGTGAAGAACCAGGGGTGGATCAGTAAAACTCGTTAATCAGTATCAAAGGGTTGAGTTTTTTCTTTGGCTCACTTTAATGGGACAAGACTGTCCAGTAGGGCTCCCACATCTTTAAAAAGCCCTCCACTGTGTTGGTAATTCCTCTGTAGCATCCATCTTTTCCATAACCATAATATGATATAACCGAATGTGCCACTGAGTTAAAATGCATCCGGTGAAAGCCAATTACTCAAAATGCATTTGCACCCAAAGAGATATCATTTACATAAAGTTTTCTCACTTTTAGTTAAGGCAAGACTGTTAGCAAAATCTTTAAAATGAATTGTTGTAACTGAGCTTTTTAGCCTTTGTCTGACGAGAGTTGCTACAAAAAAAAAAATCTCCAGGAACAAGCAGGAATGTATTCTTCACATATGGGGGTATCGTTGGTAACGACAGAGCCTGTGCAGGAACGCTCCCCAGCGTCCAATAGAAACGCTTTTGGGAGGATCCCTCAGCACATGCGTGCTGCCTTCCCACCTTTCCAACTTACTCTCTTCAGTTCTTCGTTTTCCATGGAGCCGACAGGATCCATACCCTGTCACCGCAGAAAATTCCATCTTTAAAATGCTTTTCTTGTGGTTGCGTTTGCCTGCTGCACGACGCTTACCGGTATCGCCGGTTCTTTCTTTTCTTTTCTTAAACCCCCCCCAAAAAAAGCCTTATACTTTGAACTGTTTCTCTTCAGAAACTTTTCTTTCTTGGAGCTAGGCGCCATTTTGGGCACTAGGCCCCATATTCCTAAAACATGGAAAAACCAACTAGTGGTTTTAAAAAAAATGTACTAAGTGTGGCGGTACCATTTCCGTCAGTGACACCCATAATTGGTGTCTTAAATGTTTAGGGCCTGATCATACTCCATCTGAATGTCTCTTCTGAATGGGGATGACTAAAAGAGGAAGACAGAGACTTCCGGTGTGGCAATGAGCTGATCGGACGTGTGCGGATCAGCTCCGGGCACCTACCCTGCAAAGCGGCAACAAATCTAGCTCAATAGCGGCTTTATGTCCCTGGCTACATTGAAGGGTGGCAGAAAGAGCGTTGGGATCACGACAGCGCCTGCCCCGCGTACTGGGGGACACCTGATGGCAGCCAAATTGAACAAGAGGGAGAAGGCACGAGGCCCTGACTTAAAGATGGTGGATTGAGCGCCTAAGAGTCCAGGGTCGGACAGCGATCGTAACATGGTGGCCGATGTGAGTGCCGCAGTGGTGCGAGTCTTAGATGAACGTTTTTGTGAGCTGGGGGACCAGCTGCACTCTGTTGCCCAAAATATTTCAGGTTTTACAGGGCGGATGGAGCAAGCAGAAACAAAATATCAGGCTTGGAGGACACCCAGCACTCCCTGATTGCTCGAGTGCAAGCCCTGGAGACTGTAGTAAAGCAGCAAGGCGACAAATTGGAAGATTTGGAGAATAGGGGATGCAGGAAAAACCTTCGGTTTATTGGGATCCCAGAGACTGTAGCCGACAATGCGCTCTCCAGTTACCTACTAGCCTGGAAAGAACAAATCCCCAACAATGGAGTGGAGAATCCTATCATCTTGGAACGGGTACACAGGCTGGGCCCGCGGCGAGATCAGGCTCGGCGGCCACGTGCGGTGATTGCGCGCGCTTTCTTGATTACCGGCAGAAGGAGGCAGTGCTGCGAGTGGCCCGCACTCGTCGGCGGCAAGCAGGAGCGTCGGAGCACATTTTGGTCTTTCAAGATTACTCCCTGCTGGTGAGCCAGCAAAGATGAGCGTTCTATGGCCTCTGTGCACAACTGGCGAATAAAGGGATCCGTTTTTCCTTGCTGTATCCTGCTAAGCTCCGCGTGGAACATCAAGGGCAGATGCGCTATTTGGGGACCCCGGAAGAGGCCTTAACTTGGTTGGAGCAACAGACTGAGCCATCGGCGGCTGTTTCGTGAGGCAGAGGCGGGAACTGTCGGATCTGCGACTGCCTCGGAGGGACCCTTTGCCTCGGGGGAATAGCGGAGCAGTGAGTGCGGTGGCCCCGGGGTTTGAGTGTGGACATTATGACATGCACTGCCATTGGAACGATGATGCACATGGCTTGCCTTAGGGCGCTCCTAGAGTTGTCTATGAGGAGATGTTTAAAATGGGGCGCAGTCTGTATCTGCCCGATCTTTATTATGTTCAAAGCGTCTCGAGATGGCGCTACTAGTTATGGGGGTGGACCTCTTATGAGCCCGGGGGATCCTGATATGGGGGTTAGTGGGGAAGGTTATGGGAGGTAGGGAGCATGTGGGGCGGGAGACTTTAGCGCGCACCTCGCATACAGCGGGGCGTGCTGGGCCTCGAGGCAGTTCCGTGAGGTTGCCTGCCTTCCACCGCTACCTGTCCCAGGTGATTGACGCGAGCTGCCCCGAAGGGGAGAAAGATTGTTCTGACCCTGGTGATTGGTTTATTTTGTGGTGGAGGAGGGGAGGAAGTATCTTGTTGGGGGTAATTCACCTTCGCTGCTGGGTGTGTACTTCAGGGTGGGGGGAGGGAGGGAGGTTTGCTTCCTTTATTTGTCTTTGTCTATGCTTGTCTTCTCCTTCTCTTTTCTCATCCCTTTCCTCCCTTCCCTTTCTAGTATGCAACATGGTGACTGCAAATTGTATTCCTGGGGAGCCCCTTAGTGTTCGTGGCGTCTTAGGACTTGGTGACTTTTGTAATGTTGCATTTATAACAGACTGGGGGGGGGGGTGTCAGGTTTTGGGCCCGGGGAGGGGCTATAGGTACTGTGCGTGGGTTTTATGGAAGGGTCAGAGGGGGTTGGTTATTTGGGCAATCTGGGGTAGACAGGGGGTCTCTGTCTTGTATCAGGGGAAGGCTCTTAATTCGGGTGGCTGCCTGGAATGATTTGTGGAAAGGTGGCTGTGGTTATGGGTTGCATGGGTTCATATCTGTTTGGGGGGGCTGTAGGTGGGGGCGAGAGTGTACAATATGGGGGAGTACCCTGGGAATAGGGGGGGGGGGGTGGTCAGGGGCAACGGAACTTTTGGGGATTGCGTAGGGCTTTTATGGTGGGTGGGCCAGACTGCTACAGGAAGTCGACCGGCCTAGATTAGGCTGGGTGGTGCTGGCAGGGTTAGGAGGTTTGAGGTAGAGGAGGGGCAAGGAGGGGGATAGGGGAGGGAGGGGTAGTTAGTAGTAGGATGTGGGGGGTGGAGTTGATAGCGGTTGGAGGGAGGGGGGCTCAGAGGGGGTGGCGGTTAGGGGAGGAGTGGGGTGGGGGGAAAGGGGGGGAATTGTCGCGGTCTACAGCCCTCACATATGTTCGGCCATTTCACTTGGTGGATCCGTGGGAGGAGGCCCTGGGCTGGGGGGGTTCCCTCTAAGCGTATGTGGCTTATGTGGATATTTGAGCCTCAAATAGACCTATGATAGTTGAGACATGTTGAAGGTCTTTTCTTGGAATGTTTGTGGACTAGGTAGCCCCATCAAGAGAGATAAAATATTGAAAGCACTGGCCAGACATCAATGTGACATTGCGCTACTCCAGGAAACTCATCAGACGGCGGAGGAGCACGCCAAACTCTGTAGAGACTGGGTGGGACAGGTCTGGGGGGCTCCCGCCGTGGGTAAGAAAGGTGGAGTGGCCATTCTGGTTCATAAACGGATGCGCTTTACGTTAATGCAGCAGGTTGTGGACCCACATGGGAGATTTTTGTTATTGCATGGTTTGCTGGAAGATCGGGAGATAATTTTGGGTGACTTGTATGGCCCCAACACGCGAGATCCGGATTTCTTCAGTCGGCTCGCGGCCAAAGTTGAACAACTACCGGACGTACCACTGCTTCTGGGCGGAGATTTCAATGGGGGTCTTCGACGTGGATCTTGATACTTCGAGAGGCAGCGGCACCCGTGAACGGCAGCTTCTTGCCCGGACCTTGCAGAGTTTTCGGACTAGGTTGGGTCTGGTAGATCCCTGGAGATTGATACATCCCCTTGAAAAGGATTTTACTCATTCGTTGCGGGCGCATGGTACTAGTGCGCGCATTGATTATCTCTTGATTTCAGCGAGTGAGTTTGCGAGTACTGGGGATGCTCAGATAGGTCCTCTTGAGATTTCGGATCATGCTATGATTTGGTTGGAGCTGCAATGGGGGGGAGTAACTGGTTTCACGCGTATATGGCGATTCCCAATTGAATTTTATAAGGATACCCAATTCCAGCGATTCCTGCGTCAACGCTGGCAGGAATTTGAGGAGAATCACCAGGCTCACAGAGACGATCCGGAATTGGTGTGGGAGACGGCTAAAGTGGTGCTACGGGGGGACATAATTGGTTATGTAGCCCGGAAGCGAAGATTGATAGCGGAGCAAATAATTAAGCTGGAGAAACAAGTCACTCGGGCACGACGTCTTAGTGGGCACACCCCCACGATGTCTAATAAGAAGAGACTGTGGGAGCTTCAGGTTGCTTCGAATGAATTGCTGCATCAACGAGCTAAGAAATCCATAATGTACTATAAATATAAGCTACACTGTTTTGGAGATAAACCAGGCACATTGTTGAGTAGGTGTCTGAAGGGTCCACGCAGTGGACGGTTGGTAGCAGCTCTTCGGGATGAGCAAGGTATACTCCAAAATAAAAAGGAGGCGATAAGTGCGGTGTTTAAGGGTTTTTTCCAAAAATTATATGCTGCAGAGGAGTTAACACCCTCTATGATGGAAATTTATTTGCAAGGCCTGGAGCTGCCACAGGTAACGGAGCAGTGTGCCCTTTTGGGACAGCCCATAACACTACAAGAGGTGCAGCAGGTGGTCTCGTCTGCTAGCTGTTATAAAGCTCCTGGACCAGATGGCTACGGGGCGGAATTTTATAAAATACTTTCTGACTGGGTGGGCCCTATGCTAGTGGAGACGTATCAGAGACGAACGGAGAGAGGTACCATGAAATGGGGGGACAATCAGGCGTACATTACGCTGATCCCCAAACCTGGTAAGGACCTGTCCCAGGCGGCCTCTTATCAGCCGATTTCTTTGTTGAATTTTGATATGAAGATTCTGGCGAAAATCCTGGCTGAAAGATTAGCGGTCTTGATGGGGGATTTAGTGCATGAGTCGCAAGTGGGCTTTAGTAGGGGTCGATATGCGGTCCGTAATTTGCGTAGAATATTGGCGTCTATGGAGTGGGTGCATGCGAGACAAGTGCAGTCACTATTGATGAGCTTTGACGCCGAAAAGGCGTTTGACAGGGTCAATTGGCAGTATCTTCATTATCTGTTACCGTGGTATGGCTTGGGTCCTTCCTTTTGTGGGATGGTGAAGAGCCTATATGTGAACCCAACAGCTCGGGTGCTTTGTAACGGGGTCCTCTCGGATCAGTTCCCTTTGTATAGAGGTACTAAAGGCTGTCCCTTGTCACCTTTGTTGTTTGTTTTAACTTTGGACCCCCTCATTCGTAGAATAGAATCTGATAAGAAGATCCGTGGGGTGGACATAGGTATGCAAGGTTTTAAGATATCGGCGTTCGCAGACGACATGTTGGTGCACCTGCTTGCCCCCCGAGAGTCTTTGCCTCGACTAATGACCGAGTTTACGGAATATGGTAGATTTGTGGGCCTTCGTATCAATATAGACAAATCGGAGGCCTTAGATGTGGGGGGCCGGCTGCGGGGAGAGTGGAGCGGGCATTTCCCTTTGAAACGGGCGGAACAGCACTTTGTTTATCTCGGTATTGTCTTGACCAGCCTCCCTAGGGAGTTATACCGTACGAATTTTGAAAAAATTCTGTCCGGGGTGCGAACTCAAGAGCCTGGAATCCCCTGCCGCTGTCACTTTTGGGGAGGGTGGCTGCAGTAAAGATGGTGGTCCTACCACGAATCCTTTATTGGCTACAGACCTTGCCAGTTTGGTTGTTGCGTCGAGATTTGCGCCGCTTGGAAAGAGAAATACAGGGATTTTTGTGGAAGGGGGCTAGAGCTCGCATACCGATGAGCCGTATGATTGGACCTTGGCGTAGAGGAGGTATTGGCCTGCCCGACCTATGGTTATATGCTTTGGCCTGTCAGGCGCGCCATGTGGGAGATTGGTTGGGGGGGGACAGATATTTATACACCTAGGGCTTTGGAGATGGCTGTGGTCGCCCCATTTTCATTGCTGGGGATTCTGCACTTCGAGAGTGCTTCTTTGCCTAGTGGAATTCAACACCATGTCCTGATGAACGCAGCGCGTCGTACTTGGTGACAGTTAAATGGCTATTGGAATCGGGACTGGAAGGTCTCGAGTTGGTTGCCATTGTGTGGTAACGTGCATTTTACTCCAGGCTCTGAATCTCGAGCATTTCAGGCTTGGGGAGCGCAGGGATTGCGGACTGTAGACCATGTTGTGGATCTATTGGGTAAGTGCAAACCCTTTTTGGAGTTGTGCGAGGAGTACGAGCACTCTACCCGTCAATACTTTGCTTATCTACAGATCATCCATTATGTGGCCTCACTACCTAGGGAGGAACTTACGGCAGACCGCTCAGCGCAAATTCTTGCATTTTTTGATATTGGGGGTGATGCTCCGCCGTCGATAGCGCGGTTGAAGACTAGGCTTGAGTGTTTTGGTGTGGTACCAGATTACGATAGGGTCGAGCAGGCCTGGGCCCGGGAGATGGGACAAGAGGTCCCACGTGGAACCCTTCTTGTGGCCCTGAGGCGATTAGTTACTCTAGCGGAAGGGGCCCGCTGGCAGGAGGTACAATATAAAGCGTTAACCCGGGTTCATTTCTCGCCTAGACGGGCCTTGCATAGTTATATTACCCAGGATGGGTCTTGCCCTCGATGCTCTGAGCCACTGGCTGACTTAACCCATATGTGGTGGACGTGTAGGCGTATTCGCCCTTATTGGTCCCGTATCCATCAGTGCCTAGTGGGGTTGCTACATCAGCGTTTCCCCTGGACGGGATCGTTGGTACTCTTGGACCAGTTGAATCCGACCCTGCCGAAAGGGAAAGGGGAGCGGCTGCTGGTGCATAAGGCCTGTCTGGTGGGGAAAGGCCCGATACTACATAGATGGTGGGATAACTCCCCGCCTACTTTCCTGGAGTGGCGCAATAGTTTTCACCATCTGATGCTAACTGAACGCTGGCGAGCTAGGGGCCAGATGAAGAGGTGGTCCACTTTCATGTTAATTTGGGAAAAAGTAAGCGCCGTCGGGCGCGCCCACGCCTTGCGGGCCCGCGCCTGAGGGCCTCGCCAGAGGGCCCTTTGGCGTGGCCCTTAGGCAGCTGGCACTTATACCTCAACTACCACTGAGCCTTTAACTGATCGTTCCAGCAGCTTGAGCTCCCGTGAGGTTGAGCTCGCTTACCAACGAACCAGCCTATAGCACCACACTTCCTTGCACTACTCATGACCAGCAATGCAGACTTCACGCGACAAGAACTGGACTTTCCCTCCCATACTATCTACTGCAAGTATAGCCCCACTATAGAGCCATCAAATATCATCATGACTATTGTAAATGTAATTTACTTATCTACTTAATATACTGTCGTCAGTACTACTAATAGTACCAGTCACCTTTGCTCTGTGTATTTACCATACTGTTGTCAGTAACCTTTGAATGCCAGTTACCTCTGTGTATTGTACATTACTGTTGTCAGCAACCATCTAAAAGTACCAATCGCTACTGTTACACTACTAGCATCCACTATACTGTTACCAGTAATCCTACATTGCCATTCAGCCTTTTGTTTCACTGTTATCAGTAGCCAATCAACCTAGATACTGTTGTCAGTAGCCCCATCAGCTCCAATCACTATTGCACTGCTCCCAATAAGCTACTATTGCTAATGATCTTCTCTACTGTGGTCAGTAATCTCACCAGTTTCAGTCATCAGTATACTGTTACCAGTTATCTAACCTTAGCTACTGCCTGTGACTATATTGTCTATTGTGAACCAGCATACTGATCTAAGTAATATCTTCCTAATAGTCAAACTGATTAACCTGCTCACAATTACATATTGCTCTGCTAAGATGGGTTCCCCCATTACCACCATAATAGGATTCGTTATCATATCAAGCTGGATCTCCAACTCCCTCGCCTTAACCCCAGCATCCAAACAGATCCCTATTTTACGGAACCATGGGAGAAGGTGGTCTAATGCATCCCACGATAACATAACCTGGGACAACCGACCACACCATCCCCACCTGCTACACATTACACTTCAACACAATCTGAAACCCAAACGATTTGAAAACCCCTACCCTCATAGCCTAAAATGTGCACTCATCAACGCCCGTTCTATCCGGAAGAAGTGGCCAGCCGTCATTGACATCATATCCAGCCACAGCCTTGATATACTCATGGTTACTGAGACGTGGCTAACCACCGATGACAACGTCTTAATCAACCAGATCCTCCCCCAGAATTTCACCGCACATTCAAGCCATAGACAAGATAAAAAAGGAGGTGGCGTGCTCATCCTCACAAGGTCAGACCTCCATTTTCAAACTGTAGACTCTACCAGTTCAAACCACCTTGAAACCGTCACCATCTCCAATAAACGCTGCTCAATCATCCTGCTTTACAGAGCCCCCTCAGCCTCCCCAGATGATCTCTCTGCTATCATTGATCTTGCATCTAATACTCAGAACCCAAGCATCCCAAATTGGATCCTAGGTGACTTTAACCTGCCCACGCTACAAGATAACCAAGCATCAGCCTTCCTCGATGCCCTCAGCAATCTTGGCTTCAAGCAATTAGTTAATAATCCTACTCACATTAAGGGAAATATACTGGACCTAGTATTTGCCCCGCAAACCTCTCTTAACCCAGGACCAGCCCAGGACCCTATAACATCCATAACCCCTGTTCCTTGGTCAGATCACAAACTGATCATCATCCAGATTCCCTCATACAAAACCTACACAAAAATCAACAAAATACAAAACACCACCACCAGACCGCCCTCTAGATGTTTTAAGCCTTACAACAGAGATCTTATCCTGGCTGAGATGCAACAACTCTTCTCTGAAACCACCCAGAACCTTGATGACCTAATCTCACACTGGAACAACTGCCTCAGTTCGATTGCCATACGTATGCCAACCAACAAGCCCCCAGGCAGAAGGATGAGTGCCCCATGGTACTCAGCCGATCTTAAAACATCACTTAACCAATTACGGAAACTTGAGAAACGCTGGCGCCGATCTCAGTCTTTACATGACCAGTCAGCATACAACTGTCATCTAACTGTTCATCGCAATGCAATCACGGACACTATGAAGCAGTACTACTCAAACACCTTAAAGAGATCGCTTAATAAACCGCACGACCTTTTTGATCTGGTTAAGACCTTATCAAAAGAACCATCCTCTGGACCTCCACTGGAGATACACCCTCAAGATTTTGCAACGTATCTGCAATCCAAAATATGCCAGACTGATAAAATTTCTACCACAACCTTCGAAATAGAGCAAGACTGCCAAACAACACTAACCATGTTTTCTACCCCCACCAAGAGAGAACTTGAAGACACTATTGCGGCCCTAAATACCACTACTACTGCCCAGTCTGATCCATGCCCAGCCTTCTGGATCAAGGAACTTCGCAGCCATTTCAGCCCAGTACTGTCCAAAATAATGACCCTCTCCTTCTCAACCGGCTACTTCCCTTCCGCCCTTAAACGCACTTCTATTAGACCTCTGCTAAAAAACTGCAAACTTGATCCTATAGACCCATATCCAGCTTTCCACTTCTTGCGAAGATCATTGAAAAGGAAGCTCAACGACAATTACAGGATCACATCGACTCCACTGCACCGTTAGACCCATGCCAACATGGCTTTAGAGAATTCCACAGAGTGGAAACCCTCCTCACCACTCTCTTCTGCAAGATAATCACAGACATTGATGACATCCGTAAGGGTTTTGCTCTCATCTTTCTGGACATCGCTGCAGCCTTCGATTCAGTAAATCATGAGCTTCTATTAAGACGACTGATCGACAAAGGCATTAATGGACGAGCACTCGAATGGTGCAGATCCTACCTGTCTGAAAGATGGCAACATGTTCGTTCTAGGGGGACAAATTCTGAACCTTTCCACCAAAGTCAAGGAGTCCCACAAGGATCCTCCCTTTCTGCTCTCTTGTTCAATATTTACATGCAGCCAATTTGTAACATCATCCTGTCCTTCAATGTTGACTGCATGTTATACGCAGACGATGTCCTTCTCTACATTCCTTTCTCTACCGAGCATCTGGACCTCTCCCCACTGACGAATTGTTTCAATGCAATATCAGACTGGCTTCTTTCTCAAAACCTCAGAATACAACACAAGAAAACCGAAGTACTCTTCATTACAAGGAACCTCAACTTTACCCCACCACAATATCTTAAAGTAAATAAAGCCGAGCTACACTCTAAACCATCAATACGATACTTGGGAGTCACCCTAGATCAACGCCTGGATATGAAGGCTCACATAGGAAACATAGTCAGATCAGTCTATGGCAAGATACGCTCACTTAGGCATTTACGCTCCATGCTTGAACCATCTGACTTTCGGACAATTTTCCAGGCATTGATCATCCCCCATTTCGACTATGCCAATGCCATATTACAAGGTCTTCCCCAGTCTACACTAAACCCGCTGCAGCTAGCCATGAACACGGCAGCAAGAATCCTACATGGAGCGTCCAGGAGAGACCACGTGACACCTCTGCTAATACAGTTGCACTGGCTACCCATCCAGGCTAGAATAGTTTTCAAGATCTTGATAATCACTTTTAAAGCTCTTCACAATCTCTCCTCCACATCCTTAACCTCCCTCATCCATGCCACATCACCAAATAGAGCTAGAAGATCCACGGCTATAAACTCCTTAACCGTACCAAAGGCTCTTACTGTTTGCACTAAATCAACAGCCAACAGGGCTTTCAGTCTCATTGCCCCAAGATACTGGAATTCATTACCCCACGATATCCGGGCTATTAAGAATCTACTACAGTTCAGGAAAGCCCTCAAAGGTCACCTCTTCAACAAGCACCTTATTGAGCCCAACTGCATCCTTTAGAGCTCCAAGACACCCCATACCATCCACATTCCCTGGCAAACTTATAGCATACCAACAACACAACAAGTTGATACTCAAACCCATGACGTGATTGTGTTTTCTATGAATCTTTTGATTTTTACATGTAGTAAGTTTTGTAAATAGTTACCCCTGTTATCCAAGTTTTTTGTTCCCTGTTATCTGTAAACTCACACATGTTATTGTACTGAGCATTTTGTTCCATGTAAACCGCGCTGATGCCGAATAGTGCGGTATATAAGAGAATGTAAATAAATAAATAAATAAACCTTATATTCAGAGTCTAGGACCGTATTGTAGGAATGAAGTGCTTAAAGTGGGCTCTTAGTGGTATCGGACGAATAGAAGATGACTAGCGGGGGCAAGTTGGGGGCGGTTCCCAATGAGGTTGAAAAGGGTTGATTCGGGGGGGGGCTGTAGACTGCGACGGGGTGGGGAAGGGAGGGGGGTGGTCTTTTCGTTCAAAAAACCAAAAATGCAATCACTATGGAAATGCTTTTCGATGCCATGTAAACCTGTATAAAATAGTTCCCCGTAGCAGGGATAAGAGTACACCCTGCTCGGGGGTTTGTTGTTTGTTGTTTGGTTTGATGATGGCTGTTATTTTCTCTTTGTTGTTAATAAATAAAATTTATAAAAAAAAGAGGAAGACAGAACCGGGCTGCAAAGCTCAGTACCCTCTTTTCTTCGGATGCCAGATCCATTGCATCACCATCTTCAAGGGCCTTCTCTTCCTCCCATGGATCTCAGGTAACTAAACATAAAAGCCGGTCCTCAAAGGGTAGCTCTCCTGCTAAGCATCGAGAGTCTATTCGCATTGCCCTTGAGGAAACCACACCGGCAAAGCAGCCCCGGTGGGAGGCTTTGGCTTCCAAAGCATCAATGGGGCTCCAGGATGTTCTCGAGACCCCGACCTCGCAAGAACTACCTGTGCCATGCTCAGGGATTCCGGCCGTTTTCACCGGTACTGACACCCAGGCATCGGCAGCGTCGATAGACCAGAGGTTCCTCGTTATCGAATGCAGCATCGCAGCTCTTCTCTCAGCTGCGGTACCGTTGGTCCGACGGGCACCGGTACCGACATCGACACCGATGCGGGTACCTACACCGGTACAGACACCGGTACCGGTACCGGTACCGACGATACCGGCCCCGGCGGGAATTCTTCCCACGCCATCTTTGGCTGGAATCGACAGATTGGTACCGGATCAACTCGGTAACGACTTCGATCGATACCGGGACCGTGCTTTGCATGAGCATCGTGGCCAGGAATACTTTGAATCCTCCGATTCCGAAGACTGACATTCTCCAGGACCAAGCAGGAAGTCAGTCCTCACATATGGGTGACGTCGGCGGAGCCCCCATGCGGAGCATTTCCCCAGCTTTCAAAGAAAGCCTTTGGGAATGCAGGCACGCATGCGCGGTCCCCTTCCCGCCCAAAGGTGCCATCTTGCTCAGTCTTCTTTTTTCCGCAGAGCCCTACGGACACCTGTCCTTGTCACCCGTGAAAAAAGTTGATTTTTCTGCGTTGGGTCGAGTTTTTTTTTCAGTTCAACGTCGGTTCCTTTCCCGCCTGGACTCGGTACACTGGTGCCGAGCCCGGATCTCTCTTTTCGGTTTTTGTCCTTAGAGACTACGTTCACGCCTTTTTTCTTTTCCCTGGCAGCCCAATTTTTTTGATCTTGCAGGGGCCCTTTTTCCCCCGATGGCTGCCATTGGCTTTAAGAAGTGTGATTGGTACAAGAAACTGATGTCTCTCACCGACACACACGACTGCTGCCTCTGGTACCTGGGGCCAGACCATGATTCTACGATCTATAGTCCCTGTGGCAAAATGTCTTCCAAAGCATTGCGGAGCTGTCAGCACCAGTGTGAGAGGATCTTCTCCGTATCTGCCTCTGGACGGGTCTGGACTTCGTCAGAGGCCTCGACATCCCCCTCAAGGGAGCACCGAAGGAAGAAGAAACCCGCGAGGGCGGCATCGGTGGACGCTCTTGGCTCCTCGAGGGCCAGGTCGCATAGCCCTGATCGCCGCATCCTCATGTAGAGTTGGAGGCCCCGAGTCACGTGAGTACTGTAGTCCTCGTGGACTCTCCTCCGGGGGAGCTGACGTCGGGCCCGACACCCGAGTGGGAGGCTACTGGGTCTCCTGAGCTCAGACTCAGGTTGACGGCCTTGGAGAGCAGATTGTCTGCCTTCATGGAGCAACAGCGGGTGCTGATCGCCGGGCTCACCAGCGCATCTGCCCCGACCACCGGGACATCGACGTCCAAGTCGACCCCGAAGGCCGAGCCGATCCTCGAGACCATGCGAACTCGAGTCGATCCTTGGCCGAGGTCACCCTCGGCCTCCCGTTCGGGACCGAGGTCGTCGATGCCGGTTCCCTTGGCGTCGGGGCGGATGGCGTCGGTGCCCGCCCACTTGGAGCCGCTCGATTCCTCCTCCGAGGAATCGGCGTGGAAAACGGAGGAGGAGGAATCCCCTGACACCTTCCGGACTCGGTGTGTCCCTTCAGAATCACTGGGTTCCGAGCCTCGGACAAGGTCCCCTCTGGAGGATACCAGGTTCTCGGATTTCATGAGGGACATGGCCAAGGCACTGGCATTCCCTGCGGACCCCGAGGAGGAGCCTCGAGCCGAGGAGCTCGAGGCTCTGCAGTATGACTCTCCTCCCAAAGAGGCCTTTACTGTCCCGGTTCCTCCGATGCTGGAGCGGTTGCTCTTCCGCATGTGGGAGGTGCCGGTCTCGATGCCGGTTCTAAGCAAGCGGGTCGATTCCATCTATCGAGTCCGCAAGAGCCCCGGGTTTCAAAAGGCACAGCTACCGCACCATTCCATGGTTGTGGAATCGGCCATGCATCGCCTGAAGAGTCAGAAGATGCACTCCTCAGTGCCTCCCGGCAGGGAAGCCCAGAACCTGGATGCCCTCGATAGAAAGTGCTTCCAGGGCTCTATGCTTGCTTGCCACGTCCAGACCTACCAGCTGTACATGGGCATGTACCTTCGAGACCTGGCAAAGGAGATTGCCGTGTTCTTTGCTGGTCTGTCCGAGGAACCTTTTCAGAGGTTCAAGGCCTTGTCTTCTGGTATTCGAGAGTGCTCAAAGTTTATCTCTCAAGCAGCCTACGATGGATTTGAGGCTTCGGTCCAAGTAGCAGGGGCCGGCATCCGTGCATGCCGTCAGGCCTGGCTACAATCCTCGGACCTCGAGCCGTGGGTACAGGACAAGTTGGTTGATGTTTTCACCTCGGCAAGGGACCTCTTTGGCAAGCCCATGGCCAAAAAGGCTGCAGAACTCGAGACCGAGACTCTTACCCGGACAAGGCTGTCCAGGAAAACCTCTGCCCCTTCTCAGAAAAAGAAGGGCTTGGGGAAAAAGACCTTTTACCCGAGGAACACCGCTGCCTATAAAACCTACCCTCACTACCAGGCCTCTGCAGCTCCCCCACAGGGCCAGCAGGCCAAGGGGCAGGGTCATGGGCCCCTTAGGCAGAAGGCCCCCAAGCCTCCTACTCCAGCTCCTGCTCAGCAGGGAGGGGTTTTTTGACTATGCCAGCATAGCCTCTCCTCCTCTCCAGGGCACAGGAGGTTGGCTGACCCTGTACACAGACAGGTGGCCAGCCATCACAGGGGATACTTGGGTGTTAAGTATCATTGAAAGGGGCTATCTGCTCAACTTCACCCAGATACCCCCCTCCTATTTTCCAGGGGAGCCTCCAAGACACCTTTGCACAGAAACTTACTCCTTCAGGAGTTGGAGGGTCTACTAAGGGACCAGGCAGTGGACCCGGGGCCTCACCACCTGGAAGGGCAAGGTTTCTACTCCAGGTACTTCCTGGTACCAAAGAGAACAGGAGGCCTCAGACCCATCCTCGACCTGAGAAATCTAAACAAGTTTCTGGAGAGGGAAAAGTTCAAGATGCTTACCCTTGGAATCTTACTGCCCTACCTCCAGCAGGGAGTTTGGCTATGCTCCTTAGACCTGAAGGATGCTTATACTCACATCCTCATCCATCCAAGGCACAGACAATTCCTCAGATTTGTGGTGGGAGGAAAGCACTTCCAGTACTGAGTGCTTCCTTTTGGCCTCACCTCCGCCCCCAGGGTTTTTATAAAATGCCTGGCGGTGGTTGCGGCCTATCTCAGGAACCAGGGGATCTTTGTGTTCCCTTACCTGGACAACTGGCTCATCAGAGGCCAGTCTCCTCAAGAGGCCAGGCAGGCCACCTGCAGAACCATATCCCTGCTTCAGCACCTAGGGTTTGTTATAAACTTCCCAAAGTCCACTTTGGTCCCCTCACAGGACGTGGAATTCATAGAGGCGAGGTTGGATACCACCCAAGCAAAGGCCTTTTTGCCTGTGGACAGAGCTCACAGGCTGATAAAGTTGGCCGGCCGGTTTCGGGCGAACTCTCTGGTCTCGGCCAGAAACTTCCTCCGGCTCTTAGTTCACATGGCTTCCACAGTGTATGTCACCCCACATGCCCGGCTACACATGAGGCCGGCTCAGTGGCACCTCAGGATGAAGTGGCTGCAGGCCACAGGGACATTGTCAGACAGAATAAAAGTGTCCAAACTCTTGGTGGACTCCTTACGCTGGTGGAGGCATCTCCCAAATCTGGTCAGGGTTGTTCCTTTTCAGGCCTCCCCACACACTCAGGTGCTGACAACCGATGCTTCCCTGCAGGGCTGGGGGGCTCACTGCCAGGGAGCCTGTACCCAAGGCCTGTGGTCTCCTTGGGAGGCCGCCCAGCAGATCAACCTGTTGGAATTGAGGGCCATTCGGCTGGCCTTGCGGACTTTCTCTCAGCTCCTGTCTCACCAGTCTGTCCTAGTTCAGACGGACAACCAGGTGGCTATGTTCTACGTCAACAAGCAGGGAGGCACGGGATCCAGACTTCTATGCCTGGAAGCGCAAGTTCTCTGCTCCTGGGCTATCAACCTGGGCATGACCCTCAAGGCAGTCTACCACCCAGGCCAGGAAAACTACCTGGCGGACAGACTCAGCAGACTTCTGAAGCCTCACGAGTGGCAGTTGGATCCTCTGGTAGTTCAAAAGATCTTTCTGAAGTGGAGTCTTCCGACCATGGATCTTTTTGCCGGCCCGCTCAACAGGCAACTACCCAGGTTCTGTTCCAGACAACCGCATCCCTTGAGAACAGCACCAGATGCATTCCTGATCTCTTGGTCAGAGGAGCTGATGTATGCCTTTCCTCCCACACCTCTGGTGGCCCGGACTCTGTTCAAAATCCAGCAGGACCGAGCCACGGTGATCCTGATATCCCCCAGGTGGCCCAGGCAGCCGTGGTTCCCTCTTCTTCTGCAGTTGGCGGTGGATACTCCACTTCCTCTGGGGTTGCAACCCGACCTTCTGACTCAGGACCAGGGGTCCCTCTTGCATCCCAACCTCAAATCCCTCAATTTGATGGCATGGCTGCTGAAAGGCTAGTCCTTGCTCCCTTGCTCCTATCTAGGGAGGTTGAAGAGGTGGTGTTGGCCTCCAGGAAACATTCCACCAGGAAGGCCTATGCTCTAAAGTGGCGTAGGTTCTCTACTTGGTGTTCTCAACAGCGAGAGGACCCTTTCTCCTGCTCTGTCCAGGTGGTGCTTCAATACCTGCTCCACCTTTCTAACCTGGGACTTCAGTCCAACTCTGTCTGGGTTCACCTCAGTGCCCTCTCAGCTCACCACTTGCAGGTGGATGGACAATCTCTCTCAGGCCACCCTCTGGTGTCCCGTTTTCTAAGAGGCCTGCTTCTGCTTAAGCCTCCTATTCGTCCACCTGCCCCTGAGTGGGATCTCAATGTGGTCTTGCAGCAACTGACTCGCCCACCTTTTGAGCCGATGGCAACCTGCCATTTACGTTTCCTTTCCTGGAAGGTGCTGTTCCTTGTGGCACTCACCTCGGCTAGGCGGGTGAGAGAGCTTCAGGCCCTGGTCTCGGATAGGCCGTATACCAGGTTCTATAGGAACAGGGTAGCCTTGCGGACTCATCCTAAGTTCCTTCCAAAGGTGGTGTCCTCCTTCCACCTCAACCAGGAGGTGGTACTTCCAATGTGCTTTCCTAGGCCACACGCCAGTCGGGCAGAGACTGTCTTGCATACCCTGGATTGTAGAAGTCGCTGTCCTTTTACCTTGAACGTACGCAGGGGCATAGAAGGGCTTCTCAGCTCTTCATTTCTTTTGACCCTAATAAATTGGTGTTGCCTGTCACTAAGCATACGTTGTCTATCTGGGTGGCAGACTGTATCGCCTGGGTGTACAGGGCAGCCGGCCTCTCCCCGGAGGGTCGAGTCACGGCCCACCGAGTTAGGGTGAAGGCCGCATCAGTAGCTCACTTCCATTCTGTTCCGTTGGCAGACATCTGCCGGGCCGCTACTTGGTCTTCAAGCCAGACTTTTGCGGACCGCTACTGCCTCGAGAGGGAGTCCCATAGGGACAGTACTTTCGGGCAAGCGGTACTCCATAATCTCTTTGAGGTTTAGGCAACTCCTACTCTCCGGCCCTGGTGGTGGGCTACCGTTCAGGTGTGGTCTCAGAGAAGATTCTCTCACTGTTGCTGGGGCTCTAGAGGCAGCTCTATTTTTCAGCCTGTGTTCCTGGTAGCCCAGAGCTTGGGAGTCACACATATGTGAGGACTGACTTCCTGCTTGGTCCTGGAGAAAGAGTAGTTACTCACCTGTAACAGGTGTTCTCCAGGAGCAGCAGGAATCAGTCCTCACGACCCTCCCTCCTCCCCTTGGAGTTGCAGTTGTATATAGTTAATTTTCTTTTTTTGTGCTGTCTTTTAGCTATGTCATTTGACTGAGCAAGATGGCACCTTTGGGCGGGAAGGGGACCACGCATGCGTGCCTGCATTCCCAAAGGCTTTCTTTGAAAGCTGGAGAAATGCTCTGCATGGGGGCTCCATCGACGCCGATATCACCCATATGTGAGGACTGATTCCTGCTGCTCCTGGAGAACACCTGTTACAGGTGAGTAACTACTCTTTACTAGTCTTTATCCGGATGGTTTTTGAAGACTTCAGTGTTAAAGAAGAACTACTTGGAATGATTTCTTTAAAAGGGAGAACTACCGGTCAGGAAATATTCAGTTCTTTCCATTCTTTTGTGACAAAGTGTAATCTTCTATTGCATAGACTTGTTTCCATCAATACTGATGGGGCAAGAGCAATGACAGGTGAGGTTAACGGTTTCATAGCCCTCTGTAGACAGCATAACGACGTCCCAGATTTCCTTTCTTACCACTGCATCATTTAGCAGCAAGTTTTGGCAAGCAAGAGACTCAATACAAAGACTGTCATGGACATCACTTTCAAAATTGTAAATTCAGTTCATGGAAGATCACTTCAAAGACTGCTTTTCAATCTTACTCTTGATGAAGGGGCAGCGGAAATCATTTTGCACACAGATGTAAGGTAATCACTAAAGGGTGAGTCGTTCACTACTAACTTTAAATAAGCTTTTTAGAAAATTTGCTTCTTCTGTTTAAACAAATATCAACTCTTCTATGAAACAAGGTCTCAGACTTACACAACACTACTTTCCGACTCACGTCCTGGAAAGATAAGTGCCTTTTCGCATCAATGACCTTATGACGTTTCACAACATAAGAGTCAGTCCAATGAAATAACCCTATTCTAAATTATTGCCAGCTTTTTGTTAATGTTTTACAACAATGGGCTGAACTTCTTAACTGTGGTTTGTTGATCCCGACGCTTGCCTCAGGTACCACTCCCGCGTTTCACATTGGTGGTTCCTCAGGGGATCCTATAACTGGTCTCCTAACGTCATACAAACTACCATGTATGCTGCCAACGCTCTCTTTTAAAACTTCAGCTTCGCTCAATAATTAATATGTCAATCTCTTACCGGGCTGAGAAAAACGCCGCGCATCAGCCCGGTAAGAGATTGACATATTAATTATTGAGCGAGGCTGAAGTTTTAAAAGAGAGCGTTGGCAGCATACATGGTAGTTTGTATGACGTTAGGAGACCAGTTATAGGATCCCCTGAGGAACCAGCAATGTGAAACGCGGGAGTGGTACCTGAGGCAAGCGTCAGGATCAACAAACCACAGTTAAGAAGTTCAGCCCATTGTTGTAAAACATTAACAAAAAGCTGGCAATAATTTAGAATAGGGTTATTTCATTGGACTGACTCTTATGTTGTGAAACGTCATAAGGTCATTGATGCGAAAAGGCACTTATCTTTCCAGGACGTGAGTCGGAAAGTAGTGTTGTGTAAGTCTGAGACCTTGTTTCATAAAAGAGTTGATATTTGTTTAAACAGAAGAAGCAAATTTTCTAAAAAGCTTATTTAAAGTTAGTAGTGAACGACTCACCTTTTAGTGATTGCAGTATTTTCGTTCCTGACAAGACCGAATAGTAGCACAGATGTAAGGTGGCTAAGTAGGCACAAATTTCTGCAAAGATTTTGTGATTTGCTGAATGAAATAAGAAGTTCTTTGAAGGAGAGGGGTGATGACCAAGCAGAGTTGGAAGATGAGGTGTGGTTATGTGATCTGGCATTTCTCGCTGACTTTACAGGTGAACTAAATGATATGAACCTTGAACTACAAGGTAAAAACAAATGCATTGGCGAGATGATGAGTACAGTTTCATCCTACAAGAGCAAATTTGAGCTAATGATGACTGACCTTGCAAAGAACACTTTTGATCATTTTCCTAATACGCCGGACCATCTGGGACAATATCCAAATTTTGTTTTTCAGAACGAGAAGTATGTGACAGAAATCTGTTCTGTTATCCAGGAATTCGAAAATAGATTCTGTGACTTCCAAAAAATTGGAACAGTTGTGGAGTACTTGTCATACCCATTCAAAGTAGATGTGGACATTAAAGAAACTGCAGCTGCTATCAGTAAAAATTACTCATTGAACAAGCTATCTCTTGAAAACAAAATATTAACCCTTAAAAATGACATTTTTCTCAAGACCCGTGCTGAGCAAGAATCATTTTGGAAGCTAGTGCCTAGAGACAAATTTCCCAACTTGGGAAGATGCAGTGAAGCTTGTGGCGCTGCACCCTGTCTAGGCGGCTGCCTATAAAGAGCACTGCGTGCCAACTGTTCTTGTTAAACTGACTTATTACCAGAGCAAATGCTGCTGGGATTTTTTAGTTGTGGTTAATAAGCAGTCCGAGTAGTTTTAGGCAATTCACAGGAAATTTATTAATTTTCTTTTGTATCATCAGACTTTAGCAAAGTAAATCTTCTTTAGAACATGAACAAGGTATAACAGAAACAATAATGAACTCAAGTAGCTTTCTTCAGCATACAGGACTAATGCTTCAAACAGTGTTAAGCAAAACACATTTGTAATCCTTTCCTTTTGCTTTCAGCATTCAAAAACCTCAGAGCATTTATCACAGTTCTGAATTTTCTCTTTGGCTAGCAATTCAGCTTTTCCCCTTATGAAACATAAAGCTGTTGAGCAATCCATTAGAGACTCTGTATCCTACTCCAATCCAGTTAACTCTATCTCCATGTCTTCAGTTTCACCCTGAAACAGCTCTGGATCTTTATTTGCACAATCAGGTTTCAATCGTTGCATTAACTTAAACATTTCATCCCAGGGATTCCCTTTTCTCCCTTCAGGATTCCTATATGAGCTGCACGGCTTTGCACTTCTGGGCAAGATACTCACAGGTTTCTGCTGTCTTCCCTGGCTTCTAGGAACAGTTTTTCTCTCAGGCTTTCCAGAAGGATAAATTTCTCCTTCTGAATTCTCAGCAACCTCACTGCTATCTGAGCTGTATTCTACAATTCTCCCAGAGTTTGGGTTCCTACCTTCACAAGGGCTTGCAAACTCTGTACAGCTGTCTCTGGTAGAAGAGCTGCTGTTAGAATCCCTTCTGTGCCGAAGCTCAGACTTTCTCTGCCATTCTCCAGAGCCTCTGGTCAGACTCCTCAGTCTTTCTCTCCTAGACTTTCCAATCTGCCGGGACTCTCTTGGCTTTGGCTTCTTGCCTCTCTGCCGTGACTCCCGTCTCTGCCTTGTCCAAGACTCCTGTCTTAACTCTGCTCCTTCTGTTCCTTCCTCTGCTTCTCTCTCTGTTTCTCTCTCTCTCTGCCTTTGATCCTGAGAGCTTAAATGTTTTAGTGTGAGACCCGTTTCCTTGCCCCATCCCCCCAGGTGTTTCTCATTTGCACTCTGTGTTGCCATGGAGGCAGGGTGTGGTCTGTACTCAGCACTCTCAATCATGTGGCTTTGCTCTCTAGGTGCTGATTTAAATGAATGCCTGCCTGAGCCATGCTTTAGCTCAGAAGAAAAAGTTTTAAAACCAGCCCTTTTCCTATGCTTGTCAGAAGCCTCATTACCACAAGCTGTACACTTCTGTTTCGATTCACCTTATTTGTGTGAATCTGCGTTTTCCCATATGAAAATGACAAAGAGTACACAACGTTCCAACATGACAGATGAACATCTCCAGGATTCCCTGAGACTGGCCCTCGCGCAATATTCACCCATCTTCAAAAAGCTGGTGGATTAAATGCAGGCTCAGACGTCTCACTAATGAGCAAGAGCGAAATATTAAAGATTGTGCAAGATCAGCTTGGATCAGTACTCAACCTAAATTTAACACAAATTACTCAATGAAAGTTAAAGAAAGTTATTAAGACAGTTAAAGAAAGTTATTACTCAATAAAACTTTAAGAAAAAATGTACTTTCCATTTCCTCTCACAGTTCTTACTGGATCTTCGTCTCTCTGTTTTGTTTTTGCTTAATTTGCTTAACAGCTGATCACATCCAAGTAAATGACAGAAGGTTCATTAAAAATAGGGAGGGGGATCCTCCAACTATATTGGGTTAAAATTTAATTTGAAACTAATTTGAAACTTAATTTTCATGGTGGTAGATCACCGGCACTTTTGGCTGGAAAATGTAGATCACGACCTGTTCGAAGTTGGACATGCCTGTTCTACGTGAACAAGCAAGGTGGAACAGGTTCTCAAGAGTTGTGCAACGAAGCTTAACGCCTCTGGGCCTTTGCCAGGAATCTTCAAATCCACCTTCTAGCGGTGTATCTTCAGGCACGCAAAATCTTTTAGCTGACAAACTCAGTCGAGTACTGCTGCCACATGAGTGGTCTCTTCATCAAGAGCAAGTTGCTTGAATTTATCAGATCTGGGGAACTCCAAAGATAGACCTCTTTGCAAGTCCTCAGAATGCCAAACTTTCCCGATTCTGTTCCAGAATTCTGGCTCAGAACTCTCAGGCAAGGGATGCTTTCCACCTCCACTGGGGTCAGGACTTCCTCTATGCCTTCCCACCAGTTTCCCCTCATTCCCAAAACTCTGTTCAAGCTTCAGAGGGACAGGGGCCATATGATCCTCATAGCCCCACGTTGGCCACGACAAACGTGGTATCCTCTGCTTCTGTGTCTCTCTGAAGCCAGACCTCTGGAGTTGGGATATGCTCCAGATCTGCTTTCCCAGGAGAATGGGATGCTACTGTACCCGAATCCTCAGTCTCTACACCTCAGGGCATGGCTCCTGAGAGCCTAGAATTCCAGGATATCAACCTTTCTCAGCAGGTATAGGATATTCTTCTGGCTTCAAGAAAACCTTCCACAAGGCGAACCTACACCTTCAAATGGAAAAGGTTTTCTATTTGGTTTTCTAAAAAGGAGTTTAACCCCTTTTCACTGCCAGTGGAGGCGTTACTGGAGTATCTCCTCCATTTATCATCCTCTGGTCTTAAGACCAATTCAGTAAGAGTCCACCTTATTGCCATTGCTGTTTTTCACAAGCCCTTAGATGGACAACCTGTTTCCTCTCCTCCTCTTGTAGCAAGGTTTATGAGAGGACTACTCTTAACTAAACCTCCCATTAAGCCACCACCAGTGGCATGGGATTTAAGCCTTGTCCTTGGGCAGCTCATGAACCGCCCTTTGAACCGCTGGCCACTACATCCCTAAAGTTTCTTTCTTGGAAAGTAATCTTTCTAAATGTGCTCACTTCTGCGAGATGCATCAGTGAGCTCCAGGCTTTAGTGGCTGATCCTCCTTATACAAGGTTCCACCATGATAAGGTAGTTCTTAGAACTCACCACATTTTATGCCAAAGGTGGTTTCGCCCTTTCATTTAAACCAATCGGTTTACCTTCCTGTACTTTTCCCTAAGCCTCATGCTTCCAATGCAGAAAGGAATCTGCACACTCTAGATTGTAAAAGAGCTTTGGCCTTTTACCTGCAGAGAACTAAACAGCATTGAAAATCTTCTCAGCTCTTTGTTGCCTTTGACTGTAGTCATCTTGGACTACCAGTTTCCAAACAAACTCTGTCCAAATGGATTGCAAATTGCATATCCTTTGCTTATGAGAGCAAAGGACTTTCTCTTGAAGGTCATGTCACAGCTCACAATGTGAGATTATGGGCAGCCTCTATGGCTAACCTTCGCTCGGTTTCCATTTTCAACATCTGTAGAGCAGCCACTTGGGCTTCAGTACATACCTTTGCAGCCCACTACTGCTTAGACAAGGACTCCCATCGGGATGCCTCGTTTGGTCAAGCTGTTCTCCAGCATCTCTTTCAGACTTAGAACAGCTCCTACCCGCTGTCCCGGCTTTTGATGCCAGAGATCCATGGGAGGAAGCATGACCCATCTCAACCTGGGTTTCACAGCTTTTTGGGTCATCTCCCTGGCATCTCTCAGCTGGGGAGTCACCATATGTGAAGACTACATTCGTGCTTGTTTCTGGAGATAGCGTAGTTACTCACCTGTAACAGGTGATCTCCGGGAACAGCAGGAATTAAGTCTTCACAACCCACCCACTTCCCCTAGGAGTTGTCTCTCTATCTCTCCTTCTCTCAGCTATAAACTCAACTGAAGAGGGAGAGTTGGCAAGGTGGGAAGGTAGTGACGCAGACGCAGTGGAATGCTCCCAAAAGCTTTCCTATTGGACGCTGGGGAGCATTCCCGTGCAGGCTCCATCAGTACCGATGATACCCATATGTGAAGACTTAATTCCTGCTGTTCCCGGAGATCACCTGTTACAGGTGAGTAACTACGCTGTACCGGAAGATTGGAGAATGATCAATGTAACGCCAATTTTTAAAAAGGGTTCCAGAAGGGATCAGGGAAACTACAGACAGTAAGCCTGATATCCCTACCGGGCAAAATGGTAGAAACTATTATGAAGAATAAAATTACTGTACTTGTAGATAGCCATGGTTTAATGGGAGAAAGCCAACATGGATTTAGCCAAGGAAAGTCTTGTCTTACTAATCTGTTATATTTTCAGAAAGCCTTTGACAAGGTTCCTCATGAGAGATTCTTGGCCAAATTAGAGTCATGGGATTGGAAGCAGTTGCCCCTTTTACCCATTTCTACAGAGGTATTTATGTTTCACTTACCTGGAGGCTTTCTTCACCCATCCCCAATGAATCTAGTTTAAAGAACAACCACCAAATTGTTAAAGGGGATGGAAAGGCTTAAAAAGAGGTTAGGGCTGTTCAACTTGGAAAAGTGACGGTTGAGGGGAGATATGATAGAGGTCTATAAATTAATGAATGAATAAACATAGATCGGTTGTTTACTCCATCAAAAAGTAGAAAGACTAGAGGATACGCAATGAAGCTACAATGTAACCCATTTAAGACTAATATGAGAAAATATTTTTTTCAGTTAATGCATAATCAAACTCTGTAATCAGTTAACAGAGGATGTAGTAAAAGCTGTTAGTGTAGCTGGGTTAACAAAAGGTTTGGACAAGTTCTGGAGGGAAGATCCATAAACCATTATTAAAGAGGACCCGAGATATTCACTACTTGCCCGAAAAAAGCATTGTGGAACCTGTGTGCCTTTTTTGGGAACCTGCCAGGTACTTGTGACCTGGATTGGCCACTCTTAGAAAGAGGATACTGGGCTTAATGGACCTTGGTCTGACCCAGTATGGTATTTCTTATGTTCTTATAAGGACAAAACAAAGGGTACATAAAAGAAGTACAACCTACTGATAACTGCAGGCTATATCCTGCACAAGGTTACGCAGGCTGGTACTGTCTAGCAAGACCACTGAGATCTTGGAGACTGGATTTGAGTAGAGCTTTGCTGTTCTTGGTAGCAATGTAGACAAAGCTGGAGTTAGAACATAGGGGGAGGGGAAATGTTGGGTTTCGTTTGAGATCTTAATGCTCATCTACCCAGGATTTCTTTTATTAAAATTTGTATGCCATAATAACTCACAAAATGTATACTATATGGTTTACAACTTGGTATTCTATCTTCCCTATGAGGACGAAAGCAAAAGCCGGCTTGAATAAGGAGTGAGAGCTTACGAATGGTCAAGTTTTTATGGCTGGCAACTGGGATATGCCCTTGCAGTGTGGTATAACTGGTCTTTTTCTATCTTCCACTATTTTATCATGGTGTTCCTGTATTGCTGCATTCACTCACTTTTGTCTGGATTGCTGCAAATGATGCTAGTAGAGTTGAAGTGTGGAAGTAGTGTGAACGTGAGGAAGAGACTGTTAACACATATCTTGACTAGCTTTCAGCAATTTAGTTCAGTAAAAAGGTGGTCACCTTATATTTTCTGTTTGTTGACATTTATTTCCAAGCTGAATTTTGCTTTGACTCCTGGGACAAAGTACCCATGGAGTTTGCACCAATGAGGGCAATAATCAAAACTATGCCCCTGTTGGTACAAACTCCAAAGTTACTTTGAACCAGTAATTAAAGCAAAAGTCGACCAAGGTTTTGCCTTGAATGTCCCTGGAATATTTTCATGCAGAAATTTGCCCTTGGAAAACATGTGCATTGCTTTGATGAGGCACCACTACTTTACGCATCTTCACCCCAGTACCAAATCTTCACTCTGTAGATAAAGGCATGTGAATTGTTGAATAATGTACATCCTTTTACTCGCCGACAGGTTAGACAGTAATCAAAGCCCTGACATGTGCGAGTGAAATGCTGTTTTACCCATGCAAAGGGCATTCAGAGTTGCCCTCTCTTTCAACCCCAGTTCACATTCCAGTGTTAGGTCAGTGTTGCTTTTTTAATGTGTCTGCATCCTGTTTTTTTTTTAAATTTAATTTAATGTAGCTGGTCAAATTCTTCTGTCTCGCACACATTTTTATTCTGTCTTTTCCAATATATTCTCAGCATAGATGAGATGTTTTTAACTTTTTTCCCAGTAAATTGGAATAATTGCTGAGGAATTTGTAAACCAAAGGAGGCACATTTTGGGAGGAAAAACATAAATCCAGTCTGTATGTTGAAAGATCTTACAACATGTTGGGCCTTCCAGCTGCTTATGTGGTTTCAAAGCATGATTCGAGTCTGAGCACTGCGGTGATGATAATCATAAACATTTTTAAGAATAATTAGCATTTATAAAGTTCTGCTTGTTTAGACAAGATCTTAATAGGCTTTTTATCACTAATACTTCACACATCTGTAGATTTTGCTGTTTTATTATTTTTACTGCTGCAAACATGCGCTCTGAGTGACATGCAAAATACAAATTTGCATAATCCAACACAGGCCAACAATAAATACTAAATCCCTGAAAATAAATCAGAAAATACTTAGCCACCTTCCTCAAAGGCTTTCTTAAAAAGGTAAGGGTTTTTTTAACCCCTTCTAAACTTTTTCAAATTCCTGATACCCCATAAATTGCAGGGTAGAGGATTCCGTAATACAGGGGCTTGGACTAAAAAGGCATTAGAATGGTGCTGCCTCCTTTTGCAAAAAACAGACACTAGGGACCACCATCATGTGCCTGTTCTGTGAGCATAATGCTTTCCTTGGTGCATAAGACTCCACCCACACAGACCCCATGAAGCGCATCTTATGCAGTGCATGCAAGCCAGTGTATTGCTTTAATGCTGGGGATATTTATATTCAAGTATCTTTATTAAAGACAAACTGATGTACAAGTGCCTCAGTGCATACAAAAGTCAACAATTGGCAGCATTAAAAAAAACATGGCACAAGTGTTCAAATTGTACAAATTAGAAACTTTTTTACATTTTCTCCCGACCGCTTAACCCCAATCCCTGAGCAAATTGGGGAAGGCATAGAAAGAAAGAATAAAGGAGAGTTGATGGTAAAAGAAGAGTCCTTCAAGTGATAGAAGTGAACAGGCGCCTCCTAAAGTCTATGCTCCGGGACTGTGGTGTTCCTTACACAGTCCCTAGAGCTTGAAACTACTCTCTCATCCCCCCTCCCCCAGTGATTTCCCCTCCTTTAAAGTGTCCCTCAGGGGGCTGAGAAGAAGGAGAAAGAAGACCTCAACCGTGGAGACGGTTGTAGCGCCAGTGGTGAGAACTAGTCACCCAATGCCTACGACCACACCACACGCTGTTGTCTTAGTCTCCCACGCAAACCTTCATGGCACCGTCTCCCCACCCCTACTTCCAAGAAGAAATCCCCTTACCGGTCATCCCAGTTCCAAGATCTTACCCAAGGGTCCAACCCCCTCTCATCGGACAAGTTTGGGGATGTCTAACTAGGACAGTGGTTCAAAACTAAGACTAAGACCCCTACTAGAACCATCAGACCTCAGAACAGTTATTTATTTATTTATTTAAAGCTTTTCTATACCGTGCTTTTTAAAATCAGTGCGGTTTACAAGTAATATTCATATGTACATTCAGGTAGTAACCTTCATTGTACTTACATTGAACAGGTATTATAACTTGGATTTAGAACTGGGGCAACTATAAACAATCTGAGCAATGTGTCACTGAACTGTTGTAGCAACATGACTTGCTATAAAACTATGTACAGGATTGTCAATTATTTACAATTAGACAGTTGGGCTAGTGAGTCCGGTTGCCTCAACATGATGAGGGTGTGCTGGTGGTGTCAAGGTGGGTGGGGGTATGCTGGCTGGTGTTGTAGTATGCGAGTAATGTAGAAGGAAAAGATAGTGCTTTAGTGCATTCCTGAATTGGGTGAGGTCAGTGATCGCTCGGATAGTGGTTGGGAGGTCGTTCCAGCAAGTAGGTGCGTAGAACACAAAGGCTTTGTTCTTTGTTGCCTGAGAGAACATAAGAACATAAGATATGCCATACTGGGTCAGACCAAGGTCCATCAAGCCCAGTATCCTGTTTCCAACAGTGGCCAATCTAGGTCATACGTACCTAGCAGTATCCCCAAGAGACACAGGTTCCACAATGCTTGTATTGGGTCAAGCATTGATATCCTGGGTCCCTTTTTAATAATGGTTTATGGACCTTTCCTCCAGGAACTTGTCCAAACCTTTTTTAAACCCAGCTACACTAACAGCTTTTACTACATCCTCCGGTAACAAATTCCAGAGTTTGATTACACGTTGAGTGAAAAAATATTTTCTCTTATTTGTCTTAAATAGTTTACCCTGTAGCTTCATTACATGCCCCCCCTAGTCTTTCTATATTCTGATAGTGTGAGAGCATTTTGTTATTTCGTTGAGGATTACCAGTGTGTTGGTAGCGAAAGGTTAACCAGGCAATGGTTAATCCACATTTAGACTACTGTAATAGCATACTACAAGGCCTTCCAAAGAAAACCCTAACACACCTCCAGTTTACACAAAACACAGTAGCACGTGTAATAATGCAAGCATCTGGTTCAGACCACATCACACCAATCTTACACAGTCTGCACTGGCTCGCTATTGCCAGTAGAAGTAAATACAAGAACCTGGTCATCATATTTAAGTTAATACATGACATATCACCATCTCACCTTACCACTCTTATATCCAAAACCCCAGACACCAGACAGAAAAGGGGCTGTACTCAAAATTCCCTATCCACACCATCTGACTTCCGAAAAACAAACAAAACAACGAGCAATAGAGCATTTTCATATTATGCCCCAATGCTATGGAATTCCCTTCCACCTACAATAAGAGAAATAAAAGATCTTTCAGTCTTCAGAAAGATTAAAAACACTACTATTCAAAGAATACTATGGTCAGCTCCACTCAGAATATCTAACTTCCTAGCAAAGGATAATTTAATACCACCCAGTAAAACATTCTCTGACCATGCCCAAACCCCCAACATTGCAAATACCCATCTACCCTGATATCAGTCAATCAGTGATATACACCACTTATAGACCATCAAAATGTCCTCCTAACGCACATGATCTCATGCCAGTTACACTGAAAATAGTTCATTGCTGTTGCTCAATATTCACTATTGTACTATCTATCTATCTATATCTATCTATCTATCTATCTATCTATCTATATATGTATATATATATATATATATATATATATATATATATATATAAAGTTTGATGTAATGTTCAAGTTCTGTTCATTGTAATTTGAATTCTGGGAGGGAGTATTTGAATGTATGGGCCCCACACTTCCATAAGAGACACCTAGGCTTGTTCCCCTCTTCCAACCCATTCTCTCTCCAAAAGTAGGAGATTATGCAATGCCACCTTCCAGGATCACATAGTAGGTCCTCCCTCGTCAGCCAAAAAACACAAAATGGTTTTATGTGCTAGCAACAAAGCTAGGTGGAGCCACTTGTATTCTACCCCCTACCAGTCATCCTCCCCATCTCCCAAATTCATCATTGATATCTGCGGCGTCAAGGTAAACTCGTTTCCCTGAACCGATTCCAAAAACTCCTGAACATGCTTCCAAAATTTAACGACCACCAGGCAGGCCCAGAACATGTGACCTAAAGTGGCGTGATTGGCAGGACACCATGGACAACCTGGGGATGTCATCAACCCAGCTCAATAGGCCCTATTATACGAAACTGCATTTCACGTAGGTCTGCATTAATATTAAGCTCCGATATCCATTTAAGCACCCCAAGCAAGTCTGGTCCTTTCAGCTGTATGTCCAACTCTGTCTTCCAACTTCCCCCCAGTGCATCCAAGGACACTGGAGGTTCCAGCTCCACTATAGCTCACCGTATTCTCCAGGACCAAGCAGGAAGTCAGTCCTCACATATGGGAGACGTCGGCGCCGACGGAGCCCTCGCGGAGCAATTTTCCCCAGCTTTCAAAGAAAGCCTTTGGGAATTGCAGTGCGCATGCGCGGTCCCCTTCCCGCCCAAGGGTGCCATCTTAGCCAGTCTTCTTTTTTCCGCGGAGCCCTACAGACGTGGTCTTCTTGTCCCCGCTGAAAAAGTTGATTTTTCGTGATTTATTTCTCTTTTTTCTTCGGGCCGGTCTCTTTCCTGCCCGGACTCGCGACGCCGTTGCGAGTCCTTCACTTATTTTTCGGTTTTTCTGATTTTCTGTCAGTTTCTTTTTCGGTTTTTTTCGCTGGCAGCCCGGTCCTTTGACCTTGCAGGGGCCCTTTTTCCCCCGATGGCTGCCAGTGGTTTCAAGAGGTGTGTTCAGTGTGACAGAAATATGTCACTCACTGACACACACGATAATTGCCTCCGCTGCCTTGGCCCGGATCACGAGGAACTGATCTGTGGGGCCTGCAGCAAAATGTCCTCCAAAGCCTTAAGGAGTCGGCGGCATCAGCGGGAACGAATGAATCTTCGCTGATCCCACCCGTACCCGGACCTCGTCGGAGGCCTCGGCGTCCAGAGGCTCCAGCTCTGACCGTCGCCGGAGTTCCTCCGACAGGGGTTCTCCCTCCGGGGACCATCATCGGAAGGTGAAACCCGCGAGGGCGGCGTCGGTGGACGCTCCTGGTTCCGCGAGGGCCAGGTCGCATAGCCCCGATAGCCGTCCCGGGTCTTTGGAGAAGGAACATCTCCCGAAGCGACCTCGTCTGGAATCGGAGTTGCCTGCTCGGGTAAGTCCTGTAGTCCTCCTGGACTCGCCTCCGAGGGGTCCGACGTCGGGCCCAACGCCGTCGGGGCCCGAGTCGGGGGCTGCTGGGTCACCTGAGGTCGGACTCAGGTTGACGGCCTTGGAGAGCAGACTATCTGCCTTCATGGACCAGCAGCGGGCACTGATCGCTAGCCTCGCTGGCGCCTCTGCCCCGACCGCCGGGATGTCGACGTCTAAGTCGACCCCGGAGACCGAGCCGATCCTCGAGTCCATGCGGGCTCGAGTCGATCCTCGGTCGAGGTCACCCTCGGCCTCCCGTTCGGGATCGAGGTCGTCGACGCCGACTCCCTCGGCGTCGGGGCGGCCGACGCCTCCGCCCGCCCGGACCGACCCCACCGATTCCTCCTCGGAGTCGGCCTGGGAGTCTGAAGAGGAAGAGTCACCTGATTCTTTTCGGACTCGGTGTGTCCCCTCGGACTCGCCTGAGTCCGAACCTCGGAAACAGTCCCCTCCGGAGGATGCCCGGTTCTCGGACTTCGTCAGGGATATGGCCAAGGCTTTGGCCTTCCCTGCGGATCCCGAGGAGGAGCCTCGAGCCGAAGAACTCGACGCCCTTCAGTACGACTCTCCCGCCAGGGAGCACTTTACTGTACCGGTTCCTCCCATGCTGGAACGACTACTCTTCCGCATGTGGGAGAGTCCGGCATCGTTGCCGGTATTAAGCAAGCGGGTCGATTCCATCTATCGAGTCCGCAAGAGCCCTGGCTTCCAAAAAGCACAGCTGCCGCACCATTCCATGGTGGTGGAATCGGCCATGCATAGGCTTAAGAGCCAGAAGATGCACTCCCCGGTGCCTCCTGGCAGGGAGGCCCGCAACCTGGATGGCCTCGGTAAGAAGTGTTTCCAGGGCTCTATGCTTGCTTGTCGGGTCCAGACCTACCAGCTCTACATGGGCATGTACCTTAGAGACCTGGCTAAAGAGCTAGCCGGATTCTCCGCTGGGCTGTCCGAGGAACCTTTGCGGAGGTTCCTAGCCTTGACAACTGGTATTCGGGAATGCTCCAAATTCATTTCTCGAGCAGCCTATGATGGCTTTGAAGCATCGGCTCGAGTGGCCGCAGCCGGCATCGGTGCCCGCCGACAGGCTTGGCTTCAGTCGTCTGACCTTGAACCCTGGGTGCAGGACAAGTTGGTCGATGTCCCCTGCCGAGGTGAGAACCTCTTTGGCAAGCCCATGGCTGAGAAGGCTGCACAAATCGAGACGGAGACTCTCACCAGAACTAGGCTCTCTAGGAAGACCTCCGCCCCTTCCCAGAAGAAGAAGGGCTCGGGAAAGAAGTCCTTTTACCCGAGAAAGGCGGCTGCCTATAAACACTACCCTCAATATCAGGCCTCCGCAGCTCCCCAACAGGGTCAGCAGGCCAAGGAACGGGGTAACGGGTCCCGTAGGCAGCAAGCCCCCAAGCCTGCACCACCGGCCCCTGCTCAGCAGGGTGGTGGTTTTTGACTTCATCGGCATAGCCTCTCCCCCTCAGCTGGTTCCTCCCAGCACAGGAGGCCGGCTGGTTCACTTTGCCCACAGGTGGTCCAACATCACATCAGATGCCTGGGTGCTTCATGTTGTGAGAGAAGGCTATCTTCTCCACTTCCACCAGGTCCCTCCCTCCTATTTCCCGGGAGAACCTCCACGACTCCCTCTGCACAGGGACTTACTCCTTCAGGAGTTAGCAAGTCTTCTTCAGGAACAGGCTGTGGAACCGGTGCCCCACCACCTGAGGGGTCAAGGCTTCTATTCCAGGTATTTCCTAATACCAAAAAGAACGGGAGGCCTCAGACCCATCCTGGACTTGCGCAACCTCAACAAGTTCCTCGTCAGGGAGAAGTTCAAGATGCTTACCCTTGGAATCCTTCTGCCCTACCTCCAGCAGGGAGATTGGCTATGCTCCTTGGATCTAAAGGATGCCTACACGCACATCCTCATCCACCCAAGCCACCGCCAATACCTAAGGTTTGTGGTGGCAGGAAATCATTACCAGTACAGAGTACTGCCCTTTGGCCTATCCTCCGCACCACGAGTCTTCACAAAATGTCTCGCGGTGGTGGCGGCTTATCTCCGGCTTCACGGCCTCTATGTCTTTCCGTACCTAGACGACTGGCTCATCAGAGCATCGTCCTCTCCAGAAGTCACAAAAGCCACCCACCGCACTGTGACTCTTCTGCAGTACTTGGGCTTTGTCATAAACTTCGCAAAGTCCACTTTGCTCCCCTCGCAAGATCTCGAGTTCATCGGCGCAAGATTGCACACTCTTCAGGCACGAGCTTTCCTGCCTCTCGACAGGGCTCAACGGCTCATGGACCTAGCCGGCCGTTTTTGCAGCCAGTCCCTGGTCTCAGCCAGGCGCTTCCTGAGACTACTCGGCCATATGGCTTCCACCGTCCACGTGACCCCCAATGCCCGCCTGAATATGCGGCCTGCTCAGTGGTGCCTTCGCAAGCAGTGGCAACAGGCCACGGGCGGCCTAGCCGACTTAGTGCGCATCTCCGGCCCGCTGGCCTCTTCTCTACAGTGGTGGCTTCATCGGCCGAACCTGGTGCTCGGAATGCCTTTTCAGTCTCCTCCGCCGGCTCAAGTGCTGACGACCGATGCTTCTCTCCTAGGATGGGGAGCGCATTGCCAAGGGGCATGTACTCAGGGTCTCTGGACCACGTGGGAGTCTGCGCAGCAGATCAACTTCCTGGAGCTCAGAGCAATCCGTCTGGCTCTCAAGGCTTTCTCCCACCTGACTTCTCACCAGTCCGTCCTTGTCCAGACGGACAATCAAGTTGCCATGTTCTACGTGAACAAACAGGGAGGCACGGGCTCCTTCCTTCTCTGTCGAGAAGCACAGAGGCTCTGCTCTTGGGCCGTCAGCCACGGCATTCTTCTCAAGGCAGTTTATCTCCCAGGCCAAGAAAATTGCCTGGCGGACAAACTCAGCAGGATCCTCCAGCCGCACGAGTGGCGCCTGGATCCCTTGGTAGTTCAGAAACTTTTTCTGAAGTGGGGCCTCCCCACGATGGATCTCTTTGCCAGTCCTCTCAACCGGCAACTTCCTCGCTTCTGCTCTCGGCAGCCGCATCCCCTTCGAGTAGCGGCGGATGCTTTTCTGCTCTCATGGTCGAAAAGCCTTCTGTATGCCTTTCCTCCCATACCGCTAGTCTCTCGAACTCTTTTCAAGGTTCTCCGAGACAAAGCTTCCATGATCCTGATAGCTCCTCGCTGGCCCAGACAGCCGTGGTTTCCACTCCTGCTGCAATTAGCGGTAGAGGATCCGTTCCCTCTGGGGTTTCAACCAGATCTCCTAACACAGGATCAGGGGTCCCTGCTACACCCCAACCTCAGATCTCTACATCTGATGGCCTGGCTGCTGAAAGGGTAGTCCTTGCTCCCCTTCTACTGCCGGCAGAGGTGGAAGAGGTCGTCCTAGCTTCCCGGCGACCTTCTACCCGCAAATGCTACGCCCTTAAATGGCGTCACTTTTCCGCTTGGTGTGCCCAGCAGTCTCAGGATCCTTTCTCCTGCTCGGTGTCGGTGATCTTGCAGTACTTGCTCTACCTCTCTAATCTGGGACTTAAGTCCAACTCCGTCAAAGTTCACCTCAGTGCTCTTTCAGCACATCATGTGCCGGTGGACGGCAGACCTCTTTCCAGCGACCCTCTCGTAGCGAGGTTTCTCCGAGGTCTCCTTCTACTTAAACCACCTCTGCGCCCGCCAGCACCTGACTGGGATCTAAATGTGGTTTTACAGCGGATCACCTGTCCGCCTTTTGAACCTATGGCTACCTGTTCTCTCCGTTTTCTTTCTTGGAAAACCTTATTCCTGATAGCCCTCACTTCCGCTAGACGCGTCAGTGAATTGCAGGCCCTCGTGTCTGATCCCCCTTACACTCGGTTCTACAAAAATAGGGTAGTCCTACGGACTCACCCAAAATTTCTTCCAAAAGTGGTCTCCCCTTTTCACATCAATCAGGAGGTGGTACTTCCGACCTTCTTTCCCAGGCCACACTCCAGCCGAGCTGAAATGGTCCTGCATACCCTGGACTGTAGAAGGGCGTTGAACTTCTACCTTGACCGTATGCGGGAGCACCGTAAAGCTGCTCAGCTTTTCGTGTCTTTTGACCCCAATAAATTGGGACTCCCTGTCTCCAAGCGTACTCTGTCCATCTGGGTTGCTGACTGTATCGCTTGGGCTTATGGGGCAGCCGGACTCTCGCTAGATAGTCGGGTCACGGCTCATTGTGTTCGGGCGAAGGCTACGTCAGTGGCTTACCTCCGCTCTGTTCCATTGGCAGACATCTGCCGGGCCGCTACTTGGTCTTCGAGCCAGACTTTTGCGGTCCATTACTGCCTCGAGAGGGAGTCCCGCAGGGACAGTGCTTTCGGACAGGCAGTCCTCCGAAATCTCTTCGAGGTTTGAGCAACTCCTACCCTCCATCCCGGATGGGGGCTACCGGTGGGTAATAATTCAGTGAAGATTCCTTCCTTCTGTGCTGCTGAGCTAGAGGGAGCTCATTTTTGTGCTTAGGGTCTCCGGTAGCCTTAAGCTTGGGAGTCCCATATGTGAGGACTGACTTCCTGCTTGGTCCTGGAGAAAGCGTAGTTACTCACCTGTAACAGGTGTTCTCCAGGAGCAGCAGGAATCAGTCCTCACAACCCTCCCTCCTCCCCTTGGAGTTGCAATCATCTGCTTTAGTTTTTTTGCAAATTTTTATGCTGTCTTTTAGCTATGTCATCTGACTGGCTAAGATGGCACCCTTGGGCGGGAAGGGGACCGCGCATGCGCGCTGCAATTCCCAAAGGCTTTCTTTGAAAGCTGGGGAAAATTGCTCCGCGAGGGCTCCGTCGGCGCCGACGTCACCCATATGTGAGGACTGATTCCTGCTGCTCCTGGAGAACACCTGTTACAGGTGAGTAACTACGCTATATGGCTATCTGGGTCCAACCATCTGGCTCTGTCATCAGCAATTCGTACATGCGGGAGCTAAAGAAGCTCTGAGTACTCCCTGCTGTAAAGTCCGGACATAACTCTGTGTTTTGCAATTACTGAAATTGATCTGCCGACCCAACCCATAGCATTCTCACAAAGTAGAAAACGGCAGCAGCTTACCCTCCTCTGACACCAATTGTTCCATGCCCTCTATACCTTTTCTTTCCCATCAAGCAAATGCTTGGTCCATAAGGCCAAGCTTAAAGTCTGAGTTGCCTCGAAGGGGGCGGTACGGCGTAACCTGTGCAGGCCAGAACATGATCCAAAATCATGATAGGGCCAGTATCCACTGCACAGACCTTATCTAGCAGTTCCACTGACTCAAGAGTCTATGAGAGCCATGTCCGTGGGCCTTGGAGACATGTGGATAGTCACATTCCATAAGGTGTGTAACTCGCTAGGCATCAGTAACATCATATCCCCCTCACAGAGCCCTTGGACCCGATATGCATGACGTGCATTCCCGCTCCCAACTTGCACAGAGCGGTCTAGAGTTTCATCTAAGATGCCATTGAAATCACCACCTAATATAAGTCGAGTATGGTCCAGTTTGGAGATCAATCTAGTCACCTCCTGATAAGAGAGAGGGTGTCATACATATTGGGCCCATAGACAGTCCCCACTACAATCTGTCTCCCTTGCAGATTCCCAGTTAGAAACAGATAGCGTCACTGTGGGTCTGCATGAACTTTGTATATCGACAGGCCCACTTGTTTTCCCACCAAAATGGCTACGCCAGCCTTCCTGTCCCCAGAGGAGGCCCCATATATCTCGCCCATCCACCATCGCTTTAGTTGACAGTTTTCAGCTGCAGCCAAATGCATCTCCTGGAAGAGAGCAATATCAGCATATTTGTCTCACAGCATCTTAAACAATTTATGGCGCTCCCCCTCCTCTTCAACAGCTGTTCTTGATATAAGAGCACATCTAGTACCTAAGTGCGTAGGGTTCCCTGCCTTTCCTTAGGCCCCTAACACCCCTTCTTTATCCCCCCCCCCACTCCGTGCTCGTGCCTTGCAGAGACCTCAAGCCGACTGGACTCCCATACCAGCCCCTCCTTCTAGAACCCAGCAGAAGAATCGCAAGCCCAAGCAGGGATAGAAGGGGCAACAGTAAACATTATCGCAGTTCTAGCAAATAAAGGTCACATTCCACTGGGCAGTCAATGTGATGCGGCCTCATCCAGCTGTTTCAGAGTAAATAAGGGCAGCATAGCTAAGCAAGAGCATGTGCTCTCCACATCTTTCCAGGAAGCGAAGGCACGAGCAGCCATAAGCCCAAGAGGAATCGGTCACTCTTGCCATCCATCCCGGCAGACATCCCGCCAATCTTCTGATTACCACACAAGCCATGGCTGCCTGGAATGAGCAGCCCCCAGTCTATCCCCCTGGCCCCCTCCCTCCTCTCCCCACTCCCGCACTGCATCAAACAGACCACTCCAATCAGTCACCATTCTACAACAGGTTTTATTCTTCATCAACTCTTTAAACCATCTTATTCGCTTGCCCCTCAATCTTCCCAGCCCCCCTCCCCCACATCATCATTCACCCTTACTTTGCATTTCCTACACTCCCTTCATCACACCTCAAAGGATCCCTTCTGTCTGAAACCCCAAGGGTATAGCCCGTACATGCCCCAGGTATAAAAAGGAAAAAAAATCCTTGGTGGCAAAAAGAAAAAAAAATCCTTGGTCTGGGTCTATTCCGAGAAACCCCGCCCAAAGCCAGGCGGGATCACCAACCCACCAGAAAGTAAGCAGGTGGGAGTAATAAAGGAAATAAAAAGAAAAACTAAGGCGAATAAAAAGGGGAAAGCAAAAAGAAAAGGAACCATAAGGGGGTGATGATAAACAAGGGGAAGAGAAACATGAGGGAGGCCCCAAAGGACAGCCCATCATAAGACCACTAAAACCCACGGTTTAGCTAAAGCAAGCACACAGACTGTCCATTGAAGCCAGATCCTTCGGGTTAGGTCCAGCCCCTGCAGCCAGAGTCCATTTAGTCCCAGGGAAGTGTGGTCTGTTTCTGTATCTCCCCGGGTGCTCCCAACAAGTCTCAGATCCACAGTCCACCGGAGCCAATCCAGCAATGCTGAACCTCTCCAGGCTTATGAGGGCCTCGGCTCTGCCATGTCCATGTGCAAAAACGTAGTCTCGTAAGTCCAGGCCAAGCACTATATCTTAAGTTCCTAAACGGTCCACCATACCTTGTCATGCATTACAGGTGAAGGCAATGTCCAGCATTTACATTTGGGCATCAAAGAAAGCCTGGGCCTCTGCTGGAGTCTGAAATACGCACTGTTGGCCATTGTGTGTCAGACAGAGCTTGATGGGATATAAAAGCAAGAAGCGAATGCTCTTCTGCAAATGCCAGAGAAGGCCTTCCGCTTCTGAGCCATAGCAGCTGAGTAATCCTGAAATAGCAGGATCCGCTTCCCTTCATGCTTGATTGTCCACTGATTCCTTGCTGCGTGCAGGATCTAATTTTTGTTGATAATTGAGAAATTGCACCAAAACCGTGCGAGGAAGAGTCTCTCCTTTCCATCTCAGGCCCAGACGGTGAATGTGCTCTATCTGCAGCTTTACCATCAAGTCTGTTAAGTGCAGGGTCAGAGGGAGCCATGTCTCGAGGAATCCATGAAGCGTGGCCTCCAAGACTGACTCAGGTATGCTGATCAGCCTCAGATTCTTCTGAAGCCCCCTGTTCTCAAAATCATTGATCTTTGCTTCTTGCCACTGGATTTGGATGGTCTCTTTCAGAGTCAACATAAGAAATGCTATATTGGGTCAGACCAAGGTCAATCAAGCCCAGTATCTTATTTCCAACAATGGCCAATCCAGGTCACAAGTACCTGTCAGGTTTCCAAAAGGCACACAGGTTCCACAATGCTCATCCTGGGGCAAGCAGTGGATTTCTCGGGTCCTCTTTAATAATGGTTTATGGACCTTTCCTCCAGGAACTTGTCCAAACCTTTTTTAAACCCAGCTTCACTAATAGTTTTTACTACATCCTCCGATAATGAATTCCAGTGAGTGAAATTTTTTTTAATCTTATTAGTCTTAAATGGGTTACATTGTAGCTTCATTGCATGTCCTCTAGTCTTTCTACTTTTTGATGATGTAAACAACTGATCTATGCTAACCCGTTCTACTCCATTCATTAATTTATAGACCTCTATCATATCTCCCATCAGCCGTCTTTTTTCCAAGTTGAAGAGCCGTAATCTTTTAAGCCTTTCCTCATAGGGGTATCCTTCTATCTCCTTCACCATTTTGGTGGCTCTTCTCTGTACCTTTTTCTAATTCCGCTATATCCTTTTTAAGATACAGAGACCAAAATTGCACACAATATTCAAGATGCGGTCGAACCGTGGAACGATAGAGGTATTATAATATCCTTTGTTTTATTCTCCATTCCTTTCCTTATGATTTCTAGCATTCTAGTTGCTTTCTTGGCTGCCGCTGAACACTGAGTGGAATATTTCAATGTATTATCCATGACAACTAAATCTTTTTCCTGGGTGGTGGTTTCTAAGGTGGTACCTTGCATCATGTAACTGTAGTTGGGGTTATTCTTTCCTAGGTGCATAACTTTGCACTGGTCCACATTAAATTTCATCTGCCATTTGGGCGCCCAGTCTTCCAATTTATCAAGGTCCTCTTGCAATTTTTCACAATCCTCTTGGGTTTTAACAAATTTGAATAATTTTGTGTCATCTGCAAATTTGATCACCTCACTCGTTATTCCCATTTCCAGGTCATTTATGAATATGTTAAAAAGCCGTGGATCCAGCACAGATTCCTGTGGCACTCCACTATTTCCCCATTGAGAAAACTGGCCATTTAGCCCTACTCTCTTCCTATCTTTTAACCAGTTCCTGATCCACAATACTACACTTCCTCCAATCCCATGACTTTTTAATTTCGCCAAGAGCCTCTCATGAGGGACATTGTCAAAGGCTTTCTGAAAAACCTTGTCAAAGGTTTTCTGAAAATCCTGATACACTATATCAGCCAGCTCACCTTTGTTTACCTATTTGTTCACACCTTCAAAAAAAAAAACACATTAGTAAGACAAGACTTTCCTTGGCTAAATTCATGTTGACTTCCTCCCATTAAACCACGACTATCTACATGTTCAGTAATTTTGTTCTTTATAACAGTTTCTATCATTTTGCTGGTACTGATGTCAGGCTCACTGGTCTGTGGTTTCTCGGATCACCCCGGAACCCTTTTTATGTTTAAATCTGTTTTATTCAACTAGCCAAGAAAAACAGCTTATACAACGTATACAAACTGTGCACCAGAAACAAAATACATGAATCCATGATACATAACTCAATAATACATGAAAGAAACTAAAGAGACATACATCATCTTCTTTCCGTCTACGGGAGAGACAGGAAAACAAGATGAAGCGCCAAAAGCAACCTTATCTATCCACCAAACTCTGGGCTTAATAAGCCAACCCGTAAAACAAAACAACCCAGAGTAGGCACGTCCAGAGTCTCCCCCGCACTTGCCTATTTGTAAGTCTCGAAAAGAGAAAAGATATAACAAAGGACAGCAATATATACTCATGAGCAACATCAATCTAAAAAAAAACCCAACACAAACTGCCCCCCCCGTACCTTCCCCCCCAGTCCAAACAAAGAGGTGCAGCCCAACAAGCCCAGCATAGGAAAATAGTAATAGTATCGACAGGCCCAGAGTGAACTCTGCTCCCGAGCCCGTCGCCATCCAAGAAACGGCATCCATACAGACTCCCTCACCATCCCCCCCCCCATTTAACCCCCCCCAATCCCCCGGACAGAGCCATCATTCAGGGTTTGCATACTCCTGTGGATGGGCACAGCAGCCCGAAAAATTAATCCTTCAAGGCCCACTCAAGAACCAGCTACGCTCTCTCCAGGATAAAGAATATAGATGGGGTCCCCAACTTTCCAAGAAAAGCTTCCATCTCCTCTCACTCCCACTAGCACGCAGCTTTTCCATAAGTAGGACCTTATGAAGTTGTACTCTCCAAATGCCATATGTGGGCCCCTTAGCATCCAGTCACTGTTGCAATACAGTCATGCGAGCAGTCACAAACACTAACCGTAGCCAGTGCAGAACCACTGGCCCTAAATCTGCCTCCCACGAGTCCTCCCAGACATCCAACACAATATTCCCAGCATTCAAAAGTACAGGCTGCTGGAGACAGGTAGTCAGATAGGCCAGTACCTTCCCCCAAAAAACCTGAACCCGCGAGCAGCGCCAGAACACATGACCCAGCGTAGCTCTAGGCTCTGCACACCGAGGACAGCAATGAGTTCCACCTACCCCAGCACGCCACGCCCGGAGAGGGGCAAAGTATAGGCGACGTAATATTTTATATTGGGTATCTCTATGGAGCACCATCACACTCAGGGACAGAATACCAGCCAAACCACGTAGTAGCCCATCCACACTTACCTCCTCCCCTAACTCCGCAGCCCAAGCGACCGCCAGCGCATCCACGGCAAGCGGCGGGACCGCGTCCCATAACATTTTGTGCAACCAAGACACACGCGTCCCATGTTCTCCCCCCAAAAGCGCCAACTCGATTTCGGAACAAATCTCCCCCCGCAGAGCTGCCTCAGGTACCGTACGGATATAACTACGAATTTGGGCATACAGAAAAACATCCCTACCTCCTAAAGGATATTGTTGACAGAGCACGGAGAAATCTTCCACCCCCCCCACCTGGCGTTAACACATGTTCCAAATTCACTATCCCCATCTGTTCCCAGTGTGCGAAATGCGTCCCTCCCAGGCCCGGCGCGAAAGCAGCATTGCCCCGAATGGGGAGATAAGGTGTATAAAGCGCCGAGATCCTGCGCCCAGAGCAGAAATGCCGCCATGCTCTTCGCATAGAATCTAGAACAACTCCCCGAATGTTACCCGCCAGTCCCGGAACTGTTTTAGCATGTAGAAGATACCGCAGGTGGAAGGGTTTTACCGCAGCCTTGAGCATCCCCAATGGGGAGTATTCCTCCAGATCCCACAGCCAATCTCGGACGAACCGCAGCAAGCAAGCAATATTATATTTCCGTATGTCGGGGAATCCTATACCACCCAACAACCAAGGCTGCCGAAGTACTTCCATGCGCACCCTGGGTCTACGTCCCTGCCACAGGAACCTATTAAGCAAGCGCTCCAAGCGTCGAAGGTCTGAGCGCTTAAGAAACAACGGGAGGGTTTGGAGCATATATAATATCTTAGGGAATATTGCCATCTTGCACAGAGCTACACGACCCCCCAGGGATAACGGCAAGTCACGCCATTTGTCCACACTAATCGTCACCGCATTGATTACTTTAGAGACATTCAGGTGGTAAAGGTCCCCCACTTTCGCTGGCAGGTAGATTCCCAAATACTTAAAGTACCCTGCTGCCCACCTCAAAGGGAAGTCTCCCTGCCAGACCTGCTGCTCCTCCGCCCCTACCAACATCGCTTCCGACTTATGAAGAATAAGTCGGAACCCCGAGGGCAGCCCATATTCCCGGATGAGCTGTAACAAATTAGGCAGCCCAGTGTGGGGGTCTCCCAAATGCACTAGCAAATCGTCAGCAAAAGCTGCAACACGAAACTCCTCCCTCCCCACCGAGACGCCACGAAACTGTGAGGCAGTTCGGATCTGAGTTAAAAGGGGTTCCAACGTCAAAACAAATAAGAGGGGGTACAGCGGACAACCCTGACGAGTCCCCTTCTGGATAGCGAAGTCAGCGGTCATAACCCCATTCACCATAAGGGCCCCTATCGGATCTGCATATAATAGTCGTACCACGTCCACAAAGAAACCCGTAAACCCCATCGCGTCTAGGACTTGATACATGAAGCCCCAATTAACCCTATCGAACGCTTTTTCAGCGTCAAAACTGATAAGTAAAGAGCCTTGCCCGGCTACTTGCCCAGCACAGAGGGAAAGCAAGATGCGTGTGTAGACTATATGCCGCATGGCGGCCCCGCACAAAACCCACCTGATCCCGATGTATCAGAGTCGGTAGATAAATTGCTAACCTATCGGCCATTATTTTAGCTAGGAGCTTAATATCAACATTAAGGAGCGAAATAGGACGATATATTGGCCGTTCACTCTTCAGGTACTACAGATGATTTTAATGATAGTTCACAGATTACTAATAGTAGGTCTGCAATCTCAGTTCTTTAATACGCTCTGATGTATTCCATCAGGTCCAGGTGATTTTCTACTCTTCAATTTATCAAATATTTGTAATATATCTTCCTGGTTTATCTATATTTCTTTCAATTCTTCCAATACATCACCTTTATATACCATATCAGGCACAGGTAAATTCCCTACATCTCCTTCAGTAAAGACAGAAGCAAAGAATTCATTCATTTTCTTTGCTATGACCTTGTCCTCATGTAGCGCCCCATTTACCCTTCTATCATCCAGTGGTCCAACTGACTCTCTCACAGATTTTTTGCTACGAATGTACTTGACAAAGTTTTTATTATGCATTTTTGCTTCCATAGCTAGCTTTTTTTCAAATTCTCTTTGCCTGCCTTATTCAATGCCTTGCATCTAACTTGCCAATGCTTATATTGTTTCCTGTTTTCGTCATTTGGCTTCTTTTTCCATTTTCTGAAAGATGCTTTTTTTGGCAGCAACAGCCTCTCTAACCTCACCTTTAAACCATGCTGGCAGTTTTTTGGCCTTCCTCCCACCTTTCTTAAAGTGTGGAATACATCTGTTCTGGGCCTTCCAAGATAGTACTTTTAAACAATGCTCACACTTTATATAAATCTTTAACCTTTGCATCTGCTCCTTTTAGTCTTTTGTTAACTATTTTCCTCATTTTATCATAGTCTCCCTTTTGAAAGTTAAATGGTATACTGTGGATTTCCTTGCCATCCTTCTTTCATTTATTAAATCAAATGTGATCATGCTATGACCACTATTGCTAAGTGGCCCCAAATACCAGATCCTGCGTGTCACTAAGGACTAGGTCCAAAACAGCTTCCCCTCTTTCCGGTTCATGAACCATCTTCAAGGGACGAGATCTGCTGCTCCACCTGCTGTAACCTGCCAGTAAAGTCGGCCACCGATTCAGTGAGCTGATGGAGCTGTTTGGCAAGGCCGTAGAAGTGGTCACTCAAATCTCTCACCATGGCCACAGAGACCTCCTTCACCATCACGATGGTATTCACTCCCGGACTGGGGGGAGCAGCGTTGTGAGCCATCCTGCTGTCGACGCCCCCCCCCCCCCTCCTCCTCCCGGCTTTTGTCTTTACATTGGGAGCTTTGCCGCCATCCACAGTTCCACCATTTTGCTACACCCAGGCTGGACAGTGATGTTTGGTCGGCAGTAAATAAGATCAGGAAGGAGTCAGGGCACAGTTGGCTATAGCCCCAGAGCTAAGTAGCACACATCTGCCTCAGCTTATCGCAGCACCGGAAATCCTTTGAAGGCCTTTAACAAGATGAGCAGCTGTATTCTGTGCTAATTGCCAGTGCTACGTCTACTAAATTGAATTTGGGTAAAGTTTGGCAAAGGAAACAGTTCAGCTTGTCTAAGATTAAGGTATCTCAATGATATGGAGTAAGATGTGAGCTACCAAATTTAGTCTTCCTGTGTCATAGTTATAGTTTATTGTTTTTGATATACTGCCCTTCTAGAGAATCAAGGTGGTTTACAAACAGTAGTTAAAAAAACATAAAGTATACAGTAAGTCAAGAAAGGAACTACATAGTTCACGGCTCTAACCCCCAAGAACACACATTTTCCTGTGCATTCCATTTATTTATTTATTTATTTTTGAAAACTTACTACAGTCCAAGGTGAGTAACAAAAAACACATGCAATAATTACGTTATAAACAGACAATAAATACAATACAATCATAAAATATGTCAAAATCACACTGTGCCAAACGTTTTCTCAAACTGATGAGTTTTCAACATCTTACAAAAAGTTAATAAATCAGGCATTATACGCAGTTTGACTGGTAAAACATTTCAGCATAAAGGAGCATACAATGAAGATGCCCACGCACACACCATTTGCTGCTCCAAACCTGGAACATAGCCTCCGAGTCAGTGTGTCGGGCTCCTTTCCTGGCCTTATTCAAGTCCAGGCTGAAGACCCACCTGTTTGAGGCTGCTTTTGGATCCTGATGCTGCTCTTTCTCTTGTCCGCTGCTTGTGTATCTTGCTATGCTCTAGTCCCCAGTTTTGTGATGTTTTTACATCTTGATTAGATTGTAAGCTCTGATGAGCAGGGAGAGTGTCTTATATCTATATGTAAAGTGCTGGATACACCTTGTAGTGCTAAACAAATGATTATTAGTTGTAGTAGCATTTGCAACCTTCCCGTCAATACAGATGGAACAACAGACCTTTGTCGCATCCAAGATGTCTCAGCTCACCATGACTCATCCAGCTGCAATGACATACTCAAACTAACAGCTAACGCATGATACACACATTTATGAACTGTAACCAAGGCTTTATGTAAGATTCTCTGCTGGTTAACAGCAGCCAGCAACGTAGCATTGAGAAATGCTTTTCGATATGACATTTTTTGGCTTGGGAAAAAAAGGTTGAGCATTTAACTTGGCTAGGTTTACATTAATTTTCAGTTGAACATAGACACCTAAGTTTTCAGCTGAAAACTTCTTAAGGGTAGGTAGCCCAAACAAAGGCCACTCAGCTTTGGTTTTCTAAACTTACTGGGCTAGTAATGAAAATTAGCACTAGCCATCTAGCTTAATTAGAAATATAAATCCAAAATTCTAACATGTGAGGAGTGAAATAGTTAAAAGCTTGGTTGCTTGTTTAAAATGTACACGACACATGCAATATAAACTAATGGGTGGTACTGAGGAACAAGAACCCAGCTGTACAAGCCAGTCCATGAGTTCATATTAAAAGGAAACTAGTTGGGTCTAATGTACACCAGACTGGAAAACAAAGGACTGGGTTGTGAAATGATTGAGCAGATCCTCCAGTCTTAGTCACTGGAGAGTCTGCAGCATCTTTCAGCACTTTGGAACCACTTTCTAGCTTTTATTATGCAACAGTATTGATTAACCGACCGAAAAGATATCCCCTCTGGTCTGGAGTTAAAAGATGGGGTCAAGAATGCTGTCACCATAGTTCCCTGTTATCAGCTTGTTTCTTTAAATTGAAAACATAAGTTGCTGTTTGTGAGATTGTAATGATTTCTGATGTGTATAACTTTATTATGTCCTCCCCCCCCCTTGCTGCTGCTTGTCACTGAATTTTGTCTTGCCTCCACATGTTATGACCTTTTGAAAGCCTTGTGGAGACCAGCAGTCGCTCCCTGAAAGATGTTCAGCATTTTCCCTTGAGTACAGTACATCTGAGATTCATTATTGGGAGAATTTACTTATGGGACTGGAACCCTGGACTCCAGTTTCTACTACATTCGCTCAGAGTTTAAATTAAAGGCATATTCTTGTCATTTGAGGCAGAAGAAAACCTTTGCTTACTTTTTTTTTTAATAGAAAGAGTGATTAGAAACTTTTGTTTGCCATCTAAATCTATTGCTTGATGCTGATACTCTATTTTTCTTCTCTGTTATTTAGTTTGGTTTTTTAAAACTATCCCTTCTTCTCTTGGGATTTTCACCTCATCAAATAGCAAGAGAGTAGGGCAATGAAAATTCTCAGTTTCTTCAGGTCTTTTGTTTTCTGTTATTGCAGCCTTTTAAAGGTGATGATTCTTTCCTTTTTGCATGATGTCATCTACAGATCAAACGGGGTTATTTACCTGTAACAGGAGTTCTCCGTGGACAGCAGGATAAGTCAACCACACCTGGTGACGTCATCCGACAGCACCACTAGTCCGGAAGTGCTCATGGTAGTCTCCACCCCCGGGCCCGCCCCTACGTGGCTCAGTTGATATCTAGCTTGCCCAAGGCCAGGTAGGGCGTGGCCCGCCTGCTGAGGAGTATCGCAGACCGCATGCCTTCGGCATAGGGGAGGAGGGAGGGAACGTGTGGCTGACATATCCTGCTGTCCACGGAGAACTCCTGTTACAGGTATGTAACCCCGTTTTCTTCTAGGACAAGCAGGATGCGTCAACCACACCTGGTGACTCGCCAGCGTGGCGTAGCCACTGTCGCTGTGGAAGGCGGAGGCCTGTGGTTTGCGAGAGATGACAAGAGCGCTTAGGATGCAATTCGGCTTTATTGATTGTAGTAGCATCACAATAGTGTATAACAGCAGCTCCGGGAGCGTTAGCAGGCACTTGGTTTCTAACAACAGTGAGCCAACAGTGGTGAAATCAATATCAAACAACTAATGAGATCAACATCAAACATCTTGTGAGATCAACATAACACTCTGCATTGGAGGAGGCAGTCCTCCTCCAGCGTAACGATCAAAGTCACAGTCTTCAGGGTGCGGTCGAGGTCAAGGGCTGTATTCCTGCACTTAGCATGGAATGACCGAAGGAGCCACTGCTTAGGGGAACGCGTTCCAGGCAGTAGTGCCTATGGAAGGTGTGGGGCGAGGCCCAGGTTGCGGCTTTACAGATGTGATTGAGCGGCACTGCGTTGAGGTCTGCTAGCGTGGCCGCCATGGCTCGTAGTTGGTGAGTGTGTATGTGGGCCGGGGTGGTAGCGCCGGCGCTCGAATAGCAGTGGGAGATGCAGGCTGTGATCCACTGAGACAGGGTTCACTTGGTGACTGGTTGTCCTGGTCTGTTGGGATTGAAGGACACAAAGAGTTGGTTGGCCCGGTGGGTGGTTGCTGTCTGGGTTAGATATGTGCGCAATGCGCGTACGCAGTCCAGGGTGTGCAGGCGGCGCTCCTCCTGGTTGTTATGCGGCTCCGGGTAGAAGGCCGGGAGTTCTGTTGTTTGATTGGAAGGCTGATGCCACTTTGGGCAGAACTTGGGGTGGTTACGCAGGGATGCGTGTCCAGGGTGGAGTGTGGTGTAAGGAGGTTGGGCCACCAGTGCTTGGAGCTTGCTTATTCTTCTGGCAGAGGTGATGGCGACTAGAAACAATGTCTTCCAAGTGACAAACTTGAGAGGGGCTTGATCCATTGGCTCGAAGGGGTCTTGTGTGACTTGCTCGAGCACTACGTTGAGGTCCCAGCAGGGCATAGGTTTGCTTACGGGGGGACATAGGTTTGCAAGGCCCTTCATGAAGTGTGACACCAGTGGGTGTGATGAAATGGGGTTGCCGTCCAGGTGGTCGTGGAAGGCTGCAATTGCAGCCAGGTGGACCCAGATGGACGAAGTCTGGAGTCCGGTGCGAGAGAGGGAGGATAGGTATTGGAGGATCTGAGGTATGGGGCAGGAGAGGGGGCAGGCCCCTGTTACCCCGTACCAGGTGTCGAACCTTTTCCATTTGAATGCATAGGAGCGGCGGGTTGAATCCCTACGGGCTGCCAGGATGACCTGCTGGACCTCCTTCGTGAGATGCAGTTGGCTAGGCGTTGCCGCTCAATCTCCAGGCCGTTAGTGCCAGAATAGAGAGATTAGGGTGTAGGGTTTTCCCTTCATCCTGGGAGATGACATCCGGGCGCATGGGAAGGCAGACCGGGGTGTCCCGGGAGAGGCGCTGGAGAAGAGGGAACCACATTTGCCTTGGCCAGAAAGGTGCAATGAGAATCACGGAGGCCTTGTTGGTGATGACCTTCTGCAGGGTCTTGGAGATAAGTGGTGTCGGGGGGGTAGGCCTACAGGAGTTTGTGCCTCCCCCAGTGTAGGTGTAAGGCGTCTGCGGCCACTCTCTGATTCGTCGGGTGTCTGGAGCAGAGGTTTGCGCACTTCGTGTTGTTGGGATGTGCGAAGAGGTCCACTTGTGGCTGGCCCCACTGGAGGAAGAGAGAGGTTGCGATCTCCGGGTGGAGTGACCATTCGTGGGGTAGCAGTTGGCGGCTGAGTTTGTCTGCTAGGTTGTTGAGTTTGCCCGGGAGGTAGTTGGCGAGGAGGTGGCAATCCTTGGATGGGGCAAAGTTCTATATCGCATGTGCCTCCCTGCAGAGGGGAAGCGAGCCCATGCCACCCTGCTTGTTCATGTAGAACATGGCGACTTGGTTGTCTGTCAGAATTAGCACCACCTTGCTGTACAGCCAGGCTTGGAACGCTCTCAGTGCGTACCTGATGGCCCTCAACTCTAGCAGGTTGATGTGCAGTTTGCCTGCCTGTGTAGTCCACATTCCTTGGGTGCGTAGGTGCAGGAGGTGAGCACCCCAGCTCCGGGTGGATGCATCCGTGGTGATGGTGAGATCGGGCGGGGGTTCCCTGAAAGCTCTTCCCAGGGAGAGGTGCAGCTTGCATGTCCACCAGGACAAGGCGGCCTGTATCTTCTGGTCTATGGTTATCCGCTGTGACAGTGGTTGTGTTCGTTGGTTCCACTGGTGGCGGAGGTGCCATTGCAGACCTCTCATGTGGTGTTTGGTGAGTTGGATGACATGTGTGGTTGCTGCCATGTGGCCTAACAGGCGAAGGAGTGTTCTAGCGGATGTGTCTTTGGCCGAAGATATTTTGCTGTCTAGACAGGAGATGTTGTCGACCCTGGCCAAGGGGAGGAAGGCTTTCGCTTGTCGGGTGCAGATGGTTGCTCCAATGAAGTCCAAAGCTTGTTTGGGTTGCATCTGTGACTTCTGGAAGTTGATGAGGAAGCCCAGGGTGGAGAGGAGCGAGGTGGTCTGGTGCATCGCCCTGGTCGCGGCTGGTCTTGAAGGTGCCGCGATCAGCCAGTCGTCCAGGAATGGAAAGACACAGATGCCGGACCTCCGGAGGTATGCTGTGGCTACGGCGATGCATTTGGTGAACACTCTCGGGGCGGAGGAGAGGCCGAAAGGAAGTACTTTGTACTGATAGTGTGTGCCCTTGAAGGAGAAGTGCAGGAATTTTCGATGGGCCGGGTGAACAGGAATGTGGGCATAGGCATCGTGGAGGTCCAGCGTGGCTAGCCAGTCGTTCTGTTGGATGAGAGTAGGATGGACCCGAGAGAATACATCCTGAAACGCTCTTTGAGAATGAACTTGTTGAGGCATCGTAGATCGAGTATTGGGCGCATCCCGCCCGATTTTTTGGGAATCATGAAGTACCTGGAGTAGAAGCTGCTTCCAGTTTCCTCCTTGGGTACCTGTTCTATCGCCCAGGCGTTTAGAAGAGTCTCACATCGCCTTGGACATGTGTAGTGGTATGCGGGAGCGGGGAGGGGTCTTCTGGCGGGGGGTCGCTGTGAAGCGGATGCAGTAGCCCTTGTGAATGATCTTTAAGACCCAACTGTCTGTGGTGATCCTCCCCCACGCCTCTTTGAAGAAGGTTACACGTCCTCCCACTGGCTGGTGTGTGGGAGTTGCCCCATCAAAAGGATGGTGTACTTTTTCCCAAGGAGGCTGCTCTCTGTTTTTGTGGCCTGCGCTCCTTGTTACGCGGTTTTTGGTTGTAGGGCTGGTATGTTGGCTGGTAGGAGTGGTAGGTCGTCTGTTTTGCCTGCCATCTTTGTTGTGCTTGGTACCGTCTGGGTTGTGTGGGCTTTCAGTAGTAGGAGCCCTGTGATTTCCTGGAACTGGAGCTTTTATCCAGGCCATCGGATGTCAGAGACTGGAGGGTGTCAAAGTGTTCTTTCATATTGTTGACCGTCTCTTTAACTTTGTCCCCGAAAAGATTGTCTCCGTAGCATGGGGCATCTACCAGGCGCTCATGAGTATCCACTCTCAGGCCTGAGGCTCTGACCCAGGCCATGCGTCTCGCTGCAATGGCCGTGGCGGCTCCTCTGGAGGCAGCGTCGAATGCGTCAAAGGTGGAGCGGATGAGGTGTTTGCCGCATTTGGCTAGGTCCCCAAGTAGGGGGGAAAGAGTGGATTTGCTTTCGTTAGGCAGGTCAGCTGACGCTTTCTTGAGGCTGTCGAGGATAACGTCGAGGTAGAGGACCTGCTGAAATTGATGTACTGCAATTTTTGTGCACAGCATGGTGGATTGGAAGAACTTTTTGCCATAGTCATCCAGTGTCTTGTGGTCTTTGACTGGTGTTGCCTTGGCGTGCGTGCGGGAGCTCCTTGCTTGCTTCAAGGCGGACTCCACGACGATTGACTGATGAGGTAATTGGGTCTTGTCAAAGCCGGGTGAGGGCTGGACTTGATATTTCGTGTCCAGTCTGCGAGATGTTGGTGGAATGGAGGCGGGGGTCAGCCAGTTGCAGTTTAGGGTGTCCAGAAGGAGGCGGTGGACCGGGATTGAGATCACCGATTTGGGGGCATCCAGGTATTTTAGGAGGCCCAGTACCTCGTTCCTGGGGTCCGGGGTGTCAGAAGGGTTGAGGTCAAGCCTTGTAGCGAGCTTCTGGAGATATTTGGGGTATGTGAGATCTTCCAGTGGTGAAGGTGGGGGTGGTGGAGTTGAGTGGACTTCCAAAGGGGAGCCTCTGCTGCTGCTCATTGGTGAGGGACTACATGAGGAGGTGCGCTCAGCTGCTTCCTTGGATTCGCTGTCCGAGGGGAAAGGCTCAGGGGAGAACCCGATTGGCAATGGTGATCTCAGCGGGGTCGGAGTCTTGGTGCTAGGCTGGTGAGGCTGTGGGAAGTTCTGCACCAGGAAGGACTTCCACAGGTACATCATAGCTGTCGGTGGTTGCTCCGGGTCAAGGGGGGCTGGTGCCAGAGGTGATTTGTGCCCCCCTGGAGTCCTGCTTGTGCTTTCTCCATGCAGGAGATGGAGAGCTGACCTGTCTATAGTGTTCCCGTGCAGGGGATGGGGAACTGCTGTATGTTTCATGTCGTCTCTGCCTCCTATGCGCTTCTCTGCTGCTGCTGTCTCTGTAGTGTCCAATTTCGGTGCGGTTGACAGAGCAATGGTGCTGGTGCGGGGTCCTGGAGCGGCTGCCCGAGCGGTGCTGGCTTCGGCGCCATTTCAGCGGGTTGCTGTGAGCCGTCTTGGAGGTTGCAGGGGCTCTTCCGGCGTCATGAGAGGTTTCCCCGTGGCGCCGGCCACTAGCGGGCACTGTGGGTGGGTCCAGGAGTGCTGCGGGCGTGTCTTTCGGTGGCTGGCCAATTGCAGGCTTAATGGGCTGCTGCTTCCTCACTGAGAGACCCATGGCACCGGTGAGGGAAGGCTGTTCGCCGTTTCTTGTAGGCTCAACTGTGGAGGCAGGAGTTGCTGGCAGATGCTGGAGGACGGCCCCGGAGGCGTCAGAGAAGTTGGAGAGGGCAGGCAGACCGGAGATGGAGGCCCCTAGGGGCGCATCCCGGGTAGCAGCCGATGAGCCTTGAGCAGCGGCCATATTGGTGTTGGCCATGTAGTCAATGCCTCCTGAATCCTCCGTGCGTTTCTTTTTCTTACCGGAGGAGATCGGGGCTGTTGAGCTTGAATCAGAGGGAAATTCGTTCTTGAGATAGTCCTGGAAAGCATTGCTGCGGGATCTGCGTGCCCTGGGGGACATCCGTGCGCAGTAGGGGCAGTCTTCCATGCGGTGATCTTTGCCCAGGCAGCGTACACAACGATCATGAGCATCTGTGGTGTTCATCTTCTTGGAGCAGCGTGAGCATTTTTTAAAACCCGGTTTGTTACTTTTCTCCTGTTTTTCTTTGGTTCTTTTGGAGGTTTTTTCTTTATCCATGGTTTGATGAAGGTAGGGCGGAAGAAAGAGAACTGAGCCAGGTAGGGGCGGGCCCGGGGGTGGAGACTACCATGTGCTCAGAAAGGTCTACCTTTCTGAGCTCTAGGAGAGCACTTCCGGACCAGTGGCGCCATCGGATGACGTCACCAGGTGTGGCTGACGCATCCTGCTTGTCCTAGGAGAAGGGCACTTCTCCCACACCATGTCATTGCCCCATTTGAGTTACACGCCTTTCTATCTGCAAGTGTAAAATGCTTTATACACTACCAATACTCTAGAATAATTCTAATAGTGTTATGAATGCAAAGAGTAGTATTACCGGCAGCTTTATAGTTCAGGATTAGCACATTTATGGCATGCCTGAGCTAAGCTTCTCTAGTAGTGTATGCAAAAAACATATGATGTATAGTCAGCAGCACATTAACTGCTATTAACTGGAAGGGTTCCTTTTTGATAGTGCAATTTATCCCTGTAGAGAATTTGATTAACACAGTTGGATGCCCTTCGACAGAACTATGCAGCAAATCCCATTAAAATAGTAAATTTGTAAGCATTGCTAGAAATGTTTCCAATGTTGTGCCATTTTGTAACAACTGTATTTGCAAGTTAGAGTTCCAGTTTCTATGAAATTCCTTTGCCAGGCATAAACCAGGGAAGGTGTATGAGAGGAATTGGAAGAAGCTTTTTCCTCAAGTGTTAAAGATTAATCTGTATTTGCCCATCCTTTGCTGCTTCTGCTGCTGCTTTGGTGAATGCTGCAGGTCTTCAAAGGTTTCAGTAGCAAACTTTAGATGCACTGGAAGAACTTGCCGAATTTGAATTTTTTAAATCTGTTTACTCGCCTTCACAAATCTGAGCTCAAGGCACATTAGAGACATGGTAGGTGGGTCTGTGCTCAAGAGGTTTACAATCTAAAGCCTCTGTGTACTAATCTCTAGTAGACTAGGGCGGTGGTAAAATATTTGGTCTTGGAGGTTAGTGAGTCTCATGGTAATGTTGTTTCTGTGTTGCTGCAGCCATTGGGCTTGCTGTCTTCCAAAGGGCTTTATCAAGTGATATATAAAAATATACACTCCAACCTCCTATCCCTCCAAGTCACCCCTCCCCCACTTACTGATCCCTAATTTTCTAAAAGTCAGGGTCATTTTTGTGCCCTATTGGGGGAGGGAGAGAGGCAGGAGCAACCTCTCTTCTTCCATTCCTCCTGTGGTTCCTTTATGCAAAATGACACCCTTGATGCCTGTAGAAGTAGTCTTTCAATACTACCAATACGGGTCAGGCTTCCAAATAAGGAAATGGTAACTTCACTTGGTAATTTTGTAACAAGCTATTTAACTTGGAGCTGTTCTTTTGATGGATTGTGTCCTTGGTTTATTTTATTTTATTTAACAGGTTTTATATACCGCTTTATCATTTCAATCAAAGCAGTTTACATTGAAACATAAACTTGGTAATGTACATTAAACAGGGACATTGATAACTTGGATTTTTCTGAGGCAATGGAGGGTTAGGTGACTTGCCCAAGGCCACAAGGAGCGCTAGTGGGAATCGAACCCTGGTCTCTGGGTTCCCAAGCCAGTGCTCTAACCATTAGGCGGCTACTCCACTCCAAGTTACTTTGTAAGTCATTCTGAATGAATTTTTAGGTAGATGGTTATAATTTCTATTCTCCAGGACCAAGCAGGAAGTCAGTCCTCACATATGGGTGTCATTGGCGCCGATGAAGCCCCAGCGGAGCATTTCCCCAGCTTTCCATGAAAGCCTTTGGGAATGCTGGCACGCATGCGCGGTTCCCTTCCCGCTTAAAGGTGCCATCTTACCTCAGTCTCTTTTTTTCCGAGAAGCCCACCAGACGTGTGTCCTGTTCTCCCGGATAAAAGTGATTTTTTCTTCGGTGATTTTTCACTATTTTTCTCCGGTTCGACGCCGGTTCCCCTCCCGCCAGGTTCGGTACACCGGTATCGAGCCCGCTTATTTCTTTTTTGGTTTTTGCCCTTCGTGGCTGGCGTTCGCGCCCCTTTTTTCATTTTTCCCTGGAAGGCCGGTCTTTTGACCTCGCAGGGGCTCTTTTTCCCCGATGGCTTCCAGTGGTTTCAAAAAGTGTGATCGGTGTAAGAAACTTATGTCTCTCACCGACACACACGACTGCTGCCTTCGGTGCCTCGGCCCTGACCACGACCCCAAGTCGTGTGTGCCATGTGGGAAGATGTCTTCCAAGGCACTCAAAAGTCGACAGCATCAGAAGGAAAGGTTTTTCTCGGACTCTGCCTCCGGCCGGGCCCGGACCTCGTCTGAGGCCTCAACATCTCGGGATTCAGATCCCGAGCGCCGTCGAAGCTCCTCGGACAGGGGGTCCCCCGACCGGGAACGCAAGAGGAAGAAGCGGCTCACGAGGGCGGCGTCGGAGGAGGTCCCTGGTCCCTCGAGGGCCAGGTCTAAGACCCCCGACCGCCGTCCCGGGCCCGTGGACCAAGAGAAGCCTGCCAAAGTTCCTCGCGTGGAGCCAGAGTCTGCTGGACACGTAAGCCCCGTAGTCCTCGTGGACTCTCCTCCCAGAGAGCCGACGTCGGGCCCGGCGCCGCCGGGGCCCGAGTCGGTGGCTGCTGCATCTCCCGAGCTGAGTCTCAGGATGACAGCCTTGGAGTGCAGATTGTCTGCCTTCATGGAGCAGCAGCGGGCACTGATGGCCAGCCTGTCTGGTGCATCTGCCCCGACCACCGGGACGTCGACTTCGAAGTCAACCCCGGAGACTGAGCCGATACTCGAGACCCTCGTGGCTCGAAGTCGTCCTCAGTCGACGTCTCCCTCGACCTCCCGTTCGGGACCAAGGGTGTCGACGCCGGTGCCCCCGGCGTCAGGGCGGGTGCCTCAGGGCCCCGCGGGGTCGGACCCTGACTCCTCCTCGGATGAGTCCGCCTGGGAGACGGAGGACGAGGAGTCTCCCGATACCTTTAAAACTCGGTGCGTCCCGTCGGATTCACCGCAGTCTGAGCCCCGGAGTAGATCCCCTCCGGAGGACACTAGGTTCTCGGAGTTCGTCCGGGATATGGCCGCTGCCTTGGCTATCCCTGCCGATCCCGAGGAAGAGCCTCGAGCCGAGGAGCTTGATGCTCTACAGTACGACTCTCCTCTGAAGGAGGCCTTTACTGTCCCGGTTCCTCCAATGCTGGAACGGCTCCTCTTCCGGATGTGGGAGGCACCGGCCTCGGCGCCGGTTCTGAGCAAGCGAGTCGATTCCATCTATCGACTCCGCAAAAGCCCTGGTTTCCAGAAAGCACAGCTACCGCACCATTCCATGGTTGTGGAATCGGCCATGCATCGTCTGAAGAGCCAGAAGATGCACTCCGCGGTGCCCCCCGGCAGGGAGGCCCGCAACCTCGATGGCTTCGGTAGAAAGTGCTTCCAGGGGTCTATGCTTGCTTGCCCTGTCCAGTCTTACCAGCTGTACATGGGCATGTACTTGCGAGACCTGGCCAAGGAATTGGCCGGATTCTCTGCTGGTCTCTCCGGGGAACCCTTGCAGAGATTTAAGACCTTGTCCTCGGGGATTCAGGAATGCTCAAAGTTCATTTCCCGCGCCGCCTATGATGGCTTCGAGGCTTCGGCCCCAGTTGCGGCTGCCGGCATCGCGGCTCGACTCCATGCGTGGCTGCAGTCATCGGACCTCGAGCCATGGGTTCAGGACAAGTTGGTTGATGTCCCCTGCCGAGGTGAGAACCTTTTTGGCAAACCCGTGACCGAGAAGGCCGCTCAGCTCGAGACCGAGCACCTTACCCAGACAAGGCTGTCGAGGAAGACCTCTGCCCCTTCACATAAAAAGAAAGGGCTCGGGTAAAAAGTCCTTTTACCCGAGGAAGGGCACTGCCTACAAACAGTACCCTCAGTATCAGGCTGCCCAAGTTGCCCCCCAGGGTCAGCAAGCCAAGGGCCAGGGTAATGGGCCCCGTAGGCAGAGGACCCCCAAGCCTTCTGCCCCTGCTTCCACTCAGCAGGGTGGGGGTTTTTGACTCCTTGAGTGTAGCCACTCCGTCCCTGCTTTCCCAGCCCTGCACAGGCGGTCGCCTTGTACTCTTTGCTCACCAGTGGCCTATCATTACCACCGACAGTTGGGTGCTGGACATAGTCCAAAAGGGCTATGCCCTGCATTTTCATCAACTGCCTCCTCCTTACTTCCCAGGGGAGCCCTTGAGGCCTCCCCTGCACACAGACCTTCTCCTTCGAGAGCTCCAAGGTCTGTTGATGGACAGGGCGGTGGAGCCTGTGCCTCCCCACTTGCAAGGTCATGGATTCTACTCCAGGTATTTCCTGGTACCCAAAAGGACCGGTGGCCTTCGACCCATTCTGGACCTCAGGAACCTCAAGTTCCTAGAGAAAGAAAAGTTCAAGATGCTTACTCTTGGAACACTTCTGCCCTACCTCCAGCAGGGAGACTGGCTATGCTCCTTAGATCTAAAGGATGCGTACACTCACATCCTCATTCATCCAGACCACAGAAAGTACCTCAGGTTCATTGTGGGAGGAAACCATTATCAGTACAAAGTACTGCCTTTTGGCCTGACCTCTGCTCACAGGGTCTTTACCAAGTGCCTGGCAGTGGTTGCGGCCTACCTGAGAAATCAAGGCATCTTTGTCTTTCCCTATCTGGACGACTGGCTCATCAGGGGTCAGACGTCCCTGGAGGCCAGACAAGCCACCCTCAGAACCATTGCTCTGCTTCAAAACGTGGGCTTTGTCATAAACTTCGCAAAGTCCACTTTGCTCCCCTCCCGGAGTTCATAGGGGCAAGGTTGGATTCTCAACTGGCAAAGGCATTCTTGCCAGAAGACAGGGCTCAAAGACTGATGGACGTGGCCAAACAGTTTCTAAACAAGTCCCTGGTCTCCGCCAGACTCTGCCTCAGACTTCTGGGCCACATGGCTTAGTGCATGTGACTCCCAATGCCAGGCTCCATATGAGGCCTGCACAGTGGTGCCTTCGGACTCAGTGGTCTCAGGCCACAGGCCGCCTAGGAGACAGGATAAGGGTGTCCAGACCCCTTTTGGCCTCCCTCAGCTGGTGGCTACATCCACCCAATCTGCTGAAGGGGATGCCCTTCCAAATGCCAGAATACTTGGTGGTCCTCACCACCGACGCCTCTCTGCGGGGCTGGGGTGCTCATTGTCTGGACAAATGCACTCAAGGCCTCTGGTCTCCCTGGGAGGCAGCCCAACAGATCAGTCTCCTAGAACTTCGAGCTATCCGCTTAGCTCTCAAGGCTTTTTCTCCGGCCCTAGCTCACCGCTCAGTCTTGGATTCAAACAGACAACCAGGTAGCCATGTTTTATGTGAACAAACAGGGCGGGACTGGGTCAAAGCTCCTTTGTCAGGAGACTCAAGACCTTTGTTCCTTTGCCCTAAAGCACAACATGCTTCTCAAGGCGGTATACCTTCCAGGCCAGGAGAACTGCCTGGCTGACCGGTTGAGCAGAATTCTGCAGCCCCACGAGTGGCAGCTGCATCCCTTGGTCGTTCAGAAGATCTTCCTAAAGTGGGGTCTCCCTTGGATAGATCTCTTTGCCAGTCCGCTGAACAATCAACTGCCCAAGTTCTGCTCCAGGCAACCACATCCTTTAAGGATAGCACCAGATGCTTTTCTGATGTCCTGGTCTCAGGGCCTCCTGTATGCGTTTCCTCCCACGCCCTTGGTGGCCCGAACTCTTTTCGAGACTCTTCAGGACAAGGCCTCGGTCCTGCTGGTAGCTCCCAGGTGGCCAAGTCAGCCTTGGTTTCCACTTCTGCTTCAGCTGGCAGTGGATTCCCCACTACCTCTGGGGTTGCAGCCCGACCTTCTCTCACAGGAGCAGGGTTCCCTTCTGCACCCCAATCTCAAAGCTCTCCATTTGATGGCCTGGAGGCTGCAAGGGTAGTTTTGGCTCCCTGGGGCCTACCTCAGGAAGTTGAGGAGGTTGTCCTAGCCTCTAGGAAACAGTCCACTAGGAAAACACATGCCCTCAAATGGAAGAGGTTTTCTGTGTGGTGTCAGCTACGTACAGAAGATCCTTTCTCCTGTACTGTGCCAGTAGTACTTCAGTACTTACTGCACTTATCAAATCAGGGACTTAAGTCCAATTCTGTTCGGGTCCACCTCTCAGCTCTAGCAGCTCACCACTCACTGGTGGACGGACACTCTCTGTCAGGTCACCCTTTGGTGTCCCGCTTTCTCAGGGGCTTGCTTTTGCTCAAGCCCCCCCCCCATCCATCGTCCTGCTCCTGAGTGGGAGCTGAATGTGGTCTTGCAGCAACTGATTCGCCCACCCTTTGAGCCGATGGCTACTTGCCCTCTACGCTTCCTTTCATGGAAGATCTCTTCCTGATAGCCCTCACCTCGGCTAGGCGAGTGAGTGAGCTTCAGGCCCTGGTCTGTGATAGACCTTACACCAGGATTTATAGGAACAGGGTAGTCCTTAGGACTCATCCCAAGTTCCTCCCCAAGGTTGTCTCCTCTTTCCACCTCAACCAGGAGGTGGTTCTTCCAACATTCTTCCCTAGGCCTCATGCTAGCCAGGCTGAAGCAATCCTGCATACCCTGGACTGTAGGAGGGCCTTATCCTACCTTGACCGTATGCGGGGACATAGAAGGGCTACTCAGCTCTTCATCTCCTTTGACCCCAATAAGTTGGGGTTGGCTGTGTCCAAGCGTAACTTGTCCATCTGGGTGGCTGACTGTATCACCTGGGCTTACAAGGCAGCTGACCTTCCTTTGCAGGGTAGGGTCACGGCCCATCGTGTCAGGGCAATGGCTGCCTCAGTGGCTCATCTCTGCTCTGTGCCCTTGGTAGACATCTGCAGGGCTGCAACTTGGTCTTCAAGCCAGACCTTTGCGGCCCATTACTGTCTGGAGAGGGAGTCCCGTAGGGACAGTGCTTTTGGCCAAGCAGTACTCCGGAATCTTTTTGAGGTTTAGGCAACTCCTGCCCTCCTGCCCTCTGTTGGGCTACCGGTGGAGGTTGTGTCCTTGAAAAGCCTTTCTTTGATGCTGTGACTAGAGAGAGTTCTCTTGTTCAGCCTGGGTTCCTGGTAGCCCAGAGCTAGGGAGTCACCCATATGTGAGGACTGACTTCCTGCTTGGTCCTGGAGAAAGGGTAGTTACTCACCTGTAACAGGTGTTCTCCAGGAGCAGCAGGAATCAGTCCTCACAACCCTCCCTCCTCCCCTTGGAGTTGCAGCTTTACATAGTTTGTTTTACATTTTTGTGTGCTGTTCTTAGCTATGTCATTTGACAGAGGTAAGATGGCACCTTTAGGCGGGAAGGGAACCGCGCATGCATGCCAGCATTCCCAAAGGCATTCATGGAAAGCTGGGGAAATGCTCCGCTGGGGCTTCATCGGCGCCGATGACACCCATATGTGAGGACTGATTCCTGCTGCTCCTGGAGAACACCTGTTACAGGTGAGTAACTACTCTTAAACAAACTGGTATGTCAAATATGTGCTCATCCAGCTAGATCTGTCCAGATGTGTGGATTATTCTTCAGGAACAAGCAGGAAGTCAGTCCTCACATATGGGTGGTGATGGCACCAACTGAGCCCTCGTGGAAGCATCCAACCAGCTTTCAAAGAAAGCCTTTGTGAGATGCCACCACGCATGCGTGGTCCCCTTCCTGCCCAAGGGTGCCATCTTACTCAGTCTCCTTTTTTCCGCGGAGCCCTACAGACGTTGTCTGATTTGTCCCCAGAAAAAGTTGATTTTTCTCTCTCCGAGTTTCACACTCGCCTCCGGTATTGCACCGATACTCTTCACGCCTGCCGACCTCGGTGCCCCAGTGTCTGGTTCGGTTTATTTTCTTTTTGTAGTCTTTTGTTCTTTTCTTTTTCTGTTGTCTTCGTGCTTTTTTTTTCTCCTACTGGCAGCCCCGAGAGTCTTCAACCTAACAGGGGTACTTTTTCCCCCCATGGCTACCAGTGGCTTTAAGTGTGTTCGGTGCTCTAAAATTATGTCTTTGACCAACACACACGACTGCTGCCTCCGCTGCCTTGGGCCAGACCATGACCCGGCAGCCTACGATCTCTGCAAGAGGATGTCCAGCAAGGCCCTAAAGAGCACCAGCAGCAGCACGATCAGTTTTTCCCTAATGCCACCGAAGGCCAGGGCCTCGACTGAGGCCTCGACATCTCAGGCAGAACCCTCTGAACCTGAGCTTTATCATGGTCCTCAGAAAGGGGGTCTCCCTCGAGGGAACCCAGGAAGAAGATGAAACCTTTGAAGGAGGCGTCCTGGGATGGTTCTGACCAGCCAGGGGCTCCCCGGGCCCGCAGTCTGAGACATTCGCTGAGGCATCTGAGAAGGAGCGGCCTGCGAAGGTCCTCTAGAAGGATCTGACCGCGGACCGACCTCAGTCCCCAGACACCATCCTCGTCAAGGATTTCCCTTCATGGGAGCCAGCGTCAGGCCATAGTCCCTCAGTGCCCACGCTGAAGGCTGCGGAGCCTTCTGGTCTGAAGTCCAGAATGGCGGCCCTGGAGTGCAGTTTGTCTGCCTTCATGGACCAGCAGTGGGCGCTGTTGTCTGGCACGACTGATTCATTCACCCCGACCACTGGGGTGTCCCCGGAAGCCAAGCAGATCCTCGGCCAAGGTCATGCTCTGAGTCCCGTTCGATGGACCGCGGTCATCCCTGGCAAGTTTGCCGGGCACCGAATGCAGGGCATTGGGGGCCCTGAGGCCCGCGGAGCAGCTCTCCTACGAGTCCTTGATGGACTACTCTGAGTGGGAGAAGGAGGACGAGGAGTCCCCTGATACCGCAATCCAGGGGAGCAGTATAGTATAGAGAGTAAAGTACCTTTGTCCACTAAAGAAGAGTGGGATCTAGGCGTGGTTGTGTCTAATGATCTTAAAGTAGCTAAACAGGTAGAAAAGATGACAGCAAAAGCTAGAACGATGCTTGGGTGCATACGGAGAGGAATGTCTAGCAGAAAAAAGGAGGTGATAATGCCTCTGTATAAGTCTGTGGTGCGACCTCATTTGGTATATAGTGTGCAATTCTGGAGACCGCACCTTCAAAAGGATATAAACAGGATGGAGTCAGTACAGAGGGTGGCTACTAAAATGGTTAGTGGTCTTCATTATAAAGCATATGAGGACAGACTTAAGGATCTTAATATGTACACCTTAGAGGAAAGGCGAGATAGAGGTGATATGATTGAGATGTGTAAATATCTACGTGGCATAAATGCACAGGGGGAGAGCCTCTTTCGATTGAAAGCAAGTTCTGCTATGAGGGAACATGGGATGAGGGTGAAAGGGGATAGATTCAGGAGTGATATGCGGAAATATTTTTTTATGGAGAGTGGTGGATCCGTGGAATAGTCTCTCAGTGGAGGTGGTAGAGATGAGGACAGTATCTGAATTCAAAAAAGCATGGGACAAACACAGAGGATCTCTAAAGGAAAAAAGGGGACTGTTGTAGTTGTTGATATGGAAGGACAGACTATATACGCCATGTGGTCTTTTTCTGTCATCATTTTTGTATGTTTCTATACCTGTCGCCACCGCAGCATTCCTTCTGACTCCCCCATCTCTGTGCCTTGGCGGCGGTCCCCGCCCGAGGACATGGGCTTTCTGAACTCGCCGGGTTCTCAGCTGGTCTTTCCGAAGAAACCTTGCAGCAGTTCAAGAACCTGGCTAAGGCAGTCCGTGAGTGCTCCAAATTCATGTCTCGAGCAGCCTATGACGGGTTCGAGTTGGCGGCCGGCATCGGTGCACGCCACCAAGCTTGGTTACAGTCATCCAACCTCAAGCAATGGATTCAGGACATATTGGTCGATGTCCCCTGCCAAAGAGAGAACCCCTTTGGCAAACCCATGACCGACAAGGCTGCCGAGCTGGAGTCCAAGTTCATGATGAGGCTCTCTAAAAAGACCGCTGCCCCTCCCCGATGGAAGGACTAGGGTAAAAAACCCTTTTACCTGAGGAAGGGAGTTGCTTACCGAAACTACCGACCTTATCAGGCCTCCCCAGCAGCGTCAGCTGGCCAAGGGACATGGGCATGGTCAGCATAAGCAGAAGGCTCCTAAACCCCAGGCACCGTCTCCAGCCCAGCCAGGGGGAGCTTTTGACTCCTTGAGCATAGCCTCTCTACCCCAAGTAGATCAGGAGCCCGGAGGGGAATGTCTTGCCCTCTATGCCCAGAGGTGGATGTCCATCACCACAGATTCCTGGGCACTTCGGGTGGTCGGGGAGGGTTACCTCCTCCATCTGACTCAGACACCTTCCCCTTATTTCCTGGGAGGCCTCCTCAGATCTCCCCTCCACCATGACCTTCTTCTGAAGGAGTTGGCAGGTCTTCTCGAGGACAAAGTGGTGGAACCGGTGCCCCACCATCTCAAGGGCAAGGGGTTCTACTCCAGGTAATTCCTCGTGCCAAAAAGGACAGGGGGGCTAAGGCCCATCCTCGACCTGCGCAACCTCAACAAATTCCTGGTGAGGGAGAAGTTCAAGATGCTCTCCCTTGGAACATTGCTGCCATACCTCCAGCAGGGAGACTGGCTATGCTCCTTAGACCTCAAGTATGCTTATACCCTCATCGTTATCCACCCCAACCACAGGCAGTACCTGCAGTTTGTAGTGTGGGGCAGGCATTTTCAGTACAGGGTATTCCCCTTTGGCCTAGCCTCTGCCCCAAGAGTTTTCACAAAATGCCTGGCGGTCATAGCTGCCTTCCTCTGACTCCAGGGTGTCTTCATCTTTCCCTACCTGGGCGATTAGCTCATAAAGGGAGGCATCGCCTCAGAGGTGCAGCAGGCCACTGCATGCACCATCCAGCTCCTACAGCACTTGTGTTTTGTCATAAACTACCCCAAGTCTCACCTCCTTCTGACAGTGTCTAGAATTCATTGGGGCAAAGATCGACACTTTCCAGTCAAAGGCTTTCTTTCCCAAAGACCAAGCCGATCGTCTCGGGGCTGGGGCTCTGGCTCAGGATGTGTGGTGCCATTGCTCAGCTTCTCCTGTGCCTCCTTGGGCACATGGCCTCCACAGTCCACATCACCCCAGATGCTCGCTTCCACATGAGAGTGGCGCAGTGGTGTCTCTGGGACCAGTGGTCTCAGGTCACCGGCCGCCTACCGGACAGGATTTCTGTGACCCACCAATTGGCAGATACTCTGGTCTGGTGGCAGTCTCCCCAGCATCTCAAGGTGGGCATGCCTTTTCAAGCCCCAAGCCCCACTAGGGTCCTCACCACATGTGCCTTCTTGCTCAGCTGGGAAGCCCACTGCGGAGACTTCAGTACTCAGGGCAACTGGTCACTGGACGAGAGCACCAGCATATCAATCTCTTGGAGCTCCGAGCCATACACCTAGCCCTGAGAGTCTTCTGTCACCACCTGTGTCACCAGCCAGTTCTGGTCCAGACGGACAACCAGGTGGCGATGTTCTACATGAACAAACAAGAGGGCACGGGATCTCGTACCCTTTGTCAGGAGATTGAGCCCTTTGCTTGTACGCAATCTGACAGGGTATCCTGTGGGCAGTGTACCTGCCCGGTCAGGACAACCAGCTGGCTGACAGGCTCATCAGGGTTTTCCAGCCGCACGAGTGGCAGCTGGACCCCAGGGTAGCCAGTCGGCTTTTCCGGCTCTGGGAAAAACCCGTGATGGACCTGTTGGCCAGCCTGGACAACTTTTAGTTGCCTCGCTTCTGCCTCTGGCAGGGCCACCCCTCCAGAGTGGCAGCAGACACATTCCTTGTCTCATGGTCAGAAGGCCACATGTATGCCTCCCCTCCCATGCCACTGATTTCCAAGATCTTGTTCAAGACCCTCCGCCACAGGGCCTTGCTCATCCTGATAGCTCCTCAATGGCCCAGGCAACTGTGATTCCCGCTGCTTCTGCAGTTGATGGTGGACACCCCCATTCCCTTGAGGACCACCACTAGACTTCTATCTCAGGAGGAGGGCTCTCTCCTGCACCCCAGTCTGGGGTCCCTGTCACTGACAGTGTGGCTGCTTAGAGGGCGGCTCTGGCCCCCTTCAACCTTCTGGTTGAGGTGGAGCTACTAAGAAGGCTTATGCTCTCAAATGGCGTAGGTTCTCTGCTTAGTGCGCCGATCGTGGGGCTGATCATTTCTCCTGTCTGGTGGCTCTGGTGTTACAGTACTTTATCCACCTCTCTGTCTGGGCTCAAGTCTAACTCCGTCCTGATGCACCTCGGTGCCTTGGCGGCGCACCACTATCCGGTGGATAAGCCTCTCTCGGTCCAGCCGTTGGTGACTCATTTTCTTTGGGGTTTGCTCTTATCAAAGCCCCTGGTTCACCCCCTGGCAACTGAATGGGACCTCAGTGTGGTGTCGGAGCAGCTCACTCGCCCGCCCTTCGAATCTCTGGCTACCTGCCACCCCCGCTACCTCTCTTGGAAGGTGGCTTTCCTGGTCGCACTTACCTCCACGTGCAGTGTTAGCAAGTTTCAGGTCCTTGTGGAGGAAGCGCCCTATACCAGGTTCTACAAGAACAGAGTGGTGCTTCTCTTGCACCCCATATTCCTGTCAAAGGTAGTGTCGCCCTTCCATCTCAACCAGGAAGTTGTGCTCCCTACCTTCTTTCCAAGACCTCATTCCAGTCGGGCGGAGACATAGAAACATAGAAACATGATGACAGAAAAAGACCACAAGGCCCATCTAGTCTGTCCTTCCATAACAACTACAACAGTCCACTTTTTACCTTTAGAGATCCTCTGTGTTGGTCCTATGCTTTTTTGAATTCAGTTACTGTCCTCATCTCTACCACCTCCACTGGGAGACTATTCCACGGATCCACTACTCTTTCTGTAAAGAAATATTTCCGCATATCACTCCTGAATCTATCTCCCTTCACCCTCATCCCATGTCCCCTCGTAGCAGAACTTGCTTTCAATTGAAAGAGGCTCTCTCCCTGAACATTTATGCCACAGAGGTATTTAAACATTTCAATCATATCACCTCTATCCCGCCTTTCCTCTAAGGTGTACATATTAAGATCCTTAAGTCTGTCCTCATATGCTTTATAATGAAGCCCATTAATCATTTTAGTAGCAACCCTCTGCACCGACTCCATCCTGTTCACATCCTTTTGAAGGTGCGGTCTCCAGAATTGCACACCATACTCCAAATGAGGTCGCACCAAAGACTTATACAGAGGCATTATCACCTCCTTTTTTCTGCTAGCCATTCCTCTCAGTATGCACCCAAGCATCCTTCTAGCTTTTGCCGTCGCCTTTTCTACCTGTTTAGCTACTTTAAGATCATCAGACACAACCACGCCTAGGTCCCGCTCTTCTTTAGTGGACAAAAGTACTTCACCTCCTATACTGTATTGCTCCCTTGGATTGCTGCAGCCCAAATGCATGACCTTACATTTTTTAACATTAAATCCCAGCTGCCAAATTCTAGACCATTCTTCAAGCTTAGCTAGATCCCTCCTCATGTTATCTACACCTTCCTGGGTGTCTACTCTATTGCAGATTTTGGTATCATCCGCAAAGAGGCAAACCTTACCCGACAGCCCTTCCGCTATATCACTAACAAAGATGTTAAAAAGAATCGGACCAAGGACAGATCCCTGGGGCACACCACTGGTAACATCCTTCTCCTCAGAGTGAGCTCCATTTACTTGTACTCTTTGTCGCCTCCCACCCAACCAATTTCTAACCCAAGCAGTAACTTTAGGGTCCATCCCTAGGGTGCTCAGTTTGTTTATAAGTCGCCTGTGAGGAACAGTGTCGAAGGCTTTACTGAAATCTAAATACACCACATCTAGAGCTCTCCCTCGGTCCAACTCCCTGGTCACCCAGTCAAAGAAATCAATCAGATTTGTCTGACAAGACCTGCCTCTGGTGAATCCATGCTGCCTCGGATCCTGTAATCTGCTGGACTCCAGAAACCTCACTATTTTCTCTTTCAGCAGCGTTTCCAATAATTTACTCACCACCGAAGTTAAACTAACCGGCCTGTAGTTTTCAACCACATCCTTACTTCCGCTTTTGTGTAAAGGCAGCACATGAGCCTCTCTCCAGTCCTTTGGCACCACTCCCGACTCCAACGAGGCATTGAAAAGGTCAGTCAGTGGAGTTGCTAGAACGTCCCCAAGTTCCCTCAGTATTCTAGGGTGTATCCCATCCGGTCCCATCGCTTTGTCTAATTTAAGTTGAGCTAGTTTCTCACGAACACAGTCTTCTGAAAATTGTTCAAGATGTCCCTCGCTTCTGATTTTATTTGTGGGTGTTTTCTGAGGTCCTGCTCCTGGTTCTTCATCTGTGAACACAGAACAAAAATATTTGTTAAGCAATTCCGCTTTATCCTTATCAGCTTCTACATATTCCCCCCCTGCACCCTTGAGTCTGACAATACCACTTTTGCCCTTCCTTTTCTCACTAATATATCTGAAAAATGTCTTATCCCCCCATTTTATTGCATTGGCTATTTCCCCCTCCTTTTGAATCTTTGCCTTCTTGACTACTTTGCTAGCTTCTCTAAGTTTTTCCAAATACAGATGCCTGTCTTCCTCTCTCTGTGATCTCTTGTATTTCATAAAGGCCTCCCTCTTTTTCTTCACCTTTTCAGCTACTTCCTTCGAAAACCATAGCGGTCTCCTGTTCCTTTTGCCTTTATTTACCATTTTAACAAAAAGGTTGGTTGCCTTTAAAATACCCCCTTTCAGTTTTGCCCACTGTTTTTCTACATCCCCCAGCTGTTCCCATCCCACTAACGACTCCCTGAGGTATTGGCCCATCTTCGCAAAGTTAGTCTTCCTAAAGTCTAAGATCTTCACCTTGGAATGGATTCTAACAGCCCTAGTCCTAATACTGAACCACACCATCTGGTGATCACTGGATGCAAAATGATCTCCCACTACAACATCAGAAACACTTTCACCATTGGTAAGCACCAAGTCCAGTATGGCCCCTTCACGTGTGGGGTCTGTTACCAATTGCCTGAATAGTTCTCCCTGTAGAGAATCCAGGATCTCCTTACTTCTAGATGATACTGCAGCAGGAATGTGCCAATCAACATCTGGCATATTGAAATCTCCTATCAGTAGCACTTCCTCTTCCATAGCAATGCTGCGTATGTCTTCAGTTAACTCTCTGTCCACCTCTTCCTCTTGTGAGGGAGGTCTGTATATCACACCAATGCAAATAGATTTCTCTTTCCCTCTTTCTAGTTTAACCCACAATGCCTCCTCTCTCCCTTTTAAGCTCTGTAATTCCAAAGCTTTAATAGTAGTTTTTACATATAGTGCCACTCCTCCTCCCCTTCTTCCTACCCTGTCCTTTCTGAATAAAGTATAGCCAGGTATAGTTACATCCCAGTCATGGTTTTCTGTGAACCATGTTTCTGTAACTGCCACTAAATCCAAGTCAGCCACTCCCACCAAAGCTTCAACTTCAGGGATCTTATTTCCCATGCTACGGGCATTAATACACACTGCTTTCCATGTGTTACCCCTGTTACCCATTTCCATAAAGGTATTTAATGTATCACCTACCTGGGGGCTTTCACTTACCTGGGGGCTTTCTTCACCCATCCCCAACGAATCTAGTTTAAAGCCCTCTTCAGTAGATTAGCCAGTCTACTACCAAAGATGCGTTGACCTTTCTTGGACAGATGGATGCCATCTCTGCTCTGCAACCCTTGGAACAGCATCCCATGGTCTAGGAAACCAAAACGCTCTCGAAGACACCATCCACGCAGCCATGCATTCATCTCCAGGATGCGAGCCTCTCTGCCTTGGCCTTTACCCTCAACAGGGAGGATTGAAGAGAACACCACCTGTGCACCTACCTGCTTCACCCTCTGTCCCAGAGCCATGAAGTCACTTTTGATACGTTCCGAGGTATACCTGGCAGTATCATTTGTTCCAACATGGATTAGCAACATTGGGTAATAGTCAGTGGGCTTGATGAGTCTTGGCAAACTCTCCATAACATCTTGGATCTTGGCACCAGGCAGACAGCATACCTCTCTGGACATCAAGTCTGGTCGGCAGATGGACGCCTCAGTACCCCTCAGAAGAGAGTCTCCAACCACCACTACCCTTCGTTTCCTTTTGGTCACTGATTCCGCAACTATGGGGTACTTGAACTCTGGTTCTTCCCTTTCCAGGGATGCTTTCACCACCTCCACTTCCAGGGCTGCATAATGGTTCTTCAATTCAAGGGCTGGAGAAGTTGGATTGGTGATTTTGCAGGCTCTGGTGACTTTTGTCCAACCATCGACATTCTGTTGGCACCCATCGTCTCCTGTGCTGGAGAGCCTGGTTGCTGCAAGAAGCATCTCATCAATGTACTTCTCACTGTCTTGAATGCTCCTCAGCCTCGCCACCTCCTCTCTGAGTTCCTCCACTTGTTTCCTCAGAGCTTCAGCACGCAGGCACCCTGCACATGGACCTCTGTCTGGACCGAGGCAGAAGCTGTAACGGGGGCAACAGCTTTAGCAATACGATTTTTCCCAGCCATTGTCCTGTTTGTGGAGCTTAGGTATCTGTTAAAGAAAAAGAGAGAGATCTACCAAGTACCAGCCGGTTTCGCAGCTGTCCTTTCAGAGAAAAAGCAGTTAAATCTCTTTAATTATATTCAAAATGTGCTGGTCCAATTCACTGTGATTTGTTAAAGGGGGAGGTGCCCTATAAAGCAAGACTGCTCACTAGGGGTGGGTGGGAGTCGGACTGTAAGAGGGCTTTGTCCTTCTACATCCTGCACACTCTGGGCCACTGCAAAACCTCTCAGCATTTCAGTTCCTATGACCCCAGTAAGCTGGGGGAGGCAGTGACCAAGCGTACGCTGTTCATTTGGCTGGCGGACTGTATCACCCTCACTTATGAGCAAGCAAGGCTTCCGCTGGAAGGTCACGTCACAGCGCACCGTGTCAGGGCCATGGTGGCAAACTTTATTTATTTATTTACATTCTCTTATATACCGTGCTATTCTGCATCAGTGCGGTTTACATTGAACAAACTGAAATTACATTGAACAGGGCATTATAACTTGGAGATAACTATTTTACAGGGAACATGGGCTATGGAGGGTTAAGTGGCTTGCCCAAGACCACAAGGAGCACCTGTGGGACTTAGAAGCCCCAGTCCTTCCAGCCCAAGGTTGCTGTCCTCTAGTGGGATTTGAACCCCCGACCTTCCGGCCTGAAGTACCTCGCCCCAACCACTAGGCCACTCCTCCACTCCACACTTGGACTCTGTCCCATTGGTGGACATCTGCCAGGTTGCCAGGGACTACCCCCCCTCCCCCCCTGCTGAGGGTACAGGACAGGGTGCCTTGTAACAGCCCTCTTATTTCCCTCCCTCCCTCCCCAACACCCACCCGCCCCTGGGGTAATTGTAGCTTTATAGGTACTTATATGTCTTAGAGGAAAGGGGCTGCTCTCAGGTGCAGCTCTTTATCCAAATCAGTCATACATTGAGGACCTGAGATTAATTAAGCTTCAGGTGAACAAGGTATATTAGAGGTATTAGATACACTTTTATTAGTATAAGCATCTACACCAACCCTTAGTAAATTCAGAATTTAAAGACCTAAACATAAGCTTTAAACTAAGATGCAGAGAACAGTCCAGCAGCGAGATGGGGGCTTTCCAGTCTTTTGTATTGAGTGTCACATGTATGATTTTCTCCCAGTTGGTGAGAGGTCTTACGTATGCACTAAGTGCAAGGAGCTCTTTGCTCTCAGGGAACAAGTCCGTTCTCTAGAGGCTAGAGTAGCAGATCTGGAAGACATAAGAAAGACAGAGAAGTACATGGGCGAGACCTACAGCGATATAGTCCTGAAGTCCCACCTCCAGTCTGGCAGCATCCCTGTTGCCTTGGCGGAGAGAGGTCACGTGACAGGAGAGCATCACCCTGGTGTAGCAGGACGTGATCCTGTAACTAGGACCTGTCCTCCAGGTGATGTAAAACCCTCTCGCACTGAGGATGTTTCTCCAGGGCCATGTGCCCATGAGGGAAGGGTTAGGACAGCTGTTATAGTTCCTGAGCGGTCCTCCAGTTTAGTCCTCCACATCCGGGTAGTGCACCTCCTCCCGCAGCCAGGAGACTGGACCAATCAAAATCCTGCCGTGCATGATGTATGCTGTCGGAGCTCCCATCAGCCCCCAGTGTGTCCAGTCTCCTTGCAGCTGGAGGACGTGTGTGCCTGGTCTAGGCTCACTTAGGATCATTTGGGGGAGCAACACTAGAGAGGGTTTTTTTTTGTAGGGGGTTTTGCTTTGTCTCCTGTTATCCCTTTTCTTTTTAAGGTAGCTGTCCCTTTAATTTAAAAAAAGAGTAAAAAGTCAAACGGGGGCAGGCCGGTGGTGAGGAGCCAGGGCTGCATTAGCCTTCTGCCTTCCCTACGGAGGTCTTCTAGCAGTCAGTCAGGCTGCATCTCTCCCCTTGACTGCACGGGGAAGAGAGCTGCCTTGGCCAGACCTCTCCTTGCTTTTCGGGTGTCTCTGGGCTCCTGCGGTTCCATTTCCAAGCTTTGCCTGCCTCCTGGTAAATCCGCGGCTGTACAGGCTCCCGCTCACGATTCGAGCAGAGAGCCGGCTTCCAGCGGAGCTCCGTCTCTGTCGGCGGGTGCCCTTTCAGCGGAGATCGCGTGGTTTCTTTATTTGCTTTCTTTATTTGCTTTTATTTACCTTTATTTTCCGGCGTTTGATTGCATTTTATTTCCTCCGTGTTTTTTCGCGCCCTTTTTCCTTTGCCGGTAAAGAAAGCCGGCGGCCATTTTGCAGTTTTGTTTTTACTTTTTCCCGCCGGCGAATTCAGCTGTGCACAGGTTCCCCTTGCGTTTTTTCTTGGTTTTGAAGTGGCGAATTTGCCTGCCGACATCTCTGCCTTCTGACTAGATGCTTTAAAAAAAAAAAAAAAAGATAAATAATCACAAAAACGGGTGCGTTTCTTTTTACTTTTCCTTGGGGTTCCATAGGTCAGAATTTATTTTTCTGGAGCAGCTCCTAGGCTTGCATGGCCACTAAGCGCGGTGCGTGATCTGCGGATCGCGCAGGGGAGCGGTGGCTGAGTCTGGAATATGTAGGGGCTGTGCCTCCGTGTCTTCAAACGTGGAACATCAGATGGAGTTGAAGGAGCTGCCTGACGCTGTCGGCCCCCCTGTCTTGGCGGAGGGGGAGCCCACGCCTGGTCCACTACCATCTTGTTCGACGGCCCTTCCTAAAGGGCTGGCTAGTACTTTTTCACTAGAGGCTGCGGAATCCCCTTCCGAGGGATTCTCCCCGGATTTTGTTCTTCTTATGCACCAGGCCTTTCGCTTAAGCCGTTCTGGCAAGCTTCCGGAGTCATGGCCGACGTCGCTCCCCTCCTGCTCGGCAGGGGAGCCCCGGCGCACTTCTCAGCCTGCTGCCAAGCGCCTTCGGACCATTGACCAGGAACCGGATCCGGAAGATCTGAGTTGGCAGGATGTGGATGCAGAACTAGAGCCGGATGCTGATCCTGAGGAGTTTGAAGACGGTGAAATTCCAGAGCCGGAAGATCAGGCCCGAATTATTTGGGTATTTCGTAGAGAAGAGCTGGTGCCCTTGATCACGGAGTCTCTCCAGACCCTTAATCTAGCTGTGGCTCGGCCTATGGAGGAGGACGGCTTGGAAGATCCGCTCATACAGGCCGTGCGGGACTCCCAAGTGGTGTTTCCAGTGCACCGAGTGGTGGAGCAAATGATTCAAACTGAATGGGATCAGCCTGACTCCGGTCTGAAGGGGATAAGGACTATGAACCGTCTGTATCCCTTAGCCGACAAAGACAAAAAAAAGTTTAAGTCGCCGCGCGTCGATGCAGCTGTTTCGGCAGTAACTAAGAAGACCACCATTCCGGTTGAGGGCAGTGCTGCCCTAAAGGATGCGCAGGACAAGAAGGTGGATAACTTGTTGAAACAGGCCTTTGATACCAATGCTTTATCCTTGCAGGCCTCTATCTGCGGCGCTTGGGTCGCTAGGGCCTGTTTGCGCTGGGCTCAGCACCTGCGGTCGGCTTCTGGCTTAGACCAGCAGGGATTGTTAGAGGTGACACGTCTGGAGTCTGGGTCGGCGTACCTGGCAGATGTGCATTATGACTTGATCAGGACTTTGGCTAATAGCATGGCTTCTTTGGTGGCGGCTCGCAGGTCTATCTGGTTGAGGAACTGGGCGGCCGACGGCTCTTCTAAATCCCGCCTCAGTAAACTTCCCTTTAAGGGCAGATTATTGTTTGGAGAAGCCCTGGATAAGTTGGTTAAGGACCTCGGAGAGTCTAAGGGTGGTAGGCTACCAGAGGATAAGCCCAAGCTCAGTAGGAACGTGCCGCCAGTGCGGAGACACTTTCGGGACTTTCGCAGATTTCGTTCTTCCCGCCTTTGGTCTTCCCAACGCGGCCGCTTTGGATCCCAAACCCAAGGATTTCGTGGTTTTCGAGAAGTGGGCAGAGGTTACTCGGGAGCTTCCTCCTTGTTAGCCTCTTCCTTTAGTCGCAAACCACAATGAAGCGAGGCGGGCTCCAAAGGGAAGTCTGGTCATCGGGGGTCGCTTGCGCGATTTCCTTCCTTCTTGGGCCCAAATTACATCCGATCAGTGGGTGCTGGAGATCGTGAGAGAAGGCTATGCGCTGGAGTTTGCTCACCCGCTCCCCGATTCCTTTGTTCTCTCTCCCAGCAAGGGCGAGCAGAAAGTACAGGCGATTCGGTTAACTTTGCGCCGGCTTTTAGCCTTAGGAGCCGTCATTCCCGTCCCGCCTGCCGAGCGCGGCGCAGGTCACTACTCCATTTATTTTGTGGTGCCAAAAAAAGACGGGTCGCTACGCTCCATCCTGGACCTCAAGGGGGTAAATCGTGTTCTCCGGGTTCCTCATTTCCGAATGGAAACCTTGCGGTCGGTCATTGTGGCGGTGCGTCGCGGAGAGTTTCTCACGTCCCTCGACCTCTTGGAGGCCTATTTGCACATTCTTATTCGGCCGTCTCATCAGAAGTTCCTTCGGTTTGCTTTCCCGTGGGGCCACTTTCAGTTTCGAGCCCTGCCGTTTGGCCTGGCTACCGCTCCTCGCACCTTCACGAAGGTTATGGTGGTGGTTGCGGCGGCCCTGCGACGGGAAGGCATCTTGGTTCACCCTTACCTCGACGATTGGTTGATTCGCGCAAAGTCCAACGGCGAGAGTGTGCAGGTCACGGACAGAGTGGTTACTCTTCTGCGATCTCTCGGCTGGGTGGTCAACGAAAAGAAAAGTCACTTGACGCCGACTCAATCCCTCGAATATCTCGGGGTTCAGTTTGACACGGCGCGAGGGTTGGTGTGCTTGCCGGAGCGCCGTGTCCTGGCCTTACGGGGCCTAGTGCGCACTTTCCTAGCGATGCCTGCTCCGTCCGCCTGGTGGTACCTTCGGCTCCTCGGCACTATGGCAGCGACCCTGGAGGTGGTTCCTTGGGCGCGCTTTCATATGCGACCACTCCAGAGCGCCCTGCTGTGTCGCTGGTCGAACCAGTTCGATTCGTTGAACAGGCGATTGCCTTGCCCGAAGCCAGTGCGTCGATCGCTCCGGTGGTGGCTCTGCTCGGAGAACCTGAGGAAGGGGCTTCCCTTGGAGACGCCCCTTTGGGTTCCGTTCACTACGGATGCCAGCCTATCAGGCTGGGGAGCCCATTGCGCGGGCCGCTTTGCTCAGGGGACGTGGTCTCTCCTGGAGGCCTCTTGGTCGATCAACCGTCTCGAGCTGCGAGCGGTGAGACTCGCGCTGCTTGCCCTCGAAGCGTTGGTAGCGGGGCGACCGGTGCGGGTTCTCTCGGACAACTCGGCGACCATGGCCTACATCAACCGCCAGGGGGGCACCGGAAGTGTGGCCCTGGAGTCCGAGGCGGCGGCTTTGTTCAATTGGGTTCAATCCCGGCTGCCGGCGATTTCGGCGGCGCATATCGCAGGACGGGACAATGTGACAGCGGATTTTCTCAGCAGGGTGCGGGTGGACCCCGGGGAATGGGAGCTGAACCCGCAGGTTTACTCTCAAATAGTTCATCGGTGGGGGTCGCCCGTCATGGATCTCATGGCGACATTCCAATCGGCAAAGACAGGGCGCTTCTTCAGCAGGCGCAGGGAGCGCATGTCAGAAGGGATCGATGCCCTCATCCAGCCGTGGCCAGAGTGCGGTCTCCTTTATGTATTCCCTCCTTGGGCGCTAATTGGTCGGGTCGTTCAGCGCATTGAGGCTCACCGGGGGCGAGTGTTGCTAGTTGCTCCGGATTGGCCCCGGAGACCGTGGTACGCGGTCCTGATGCGGTTGCGCGACGGGATTCCCTGGCATCTGCCGTCGTTGCCAGATCTTCTGATTCAGGGTCCCCTTCAGATGCCCCAGGTGGATCGATTCTCGCTTACGGTTTGGCCATTGAAAGGGCTCGGCTGAGGAAGAGGGGTTATTCCCCTGCGGTTGTTTCCACCCTTCTTCAAGCACGAAAGACTTCCACCTCTCTCGCTTATGTTCGGGTGTGGAGAATTTTTGAGGACTGGTGTTCCCGGCGTGGTGTCCGGGCGGCGACAACCTCTGTGCCCGTAGTACTCAGTTTTTTACAGGACGGGTTTGATAAGGGTCTTGCGGCCAGCTCTCTCAAGGTTCAGCTGGCGGCTATCGCTTGTTACAGAGGCAAAGTGTTGGGTATTAGCCTAGGGTCTCACCCGGACGTGCAGCGTTTTCTCAAGGCGGTATTCCGTTTGAGGCCTTCGCGTCGTGTATCCATTCCTTCCTGGGATTTGAACTTGGTGTTGCGAGCTCTGGTTCGCGAACCCTTTGAACCTCTCCGACAAGCGTCTCTTAAGGATCTGACCCTGAAGACGGTTTTTCTGGTGGCCATCTCGGCGAGGCGTATTTCCGAATTGCAGGCGCTCTCGTGCAGGGAGCCCTTCTTATCAATTTCTAGGGATCGCGTAGTGCTTCGGCCGGTTCCCTCTTTTTTGCCCAAAGTGGTATCGCCTTTTCATTTGAATCAGGTGGTGTTCCTTCCAGTTCTGCGGGCCGGTCCGGAAAGCCCTGCTAGCGGTGGACTTCACTGTCTGGATGTCCGGCGCGTTCTTCGCCGTTACTTGAAAGTATCTGAGTCTTTCCGAAAGACTGACCGCTTATTCGTGCTCTATGGCGGGGCAAGACAAGGTGAAGCGGCGGCTAAGGCCTCTATTGCTCGGTGGATTAAAGAGGCGATTGCATCAGCGTATCTGTTGCAGCATCAGCCGGTTCCAGTGGGTCTGCGGGCCCACTCGACCAGGGCTCAAGCGACCTCTTGGGCGGAGCATTGTCTGGTTCCCCCTGTGGAAATCTGTAAAGCGGCTACGTGGTCCACGCTGCATGCCTTCAGTAAGCATTACCGGTTAGATGTGCTTGCCGCTCAGGATTCTCGTTTTGGTTCGTCAGTGCTGCGCGCCGGATGGCAAGGTCCCGCCCGGTGTTGACTGCTCTGTTACATCCCGGATGTGGAGGACTAAACTGGAGGACCGCTCAGGAAATGGAAATTACACATACCTGGTAATTGTAGTTCCTGGAGGGTCCAGTTTAGTCCTCCTTCCCTCCCATATCTCAGGTTCACTTTTGCGGCGCGCTTTTTGTTTTACGAACGGTACGGTCTTCTAGCGGGCGTCATTCTTGTCATTCTTTTCATTTTCTTCTTCTTCCCGGACACAACTGTCTTTTTCTTCTGGGGAGAAGGTAGAAGCGCTGTGTAGCGTTCTGGCTTCCTCGTTTGGGGAGGGGGTCGGTTTATTCATTCGTATCTAAGGGATCCGAGTTTGTTTTCAATATGCATTTCTGATAGTCTCATGTGTTGCTTCTTTAAGTCTGCTTTGTTACTGGTTTACTGGGGGTTGATGGGAGCTCCGACAGCATACATCATACACGGCAGGATTTTGATTGGTCCAGTCTCCTGGCTGCGGGAGGAGGTGCACTACCCGGATGTGGAGGACTAAACTGGACCCTCCAGGAACTACAATTACCAGGTATGTGTAATTTCCATTTGGTGATTCAATCATTAGGCATATAGATAGCTGGGTGGCTGGTGGATGTGAGGATCGCCTGGTAACATGCCTGCCTGGTGCGAAGGTAGCGGACCTCACACACCGCTTAGATAAGATCTTAGATAGTTCTGGGGAGGAGTCTGCTGTCTTGGTACATGTCGGTACCAATGACATAGGAAAATGTGGTAAGGAGGTTCTGGAGGCTAAATTTAAGCTTTTAGGTAGGAAGTTGAAATCCAGGACTTTCAGGGTAGCGTTCTCCGAAATGTTTCTCGTTCCACGTGCAGGACCAAAAAGGCAGGCAGAGCTCCGGAGTCTCAATGCGTGGATGAGACGATGGTGCAAGGATGAGTGTTTTGGATTTGTTAGGAACTGGCAAGCATTCTGGGGAAAGGAGGGGCTCTTCCGAAGGGATGGGCTTCACCTTAACCAGGATGGAACCAGACTGCTGGCATTAACCTTTAAAAAGAGATAGAGAAGCTTTTAAACTAGAAAATAGGGGAAAGCCGACAATCGCCCAAGAGCGCATGGTTCGGAAGAAGGTATCCTTGAAGGATACTACCAAAAGCAGTGAGGTTCCAAAAAAGAGTAAAGTAGCCCAAATGCCCTTGAGTATGGTGCAGACAGAGCGTAAAGATTCCAAATTACCCATGCCTACCAATAGCCAGATTAATATTAATAAAATACAGTCTCTAAAATGCTTGTATGCAAATGCTAGAAGTCTAAACAATAAGGTGGGAGAGTTAGAATATATAGCACTAAATGAGAGGTTAGATGTGATTGCAATCTCAGAGACATGGTGGAAGGAGGATAACCAGTGGGACACTGTGATACCTGGATAGAAACTATATCGTAATGATAAAACTGATCAAATTGGTGAAGGGGTTGCGCTCTATGTTAGAGAGGGCATTGAGTCAGAAAGGATTAAAGTTTTGCAGGAAACAAAATTTGCTGTAGAATCTCTATGGATTGAAATTCCATGTATGAAGGGGAAGTTGATGGCAGTGGGGGTGTACTATCGACCGCCTGGCCAGAATGAACAAATGGATGATGAAATGCTCAAAGAAATCAAGGAAGCTAACAAAAGTCACAACAGAGTAATAATAATGGGTGATTTCAATTACCCCGGTATTGACTGGGTCAGTGTCACGGCAGGACATGCTAGGGAGATAAAGTTTCTAGATGAAATAAATGACTGCTTCTTGGAGCAGCTGGTTCATGAACCGACCAAAGGGGAAGCCATACTGGACCTAGTTCTTAGTGGAACACCAGATCTGGTGCAAGAAATAAGGGTGTTGGGACCACTTGGCAATGATGATCATAGCATGATCGTGTTTGATTTAATTAGTGGAGGAGGGATAGTAAAGAAATCCACAGTACTACCTTTTAACTTTCGAAAGGGAGACTATGATAAAATGAGGAATATAGTTAAGAAAAAACTAAAAGGAGCAGTTGCAAAGGTTAAAGACTTACATCAAGCTTGGGTGTTGTTTAAAAATACTATCCCGGAAGCCCAGACCAGCTGTATTCCACGCATTAAGAAAAGAGGAAGAAAGTCCAAAAAACTGCCAGCATGGTTTAAAGGTAAGGTCAGAGAGGCTGTTGCTGCCAAAAAAGCATCTTTCAGGAAATGGAAAAAAGAGCCAAATGACAAAAACTGGAAACGGCACAAGCACTGGCAAGTTAAATGCAGAGCATTGATAAGGCAGGCAAAGCGAGAATTTGAGAAGGAACTTGCTACGGAAGCAAAAACACGAAATAAAGACTTTTTCAAGTACATTCGTAGCAAAAGGCCTGTGAGAGTGTCAGTTGGACCATTAGATGATAGAGGGGTAAAAGGGGTAGTAAGAGGAGACAAGGCTATCACGGAGAGACTGAATGAATTCTTTGCTTCGGTCTTTACTGAGGAAGATGTAGGGATATTACCCAAGACTGAAGTGGTATTTAAAGGTGATACTGCAGCGGAATTGAGAGAAATATCGCTACACCAGGAAGATGTATTACAACTATTTGATAAACTGAATAGTAGCGAATCACCTGGACCCGATGGTATTCATCCAAGAGTGTTGAAAGAACTGAAATATGAGATTGCAGACCTGCTATTAGTAATCTGTGAACTTTAATTAAAATCATCTGTAATACCTGAAGATTGGAGGATCGCCAATGTAATGCCAATTTTTAAAAAGGGTTCCAGGGGTGATCCGGGAAACCACAGACCAGGGAGCCTGACGTCAGTACCGGGAAAATGGTAGAAACCATCATAAAGAAGAAAATTACACAGCATGTAGATAGTCATGGCCTAATGGGAAACAGCCAACATGGCTTTAGACAAGGAAGATCTTGTCTTACTAATCTGATATGTTTTTTTGAAGGTGTGAATAAACAGGTAGACAAAGGTGAGTCAGTTGATATAGCGTATCTGGACTTTCAGAAAGCCTTTGACAAGGTCCCTAATCAGAGACGTTTGGCAAAACTAAAAAGTCATGGGATAGGATGCAGTGTACTATTGTAGATCGGGAACTGGTTAAAAGATAGAAAGCAGAGGGTAGGGCTAAATGGCCAGTTTTCCCAATGGAAAAAAGGTGAATAGTGAGTACCCCAGGGATCTGTATTGGGTCCGCTACTTTTTGACTTATTCATAAATGACCTGGAAAGGAATAACTAGTGAGGTTATGAAATTTGCAGATGACACAAAACTGTTTAAAGTTGTTAAAATCCAAGAGGACTGTGGAAAACTGCAGGAGAATCTGGATAAATTGGAAGACTGGGCATCCAAATGGCAGATGAAATTTAATGTGGACAAGTGCAAAGTTATGCACCGAGGAAAGAACAATCCACACCATGGTTACACAATGCAAGGTTCCACATTGGGAACCACCACCCAAGAAAAAGTTTTAGGAGTCATCGTGGATAACATGTTAAAACCCTCCGCCCAGTGTGCAGCGGCGGCCAAGAAAGCAAATATTCTCCAGGACCAAGCAGGAAGTCAGTCCTCACTTAAGGGTGACGTCGGCGCCGACGGAGCCCCCGCGGAGCAATTTTCCCCAGCTTTCAAAGAAAGCCCCTGGGAATTGCAGCGCGCATGCGCGGTCCTCTTCCCGCCCAAGGGTGCCATCTTAGCCAGTCTTCTTTTTTCCGCGGAGCCCTACAGACGTCCCCGTCTTGTCCCCGCGAAAAAGTCGATATTTCTTCATAATTTTATTCTTTTTCCTTCGGTTCGACGCCGGTCTTTTTCCCGCCCGGACTCGCGACGCCGGTCACGAGTCCTCTTCTTCTTTTCGGTTTTTCTGACTTAGTCAGTTTTCGTTTTCGGTTTTTCCCTGGCAGCCCGGTCCTTTGACCTCGCCGGGGCCCTTTTTCCCCCGATGGCTGCCAGTGGTTTCAAGCGGTGTGGTCAGTGTGACCGAAATATGTCACTAACTGACACACACGACTTTTGCCTCCGCTGCCTGGGCCCGGATCATGAAGAAATGATCTGTGGGCCCTGCGGCAAGATGTCCTCCAAAGCGTTGAGAAGTCGGCGGCATCAGCGGGATAGGATCTTCGCTGACCCCAGCCGTACCCGGACCTCGTCGGAGGCCTCCGCGTCCAAAGGTTCCAGCTCGGACCGTCGCCGGAGTTCCTCCGACAGGGGTTCTCCCTCCGGGGACCATCGACGGAAGGTGAAACCCGCGAGGGCGGCGTCGGTGGACGCTCCTGGCTCCGCGAGGGCCAGGTCGCATAGCCCCGATAGCCGCCCCGGGTCCTTGGAGAAGGAGCACCTCCCGAAGCGACCTCGCCTGGAGTCGGAGCTGCCTGCTCGGGTAAGTCCTGTGGTCCTCCTGGACTCGCCTCCGCGACAGCCGACGTCGGGCCCGACGCCGTCGGGGCCCGAGTCGGGGGCTGCTGGGTCACCTGAGCTCGGACTCAGGTTGACGGCCTTGGAGAGCAGACTGTCTGCCTTCATGGACCAGCAGCGGGCACTGCTCGCTGGCTTCGCTGGCGTCGCTGCCCCGACCGCCGGGACGTCGACGTCCAAGTCGACCCCGGAGACCGAGCCGATCCTCGAGTCGATGCGAACTCGAGTCGATCCTCGGTCGAGGTCACCCTCGGCCTCCCGTTCGGGACCGAGGTCGCCGACGCCGACTCCCTCGGCGTCGGGGCGGCAGGCGCCGCGCCCTGCCCGGGCCGACCCCACCGAGTCCTCGTCGGAGTCGGTCTGGGAGTCGGAAGAGGAAGAGTCGCCTGATTCTTTTCGGACTCGGTGTGTCCCCTCGGACTCACCTGAGTCCGAACCTCGGAAGCAGTCCCCCCCGGAGGATGCCCGGTTCTCGGACTTCGTCAGGGATATGGCCAAGGCTTTGGCCTTCCCTGCGGACCCTGAGGAGGAGCCTCGAGCCGAAGAGCTCGACGCCCTCCAGTATGACTCTCCCGCCAGGGAACACTTTACTGTACCGGTTCCTCCCATGCTGGAACGACTACTCTTCCGCATGTGGGAGAGTCCGGCCACCTCGCCGGTCCTGAGCAAGCGGGTCGATTCTATCTATCGAGTCCGCAAGAGCCCTGGCTTCCAAAAAGCACAGCTACCACACCATTCCATGGTAGTGGAATCGGCCATGCATCGTCTTAAGAGCCAGAAGATGCACTCCTCGGTGCCTCCTGGCAGGGAGGCCCATAACCTGGATGGCCTTGGTAAGAAGTGTTTCCAGGGCTCTATGCTCGCATGTCGTGTCCAGACCTACCAGCTATACATGGGCATGTATCTCCGAGACCTGGCTAAAGAGCTAGCCGGATTCTCCGCTGGTTTGTCCGAGGAACCCTTGCGGAGGTTCCTGGCCTTGTCCACTGGCATTCGGGAATGCTCAAAATTCATGTCCCGAGCAGCCTATGATGGCTTTGAAGCATCGGCTCGAGTGGCCGCAGCCGGCATCGGTGCCCGCCGACAGGCTTTGCTTCAGTCGTCTGACCTTGAGCCCTGGGTGCAGGACAAGTTGGTCGATGTCCCCTGCCGAGGCGAAAACCTCTTTGGCAAGCCCATGGCTGAAAAGGCTGCACAGATTGAGACGGAGACTCTCACCAGGACCAGGCTTTCTAGGAAGACCTCCGCCCCTTCCCAGAAAAAGAAGGGCTCGGGAAAAAAGTCCTTTTACCCGAGGAAGGCGGCTGCCTACAAACAATACCCCCATTATCAGGCCCCTGCAGCTCCCCAACAGGGCCAGCAGGCCAAGGGACGGGGTAACGGGTCCCGTAGGCAGCAAGCCCCCAAGCCTGCACCACCAGCCCCTGCTCAGCAGGGTGGGGATTTTTGACTCCTTAAGCATAGCCTCTCCCCCCCCCGCTGGTTCCTCCCAGCACCGGAGGCCGGCTGGTTCACTTCGCCCACAGGTGGTCCAGCATCACCTCAGATGCCTGGGTGCTTCAAGTCGTGCGAGAAGGCTATCTTCTCCACTTCCACCAGGTCCCTCCCTCCTATTTTCCGGGAGAACCTCCTCGACCCCCTCTGCACAGGGAATTACTCCTTCAGGAGTTAGCAGGTCTTCTACAGGAACAGGCGGTGGAACCGGTGCCCCACCACCTAAAAGGTCAAGGCTTTTATTCCAGGTATTTTCTAATACCAAAGAGAACAGGAGGCCTCAGACCCATCCTGGACTTGCGCAACCTCAACAAGTTCCTTGTGCGAGAGAAGTTCAAAATGCTTACCCTTGGAATCCTTCTGCCCTACCTCCAGCAGGGAGATTGGCTATGCTCCTTGGATCTAAAGGATGCCTACACGCACATCCTCATCCACCCAAGCCACCGCCAATACCTAAGGTTTGTGGTGGCAGGAAATCATTACCAGTACAGAGTACTGCCCTTTGGCCTGTTCTCCGCACCGCGAGTCTTCACAAAATGTCTCGCGGTGGTGGCGGCCCATCTCCGGCTTCACGGCCTATATGTCTTTCCGTACCTCGACGACTGGCTCATCAGAGCAGCGTCCGCTCCGGAGGTCACCAACGCCGCACGCCGCACGGTGACTCTTCTGCAGTACTTGGGCTTTGTTATAAACTTCGCAAAGTCCACTTTGCTCCCCTCGCAGGATCTCGAGTTCATCGGCGCAAGGCTGCACACTCCTCAGGCACGAGCGTACCTACCGCTCGACAGGGCTCAACGGCTCATGGACCTAGCCGACCGTTTTCGCAGCCAGCCCCTGGTCTCCGCCAGGCGCTTCCTGAGACTACTCGGCCATATGGCTTCCACCGTCCATGTGACCCCCAATGCCCGCCTGAATATGCGGCCTGCTCAATGGTGTCTCCGCCAGCAGTGGCGACAAGCCACAGGCGGCCTAGCAGACCTAGTGCGCGTCTCCGAGCCGCTGATCTCGTCTCTCCGGTGGTGGCTTCAGCAGCCGAACCTGATATTCGGAATGCCTTTCCAGTCACCTCAGCCGGCCCGGGTGCTGACAACAGATGCATCCTTCCTGGGCTGGGGAGCGCATTGCCAAGGGGCACGTACTCAGGGCCTCTGGACCACGTGGGAGTCTGCTCAGCAGATCAACTTCCTGGAGCTCAGGGCGATCCGCCTGGCTCTCAAGGCCTTCTCCCACCTGACTTCTCACCAGTCCGTCCTTGTCCAGACGGACAATCAAGTTGCCATGTTCTACGTGAACAAGCAGGGGGGCACGGGCTCCTTCCTCCTCTGCCGGGAGGCACAGAAGCTCTGCTCTTGGGCCGTCTGTCACGGCATTCTCCTCAAGGCAGTTTATCTCCCAGGCCAAGAGAATTACCTGGCGGACAAACTCAGCAGGATCCTCCAGCCGCACGAGTGGCGTCTGGATCCCTTGGTAGTTCAGAACCTCTTTCTAAAGTGGGGCCTCTCAACGGTGGATCTCTTTGCCAGTCCTCACAACCGGCAACTTCCTCGCTTCTGCTCTCGTCAGCCACACCCCCTTCGGGTTGCGGCGGACGCTTTTCTACTATCATGGTCGGGGAGCCTTCTGTACGCTTTCCCTCCCATCCCGCTAGTCTCTCGGACTCTTTTCAAGGTTCTCCGGGACAAAGCCTTCATGATCCTGGTTGCCCCTCGCTGGCCCAGACAGCCGTGGTTTCCGCTCCTGCTGCAATTAGCGGTGGAGGATCCATTGCCTCTGGGGTTACAACCGGATCTCCTCACTCAGGATCAGGGGTCTCTGCTACACCCCAACCTCAGGTCTCTCAACCTCATGGCCTGGCTGCTGAGAGGGTAGTCCTCGCTCCCCTTCTCCTGCCGGCAGAGGTGGAGGAGGTCGTCCTAGCTTCGCGACGACCTTCTACCCGCAAATGCTACGCCCTTAAATGGCGTCGTTTTTCCGTTTGGTGTACCCGACAGTCTCAGGATCCCTTCTCCTGCCCGGTGTCGGTGGTCTTGCAGTACTTGCTTTACCTCTCTAATCTGGGACTTAAGTCCAACTCCGTCAAGGTTCACCTCAGTGCTCTTTCAGCACATCATGTGCCGGTGGACGGCAGACCTCTCTCCAACGACCCTCTCGTAGCAAGGTTTCTCAGAGGTCTCCTTCTACTTAAACCACCTCTGCACCCGCCAGCGCCTGACTGGGACCTGAATGTGGTTTTACAGCGGATCACCTGTCCGCCTTTTGGACCTATGGCTACCTGTTCTCTCCGTTTTCTTTCTTGGAAAACACTGTTCTTGGTAGCCCTCACTTCCGCTAGACGCGTAAGTGAATTGCAGGCCCTCGTGTCTGATCCCCCTTACACTCGGTTCTACAAAAATAGGGTAGTCCTAAGGACTCACCCAAAATTTCTTCCAAAAGTGGTCTCCCCTTTTCATATCAATCAGGAGGTGGTACTTCCAACCTTCTTTCCCAGACCACACTCCAGCCGAGCTGAAACGGTCCTCCATACCCTGGACTGTAGAAGGGCTTTGATCTTCTACCTTGACCGTACGCGGGAGCACCGTAAAGCTGCTCAGCTTTTTGTATCTTTTGACCCCAATAAATTGGGGCTCCCGGTCTCCAAGCGTACACTGTCCATCTGGGTTGCGGACTGTATCACTTGGGCTTATGGGGCAGCCGGACTCTCCTTGGAAGGTCGAGTCACGGCTCATTGCGTTCGGGCAAAGGCCACGTCAGTGGCTTACCTCCGCTCTGTTCCGCTGGCAGACATCTGCCGGGCTGCTACTTGGTCTTCGAGCCAGACTTTTGCGGTCCATTACTGTCTCGAGAGGGAGTCCCGCAGGGACAGTGCTTTCGGACAGGCAGTCCTCCGTAATCTCTTTGAGGTCTGAGCAACTCCTACCCTCCATCCCGGATGTGGGCTACCGGACTGATTCCTGCTGCTCCTGGAGAACACCTGTTACAGGTGAGTAACTACGCTGAATGCTAGGTATCATAAGGAAAGGAATGGAAAATAAAACAAAGGATATTACAATGCCTCCGTATCGTTCCATGGTACGACTGCACCTTGAATATTGTGTGCAATTCTGGTCGCCGTATCTTAAAAAGGATATAGCGTTATTAGAAAAGGTACAGAGAAGAGCCTCCAAAATGGTAAAGGGCATGGAAGGCTGCTCCTATGAAGAGAGGCTAAAAAGGTTAGGGCTCTTCAACCTGGAAAAGAGACGGCTGAGGGGAGATATGATAGAGGTCTATAAATTAATGAATGGAGTGGAACGGGTAAACGTAGTTCGATTGTTTACGCTATCAGAATATAGAAAGACTAGATGACATGTAATGAAGCTACAGGGTAAACTATTTAAGACAAATAAGAGAAAATATTTTTTCACTCAACGTGTAATCAAACTCTGGAATTGGTTACCAGAGGATGTAGTAAGAGCTGTTAGTGTAGCTGGGTTTAAAAAAGGTTTGGACAAGTTCCTGGAGGAAATGTCCATAAACCATTATTAAAAAGGGACCCAGGATATCAATGCTTGACCCAATACAAGCATTGTGGAACCTGTGTCTCTTGGGGATACTGCTAGGTACGTATGACCTAGATTGGCCACTGTTGGAAACAGGATACTGGGCTTGATGGACCTTGGTCTGACCCAGTATGGCATATCTTATGTTCTTAGGCTGCCACCTGGTCTTCAGTCTATACCTTCACAGCCCATTACTGCCTGGAAAGAGAATCCTGATGAGTCAGTATCTTCGGCCAGGTTGTGCTCCATAACCTCTTCGGGTTTAGGCAACTCCTACCCTCCGACCCTTCTGTGTTCAGGCTACCGGAGAGCTGTTTTCATCGGACACAGAGGTCCTACTGTGGTCTGTGGACACAGACTAAATTGCTGCTGCTTGTGGCTCCCCATGAGGGAACCCCTATTTTTGCTATGGGCTTTTGGTAGCCTGTAGCTGGGGAGTCGCATCTGCGAGGACTGACTTCCTGCTTGTTCCCTGAGAAAGCGTAGTTACTCACCTCTAACAGGTGTTCTCCGAGGACAGCAGGAATCAGTCCTCACAACCCTCCCTCCTCCCCTTGGAGTTGCTCCTTTACCATCTTTTATTTTTGCCATCTTTTAGCTATGTTATTTGACTGAGCAAGATGGCACCTTGGGGCGGGAAGGGGACCATGCATGCGTGGTGGCATCTCCCAAAGGCTTTCTTTGAAAGCTGGGGGAATGCTTCTGCAAGGGCTCAGTCTGTGCTGATGTCACCTATATGTGAGGACTGATTCCTGCTGTCCCCGGAGAACACCTGTTACAGGTGAGCCAGAAGGTGGAGGTAGACTAGATCAACTTTTCAGTGATGTCATCATTAGTATATCCTCTGGTGCAGCACTGAGAGAAACTAGAATATTGTCTGCTTCCAGGAAATGACAGTGGACTGGTGCAGCAGTGCTGATTGGCGTGCCCAACCCCACCCGCAGCCCAGATCACGGTCTTTTGTAGCCTGTGTGTTTGAGACTTTGGCCTTTTCACCTGGAGCAAACTACTTGAGTCTGTATGTTGGGCGCCTTCTCTGACCCTTTTCAAATTCAGGCTGAAAATTCACCTCTTTGCTGACACTTTCAGATCGTAACTCATCTGATCTCCTGTGTTTCCCTTGTGTTGTCTGTGTTGACTAGATTGTAAGCTCTGATGAACAGGGACTGTCTCTTACATGTCTGTGCAGCGCTGCGTACATCTTGTAGCGCTATACAAATGCTCAATAGTAGTAGTAGTAGGAATACTCAGGCAACACTTTGCATGGGCATCGTGGCCAAGTGCTCTTACGCCTGATCCAGCATGTGCTGAATAGTCCAGAGGTAGAGGGATTGGCTTTGTTGGAAAGAGGAGTAGAAGAAGCTATTGCTAGACTTAACAGCTGCCTGATGTGGGTAAAAAAATGGTGTTGGATTGTGGATTGGTATTGAATGTTGAGAAGAGAGTTCATTTATGCTTTGGTGACTTTGAGATCTGAACTGAATGTAATTTCTAAGATTTTAGATGCTGTGATATGATGAAAGGAGGCATTGAGATCTTTAGGTATGTTGGAAAATGAGGTATGGGTGCAGGACAGATTTCTAATGTGATGCTGATTGTGTATTTGAAACCATGCATGATGCAACAGATTAAGCCTTGGAAAAGGGGGCATTGTGGATGATGACTCATTAATTTCTGCATGTATCTTAGGTTATTGTAATGTGTTGTATGTTGGGTTACCAAAGAAGATTAAACAGTAGATTTTGTCAGCCAGGGGAGCGCTGGGCTTGAGGTTTGCTAGGGGTGCCAACACCTTGAACCAACTCTGAGGCTGGCTTTGAAAGTGTGGACTTATGCTTGGCAGAGAGCAGGTGTAAATGTCAGTGCACACTTTACGCGCCGTGCGTGTATTTTATAAACTATGTGTGTGAATCATGACTCTGCACATGATCCACGTAAACAGTACCCCAGTGCATGTCTATTATACAGGTATGCATTGGCTTGCAACACATATGCTCTTAAACGTTTTTAGTGCGCTCAAGTCTGTGCTGACTCCTGGCGGCCCAGCTGCCTCTGGGCTTTCTTGGCAATGTATCATCAGAAGTAGTTTGCCAGGCCCTTTTTTCTGAGGCAATGGAGGGTAACGTGACTTGCCCAAGGTCACAGGGAGTGCCAGTGGGAATTGAACCCTTGATCTTCTGGGTACTAAGCAGTTGCTCTAACCACTAGGCTACTCCTCCACTCATGCTCTTAGATGTAAGAGCCCAATAGTGTATGTGAAACCCTTTTTATGCACAAAAAAAGGTTTATGAAATTACTCTCTGCCTGACTTATTTATTATTTTATTTTATTTATTTTACATTCTCTTATATACCGCGCTATTCTGCATCAGTGCGGTTTACATTGAACAAACTGAAATTACATTGAACAGGGCATTATTATAACTTGGAGATAACTATTTTACAGGGAACATGGGCTATGGAGGGTTAAGTGGCTTGCCCAAGACCACAAGGAGCACCTGTGGGACTAGAAACCCCAGTCCTTCCGGCCCAAGTTTGCTGTCCTCTAGTGGGATTTGAACCCCCGACCTTCCGGCCTGAAGTACCTTGCCCCAACCACTAGGCCACTCCTCCACTCAGGACTTAGTAGGAAAAACAAGACCAGAACTAACCTAAATCCACAAAAGTAAAATATTAGCTTTGCTGTCACCACATTTAATAGGGACATGTATACTTTGTGACTCGGATGTAGTTTGTATCTTTCCTTCCTTTTTTCCTGCCCTCTGCCTTAGATCGATGCCGTCCTCTTGATTCTATGCCCAGACGGCTTCCGGAACCCTGGCCTCCCCAAGGTCTGCAGGGACATGTGCTGTGATGCATAGCCTCCAGTGCTATGGCTGTCTTCCCTCCCTTCTTACGCCTGAGTGCACCACCTCCATGGCATGTCCAGACCTGAAGAACCCCGACAGATGCGGGATCCGTTCCTGCACTGCAGGGCACAGAGCAGCAGCCTAAGCCACAGAGTCCGACTCATGGTGCATATTTTTAGTGGAAAGGTTGACTGAGTGTGCATCTCATGTCAGATGGGTTTGACGATACGCCTCATTCTAACTAACCCTGCTCAGAGTTAAAATTACCAAAGATGTTAATACACAGTTATGGGGTAATTTTATAAACATTAAGCACCAGTTTCATGTATAAAAAACCAGGGGCATTTTTAACCAGCAAATACTCATCACTGGTGATTTTATGAAAGGCAGAACTTACATGTATATTCTCAAAATATAGAGATTTATGCATATGGAAGGGAGACATGTTCTGAGTGGTCCTTCTAAGTATTCATGTATTCTCTGTTTTATAATGATGATACATGTATACCTTGGTACTTTTACTGGTCAGCATTTAACCATGCTCAAAAGTGCACCTAACCCCAACTGACTTTTCTTTTTGAGACCCAGAGGTTGGAGGAGTGCCTAATGGTGGAGATTTGCTGACCTCTTTGTAGGGCCAGCCCCAGAGTTGATTTAGGGTAGAGTCCTACGCAGGCCTTGAGCCTTGTGCCCCCCTGGCTGTCATAATCTATTATTTAGCTTTGCTACCCGCCCCCTGGAGACTTCCTCCCTGGGCAGCCGCCTAGTTCGCCTAGTGGTTAGGCTGACCCTGCCTCTCTGATTGGCATAAGAACATAAGATATTCCATACTGGGTCAGACCAAGGCCCATCAAGCCCAGTATCCTGTTTCCAACAGTAGCCAATCTAGGTCACAAGTACCTAGCAGTTTCCCCTAAAGACACAGGTTCCTCAATGCTTGTATTGGGTCAAGCAGTGATATCCTGGGACCCTTTTAATAATGGTTTATGGACCATTCGTCCAGGAACTTGTCCAAACCTTTTTTAAACCCAGCTACACTTTTACTACATCCTCCGGTAACAAATTCCAGAGTTTGATTACACATTGAGTGAAAAAATATTTTCTCTTATTAGTCTTAAATAGGTTATCCTGTAGTTTCATTGCATGTCCCCTAGTCTTTTAATATTCTGTTGATGTAAACAATCGATCTACGTTTACCCATTCCATTCATTAATTTATAGACCTCTATCATATCTCCCCTCAGCCATCTCTTTTCCAGGTTGAAGAGCCCTGCTAACCTTTTTAGCCTTTCTTCATAGGAGTATACTTCCATCCCCCTTACCATTTTGGTGGCTCTTCTCTGTACCTTTTCTAATAACGCTATATCCTTTTTAAGGTACAGTGACCAGAATTGCACACAATCTTCAAGGTACAATCGCACCATGGAATGATACAGAGGTATTATAATATCATTTGTTTTATTTTCCATTCCTTTCCTTATGATTCCTAGCATTCTATTTGTTCTCTTGGCCGCTGCTGCACACTGGGCGGAGGGTTTTAACATGTTATCCACGATGATGCCTTAATCTTTTTCCTGGGTGGTGGTTCCCAATGTGGAACTTTGCATCGTGTAACCATAGTTTGGGTTGTTCTTTCCTAGGTGCATAACTTTGCACTTGTCAACATTAAATTTCATCTGCCATTTGGATGCCCAGTCTTCCAATTTTTCAAGATCCTCTTGCAATTTTCCACAATCCTCTTGAGTTTTAACAACTTTAAATAGTTTTGTGTCATCTGCAAGTCTGATAACCTCACTCGTTAGTCCCTTTTCCAGGTCATTTATGAATATGTCAAAAAGCAGCGGACCCAGCACAGATCCCTGGGGTACTCCACTATTCACCTTTCTCCACTGGAAAAATTGGCTATTTATACATAATTAGAGAAAATATCACTCTATAATAATCCATTTATGCTAATTAATAAATTTACCTTAAACCAAAAATATAAATAATACTTCTTCAAATTAACTAAATAAATAAATGAAAAGTCGTCTAAATCAATTAAACAAGCAGTTGGTGAGCTCAAAATATCAAATGCTATTGAGGGAATTAAAAGCGCCAACCACCATCATCACTCCCCATTTCATTGTGGGCTAGTTTAGAAGCCTTATTCACAATTTGCTCATGTAAATATATGACCCCTTGCACATGTAAAGTTTGTCCACGTATCAAGGCCATTTCATAAAGACTTATTTTTCACACGGTTGTCCATATGTCGAAATTGCAAGGTGATATGGCCTGGGTGGGGCAAAACTGTGCACATGTATTCCCAATTTCATACAGGGAATGCACATGTATAATCAAATTTATGCCAGTAGTGCACTCCGTGGCCTTGGGCAAGTCACTTTAACCCTCCATTGCCTCAGAAGAATCCAAGTTATCAATGTCCCTGTTTAATGTACATTACCAAGTTTAAGTTAGTGTAAACCGCTTTAACTAAAATGATAAAGTGGTATAAAAAAACCTGTTAAATAAATAAATACAAAATTGCAGATTATGCAGAATATTGTAGCAATAGTTTTAGAATTTCCAACAGATCAGAGACAGGAATATTTGAGGAATGCCTTGCAGTGGTATATTCTAACTAGGAATTGTTTTCCACACAAGGGCATTTTCTCATGGTTCCTTGTGTACTGGAGATGTAAAATATTGTGTGGCCTGCCTGGGCTTCTAGGGTAATTGCCCCCGAGATATGGTTAGTTTATCTGATTTTAGGAAGGCCTTAAAAAATATTTTTCTTCTTCTTGAGGGGTAGTTGGGATATGAGTCTTGGGGTTAGGTTGATTGTTATGATTAGAAACGTAGAAACATGATGGCAGAAAAAGACCACATGGCCTATCTAGTCTGCCCTTCCACATCAACTACAATAGTTCCCTTTTTACCTTTAGAGATCCTCTGTGTTTGTCCCATGCTTTTTTGAATTCAGATACTGTCCTCGTGTCCACCACCTCCACTTGGAGACTATTCCACAGATCTACCACTCTTTCTCTAAAGAAATATTTCCGCATATTACTCCTCAGTCTATCCCCTCTCACTGTCATCCTTTTCCCCTTGTAGCAGAGCATGCCTTCAATTAAAAGAGACTCTCCTGTGCATTTATACCACAGAGGTATTTAAATGTCTCTATCATATTGCCCCTATCCAGCCTTTCCTCTAAAGTATATATATTAAGATCTTTAAGTCTGTCCTCCTATGTTTCATAACGAAGACCACTAACCGTTTAGTAGCCACCTTCTGCACAGACTCCAATCTGCTTATATCCTTTTGAAGATGCGGTTTCCAGAATTGTACATAATACTCCAAATGAGGTCACACCAGAGATTATATGGAGGCATTATCACCTCCTTTTTTTCTGCTGGCCATTCCTCTCCTTATACACCCAAGCATCCTTTTGGCATTCACAGTTGCCTTTTCTACCTGTTTAGTGACTTCAAGATTGTCAGACACAATTACACCCAGAGTCCCTCTCTTCTTTTGTGGACAAGAAGGTACCTCATCCCCTATACTGTACTGCTCCATTAGATTTTTGTAGCCCAAATGCATGACCCTGCATTTTTTAGCATTAAATTTCAGCTACCAAATTCTAGACAATTCTTCAAGCTTAGCTAGATCCCTCCTCATGTTATTGATTCCTTCCTGGGTGTCTATATTGCAGATTTTGGTATCATCCGCAAACAAGCAAACCTTATCCGACAGTCCTTCCCCAATATCACTAATAAAGATGGCAAACAGAATCGGACCAAGGTCAGATCCCTGCGGCACACCACCGGTAACCTCCTTCTCAATGAGCTCCATTTACCTGTACTATTTGTTGTGTCCCACTCAATCAATTTCTAACCCAATCAGTCTCTTCAGAGTCCATCCCTAGGGTGTTCACTTTATTTATAAGTCGCCTGTGCGGAACACTGTCAGAGGCTTTACTGAAATCTAAATGCACCACATGTAGGGCTCTCCCTTGGTCCAACTCCCTTGTCACCCAGTCAAAGAAATCAATCAGATTTGTCCGACAAGACCTGCCTCTGGTGAATCCATGCTGCCATGATTGTTTGATTGGGTGTTGTGTTTGGGTTAAAGGAGGATGTGGGATTTTAAAATGATTTTTATGTAATTTTATTTCTTTATACGAGGGTCATTTTTAAAGTAAGAACCGATTGCGCATCGTGTCCGTGCGATCTGTCCAGTGACGTCCGTTCAAGGTCAGCCACTCTTGGCCAGTCTCTCACTACGCCGCCATTACGCTTCACGTCTCTGCCAGTGTTGGTTGTATGGTTATACTGCTTCATTTGTCGCCATGTCAATCGGTAATCCCTCTGATTGTGAAGTGCGCTCGGTTATCTGTTTTTTAAATGCAAAACAAGTTCGTCCAGCTGAAATTCACCGGCAGCTTGTTGAAGTGTATGGGGAAGGTGTAATGAATGATGTTTAAGGAAGGAAGGACAAATGTTCATGATGAAGAATGATCTGGACGGCCTACTGTCATGAATGAAGACCTGACACAAGACGTTGATGAGGAAATTCGCCAAAACAGGTGCTTCACTATAGACGAGCTGCATCAGACATTTCCACAAGTTTCAAGATCAGTAGTTTATCACATTGTTACTGAGAAACTGCACTACAAAAAAAATGTGTGCGAGATGGGTGCCGAAAATGCTGGACGAACTTGTTTTGCATTAAAACCGGATAACCGAGCGCACTTCACAATCGGAGGGATTACTGATTGACATGGCGACAAACGAAGCAGTATAACCATACAACCAACACTGGCAGAGACGTGAAACGTAATGGCGGTGTAGTGAGAGACTGGCCAAGAGTGGCTGACCTTGAACGGACGTCACTTGACAGATCGCGCGGACACGATGCGCAATCGGTTCTTACTTTAAAAATGACCCTCGTACAATACCAAAAAGAGGCACACCCACCACAGAAGAATAAAATAAGCAATAAAAAGTGGTAGTATAAAAACAAATGAGACGGATAAATTTATTTTACACTCACTATAACTTAAAAACATGCAACTTAAAAATTGCCCAACATGTTTCGGCTGCAGCCTGCGTCAGGGACAAAGATCATTCCAGCAGTTAACAGAATGGTGATAATATCAAACCAATGCAAAGTACAATCTAAAAAAAACTGGATAAATACAGGTAAAACATAAATAAGGAACAGAGAAAAAGATTACATAATATGCAACAAAAATATAAATACATAAAAAAATATAAATCATAAATACAAGTAAATAAAAGTATATGTGCGCCCAAGATGGGGGATAAATCAACCCTTTGAAGCTCAATAAATGAATCAGAGGTGCTCATAAAAAAACAAAAAAAAAACAATACTAAAGTAAGAAAAGGAGACCAACTTTATGGGGAAATATAGGACCTCATCAATCAAATCAAAGATAATCAGGGGATAAAACCCATACAATAAAAAATAAACATTTTTAAAACAACTTAAAATATCTGTCCCCCAAGGAGCCTGTAAAGGATACTCAGAAAAATGATATCCTGCCTGAAAAACTTGAAAAGCAAACCAATGCAAGTCCTTTCCAATGTACTCTTAAAACAAACAGGCAGCCTTTGCACAAGCGAACAAACTAGCAGCAGCAAAAAGGGGGAACAAAACATGGTGATCACTGTAAAACACTAAGTTGCTCTTGTAAAAACTGGTTTTACTTATAAAAAACATCCATTCTATATATGCGAAAATATAATAAAAAGGTAATAAAAAGATATAATAGAAATGTCAACTTAAAGCATTTAGAATGGTCAAAATGACTTGTATGCAGTCAGAAGCCTCTCAAAAAAAAATACCAAAAAACAAAGAAACAATCCACATTGAAAACCATCGATCTTATAAAATACAATGAGCATACAAAACCAGTGATCTCCAAATACACTATGGCAACCCCAATGCTGATCAGCATCAAAAAAGGGGAGATGGCCTTAAAAACCACAAGAATGGATTTACTGGAAATAAAATGCTGCCACAAACAAAAGCATAAGAATTGCCAGAAAACCTACCTGTACAGGATGGAAAGATGCATATAGCCCTTTTTAAATCAGCTTTCCCACTATTGGAGCTCTGACGAACAGTGTGGCCAGAACAAAGCTGCAACCCCAATCTAAAATAGAAACTAATCAAAAGCTCCGGAATTGAAGTGTAGCTTTGTTTCTTTATAAGGCCAGAGACTTATCAGCCCCCCTCGTATAAGTCTCTGGTGTGACCTCATTTGGAGTATTGTGTGCATTTCTGTAGACCACACCTTCAAAAGGATAGAGGATGGAGTTGGTGCAGAGGGTGGCTACTAAAATGGTCAATGGTCTTTGTTATAAACCATATGGGGACAGACTTAAAGATGTTAATATGTATATGTTAGAGGAAAGGCGGGATACAGGAGATATGATAGAGACATTTAACACTAGAAGCCCCAAAAGGAGTTTTACCTAGAAACCCCAAAGTGCATCACGCATTATCACGATGACTGCGTTTAGCATGAAATGCAGATGTGAATTAATGTGAAGTTACTTATTTGTTAAATACGTGCAGTATGTGATGTCATTACATGATGTCATCGTGTGTTTATTGTTTGTAATGTTGGAGTAAAACTGTAAACAGTGATTGAGATGCACCACCTAGTGGGAACATGAATTTATACCTAGAAGCCCCAAAGTATGTCAATTGACGTATCCAAGACAATTGAGTGTGTCAATTGATGTACTTTGGGGCTTCTAGGTATAAATTCATTTTCCTGCTAGGTGGTGCATCTGTCATTCATTTTCGATGCACATATTTGAACATCTTTGACCTTGCTAACAAAGTCATGGAACGTGACGACTACTACTACTACTACTACTATTCAGCACTTGTAAAGCGCCACGCACACAGCGCTGCACAGCTAACCTACAAGAGGTAGCCAACATACAAGAGACAGTCCCTGCCTGTCAGAGTCATGCTTATCGGAGCTTACAATCTAGTTAGAACAGTACATTAGTTAAAACAGTATAGAGCATTAGTCAGTTCTGCGCAGAGTACGGTGTGGTATAGTTTGGTCAGTAATTTGGTCATAAACGATGATGGGGGTTAGGGTAGGATGAGGAAGGAGTCAGGATCTGAATGCAGTGGTGAAGAGGTGGGTCTTCAACCTGGATTTGAAGAGGCTCAAGGAGGGTGCCTGGCTCTCAGACGCAGGTAGGCTGTTCCAGGCGTAAGGTGCAGCAAAGTGAAAGGAGCGCAGTCGGGAGTTCGCGGTGTGGATGAAAGGCATTGATAGAAGTAATTTGTTAGCGGAGCGCAGATTTTGAGAGGGGATATAGGGAGAGATAAGAGGTATTGAGGGGCCATAGAGTTGGATGCATTTATGGGTTAGCAGGAGATGCTTGAATTGGATTCGGAACTGGACAGGGAGCCAGTGAAGCGACTTAAGAAGAGGAGTAATGTGGGCATGGCGAGGTTGGCAGAACATTAGTTGAGCAGCATGATTTTGTATAAATTGGAGGGGGAAGAGGTGGCTCACGGGAAGACCAGCGAGGAGTAGGTTGCAGTAATCGAGGTGAGAGGAGATTAAGGAGTGGATAAGCGTTTTGGTAGTGTGTTCAGAGAGGAAGGGGCAGATTTTGCTGATGTTGTAGAGAAAGAAGCGGCAGGTCTTAACTACAAGCTGGATATGAGCGGAAAAGGAGAGAGAGGTGTCAAAGATAACCCCTAGATTGCAGGCCGAGGGAACAGGAAGGATAGTAGATCCATCCACATGGATTGAGAGAGGGGGAAGTGGGGGGGGGGAGGAGTTAGGCAGAAAGACAAGGAGTTCAGTTTTGGCCATGTTCAATTTTAATCGGCGACTGGCATGGTTCTAGCAGTGGCGCTGGTATACAACTTTGAAGATGCATTTGTGTCAATTGACACACTTTGGGGCTTCTAGTGTTAAATACCTCCATGGTATAAATGCACAAGAAGAGAGTCTCATTTATTTATTTGAGTAATTTTTCTATACCACCCCTTTCAGAGATCGGGGTAGTTTACATTTAACTAACAGGTTACAAAGAATGGTGTAGTAAATGTTGAACATTTAACTATTTACATAGTAACTATTAACATAGAACATTGTATGAGATGGTCAAACCAGTTGACTATTTACCTGAATACTATTAAATTATATACATATTGCTGGAGATATTAGCAAAAACTGTTGCCAATAATGGCAAGAAAAGCTGCAATGTTGATGCTTAAAGGAGGAGTAGCAATATAACAAGAAAATCACTCCAATTAAAACAAAACTTGTTTCTTGATGTCAAAACCACAAATATGATTGTTTCCCAAAATGAAAATCAACAGCAACAGTGGAATGAAAAACACTCAAAAGTGGCCAGCAAGGTCTCAGCTTTCCATGGGCAACAGCAAATACTATCAAGACATACGTCTAGACATTGCCACTTAACTTAAGCCCGATAACATCAAGGACCTGCTGCCACCACCTTCCACATATACAAAAAACTCTTCAACAAAATGAATGATAAACAAGCAACCGCATGAAGGAGGAGTAGCTGCATCTAGAGCAGGGAAGGGGGGAGGGGAGGGGCGGGGGAGTTAGTAGTGTACTAGTTATTGTTGCCATTTGGGTTATTATAGTATTCAGTGAAGAGATGAGCTTTTAATTCTTTTCTAAAGGATCAGAGGTCTGTGATTGATCTGAGGGGGTCTGGAAGAGAGTTCCATAAGATAGGATCTATAAATGTGAAAGCTCTGTTGCTAATTATTTGTTTACTCTTTTGGATGGCTGTCTGTACTAAGAGGGAGTTCTGGTTGCTTTTTCTTCTGCTCCTAGTGTTACTTTGAGTGTGCAACAGTGATGCAAGAAAGGAGGGAGTAATGCTATCGAATAGTTTGAATGTGGTATTATTTTGTATTTTATTCTACTTGTTATCTGGGAGCCAGTGGAGATTATATAGGATGGGGGTGATATGCTCAGTTAAGCGTGTTTGAATATGATTCTAGCAGTAACATTTTGAGCCATCTGAAGGATATTTAGATACTTTTTGGGTATTCCTTGTAATTTTATTTATTTATTTATTTAACATTTCTTATATACCGCGCTATTTGTCATCAGTGCGGTTTACATTAAAACATTATAACACTTGGTCAGATACATTTGGCCGTCGTTTACATAGAACAGGGATTTAACATGGAAGTAAACTTAGGGAAATTAGATACATTCCAAGTTCATATACCTAAACTTGGGAAACTATATACAATTCAATTACATTACATACTCGAGATGGTTACACCGTATAGTTTTGCATCATATAGTGGTTGTTTGATGTAGTGAGGGTGTGAGAGAATTACGGGGAGGGATATCGGGATGAGTATAATGCAAGAGAAAAAGGTGGTGTTTGAGAGCTTTTCTGAACTGACTAAGGTCCCTAATTGCTCTAATGCAAGGGGGGAGTTTGTTCCAGCACGCAGGGGCGTAGTTTGAGAATGCCCTATTAATGGTGATCTGGTTGAGCTTTGTGGATTCAATTGGTATTAGTAGCATGTCAGCGGCCAGCGATCTCCTGGATCTGTTGTTTGGAGAGTGTGTGATGAGGTCAGAGATGGAAGCTGGAGATATCTTGTTGAAGGCCTTGTAGGTAATGAGGAGGGTTTTGTATAGAATCCTACAGCTTATGGGAAGCCAGTGGAGTTCCTTTAGGATGGGGGAGATGTGTTCGGTCCTTGCGGCTCTGTAGAGCACACGGGCTGCTGCATTCATGGCTAACTGCAGAGGGTTGAGGGTACTCTTTGGGAGACCATGTAGAACTATGTTGGCATAATCGAAGTGCGGTGTGATTAGTGTTTGGAAGATGGTGCGGAAATCGCCAGGTTCCATCATGGGTCTAAGATGCCGTAGGGTTTTGATCTTGAAGTAGATGGTTTTGACCGTTCGTTTGATATGTTCCTTGAAGTCCAGTTGTTGATCGAGTATTACCCCAAGATATCATATATTGTGGTTTGATTGGGAGTTCCGCGTCTCTGACTTTGAGCATTGGTGGGGGAGAGTAACATTTTTTCCTTGTGATTATTAGGACTTTGGTTTTTTTGAAGTTTATCCGGAGGTTCTGGGTGAGTAGCCAGTCCGTTATTGCATTGAAGCAGTTGACTAGCACTGTGTAGTCAGGACAAGTGATGGTTATGGGTGTAAATAGTAGTACATCATCGGCGTACATAAGGCAAGATATGCCAAATGAACGGGCGATGTCGCAAATTGGCTGCATATAGATGTTAAAGAGCAGTGCGGAGAGGGAGGAGCCTTGGGGTACGCCTTGTGACTGCCGGAAAGGTTCGGAAGTGGCATTTCCAATATGGACTTGTTGCCATCTGTTTTCAAGGTAGGATTTGACCCAGTTCCAAGCTTGGTCACGAATTCCCTTCTCATGTAGCCGCGTAAGAAGCTGTAGATGGTCTACGGAGTCAAATGCTGCTGCTATATTGAGGAAGATTAGTGCAAAGCCCTTCTTTATACTGTCTATTCCATTGATCAATGAACTGGTTAATGTTGTTAGCAGAGTTTCAATACCATGGGCTTCTCTGAATCCATGTTGAGCAGGATCTAATGGTGAGGATGAGTCAACATGCTGCTGGATCTGTCTCAGGGTTAATTTCTCGAGAATTTTAGCTAGTAATGGGATACTAGAGATTGGTCTGTACGAGTCTTCTTTCTTTGGATCAAGTTGATTGTTTTTTAGTAGTGGGCGAATAGATGTGTGCTTGAGAGCATCTGGGAAGACTCCCGTTTCAAAGGACAACATAGTAATGTTGGCTATGAAAGGGCTGAGCTCCATGCGCATCGTCTTGATCCAGTGTGCTGGGCAGGGGTCAGTTGGTGCAGTCGTGGCGTTGATTGAGGCAGTTACTTCTTCAATGGTTTTCGATGATGGAGGTGAAAGTTTGGTGATTTTTAGCTGAATATGAGTAGTTTTGGAGTTTGAGGTATGGTTGAGATGTGGTGGTGGTGTAGTTGTAGCTATCTTTATTGCCTTGGATTGGATGTAGTTTGCATATGCCTGGGGCTGAATACCTTCTTGTTGAGGTGGGGAGGGTTGGTTGGTGAGGGATTTCACCAGGTGGAAAAGTTCTCTTGGTTTATTTAGTGAGCGGTTGAGGATTTCTGCGTGGAATTGCTTCCTTTTGGCCCAGGTTGATTCGCGGTGGGTCTTCAGGTATTGTAAATAGATGGATTGATCTGAGGTATTGCGAGTAGCTCTCCATTTTCTTTCAAGTTTTCTAAGCTTAAGTAGGGAGGTTCATAGTTCAGAGGAAAACCATGGGGCGGTCTGCTTCTTAGCGGCTCTTGTGTCAGGTGTGGCTTTTCTGTTAGCAGGCTGTTGAGCATATTGGGATAGGGTCCCGTTCCAGTTGGACAGCAATTCATTAAGGTTGTTTGTTGGTTGAGCAAGTTTTGGGAGAATATCGCTAATGACTATTTCCCTGTCAAGTTGTTTGAAGTGTGCAACTCTTGATGTAGCCGTTGTATTTAGGTGGTGGCATGTAGTTTGTTGCGTTGGTATCTGGAATGTTATTAGACTGTGGTCTGACCAGGGGACTGGTGAGATGGCAAGGTCAAATTGGTTTTGCGTACTCATAACTGTATGGGGGATGAAAATTAGGTTAAGGAGGTTCCCTCCTTGATGGGTGGGATCAGCTATAACTTGCTTGTAGTTGAGGTTAGACATTGCTTCTAGGAAGGTTTTGGTTATGGCGGGTTGTGTAGAAGCAAGATTGAGGTCGCCCAGCACCCAGTTAGGTTTGGAGGGGTCTTCTGGATTACATGCTAGGTCAATGATGTCCGAGAGCTCATCTGATCCCGTACCTGGTGCTCTGTAAATGAGGTTAATGGTATTGAATTTACTGGTGATAGTGTGTTCAGGTGTTGTGTGCTCTTGGTAAGGCTAGTCCGGTATTGTAACGCTGATTTTGCAAGAATCAGTACACATCCACCTCTTTTGTTTTCCCTGTTACAGGTGTAGATTGAAAAGTTAGGAGGTGTAAGGTGGTTCAGTATGACGTTGTCAGATTCAGAGATCCATGTTTCTGTGACCATTAGTATGTCTAGATTGTGGGTAGTGATTAGGTCAGTGATTACAGGCCATTTATTACGGACCGAGCGCGCATTGATAAGGGTGCACCTAAGTTCTTGCTGATGTTTTGCATCAGTATGTTTTGTGGGGTTTGAGGTCTCTTTAGATACATAAAGTAGGTGTGACTGTCTTCGGTTGTAGGGGTTTGGTTGTCGGTGGTATTGGTTGTTGTATTGTTTACCGTTTGTGCTCTTTAGTGGTTGTATAGGGTTGCAGCCCTCTGCAGATACAACCGAATCGTAGAGTGTGCTGGCTAGAGTATGGATTAGAGCGAGAGTAAATAATGGGTATGCCATTTGTGCTTCCGATATAGGGTCCCACTACGTTAATGGGTGTTGCCTTGTGATGTTGTATGTGTTTTCTGGTGATGTTTTGTTGGCGTTGTCTCGTGGTAGTAGGAGTGTTTAGTAATTCAGTATAATGTGGTGTAGTAGTTGGGGTATTTAGCAATTCAGTTTAGCAGTTCAGTATATCAAATCAGTATAGCAATTCAATGTAGCAACTCAGTATAGCAATTCGGTTGTATCTGCTTGTACTGGTACATTGTAGACAACTTAATGCATACTTAGTGATAAAGCTCAGGTACTTAGTGGCAGGTACTTATAACAGTTACTTGTACAGGTGATTGATTAGATACTTTGTGTCAGATACTTTGTATAGTAGTCATGTAGGTGAATGAGTCAGATAACGTTTTCTATGAAGATTTGCAGTATAAAGCAATTCTTGTTGTTAGCGATAGAGCAGACTTACACTGTCCCATTGGATGGCTCACGTGGCTGTCGGCTGCGATGGGCTCGGTGTTGCTCAATCCCTCCAGGGAGAGCCTGGACGTCTGCGGTGGTATTAAGGGTGGGCAAGCTGTTCAGACGTTGTAACAAGGTGGTTTTTGTCGATGGATTGTGGACTCTGTGGTTCCAATGCGTGCCACTGCCTAAGGGCCATGCATTTACTGTAATAAATTATTGCAGTAGTCGAAATGGGGTGTGATTAGTGCTTGTACTACAGACCTGAAATCTTGTGTTTCTAGGAGGGGTCTGAGGTGTTGGATGGTTCTTAACTTGTAGAATATGGTTCTGGCTGTTTGTTTTATGTGTGATAACATATAGTGAGGGTTTTATCTAGTATGATTTGATTGAAAGTAAGCTCTGCAACAAGGGGACATAAGATGAGAGTAAAGGGGGATAGATTCAGGAGTAATATGCGGAAATATTTCTTAATGGAAAGAGTGGTAGATGCATGGATTAGTTCTCAGTGGAAGTAGTAGATAAGAACACTATATGAAGCATGGGACAAACATAGAATATCTCTAAAGGAAGAAAAGGGACTATAGTAGTTGATATGGAATGCCAGACTGGATAGGCCATATGGTCTTTTTCTGCTGTTGTGTTTGTATGTTTTATGCAGGGCTTGCTTCTGTAAAGCCTTCCACAGTGTCTTAGGATCTCAGTGTGATATTAGCTCAGTTGATGAAAGCTCTCTTCAAGCTGCTCAGTGCCTGTGCCCTGAAGCTTTTGACCTGGAATGTCTTGTTCTTTGGTGGCAGTAACTCAGCACTCAAAAGTTAGCAAGCTTCAGGCTCTAGAAGCTGATCCGCCCTTGACAAAGTTTTTCAGCAGAAGGGTGATTTTGCAGACACAACCTAAATTCCTTCCTGAGGTGGTATAGAACTTTCACCTTAATAAGTCACTCATCCTGTCAACGTATTTCCCAAGACCCCATGTTCACAAGGAGGAAAGTATGCTGCACATGTTGGACTGTAAGAGATCCTTGACCCTCTTACTTGGAGCGGACTAAAGCCCGTAGACATTCCGCTCAGCTTTTTCTTTCTTTTGACCTAAATAGTTTAGGAACTACTGTCACCAAATACGCTCTGTCGGTTTGGCTTGCAGATTGCATCTCTTTTGCTTATGTCCAAGCTCACTTGAGCCTTGAGTCATGTCACAGCTCAGTGTCCAAGCCATGGCTGCCTCAATAGCCCATTTGTACTCCATCTCCATGGAAGAGATTTGCAATGCTGTTACCTGGATTTCAGTCCATATATTCACTTCTCATTCCTGTTTGGATGATAATTCCTGATGCAACAATAGGTTTGGCCAGTCTGTACTTTAGAATCTGTTTAGGGACTAGAATCCAACTCCATATGACTTAGGCCCTGTTTTTTTATTTTCTGTTCTGCCTCGCTTAAAAAAAAAAAAAAGCAACTAAATAAATAGAGAGAGAGAGAAAAGAAAAGACATTCTGATGTTGCTGTTCATGGCATCTCCCTGTTAAAGTTCCTTCCCTTTTTGTTGCAAGGCGGCCATATGTCAGCATTTATCCTGCTTGCCTTGGAGAAAACAGTTACTCAGCAGGGACTGGCTTCTTTATATGTTTCTATAGTGCTGCATATGCCTTTGTAGTGATACATGATTTATAGTAATAGTAGCTGTAGCAGGTTTTCTCTGTGCAGAATAAGTCCTCACAATCCTTTCTCATCCCCTGAAGTTATCTTCTAGCTTAGCTAATTATCAACTGAGGAAAATAGCGTGGTGATGGCAGGCTGGAGGATGTGCACATGCACAGTTGAATCCGCCTAGAAGCTTCTGGAAGGTGATGAAAAAAGGTTCCTGTGTGAGGGCTCAGTCGATGATGTCACCCATATGTGAGGACTTATACTTCTGTCCACGGAGAACACCTGCTACAGGTGAGTAGCTCTTTTCCCAGTTATGCTGTTATGTTGTACATAAATTTAAAATTTTCCCACTGGATAGTTTTGTTAGTATTGATTAATAGTTGGGTTACAGTTTAAAACTAATTGCAGAACAAATAAAAAGGAAAGGAAAATTCCATTTTGAGTAAAGATTCCCTTCTTAGGCTAATGGCCAAGGTTATAACCTCCATAATAGGAACTTTGGTCCCAGATGGACAGTTTACTGCTTGTAGTAGGAATTAACAAAGAGACAAAGAGAAACTGAGCTGTTTTCCCTCTTGCACCTGTAATCCCCATCCTCCCCCTTGTTTTACTCATTTCCTGTTTAACTGAGCCTGTGAGTCTCCAGAAAGAAGCATCCAATGACTTTGGGTCTAATAGTTGTAATTGGGCTAATTTTCAGTAAAGTTCTCAAATGCTTTTTGGCTGCAAGGATTTTATCTATCCTTTACTATTCTCAGTATACTCAAAATCATTTTTTAAGTGACAACCTTGCTGTTTCAGGACTTTCTTCCCTCCTATGCACATGGCAAAGTACCCCATAATAAAACATTTTGGGAGATCACGTGAGCACATGAGCGAGTGAGGACGTGTCCTCAGTGCGCTCCCGGACCGTTTCCCTAAAAACGGCAAGAAAGCGGCAATTTTGAGAGCGGGTGCGAGCGGTAATCGTGGGAGTACTAACCCGGAGACTCTTCGTGAGTAAAGAGCCTTGAAGGTGAGCGCGAGGTGCGGCGCATCCATGCGGTCTGCAGCAAAACGGGAGAAGGACAAAGTACCTGGGCCCCGAGACCATAAGATGGCGGCGACCACGCGGTCTGGAACGAGCCTGAGTTCCCCCGGGTCGTCTCCGGGCTCAGGAGCCGGCGAATCGGGAGCGGAAGACCTTGCACAAGAAGTCGCTAAGTTGTTAGCACCCCAGCTAGATTCCATTCTGCACAAATTAGATGCAATGGCAGAGACATATGGCGAGCTTACCCGGAGAGTAGAGGAAGCTGAGCATCGCATCACAGCACTAGAAGAGGGTGAGGGGAAACATGATACCCTCTTAGCTCGGCACCAGAAGGAAATTGCAACGCTCCTTGAAAAAACGGACGATCTTGAAAATAGATCACGCCGCAATAATTTGCGGCTGGTGGGAGTACCAGAGGCCTGGTCTGATCAACAACTTGCTGGGCTTTTTGAATCTTGGCTACCCAAAGAGTTGGGGCTCGAGGATTTGATTGGCCGGGTCATAGTGGAGCGAGCGCACCGCCTGGGACCGAAGAGGGGCCCTGATGAGAGACCGCGACCGGTGTTAGCCCTGTTAATGAACTTCCAGCATAAAATGGCCCTACTTCAGGCATATCGCAAGAGGCGCTCCCTACAACTGGACAATAAAGTGGTTCTAATGTTCCAGGACTACTCTGCCGCCTTAGCGGCTAAGCGAAAGGAGTTCTCCCCACTTTGTGGCCAACTGGTGAAAGCGGGCATTCGCTTTGCCCTTGTGTATCCTGCTATATTGCGTGTATACCATGAGGGGAAGACCCATAATTTTGATCGAATTTCGGCGGCAAAGACCTTCCTGGCTGCAATGCTGCGCACTGGGTCGGAGCATGGCGTGGACACTGCGCCTTGATCGGGAATATGGACCTGCTTGACTGTAACCTGGATGGGCAGGCCTCGCGTCTCCTAGACTGGATGAGAGTGTCTAGTGTGATGGGGGCTGCCAATAGGACATTATTGTGGGGGTGACATGGCTGCTACACTGGTGGTGGATGTGTAGCTACAGGTTGGTGATCTCTGTACCCTGCTGGTTTAACCATGTTGTGTTATTAGCACTAAGCATGTTGGCTTTTTCTTTGCTGGGGTGCTTGGTTGAGCTGTGATTCACCCAGACTCTCTGTAGGGAACTGCAGGGGGACGGTCCGGAAGTGCGGGCTGTGATTCTCTCCTTTTGAGGGTTATGGTAGAGTTTTTTAAGGTAAAGGTAGAGGGAGGGAGGGGGAGGGGGGGAGTAGTACTGGTTCGGGGGAGGGAGGGGGGACGGGACCGAGAGGAGTTGGAGTGGTGGGCGGAAGGGAACGAGGTGGAGGTTGAAGAGAGGCTTGTAGAGAGGATTAGAGGGGTGTGGGTAGGGGAGGGCGGAGGAGGATGGCACGCGGTGAAGACTTGGGAGGGAGAACAGGGGAGGGTTTTAAATGGGAGGGGGGCTAAAGTGTGGGTATTGGGAACGCAGCATGGTAGGCGGATCATTGGGGGCCTTGAGATAACGCACCTGGAGATGAGGCTGGGCATCTCTGGGTGGCTTTATGGATGTTTGATTTGCTGGTTTGAATGGAGTGGGGACTATGCCTGAGATAAAGATAGTGTCTTGGAATGTTGGAGGCATAGGCTCCCAGATAAAACGAACTAAGATCCTGCAGGGGTTGAAGCGAAAGGGAACGCATATTGCCCTGTTGCAAGAGACCCATTTAAGTGCCAGGGAACATCAGAAATTGAGGCGCGATTGGGTAGAGGTTTCTTATGGTGCTGATTCCGGCACGAAGAAAGCGGGAGTAGCGGTGTTAGTACGGAGGGGGGTGCCCTTTGAAGTTCACACAGCGCAGGCAGATCCACATGGCAGATATCTCTTGTTGCAGGGCAAGCTCTTTGCTGAACCACTGTGGATATTGAATGTGTATGCTCCAAATGTTTATGAACACGCTTTCTTTACACATTTATTGGGCTTGCTGAAAGGTGCGGGGCGGGCAAACGGCATTGTGGCAGGGGACTTTAATTGTCCACATGATCCGCGATTTGATAAGTCCCATCATCGGGAGGAGGGTGCCTGGTCACGAAGGGGAGTTAGCTATCTTTGTAGGCAGGGTGAGTTAGTGGATGTGTGGCGCATGCTACACCCGGGTGACCGCACATACACTCACCAGTCCAGAGCGCATCTAACCTGGTCCCGCATAGACTCTATTCTGGTTAATGCGAAGGGAGTTTCGTGTGTCCTGCAGGCTGAGATAGAACCGATTATGATCTCGGACCATGGGATGGTTTGGATAACTTGGGATTGTGCAGGGCCGCCTAGAGCAGGATGGCGCTTTCCTGTCTACCTATGGGAAGACGAGGACTTTCGGGAATATTTGCAAAAACAGTGGGAAGAGTATGTCTCATTCAATGATACCCCGCAGTGTTCACCGATATTGTTTTGGGAGGCTAGTAAGGCCGTGCTGCGTGGAGCGATTATTTCGTATACTGCCCGTCGACGTAGGCACATAGACCGTAGTGTGCTGCAATTGGAACGTGACTTACGAATATTGCAGGGGAAGTTGGGTGGGCATAGGGATAGTGCCGTCCAGCGGGAATACACTCGAACGCAGGCAGTTCTGAATGCATTGCTCCAGAGTAGAGCGACGCTTTCGATACAACACTATAAACATCGTCTACATGTATTTGGTAACCGTTCTGGGAGCTTATTAGCAAAGCTTATTCGGACGTCCGGGGGTACTCGCTTTATCCCAGTCCTGCGAGATGAGACTGGTAAGATACAACATAGATCGGAGGACATAGCTAAGATTTTCCGTACCTTTTATGAGCGCCTCTATAGTGAAGAGGAGAGGGACTATGCCCAAGCGGTGGCTTTCCTGCAGAACTTAGAGCTGCCGCGTCTTTCGGCGGGAATATTAGCACAATTGAATGCCCCACTGTCGGTAGCAGAGGTCTTGGAGGGTATTAAGCGGGGTAAGTCTCATAAGGCTCCAGGCCCAGATGGTTTTAGCATGGAGTATTATAAAATTTTGGCTCCGAATTTGGCTCCTTCTATGGTGGTGATGTTTGAAGCGGCGCGGGATGCTGGGATATTTCCGCGAGATATGAGGTGTGCGGACATTACGGTGATCCCCAAACCGGGAAAGATCCGATGGATCCTGCCTCATATCGACCGATCTCTCTTATAAATTGTGACTTAAAGCTTCTGGCCTCCGTACTGGCAAATCGGCTCACCCCCGTCTTACCGTCTCTTATTAATGAGCGACAAGTCGGATTTGTGCGGGGTCGGGAGGCATCGTGGAATATTACTAGACTTCTTTTAGGTATGGATCATTGTTTGCAGCATAATGAGGAGCTCCTGCTAGTTAGTCTGGATGCAGAGAAGGCCTTTGATAGAGTGGCCTGGCGCTATCTCTGGGTCGCTTTAGAGGCCTTTGGTTTTCATGGGGATTTCATGCGCTGGGTTCGGGCACTGTATGCGCAACCTATGGCACGAGTGGGTTCTAATGGAGTTTTCTCGGACCCCTTTGAATTGGCGAGAGGAACTCGACAGGGATGCCCTCTCTCCCCATTATTATTTGTGTTGGCCTTGGAGCCGCTGCTACAGGCTCTGCAGACCGACCCCGGAATTATGGGGATTCAAATGGGTGGAGACGTGCTGAAAGTTTGTGCCTTTGCTGATGACATGTTGCTCTGCCTTACTACTCCGCTCATGTCATTGCCTCATGCGCTAACTCTGATACGGGCATACGGACGATTTTCGGGTCTAAAAATTAACACTACGAAGTCGGTGGTTTTAGATGTGGGGGGGAGAGTGCGACCTCGTTGGGTAGGGGAGTTTCCATTGGTGTGGGCGGACGGGCAGATTACGTATTTGGGTGTGCAGTTGCCGGAGCGACCAGATGATTTATATCGTGTTAATGTGCCCAGATTACTTGCTAGAAGTCAAAAGACCTTACTGAGCTGGCAGGGTCTTCCACTGTCACTGAGAGGGCGGATCGCGCTGTTTACAATGGTAGAATTTCCTAGGTGGATTTATGTTCTTCGTATGCTACCGGTTTGGATTCTTGATGGGGATTGGAGGCGCCTGGAACAATATCTTCGAGCGTTTTTATGGGGCGGTCGACGGGCGCGTATATCTTTACGGGCCTTGCAGACTAGACGGGAGGAAGGCGGTTTAGAGATGCCATCGCTGCGCAATTATAATCTTCGGTATTTGGCCCGCCACATATGGGCGATCCTGGAAGGACTCGAGGGGGGGGCTCTGGCCCGACAGGTGACAACGGCCTTCACCCCGTATCATCTCCTTTATCTCCTACATGTTGAGCACTTACCCCCGGTGTCTCGGGTGGGGGTGGGGAGGAAATATTTGGAGGCCCTGCGCGCTGGCTGGAGGGTACTCTGTCAGAGATTTGACTGGGATCGCCGACTGTCTCCACTGATGCCCCTGGTGGGTAACCCGGACTTCAGACCAGGTTTTTCTCAGCGTACTATCTTTTGCACATGGGCAGACAAGGGATTGGTGTGTCTTGGAGATTTGTATACGGGAGCGGCGGGTGTACTCGATAGTTTTCAGCAGATACGACAGCGATATGACATTCGCGCCCAAGATTTCTTTGGTTATCTGCAGGTGCGGCATTATTTAACCTCAACGATTGTGAGAGCTGAGGGGTGGTTGCTCTCTAGTTCTCCCCGTTTTGTGCTGGGAAAGTTGGTGGACCGCTTGCCGGGGGAGGAGATTAGTCGGCAGTTGCTCCGACCCTCCGGAGGGGATATGCTTTTGGTGGACCTTGCAGGTAGGTGGCGAGGGGATGGCGTAGAAGAGATGCCGGCGGATATATTGCGCGTAGCATTTGAGGGGATTCTGAAAGGATCGAAGTGGGTCTATCTCCAGGAAATGCAGTATAAGTTTTTGTGGAGAGCATATACTAGCGACCAATGGGCTGCACAGGCTGGAGTTCGGCCTAATGCTTTATGCGGATGGTGTGATCGGGAAGTTGGAACCCTGCTCCATAAGTTTTGGGGTTGCCCGAAGGTGCATGATTTATGGGTGCGAGTTTGCGCTCAGCTACAACGGTGGACGGGGTCAGAGTGCAACATACAGAGGGAAGTGTGTCTCTTCCATAATTGGACTTTAGGCTTTACTTACCTGCCGTACAGGCGTAGAGTGTTATTTGAGCGGGGCTTTCTGTTGGTCAAGCGGGCGTTACTCCGTCGCTGGATCTCTTCCTCACCCCCCTTTTTGGGGATGTGGGAACAGTCTATGTTTGATTTGATGATCATGGAAAGGATGACTGCTCAACAGAAGGGAGGTAGGGTTTGGGAGGAGTTTTGGGAAGTGTGGTCCCCTGTGATTTCTCAACTGTCCGCAAAGGAGCGAGGGGTGGTGCTTAACGTTGGTGGATGAGGCCCTAGGAGTGGGATGCCCGACTTGACGTGGGAGGCTTCCTGCCGCAGTGACGTAGCCATTCCTGCAGGGCTGTCCCGATGCTGTCTCGGGGCTGACCCAGTGTTGTCCCGGTGTTGCCCGGATGTGCTCTGCACCAGATATATGTAGTTTCCCTTTCACTGAGACTTTGGCCCCTTTTCTGTCTTGTGTAGGGCGCTGGGGAGAGGGGGACTAGCCAGTGGCTGTCTGTTGGGCCTTTTCTAGCTCTGATATGTGCGATGAATCCTACATGCTGTGAGGGGAGGGGAGGGTAGGGCAAACGGGGGGGGGGGGGGTTAAGGGGTGGCTGTGTTGGGGGGTTATTAGTATCAATGTTATTAGTATCAATGTTCATTGGATATATCGGTTGTTGTTCTCTAATGCTGTATTGTTTGCTCTTTTGGAAAAATTTTCAATAAAAATGATGTGAACTAAAACATTTTGTGACATAGGTCTTGATGAGTTCATAAGATACTTTGAGTTTAAAGTTATGGTTAGAAGTGGTTTATGCAATATAACTTTCATAAATGAAATACAATTAGAAAGACTTGATAAGGAAAAGTGTTAAGCGGGAGAGTTCTCACCACTATCAAAAAGGTAAAGGTGTATTGAGGAGGGAAAATATATTATAAAAAACCCTGCTTGTTCAAAAAGGCTTTTCAAGGATAATTAGATTTTTTTGGTCCTTCCTTGTTTCAGTTGTAATGCTTTAAGGTGTTTTATGGTTTTTTTAATGTTATGTTATTGATAATTTATTTTATGTTTTATTGTTTTTGTATTTCATTGTATAATGTTTAAATGTATTATGATTGTTGTACTTTATCGTGAACTTTTGTGCAAAGGTAGCTTACAAAATGAAAAAAAAAATGCACATTTAAGAGAATACTAGTTTATACAAGAATTGAAACCTAATAAAACATAATGGATGTCAGCAGCTAAGGAAAATTTGACTTCATCATGGAAACATGGGGCCCCTCTTAATAAAGTGTGTTAAGCAGTTAATGCAGGAATTAGAGCACATTGTTAGCACATGCCTACGCTAACGGTTAACACAAGAACTTGACACTTAGCATGTGCTAATTCTCTGTTAATTAGCAAAGTTGGAATAGGTCAAGCACTGCACCTTAAACTTACTGTGCAATACAGTTGTTAAGTGCCGTTGAGTCTGTGTCAACTCATGGCGACCCTCTGGATAGTTGACCTAAACTGTGTTCGGTCTTCAGTCAAGCTCATTGTTGATAGAGCGGCACCCATAGCTGCTGTTATTGTATCAATCCATCTCATTGCTGGCCTTCCTCTTTTGTGTTGACCTTCTACCTTGCCCAGCACAATGTCTTTCTCTAAAGATCTCTCTCTTCGCATGATATATCCAAAGTATGAAAGTTGAAGTCTTGTCATCTGCAGTACGGTATGGCACACTAACTATTAAAGCAGATGAAACAGAGTAGTTAACAGCCCTACTGAAGTGATATGTCCATCTGTGTTATCTATCTGTTATGGAGTTAATGAGTAATATGTGTATTATCTCTGCACTTATTGAATGGGAAGATGCTGGCCATGCAGACAGGCTCCGCAGTATCCATGCATTAATTTTGGCCATCAGTGTGTGGTAACTGCAAAATTCTAATGTAGTTTAATAAAGGGCTCATAGAATAAGACAGCAAATAAAGACCATAAGGCCCATCCAGTCTGTCCAGTTTACTTCCTGGTGGTTCTGCTTTTTATCCTTTTGGAAGTCCATGGTTGCAGACTTGTATACCATACTCCAGGTATAGACTCATCAGTGATCTGTACAGTGGCCTCCTTTTTTCTGCAATTATGCTTACTGCACTTCTCTTTTTGCTTTGAAACATATCTGTCGTGCACTCATCTACTCCCGAAGCTTTCTTAGATCATGTCTCATCCTTTCTGCTCCCTCAAAAGTGTCCATGCTTTTGCAGTTCTTAGGATCATTTTCAAAAAGACACATTTTACTTATAAACCCCTCCGCAGTGTAGCTCACAAAGATATCGAACAAAATCCTATCTGCTCTAAGGAATGAGAACGCCTTTAAAGTGTGCCAAGATTTCTTTGTGTAATAGACCTTGGTTTCACCATAGTCTTCACATATTGAAAAAGCAAGTTTGCAAAGCTGAAAAGGCAGTGTTGTAAATAGGGAAGTGTTGCAAGTTATTCTCTTCATAAATTCTGAATGTGGACCCTAAAATTGTAATTCATCAGGCAAAATATATCAGACTATAGGATATATTTCAGAATTCCAATTCTGATTTGGAAACTGGTTAATTGTTCTACCTTCTTTGAAAGAAGCAAGGATGAAAGCTTTGCTTGAAAAAAAAATCAACCAATGGTACCTAAGTACAGATTATCTTCAGTCTGCCTTTTCTGTTAAAGATTGTGGAAAAACTGGTTTTATGTCAACTAATAGATTAGTTTGATAAGATCAATGCCTTTTACTTAAGACCATTGGGATTCTGTAAATAACATGGTACTGAATCCACTCTTCTTGTTTTAATTAATGAAATCACAATTAAATTAGATGCCGGAAGAATTTCACTTTCATTATTCTTAAATCTGAGTTTGGCATTTGATCTAATTGATCATCAGTTGCTTCTGCTATGCCTTTCATAACTAGGTCTTGGTGGTAATGTGCCTGCTTAGCTTAGCTTCAGTCTTTCTTGGTTGGACACGTGTATTGTGGGGTAGAGGGCTACTGAATCTCATCCATGGACTCTGGCATGTGGAGTTCCTCAGGGGTCAATATTTTCTCTACTTTGTATATTTTTGACTTTGGAGACCCTGGTCCTGCATTTGGTAGTTGTCGGTGGATATTTTTTTATTCTGTTGGCCTTCTGTTTGTTTTTTTTCTGCTCAGATTCACCCTCCCCAGACATTAGTGACATAAACAGTCATCTGACGTATGAAAATTAAATCTCCTGAAATCTAAATGTGCATTTCCAGGAGATTAATTTTTCCTTCCTTGGAGTAGGAAATTAGAAAAATGATGGCAAAAAAATACCATTTGGCCTATCCAGTCTGCTCTTCTATACCAACTACTAAGATTTTTTTTTTCCCTTAGAGACTCTTTGTGCTTGTACCATGCTTTCTTAAATTTTGATACAGTCCTCATCTCTACTACCTCCATTGGGAGACTTTTCCACACATCTACCACTCTTCTGTAAAGAAATGTTTCTGCATATTACTCTTGAATCTATTCCCTTTCAGCTTCATCTTATGCCCCCTCATTGCAGAGCTGTCTTTGAATTGAAAGATGTTCTCCCCTTGTGCATTTATGCCACGGAGTTATTTAAACGTCTCCATCATATCGCCTCTCTATCGCCTTTTCTCCAAAGTATACGTATTGAGATCTTTAAGCCTGTCCTCATATGCCTTATGATGAAGCCCACTGACTATTTCAGTAGCCACCCTCTGCACTGACTCCATCTTGTTTATATCCTTTTGAAGGGGTGGTCTTCAGAGTTGCACACAATACTCTAAATAAGGTTGCACCAGAGACATATAAAGGCACTATCACCACCTCTTCCTGTGGCCCTTCCTCTCCCTAAGCACCCAAGCATCTTTCTGGCCTTTGCCGTCACCTTTTCTACCGTTTTAGCCAACTTAAGATCATCAGAAACTACCAACCTTGATCCCACTATTCTTTTGTGGTCAGAAGTACTTCACCCCCTATTCTGTACTCTCCCTTGGATTTTTGCAACCCAAATGCATGACCCTGCATTTTTAGCATTAAATCTCAGCTGCCAAATTCTCAACCATTCTTCAGACTTTGCTAGATCCCTCCTCTCATTAGCTATACCTTCTTAGTATCTACTCTATTGCAGATTTTGGTATCATCTGCAGAGAGGCAAATATTACCCCACAGCCCTTCTGCAATATGTTTACAAAAATGTTAAAAGAATCAGAAGAAGGATAGATCACTATAGCAAACCATTGGTAACGTCATTGTTCTCAGAGTAAGCTCCATTTACCTCCCACTCAACCAAAGGCTTTACTGAAATCTAGTACACCACATGTACTAATGATTTTTTTTTTTGTTTCATTATTTGATATACTGCTGTTGGAGCAGCAGGCTGAGAACCAGAGAAGCTGGGGTTCAAATCCCCACTGCTGCTTCTGGTGATTTTGAGCAAGTTAGTTAACCCTCCATTTCCTCAGCTACAAACTTAGATTGTAAGCTCCCTGGAGACAGAAAATACCTACTGTACCTGAATGTAATTGACTTTGAGGTACACTGAAAAATGCATGAACTAAATCTAAAATTCCTCCCCTTCAGTGAGCCCTTTGATTTCTGATTTCTCTTTATCATTAAGAGAAGAATTGACTGTCTTGGGTATAATTTTTGATTCAAAATTATCATTTTGTCTGCACCTAACTAGTTTAATTAGAATTTCATTTTTTTTTGTATAAAGCTAAAATAATTGCCCCATATCTGGAAAAGAATAATTTTACACTTGATATTACATTTGTTAGTACTTAGCCACTGATGGTTGGGCTTAATGTAGTAATAGAATTAAAACATTTAGAGCTAATCCAGGATGCTTCCATCAGGAGGTTACACTATCCACAGAGATGCACTCATGCAGCTTCCCATCTGACAGAATATCATTGGTTGCTGGTAATTCTTAGAATTTAGTTTAAGATCCTGACTTTAGAGAACTTGGCACTGCAGCCTCCTGTTTATTTTTCTGGCCAACTCTTCCTTTATTCACAGGGTGCTTCTTGCATCTTTTATTACCATCACCTACATCTAGAATTTACTAGCAGAATAGCTTTTAGCTATTAAGAAGAAAGCTCCAGAATTTCCTAAAGAAGTAAAAATCAATGTGACAATCTCAATTTCGGAAAACGTGTAAGACTGATTTCTTTATTTAACAATTAATTCTTCTATACCGCCTTAGCTGTAGGTTCAAGCTTTTCGCAGATCTGATAGGATTGAGGGAACCATTTAGTTTTATTTAGATTTGTGCAGGCAAAAAATATCATTTTGTTTTGTTTCCTGTGTCATCTGCAGGTTTTTAAAAACATTTTCATTTTGTTTTGCATAGATTTTCATTTGTTTTATACATTTTCATTTCAGGACAATTTTACTAATTAGGAGGTGGCTGTGGCTTCATCTCCTTATAAAATTACTCCCTTTGTGTTTTAAAACAGTGTTTTCCAGCCTTCTCCTGGACACATATCTGGCCAGTTGGATTTTCAGAGTTGTACAAGACATAATGCTTGGCAAGGTAGAAAAGAGGAAGGTTGGCAATGAGGTGGATCAATACACAGGTTATGACGTTGTTTCTTCCTTTCCAGAAAACAGTCAGCTTTCCTACTTTCTTTTCCTCCTTTCATTTAATTACACACAAATACAGTGACGTGTGTAATTAAATGAAATAAATAATGCAGTAGTGTTAGTTATTTATCTTAATTCTTACCTGTCCCCCATCCTCCTCTGCTGAGTGCTTTCTGCTTTTTTTTATTGCAGAAAAATACATATACACACACACACACACACACACACACACCTGCACTTGAGCTCAACACTACCACCAGTGAGTTTAATTGACACTGTCTCAGTTCCGTCTAGTACAGTCTGTTCTTGACAGGGGACGTTTTTGTATTTATAGTACATGCCCTGTTAGAACTTCCTTTGACCCCTAAGAAACTGAAAATGTGAGGGAGAGAGCTTGCAGGGACAGTTTATGCCTTTCTTTAATAAGGCAGGGATTGATGTCTTTCACAGTTCAGGGGTTAGGTAAACAGCAGTCCTTCGGTTCAAGGCTCTCCTGTTGAATTGTTTATTTATATGGATCTTAGAAGGTTAGGTTAGCAGTTTCAACATCCCTGGGGAGCTTCCCTGACCATGTGGTAACCTTCGCTCCCTCCAAAGGGGACATTCTGATGTAATAAATGTTGTGATATAGCCTCTCCTTGGTCGAATGGAAGGCTACATGATGCTGCCAACTGAAGATAGGAGTCCAGTGTTCAATCGCAAGTAGAAAAAAATGATATCTAAAGGCTATGGGTCAGGTTTCAAGGCTAACCTCGAGTAACTATACCTGTTCCAAAACGAGTTGCCTAGGTCTAAGATTTCAGAGACCACTATATCTGAGAGCCTCTGCTTTTGGATCTTAAATGCTTCTGTGATGGCAGATAAAGACCTCTAAGCCCATATTACCCAATGATATATATAACAAGGAAGAAATGATTATTTAGCTATATTTGCCTGGTGATATCAACTTAAAAACTAAACTGACCCAAGCATTCATTGTATCAGTGAAAAGTTAGCAGAATGAGAAATGGCCACATGACTGTAGAGATGGCAACTACCTAATTTATGCTGATGACATCATGGTCTACACTCCTTTCTCCACATCTGTTCCTGACTACTCCAGAATCACAGCCTGTTTCACCGAAATAGTTAAGTGGCTCCAACTCCACAACCTGTCAGTCAACTTCAATAAAACAGAAATTCTACACGATACAAGAGACCCCAATTTCACTCCCCCTGCATCTATCAAGATCGGCAACATTGACCTCCAGGTCAAAACTCAAGTCAGATATCTTGGCATCATACTATAGATCAAAAATTAAACTTCCAAGCTCAAGTCCAGAATACTACCGAGTCTGTCTGTCACAAACTTAGAACACTGCAAAACCTATGTCCCCTTCTTACCTTCAAAAACTTCCGCTCAGTATGCCAAGCCACTACCCTCATATTTGACTACTGTGACTCAGTCTACCAAGGCCTGCCCAAATACATCCTTTTCCTTCTGCAAGTCTCCCAAAATATCACAGCACAAACCATCTACCGAGCTTCCAGATGTACGCATATCACACTCATCCTTAAATCTCCCCACTAGCTACCTATCACCTCAAGAATCAAATACAAGGTCCTCACCACCTTCCACAATACACTTTTAACAACTTCACCTCCGAACATCTTCAAACATTAGTCATCATCCCCAATACCGACAGACCAAGAAGGCACAGCACACAAAATCTTCTCAAACTACCTTACCAGATCTGCAAGAGCAACCAATACACATACCTCGGAGCCTTTTCACTTTATGCCCCGATCATCTGGAATTTGCTACCCCCCACACAAAGGAACATTAAGCCAATCTAAGACTGCCGGAAGAGTCTTAAAAACTACCTCTTTCAGGAACACTACAGCCTTGACCCCCCAATTTATTGTACCACAGCATGATCACCCATAAGTCCATAGGATTTCTCCCATTCCACCTCCCTGAACCTCCTATTTCAAGGGTCTCAGTCATCCCCCCTACTAATGGCCATGCACCTGATATGTAAATATGTTTTATACCTTGTAATGTAGTTTCGTAATCTCCCATGCTCAGCCTTGTTCACTGTAACTTAAGTGCCACTAACAAACCGCTCTGATGCTTTGGCTTGAAGCGGTATATCAAATGTAATAAACATAAACATAAACTACATGCCTGAACTAAAGTTGTATACTTCAATGCTTTATAATGTTGTGTGTATCCCAAATGCACCTCATAGTTCTATGTAATATCCCGGTTTTGTGTGAACCGTTTTGAGTGATAGAAAAACAGTATAGTAAAACCAGTTAAATAAGCAAACAAACTAGTCATAGGCATTCCTTCAGATCAGCATGGAACTGACCAATGGTCAAGAGATTACAATAGTGTGGGGTGATTGAGCTCTGGGAAATCTGGTCTATTTCAGTGGGGAAGGGCTTAAGAAAGGAGAAGTTCACATTATGTACCATGAGAAAAGTGGTGGTTGCAAAGCCCTGATAAAGCAAGCAAAAAGAAAATGTGAAAAGAAGAGGCAAACCTCATAGGCAGGTCCATAAAACATTATTAGGGTAGATGGGGGGGGGGGGGGCGAGGTGCAAGCGCAGGGGGAGAATCCACTTCTTATCTCTGGGGTAAGCAAGATAGAAACTATGGTTTGTTTGGGTTGTTTTTTTTAGATTCTGCCAGGTACTTATGACCTGGTTTGGCCACTGCTGTGCTTTGATGGACTTTTTTGGTTTAGCCCAGTATGGCAGTTGTTATATTCTAAGTAACTCCATCAAAAATGGGAAAGGAGGGAGGGGAGCAAGTGATGTTCATGAATATGATCAACTAAGCCACAAAAACAGAAAGTGCTTAGTAGATGGTATGGAAGGGCAGGCTGGATAGACCTTATGGTCTTTATCTGCCATCATGTTTCTGTCTCCTAATCTAATGTGGCATCTAATGTATTTCAATTCCAGTTCATTAGCAAAATGTTTCTATCATGCTCTGAAAGCTTTGCCTCTGTGTCTTATATTCGTTAACATTTATTGTACCAGGCTTCGGACAAATACAGTGAAGTGTGTAATTAAATGAAATAAATAATGCGGTAGTGTTAGTTATTTATCTTAATTCTTACCTGTCCCCCATCCTCCTCTGCTGAGTGCTTTCTGCTTTTTTTTTTTATTGCAGAAAAATACTTGCGCATATATTGCATACATGGAGACTGATATTCATACAATCTGGATCTTTCAAAATAAAAATTCTCCCCGGCTGAGCACCTATATTTAGCTTCCTAAAAGGCAAGAGGTCCATGAAGTTAGCGCTTTATGCACCTAACAGGAGCTGGCGGTTTGATGTATTACAGACCATAATTTAGGGGGATCAGTGTGTTTTCAATATCTGTTTCATGGTTACTGACACAAAAAAGAGGTTGGCGTTCAGACTTTTGCTAATTCCACCATTTTTTATGATTTTTCTGCCAAATGTATCATATGCTATTAGTTTCATGGAATTCTTTCACCTTGAATAAAGTTAATATCATCCTCATGAATTTTTGTAAATGTTGTGACTTTTACTTCCCTGGGATTTTTGCCGTTTGTACTTTAGAAATATTTTGCTGTACAAAGAGGATCTGGCTTTCTTTTAACTGATCTCGCCTAATGTTTTTATATATGTGAAATACTAGATCTCTTCCTCTTGCACAGCAGAAATAATCTTTTGTTGCCAGTTTCTGCGTTCTCATCACTTAATGTTTTAATTCCAGCATGCAGGCATGTGTGATTGCCCCTGTACTTCCTCAGTAGGAAGAACCGGAACGGTTCCAGGGGGTTTGCGGGCAAGACAGATGTTTTCTGTAAGAAATGGTCTGTTTGTGCTAATAACAGACATTTTTAACATATCAAGTTTCTCTGTTCATCTCTCTGAAATAATGTCTTGTAAATGTATTTCATAATGCTGTTTGCCTGCTATATCTTCAGCAATCTCCAGTCATTTATCAGATCTCTATTATCCTATCAGACATGTCTTGTAAACAGGCTTTTAATAGCCTAGTAGATATGTGATTTTTATGTATATTTTATTTTTTTATAGCAAGTCTGAAATCCATTTAGTTTTAACATGGGTTGAAGGGGAGAAGTTTGCTCGCTGTCTTGGTGGATTTGGTGCAGTTTGTCGGCAGAAGTCACACTGTCCAGCAGTTCTGGGGGACCAGCAGCAGCCTCCAGGTCAGAATTTGGCAGGAGTAACTGCTCAGCTGGATTAGGTTTCAGCATAATGCTCTTGATAGGGATCAGAACAGCATCCCTAAAGTGCATTGGGAGGGTAAAATGCCAAGTGTTCAAGACGAATGATTTGTTTGTATTTTTACAGAGATTTTCTAAAACCACGTTCCCCCACCGCTCTCACCCACGTCAGTCCATCTGCCTGTTTCATTTAATAGAAACCTGTATTTCTGAGCTAATGCATGCACTTGGCAATGAAGATAACCTCTGTCTATTTGCTTCAGTTGTCTTGCTCCTCTTATCACATTAGTACTGATAAAGAAATGCATTGTTCTCCTTTAGTTTTTTCTCTGTTGAAAGTTGAATGAAAAAGAGCATATTTTATGGAGCTTGGTATATTCCCGGTCATACAAACAATATATTGTATCAGCTTAATTTGGTAAGCTACAATAGGTCCGTTTTGGCAATACTAACCCTATACTAGAGTTAGACAGCTGCTGCTGTTCTGATAGGGGCGAGGAGGGCAATTTCCGAAGCTATTAATGCATGTTAATGCATGCGTGTTTTACGTCCGTAAATAAGCTGCCTGAGAACTGCCATCTCGACAGAGCTAGAAGTATGTGTGGTGTTCCCCCAACGCATGCGCCTGCTCCTCAGAAAGTAGGCACAGAGATTTACACCTGGTGTAGCTATGTTCTGGTAGGAATAGGTGCATATTTTATAAAATACCTAAACAAAATATCAAAAGCACATATGGATTCAAAATTTAAATTGCCTTGTTGAATACAAACGGGTTTTCGATATTGTGTTTGGGTGACCTATAACCTGTATTTTGTGTCTTGAGTTTTTCTAAATATTTTATAAAATAAGCATGCTAAGTACCGATTCTATCCCAGCTCTGCCTTATCTACTGCCTCCTTGACGGTCTGAGCATATAGAGGATAATGTTGTTTTGCACACATTCCAACTCCCACAAATCTGCATCTGTTTTATAAAGCAAAACTGGTATCTACTTTCCTTTACAAAATAGGGGCGTGCAACTTTACATGGCTTGTTATAAAATTTATTTATTTTATTTTATTTTAGCTGTATTTATATCCCTCTTTTCACCGGGTCAAAGCGGTCAATTGGGAGATACATTTAACACGAGGGGATATGACACACATACGCTAATACTTACAGGGAACATGGGCAATGGAGGGTTAAGTGGCTTGCCCAAGACCACAAGGAGTGCCTATAGGACTAGAAATCCCAGTCCCTCCGGCCTGAGATTGCTGTCCCCAGGTGGGACTTGAACCCCCGGCCCTCCGGCCCGAAGTACCTTGTCCTAACCACTAGGCCACTCCTAGAGCCTAAAAGTAGGTGCTATGGTTTGTGTGTGCCTGCTTTCACACGGGTATATACCAGGCAATTGTTCTACATCTTTGAATGGCTTGTAAAATTACCCCAGCGTGCAGACTTTTAACTACCTTTAGAGGAGGCTTCCTAGTTGGCCGTGTTTTGATCAGGGAAACAAAACAATGTGCCTAGATTGCATATTCTTCTCTACACGTTCTATTTTAAATGGAAAACGAACCCACAGAAAAGGGGCATGCAAATATCTGTGAGCACATTTTTTACTTTTTGCTTTGAAATTTGAGACAAAATCTGCAGGTTTAAAATGCCAACAGATTTTGCACCAAAATGCAGAGTTTAAAAGTTGACCTCTAAAAGCTTGGAATGTGTTTTTTTTTAAACCATACATAAAAGTTCAGTTGTGACTGCTATATGGCCCAAAAAGAAGTGTATTATATCTCTTGCTTCAAGATTTCTTCCAGAAGCAAGCTTTCCTCTACATTCCTTTCCCTTTGTTTTGACTGTTATTAGATATAACATCACAAAACTCATGAGGAAAGATTTAACCTTTCTTGATGAAGTTTGTTATGTTTGTTGAAAAACAATTAAACATCATAGTGCAATGGTGTTCAAGAAACCTCTGTTGATATCTGCAGCTTACTGCCACCAATGTGTCAATTTTCATCATTGATCCAGTTCCATGATATATTTTTAATATACTTTTCATCAAACTGCATATCAAAAACAGCAATTGTGTTTCTTATGGATCACAATTTATTACTTTCCTGCCTCAAAGATGTTGGTCTTGGTGGTTAGTTCATCCAGTGGTTTGCCTCTTTTCTTCCTCTTCGGTCCTACAGTTCAGTCCTCTGCCTCTGGGTAGTGCACCTCCTCCTGTGGCATGGAGACTGGACAAGTCAAATTTGTGACATTGCCGGGTATATCTTGCTGGTCTTCTCCCATCATCCCCCAGTGTGTCCAGTCTCCATGCAGCAGGAGGACGTAGTAAGCCTAGGTGCTGGGCTCACTAGAGGATTAGATGAAGAGCATTAGTGTAGTTTATGACAGTTTATTTTATTTTCCCTCTAAGTTGTTGATGTTATTTTTCTTAAGTTTCTTTAATTTCTCTAATTTCTCTAATGGCTACTGTTTCTTTAAAAAGAAAAGTTCGAGCTGGCCTCATTTGCTGCCCTTTCATCTCTCCATATAACTCTGTTTAATTGCGCTGCTCTCCCCTCCTAGATTGAACAGAGGGGAGTTGTTCAGCGAGAAGGCCAGACTGCCTATTAGTCCCGGTGATTGCAGCAGTTTTGGAGTCGGCCACCACTCACCCAGGGTTAGAGCGCTCTCTCTGTGACGGCAGCTCCAGTGCTTCTGTGAGCAGCGTCGTGGATTGTAGGGCCGCCGCTGAATCGGCGAAGTAAGGAGAGCAATTGGGGGTGTATTTTTGGAGGTAAGTGCCCCATGGAGAGACAGTTCGGTGGGGAAGACATCGTGGGCCACATCGGGGCTTCGCAACTGTGTGCAGGCTCGTCTGGTTTTCGCAGGCTTTTCTCCCCGCGCTTTACATATCCGCGAGGCAGCGGCAGCTTGCTCCTGCAGGCTATATTTCAGCAGGAATAGCTTCCTTTGATTTATTTTAAGGTACTTTGTTCCTTTAGCTAAATTTCCTTTATTTTTGGGTTCAGTTTGATGTTTTCGGTACGTTAAAAAAAAAAAAAAGACAAACCAGAAATAACATCTATTTTGGGGGATTTTAGGGTTGGTCCATAATCTATCTATACACTTTTTAATCGCAGAAGAGCTCTTATAATGAATTTTACCTCCAAAATGATGTGTTAACCTTTGGCAGGCAAGCCTAGACATGCAGAAGTATCTCTCTTATTAAGGATTGTGCGTGTGTCATGGCAAGTCTTGGGGTTGGCTGTTTGTGGAGGCAGCCTAGGGGACAACATTGTGTCCTTTTATGGTACACTGGCGGCCCTGCCAGTTAGGGCTGGTCCTGTCCTGTCCTATTCTGATGCGTTTACCTTGACAAGACTAATCGTTCTCCTTGATTGGTTTCGTTTATTACAGGTATCCTTTTTAGATTAACTGCTAAGTGGGTCTCTGTAGTATTGGGACATATAGTTCTGAATGCTGTTAGCCATCGGGGTTTTTGATTTTGGACAAGGTAGCTCAAAGGTCATCAAGAATTGCTCTTCAGGAGATCAGGCTGCATACAATATTTGCTCCTACCACAAAACTGTGATTCTGACCTTTTAGGAACTTCTACGGATATCCTCTTGGGATTCCTTTAGGAAGCAGAGTCACAGCAGGAGCACGACTCTGCTGTTAATGAACCTTGCTACAGCTGGTCATATGAATGCTGAAACAGGATTTTTGCCCAGGCCTAAAGCCTGTCCACGCTGTAGGCAAGACTTTAATGTAAGCTTGCTGCAATGGAAAGTACTCATTCTTATTCTGGTGGAGATGTCTCCACTGATGTGTCTGAAAACCTCATGGATAGCTTTGCATTGAGCAGAACATTCACACGGTTCGGCATACCTTAGAAGCTCGAGAATTATCCTTTAAGTATTCTTTTCTTCAGAATTAGATTGCAAAATTGGTAACCTGGTCAGTCCTTTTTTTATCTCCAAACCTCAAGTGCCTATCTAAAGGACATGAGAGAGAATTTGACGGAGAGACCTTTTGATGGCATGTGCCGGAAATTATTTCCTTTTTCTTTTTGTTCAGGAGGTAGTACAGGGTGTTCATTGGGGAATATAGTCGGGCAAAACGTCGCCCTTTTATTGTCTACAGCAACCCTGAGATCCTGTGTCTCTGTATCTCCATATTCAGGGACTACATGCATTTTGATGTGATAGCTGTGTACATGTTTTCTTTTATTTTGAGAAAGCTTATGGAGCATTGGAAGGAGGTTTTACTTGTTTGGAGCATATTCCCCACCTTAGGGATGATTCTACTGCTCCATCCAAAAGCTGCAAGATTTCTTATCTTGTTAATCATAACAATTTTCGCCTTCCAAGTGAATGTGACATGTTGGGCACCAGCCATGGAAACCCATCTGGTGATAGGTTTGAAAGAACCATGAAAGGGCTAGCTATCCAGGTTAGCATACAGTGTCCTCTCATGGATCAAATTGTGACACCAAAGAATCTGTTTGGCTTTTTAAAAAAAAAAAAAAAATCCCAATGGAAGACATGGAAGCAATCAGTCTTCTTCAGGATGAGATATTCAGCAAAGCATGGGCAGTTGCCAGAGCAAAAGGAAAAGTCATCAGTTTAGGCCTATAGATGCAACTATGAATTTCATTGACAGAGTTTCAAAGGACTTGATGTGCGGCGTTAGTCGGCCCTCTATTGATTTGGTATTACCAATGATGAGCGGGCCCTTCCGTCCTATTCGGGATCTCAAAGGAGTAAACCACTGCCTTCGAGGGTCCTTTTTTCGAATTGAAGCATTATGTTCCGTAGTGGGGTGAGTCGGCCAGTGGAGTTTTTTGACATTCCTCAACCTTACAGATGTGTACTTGCACATCCCTATCGGATCAGTTCGTCAGAAATCTCTAAGGTTGGCACTGCCGGGAGGATATTTTCAGTTTCAGGCTTTGCCCTTCAATTGGGCGACAGGTCCACGCCCCTTCTTCAAGATTATGGTGGTGGTAGGGGCGGCACTGCGAAAGGAAGGAGGTTTAGTCCCCCCCCCCCCCATTCCTTGATGAGTGTTGATTCAGACAAATTTAAAGACCAGCGCATGCCGGTTATAAGCGGAGTAGTGAAGTTCCTTCAGAGACTCAGCTAGGGGGGGGGAAGACGGCCGATGGCCGGTTAGTTCTGCTTCAGGTCCTAGAGTACCTGGGAGTACAGTTCGTCACCCAGTTAACAGCAATAGTTCTACCATATCTGTGAGTTCCAGCTTTCTTGCATCTAGTACGCAAGTTTGGTTCGACACCAGCTCAGTCAGCTTGGAGTATACTCGCGTGTTAGGCTCAATGGCGGGGACCCTAGAGAGAGTACCGTGGGCCAGAGCTCTTATGCGGCCCTTCCAGGGGTCTTTACTCTGGTATTGGTCATACCGGAATGATTCTCAGAGCAGGCGTCTTCCCTGTCCCTGGCGGGTAAGGCGGTCCTTTCAGGGCTGGCTGTGCCCGGGAAATCTGGCAGTGGGTAGGTCACTGGAACAACCGCAATGGATTCGCTGTGGACAGATGCAACTCTCGCAGGTTGGGGAGTTCTTTACAGGAATCTCTTCGCACAGGGAGTTTGGAGCGACCAGGGGGCCCGGTGGTCCATCAACAGCCTGGATCTGGGAGCAGTGGTTTTGGCATTTCAAGCGTTCGGGACCACGGGGCTGTCAGTCAATACCGCGACAGTGACGTGCCTCTTCTGGTGGGATGGCACAGGAGTGCGGCCTTGGAGGAGGAAGCAGACGCTCTGTTCGCTCGGGGGGGTGCCTCGGCGGCCGGCAATATTGGCCGCTCGCATTGCAGGAACAGACAAGGTGATGGCAGTTTTGCTCAGCAGAGTCCGGATGAATGACGGGAAATAGGAGCTTCATCCAGAGGGGTTGGCTCAATTAGTCCTCCGGTGGGTTCCTCCCATTATGGATCTCAGGGGGATCTGTTCAGCTAGCCAAGGCGAGTCGTTTTTTTCTTTACAGCAGAAGGCAGGAAAGAATGGCGCAAGGGGTCGAGGGCTTGATGCAATAATGGCCATCGACCAGTCGTCTCTATGACTTTCCCCATGGGCGCTTATAGGACAAGTGGGTCAGCGCATAGTGGCGCATCGTGGGACAGCAGTGTTAGTGGCAGCAGATGGGCCATAGGGTTTGGCGTACCCGATCTAGTTAGTCTACTGTACGGGGACCCTTGACGATTGCCGGCCATAGTGACTCTGTTAATACAGGGACCGTTTCGAAAGATGGATTGGTTCTCGTTTTCGGCTTGGCCATTGAAAGGGCAAGGTTAAGGAAAAAAGGCTATGCTGGAGCAGGGATGGCGACCTCACTTCGGGCCAGAAGGAGGTCCACTTCCTTAGCGTATGTACAAACATTTTTCGAGGTCTGGTGCTCCCAGTGGCAGGTCCGTTCCTTCTTGGTTTCTGGGCCTCTGGTAGTGAGTTCCTGGCAGGATGGTGTTACTAAGGGTCTGGCAGCCAGTTCTTTAAAGGTCCAGCTGGTAGCTCTGTCTTGCTGTAGAGGCGGAGTACAGGAGGAGTCCTTCGGCCCTCTCCTCGATGTGATTTGGTTTCTAAGCATGATTGCTCGGTGTCAGCCTGATCACAGTCTGGTGGTTCCTCTGTGGGATCTCAACTTAGTGCTTGGAGCGTTGACAAGGGAATTTGTCGAACACTTGCACCAAGTTTGATTGAGGGTTTGACCTTAGACAGTGTTTCCTTTTGTGGCTTTTTGCTTGGCACGCCGTGTTTTGGTGTGGCAGGAGTTGTCCTGTCAATAGCTGTTCTTATTTTGTTCAAAAAAAAAAAAAAAGGAAAACCAAACAAAGAAGGCAGTGTTGTGGTCAGTTCCGTTTCTTTATGTCCAAGGTGGTTTCGTCTTTTCATGTCAATCATCCTGTCTCGTTACCAGTATTGGGGTCTTCAGAGGAGGATGCGCCAGGCTGTGATCGCCGTCATTTGGACATAGAGAGAGTTCTGTGTCAATACCCATAAGTCTTGGAAACTTTGTTTTTTTCATAAGGCCGGTTGTGTAATCATTTTTTGTTGAAGGTCCGCGTAAAAGTGAAGCGGCAGCCAGGGTTTCATTTTTTCGAGGGGTCCAAGAAGTAATAGCGTCAGCATATAGTTGGCAAGGTCGTCTGGCGCCCGTGGGGTTACGGGCTCACTCTACTTGGGTGCAAGCGGCGTCTTGGGCGGAGCGTAGTTTGGTTCTGCCAGTGCAGGTTTGCAGAGCGGTCTTTTGGTCGTCTCTCCATACTTCTTTAAGCACTATCGCCTGGAGGTTCAGGCGGAGAGCGAGGCCTCTTTTGGGTCGGCGTTTTTTGCGATCCAGGTGGACAGGTCCCTCCCCATGTTTACTGCTCTGTTACATCCCAGAGGTGGAGGACTGAACTGTAGGACCGAAGAGGAAATGGAAATTACACTTACCTGGTAATTGTTGCTCCTTGAGGAACTACAGTTCAGTCCTCAATCCCGCCCGGGGATGAACAACTCAGACGCAAGGTGTCGGTTTGGGGGGGGGTTGCTGGGCCATAAGAGGGCAACGGGTTCTGTTAGGCCGGTGATCACGAGAGTATATTGCTGTCTATGATCTCTTTTAGTCCTCCTTCCCTTCCTCTATCTGTCTTTCTCTGATCTGCGGTCAAGAGGAGGGGGTCAAGTAGGAGGGTGTTCTTTGCCTTTTATTTCAGGGCACTATAGTTTAAAGGTTAAAAGTTAAGCATAGTGTTGTAATTAATTCCTTAACTACTCATTTGTTGCTCCTTTGAGTCTGCTTTGTCAGTAGGTCACTGGGGGATGATGGGAGAAGACCAGCAAGATATACCCGGTGATGTCATGAATTTGACTCGTCCAGTCTCCATGCTGCAGGAGGAGGTGCACTACCCAGAGGTGGAGGACTGAACTGTAGTTCCTCAAGGAACAGCAATTACCAGGTAAGTGTAATTTTCATTTTCTGGCCACACGTTCCACTTTGTGATGTCAGTAACTCAGCCCTTCTCCCATCTCTTGCATTGTGGGGTTCCCAGAGGCATGATCCTATCCTCTAGGTAGTGCAACCTTTTCAGAGTCTGCTGGTGGCCTCTATTCAGGATCTTAACATCAGCACATATTTTGTGCAGATGACATTCTTCTCATTCATTACACTGACCCATAAGTCTCAAACCTCCTTCCATTTTGTTCCTCCAGTCCAGTCCTGGTATCTTTGGGTATTCGTGCCTTGCCAGTAGCTTGAAGACTGAGCATGTCATGATTTTCATGACCCTCTCCCTAGATAGAGAGCTGGCTCCTCCCCCAGCCTTCAGTATCACAGTCTCCAAGCTGCTGGAGAGACATGAATCCCATTGCTAGGACTTACGGAAGGAACAGTAAATTTTAAATTTGGGGCTAAGTTCAATTAAACTTTTAAAAGCACTGCGGGATCACCAGGACAGCACTGACTGAGGCAGCCATCAGGAGCTGAGCTGTGCCGGTATTGCATGTAAGGGAGCAGACAGGCATTACTAAGCTTAGGTCACTGCGGAAGGTTCAGAGAGACGGGGAGTAGCTCTGTTTCTGTGATCCCCATTTGAGTCCCAACCCCAAGTATGGGAACCACTGCAGTGTTCTCTCCAGAACCTTTAATATAGGTGCACCACCTGCCTGATTTTACTGACTATCCGACTAACTTAATCTGATGAATTGATGACAAAATTCAGGAAAAATCATCTAAGTGATTTTGTAATTAATACTTAAAAGTAACAATATATGTGTGGATTGGGAACTATCTCATAACACAGGCCCAAAACCAAAGCCAAGCAAGCAAGGAAAGGCCAAACGCAACATCCACACTTGCACACTCATAACACTTGAACAACCATCTAACATATCCATTGAGCTTATCAATGCCAGGTCAGTACGAAACAAAATAAATACCATCTCAGACCACATAAAAGGCCAGCAAATAGACATCCTCTGCATCACAGAAACATGGCTCGCCCCCATGGACAATGTGCTATTCAACTAACTAGTCCCCGACACCCACACAGCGTTCAACTGCCCACACACTCAAAGAAGAGGAGGAGGAGTCCTTATTGCAAGGACCAGCCTAAAGCTAAGGAACAAAACCACCACTATGACAGGCCACTGCAACACAATCATCATAGAAAACATGGACCTAGCCCTATGCCTCACCTACAGAGCTCCAAATGCCCCAACAGATGAACTCTCATCAATTTTAGAAGCGATATGTACAGTCAACAATCTCCACAAACCACTTCTAGTACTTGGAGATTTCAATCTCAGGTCTACCAACAGCAAAGAAGCAGAAGCCTTCCTATCAGCTATGGACTCCCTCCAATTCACCCAGATGATCAACACCCCCATAGATAGACTCGGATCATCCCCTGACCTCCTCTTCACACCGAACAACCTAAATGAAGGATGCCTCATCTCAAGACCCCTCATCACACCAGTACCCTGGTCGGATCACCACCTAATAAAGATTCAGTTGCAATCAACAAACATAAATAAACTTCATGATAATCCACCCACAACCAGGAGATTCAAAAGCTTCAACAAGGACCAATTCACACAGGACACCCTACCTCTCCTCAACACCGATACAGTGGACATAGATGATCAAATCGCTAACTGGAACGACATCATCTCTTCTGCTGCCAAGCCAACAGTCCCCAGAACGCAACAATCAAACGACCCAGCTCCACACCATGGTACTCCAAGGACATACGCATAGCAAAAAGAGCACTAAGACAACTTGAACGCTGCTGGAGACGCACCAAGTCAGCCTCCTTACAGAAACAATACCAGATAAAACAAAAAGAATATAACAACCTCATCAACCAACAGAAGAAGGAATTCTGCTAACAAACCCCGAGAACTCTACAAAATAGTAAAGACCCTCACCAAAGAGCCCTACAACAGAAATGAGCAGCAAATAGACCCACAGACCTTCGTAGACCACCTCAAGAACAAATTCACTGCACCACCCAAGAACAACATGGAGATCAACAACGGGACCTCCCCACCAAAACAAGGCTGGGGCAAATTCAGCATCCCTTCTAATGACCAGCTCTCTAAAATCATCACTGACCTCAACACCAGCACCGCCCCTACAGACCCATGCCCAGTATCCTGGATTAAAGCAACTAAAGAAAACCTGATACAAGTCATCCATAAAATAATACATAATTCTCTCACCAAAGGAATAATGCCAAACGCCCTGAAGCTAGCCACAATACGCCCCATCCTCAAGAAAACCACCCTAGCTAAAACCGACCCCGCTGCCTACAGACCAATCTCAAGCCTTCCTTTCCTATCCAAGATCATCGAGAAAGTGGTTCAGCAACAACTTCAACAACAGATTGACATCCACTCCCCCCTGAACCCCAATCAACATGGCTTCCGACCAAACCATGGAGTCAAAACTCTACTAATACAACTATTCGACAAACTGATACAGGCGATCGACAACATCAGAATGGGTGTCCTCATGATCTTCTTAGACATCTCCTCAGCATTTGACACTGTGTGTCACACAACCTTACTAACCAGACTACAAGAGACAGGACTACACAGCACAACCCTGAGCTGGTTTACATCATACCTCACCAACAGACAGCTACAAGTCAAATGCGGCTCAGACACCTCTTAACCTTTGAGAGCCACACAGGGCATCCCACAAGGCTCAGCTCTCTCCGCCCTGCTCTTCAATCTATACATACAACCCATCTGGGCCATCATCAAGGACCACAAGATCCAATACACCATATACGCAGATGACATAATGATATTCACACCAATCAAATTGGACAACCCAGACTACTCTAACCTAGCCAACTGCTTCCAACAAATGGCAACTTGGCTTCAGGAAAACAATCTTTCAATAAACTACAACAAAACTGAAGCTCTATTCATCACAAGAAACCCCACATTTTCACCCACAACCACCATCAAACTGAATGACATCACAATACCAGTAAAACATGAAGTAAAATATCTGGGCGTGACGCTCGACAAGGACCTTAACCTACAATCCCACATTGCCAAAACCACAAAGAGCGCTTACATCAAAATGAGAACCATCAGAAGGCTCAAACTCATCCTCTCTCAGGAGCACTTTCGAACAGTCTGTCAAGCCCTCATCATTCCCACACTAGACTACTGTAACCCCATCTATCAGGGGCTACCAAAACAGACTCTCAGACCTCTACAGCTAGCACAGAACACCGCCGCATGCATCATAACAGATTTCACAGGTCATGACCACATTACTCCCATACTGTACCACCTGCACTGGCTCCCAATGAGCTCTCAAATCCGCTTCAAAGTACTTCTAAACATTTTCAAAATAATACACAACCTCTCAGCTAACAGCTTACAACCACTCATTAAAACCGATCACAGCATAAGACCAAGAAGAAAAGGAACCTCGGACACCATCAGCCCACCGAAGGAATTCGCCAAAACAAATCAGGCCACATCAAGAAGGGCACCATCTAAGATCAACAAGAGACCTCAAGGATTTCAGAAAGCTACTTAAAACAACTCTATTTTCAGAACACTACAAGGACTTCACCTGAACTGATTCCTATGTGCAGTAACTACAACGCTATGTAGGTCCTGATCCTAGATCACTTTGTACATGACTCTAATCTTGTATATATGTATATTGCTTACTTTGTATATAGCTCACCGGAAAAATCTAGCACACTGCACTCCACATCACTCTTCTTAAACTCCCACTGCATGCCACTGACCACACAATTATCTTGATTGTTTGATATGCTAAAACTGCTTTGATTTAATGATAAAGCGGTATACTAAATCTGTCTAAATAAATAAAATAAATAAATAAATGAAATAAACTGGTTAAAAGATAAGAGAGAAATAGAAAGTAGGGCTAAATGTTCAATTTTCTCAATGGAAAAAGGTGAATAGTGGAGTATCCCAAGCGTGTCTGCTGGGTCTACTGCTTTTTAACATTCATAAATGAACATGGAAATAGGAGCAACTGAGGTGATCAAATTTGCAGACAGCACAAAATCATTTAAATGTGTTAAAACAGAACAGGATTGTGAAAAATTGCAAGAGACCTTGATAAATTGGGAGACTGGACATACAAATAGCAGATAAAATTTAATTTGGGAAAATCTTTCCCTAACCCACAGAAGAACCCACACTTTTTTTGGTTACACTATGGTAGGTCTGACATTAGCAATCACCATCCAGGGAAAGGATCTAGGCAACATCGTGGATGATACATTGAAATCTTCTGCCTAGTGTGCAGCGGCAGCTAAGAAAGCAAAGAATCATAAGGAAAGGAATGGAGAATAAAACAGAGGATATTATAATACCTCTGTATTGTTCCATGGTGTGACTGCGCAGTGTGTGCAGTTCTGGTCACTATATCTTAAAAAGGATATAGCAGAATTAGGAAAAGTTCCAAGAAAAGCCACCAAAATTGTAAAATGGATGGAAGGATACCCATACAAGAAAAGGCTTACAAGTTTAGGGCTTTTCAGCTTGGAAAAAAGATGGCTGAGGGGAGATATGATAATTCTATAAAACGAGTGGAATGGAAGGGGTAAACGTAGATTGGGTGTTTACTTCTTCAAGAAGTAGGAAGACTAGGAGACATGCAATGAAGCTGCAAGGTAGCACATTTAAGACTAATCAGAGAGAATATTTTTTCCTTCAACTTGTAATCAAATTCTGGAATTTGTTGCCAGAGGATGTAGTAAAAGCTGTTAATGTTTAAGACGGGTTTTGACAAGTTCCTGTAGGAAAAGTCCATAAACCATTATTAAAGTGGACTTTGGAAATGCACTGCTTACCCCTTGGATAGGCAACATGGAATCAGTCTGCTTTTTAGCAACCTGACAGGTACCTGTGACCTGGATTGGCGATTGATGGAAACAGGATACTGGGCTTGATGGACCTATGCTGTGACCCATTGTGGCACATCTTATATTTTTTTATTTATTTAACATTTCTTATATACCACCTTTCATGATGTCAAGGCGGTTTACATTGAACAGGGCATTATAACTTGGAGATAACTATTTTACAGGGAACGTGGGCAATGCAGGGTTAAGTGGCTTGCCCAAGACCACAAGAAGCACCTGTGGGACTAGAAACCCCAGTCCTTCCGACCCAAGGTTGCTGTCCTCTAGTGGGATTTGAACCCCTGACCTTCTGGCCTGAGGTAACTTGCCCCAACCACTAGGCCACTCCTCCCTTATATCTACTGTCTTCAGCAGGCCACATCATGGCTGCAGTTGAACCATCTTCTGCTTAAATCCTGGGAAAACCTTTGCTTTCTGGACTACAGGCAACTCCCTCCAGCAGACCGTCTCTGCCACTCTTTCTCATACCACTGCGACTCAGGTTGATTCCTTCAGGTATCTGAGAGGTATCATTCACTCTGAGTAAACCTTTATCTCCCATGTTTCTGCAATGGTTAAGCTGTAATTCCATGCACTGCATCAGTTTGTGCTTGGATTGCTAGATATCACTGCCCAGTATACCTTATGGCCAGGGCTGGTGCAAGGAGATTGAGGCATCCTAGGCAAACCTCCTTCCTTGTGCCTTCCCCTGACCCCCCGCTGACACTCCTCTCTGGGGTCTACAGCAGTGGCAGGGGAAGCAATATTAGACCTAGTCCTTAGTGGAACACCAGATGTAGTGCAAGAGATAAGGGTGTTGGGGCCACTTGGCAATAGTGATCATAGCATGATCACCTTTGATTTAATTAGTGGAGGAGGGATAGTAAGGAAATCCACAGTACTACCCTTTAACTTTCGAAAGGGAGACTATGATAAAATGAGGAAAGCAGTTAAGAAAAAACTAAAAGGAGCAGTTGCAAAGGTTAAAGACGTACATCAAGCTTGGATGTTGTTGAAAAATACTATCTTGGAAGCCCAGACCAGCTGTATTCCACGCTTTAAGAAAAGTGGAAGGAAGTCCAAAAAACTGCCAGCATGGTTTAAAGGTGAGGTCAGAAAGGCTGTTGTTGCCAAAAAAGCATCTTTCAGGAAATGGAAAAAAGAGCCAAACGATGAAACCTGGAAACAGCACAAGCACTGGCAAGTCAAATGCAAGGCATTGATAAGGCAGGCAAAGAGAGAATTTGAGAAGAAGCTTGCTGCGGAAGCAAAAATGCGAAATAAAGACCTTTTCATGTACATTCATAGCAAAAAACCTGTGAGAGAGTCAGTTGGTCCATTAGATGATAAAGGGGTTAAAGGAGCACTAAGAGGCGACAAGGCGATAGCGGAGAGACTGAATGAATTCTTTGCTTCGGTCTTTACTGAGGAAGATGTAGGGATGTTACCCATGACTGAAGTGGTATTTAAAGGTGTGGAAGAATTGAAGGAAATATCGATACATCGGGAAGATGTCTTACAACTATTAGATAAACTGAAGAGTAGCAAATCACCTGGGCCGGATGGTATACATCCAAGGGTGTTGAAAGAACTGAAATTTGAGATTGAAGACCTGCTATCAGTAATCTGTGAACTATCATTAAAATCATCTCTAATACCTGAGGATTGGAGGATCGCCAATGTAACACCAATTTTTAAAAAGGGTTCGAGGGGTGATCCGGGAAACTACAGACCGGTGAGCCTGACATCAGTACCGGGAAAAATGGTAGAAACCATCATAAAGAATAAAATTACTCAGCATGTAGATAGTCACGACCTAATGGGAGACAGCCAACATGGCTTTAGACAAGGAAGATCTTGTCTTACTAATCTGTTATGTTTTTTTGAAGGAGTGAATAAACAGGTGGACAAAGGTGAGTCGGTTGATATTGTGTATCTGGACTTTCAGAAAGCCTTTGACATGGTCCCTCATGAGAGACTTTTGGCAAAACTAAAGAGTCATGGGATAGGAGGCAGTGTACTATTGTGGATCAGGAACTGGTTAAAAGATAGAAAGCAGAGGGTAGGGCTAAATGGCCAATTTTCCCAATGGAGAAAGGTGAATAGTGGTGTACCCCAGGGATCTGTGCTGGGTCCTCTGCTTTTTGACATATTCATAAATGACCTGGAAAGTGGAATAACGAGTGAGGTTATCAAATTTGCAGATGACACAAAACTATTTAAAGTTGTTAAAACCCAGGAGGATTGTGGAAAATTGCAAGAGGATCTTGATAAATTGGAAGACTGGGCAGCAAAATGGCAGATGAAATTTAATGTGGAGAAGTGCAAGGTTATGCACCTAGGGAAGAACAACCCAAACTATGGTTACATGATGCAAGGTTCCACATTAGGAACCACCACCCAGGAAAAAGATTTAGGCGTCATTGTGGATACCATGTTAAAACCCTCGGCCCAGTGTGCAGCGGCGGCCAAGAGAGCAAATAGAATGCTAGGTATAATAAGGAAAGGAATGGAAAATAAAACAAAAGATATTATAATGCCTCTATATCGTTCCATGGTGAGACCGCACCTTGAATATTGTGTGCAATTCTGGTCGCCATATCTTAAAAAGGATATAGCGATTTTAGAAAAGGTGCAGAGAAGAGCCACCAAAATGGTAAAGGGGATGGAAGGGCTACTCCTATGACGAAAGGCTAAAAAGGTTGGGGCTCTTTAACCTGGAAAAGAGACGGCTGAGGGGAGATATGATAGAAGTCTATAAATTAATGAACGGAGTGGAACGGGTAAACGTAGATCGATTGTTTACCTTATCAGAATATAAAAAGACTAGGGGACATGCAATGAAGCTACAGGGTAAGCTATTTAAGACTAATAAAAGAAAATATTTTTTCACTCAACGTGTAATCAAACTCTGGAATTTGTTACCGGAGGATGTAGTAAAGGCTGTTAGTGTAGTTGGGTTTAAAAAAGGTTTGGACAAGTTCCTGGAGGAAAGGTCCATAAACCATTATTAAGAAGGGACCCAGGATATCAATGCTTGAACCAATACAAGCATTGTGGAACCTGTGTCCCTTGGGGAAACTGCTAGGTACGTATGACCTAGATTGGCCACTGTTGGAAACAGAATACTGGGCTTGATGGACCTTGATCTGACCCAGTATGGCATATCTTATGTTCTTATGTTCTAATGGCCTGAAACATCCTGCGGCGCTAACCTCAAAGCTTCGGACCATGGGGTTGTTTGCTTCTGCCCCCACTGACGCCTTTTGTATGGGAGCGAAAGCCTTTTGTCCTCATGCGAACAGGAAGTCAGCACAGTGGGGGTGGAAGCAAATCACCCCATGGCACCATGGTTTGGAGGTAAGTGCCACAGGGATGTTTCAGGTCATTGCTGCCACTGTAAGTCCCGGAGGGCCAGCACTCTAGGCGACTGCCTAGTGTTTAATGGCAGCCCCAGCCCTGCTTATGACATGCCACTATTACATTACATCTTGATTTTTGTAATGTGATCTATATTGACCGCAGACTGGCAGATGTGAAGTTTCTGCAAATTATCCAAAAATGCCACTATTAGGATTTTGTGTCATGCAACATGCATACGATCATGTGGGCTCTTCTCTCCTCCTTTTTTCCTGTTCTTATTGTAGTTCCCTTCTACTCTTTTATAATTTCATAATTTTATGTAATCCACCTTGCTGTTTGTTCAAAAGACAGTATATTAAAATACAAATGGATATTTCAGTATCACGGACTATCCATCTTTTATCATATACAGTTCAAGCATCTAGCTCTGGCACATAGAGTTGGACATAGAAACATGGTGGCAGAAAAAGACCAAATAGCCTATCTAGTCTGCCCTTCCATATCAACTACAATAGTCCCCTTTTTACCTTTAGAGATCCTCTGTGTTTGTCCCATGCTTTTTTGAATTCAGATACTGTCCTCGTCTCTACCACCTCCACTGGGAGACACTTCCATGCATCTATCACTCTTTTCACCAAAGACAGAACCCTGCGGCACACCAGTGGTAACCACCACCTCCTCAGAGTGAGCTCCATTTACCTGTACCCTTTGGTAACTTTAGGGTCCATCCTTAGGGTGCTCAGTTTGTTTATAAGATGCCTCTTTGGAACGGTGTCAAAGGTTTTACTGAAATCTAAGTACACCACATATATGGTTCTCCTTCAGTCCAACTCCCTGATCACCCAGTCAAAAAATCAATCAGATTTGTCTGACAAAACCTACATTCAGCAGAGCTTTTTGTAAAATGCTTGGGGAATTCTGAATAGTCCTACCTGCAGATCTTATGCAAAATATATAGGCAGCATATCAAGGTGTGCTTGGAAGTCTTTTAATCATCCCAGGGCACCCAATACAATTGGGACAATATCTCTGTCATTGTCCCATTTTCTTGATCTGATCGCATTTCTTGGCAACTGAGAATCTTTTGTCTTCGCATTCTTTGTACAGAATAGTCACTTGGTTCTGATGCATTCATTCGCAATACTGTTCTTTTTTTCACTTCTTTACCATAATGTCCAGTTTTCTTGTATCAAGCTTTTTGTCATTTGGAGTTGTAATGTCCCAGGTGATCACATCCTCTTTATTCTCCACATTGCATATTTCTGTTTGACTTCTCTAGGTCAGAACATAGCAGCCAATGGGGATCCCAGAATCTCGTGCTTGAGTTTATTAATATATTTGATATACTGCCTTTCACCACGCAAGACTGTGTACATAGTATAACAACAAGGCAATGCACATAGTATAAAATGCCAAATAACTGAAAACATACTAAACACACACAGATCAAGCTCCCCTCTCCCATGTGATGGCAACCACTGGCCTACATCATTTCACTGGGCTCTACCATTGCCCTTCTACTAAGGCTTCCATATGAACAAGTGTCCTCAAAAGTATAGACCAAGGTCCATGAATAGGCAAGGCACAAATGAATACATTTATTATATAGTTACAGTTCGAGTTTATTTGATATACCGCCTATAGCAGAGGTTCCCAACTCCAGTCCTCGGGGAACCCTAGGCCATTAGGGTTTTCAGAATTCCCACAATGAATATGCATGAGATAGATTTGCATGTTCTGCCTTCATTGTATGCAAATCTATCTTATGCATATTCATTGTGGGAATCCTGAAAACCCAACTGGCCTAGGGTTCCCCGAGGACTGAGTTGAAAACCCCAGGCCTATAGCCATAGTAGCTAGGCAGTTATAAAAATAGGCCAAAAAAATTGTGTTTTTCAGACAAATAAACCTTCATATTTCAAATGTTAAGAATCTTTGGTTCTGTAGTTCAATTGTAGCAAAATATCTTGAGAAAATTTTATATTTTCATCCTCTGCTGCTTGTTTGGCTCATTTTGATTTCTTCAAAGGGTTTTGCCTTTCTTTTTCTCTCGTCGTGCAATTCTAGCAGCCATATTGATCTTGGGCTTCCCTTGACCTCCCGATTCCCTTTCTTAGACCTTCCAAAGGAACTTGTGTGGTCTTGAAAGTTCATGTTCTATAATTTTTTAAGGATTGTGTACACTGGAGAGGTTTTGGCTGGTTTTCTTCTTTTAAATGTTTTTTTTTTTATTACAGTTTCTTTCTAGCATATGTTATTTGCAAACAGCTCATATTAAAAGTGAAATAGATTGAAAAACATTGTTACTCTTTTTCCATTCGTTTTGAAGCTACACGGACCTGTTTTGATACATTTTTCATATGCACATTCTTAATTTTTTTGTTGTCTTTTTTTAGTTATCACAACTTAATAAAACCCAAGATCAAGATTGTATTTACTATTTTAGGAAGTCTGAGAGGTAAATCACTGTAAATGTGATTGCCTGAAAGAAATAGTTAATTGCTCATTCATTCTTTAATGCTATTTTGTTTTATTTGAATCTTAAAAATTTTCATAGGTTCATAGCTATACGTAAACTGGCCGCTCAGACTTTATTCATTGTCATGGAATTATGACTAGCTTGAACATGGTCAATTTTGCATAGTTAACCAGCTCCTACTTCTAGAGTTACTTTAGTTCATTGACATTTCAGAGGGAGTTTTGTGTTTTGCTATTTGTTTCAGAGTTTAACGTACATCAAAAATAGTTTCTTCTGTTTCCATCCAGAAGGGTGGTATATCTGATTACCATTTCCTTCAAACATAAGAACAACATTTAGGGCATGGTTTGTCAAGGGCTTTTCTCAAAGACATAGAATAAGGGAAAAAGTCCCACAGTTTCTAAAACTGTATTCTGATGCGCTTGTGAAGGGGACTGGTGGGATGAGGTCATCAGGGTAAAAGGAAATAACTTTAAAATCTGGATTCAAAATAACATGCCAGACTTTGTCTCAATTTTTGCCAAGATCCCATAAAATAAAATTTACAAAGATATCATAAATGTCCTAACCCTAGAACAACCCTGTAAAGTCAGAAAATATTTATTTCTGAGGCTGACAGTTCTAATAAAGTGTAATTTATTAATGTTTTACAACTGACAAGTCAAGAGGCCAGCAGTATGGTTTAATCCCCTTTTAGAACCAAAAGACTCAAACACACGTGTCAAGCTTAAGTAGGGAGGATAAGCTGTTTGAAATATGTAACTACATGTCTCTACTCTCATAAAATGTGAAACACAGCATATATACTGCCTTGTAGAGCTATAATGAATATTCATGCTAAATTTGCCTGGCACCTGTTCCAAACAGGCCATTCAACTCTAATCAAGTTATGGCATTGTGGAGAGTTCAGGGTGCTAATACTCTCCATCTCAGAAATTAATTTGTGTTTTTTAGCGTTCCAAAAATCCAGCAGTTAACGCTTTATTTATTTTACTTATTTAGCTATGCTTATATACCGCTTTTCACCGAGTCAAAGCGGTTTACAATAAACAACTAGAGATACATTGAACAGGTCATAGCATATTTACAGGAGGGTTATACATTCACCATTCAACTTTATAGAAATTTGACAAGATAAAAAGACAGATCTGTAAGGAAATTCCTTGATTAATAATAGTTCAGTTTTTCATTCACTAAATTAGAAAATGAGAGAGCAATAATGAGTCTCCCCAAGGATCATATAGTGCCACAGGTATTTTGTATAAGTCATCCTTGGCTTAAAGAAAAATTCTCTACCACAAATACAAACATATACAAAAATTAGTGGTAGAAAATACAAATATTTATTCACATATATAATTCTTGATAATGTTACAAACTACAAAGCGGACATTGCTTTAGTATTCTCAATTACAGTGTAACCAAAAGCATTCCATAAAAATGATACACATACATACACATGCATTCAAATTATTCAGAACAACATACAAATAACTGCATGCCTCATAATTGCAACATACTTCAAACTAGTAGGACCAATATTGGGTCATACATTTCTCACCAACATGACACACAAGAGACCCATACAGTCATGCTCCAAACAATTTTTTTTGTTGGAGTATAAATTGAGGTAACTATATCAAACATCAGTGGAGTAGTGGTTAGAGCAGCAGTCTAGCATCTAGGAGATCTGGGTTTGATTCCCACTGGCACTCTTTGTGACCGTGGACAAGTCACGTTACCCTCCATTGCCTTGGAAGTAAAGGCCTAGCAATTTATTTCCGGTTATACTTTGCCAAGAAAACCCAGGGGCTGCTGGGTCAGCAGGAGTCAACATTGAAGCATTGACTTGACAGCACTTAAAAAAAAAAAAAAAAAAATCCTCCTCCATAAAGTCCATTTTTCTCTGATTTGAGCGACTGGCAGACACTGTTGTAAGTCTGCAGTCTGGGCACTGAGTTAATGGTTGTGTGTTTAGCCCTTTAAGGAGAAATTTGGGGAAGATCTTCTGGGTGATAAAAAGATGCTGCGGCCTTTTTTCTACACAAGCCTATGGAGCTCCAGATGTAAAGACGAGAAGTCTTCTGTAGTAAGATAAGTACTGCCTTTCCCTTTATTGCCCTGAAGCAGAACTGTTATACAGTTTGTGGTTCGAAATACGTTGGCTTGAATTATTATTGGAAAAGAGACGGCTGAGAGGAGATATGATACAGGTCTATAAATTAATGAATGAAGTGAAACTGGTAAATGAGATCAGTTGTTTATGCCACAAAAAGTAGAAAGACTAGAGTAGATGCAATGAAACTACAATGTAACCCATTTAAGACTAATAAAAGAAAATATTTTTTTATTCAACGTGTAATCATACTCTGGAATTCGTTACCAGAGGGTGTAGTAAAAGCCGTATGTAGCTGGGTTTAAAAAGGTTTGGACAAGTTCCTGGAGGAAAGGTCCATAAACCATTATTAAAAAGGACCTGGTAAATCAACTGCTTACCCCAGAACAAGCATTGTGGAACCTGTATGCCTTTTTGGGAACCTGCCATGTACTTGCAACTTGGATTGGCCACTGTTGGAAAGAGGATACTGGGCTTGATGGACCTTGGTCTGACCCAGTATGGCTTTTCTTATGTACTTAAATCAGAGAAAAATGGAGTTTATGGAGATTGCTTGATATAGTTACCTCAATTTATAGTCCAACAAAAAAACGTTTGTGTGGAGCGTGATTGTATGGGTCTCTTGTGTGCCACGCCACATTGATCATAATTGAAACATGCAAGTTACTGCAATAATCGTGTGTGTATGTGTATATACTGTGTGTGTATATATATATAATATATATGCACTTCAAAGGTCTTAAAGGAAAAAGTCCAGTTGTAATCAATCTTTGACACGTTAGCTTGTTTCCAAAACGTGAAATGCTCAAAGTGCTGTGATAAACATGGTTTACAATAACGTCTTGGAACCATTACTCCAATTGAATGGGTCAATATAATATTGCAAACAATCTGGTAAACAGGTTATTCAGCAAGAATATCCACTGCTTTCAGTGTATCAAAATGTTATTACTTCCAGCTCAACACAACCAAAATCAACTGCCAAACAAAGGTACCTTGTCTAACCATCGGCAGGTTTCCTTGGGGGATCTTGAAATTCCCATCGTCTCGTATTCGTCCATTAGAAAACAAACTCATAACGAGACAGAGCATATCCTCATCTTGAGGAGTGATGAAAAGTGATATGCTTTGTCTTGTAGGTTTCTTTTTTTAATGGAAGAACCCTATCAATATGTGCTTATATTTCCAATTTAAAATGAACTGGATCATTCTACAGAGATTGATTTTATCAGTCTCTCAATCATGATAACTTTCTTTATAGATGGGTTACTCTATGTACATCCCCATGGTAGCAATGTGGATTTCATCAGTGCACTAAATCCCCCAAGAATACCCACATTTACATTATATTGTATTATATATGTTACTGGATGGATGATTTTAACGTGCAGTAACTAGACCCTATCGAGTGGAAAGAGCAGGGAAAGGAAAAATAAAAAAGGACTGGAGTAGCTTAATTCGGACCTATTTATTTTTGTCAGTAAATTGTCTTTCCTAATTATTTGCATTTATGAATGAATGTATTTTTCTTAATAATAAAAGTACCAAAGTGTTTTAGTAAGTGGATTAAATTTCCCAATGATAACTTAGAACAGAATGTTGATGCAGTTTGGGGAATTATCTAGTTAAGTTACAGGGTAAAGTTGTGAAAATCTAGGCAGTAATTAGAATGTATTTGACTTCTGAACTCTATCTAAATTTTCTTTTAACATATAACCTAAATTTGGCCCTAGCCAGAGGCTAGTCCCTCTGCATAACATAATAAACCTTTTGAAAGTTTTGTGATTATTGAAAATACTCGTAGGCGCACTTTATTTTGGTGGTAATATAGGATTTGCAGAGTTTAGTTCATTCTCTGTAAGTTTTAAATGGAAGCAAATTGAACAAATTATGGCTTTAGGGAAGAAAATGCACTTTGTCATTTTCTTAATTGATCATCTGTGGTAGATGCAGGGGCATGGAAAAGAGAAGAAGGATCTATGTTACTTGCTCAGTTGTTTGAACATAAGCACCCTTTTTTTGTTGTATAGCATTAACAAAGGCTTGTTTGATGAAACCTAATACACACTTTGCTTTCTCAGCCCTTTAAAAACTAAAATATTGAAAAATAAACATAGGTTTTGGACTGCATTCCTGAATTTATTCTAGAGCTGGCATCTCCTGATCACGTTTGACTGCTTGCTTCTTCCTTTGAACGCAATGAAACTAAGAGACAGATAGAAAAGGCTATAGGATTGGAAACAACTTGCAATGCTCCTGTACAACTCCCTATCCAGGTCACCTTAGAACTGGCCCCATTGCTGTTTTAATATTCCAGTTCTTAAATTTTCTCTTAGACACCAGACCATGCCAAAACCTGCAATGTAGTAGCAGTCCACTTTGTCTCAAATGTGTTCACTTATGATTAAAAGTGAAATCTTTTGCAAATTTGGAATAATCTATTGAAACAATTTTAATGAATTTCTATTAGAACATAAAGCTTATTTATGGTACTTTCTAATGGATAGTTTGGAGGTTAGATGGGAAGGCCTGTGTAGGGCATTTCAAGGCTTTCAGAAACTACTACTACTAATCATTTGTATAGCGCTCAAGACGTACACAGCGTTGTACATATAGATGTGAGATACAGTCCCTGCGCATCAGAGTTTGCAATCTAATCAAGAAAAAACACATAGTGAAACTGGTGCTAGAATATGATATGATACACAAAAGTAGTGGACAACAGAGTGAGGAGCATCGGGATCCAAAAGTGGCTTCAAAGAGGTGGGGTTTTATCATGGATTTGAATAGGGCTAGAGAAGGAGCCCAATGCACAGACTGTTTGTTACAGGCATATAGAGCAGCAAGATGGAATGAACAAAGTCTGGAGTTGGCAGTGACAGAGAAGGGCACAGATAGAAGGGATCTGCCAGAGGAGCGGAGTTCCCAAGGAGGGGGTGTAGAGTGAGAGAAGAGAGGAAAAGTAGTTAAGAGTCACAGAATGAATGCACTTGTAGGTCAATAGGAGAAGTTTGAACTGGATGCGGAAACTGATAGTGAGCCAGTGAATTGACTTGAGAAGAGGGTTACATGAGTATAGCGACACTGGCAGAAGATAAGCCACGCGGCTGAGTTTTGAACAGATGAAGAGGAAAGAGATGATTCAGCGAGGAGCAGGTTACAATAGTCAAGGTGGGAGGTGATTAGTGAGTGGATAATGTGTCTGTGCAGACAAATTTAATTGGACAAAAGGGGGCTTGGTTGGAGGGATGCTTAGAACTAGGTTTTCAAAGTTAACCAACTAGCACAGTATTTAGCATTAACTGGCTAAATTTGTACAGATATCTATGTTGGAATGGTGATCCTCATTTTAATTGCATAAGTTTTGATGTTCAGCTGTAACCTTAACTAGTGAGCTGCGGCTGAATGTCTGAATAGTGTTAACCACTTAAAATTAGCTGTGCTGCTCCACAGCACTTTTGAATATCTACCTCTCCGGTTCAGATGTGTTTTATACAGTTGCTGATATTTCATTGAGCCAAGTTTAAAATCCTACAAGGCCCTCAGATTCTATGCACTGATGTGCCTCAGCTGCCATGTCACCTCATTGATGCCTTGCATGCTTTACCACAAAGCCATCTAAGGACCAGTTCCTTGAAAGCACCAGAAAGAGAGCCTCTGAGAATCTCTTCTAAACTTTGGAACTCTTTTTATTCAACATCAGAGTGCTGGTTTTCATAAACTACTAAAAACATGTCTTTTTGAGGTGGCCTTTTGTTCAAATGTTTCAATATGACCCCCTCAGACTCTATCCTCTGGTCCTTAGAGTACAGGAAACTGTAGATTTTTATCTCCTAAAGGAAGATGCGCCCTAAACATACCAAATGAGTCCTTGCATTTTTCTTTTGTATCCCTCACTTTCAGTTGTAATTATTTGATATATTTATGATGTAGGCTTCTAGCCTCTTAGACAGTTGTAGTCAACCTTATTGACACTCTTGCAGTTCAACCCCTTAATGTCCAATATCTCCTAACAAAAAAAAAAGTGGCCAGTGAAATGACTTTGGACTATATATGCACACATATTTGACACACAAAATAGAACAAGACCAATTAATAAAGGACATAGTATAAAAACTGAGACGTTGCCAAGACTTGATTTTTTTGCACCCTTATAAACTGTCCCAATCAGTTTGAACAGAAGAAGCACATGCCCATTACAATAAAATTAGATGCACCTGTGATCAATTGTCAGTACTCACATGAATCAACCAATGAATGATGGCTCTAATGTTTAAAATGGCCACATTCACTCTGTTTTGTTTTCACAATGTTGAAGACGAGAGCTATCTGAGACTTTCAGAAAAGCCTTTATCGCGAAACATCAAACTTCAAAGGGGGGTACAAGGCCATCGCCAAGGAGTTTGGTATTCGTATGTCTGCAGTTCACAATGTTGTTAAGATAGTTTCTGCTCATAGAACTGTCAAGAAACTCCCAGGATATGGTCAGAAGAGGAAAATTAATTCAAGACTACTTTGAAGGTTAGTGCGAAGTGTTAGTGTTGTAAAAACACCACATACAATATCCAAAGAGCTTAAGGTTTACCTGGAGCAATTTGGAGTGGTTGCTTCAACTCGCACCATATGCTGCGCACTAGACAAAGAAGGACTTCATGGGCAAAGGCCAAAGGGGACCCCACTGCTGAAAGACAGACATAAAAAGCACACCTGATCTTTGCCTGAAACCACAATCCTTCTGGGAAAATGTTCTGTGGATAGATGAAACCAAACTTCCTTTGACAGTGCAGATCAGCAATACAATTACAGGCAAAGAAATGAAGCTTGTAAGGAAAATAACAGCCTTCTTACAGTTAAATATGACAGAGGTTCCATAATGTTGTGGGGTTGTTTTGCTGCCTCAGGATCTGGAGGGCTGGAGCATATTAAAGGAATCATGAAGTCCGAGGACTACCAAGGTAATATGGAGCAAAATGTGCTACCTAATATCAGAAAGCTAGGTCTGGGTTGAAGGTCATAGGTCCTCCAGCAGGACAAAGACCTAAAACATACATCCAAAAGTACAAAAGAATGGTTAAAAAGGAAAAAAACGGAATGCTTTACACTGGCCAGCAATGAGTCCTGATCTCAGTCCAATCGAGAACCTTTGGAAAGAGATGAAATCTGCCATTGGTAAAAGGAATCCTGGAAACATTCATAAGCTGGAATGGTTGAAGACTGGGAGAAACTACCAGCAGACAGATGTAAGAAACTTGTAGATGGCTACAAGAAACATTTGGAGGCAGTCATCACTGCTAAGGGTTGTGCAGCCAAATATTAGCGAAGGGTGCCATTAATCCTGCCTAAGTTATTTTGGGGGGTTTTTCTCAAAAATTACTACTTCTAAGTTGCACAGATACTGTATCTTTTTTTGTTGTATATCTTTGAACATAAAGTATTATGATGACATACAGTCGGAATAGTTCCAATGCTCAAGATAGTATACAACATACCTAAAATGCAAGGATGCCAATAATGTTGAGCACAACTGTAACATTCTGTTTTTATTTTGGTGTCCTAATGATGTATTTTATTTATTTATTTATTTACATTCTCTTATATACCGCGCTATTCTGCATCAGCGCGGTTTACATTGAACAAACTGAAATTACATTGAACAGGGTATTATAACTTGGAGAAAACTATTTTACAGGGAACATGGGCTATGGAGGGTTAAGTGGCTTGCCCAAGACCACAAGGAGCACCTGTGGGACTAGAAACCCCAGTCCTTCCAGCCCAAGGTTGCTGCCCTCTAGTGGGATTTGAACCCCCGACCTTCCGGCCTGAAGTACATTGCCCCAACCACTAGGCTACTCCTCCAGATTTTTTCCTTGTAACATGCTCTCTGCTCTCCAGTTGGCAAAGCATGTAATAAATCAACAGTGAGGATGATACTCTGGGAAGAGAATTTGAAGGCAATCTTCAGGAACAAGCAGGAATGAGTCTTCACATATGGGTACGTCGGTACTGACGGAGTCTGCGCGGGAACGCTTCCCAGCGTCCAATCAAGAGCTTTTGGAAGCATCCCAGCACGCCTGCGTGCTGCCTTCCCGCCTTTCCCAACTGCCTCTCCTCAGTTTTCGTTTTTCCGCGGAGCCGGCAGGACGTCCTCCTGTCACCGCAGAAAATTCTTGTTCTTATTTCTTAGTTTTCTTGTGGTCGCAGCTGTCTTCCCGATGCCACCGGTACCGCCGGTGTTTTCTTTTCTTGTAAAATCTTCCTTTTCCACGGGATATGTTTTCTTCATAGTGTCCCACGGTCTCTTAGGCCTCTTCTTTTTCCTTCATGGACCCGCCAAACACTTTCTCCAAGAAATGTTCAGACTGTGGCGGTACAACTTTATTTTTAGACCCTCGAAGTCGGTGTCTAACCTGCTTGGTTCCTGACAACAGTTTGGTGAGAAGAGGTTTTCAACATCGAGGTTCCCTCGATACACGGTTGCCCTCCAACTTCGGGGCACCGTCCCCTTCTTCTTCCACACAGGATCAGGTAACCCACAAACAGTCTGTTAAGACTAGCCAGTCCTCGAGTGGTAGGTCTCATACACAGCATGTAGACGGCTCCGGCCTTGCCCTCGAGGGCCCACTGGCTTCAAAACCCCGGCGGGAGTCTTCGGTCTCCAAAGCGTATAAGGGGTTTAAGGTTGTTCCTGGGGTTCACCCCCCACAGAACATACCTAAGCCGTGTACGGTGGTGGCATCCGCTTCGAGTGGTACCGATACCCCGGCATCGGCACTGGTGTTGGATGAAACACTCCTCACCAGGGATAGTCATCTGGCGTCCTCTGTGCCTTCGGGACCGGTGGATACTCCCCAGATTGACTTTCCAATATCGGTACCAACACCGATACTATCACCGACGTCGGTACCCTCCAGATGTGCATCGATAGCCTCGCTTCCTTCGATGCCGAGTCTGGAATCGATCTCCAGTCTGGAGGACTGGGTACCGACTCGCCTTGGTACCGGCTCGCGGCGGTACCAAAGGCTCGGTTCCGATGACTCGGATCCGCAACTCTCGGTTCCCCCGAGGCCGATTGAGTTGCCACTGGTTGACCTTCATTCACCGGTATCAGACACGGTACCGAAGTCGGTACTGATGTCCTCATTACCCTTACGGTCGGTGCCTTCCATGCTTCGCTTATCAGGCTCTCTGCCCTCGATGCCGAGTTTGGAATCGATCTCTAGTCTGGAAGACTGGGTACCAATAGGTTTTGGTACCGACACCCATCGATACCGGTGGCTCGGTACCGAGGATAGCGGCCGGAGGTTTTCGGTTACCTCGGTACCGATTGAACTGTCACCGATGATTACTCCGATGTCTTTGTCGGGCCCGACTCCGACATCGGAAGGGTATTGGCATCGATACCGGTATCCACAGTAGCATCGTGGCCAACTCCTGCCATGCTTTTTTCATCAGGATCGCTCCCTTCTATACCAAGCTTGGAGTCGATACCTGGCATGGACAATGTGGTAATGACGGTCGCTGCTCCTGACAGCCAGTACCGGCGACCATCCCTTAAGCATTCCACACTGCACTGTGCAGGATCTTCTATTCCTATATATTTGGATAGCTCTGTCAGTGCTCAGGCTAGTTCTTCAGATCTAACCTGTCCAAGGGAGATTCCTGTTGGGGATCCCTCTTTTCAGAGTTTCCTCCTGGATATAGCAAGATCCCTTGCCATTCCTATCCCAGGACATGATCCTGCACAAGGCTCTCTTTCTGCCAAAGCAAAGGAAAACATAATGCTTCCTTTGCATCATTCCTTGCAGGATCTCCTTCTAGGAATGTGGGAAACACCTTTAAGGGTACCCCCACCTCCCAGGGCAACTGATCTCTTATATCAGGTGCCCCCCTCTCCAGGGTTTCAAAAGACTCAACTTCCTCATCATTCCATAGTAGTGGAATCAGCAATGAGGCAGGTAAAGAGTAAGAAAAAGCACTCTTCTTATCCGCCAGGTCGTGAGTCTAAGACACTAGATGCCTTTGGACATCAAACCTTCCAGACATCTATGCTTTCTGCAAGAATTCTCTCATATATTTTCTATATGAGTCTTTCTCTTGAGAAGGTCATGAAGCAATTACATCTTTTGACTCCTTTCCTTCCAGATTCCAGGAGTTCAGACTATTCCTCACTGCTTAAGCATATCCAGAATATCTCTTGGTTTCTTTCTCGTGCTTCCCTAGACTCTTTTGAGTCTGTTAGCAGGACTTCTGCTATAGCTATAGGGGCACGACGTAGAGCCTGGCTCCAAGCTTCAGACTTGGACAAATGGGCACAACAACGGCTGGGACATACTCCTTGCACTGGAGAAAATCTTTTCAACAAGGAGTCTTTACGTCAGGTTACTCAGTTGTCCACTGATTTACCTGTTCCTAAGGGTTGTTCTACACCTTCTTCTGTCCCAGTAGGTAGGAAATGTCGTACAAAACTTTCTTCCCACAGGAGAAGAAGGTTTTATTCATCACCTGCCCATCATACAGATGTTCCCCAACAGGGGAGGCATCGTCCTGGTCTGAAGAATCCAACCTCTCACCAGGCTCAGTAAACCCAACAGCTGCAGGGTTTCTGATCAGTCATCATCAGATGCTTGTGACTCTTGGGGTTAGAATCTACAGTTGCTTCTTCTCAATAGAGGCAATCCACCACTTCATTCTAACCCCTACACATGGATCTCTTTCCAAAAGACATCCATTTTTTCTATATTTCTATGAGCTGTCAGGATGTTCATGCCTATAGGTCACAGGTTTCTCCTCTTTTTCCTGCTAGGGAAAGAGGTCTCACCACTATCAAATGATAGCTCCTGTGCCAGCATGTATTTTTTCCTTTCTATAGACTTACTACTTCGTAAGTCTTCTTCAGCTCCATTCTCTTCACCCTCTTGCCAAGCTTTTCCTCTGTAAGAGCGGATTTACTTCACTGGGAGGCTTTTTCTTCAGCCTCTCTAGTTTTTGTCACTTTCCAGTGTGGAGTTTTCCTCTCTGAGTTACCTCCCCTGTTTCAATCTTACTTTGGGGCAGCTTATCAGACATGTCCAGAGTTTTCTACTCCTGTTCTGTCTGTTCTTTCTGTTTTTCAACAGTAAGATTCTTTCTTCTATCTTGCTAGCAGCTGCCTATGCGGGAGCCTTAATGTTTGGACCACTGGTTCATGTCCACAAACAACCAGATTTGTCCTCCACTAACATTCTGTCTAGTCTTAGTAGTGGCTCCAAGTCAGTGCTTTCATCTGTCTTGGAGATTATCTCACTACAAGCTTTCTGGATTGGTCTTCTATTTCTGCCATCTCCATTCGCCTGGGTTTGGCAGCATAGTTGGCAGAGATACTGGCTCTCTAGCAGCCAGTTCTATCTCCTCATTCTCCTGCATCATGCTCTCTGCAGTTCTACAGAGAAGCTTTCCACTATGGGTCCTTGCTAGAGAGCATGGGGTTTTTTTCTCCAACAGCTATCCTAGATGGTTGGAAAAGGCTTTTCAGTCATGTCTCCCATGACTAGAAGGTTCTCCCTTCTTTTACTCTCTCCTTTTGATATAAAGGACATAGGCCTTCTCTTACGTAAAGGCTTAAGGAGTTGCCAATTCCCTGCTTTGGTCCATAGCATTCCCAATCGGGGATATGCTCTTTCTCCTTGCAGCTCGTCCTCATGGTAAGAACGCATGATACTTTTTGCCCTTAAGCAGGTCAACATGGTATCTCATCTCTATGTGTCTTCTGTCTACTTACCATGCTAGAGTCCTGGAAGACTCGGGACTTGCTGGTTGCAGATTGATATTATCCTCTGTTTTTCACGTAACCGTCCTGGTTATTTCACTAGCTAGCATCCTTGCAGATCATAACCAGGGGGAATAGATTCTCTATATATCTTCTCAAGTAGGTTCCACCTCCTTGTTATTAGATGAATCTTTCCTCTCCACATATCCTATGTGAATACCATGCTGTAGGCATATCTCTGTCTGTTTAATTACAGACACCCATATTTAGGCCTACATATTCATATTTATCTTTTGTGTGTTTTTTATGCCCCTCCATATCTCACTATAGATATATTCTTATATGTCTATCTATATATCTATATCTATCTATCTATCTATCTATATATATCTATCTATATATATATATATATATATATATCGAGATATTTTATTATAGATAGTTATGTATCCACATACTTATCTATCTGACTGTCTATGCTCATATAGCTATATGATTCTGACAGAGGGGCTTTACCCATACCTATGCTATCCAGCAGGTTTGGGGTTCTACGCACACAACCACTCCTGTGGTAGTCAACAATTTTTATACCATAACCTAAGGGTTTAGGTACCTCTGAAGCTCTCCGTGCCCAATATCTCTCCTAGCTTACCCCAGTTAGGAGAGACATTGTGGATCTTCAGTTAATTACAGGCTTTAACGCCTCAGGTATTTGTCCTCTCTTTTTGGGATACAAGGGGTTCCCATACCCTTTCTCCCCACAAGGACTGTGCCTGTTTGTCCAAATTGGTTAGCCTTTCTCTTTTTGCTCCTAAGAGTGAGCCACTCTGCCGCCAAAAGAGTTAGGTTTTTGTCATAAAGCCTTCCGCTGAAGGCCCACCGTTTTTGTACTACCCCAGTTTTTTCCTACTGGGGTTACCTGTTACCTTTCAGGATTCTGACCTCCACTGTTTTTCCTACAGGTTTATTACCTCCACTTTACAGTGAGGTCCTCTTCAAGGTTCCTCTACTGGGTTTCCCAGTAGATCCATGAACCTCCATACTTCTGTGAAATCCTGTCAGGGGAGGTCCATATTGCAATATTCTTTGCAATATCATTGATGACAATCATCATCCACACATGGACTCCTTCTCTGCAGTCCTGTGCTAGGTTAGCTGTTCCACAGCATCCCTCTTTCTTCAACTCCTACCCTTCATCCTCAGGATGCCTGGTGTTCTGGGAGATAGGTTTAAGGTTTAATTATTTGATAAAAACCGCCTTTCTGGGGTAATCAAAGCGGTGTACAGGTAATAAAATACATAAAAAATTCATAAAATACATAAATTATACAAAGCATAAAAAAAACATAATACATAAAAACTTCGGCCATGGCCAGAAAAGGAAAGGAAGTATACAATTTTGTAAAGGACAGAAGGGTAATATGCAGGGGGTACGGGACAGGATACAACAGGTAGGTAGGTACAATGAGAGCGGGCTCATACAAAAGGAGAGGGGATATTAAATGCCAGTGAAAAAAGATGGGTTTTAAGGTTTTGTTTAAAGACTGCAAATTGTGGTTCCAGGCGGAGGGAGGAGGGGAGAGAGTTCCAGTGTGCAGGACCAGCGAAGTAGAACGCAGATAGACGTGTGAGCTGGAGGTGAGCACGGGAGGGGGCGGGAAGGGCGAGACGATTGAGATGGAAAGAGCGGGAGTGTAGCGAGGGGAATGGAAAGATAGAAGGTTAGACAAATAAGATGGGGTACCAGTGTGATAGGCTCTGTGAAGCAAAGTCAACAGTTTAAACTGAGAGCGGAATGGGACCGGCAACCAATGAAGATGGAAAAGTAAGGGAGTGACATGATCTCGAAGAGTGGAGTAAGTGATAAGACGTGCAGCAGTGTTTTGTATTCTTTGGAGCCTAGTCACCTGGTTTTTGGGGAGACCAAGAAACAATGCATTAGAGAAGTCCACCCGTGACATGACTAAGGACAGTACTAGTGTAGACAGAGCAGAAGGGGAGAGGAAAGGGCGGTTTGAGCGGATTTGCCGGAGAAAAAAGAAAGAGGTTTTAGTAATATGGGAGATATGAGAACGAAAGGAAAGATCTGAGTCAAAGTGGACACCTAAATACCGAAATGTGGAAACCAATAGGACTGGGGAATTGGAGAAAGAAGGGGCTATAGTGTGTGTGGGGGGGGGAGCACCATGAGTAAACCAAATAGCAAGAGTCTTAGTGAGGTTAAGATGGAGACAGTTAGTGGTAAGCCAGCTAGCAACGGAGGAGAGGCAAGAGTTCCAACCTATGACATGCTGGGACTCCAGGCATCTCAGCTTGGGAGTCCCCATATGTGAAGACTCATTCCTGCTTGTTCCTGGAGGATAGCACAGTTACTTACCTGTAGCAGGTGATCTCTGGGAACAGCAGGAATAAGTCTTCACAACCCACCCACCTCCCCAGGAGTTGTATCTCTATCTTTCCTTTCCTCTCGCTCTCTCTCTCTTTGTCTCAGCTTTAAAACTTAACTGAGGAGAGGCAGTTGGGAAAGGCGGGAAGGCAGCACGCAGGCGTACTGGGATGCTTCCAAAAGCTCTTGATTGGACGCTGGGAAGCGTTCCCGCGCAGACTCCGTCGGTACCGACGTACCCATATGTGAAGACTTATTCCTGCTGTTCCCAGAGATCACCTGTTACAGGTAAGTAACTGTGCTTTCTTGACTCCAGATTATCACCATATTTTTCAGCTCACCTAGCCCAGTAAATATATTACATTTTTGTAGAAACCTCAAAGACAGGCATTTGTCAATCAATACAAATCTCTTTACAATGTGGCCCTTCAACTTAGTCACATACTCAGACACTTCCCTTGGAAATGTCTTGTTCCCACAGGATATTTGTCTTGAAAAAGAACTGTTCCCACAAGACTTTTCATCACATAAATGTGTAGAATACACTCATTGTGATCAATAACTTCACTTTTCATCTTTGATTCTTTTTGAGGAATTTTCTATTCTTCAACATTAGCCAAGTCTTCTCTCAGTAGATTTGCCTTCTATAGTTTCTTTGTAGAGCACTCTCCCTGGGGCACCAACATAGTTCACATTTTCATTTGCAAGTGCATGGGCTGTCTGTTAAATATTTTTTTTCTTTTGTGTTCTCGTGTGCATTTTATCTAATTTATCTATTTTTTTAGCTTTGAAGATCATGTGCACCAATGCAGCTTCTAGGCAACTATATTTTGCTTTTAAAGATTTTAGAACTACAGTATGAATTATTCAGTTAAATTAAAAACTTCTGCTTAGTCTGTCCCTTTTTTTTTTTTGTCAGCAACAGTGACATGTTTCCTGGCTGCATTTTTTCACCTGGTCCTTTCTACCTGATGCCCGCACAGTGTTTGTGTGGAAATTGATATCTAATAGTCAGTCTTGGGGAATATGTGTCCCAAATTCTTGAGAAAGTTGCTGTTTGTGGCTCGTAGCCTTAGGTCTGTCAGTGCAGTGATTGGGCAAATAATGGGATATTATAAATGGGGGAAAACACCCCAAATAGTTACAAATGAAGGTTCATGGTGCCACAAGACCACTAGGAATTTTTTTAAGAGTGACTCTGAAACACAAAGGACCAGAAGAAAACTGATTAAAAATTATTTAAGAAAACAAATCTAACAAAACGCTACTTGAAATTCTAAATAATTCTGCATGGAATAGTTTAGAATCTTGTTTGGAGCCTCATGATGAAGATATTTTCCATAAAAACAGCACTGGGTGAAAATTATAATGAATCAGGCTCTTAGGAGATCAATTTTCAAAGATTTTCGACACTCAGCTTACAAAATTGAGTTCCTAAATTGGCTGCTATGAAAAGTGAGTAGGGCTGAGCCTAAAACGTTGACCGCTGCTGAGTTAGATGTTAGGGTGAAGAATACAAGTTAGGTGCTATCAGGGGCGGCTCCCTCCATCTTCTTATCTTGCGGTGGTGGCTTGACTCCGTTTTGAGCCACCGCCGCTTTCCAAACTGAATCAGGCTGCCCACCAGGGTCTGCCATCCTAGGCGGCCGCCTAGTGGATAGGATGGCTCTGGAGTGCTATGCATTGCTTTTCAGTATGAGGCACCCAATTTTCTGTGAATTTTCAGCTGAAAACTTTAGATTCCTAATTTTGGCTGAAAATTCATCTGACTTTAGGTGCTTAAAACGTAGGTGCATGCATGTTGAAATTCAGCCCCTTAATGTTTTGTTTTCTTATATTTTAGTATACTGAGTTAAAAATCAGATAAGACAATATATTCTTCAAATAAAGCTTTGCCACAGTGCAGAGGTTGAGAGGGAATAGGACATCCGTGGCCCTTTCAGAGGCATCCTTCAAACAAGGCATGGTTATATAAAGTCTGCAGGTATTTCGCCACAGATTATACATCAGCTTTCAAAGTGAAACATTTCCCTTTGAAATTTGATTTGGAAAATTTGGGGGGTCAATCTGCGCCTACTATTTTGCAGATACTTTATTGGTGAAAACTTACTATTACTACTACTATTGATCATTTATATAGCACTGTACAGATACATGTAAAAGATGGTTTCTGCTCGTTGGAGCTTACAATCTAATTGAGACTTACGAAGGACTTGTAAATGTACTCTATTTCCCAAGTCATGTTTTCCTCCCTACCTCCTTTCATAGCACCTTCCTGGTATATGTATCACCTTGCGTGTGTGTTTGCTATGATGTATATGCGCATATGTGTTGGGGAATTTTCAAACCCTGCATTATATATGGCAATACCTTTGAAAATTGTATTCTTAAAAAACTGCTGACATTGTCAAAATAAGGTTTCAGTTTATGAATGTAGAGGCCCCTGATAAACATTAACAGGTCCTGACATTAACTGCACCTTCCAAGCTCCTCTTCAGTTGCTTTTTAAGGGGCTGGAAGATCACCAGTAGAGTGTTGTATCAAAAATTCTTATCAGTGGCTCCATTTCTGGCAAGTGGTCAAGGAGGGGCTGAGTGGGTCCAGAAGTGATATCTTGCTGACCAGCATTTGTGAAAAGAAAGTTAGTTTATCATCTGGAACTCCGTTTTTGACTACTGATCCACCTGTACAGAGTTAAGCCAAGAAGGTGAGCGTAATCATTTTCCCTCTGACCTCAGTCCTCTGCTCTGGTTATGTGACATTACTGCCTTAATTACCCTACTCAGTATTGACTTTAATACTTGCCTCTGCTGCATCTACCGGTACTACATTTTAATAGTTATCTCAGGTATCTTGAGGTTTATTTCAACAGAAATCAAAATATATTTAACATTTTGTACATCTTTCTCCTGATGGTATCTACGGTGTATGCAGGCGTTTATCTTCAGGCATTTAAACATTTGTAAAACTGTGCATGCGCTTACATCATTATTTGTAATTTCTGTTATATTGTGTGTGTGTGTATAATTGGCCAGCCCTAAAATCCAGCAGGTCAAAAAGTGAAGGCAAACTTTTGAACCCAGCTGCATCCAAATTAAGTACATGTGTGAGGACCACCAGTGCTGAGGTAGTTTTAGTCGAGAAAAGTGTCAAACGCTAATCGGCCCATATCAGATGGCTCCTTTTAACAACTGGATTGGGTAGAAGACTTTCTACTGTTTGCCCTTACGCTGTTGCGCAAAACGAGAGCCAACAGAATGACATCGTCTTAGTATGGAGCTGGTACAGTGCAGTAATCAGGAGGTTACATATGGAACTTTTAAATTGCAGCTTTTCATTCTTTTGTTAGTCTTCATTATTCTTGAAAAATATTTTTTCTAAAGACATAAAGAAGGTGTTTTAATATGCAGAAATAAGGATAAAAAGCAATATAAAGAAGAATATGCTAGGTCAATAAGCATGTCCTTAGAACCAGTTATCTTAGGTTCTGCTCTAGGTATTTTAATTGAAGATTGACTATTGTTAAGTATACAAATTTAAGTACTATATATTTTGAATATTAAAATTAAAAGTTAAGAGAGAACAGCATGTCCAATATAATTATCTAAGCTTCTGGCATTGTTAACTTAAAAAAAAAAAATCTCTATCCAGTGGCTGCTATGAGACGAATTTTGTACTAGAGAAATTACAGTAATTAGAAAGTGTGTTCTGCTATAGCTAGTGAGAATCATCAGGATAATTTCTTTATTGTGCAGTAAAGAATTTTACTGCTTGTCTTTGTCAGCTTTTCCAAGAAAAAAAATTATTTTTATTGTAGTAGTAATGACTTTTTTCATAGCATACTATACAAACGTAAAAGCTCGATTTTGTATAGGTTCTCTAAATCTTGAAAGGGATGTTCAAGTCAGGATGTCCAAAATTTTCACTATATTTTATAAAAGGTTCCTTGAACATGCAGCCTTTTATAAAATATGTATAAAAGTGCAGCGAAAAAGTGTGTATTTAGTGACAAGTAAAAGAGGAACAGCCATTTCTCAACAAAACTGCATTCAAAAAAAGAATGCTATCACTCCATGCTTTTTATATGTAAGAAGTGGCAGATTTTGCTATGAAATTGTATGTATAGGGTGAGCAATTAGGAGCCAAGCTCAAACTCAAATTTTGTCGTTTTGAGGTGCTTTTTAGCACATGGGGGATAAGCCCAATGCCCCCTTCGAGCTTTCTTCTCAACTAAGAAGTTAGCCCATTGTTTCCCCTGAGGAAGCCTTTGTTTTGCCAGTTGGCTTCATCAAGGGTTTGTTGTGCCAGTTCTGTCCCATTCATGTACTGTTGCAAACACTTCTATCCCGTTAAGTTTATTGGAGAAATGAAGGCCTTTGTCAAGTGACAATCTATTGGAATGCTGCATGAGCTTTTGGAGGAGTGGCCTAGTGGTTGGGGCAAGTTGCCTCAGGCCAGAAGGTCGGGGGTTCAAATCCCACTAGAGGACAGCAACCTTGGGCTGGAAGGACTGGGGTTTCTAGTCCCACAGGTGCTCCTTGTGGTCTTGGGCAAGCCACCTAATCCTCCATTGCCCATGTTCCCTGTAAAATAGTTATCTCCAAGTTATAATGCCCTGTTCAATGTAATGTCAGTTCGTTCAATGTAAAGTGCCTTGATGATATGAAAGGCGGTATATAAGAAATGTTAAATAAATGTATACATTTTAAAAATGTCATTTTGAGACACTTACTCTGGAATATCAAATATTTATGCTTGTTTTTGAAGACCAATTGTAGGATTTTTGCCTATGATCAGAAATTATAATTTTTTGCCCATACATACATGCAAGTTAATTCACTAAAGGCTGTTGAGGTTTTTTCCCCCTCCTTTTTGTATGTGTACAGAAAATTAAAACAGGGAAACTTACATATCTATAAAATCAGTTGTTTTAAATAGACTTTGTGGCAGGTTTCCAGCTAAACTTTGCCTTTTTATTTGAATTTATTTATTTATTTGAATTTAGTTCATAATGCAAGGGGGCAGCAAGTTTTTGCGTCATCTTTTTTTTTTTTTTTTTTAAGGTTTTTTCGTTGGAAATGTTATATATACTGGGTCAGACTAGTAGTCCATTGAGCTCAGCATCTAATCTCTGTGGACAATCCAGGAGCATCCAAATAGATGGCGGAGGTGTGTCTGGGGAGGGAATACACTTTGACGTCCTTGCTCGATTTCAGAAACCTGCTCAAGTTTAGACCTGCTCCTGACACGAATAGGCATTGGGAAAGTGCTTGTTTTGGCTGTAAAACATCTAGTAGCTGTAGAGAAGATGGATAATTAAGTGAATTTCCTAAGATCACAAGGCGCACAAATTTACTCTGGTCCTAACCCACTACTCTAATCATTAGGCTATTAGAAGTCCCCGTTCTGAAATACTAGTCCAAGGACGTCTATGTAGATGTTTCCTAGACCTCAATATGAGCCACGTCTTGTTTGTTAAATTGTGCCTGTACCTTGGACATGACAGCTTTTTTTAAAATCAGACATTCTGACTTGGACATCTCAGATTGTACTTGGATGTCCTTTGTACAATGTGGCTTTATATGTCCATTCTGTATAGTTCACTCTCAGAGGTAAGAAAATATTTCCCACATTTCTCTGCCAAAGAACACATTTACCTGTCTTCAAGAAGCTTGTTGAAACCTTGCTTTTTTTTTTTTTTTTAAAATTCAGCACTATTGCTGGCCTGACTACATCATATTAGGAAATGATTCCACTACTGAATTGTGGAACCTGTGTCCCTTGGGGAAACTGCTAGGTACATATGACCTAGATTGGCCACTGTTGGAAACAGAATACTGCGTCTCTGTTGTATAGTATATAAATATGTATATATATTAGATAAACTCACCGGGTGCTTCAAGCGATAATCTGTAATTTACACTGGATTTCAATCGGTAATGTAGGTGCTAATGATATGTATATCTATAATCATGCCGTTGTCAAGCTACCCCGTGTATTGTCCACTCTACCATGTCCTGTACAACAAGTTGTAACGTATACTGGTGTTCAAGCAGTAATTTATGTACCAATTAATTGTATAACTGTAATCTTTTCTTTGATTATCCCTCCCTTGTCTTGTCCCCTCTCCCCGATCTTGTACAACGATGAACCGCTTCTGATCTCTGGAAGGAGCGGTGTATAAATGTATGCCAAATAAATAAATAAATAAATAAATAAATAAAATACTGGGCTTGATGGACCTTGGTCTGACCCAGTATGGCATATCTTATGTTCTTATGTGTGTTAACTGAAAAAATGCTTTCTTAAATTAGTTTTGAGTTTGCCACCAGTTACATGGAGTATCCTATAATTTTAGTACTATTTGCAAGGGTAAATGCCTATTTTTGTTCTACACTACTTATTATTTGGAACAATTCAATAGGGAAGTTATTTGTTCCTATTTAGCAAATGAACTAAAATATTTAACAATTCCTAAATTTAAGATCCGAGTAACTAAATAAATCATACCAAAACCCCAAGTAGTTATCAAGAAGGGATTTAGTTTAGTTAAGATCATGCCAGAGGTTAACCCTGTGATTTCAGTAAAGAGGATAATTTATTTTTAACTTGTTATAAAACATTTTTGACTGGTGACGTTACAACCTCTATAATACAATTTTCCTATTTCCTTGAGTGTGTGCTCCAGACACTCTGAACACCTTCCTTTTCTTTTTTAAATGATAGTCTAGTGGGATTTCTTGAACCCTAGTCATTTGCATTCACCAAGAAAAATGATTTTGTTTTTCTTGCCCCAGTGTCGGTGAAGTCCCCAGAGTCCACTTGTCTGCTAAATAGAAAACGGTGTCACTTGCCTCTCCAATGATGATGGTAGTTTGGCATTTTGGTTGATGGGTGCTGGCTGCTGAGCTTGTACTCCTGCAGTGGAGTGTCTTGGTAGTCACAGCCGAAGCTCTTATGACTAATCATATAGGCAGAAGGTAGCTTGTGACTGTTCAGTTTCAGAACAGTTATGTTAATCTGTTAACATATGATTTTTGATCACAGTATAGCTTATTAACTTGCTGTAGCCTTTTTAAAGGTTTTAGGGTTTTTTAGAAACCACAGAGCAAGTTAGGAAATGCAGCTAACAATGATAAAATAAGCCTAACGGTTAGGACATGGATCGCAGTTGTGTAGAGTTGTTAATGCTCTAATATAATGGACCAATGATTGACTTTCTTGGAAACTGCTTCTTTAGAAGATAGTTTTGTCACCCCTGTGTGTTCTACTGGACTCTGTCTCATTACTACTTATTCCCCTCCTCAAAACCAAATCTTTCAGGTTCTTTATTCCAGAGAAATTCAAATGTGGCAACCACACTACTTTATTCAAAGAAATTCAAAGAATCTCTTGGGCATTGAAGTCTCAGAATATTGTGATGGAAAATTAAGATTTTATTTATTTATTTATTTTATTTATTTATTTAACATCTTTTATATACCGCGCTATTTGTTGTCAGTGCGGTTTACATATAACAAAGGTTGCACATTCGGAGGACAATTGTGTGCTTACATTAAAACAGGAAACTTAAACTTGGAACAACAGGGTAAAACTGTAACTATGTACAAAACATATTAGATGGAGTGTGAACGCTCGTGTTTGCAATGATTTTTTTTCATGTGTGGTAGTATTCAAGGCAAGCATATATTTAGATTTCAAACCTTAAAAGAAATTGGAGATCAAGCAATAGCTGTCACTGGAATCTGTGTGGTAGTGATAATCATCTGCTTTATTAGAACTGAAATAAAATACTGCCCTATAAGGGATGATAACAAAAATCCCTGTAATATATATATATTTTTAACAAGGCAACGTGTTTTAATGATTAGAGCATAAAATTGCAAGTCAGACATCCAGAGATAGCCAAAACTAGAATCTATTGTTGACTGCTCGAACTTTGGCAAGTAGTAAACCACTTAAGGGTTTGTGCCAGTACTGGTATATCAAGTCAGATGAAATAATTTAACTGTACATAGTTCTAACTGTTCCATGTAAATGTTACTACCTATTCATTGTAAACCGTTTTGCCTTGCAGAAAAATGGTATATAAATCCAGTTAAATAAATAAAATAAGTTAAATAATTAATTTGTTTTTTTATTATAATTTATATGCCAGTTCATCTGACCCATCAATCCAAGTGGTTTACAATGTGAATAAAAATATTCTGCACCAACTCCTTGTATGCCTAACTGTAAATAAGTAATATTTTGTAGGTTATAAAGATTTTATAAATATATTGAGGATAACAATTAAACTGCAGCAGTCAGCTTTTTTAAAAAAAATATTGGTTGCTATGGTTACCTAGAATCCAGGTATTGAGTGACAGTATGCAGATACCCACTGGCACTGATTTTTGGATTTGAGATTTACTTACTCGTCTTTCCAAATTAGAGTTCAAGGTGATTTACAAATTCAGGTACACAAGTTATTTGGCTATCCAAGCAGGCTTATAATCTAAGTTGTACCTGAGGCAATGGAGGGAGAAGTGACGTTCCTAAGTTACAAGGAGGGTCTGAGGAAGAAGCAGGATTTCAACCTTGGTTTCCCACATTCTCAGCTAGCTGTTCTAACCGCTAGTTTACTCCTCCTTTCTGGCTTCAGCAACCAGGAAAATCACTAGCCAGTCGGTGGCAATATTCATATGCTATCCACACACATGACAGCTTTTTACCACCCTAGGGTATGCACGTTGGCTATTGAGAGTAGACTGACAAGTGCTCCTAACCAGATAACATTCAACTCTGCCACAGGTCTTCCTACTATCCGGATAATGCCAAGGCAGTCTGAGATAATAATTCAGTGGTGCTATCAGGATAGTGCCCCTGAATATTGTTCTCCCCAGAACTTACCCAGTTACAGGTGCTGCAAATCTGATAAATGCCTTTCAGTAACAGCCAAAATATTTTTATTTTAAGCTCTGTAAGCAGTGGTATAACCTCTGTCTAAGTCAGGAGAGGGGAGGGAATCCAAGGATGAAGTGGAACTGACAATTTGCTGTCTGCTTACAGCAGTCCTCCATAACTGATCACTAGACTTGTCACTAGACGGTTTCATGTTCAGTTTGATCATTTTGTAGGTTCTGTAATTTTGAGCTGCTCTGGTGGTCTGCAGCAGGGATAGCTCCAGTGTTCCCTATTCAGCCTCAGTGATCTTCCTCATATAGGACGTTGTTGGCAGTTTACAGCCAGGCTGTTGAAGGGGTGCATGTATTTGCATTAACTGCCCCCACTGCAGTTCTGAGACTGTTCCTTGTATTCACAGTACCTGTGCTGGCTTTCAGAAGCTAATGTTGCTAATAAAGGTTATGTAGGGACCACCACACTGCTTCAGTAACCCCACCATGCGCACTGTCAACTAAATCTCACAGTAAGGAAGCATTATTGAGACTGGAAGGGGAGGATCAGTAGGGGAAGATTAGTGAGGCTGGATAGGGCATATTGAAGGAGGTTGAGTTAAATTGGTCAGGGAGATGAAGCAGAGAGACTGATGAGAGATCAGTCAGTGAAGATGGAAGAGTGGTTCTCTGAGAGGGGGAAATCAAGGTAAAAGGCTTACTAGCATTTGAGAGCCTGAGAAGTGGAAAGGGAGGAAGGCAAGTAAGAGACTGATTGAGAGACTCAAAAGGGGAAGAGAAGAAGTAGAATAGAGGGAGATTGAGAGAAGAGGTGAAAGAGTGTGATCCAAACATAAAAGCTGGGCAAGATTGGAGAAGTGAAGGGATATTGGAGACCAGAAAGATAGAGTTGGGGACAAGCAGAATGTGATGTCAGAGAACAATGCTGGCAATAAAGGTGAAGGGGAAGGAAGAGCTGGAGAAAGAAAAAGACATAAGGATCATTATAAAAGAAAGAAAACTAAGAAGAAAATGCAAACATGATGATGAAAAACAATCCTCAGACAATAAAGAGAGTTCTCCATGAACAAACAGGAAATAAGTCCTCACGTATGGGTGACATCACCGACAGAGCCTCGTACGGAACACTTCGCAGCTTCCAAATGAGGTCGCACCAGAGACTTATACAGAGGCATTTGGGATGCAAAAACCCAAGAGAGTGGTACAGTGTAGGAGGTGAGGTACTTCTGTCCACGAAAGAAGAGTGTGATCTAGGCATAATTATGTCTTACTATCTTAAAGTAGCTAAATGGGTAGAAAAGATGACTACAAGAGCCAGAAGGATGCTTGGGTATATAGGGAGAGGAATGGCTAGCAGAAAAAAAGGAGGTGATAATGCCTCTGTATAAGTCTCTGGGGCGACCTCATTTGGAGTATTGCGTGCAATTCTGGAGACCACACCTTCAAAAGGATATAAGCAGGTCGGAGTCTGTGCAGAAGGTGGCTACTAAAATGGTTGGTTTTCGTTATGAAGCATATGAGGACAGACTTAAAGATCTTAATATGTATACTTTAGAGGGAAGGCGGGATGGGGAGGTATGATAGAGATGTTTAAATACCTCCATTGCATAAATGCTCAGGAGGGAGAGTCTCTTCCGATTAAAAGCAAGCTCTGCTATGAGGGAACATAGGATGAGATGAAAGAGAATAGACTGAGGTGTAATATGCGGAAATATTTCTTTACAGAAAGAATAGTAGATGAATGGAATAGTCTCCTAGTGGAGGTGGTAGAGAAAAGGATAGTATCAAAAAAGCATGGGACAAACATAGAGGATCTCTAAAGGAATAAAGGGCACTATGATAGTTGATGGAAGGGCAGACTAGATAGGCCATATGGTCTTTTTCTGCTGTCATGTTTCTATGTTTCTCCAACAACAGGAGAGTTCATCGGGGCCCTCCTTCATACCATTTGGGCAAAAACTTTCCTGCTGGCATACTGCCTGCAGTGTCTCCTCGAGGTGGTGGGTGCATTGCAATGCCAGCACCGCACCACGGCCCATGAGCTGCTGTGAGCCCTTAGACACATGGCAGCCATAATGCATGTCATCCCTCAGGCCCACCTCCACATGCGGCAGGCTCAATAGACCTTGTGAATGCAACGGCAGCAAGCCTTGGGCCACTGTGGGATAGGGTGGTGGTTACTGTGCCACTCACACAGTCCCTGATGTGGTGGCTCATGCCTGCAAACTTGCATCGGGGCCTCCCGTTCCAACTATCAGTGCCCTGCAAGCTGCTCACAACAGATGCCTCCAAGTTCAGCTGGGGCACACACCTGAACAGTCTCTGTACCCAGGGCCTGTGGTCCAAGAGTGAGAGTCTCCATCAGATCAACTTCCTCAAACTCCAGACTATCGCAACTGCTCTCCGTGCCATTTGGTAATACCTGGGGAATCAGGTAGTCCTGATCCAAATGGACAAACATGTCACCCATATTTTATGTGAACAAGCAAGGGGCATGGGCTCGTACCTTTTGTGTTGGGAGGCTTTTTGCCTCTGGAAGTTTTCCTTGCTCCATGGCATGGATCTCAGGGTGACGTATTTGCCCAGTGAGAGCAATTTATTTATTTTTATTTTTTATTTTTATTTATTACAGTTTCTTATATACCGCGCTATTTAGAATCAGCGCGGTTTACATCATAACAAAATGACCATAACGACAAACTGTCAGGTTTTACATTGAACAGGAGTAAAAACTTGGATGGCTTAGTGGATTGCCTCAGCCGGGTACTTCAGCAAAACGAGTGGTCCCTCAAGAGGGCGATGGTGGACAGGATCTTTCGGGAGTGGGGTACTCCCGATGTGGACTTATTTGCCACAGCAGAGAATGCCCAGGTAGCTTGGTTATGCTCCCAGATGCCGGCCAGCGATCGCCTGGCTCCGGATGCCTTCCTGATCCACTGGGGGAGAGGCCTATTATATATTATATATTTATCTACATTCTCTTATATACTGCGCTATTCTGCATCAGTGCAGTTTACATTGAACAAACTGAAATTACATTGAACAGGGCATTATAACTTGGATATAAGTATTTTACAGGGAACATGGGCTATGGAGGGTTAAGTGGCTTGCCCAAGACCACAAGGAGCACCTGTGGGACTAGAAACCCCAGTCCTTCCGGCTCAAGGTTGCTGTCCTTTAGTGGGATTTGAACCCCCGACCTTCCGGCCTGAAGTACCTTGCCCCAACCACTAGGCCACTCCTCCTCCATATATATAATATGCCTACGATTCCGCTCATCATGAAGACACTCTTGAAGTTCCAGACTAAGAGGGAATCTATGATTTTCATCGCTCCTTATTGGCCTCGAAAGCCATGGTTCCCATTTCTGCTACAGCTCTTACAGAAGGAACTTCTTTGTCTGGGCTCTGACCCAGACCTCATCTTGCAGAAGGGCAGCTCCCTGTTGCACCCCAACATCCGCTCCCTTGCCCTCACAGCATGGATGCTGAGCAGGTAGCCCTTGCGGAGCTTGCCCTCCCCGAGGGTGTCGCTGAAATCCTCGCATCTTTCAAGGAGTCAACGCGTAAAGCCTTATGAGTTCAAGTGGTGGCGTTTCACTGTATGGTGCGCTGGTCGGGCATTGGACCCCTTTGTCTGTCCTGTGGACCAGCTGTTGTTGAACCTTTTGAGCCTTTCTCAGTCTGGGCTCGTCCAACTCTGTGCGTGTGCATCTCACTGCAATAGGGAGCATTCCATCGTGGCTGCAATAGGAAGCTCGTCTCGGCTTAGCCTCTGGTATACTGATCCATGTGGGGCTTGCTTCTCTCAAAGACTCCTGTTAAGTCCCCTATAGTTGCTTGGAACCTGAACGTGGTCCTCGGCCAGCTCATGCAGGCCCTATGTGAGCCATTGAACGCGTGTCCACTTAAGTTCTTGACATGGAAGGTCCTCTTTCTGGTGGTCGTCATGTTAGCCTTGTGTGTGAGCAAGCTCCAGGCCCTGGTCGCACAGCCGCCATACACCAGTTTCCACCAGAACCGGGTGGTGCTCTGCACACACCCGCATTTTCTGCCGAAAGTGGTCTCGGCTTTTCACTTCAACCAGTCCGTTGTCCTTCTGACATTCTTTCCCCAGTCTCATGCCAATCACAGTGAGGCAGCATTGCACATGCTGGACTGCAAATGTGCATTGGCCTTCTACTTGGAGCGCACTAATGCGTACCATCAATCCTCTCGGTTCGTCTCCTTTGACCCCAGTAGGTTGGGGGTCCCTGTTTCGAAGCCTATGCTATCCCTCTGGCTCACCGATTGCATCGCCCATGTGTTTTCCTTGGCTAATATGAGCCTTGAGTGTCATGTTACGACTCATCATATCCATGCAATGGTTCCAGCGATAGCCAACCTCTGCTCTCTCCGCAGAAGAGATCTGCAGGACTGTAACATGGTCTTCGGTACATATCTTCGTAGCTCACTACTGTCTGGATGGGGATTCTAAGTGGGACAGCAATTTTGGTCAGGCTATACTCCGGCATCTCTTTGGGTCTTGAGGGTCAACTCTTCCATCCAGACTACCTTTCTTAAAATTCCCTTGGTTGATGTCGACTGTGGATACTGCATCAGATGAGTTCCTCAACGGGACAGCAATTTTGGTCTTCCTGGCTTCTCCAGTTTTCAGTGCCCGGTTGGGCTGTTCCCCTTGGGTTCTGGTAGCCTGGAGCTTGGGAGTCCCATACGTGAGGGCTTCTTTCCTGCTTTTTCCCAGAGAAAGCATAGTTACTCACCTATAGCAGGTGTTCTCCGTGAATAGCAGGAATAAGTCCTCACAATTCTCCCACCTCCCCAGGGAGTTGCCTTTTGGCTCATGCTATGTTATACTAGAGAATATGGCATGGCGGCAGGCGAGGAAGGCAGATGTGCATGTGCGGCTTACCTTCCAAAAGCTTCCTTTGGAAGCTGGAGAGCATTCTATGCGAGGTTCTGTTGGTGATGTCACTCATATGTGAGGACTTATTCCTGTTATTCACGGAGAATACATGCTACAGATGAGTAACTACACTAAAAATAGGTGTTGTCTTTGGAATATGTAACATTTTGCAGTATTAAATTACATTTGTGTACATTTTTCATTTTAAAACCCATATGTGTAGTAACTACAACTTGAATGAGACACATTTTATACACAGTTTTAGCTGACAACTAGGAAGTCTTACTAACTACTAGTGTTTGAAATTTATGGAGCCCTGCCCCAGGCCAAGTTAATTTGGTTTATGTAGTACTGTCTCAACAATAGAGTGAATTGGAGTAATTTTCTCAAGCCCTATACTTTAGTGGGCTTTGCAGCCCTGTCTTGATCTAGATTGACAACTGGGATATTTGAGTTGTCTTTTTTTTTCTCTGCTTTTATCTAAAAGTACAATAGAGAATACAAGCCATATAGAATTTTCCCTTTGGTAGCCTTAGTAGTTACTATGATGCAAAATTCAGTGCCATTTATGTAGCTGAAAACAATTTATGAGGCTGTCGAGGGGGGGAAGAGGGGGGGACCCAAGATGGTTATTGGCAGATTGTTTAGTTGAAGACCTCTCACACTTCTGGCATAATATTTAGAATTTTCTGAATCTAAATTTCATTTTTCATAACATGGGTCAAAGACTGCCGAGAGAACAGAGAAGGTTTGGGTATTTTCCCCCAGTACTTGCTACCAACCCTAGCAAGGATCAGCCAACTACCAACTTGCAATATAAACTGTAAATAGTTCCATAATTATAACTGTTTGTTGATTTGTATATAGTTACCCCTGTTGCATTCTCGAGTTACAGACCCTGTTACAATGTAAGCAAAAGATCTTGTGTTCTGATGCAATTTTGTTATTTGTAAATCGCACTGATACTAAAAAGCGCAGGATATAAGAACTGTAAATAAATAAAATAAATAAAAATAAATAAATACTCAGAGCCTTTTTCAATGAGCACCTAAGAAGCTTAACTTAGGGCGTTGCATGGAGCCAGGTATCACCACAGAAGAGGTTTCCCTCAGCCCTGAGTTGCACACACTTCTGGCACAACCCGAAACAGTTAGGTCACTGAATTAGCAACTGTGGCAAGAGAACCAGAGATTTCTGTCACTGCCAGTGGCTTAGCGGAGCTTCGGTGTTTCCAGCTCTTGAGGAGGGAGGACTCTGACACCTGCAGTGAATCTGCCAGTCTCCAAGGTAGACTGATACTGGGAGGAGTGGTCTACCATCGGTAGAATGATGAGCGCTTTACTGTGGAATGAACTGCCAGCAAAGGTCGTATATGGGGCTTGATTGCTGCCCTCCATGGATAAGCCTGAAAGAATGACATTGGATTCCCTTTGGCTAGCAGTTATTATATGGGACAATCTTTGTCCTCTCAAATAGACCCAGCTGTTGAGGGTAAACCTGGAGCTTAAATCTCAGATTCAAGACCACAGTCAAAGGCTTATTCTCCAGGACTCCAAGAGTAATGACATGGCTAAGCAGATGGAAACTATGCAAGGCTGTTTGTATTCAGTAATTAAAGACCAGTTTATGCTGCATAGGAAAATGGAGGCATTAGAAAAAAATGTTAGACGATGTAATATGAGAATTTTGAATTTTTCAAGATCTCCTGTGCTTCCTTCTGTTGTGACGAAAGAAATATTATCTCCAGGAACAAGCAGGAATGTAGTCTTCACATATGGGTATCGTCAGTACCGACGGAGCCTGTGCGGGAGCGCTCCCCAGCGTCCATTAGGAACGCTTTTGGGAGCATCCCTCAGCACATGCGCGCTGCCTTTCCAACTGTCCCTCTTCAGTTCTTCATTTTCCGTGGAGCCGACAGGATCTATTCCCTGTCACCGCAGAAAATTTCGTCTTTAAATTTCTTTTCTTGTGGTCGCGTTTGCCTACCGCATGACGCTTACCGGTACCACCGGTTCTTTTCTTTCTTTTCAAAAAATAATAATAATAATAACTTAGACTTAGACTGTTTCTCTTCAGAAACTTTTCTCTTTGGTGCCAGGCGCCATTTTGGGCACTAGGCCCCATATTCCTAAAACATGGAAAAGCCAACTAGTGGTTTTAAAAAATGTACTAAGTGTGGGGGTACCATCTCCGTCACTGACCCCCATGATAGGTGTCTTACATGTTTAGGACCTGAACATTCCCCAACTGAATGTCTCTCCTGTATGGGGATGACTAAAAGAGGAAGGCAGAACCGGGCTGCAAAGCTGGGTACCCTCTTTTCTTCGGATGCCAGATTCATTGCATCGACATCGTCAAGGGCCTCTTCTTCCTCCCATGGATCTCAAGTAACTAAACATAAAAGCCGGTCCTCAAAGGGTAGCTCGCCTGCTAAGCATCGAGAGGCCATTGGCGTTGCCCCTGAGGGAACCACACTGGCAAAACAGCCCGGCGTGAGGCTTCGGCTTCCAAAGCATCGATGGGGCTTCAGGATGTTCTCAAGGCCTCAACCTCGCAAGAACTACCTGTGCCATGCTCAGGGTTTCCGGCCGCTTTTACCGGTACCGACACCCAGGCATCGGCAGCGTCGATAGACCAGAGGTTCCTCGCTATCGAGCGCAGCATCGCAGCTCTTCTTTCAGCTGCGGTACCGGTGGTCCATCGGGCACCGACACCAATGCTGGTACAGACACCGGTACCGACACCGACGAAACTGGCCCCGGTGGGAACTTTTCCCATGCCATCTCTGGCTGGAATTGATAGATCGGTATCGGGTCAGCTCGGTACCGACTTCGATCGGTACCAGGACCGTGCCTTGCAGGAGCATCGGGGTCAGGAATACTTAGATTCCTCTGATTCCGAAGACTCTGACAATTCTGCTGGCACTAGAGCAGGGGTAGGGAACCCTGGTCCTGGAGAGCCGCAGACCAGTCAGGTTTTCGGGATATCCCTAATGAATATGCATGAGATATATATGCATTAGAGATATCCTGCCAACCTGACTAGTTTGTGGCCCTCCAGGGCTGGATTTGGAGACCCCTGCCTTACTCCTCTTTCATTTAAGATTGTGAGTGGGCAAGGTGCAGATGTCCTAGACATCGAAAGGGTATATAGAATGTGTCACATTCCTCCTCGATTCTCACCACCACTAAAAAGTTGTCTAATAGACAATATTTTGGTGGTGGTGAGAAGTGAGGAGGAATGTGACACATTCTATCTAACCTTTTTGATGTCTTGGACATCTGCACCTTGCCCACTCACAATCTTAAATGACAGAGGTGTAAGGCAGGGGTCTCCAAATCCAGCCCTGGAGGGCCACAAACCAGTCAGGTTGGCAGGATATCTCTAATGCATATATATCTCATGCATATTCATTAGGGATATCCCGAAAACCTGACTGGTCTGCGGCTCTCCAGGACCAGGGTTTCCTACCCCTGCACTAGAGGGTTTCTCCCAGAAGATCCCTCTTTCCCCCAGTGCAGAATGTCACCTCCAAGAAGACATGACCTTTCAGGATTTTATCCGTGATATGGCCAAAGGTCTTTCAATCACAGTAGCTCCTGAAGAGGAACCCAGAGCAAAGGAGTTGGAAATTCTTCAATATCCTAAAGCTCCTAAGGAGGCAGCCACTCTGCCTATCCATGAGATTCTGCATAACTTGATGCTCAGAATGTGGGAGACACCTCTGACTACTTCTCCTCACTCTAGGAGAACTATGTATCAAGTTCCGCCATGTCCTGGATTTCAGAAAACTCAGCTGCCACACCATTCAATGGTAGTGGAGTCAGCCATGTGTAGAATGAAAAGTGCAAAGAGGCATGCATCCAATCCTCCAGGTCGTGAATGCAGGACTCTGGATGCTTTTGGGCGCTGCACTTTTCAAGCTTCCATGCTAGCTGAAAGCATGGACCTTGAAAAGTGCAGCGCCCAAAAGCATCCAGAGTCCTGCATTCACGACCTGGAGGATTGGATGCATGCCTCTTTGCACTTTTCATTCTACGCATGGCTGACTCCACTACCATTGAATGGTGTGGCAGCTGAGTTTTCTGAAATCCAGGACATGGCGGAACTTGATACATAGTTCTCCTAGAGTGAGGAGAAGTAGTCAGAGGTGTCTCCCACATTCTGAGCATCAAGTTATGCAGTTCATATATTCTATATATGGGAATGTTCCTTAAGGAAGTCACAGGAGACTTGGAACTTATGAGCCCATTTCTCCCAGATGACAAGAGACAAGATTTTCTTGCTCTAGTTAAGCATTCTCAAGATGTCTCCAAGTTTGTAAATCGTGCAGCCTTTGACTGCTTCGAATGCATCAGCAGAACCTCTGCTATTGCCATTGGTGCACAACGGATTGCCTGGCTGCAGGCATCAGACTTGGAGACGTGGGTACAAGACAAATTAGGCAACATTCCTTGCAAGGGGGAGAATCTCTTTGGCAAGAACTGGCAGGAAAAGGCTAATGAGTTAGAGGCTGACAATGCTACTCTAGATAGATTGTCAAAATCTACAGCCACTCCAGCCAAAAGGAAGCCTTATAAAAAACCTTTTTTAGCAAAAAGAGGAAATTTTATCCTTCTTATACCCAGCAGAGTCAGACTCGGGGTCAGGTTGCCCAAAAAGGACAAACTAGACAGTGAAAGAAGCTGAAAGGCCCCAGAGCCCAACCAGCTCTCCAGGTTCAGCCCCCTCAAGGGCTTTGACTCCTTCCTAGAGAGCTTTACCTTCCTGCCTCTGAGGGGTCCCCAAACCCCCAATATCCCAGGCAGGTTATGCCACTTTGCCAACAGATGGCATCAGATAACAGCAGAAGATTGGACTTTGTCCATTGTAGGAGAAGGGTACAAGCTTCATTTTCACAGCATGGCCCCCTCCTACAGTTCTAAAGCAATTCAATTCTCAAACGAACAATCTGTTAGATCACGAGGTCTCCACACTTCTTGCCCAAGGGGCAATAGAGGAAGTGCCCATTCTTCAATGGGGTGCAGGGTTCTACTCCCCTACATAAGAACATAAGATATGCCATACAGGGTCAGACCAAGGTCCATCAAGCCCAGTATTCTGTTTCCAACAGTGGCCAATCTAGGTCATATGTACCTAGCAGTTTCCCCAAGAGACACAAGTTCCACAATGCTTGTACTGGGTCAAGCATTGATATCTTCGGTCACTTCTTAATAATGGTTTATGGACCTTTCCTCCAGGAACTTGTCCAAACCTTTTTTAAACCCAGCTACACTAACAGCCTTTACTACATCCTCCGGTAACAAATTCCAGAGTTTGATTACACGTTGAGTGAAAAAATATTTTCTTTTATTAGTCTTAAATAGTTTACCCTGTAGCTTCATTGCATGTCCCCTAGTCTTTCTATATTCTGATAAGGTAAACAATCGATCTACGTTTACCCGTTCCACTCCGTTCATTAATTTATAGACTTCTATCATATCTCCCCTCAGCCGTCTCTTTTCCAGGTTAAAGAGCCCTAACCTTTTTAGCCTTTCCTCATAGGAGTATCCTTCCATCCCCTTTACCATTTTGGTGGCTCTTCTCTGAACATTTCTAAAATCGCTATATCCTATTTAAGATACGGCGACCAGAATTGCACACAATATTCAAGGTGCGGTCTCACCATGGAACGATATAGAGGCATTATAATATCTTTTGTTTTATTTTCCATTCCTTTCCTTATTATACCTAGCATTCTATTTGCTCTCTTGGCTGCCGCTGCACACTGGGCCGAGGGTTTTAACATGGTATCCACAATGACGCCTAAATCTTTTTCCTGGGTGGTGGTTCCTAATGTGGAACCTTGCATCGTGTAACCATAGTTTGGGTTGTTCTTCCCTAGGTGTGCATAACCTTGCACTTGTCCACATTCAATTTCATCTGCCATTTTGATGCCCAGTCTTCCAATTTATCAAGATCCTCTTGCAATTTTTCACAATCCTCTTGGGTTTTAACAACTTTAAATAGTTTTGTGTCGTCTGCAAATTTGATAACCTCACTCGTTATTCCACTTTCCAGGTCATTTATGAATATGTCAAAAAGCAGCGGACCCAGCACAGATCCCTGGGGTACACCACTATTCACCTTTCTCCATTGGGAAAATTGGCCATTTAGCCCTACCCTCTGCTTTCTATCTTTTAACCAGTTCCTGATCCACAATAGTACACTGCCTCCTATCCCATGACTCTTTAGTTTTGCCAAAAGTCTCTGATGAGGGCCCTTTCAAAGGCTTTCTGAAAGTCCAGATACACAATATCAACCGACTCACCTTTGTCCACCTGTTTATTCACTCCTTCAAAAAAACATAGATTAGTAAGACAAGATCTTCCTTGTCTAAAGCCATGTTGGCTGTCTCCCATTAGGTCGTGACTATCTACATGCTGAGTAATTTTATTCTTTATGATGGTTTCTACCATTTTTCCCAGTACTGACGTCAGGCTCACCGGTCTGTAGTTTCCCGGATCACCCCTGGAACCCTTTTTAAAAATTGGTGTTACATTGGCGATCCTCCAATCATCAGGTATTAGAGATGATTTTAATGATAGTTCACAGATTACTAATAGCAGGTCTGCAATCTCATATTTCAGTTCTTTCAACACCCTTGGATGTATACCATCCGGCCCAGGTGATTTGCTACTCTTCAGTTTATCTAATAGTTGTAAGACATCTTCCCGATGTATCGATATTTCCTTCAATTCTTCCGCACCTTTAAATACCACTTCAGTCATGGGTAACATCCCTACATCTTCCTCAGTAAAGACTGAAGCAAAGAATTCATTCAGTCTCTCCGCTATCGCCTTGTCGCCTCTTAGTGCTCCTTTAACCCCTTTATCATCTAATGGACCAACTGTCTCTCTCACAGGTTTTTTGCTACGAATGTACTTGAAAAGGTCTTTATTTCGTGTTTTTGCTTCCGTAGCAAGCTTCTTTTCAAATTCTCTCTTTGCCTGCCTTATCAATGCCTTGCATTTGACTTGCCAGTGCTTGTGCTGTTTCCAGGTTTCGTCATTTGGCTCTTTTTTCCATTTCCTGAAAGATGCTTTTTTGTCCTCTCTGACCTCACCTTTAAACCATACTGGCAGTTTTTTGGACTTCCTTCCACTTTTCTTAAAGCGTGGAATACAGCTGGTCTGGGCTTCCAAGATAGTATTTTTCAACAACATCCAAGCTTGATGTACGTCTTTAACCTTTGCAACTGCTCCTTTTAGTTTTTTCTTAACTGTTTTCCTCATTTTATCATAGTCTCCCTTTCGAAAGTTAAAGGGTAGTACTGTGGATTTCCTTACTATCCCTCCTCCACTAATTAAATCAAAGGCGATCATGCTATGATCACTATTGCCAAGTGGCCCCAACACCCTTATCTCTTGCACTAGATCTGGTGTTCCACTAAGGACTAGGTCTAATATGGCTTCCCCTCTGGTCGGTTCATGAACCAGCTGCTCCAAGAAGCAGTCATTTATTTCATCTAGGAACTTTATCTCCCTATCATGTCCTGCTGTGACACTGACCCAGTCGATGCCGGGGTAATTGAAATCACCCATTATTATTACTGCACTGTAACTTTTGCTAGCTTCCTTGATTTCTTTGAGCATTTCATCATCCATTTGTTCATTCTGGCCAGGCGGACAATAGTACACCCCCATTGCCATCGCCTTCCCCTTTTTACATGGAATTTCAATCCATAGAGATTCTACAGCAAATTTTGTTTCTTGCAAAACTTTAATCCTTTCCGACTCAATGCCCTCTCTAACATAGAGCGCAACTCCTCCACCAATTTGATCAGCTCTATCATTACGATATAGTTTGTACCCAGGTATCACAGTGTCCCACTGGTTGTCCTCCTTCCACCATGTCTCTGATATTCCAATCATATCTAACCTCTCGTTTAGTGCTATATATTCTAACTCTCCCATCTTGTTTTTTAGACTTCTAGCATTTGCATACAAGCATTTTAGAGACTGTATTTTATTCATATTAATTTGGCTATTGGTAGACATGGGTAATTTGGGATCTTTAAGCTCTGTCTGCTCCATACTCGAGGGCATTTGGGCTACTTTACTCTTTTTTGGAACCTCTCTGCTTTTTGTAGTATCCTTCAAGGATACATTCTTCCGAACCATGCACTCTTGGGCGACTGTCGGCTTTCCCCTATTATCTAGTTTAAAAGCTGCTCTATCTCCTTTTTAAAGGTTAATGCCAGCAGCCTGGTTCCATCCCGGTTAAGGTGAAGCCCATCCCTTCGGAAGAGCCCCTCCTTTCCCCAGAATGTTCCCCAGTTCCTAACAAATCCAAACCCCTCATCTCTGCACCATTGTCTCATCCACGCATTGATACTCCGGAGCTCTGCCTGCCTTTTGGGTCCTGCGCGTGGAACGGGAAGCATTTCGGAGAATGCTACCCTGGAAGTTCTGGATTTCAACTTCCTACCTAAAAGCCTAAATTTAGCTTCCAGAACCTCCCTACCACATTTTCCTATGTCATTGGTACCGACATGTACCAAGACAGCAGACTCCTCCCCAGCACTATCTAAGACCTTATCTAGGTGGCGCGTGAGGTCCGCTACCTTCACACCAGGCAGGCATGTTACCAGGCGATCCTCACGTCCACCAGCCACCCAGCTATCTACATGCCTAATGATCGAATCACCAACTATAACTGCTGTCCTAACCCTTCCCTCATGGGCACTTGGCCCTGGAGAAACCTCCTCGGTGCGAGAGGGGTTTACATCACCTGGAGGACAGGTCCTAGTTACAGGATCACTTCCTGCCACACCAGGGTGATGCTCTCCTGTCACGTGACCTCTCTCCTCCATGGCAACAGGGATGCTGCCAGACTGGAGGTGGGACTTTCGGACTATATCCCTGTAGGTCTCGTCTATGTACCTCTCTGTCTGTCTTATGCTTTCCAAGTCTGCTACTTTAGCCTCTAGAGAAGGACTTGTTCCCTGAGAGCAAAGAGCTCCTTGCACCTAGTGCACACGTAAGACCTCTCACCAGCTGGGAGAAAATCATACATGTGACACTCAATGCAAAAGACTGGAAAGCCCACATCCCGCTGCTGGACTGCTGTCTGCATCTTAGTTTTAAGTTTGTGTTTAGATCTTTAAAATCTTTACGTACTAAAGGGTGCTATGGATATTTATACCACTAAAACTGTACCTAATAAGTTTAATATACCTTGTTCACCTGAAGCTTAATTAATCTCAGGTCCTTAGTGTATGACTGATTTGGGTAATGAGCTTCACCTGAGAGCACCTCCTGTCTTTTAAGTTGTGCAAGTACCTATAAAGCTGTGATTATCCCAGAGGAGGGTGGATGTGGGGAGGGAGGGAGGGATATAACACTTATTAAAAGAGGGCTGCTACACAGTACCCTGTCCTGTGCTGCTGAGGTAAGCTATATTCTGATTTGATTTAAATTATAGCTCTTTGCTGCTGCTAGGCTCTAACCTATTATGAAATTTAAACTACAAGCTCTCTGCTGGATTCTAAATTTAACCAGAAAGCTCTCTTCTGTGTTTTAATTTGAAACTAAAAGTACTTAGCTGATGCTAGGCCCTGAGTGACTATGAAATTTAAACTACAAGCTCTCTGCTGGATTCTAAAGTTAACCAGAAAGCTCTCTTCTGTGTTTTAATTTGAAACTAAAAGTACTTTGCTGATGCTAGGCCCTAACCTATTATGAAATTTAAACTACAAGCTCTCTGCTGGATTCTAAAGTTAACCAGAAAGCTCTCTTCTGTGTTTTAATTTGAAACTAAAAGTACTTTGCTGATGCTGGGCCCTGAGTGACTATGAAATTTAAACTACAGCTCTCTACTGGGTATGAAAGGTAACCAGAAAGTTCTCTTCTGTGTTTTAAATTGAATCTTAAACTGTTGCTACTAGGCCCTGACTGATTTCACAAAAAATAGTGGATTCACAGATTAATTAGCTTTAAAAGAAAACAATTCCTTTCAGAAAAATTCCCAGAAGTATATACTCACAATTTCAGATTTCTCTCCAGAAGTAACAGCCCCCCTTTCTAGTCCTTCAAAGAAAACAGGAGGACACAGACCCATTTTGGACCTCAGAGAATTGAACAAATACCTATTTCGAGAGAAGTTCAAAATGATTTCTCTAGGAACTCTTCTGCCATACCTTCAAAGTCAGGATTGGCTTTGCTCTCTAGACTTAAAGGATGCATACACTCACATTCTCATCCATCCAGATCAAAGGAAATTCTTACGATTCCTTTTCAGGGGAAGACATTTCCAGTACAGGGTTCTTCCTTTTGGTCTGGCTTCAGCACCAAGGGTATTCACGAAATGCATAGCAGTAGTAGTCGCATTTCTACGAACCCTGGGGATATTTGTCTTCCCTTACTTAGACGACTGGCTCATTTGAGCCCCTACAGTTGTAGAGGCCAGCACTGCACTGTCCCGTAAAATGCAAATTCTCCAATACTTGGGATTGGTAATAAACTTCCCAAAATCCCAACTTGTTCCTTCCCAATGTCTGGAATTCATAGGAGCCTGTCCAGATACCAGACAAGCAAAGGCTTTCCTTCCACAGACCCGGTGTCTTCGCATAATACAACTAGATTTTCAAGCAGCAGACAAATCCTCCCTCACTGCTCAAGAGCTTCTACATTTACTAGGACATATGGCTTCCACAGTTCATGTAGTCCCATATGCTCGCCTCCACATGAGAGCAGCTCAGTGGACCCTATCCACACAGTGGACACAGGCCACAGGTCATTTGTCGGACAAAATAATAAGCTCTCAACTAATTTTGTCCCTCCAATGGTGGCAGTCACTAGAAAACCTGACAATGGGGTCTCCTTTTCATCAACCCTCTTTTCAGGCCACCCTAACAACAGATGCATCACAGGTGGGTTGGGGAGCACACCTGAATCATCTCTCTACCCAGGGATCCTGGACTCCACAGAAGACCGGTTTACACGTAAACCTCCTGGAATTAAGAGCAATCTATTTAGCTCTTTGAGTATTCCACGCCCAGCTCAGCTACAAGACAGTCCTAGTCCAGACGGACAATCAAGTAGCCATGTTCTATGTGAACAAGCAGGGCGGAACAGGCTCTCTGTCGTTATGCAACGAAACTTTGCAACCGTGGGCCCTCGCCAGAGAGTATCAGATTCACCTTCTAGTGGTATATCTTCCAAGCATTCAAAACCTTTGGGCAGACAAACTCAGTCGAGTACTGTTGCCTCACGAGTGGTCCCTCCACCTAGATCAGGTGGCAAAGATATTGCATCTCTGGGGCACTCCAGACATAGACCTCTTTGCAAGTCCCTTGAATGCCAAACTTCCCAGGTACTCTTCCAGGATTCCAGCTCACAGTTGTTAGGCAAGAGGTGCCTTCCTCCTTCACTGGGGTCAGGACTTCCTTTATGCCTTCCCACCCATTTCCCTTATCCCCAAAATAATCTTCAAGCTTCAGAGAGACAGGGGTCGCATGATCCTCATAGGACCACGATGGCCACGCAAAACGTGGTATCCCCTGCTTCTACATCTCTCTCAAGCAGCACCTCTGGAGTTAGGGCATTCTCCAGATCTCCTTTCCCAGGAGAACGGGACGCTATGGCACCCGAATCCCCAGTCCCTGCCCCTCATGGCCTGGTTGCTGAAGGCTTAGACCTCCAGGATCTCAACCTGTCCGAACAGGTAAAAGATATCCTTCAGGCTTCTAGGAAACTTTCCACAAGAAGATCTTATGCCTTCAAGTGGAAACATTTTACTATATGGTGCTCCAAGAAGGGATTAAACCCCCTTGTCATACCCTTAGAATCGATACTAGAGTATCTCCTTCACTTATCGAATTCTGGTCTAAAGACAAATTCGGTAAGAGTCCATCTTAGTGCAATTGCAGCTTCTTATAAGCCTCTGAATGGACAACCAATTTCCTCTCATCCACTTATATTAAGATTTATGAGAGGCCTTTTATTAACTAAACCTCCCATCAAGCCACCACCGGGGGCATGGGATCTAAATCTAGTTCTTGGGCAGCTCATGAAGCCGCCTTTTGAACCTTTGACCACTACAGCCCTTAAGGTTTTGACCTGGAAGGTCATCTTCATGATTGCAATCACTTCTGCCCGTCACATTAGTGAATTGCAAGCTTTAGTGGCTGATCCTCCTTATACTAGGTTTCATCATGATTAGGTTGTTCTTAGAACTCACCCACACTTTCTGCCAAAGGTGGTTTCGCCTTTTCATTTAAATCAATCAATTTATCTTCCTGTATTTTTTCCGAGGCCACATGCCTCTAATGCAGAAAGAAACCTTCATACTTTGGATTGTAAAAGGGCCTTAGCCTTTTACATACAAAGAACACAGCAACTTTTTATAGTTTTTGACCCTAGTCATTTGGGACTTCCAGTCTCCAAAACAACTTTATCTAAACGGATTGCCCAATGCATATCCTTTGCTTATGAGAGTAAGAGTCTTCCTCTTCAGGACCATGTCACAGCTCATAATGTGAGAGCCATGGCAGCTTCTATGGCTAATCTCCACTCCGTGTCTATTGATGACATTTGTCGAGCAGCCACCTTGGCTTCGGTGCACACCTTTACAGCCCACTACTGCCTAGATAAAGCCTCCCGTCGGGATGCCTTCTTTGGCCAAGCTGTTCTTCAAAATCTCTTTCAGACCTAAATCAACTCCTACCCACCAACCCTGGTGGAATGCCAGAGATCCATGGGAGGAAGGATTCCCACCTTCTAGGGTGGCACTTTCCTGGGGCTATCTCCCTGGCATCTTCAGCTAGGGAGTCCCCATATGTGAAGACTACATTCCTGCTTGTTCCTGGAGATACAGAGATCTCTCTATCTCTTTGTCTCTTTCCTCTCTCCCTCTATCCTTTCACTCAGTTACAAACTTAACTGAAGAGGAACAGTTGGAAAGGTGGGACGGCAGCACGCATGTGCTGAGGGATGCTCCCAAAAGCGTTCCTATTGGATGCTGGGGAGCATTCCCGTGCAGGCTCTGTCGGTACTGACGATGCCCATATGTGAAGACTAAATTCCTGCTGTTCCCGGAGATCACCTGTTACAGTTGAGTAACTACGCTTTATGGAGGTACTTAAGAATCTCTTTGCATATTCCACCTATAAGCCGAGCTTTTTATTTAACATCTGGAAAGCTGAGGAGAGCGGGGAAGAAAAGGAAAGCAGAAAGAAAAGCAAGCTATCCATAGATAATTTGAATCTTATGGACTTCCTGGAAAATTCTCAAGATGGAAGTTTTGGAACGATTAACTTTGATTTTGGTATTTGTATTAGAATTTGATAAGAACCGGGTATTGAAGCTCTTTCTGCTATTAAAGCAGAAAGAGAGATTTCCTAGTTAGTAGGATTTCGATTTTTCTGGACTTATGTAGAATAACGCAGAGAAATCTAAACTTTTTTTGATTGAGGTAGAGAGTCTTGGACTTGGTTGCCAGTTTCCTTTTGAGATTTCCATGTAGGAGTGGTGTTAAATTTGTCTGAAACTTTTACATAGTCTATGAACCAGAGCAGTTCAAATTTTTTGTGAGAGAAGATTATTGGAAAGTTCATCTGCATAATGATTAAGTCCATGTAATGTAAAAAAAAAAACGCTAAAAGTTTGTTTCTCCTTAGTATCCTGCTTTTTTTTCTGATTTTGTTTGGTCACCTTTAGTATTTCTGTTTTTTTTCCCCACTGGATTACCTAATTTCCATGTACCCTTTGCAAGTCTCATATGAGCATTTGATAGTTTCTGATTTAGCCATGGTCTATTATGCAACCTTTGTTTCTGTTTTAAATTGTTTTCAAATGCTGTATTATGCGTTTCCTTTTTGGAATGTGTGGAAATTTTTTTTTAATTAATTATGTAAATTGACTGACAATTTCCCTCCAATAAATTCTTCCACAATGTGTGTGATTTTATTCTTGAGGGGCAGTTTAGATTGTGGGAGGTAACTTGTGCATAGATTGATTTCAAAAGCTAGACTATCCCTATTCATCAAAATTTTATCTGCACCAAAATCCTCGGATATTTTGTGTGGTATGTTTTAAAATGAAAATGCACATGCACCTGAATTTTTGAGCAAGTCAGCAGATAACTTGTCCTAGAACAAATGGATTGCCATTTCCTCTTAGGTGTACTGTGAGACTTGTCTTGTTTATAAACCAAACTTGAGATGTCTAACCTGCAAGTCATGTCTTCGTTTGAAGTAGGAACCGTGCAGCAGAGCACCTTCCCGTTGCTGAACAAGTATGGTTAATGTAGAATTGGAAAGTGCATCTCCTATTAAGGAGTCTACAAATTAAGAACATTTTGTTGATTTTGGCCTACAATATAGTGGGGAATGGAGACTGCTGCACAAACACTGCATTGTTCAAGAAGCTTGGACTTTACTTCAATCAAAATGCCATTTTAGGAACGGATGCTAGGAGCAAGAATGGCGAGGGAAAAAGTAAACATTCCAGTTTGTTCCTTATTAAAATATAACATTTCCAACGTCCTTTTTTACTGAAAAGTGGTAGAGGAAAGAATTTATAGGATACTTTAGAATGACAGAAGCTTTCTGTTGTCTTTATATGTTGCTCATCATTGAATCAGTTCAGACATTCTTAGGCTGCAGATCGACTCATGTTCTCTTAGTCTGTGGTGAGCTTGAATTTCATATTTTAGTCTTATTTTTCTTTTACAAAAAATGCATTATTTCAGTTTTCATAGTGTATGAAAAATGTTTTCGTTTAGGTTTTGTTTTTGAAGAATTAATCAGCCTTACTTAAGAAGCTTAATACAAATTAAAGAAGGTATTAAGAGATATTAAGATATCAAAATGAGGAGCATTCTCTCCCTTTATGTTGGTCTGCAAAAGTCAGTGAAAGGCTTTTTGTGGACTATGAAGTGTCTTTACGGCTGTGCTATAGAAAACCTCTGGGTAGAACTCCATTTGTATAAAATCCCTTTCTTTTATTCCCCTTTATTCTTTTTGTTGTGGTGACAACAGAGTACAAGCTTAAAATGTAATTGTCTTATTAATTTGAAACAAGCTGCATATTGGTTTACTTTCGATATACATAATGTAGAAAAACTTACTGAATTAGAAGCTTCTGCTTTTTCCCATTTATAATCTTAAATACTCCTTATCTAGATGGGAAAATATTTTATTCTGTACAGTGAAGCAGTGAGGGATTATCTTTTGCCTATTTTATGAAGGCAATATGGGCAGCTAAGTGCCTTTATAAAATAGGCTTCTCTAAGAACCCCCAATAATACCCATATTTACCTGATCCGCGGCAGATGTAAATGTTTTCATGTGCTCTATGCATGGTCCCAGCGGTTTTATAAATTGCATGCATATATCACAACTCTGCTCCTGCTACACACAAACTCTCTCTCTCCCATCCCTCCCCTGGAACGCAGACGCACAGAGCACATAAAAGTATCTGCTATCTTGTGAGCTTACTATTTACTCCTGCTCAATTTTTATAAGAGCCATTTTCAATATGTAAAACATGATTTACATGTGTAAAATGCTTTATAAAATCACCATCATTGTAGTCAGATCTTTAAAACAGAACCCAGGTAAAACAATTTAGAGGTGGTACTACTGCTGCTGAAAGAATGGAGGACAAGGTCTTAGAAAAGCACTAAAAATGGTTATTTACATCAGATTGACTTATGATAATGGAACATCTGCTTATATGAAGGCATATTTTAGTTTGTACGTGGAGATTAGAATTAAAACATCAAGACCACAATGTATGCATTTCTGGCAGTATTATAGAAAAGACTCTACCAAACATGGAACCTGTTCTAAAATAGCACAGACATGCACTTTGATTTGCCAAACCATGGAGCTGGAGAATCCATTTTGCAAATCTACATATAGACAATGATGGCATATAAAGGCTTTATGGCCTTTCTGGTCTGCCCATACATGCTAACCAGGGCTGGCTTAGCCATCAGGTAGACTGGTTATGGTTATATTTTATTTGATATATTGCAGATCTGTGAACAAATTCTGCGGTTTACAATAGAGTAAAGCAAAAAATAAAAAAAACATTAAATAAAATCAATATTGAAAAAAAACCTTGTAAAAACAAAATGCAAATAAAAACAAAGGGAGGAACGCCATTATATTGATAGAAAAGGAATGAATAAAAATTCTCCAGTATCACACTAAAGACACATAAGGGAATGGAGATAGGATCAGATTTAAGGAGAATGGCTACATATCAGGACTGTCAATTCTTGAGTACCTTACACTGCCTACCCAGTGGATGTAGCAACTCCAAACACTGTTTCATAAAGGCCCGTCTTTAATGTCTTTTTAAATTGTTGTTAAATTGTTGAAAGCTTAATTCCATGCATATGTCCACTGGGAGCGAGTTCCATATAGCAGGAGCTGCGGCAAGAAAAATGATTTTCTAGTGGTCTCGTACTTAAGCAATGATTGCGATGGAATATGGAGCCAAAAACCATGGAGTGATCGCAGAGTCCTAGCCGGGGAATAAAGAATAACCAAGGATGCTAAATATTCTGGTGCTAAATCATGAATTGCTTTAAATGTAAAAGTACAGTACTTTGCGCGGTCCTTTCAGAGCTTGATACAACTAGCATAAAAACGAAATGAGGTTTCAGCTCTATAACATTTAATCAACGTGATCAATACTCCTCTTGTGGACAAACTCAGTAATATTGATCAATACTCAAATATTCATGCTCAGAATGTCTCAAACCAAACAGCGCTCAATCCACGATATATCAAATATCAATTTATAGCGCTTGATAGCATCAATGACAATTCTGGCAGATAATATTTATTGAAAATGCTTTTACACAAAGTTGTCCACAATATGGGTCTGTAAACACCATTTAAATGAACTAGTGCTTAGCTTTAGACATTCCCCAACGCCACTTTCAGGCGCCAATCTGTGCGTTTCACCAGAGCTTCTTCAGGGGATCTAAAAACAAAAATACAAAAACATATAAAAACAACATCCATACGGTAAATATACACGTTGATTATCATCAGAGTCCTTCATCATATGTCATGTAGTTTCACATACCGATAAGAACTGCCACAAAGATGCTGCCCATGTTGCCTTCCATAACATTTACTGAACCAGGAGGTATTCCGGAAAACGCCGCGCATGCGGAGTAACCCATTCAGTTCACTTTTATGTCATCCAGCAGTGACGTCACCCAATAAATTCGTGCCCTTCAACTATTTCATAGGCAGAGCCCCCAATCAATACTGGAATTTAAACCTCCGGGCAATAAAGTTTCCAGGGTAAAAATCCAACGCTGTTCCCGTAACAGTAGAGTCGGCTCTTGTGACCTCCTGTGCATTGCCCGTGAAATTTGCTCAATACAAAAGCAGCGTAAATCCTGAAATTCATGGCAAAATTCCAAGCAGTGCTGGACCAGGGGTGCTGTTAATGTCTTACAATTAAGGCGACTCTTATGTTCCATTGTGCGAATTCTAAAGGGCCGTATAGTCTTGCCTATATCTTGGAGTGGAGGAGTGGCCTAGTGGTTGGGGCAAGGTACTTCAGGCCGGAAGGTCAGGGGTTCAAATCCCACTAGAGGACAGCAACCTTAGGCCGGAAGGACTGGGGTTTCTAGTCCCACAGGTGCTCCTTGTGGTCTTGGGCAAGCCACTTAACCCTCCATAGCCCATGTTCCCTGTAAAATAGTTATCTCCAAGTTATAATGCCCTGTTCAATGTAATTTCAGTCTGTTCAATGTAAACTGCACTGATGCAGAATAGCGCGGTATATAAGAGAATGTAAATAAATAAAATACAATAAATTACAAGGGCATCTGATGGCACACACGACCAATGCTGTGTCACATGTTGTACTATTTCGCAGAGTATACATTTTGCCATGGTAAGTAAATTCAGTAACTTCATCAGTAATTTCACAAATTCCACAGTGGCCGCATTTCTTATGCCCCCTCACAATCGTTTCTTCTTCCACAATTCGTAAAGCTGCTGGGCTTAGTTGCTCTTTAAGGTTTCTATCCCTCTGCCATACACAATGTATATACTTCCCTTCTAGCCCAGGGACGTTACGCAAAACATTAGCATGTTTTAACATTATTCGTTGAATTCGATAACTCAATGGAGAAAATTTTGTAATGAAAGTGACATGTTCTATATCCGACTTATTAACTTTATTTGAAGAGGTCCCGATTAACCAGGACCTTTCATTAAAAAGAGCGCGGCGATATGCCTGTCTAGTGACCTGGGGAGGATATCCGCGTTCACTGAAATTCTTCAACAAAACCAAAGATTGTCTCTTGAATTCATGTACATCTGAACAGTTCCTCCGGAGCCGCAAAAATTGAGAGAATGGTAAACTGTTTTTTAATTTTAAGGGGTGTGCACTACTATAATGTAAAAAAGTATTACGATCTATGGACTTCTTATATACACACGTGTCCCATCCTTGTTGGCCTTTCTGTACAAGCACATCCAAAAATGTCGCACTTGTACAGTTAACAGTGTATGTAAACTGGATGGCATTATCTGCACTATTTAACCATTGTACAAATGAAATCAAGGAGTCCGGTGACCCCTGCCATAACAAAAAGATGTCGTCTATAAACCGGCACCACATCTTAATCTGGGCCGCATATACAGATGTAAAAATCCATTTCTGTTCATAATTTCCCATAAAAAGATTTGCAATTGATGGTGCACAAGTAGCCCCCATCGCCACTCCCGAAATGTGATGAGAAATCATTCTTTCAAAAAGAAAATAGTTTTGAAACACTGTTAAACATGTCAATTGTAAAAGAAAAATAATTAAATCTTCTGAGAGACCCCCCTGACATCTCAGTTCACACTCCACCGTCCTGGAGGCTTCTACCTGAGGGATGCTGGTGTATAAAGCTACTATATCTAGTGTTACCAAAAGTATATCGGGGTCAGCAGCCCTGCAAGAGTGTTGATCTAATCTTTCTAAAAAATGAGAGGTGTCACGTATATGACGGCATATCAACGAGAAGTGGACGAAGGAAGGAATCTAAAAAAATCGATAATGGTTCCAATAAAGTGCCTCTTGTCAAGACTATAGGCCTTCCTGGAGGTTTATCAAGATTTTTATGGATCTTAGGAACCAAATAAAATCGCGCAATCGAAGGAGCTGTGACATTCAAAAACCTCCATTCTTTTTTTATTATAATCTTATTTCGTAACGCCTGTAATCTAAGTTCATGAATTCGAGTTTTAAATGTAAAAGTTGCAGCCTTGAAAAGAATTCTGTATGCTATGGAAAGCCAATGATACTGCATGAGAAGAGGTGTGACATCATCTAATCTCCTTGCGCAAACCAATGTGCGTTTGGCTGAATTTTGCACTGATTGCAGATGTTTTATCTGATATTGTGGGAGTCCTAGATAGATTACATTATTTATTTTATTTTATTTATTTAACAGGTTTTTTTTAATACCGCTTTATCATTTAGTCAAAGCAGTTTACATTGTAAATTAAACTTAGTAACATACATTAAACAAGGACATTGATAACTTGGATTCTTCTGAGGCAATGGAGGGTTAAGTGACTTGCCCAAGGCTACAAGGCATGCTAGTGGGAATCGAACCCTGGTCTCTTGGTTCCCAAGCCAGTGCTCTAAAGGTTAGGCTACTCCTCCATTACATTACAGTAATCCACTTTACATAGTAACATAGTGTATGACGGCAGATAAAGACCAGCATGGTCCATCTAGTCTGCCCAGCAAGGTGGCAAGAGTAGGTGCACCTACTGCTTCGTGCAGATCACCCCTCCCCATGCTTTGTTTAGGGGTGTACCCACCGCACTGCAGTAGAACTGATGTTTGCGCTGCCGGGTCCAAAATTGGTTGCACTTCACGAAAACATCGCAGTGCACAAAAGGAAGATTGGATAACCTTGGTCAAGTGTGAAGATAATGAAAGCTGGGAGTCCAAGACAACCCCAAGATATTTTAATGTTGGTTGTATCATTATAGGTATCCATGAATCTTTGGGGCTAGGTGGTCACCTAGGGCTGCACCTTCAAGCGGGCAACAAAGAGCAGCTGCTGTCAAAGCAAAATTGATCCTGACAGCCACATAAAGACTAATTTGGAATTGGTGTGTGCAAAATAGTAAGCAAACCCCTAGTTCCTTAGCATAATTAATTGGCTAATTCAAATCTTAATTAGAATTAAGTGCTTCAAGTATTGCATACCAAATAAACCATCCTGTAGAGAAAATTTGCATAACTGAGTTTTGGTTTCCTGGTTTATATAAAAGTTCAAAAGGCTTTGAATATGATGTTTACCATGAATATTAGGGGGAACTCATCATGTTGGTCAATATTATTGTATCATTTAGAGTGTAAACTGCTATGTCACTGTAATGAAGAAGAATATAGCAAATGTTAATAAATAGAAACATAAAGTACTTATAAAAAAAGAATAGCTGATGCTGATCTGTCTGAACAAGTTTACAAGACTATTTCTTAAACATGTAGGGCTCAATACATCTGCTGTCAGAGAAATAGTTTTCAAATGGAAAAAGTTGAAGATTAGAGTTACTCTACCCAGGAGCGATTGTCCTGTTAAGATCAGCTGAAGAGCAAACTTTAATGGAATCTAGGATTTTTTGTGACTTTGTGGATTATTTTAAGAACTGCAGGCCTTTCCCACTGTGGCTGAGGTAAGGGTTGGTGCAATGCTATTCATGGGAGGATAGCTAGGAAGAAACTACTGATATTTAAAAAGAAGATTGCTGGCTACCTTAGTTTAACCAAATAGCAAATGGATGACCCACAAGACTTCTGGAATAATCATTTCTGGGTATACATGAGACATTTTACTTGCTGACAATCAAACACTGCCTTCCCCAAAGCAAGAACCACCTCCTGACTCTCATGCATGGTGATAAAGGTATCAAGATGTGAAGCTACTTTGCTGCATCAAGACCTAGACAGCCTGCCTTCATTGTTGGAACTATGAATTCTGCTTTATACCAGAAGATTCAAGGGCGGCAGAAGGCATTTTATTTTGGGAGGGCCCAAGTTCCGCCCCAAGCTCCACTCTGTGGGCAGAGACTCTTACCCTTCTGCCCACAGGAGATCGGATCTCCACAGGCAGAACAGGAAGGGTCTTTGCCGCAATTGCAGCTTTTCTTCTGCCCAATTTTTGGTGGGGCCAGAGCCCGTGTTGCCCACCCTTTTTCGATGCCCTAGCACTATGTACTCCTTGTAGCGCTATATAAATGATCAGTAGTAGTAGTAGAAGATTATAGAGGAGACTCTCAGTACATTTGCCCATAAACTAAAGCAGAGCCAAAAAAGAGTTATGCAGCAAGACAACAACCCTAAAAATTTAATTAAATCTACTGCAGAATGGCTGAAGAAGAGATTTTGTTTTTGATTGGCTAAGTGGAAGTCCCAAACTAAACCCTGTTAAAATGTTGAACTTTTTGTGCAAGGAAGACTTTGGATATCACAGTTAAAACGGTTCTCTATAGAATTATAGGGCAAAATTCCTCAAGGATAATGTGAGAGACTGAGTGATAGTTATAGGAAACGTTTAGTTGAAGTTGTTGATGCTCATGGAGATGTCGTCGATTACTGAATAAAGGAGTCGCATACTTTTCCACACAAGTATAGCCATTGTTGAAACTTTGGTTGAATAAATAAGCAAAATATGTCCTTTTTGTTCAAGTTATTTATTCAATGTGGTCATCTCTTTCTTCCTTTTAGGGTTTTGATTAGGATCTAATCATGTTTTGAATATAAATTGTGCTATACTATAGACCATTCTAGGGGTTTCACTGATTTTTTTTTCTCAGCACAGTAATTTTGGTAAGACTATTTCCAATAATATTTCTAATGTCTTTGGCATATATTCATTAACATTCCAGTTTCTGTTAATAAGAAATGGACTGATTTAAACATATGCATCTTTAGCAGCAATCATTTTAGCTGCCTTCCTCTATTGTACATTATTTTTAACAGAGGACACTCATCACTTGGAAAATTTTTGATGGCTGAGAGACTAAATTTAAATGCCAGTTTCGCATGGTGCCTAAATTTAGGCAGCTAGAAAGTCAGTAGCCAGATGTGCAAGGCTAGGGCATTGCATGGAATTTAGGAACCTAACACTGATCTTCAGTGCTAGATGCCCAAGCCTAATAAAGCTTTGGGATTTACAACACGTGAAGGTGGAGTTTTGCAGTTTGCAAATGGGAATTTGCATGCTTACCTACCCAGGCTGATAGAAGACCAGAAGAAGAATCTCAACTGAGCCAGTTGATCTTTGCTGTCTTTTTACTGTGTTATAGGATGGTGGATAGAGGCGTGCCCATCTTCAGACTCTCGAGCTTTCTACCCTTTTTCTGCTCTTTCTTCTTGGGCCATGTATTTTAAGAGGTTTTGGCACCAACATAAGGTAGCCAGATGGCAGTTGTGCATGAAGTAATAGAAATCACTGGCTAGAAAAGGGAATAGAAAAAGAAAGTAACATTACTATAGCTAGAATAAGTAAACTTAGATCATTTATCATTTACCATTAATAGAGAAGTGTCATACTTATGTATGAAAAGAATGTCCCACTTTCTGTTGATAAAACTCTGTGACATTTCTATGAAGCAGGAAGAAGCTGTGAGAATTGTGGTGTCCTTAGGATTTTCCTTTCTTTCTCTCTTAAATATGAAGTGCTTTCAATTAAAAGAAGAAAAATGATAGCATTTGAAAAGATGTGCCCTCTGTGCCTGGGGGACCCCATTACAGTACAAATTATCCTAAGCAGCTTTGGAAGAGAACTCTGTTCCCACTGTGTGAAGCAAAGGTTACCACTGCACGGTGGACACAAGGTCCTTTCTGAAAAAGTATTTTCCCGCTACATGAAAGTGATGCCAGCAATTGGAAGCAATTTGTGCAGCTGTTTGATGATTATATTAATTATAGCACCAATAAACGGTGCTTGGGAAACAGTTGTGTTTTCTTGCATTCTTTCTTGATTATATCGGTGAAAGCCAAGCTGCAAACTGTGCCTGTTGAGAGCCATGAGGAGTGCACTTACTACCACTGTGCCTTTCTTACATAATTGCTGCATAGATTAAAAGACTTTGTCCTACTTGATGTGGGAGTTTTTTGCATTTTGCCTTTCACCCTAACTTCATCTAAACTGACTTTGAGAATAAGGCAAGCTACTGTCCAATAGATTAAATATGGATGTGAAAGTTGGACAGTGAAAAAGATAGACAGGAAGAAAATTGATGCCTTTGAGTTATGGTGCTAGCAATGAATACTGTGTATACCATGGACTGCCCAAAGAACAAACCAATCAGTACTAGAGGAGATCAAACCTAAGCTTTCTTTAGAAGCTCGGATGACAAGACTTTGACTTTCATACTTTGGACACATCATGCGAAGTGAGAGATCATTAGAGAAAGATGACATGCTTGGCAAGGTTAGAAAGTCATCGCAAAAGAGGAAGGCCAGCAATGAGATGGGTCGATACAATAACAGCAGCTATGGGTGCCACTCTGTCAACAATGAGCCACTAGACTGAAGACCGAACACAGTTTAGGACAACTATCCCGAGGGTCACCATGAGTTGACACTAACTTGACGGCACTTAACAACAACAGTTGGAATTAGTGTTGAAAATACTAATGAGGGTTTGGAGGTAATTTAGAAACTATGAAAATAAGAGCATTTAGTTTGGGTGTACCTGGAATAGAGTTGTGATTTATGCACATATTTTATAAAATTTATTTATTTATTTATTTATTTAACAATTCTTCTATACCGCGCTATTACAATCAGTGCGGTGTACATTGAACAAGAACATACTACAATGCATACAAGTAACATTGAGTTTTACATTGAACAGGGAACTTCAACAATAGGACAACAAAATAGGACAACAATAGGACAACAATAGGACAACAAAATAAAGCGGGTACCTGCGTAGATTACATTAACACATGGAGGAGAGGAGGGGCAGGGGAGATATGATTCAGACCTTTAAATACTTAGAGTATTAATGGACAAACAAACCCAAAGACAGGGAAGCTGTAAAAGTAGAGGGCATAACATGAAGCCGCAAGGGGGTAAACTGAAAGGCAATGTCAGGAAATACTTTTTCACTGAAAGGGTGGTGGATGCTTGGAATGCTGTCCTGATGGAAGTGGTGGGGGCAAACACATTGACAGAATTCAAAATGGCATAGGGCAGACGTAGTGGATCCCTTTATAGCAACAGGATAAAATCAAAATAAGCATAATTATCTCTTATTTCTGAACAAATAGGGGTGATCTACACAGAGCAGTGGGTACACCCCTAAACAAAGGTTGGCGAGAGGTGACTTGCACGGGCAGCAAGTGCACCTACTCTTGCAGCCTTGCTGGGCAGACTAGATGGACCATACCGGGCTTTATCTGCAGTCATATACTATGTTACTATATATTTACACCAGTACTGGAGCAGGTGTAAATTTGGGCAAGAGCATTTGTGCGGTATCGAGACTGGTTCTGGGTTTTATAAAGGCACAAAATAGGCACCTTTTTTGGAAATTTGACATATATGTCCTGTTATAAAATTGGTCCCCACATAAAAATAAGTTGATCAGTAGCAATATGTATAATTAGAGTTCTCTGTGGATGAGTGGGATAAGTGCTCTCATATGAGTGTCTTTCTCTGACAGAGGTCTCCGCAGAATCCATTGCACACTATTTTTCACTCTTCACGTCACTTTCTCCACAGTCTTTTTACCTTTCATTAGCGCTCTTTTTGTGTCTATTTTGCCTATGACAGCTGTGCTGCTAGTTTTCCTCATAGTTTATTTCTTATTCAGCTTTTTCAGTCATTTTATGTGTTGCCTTGATTTTTGGACATAACCATTTTAGGCTGCATTTAAATCTGTTCTGGACACTGGAGTTGCATTGACATCGAGGAGTCATCGGACCCCCTCTGAATCTGGTATCAATGGGCATCCTAGAGACACCAAGCATTAGGCGAAGGCTGAGATGCATAAACGTTGACGCTCTTGAGCATGATCTCAGGAGCATCTCAGTATCTGATGATCCCCCAACCCTCAAAGCAGCCCCAATGTGAGGATCTCTCATTCTCATGGCTCCAAGCTTCAGACTTACAACCCATTGTATAGGAGAAACTTACTGACTTGCCATGCCATGGAGAGAATCTCTTCAGAGATAAGATGCAAGAAGCTGCTACTATGATCAAGCAGCACAGTGACCCTCTTTGTATCCTCTCCAGGCCCACTCCTGACCTAAACCTCCTCTTCATCTCGGAGATACTATAGGGGAGTGAACAGGAGGACCTGTTACTCTCAAAGGGGTAAGTACCCTCCTCCTCACTCGTTGCAGACCAAACTGAGTTTTCGCTGCCTCCCCAGGCAGCAGAGGGCTCAAAATTATGAACCCAAATCACATGGAAAACTGTTGAGGGAGTTTTGACTGATAACTGGAGAACATAGCTGAGGCTCTAGTTCTGGTTCCAGACAACTTTCTAGTTTGAGGGAGACGTGTTCTTTGCAAACAGATAGCCTATCTTAACCTCCGACCACTGGGTAATCAAAATAGCCCAGGATGGGTTCAGATTACATCTGTTCAAGCTTACACCAAATTGCCCACTGAGGAGACATTCGATTCCACCTCAGGACCGGGTAGTACTACTTCATGAGCTCTTTACTGTTCAGCAGACCAATGTGGTCATGCCCATTTCACCAGGGCAGAAGGGACAGGGATTTTATTCAGGATACTAACTCATCACCAAAAATACAGAGGGATTCCACCCCATCTTAGATCTGAGGAATTTGAACAAATACCTGCTTCAAGAGGAATTCAGAATGGTTTCTCTTGGCATCCTTTTCCGCTTTCTCCAAAAGAGAGATCTGGTTATGTTCTCTAGATCTCAAGGATGCATACACCTACATTCAGATACATTCCAATCACAGGCAGTATCTGCAATTTGTCATAGGGGAATACTAGTATCAGTATTGCAGTTCTGCCCTTTGGCCTCACATCCGCTCATCATGTCTTTACAAAATGCCTTGCAGTAGTTGCATTGTATTTATGCAAACTGGGTGTGCACTTGTTCCCCTACCTGGATGATAAGCTGGTCAAGAGGGCCACTCTGAAAGGGGTGCAGGAATCCATACACATTACCATCCAGATGCTAAGATATACCAGTGTTCAGGGGGGGATCCAAGATGGCGGTTGATGGGTGCCACGGCTCTGGCCGATTTCTCTAATGGGGAGGAGAAAAATCTAAGACGGGCAAGAAGCCCTCCTCTGCCCCTTTAGCTACCTCTCCATTACCTTCAGTTTCAAGTCCTTTGGACTCTTTTGTGCTTCGGCCGCAGCAACAGGCGGTTTCGGTGCTGGATCAGTGCCCTGCTAGCGGCTCGCCGGAGTCAGGCGGCTCAGCAGTCAGCGTGTGGCCAGACATCTTGCCAGCATCATGGTGGAGGCTACCTAAGGCGGCATTGCTGATTTTTAGCCCTGTGAGCCTGCAGGAGATGAGTACCTCCGATGGGGGTGAGACCGTACTTGCAAGAGGGCTGATTCTGGAGCACGAAGGAGCCACTGTTGGAGCTGTTCCGGATCATCGTCTTGGCAACAAGCTGCCAGGGGGAAAGGAGAATGCGGCTGTGGAGTCGGCTGCTGAGGGGTTCGACGGTGATGGATCAGCTGAGCTTAAGAGAAGGAACTGGAGCAACAGGAGTTCCTATGGCATTTACTATTGCCCGCCCCTAAGCTTTTACACTGGAATCTATTTGGTCTGCCATTATGAAGCTTGGAGAAACTTTTGTATCTCAGTTTTTGGCTATTTCCACTCAGGTTCAAGGTAACTTTGGTAATTCAAAAGCAAGATGAAGAGATTTCTTCTTTACAGACTGTTTCTACTACATTATAGTCTAAGGTGACTTTGCTGGAAAACTATATGGATTTGTCTATTAAGGACTCTTTAAACATGAAGTTTAGATTGGAAATGTTAGAAAACACTGCCAGACATTTAAATCTTAGTTTGGTAAATTTCCCTAAGTCTGCTCATATAAACGCTAGGGAAATGTTTAAGATGTACCTAACAGAAGTAGTGGATGTCCCTGGGGAATCCCACCCTCCTTTGACTAAGATTTATTATTTACTTGTTGGGAAAAAAGTCTCAACTGGTGGGTATTACCTGGAGTTCCCCAGGTGGACATTTTAAATGTGTTTGCTATTTTGGAATCCTTTGATATTGAAGGTATTGTTCCAAACTCATTGCTTGTAACATTTACGCTTGTTACTGATCATGAGTGGTTTTTCAGAATGTTTTTCCATAAAAGGGCTGCCTTGTTTAAAGGTTTGGCTGTCCGGGTTTTCCCAGCTTTATCTAAAGAGACACAATGTAGAAGGAAAGAATTTATTTTGCTCTGTCCGGGGGTTCAGCAGCTGGGGGCTCTTTTTTCCTTAAATTTCCATGCAGGTGCATGGTTACATTTCAGTCTAATGGTTATGGTTTTTTTGAGCCTTCCCAGCTGCTAGCCTTCCTGAACTCACATAGATCCATCGGGTCAGAGGTACCTCCTTCCTCTACCACATAATTATGCTGTTTGTTAGGCACCTGTTTGTTTTCTGAGTTGTATTGGTTTAGTTTGTTTCCTATGTGGTCCCCCTCTCGTTTTGTGGGCTAGCTTGGAGAACAGGAAAAGGGGTTTCTTGTCTGTGGCGGGAACCTTGTATTCCTTCGGTTTATTTGATCGTTTTCCTCTGGATTTTTGAATCATCCTGTTCTCTTTTTTCTGTACAAGTGTTTCACTTGGAATATTGTAAAATGATAAATATTTTAAAAAAAAGATATACTAGGGTTCATCAACTATCCCAAGTCTCATTTGACCCTGTCAGCTCAATTGGAATTCATTGGGGGGTCTGCTAGATACGATTTAGGCAAAGGCCTTCCTTCTTCCTAACAGGCTCACCTGCCTGGTGGCAACAGTGGAGGACACAGCAGACATCAGCAAAAAACATGTTGAGAATGGTAGGCCACATGGCCTTGATGATGCATGTAACTGTCTTGGTTTCTCTCAAGATAAGGCAATCTCTGTGAACCTTGAGTATACAATGAACATTGCCCATTTCCAGGTTCAGCAATGTCATCTCTGTCACATCTGTTTTCTAGGACTCCCTGTACTGGTGGCTGGTTCCATCCAGTATGGCCAAAGACTTGCCATTTTAAACATCTCCCTACCAAAAATTATTCATGACAGATGCTGGGCTGATGACTTATGTAGATGGTTTTTCACACCCAGGCTCTGTGGTCCTTCCAGGAAAGTCTCCTTCAAATCAACTTCTTGGAAAGAGTGATAGATGCGTGGAATATTCTCCAAGTGGAGGTAGTAGAGACAAGGACACTATCTGAATTCAAGAAAGCATGGGACAAAAGGGGACTATTGTAGTTTATTTATTTTTATTTATTTATTTAACAGGGCTTATATACCGCTTTTTCCTAAAATCAGTTGATATGGAAGCAGGGCCAGCCCAAGGGTTTCTGCTGTCCTCTCTGCTGATGACCCCCCCCCCCCCAGCTGACCCTCCCTCAACTGCCACCCTCCCTCTATTTGCCGCAGATTCTGTCTCGGGGCAGCGGCAGTATTTCCAAAAGCAACGGCTTTTTGTCATTGCTTTTGGAAATACTGTCACTGCCCGCCCCCCCAAACAGAATCAGCGGCAGCTGGGGAGGCGATATGGCCACCCATTTGTGCCGCTGCCACCACCTACCCGAGCCGGCCGCCCAGCTCTCCTAGTGGACAGGCTGACCCTGTATGGAAGGACAAACTAGATAGGCCATGTGATCTTTTTCTTCCATCATGTTTCTATATGTAGAACTGTGTCCAATGCTTTTCTGTAATTTTAAGTACACCACATCAAGTGCGCTGTCTCGATCCAACTTTCTGATCACCCAGTAAGAGAAATTAATCTGATTCGTCTGACAAGACTTACCTTTAGTAAAACTATGCTACCTCGGATCCTTTAATTCATTGGATTCCAGAAACTGTTTTAGCAACATTTCCCTTAATTTACTAGCCACAAAGGTCTGATTTACTGGCCTGTAGTTCCCAACCTCCTCCTTACTTCACCTTTGTGGAGAAGGGCTTTCTTTCCTGAGTTTATAATTGGTTTATGATCATGTTGTATGCCACTTTGAACATCATATGCAAAGGCTAGCTAATAATCCAAAGCCATACATGGAGGAGGAGGAGTGGCCTAGTGGTTGGGGCAAGGTACTTCAGGCCGGAAGGTCGGGGTTCAAATCCCACTAGAGGGCAGCAACCTTGGGCCGGAAGGACTGGTGTTTCTAGTCCCACAGGTGCTCCTTGTGGTCTTGTGCAAGCCACTTAACCCTCCATAGCCCATGTTCAATGTAATTTCAGTTTGTTCAATGTAAACCGCACTGATGCAGAATAGCGCGGTATATAAGAGAATATAAATACATTATGGAGATAATTTTGGAACAGCCTACATATGACACCAGTTTACAGAACAGACTCACACATATGAGTTTACTTTCAAATTACCTCAGCAAAACTACCCACACCCAAATACACCTGTAATTTGATGCTAAAAGTATCACATAAATGAAAAGTCTGCCTACTGTTTTCCCCCTGCAACGCATCTCTTGAATGCAGCTGAAAGTGTCCTCATACAGGGCTCTTGCGCACACTTTCATAAAAGAGGGGCGACTTTAGAAGAGGACATTCCTGTGGGATGCATTACTGGCCCAAATGGCTATTTGAAATGTATGCACCTTGGGCAGTTTTCAAAGTGAACTTGCATACAAAACCGAGGGAGAAAATAACCACAGAAACGACTGTGACCTTCCTTGATGGCCAGGCTGGTCCCAGCTGTCATAAAACAGTGACCTGTAGTGGCCAGACTCAGGACGCATACCTAGCATATTCTGGAAGGGGGTCACAGTTTGTGGCCTCTGTCTTGAGTCTTGTTGCTATAATGACAGTGGGCTGCAATGGGAAATTTCCAGGTTGTTGCAGTTGAAAGCTCATGGAACTGCAGCCTCATTTGAAGGAGATTTCCATTGTACCGAGAGCTCAAAGTGATAAGCTGATGGGCAAAAATAATAAATGCTTTTTGAGACAATTTTTTAAAAAAGTGCCACACGTGTGCAAACAACCTTTGCCAAGAAAAATCCTCTGAAGAGTTTCTCTTTGGATATTTGTACCTGCCAGCACTGTAGGTGACTTTGCATATGCTTTGTGCTAGGTGCAAAATTTGCGCCATCGAGCAGGCGCATCGTCTTCCATTGCTGCCCCCCGCCCCCATCCCTACCATTCTGCAACACAGAGGAAGGGACGTTTTCAGCCTAGTTAAAATGGTCTAAGAGTTATCCTCCCCATGTGTGTGTTAAAATTTATAGGGGCCTATTTTCTAAGCTGTGTTAGCTCTTGATGTAGAAATTAGCACACACTTGACAGCTACTGTGGTGTCTTATTAGTTCAAATGCATTATTTGGCTTATTAGCACAGAATGGATAAGGACTGAGCCTTGTTAATGCAGCACAATTAGCTACATTATCCACAGTACAGGTAACGCACGCTAATGGTACGTCCTCTGTGCTAACTGAAAGGAAACCTTGCAAACACCTCCAACAGTGAGTGCAATTAACATGCAAAATCTTTCTGGGCATAAGTGTGTCATCTGCTGAATAAGGATTGATCTAACCGTCTGTCATTTAAGAATGATATGATCAGTGAAAGGAAATGCAAATTCTTAAGCTGTGCAGAGAGCTGCTGGGACCTTTCTCCCAGCCTCACGCCTCCTCAGTTGTTTCATAGTTTGAACCACACAGACCCCTTCGTCTGCAGGAGCTGCTGGTCCCGCACTGTTCAAACCATAAAACAGCTGGAGCAGTATCGGGAGGTTGGTGATGTGTAAGCAGTCGTCATCCCACCCCCTCCCCCCTCCGACCCAGCTTAGTGGGAACATTGCCCTTTCTTGGCTGGAGGAAGTGCATCTAAATTTGTTGTAATATTGAGGCAAAAATGATTTATGAGGGGGAGGGGCAAGGATTGTGACACCTGCACCTCCTATAGTCTTACCCCTATTAGTAAGATAGCAAAAGAAAGGAACTGCCAAGTCGTAGAAAAATATCTGTTCGATTAACATTTTCCTACCATTCTGAGTAGCATTGCCAGCTCTTAATCAGTGAAACAGAAGTGGTGGTATTTTTTTCTTTTTTTTTAAACTGTGTATTCAAGCTAACATAATCATTGTTCAGTAAAAATTAGGCTTTAATGCAAGAAAGTTAAACTAGGCTGCCTTCTAAAAATATCTGTCACTTTGGCTATTAAAGCCCTGCTGTCTTCTTTAGTGACAGATATATTTCTCTTCATTTCCTTGGCCTGGTGAAACGTAAAGTATGTATTGTGTAATGCGAGAAATCCATGGAGGTAGATGAAATGCAGATTGCGCCTCTCTGCTGCTCTTCAGTCCATAGACCTCCTGGCACCAGGGAGGCAAAAAACAGTAATGCCATTTGTCAAGGTATGATGCCAGCTACTGAATCTGTTTGCAAAATGAGGGCTGCAGGATCCGATTAAGTAATTTAGATATCTCTGAGTTTAATAATACCTGTACGAGGTTTGGCTAGAAGCCTTGCATTTCATATGATCTACCGCATTCTTCTTGTGTGCTTGCAAACAACTCTTCGCAGTGACTGCGTGGTTCTGGTGTTCCTCGGGCAGCTTTTGGATAGATCTGCACAATTTTCTAGTACATTTTCCTAAATTTGCTTATATTTATGCAACTTGACATTCACTAAAACTAGATTTTTTTTTTTTTAGCAAAGCTTGTGTTTTTTTTTAACATTTTTTGATTTCTAAGATAAATCCCGCATTGTTATGGTTATCCAGTATGATATGATTTGTTTTCATTATTTCTTTTTATCTATTTCCCTCTTCCTTTTTTTCTTCTGTTCTCTGTTTTTCTCTCAGCCTCTCCCCAACTTTTCTTTCTCTGCTGCCCAAAAGTAATCCTCTTTTTCCTTCTCTATTTGAAATCTCTCATCCCTCTTTAGCCGTCCTTTGCCCAGCTGCATCCTCTGTTCCCATTTGAATACCACTCTGCTTCAGCCTTTAGCCTTCTCAGTGTAGCCTGGCTCTCCCCTTCTGCCGAGCTGGCTTTCTCTCTTTTCTATTAGAAGGACAAAAACCCCTAAAATCCATAGCATGTCTCTCAACCCACGTGGTCTTCTTTCTCCTCAAATATGTCTCATGTTCCTATCCTAGGACCTCTGTTACAAGTCTTTTCTCACCACTCTACTGTCTCATCCATCCTCAGCTTTTCGCTTCTCTCCACCTTTCATTATCTGCTTCTTTTTGTTTCTGTGCCTCTTCTCTCCCATTGCTTCAGACCCACCCACCCCATAGCTCATTCCTGTGGACTGCAGACACCAGCATCTACTTGTTCTGCTCTCTTTTTTCCATTCAGCAGTGCATAAATGTGGTATAAACCTTACTCATTGAATAGCTTTCCCATTTTATGTATAGGAAAAAGCAATAGCTGAAGTAGAGAATGGTATGCTTCAGTATGTTGAGAGAGAGAGCGCAAGTCTTGGGTTGCGCTGCTGTAGCACTGTCGAGCACCATCAACTCATGCTCTTCTAAAGATTCCTTATTGCAGCCCTTCTTCCTTTCTCCTAGCTCCCTGCAGCCTGACCAATCTGCTATCAGAAGGAAGGGGAGTCATCCCACTGAACCCCTTACAGTGAACTATAAATGTCCCCTTGATGTCTCTGTAATGGAGCAGATCACCTGCATTGTAGACCTCCTGTCTCCAGTAAATCATAAGCATCTCAATCTTTAGTCAGGTCATGATATAAGAATACCTCTTGGAATTTCAGAAGCTGATTAAGTGTTTGAGATAAGGTTATGTGACACCATAGGTTAAAAATACCTGAAATGAGATTGGTCCCCCTGCTTTGAGAACTACCTTGCTGAGTATTCAGCTCTGCGGCACAGAATATGCTTTAAAGGCCTTGAGAAGAAAACACAAATGCAGGGTGGGCTTTAAAGGGCAGGGTTTTTTTCTCCTCTCTTCTGTTGGCTGGTTTCCACCTCTTATCTTAACTGGTTTATATGAATGGGCATAACCCCTAGTTATTTAAGAAGTTCTACATGGCCGACGATTTACTTTTGCTATTTTACAGTAGCAGTGTCATATAGATGAAGATTCCAACGTTTCAGATTGTTTTAGCACTAGTAGATTAAATGAACTTTGTATTTTGTAAACTTTTAATTTTAAATTTGCTTGAGTGCTAAAGGGATGGGATTCTTAAAGTTAGATAAATAAATAAATAAATGGAACAGAAAATTAAATCAGCCAGGAGCTTATGAAAGAAGAGAATGAGGTCAGTATCCAAAACGGTTATATTCTATGACAGGCGTAACTGGATAAGTCCCACTGAATATCCACTTAGTTATCTGAAGAAGTTTAACACTTTCTGGACTTCCAAACCTTTTGACATGCTTGTTGTTTGGAAAATTGAGACTTAAACCTTTCTCAAATGTAGTTTAGTGATTAGTGTTAACTCCTTAATTCTCATGTGGAGGGATGACAATGGTGGAGAGTGTAAAACATATGTATTAGCATCGTTCTGTGGCTTGTGACTTGCACTCCCATGTTTGGTGGGAAGTTCAGGTTATCTACAGGCTTTCCCATTCCTTAGGCTAACACGTGGGACCACAGACGGTATCTTGAACCACCTTAGGATTTGTAGAAAATAACGCCTTAAAATAGTTTGCATGGATCCAATTTCAGTGTACGGATACTGGCTGTGATGACTTAATGTTTTGTCAAGAAGCCATATTTCTTTTCTGCTGTTCTGAAAGATGAATACAATCAAAATAAATACCAGCCTCACCAATCCAGAAATAGGTGATCTCACTTCAGAATTTTGTACAGCAGAATCAAGTGTATTGGAATTACAGATAAGTAAGTGAAGTGGACAGTCAGTCAAGACTGGCCAACACACTCCCTACCTCAGTACTTGCTGTGCAATAATTTGTTTAGACATATATACCATGCATATTTATTGTGCTTATCCTGAACCTCCCAGTGTCTGTGGAGTGTTTAGAACAAATTTGGGAACCAGCACTCTGCTTCTTCCATTTCATATAGGGGAACAGATATTACACAGTCCCACTACAAGAGAGTTGTCTTATCCAGGTTTGGGATAATAAAACTTCTGTAGTTGCCTAATAACATCTTGACAGAACTTGCTTGGACTGTCAAGAGTGGTAGTAACTTGAAAATAAAATGACGAGAAAAGTGATTCTCCATGTTCTTATCCATATGTCCAGCTCATGATTTGAAATGACCCTTATTTTGTTTAATTCATTCATATACTTATTCATTTCAGATGGCCTCCACGCAAGCACCAAGCAACTTCTCACGCCTTCCTCTAAGAAGAAATCCAAAACAGGAAAGGGGGATTCCAGCCCGAGTGCCACCAGAGAAGATGGCGGGAAGGTTAATTCACAACCGGTCCTGATTAGCCTTTGCTTTAAAAGATATGTTTTTGATCCACAGAAAAAGATAATCCAGTCCTAATGACACAATCTTTTACAACCCCCGCTCCCCACACATATTTTTAATGTGTTCTTATAAGGCTCCTAAGGAAATAATTTCACGTTTAAGACCTTTTTATCTTTTTGACTTCAAAATCTGATATTAATGGCAGTCCTGATAGTGCTGCTGACTTGGGTTTATGTCTGCAGGATTGACGCATGACATTTTTCAGATGCTTGAGGAGCCCTAGTAGTTCCATTTGATCTTGTGAAAGGATAACAAAATCAGCCTTTTCTCAGGCAGTGATTCTTGGAAAGTGCTGTCCACTCTATGGAATGACTGTGAGTGCTTCCTTTGGTTTCATTCTCCTTGGCTACAGTTTCCAGAGCAGACAGCTCAATAGTAAATGTGGAATCTTGTTCCACACAGCAGAAACTTCCAGTAAGGGACATGGCAGCCAAAAGGTGGCAATTACATTTTTTTAGCATGTTATACCGGTACATTTAACAAGTCCCGGACAGTGAACTGGTTCAGTTCATTCTCTTTGCCTCTCTGTAGTTGAGGTGTCAGTCTGTTGGCATTCCTTTGCATGAGAACCTGCTTTATGAAGAATGAAGTCTCAATGTCTGATCAGAAATGGAGTTTTATAAGAAATGATCCTGTTTGACAGATAGTTACCAGCATGTTGCCTTTCTTAACATTATTATAGTGTTATTGGCTGGGCCATATGCTCAAAAGTTGCCTTATAATAGGAAGTTACTACTTTTTGGTTTTAATTTCTTGTGAATGCAAAATTCCAGTAAACAGTGGAATATATTTTTATGACAACAGATTCAATTTCTATTGAACATAAAATTGTTCTTCATCCAGTAGAAAAGCAGTTTATACTTACAAATAATTTCAACCAATGGCTTTGTAATTTGTACTGTCATATATATATATATATATATATATATTTGGAGAAAGATAGAAACATATTTATGTGAAGATAGTTGATAAGCAGAGCAATTCTCTACTGTTTCAAAATACTAGAAGCAATTTTCAAAAACATATCACCAGGAACAAGCAGTTATGCAGTCTTCATATATGGGTAAATGTCACCAATGGAGCCCGCACGGGAATGCTCCCCAGCATCCAATTGGAAAGCTTTTGGGAGCACTCCACTGCGCTTGCCTGCCTGCCTGCCTGCCTTTCCGCCTTCCCAACTCCTCTCCTCAGTGCTTCAGGGTATTTAGTGCCTTTGCCTTCCCGTCAACGCCAGTTTCGTCTAATCGAATGCCGGTCTAAATATTTATTTTTACTTTTTTTTTTCTCTTCATTTTCACGCAGTTGTCACCGCTAGCCTAGGCCTCTAGGCCTCCTTAGCCTGGTCTTCAACCTTGAAGATGCATTTTTTTCAGGAATAGAAAAGCCAGTCAGTGGTTTTAAAAAAAAAAATGTACCAAGTGTGCCAGTACCATCTCAACTACTGACAAACATGACTGTGCTTAAAATGTTTGGGCCCTGAGCATGAACCCACTTCTTCTCCTTTGTGCCAGCAAATGACTAAAAGAGGCCTCAAGAACCGAGCCAGACAATTTGGATTGTTCTCCTCGGACTCTGTTTCAGTGGCTTGCACGTCATTGAGGGTATCGATGACTTCTCATGGATCTCAGCCTTCTACAAAATCCAAACACAGAAGTAAGTTAAAATCTCTGGCCATTTCCAAATCTTCGGCATCGAAGACCGATTCCGATGCCAGGGAGAAGTCCCAACATAAGCATCACAACTCCCCTGGAGGTGCTTCCGATGCAGACCGGCCAGCCAAACAGCCCTGGTGGGAAGATCTGTCCTCCATACCACAAGTGGGGCTCTGGGACACTCCCGAGGCATCGATCTCTGGAGAGCTACCAGTTCAATGTTCTGGGAATGTGGCTCAGAGCCTCATATGTGAGTTCTCCCAGACATCTGCCAACTCCCTAGACCAGTGCATGCTGGCTCTTGAGAGGAGCTTGGCAGCACTCCTGGCAGCTTTGGTATCAATAACACTGAGAGCTTCAGGAGTACAGGCTTCAGCACCAAGCCTAGAGCCAGACATATTGGGCCCCAGTACTGGCCCTCGAGCCGGTAACCGTTGGAGCACCCAAAGCTGATTCCTCTGTTGGAACCAACCGATGCCCCCAGTATCCAACAGACTCAGGCAGCCATTGCTCTCGGTTCCGATACTTCTGAGTATCAGTATTGGCATTGACCATCGACTTCCACAAAGCATCAAGGTCGAATCCAGGACCCACCGATACTTTGATTTCTTACCAGATTCTGCTTCATATTCTTCAGAATCTGATGAGGGATCACTCGATTCCCGAGAACTTCCTGACATCCCTTTGGACCCATCGCTGCCTCAGGAATGACATCTGTTCCTGCCAAAGGATATATCCTTTCTGGACATCATGCTTTTGAATCCACCAGTAGAGCTTCAGCAGTCTTCATTGGGGCTCGCATAATGGCCTGGTTACACTCATCCGATCTTGAGCAATGGGTCCAGGATAAACTGGCCAATATCCTTTGTACTGGAGAAAACCTTTTTGGCAAGGATTGGAGGGAAAAAGCAGGGGAGATTGCGACAGATGATATCACCCTAAACCACCTTTTCAGGAAGACAGCTGACCCATCCAAAAGGTAGGCTCTTCCCAAGAAATGTTTTTATTCTAAAAAGAAGAGATATTATCCTTCTTATCCGCCTTCTGATGCCTGTCAACCTCAGCAGAGGCAGCAGGCTCCTCGCCAACCTAAGAAACCCAAAGCTCCTAAGCCTCAACTAGCTGCACAGACACAGCCTGTACCTGGTTGTTGACTCCTTCCTAGAGAACATCACATTCTGCTTCTAGAGGGCCCCAGCCCCTCCACATAGCAGGCAGACTTTCTTATTATGTCCACAGGTGGCACCTCATAACCTCAGAGCAGTGGACACTCCAGACAGTCCAAGTAGGTTATCGGCTTTACTTCGAAACCTTACCCCCCCCCCCCCTGCTTTATAGGGAAATACAACTCCTTCAAAGCACTTTCTCAAGAGAAGAGATGGCCACGGCCATAGAAAGAGTCCCTCTCCCTCAAGAAAGGTTGGGTTTCTACTTTCCATTCTTTCTCATTCCAAAGAACACAGGTGGCTTCAGGGCCATCTTGGATTTCAGAGATTTAAACAAGTACTTGGTCTGAGAAAAATTACAATGATTTCTCTAGGAACCCTTCTACCATCAAGGAAACCATTATTAATACTGGGGTCTCCCCTTTGATCTAGCCGCTGCTCCAAGGGTCTTCACAAAATGCATAGCAGTTGTTGCTGCCTACCTATGCACCTTAGGGGTATTCATCTTTCCTTACTTAGATGATTGGCTGATCAGGGGAAAATCCCATCAGGAGGTAAGACTCTCCCTTCATCGCACCATCACGGTGCTCCAACACTGGGGCTTTGTCATAAATTTCCCAAAGTCCCACCTCACTCTAACGCAAAGTCTAGAGTTCATTGGAGCACTCTTAGACACTCAACAGGCCCAAGCTTTCCTCCCACAGGATCGCTGTGCTCATCTCATTGAGCTGGCAAAGGGGGTAGAACACAAAGCCAAGTAACAGCTTGAGGGATGCTACAACTATTAGGGCACATGGCCTCCATGGTCCATGTTGTCCCCTATGCTCAATTACACGTGTCAAGTGCAATCCACTCTGTCTTCTCAATGGACGCAAGCAAAGGGTTGTGTTAGAGACAAGATCACATCACCCCTCAACTGATCGTCCCTTCAGTGGTGGTGTATCTCACAAAACCTACTCATTGGGTCACTTTTTCAGATGCCTCCACCTCGATGCGCCCTGACAACGGATGCTTCCAAGTTGGGTTGGGGGGGGGGCATTTGAACAACCTGACCACACAGGGACTATGGACACAACAGGAATCTGCCCTGCAGATCAGTCTGCTAGAACTGTGGGCACTGACGAATGCTGTTTGGGTTTTTCAACCCCAATTCTCAGGGCAACCTCTTCTAGTCAGAATAGACAATCAGATTGCCATGTTCTATGTAAACAAATAAGGGGGAACGGGATCCTGTCCCTTCTGCGAAGAGGCAATTCGCTTATGGTCATTTGCCATCTCTCACTGCATCCACCTCAGAGCGGTGTACTTACCAGGAAAACTTAATGCGCTAGCGGACAGTCTAAGCCCTATCCTTCGTCCACATGAATGGACCTTGCTTAGGGAGATAGCTGCTCGGATCTTTTAGCCATGGGGAATCCCACTCATAGATCTTTTTGCCACTTCACAAAACACTCAGTTTCCGCTCTTCTGCTCCAGGGTTCCATCGCTGCACTGACAGGCCCCAGATGCCATCCTTCTCCATTGGGGACAGGAACTGCTCTACACATATCCTCCTATCCCCTTGATACCCAAGACACTGTTCAATCTACAGGCTGAAAAGGGCTCGATGATTCTCATAGCTGCCTTTTGGCCCTGTCAACTGTGGTTTCCTCTGCTGCTTCGCCTGGCGCAGACTCAGCCACTGAACCTGGGATGTGCACTCAACCTCCTCTTTCAGGACTATGGGATGCTCCTCCGTACCAACATCCACTCCATCCACCTGACAGCATGGCGATGAAAGGCTTGCTGACCTCAGCCTACCACAGGCAGTCAAAGATGTCCTTGCATCATGTAAAGATTTCACCAAGCAATTTTATGCATTTAAATGGTGTAGGTTTGCCCTTCCCAAAGGACCTGGACCCATTTTCCTGCTTGGTGGACTCGCTTCTACAATATCTCCTCCACTTATCCATGGCAGGTCTTAAAACCAACTCAGTGAGAGTTCACCTTAGTGTCATTGTGGCCTCTCACAGACTAGTGGATGGACAGCCTATCCCATCACACCCCTAAGTAGCATGCTTCATGCAGGACGTCCTGCTGTCCAAGCCACCCATTAAGTCACCTCCGATGGCCTGGGATCTGTGTGGTTCTGGTGCAATGTCTAAAGCCTTTTTTTGAACCTTTAGCCACCACGTCACTGAAGTTTTTCTTGGAAGGTCATTTTTCTCATTGCCCTCACTTCAGCGAGCCGCAGGTTCTGGTGGCTGATCCATCCTATATCCGGTTCAACCATGACAAGGTGGTTCTGCATACCCATCCACATTTCCTTCCAAAGGTACTTTTCTCCTTTCATCTAAACCAGTTGGTAATCCTCCCAATTTTCTTCCCTAAAACATATGCGTCTTGGGCTGAAGCAGCTCTATACACCTTAGAATGCAAGCAAGCGCTGGCTTACTACTTGGATAGAACTAAAGATCACAGAAGATCCTCTATTATTCACTTCCTTTGATCCTAGTCACCTGGGTCAACCAGTGACGAAACATACTCTTATCGAGATAGATAGCAGTTTGCATCTCTTTTGCTTATGCACAAGCAGGACTCTCTTTGGAGGGTCATGTCACTGTTCATAATGTGCGAGCTATGGCAATATCTGTAGCTAATCTCCATTCATTAGCCATTGAGGACAGCTGCCGACCAGCGACCTGGTCCTCCATTCACTCTTTTGCTGCACACTATTGTCTGGACAGAGACTCCCGTCGGAACGCTGTCTTTGGCCAAATGGTACTCTGGCAGTTAAACTCAAATCCTACCCTTTGTCCCTGACTTCTGCAAGATACCAGACTATTCTTGGGGGGGTATCGCCTTCTGGAATTGAGTCCATTGATCCACAACACTTCCAGACTCATCAGCTACACATTTTTGCCTCCGGGACCACACCGCTCTTCCCCCCCCATACCAGTCTGGTACCTTGGAGCTAGTGAGTCCCATATGTGAAGACTGCATTCCTGCTTGTTCCTGGAGATAGTGTAGTTACTCACCCATAACAGATAATCTACGGGAACAGGAGGAATAAGTCTTCACAATCCACCCTACCCCTCTAGGAGTTGCAGGGTCGTTTTGTTTTCTTCTTCTTCTTCTTCTTCTCAGCTGCAAACTCAACTGAGGAAAAGAGTTGGGAATGCGAGAAGGCAGGCACGCAGGCGCAGTGGCGTACTCCCAAAACCTTTCCAGTTGGATGCTGGGGAGCATTCCTGTGCAGGCTCCATCGTTGACGTTCGCCCATATGTGAAGACTGATTCCTGCTGTCTCTTGAGATCACCTGTTACAGGTGAGTAACTACGCTATACTCAGCTACTCAGCATTTACAGAATGGTTTTCTAAAACGGCCAGGGAGCTAACCTAGCCAGCCAGTGTTGGCCAGCTGAATTAACATTTTTTTGAAACGTGCTTAGATCAAGGCTCCCAAAATATGGGTTGCAGAAGGATCGCTGATACTTTTTTCCTTCAAGATTGAGTGGTGAGAGAAGATTGCGTCATCAGGATGCAGGGATGGAACTGAGGAGGGAACACCAGGGGGAAAAGTTACAGCACTGGGGTTATGCAAGGAAAGAGTGGGTAAACAACAGAGCTGAAATTTTTACCTAAATTGAGCTGGCCAAAATCTGGCTAGATTTAGGCCTGCAGTTAACATACAGCTGGCTAAAGTCAGCACTAGCCTAGTTATCTTCTCCCCATCACAACCATGTCCCCAGAGCCACCCAGCTGCTCGTTTTTTTTGGCAGGATAAATTTAGCTTTCTAATAAATCTAGGCAGCTAGATTTAGCTGCTCATTGTTTGGAGGGAGAAGAAGGTGAATTTTCACTGCTCAGGTTTTGCCAACTAAATCCTTTGAATATTTCCTCCTTATTTTTCAGCAATATGATTATCCAGCTTTTTATTCAAACTGCACAGAAGCTCACCTTCTGTCTTGTAAAGTAGAGACTGTCAACTCATTCTTCAGGACACACCTAGCCAGTCGCGTTTTCAGGACGACTACATATGCATGAGAGAGATTTGTATGCACTGCCTCCATTTTATGCAAATCTCTCTCATGCATCTTCATTGTTGTAATCTTGAAACTTGACTGGCTAGGTGTAATCTGTGGACTGGGTTTGAGAACCCCTGCTTTAGAGAAACAAGTACAGAATTGGGAATGGAGGGAGAGGCACATAAATAAAGTGTAATTTTTAAAGTTATCTACTCCACTTTCAAGTTAACATTTGGTAGGAAACTTCTTTCCTCTTACTTCTGGTACCCTGTCAGAGTGGCAGAACTCCAGAAATCACTCTGAGAACCAGCACAAACGACGTAGAGGAAACTTTTATTTTTAGGTATAAAATATGTATACCTCTGTATTTTGGCAATTTACTTCCATGTAGGATTTCAAATGAACCAGATTTTGGACAACTGGGTCTAAGTGTTGCTCTAACCTTGGTGTCACATCTGAATTTCTGTACAAATTGGTTGTTGAGTAGTATCAGTTTTCAGCATTACCGTTGCCCCATAGTGCTTTGCCATGCCCTCTCTCATCAGCCCTCTCTCAGTGCTTCCAATAACAGATCAAAGGATCCATCTTTACATAGTCACAGGCTTTTCAAAAATGGCATTATTAGATGATTATCAAACTTGCCTAATGAGTTCCTAGACATGTCCTTTAAAGTTATTCCCAATAATCTTTTTTTTTTATTTATGTGAATTTTAATACAAATCCTTACAAGTCAAGTATACAAGAAATACGATTGATTGAAATCATCCATTGGAACATTACAAAAAGAAAGAAACCTTATACACATCCATTAGCCCACATCTTGGGGAGAAAAACAAAACAGTAAAAAGAAACAATGATTACAACAGAAAAATTAGAGACTAAGTCCCACTCTTACAGCCAATTTTATAATTCCCAATAATCTTAATGTTGTGAGCAAGTAAGACACTAAATTTCACTGCAATTTCTGTGCAATAATTCTAAGCTGCCATATAAATGCAAATTAAGATTCTTTTCATCATGTCTACTTATTAGAATGAACTACTTCAAATTGCACATACTTAGCAGCGTTTTCTAATGACAGAAAGAAAGGCCATTCCATGTATGTTATGTCTCGTATCTGCATAACAATTTCTTGAACCAAAGTGCCTATGGAAGAAAAATGATATTAGCAGTAGCCAAGCATATTTCAAAATACAACCATAGTTGTAACAGCGCTAGGACTTGAGATGCAAGGCGATGTGGATGGAAGAGTTTGATTTGACCTAGAGGAACACTTGCAGTTATACTACTCTTCTGGATCCAGTTGCTCCCCACAACATTTTCTACTTAAAAGTTCCCAAAATAACCTACTGCTATAGAAAGAATCCCCAACATTGTATTCCCCTTATGGTTTTTGTTTACTCAGAGTCATAATTTGACTCTGCAGCTCACCAAATATCAGAGTGGTGTCAGCCATGTTTTGTGGAGAGTGAAATTTTCTGCAGACTTCAATATTGAGCCAGCTGTAGGTAGGACAAGGAAAACATACAAATAAACCCACTAGCTTAAAGATATCTTATTCCTAATTTAAAATTTGTAAATGATAAATGATGTTATTATATCATAAGTGTCTCCTTCCATGTCTTTTGAGTACTAGAATCTCTCAACTTTGATTATTGTGGTCTGACCTAAAAAGCGTATAAAGACATACTTCAAATCAGCCGATGCCCTCCCATTCCTTTGTGAAAGGAGTCAGAAAAGTACAAAAGCATTTGTATTATTTTAGAGCTGAGATATTGCAGCAGTTAATTGGCTGTTAACCTGGGCTGCTGCCTATACCAAAAATGAGGAAATAATGTAATAAAGTGATTATAAATAAATGGTGTCTGATTCGCATTGTGTTGATCATTGAGTTATTTCTTAATTTTTACAATGGACAAGAAATGTATGAACTGGATCATTTTTAAGTTGATCAAATGTGCAATTTAGCTATGAGATCTGACTATGAGAAGTATTTCATAATGTTTAATGTTTATTTATTTGATATACCGCCATTCGTAGTTACAGCATACATAACATAAGATATGCCATACTGGGTCAGACTAAGGTCCATCAAGCCCAGTATCCTGTTTCCAACAATGGCCAATCTAGCTCACAAGTACCTAGCAGTTTTCTCAAAAGACACAGGTTCCACAATGCTTGTAAGTGGATATTCTGGGTCCACTTTAATAATGGTTTATGGACCTGTCCTCCAGGAACTTGTCCAAACCTTTTTTAAACCTGGCTACACTAACAGCTTTTACTACATCCTCCGGTAGCAAATTCCAAAGTTTGATTACATGTTGAGTGAAAAAATGTTTTCTCTTATTAGTCTTAAATAGCTTACCCTGTAGTTTCATTGCATGCCCCCTAGTCTTTCTATATTTTGATGGCGTAAACAGTCGATCTCTGTTTACCTGTTCCACTCCATTCATTAATTTATAGACCTCTATCATATCTCCCCTCATCGTTTTAGCCTCTCTTCATAGGAGTATCCTTCCATCCCCTTTACCATTCTGTTGGCTCTTCTCTGTACCTTTTCTAATAACACTATATCCTTTTTAAGATAGGGCGACTAGAATTGCACAAAATATTCAAAGTGTGGTCGCACAATGGAACGATACAGAGGCATTATAATACCCTTTGTTTTCTTCTCCATTCCTTTCCTTTAGATACCTAGCATTCTATTTGCTCTCTTGGCTGCTGCTGCACACTGGGCCGAGGGTTTTAACTTGCTATCCACAATGATGCCTAAATCTTTTTTCTGGGTGGTGGTTCCTAATGTGGAATCTTGCATCGTGTAACCATAGTTTGGGTTGTACATTCCTAGGTGCATAACTTTGCACTTGTCCACATTAAATTTCATCTGCCATTTGGATGCCCAGTCTCCCAATTTATCAAGATCCTCTTGCAGTTTTCACAATCCTCATGGGTTTTAACAACTTTGAATAGTTTTGTCTCATCTGCAAATTTTAAAACATCACTCGTTATTCCTATTTCCATGTCATTTATGAATATGTTAAAAAGCAGCGGACCCAGTACAGATCCCTGGTGTGCTCCACTATTCACCCCTCTCCATTGGGAAAATTGTCCATTTATCCCTACCCTCTGCTTTCTATCTTTTAACCAGTTCCTGATCCATAATAGTACACTACCTCCGATCCCATGACTTTTTAATTTCGCCAAAATTCTCTTATGAGGGACTTTGTCAAAGACTTTCTGAAAGTCCAGATACACCATATCAGCCAACTCAGGTTTGCCTACCTGTTTATTCACACCTTCAAAAAAACATAACAGATCAGTGAGACAAGACCTTCCTTGGCTAAAGCTATGTTGGCTGTCTCCAATTAAGCCATGACTATCTACATGTTCAGTAATTTTGTTCTTTATGATGGTTTCTACCATTTTCCCCGGTACTGTCGTCAGGCTCACCGGTCTGTAGTTTCACAGATCATCCCTGGAATCCTTTTTAAAAATTGGCGTTACATTGGCCATCCTCCAATCTTCAGGTATTATAGATGATTTTAATGATAGTTCACAGATAATAGTAGGTCTGCAATCTCATATTTCAGTTCTTTCAACACCCTTGGATGTATACCATCTGGTCCAGGTGATTTGCTACTATTCAGTTTATCAAATAGTTGTAATACATCTTCCTGGTGTATCGATATTTCTTTGCCCTCCCACAGAAGATGCTGCCCTTATGGTTTATGTTATGTTATACTTGCTATGCTGCCTTTCAGGTTAGGCAAAGCAGTTTACAGTACAATCAAAACCATCAATGGTTGAGCCAGCCCTGATGTAAGTCCTTTCAAATAGCTCAGAATGTGGCTGTAAGATTAACAGTGGGCTGTAAAGTGATTGATCATATTCCCTTTTTTTTGATTCAGCTTCTTCGGTTCTCAGTGATGTTTTATATTCAATTTTTTATGCTTGGTTTGCAAGTTTTAGGAATATGACTCTAAAGGGCATGTTTACTAAGCCCCACACCGGTGACACGCAAGTGGGCTGCATTATTAGTGTGGGGCTGGATGCTACCTGCAGGTGGGACAGGTACAACTATCCGCCCCCTGCATTTACCATGCTTCGCCATTAGTTGCGCCCGTTGTACCTGTGCCAAGCGTAGGTAGCGCAGGCCAGAAACACCCATGCTAGTTGCACCGTGATGGGAATGCTCTTGTCCAGCCCCGACGCATGCTGCAAGGGTAACGCAAGGGTTTTAGTGCAGGGGCCCATGCTACTTTTTGGTGCCATTCTCAAACGGCACACTAAGCCCATAATACCCTTTAACAAACATATCCCTAAGCCAGTTAGCATTGTCTTCAAAATATTATCCTCCCTTGAGACATTTGCACTCTAGGGCTCAAAATGTGCTCCAATGTCCTTCAATCAGTATGGTCCACTTGGTTAACAGCTAGGACTTGTTTTTTTTCTGTGACTGGTCCATGCTAGTAGAACCAACTACCACTTGAGGTCAGAGATGAAGAGGATTATCTGTCTTTTAGTAAGAAAGTGAAAACTTACCTGTTTGTGTTAGCCTTTTAAAGTACATACTACTGCTAGACTTTTGTTTTATGTGAATTGTTTTGTTTGAGGTTTTTGTATTGATTTAGTTGTAGATGTTTATTTGCTTTGAAATGTATAACATAGGTGAAAGAGAACTGCTCTAGACTCACTGCTCTAGGCTTCAAGCCCTGTGCTGTAAGCACTAGAACACTCTTCCCCACCTAACTAAAAACATAACTGTAAAATTATAAACTTAAATTATGCAAGCAAAGTGAGATTACAGCCTGCTGAGTCAAAACAAATTAAATGACCCAAATAATTATGCCGGCTGCTAGTACTTTGTCTCTTGGAAGTAATTATAAGGTATGCTAAAGTCACATTTTATACCTGCTGTGGACAAAATCATCTTTTGAAGCTATTGACTGACTATAGACTGGTCTGTTTACAGTCGTCAGATAGAGGTATGTTATCTAATTCATCTCAGTATCCTTAATGATGAAGTCTTCCAACTGTAGTCCCTTCTCATCCCCCCACCTCACTCTTTTCCTAGGCTGATGAGAGACTATAAATTCTCAGGTCTGTGCTCATTACAGCTAAAGATAGCTTATTGCTTAATGGTTTATCAGTGTGATGTTTGCTCTGCCTTTTTTATTCTTAGCGAGGAGCCTTCTAATTGATTAGCTCAAGCAAAGAATACAGAGCCGCCTTTTTAAGTATACTTCCATCATAATTTCCCAGGTATTTGTGAACTTTCACGGCTCCTTTTGAACACACACTTTATCAATAGTATTGAATTAAGTATCTCCTTGGAGTGGAACCTTTGATGGCCCATTTTAGGTGTTATTTTGTTAATTTTTAGGAGGATGATTGAGGAATAGAGGGATGATATCAAGTATTATTTTTTAGTGGTTCAGAGGATCTGGTTGTCATAATTTTGCCCTAATTTTCTCATTATTTTACAGTTATCAAGAATTTAACAGTAAGACTCCTTTAGAAAAGTAGATTTGAAAAACAGACATTTGTACATAATCAAAGTCACACATGCCTCGTTCTTACGTTTAAGGTAAGCTAATATAGTAGACTGAGGATAACTATGTGTAGGTCATCTACCTAAATGTCTGAGTCAGGCTGTTTTATAAAGGAATGTGTTATAAAATACATATAATGGCATGAAAGAAACATATATATTGGGCACCACACACAACAGAAAGGTACAGAAATATTTCCCATTAGATTGGGAGCCTCAGGCCTCATTAAGAGGAATTTCTACACTCGCCTTGACAAGTTGCTTATGCGTGTTACATCCTATAAACTCTTTTTGGCACCATCCAAGTATTACAGTGAGCGTTAGTACATTTGAGAGACTGGGATCATACTCCATATACCGTGGCATAGAAATGAGGTTCATGGCTGTCATGATATGTACGAAACTAACCCATTTGGAGAAGCTGCCCTCCCCGAAAGGCCATTTTATAAATGCCACGTTAAAAAAAAAATCACTAGGGAGTTCATATATATTAGTAGTGTTACATACCCACATAAGGCATGATTGTGCAAATTATGCTTGTATATGGCACTACGTACCTGATTTTGTAAACCTGCACATCTGAGATGAGCTAATAGGAGATCCATCCTTCAAAATTCAAACTTTGTCCGAGGGAGGTAGTTGTGTATGTCGGAGAGGCAAGCCAAACAAAAAGAGAGAAAAGGATATTCTCCACAAAGAAACACAGTCCAACTTAGGAGCGGAGATAGACCACAGCCACCCCAATATTTCTTCAACCAATTTATTAAAGAACCCAACTTGGCCACGTTTCGGCACGTAGGCCTTCGTCAGGGGTCAGTATGTTGGATGAGAACATCTGATATAAAAGAATGATGACAGTAAAATAATTTTAAGAGTCTGTATATAGATATTAAACAGCAGTGCTGAAAGACAACATCCCTGGGTTACATCATATTTTATTTCTACCCAGAAAGATTGTGATCAAGGAAAGTCTTAATTTTACAAAGTAGGAAATTTTAACTTTGATGCAGAATTGAGAAATATTTTAGAAAAGTCTGAAGATGACTCTGGACCTTGGAGAGTTTAAAAATAAAGTTCATTTGTTTTTGGTTGATAGAGGTAAAATAATCATTTTAAGTAATAGATAAAGTATACCTACAATATAAGTTATTGCATATTGACATTTCGATGCAGAAGCCCTGCACTAGAGCCCATCCCTAATGCTCTAGCGCAAGATTTCCTAATGCAATCTTAACATAGAAGGTTTGCTTGGCAGTGTTGTAAACAAACAGCATGCAAAGTCTGTGCTAAACGAGGAGAGCAGGCCATGCACAGGGTCTGCTTTAGCAGCACAAAAAAAACTGTTTGGCGCTTGTGCTGAATTGCTATCTGTCATATAAACAGCAATATTATTCTGTGAAGAAGTTCTGCTCGGAATAATATTGGTGTTATATTTCTTTTTGGAAAAGCCAGGCATGCTTTGAAGTAAACTTTTAAGTATTCAAGTTGTGGTGTCTGCTACAAAAGCTAATGAGAAATGGGAGAGGAGAAGTAGCAGTTAGAGCAGTTGACTAGAACCAAGGCAACCAAGGTTTGAATCCCACTGCAGTTCCTTGCATAGGTGTTGGAACGAGGTAGGCCACATGAGCCCTGGCCTCATGAAAAGTTTGCCCACCACCTGCAAAGAGCAGCTCTAATTGCGGCAGACTCCTGTCTGCCCACAGGAGATCGTATCCTCGTGGGCAGGGTGGAAGGCCACTGAAGTCGCGGTAAGGACTTCTGTCTGCTCATGGGAGATCCCCGTGAGCAAACAGAAGAAGTCTTTGCTGCGATCGCGGTAGCCTTCCCCTCCTGCCTGTGGGGATCCAATCTCCTGCAGGCAGGAGGGGAAGATTAGCATGACAGAAGGAGTCTGCTGCAATCATAGCCATTCCCATCTCTTCTGCCTGTGAGCGATGGGATCCCTGTGGGCAGAACAAGAGGGGGAGGCTGCAGGGGGTTAGGTGCGCAGTCAAGGCAGAGCATGGCCCCTCCAGTTGGTGAGACATTCCATGACCCCTTGCTCCTTGTGATTTTGGGCAAGTCACCTAACTTTCCATTGCCTCAGGTACAAATTTAGATTGTAAGCTCTTTGGGGACAGGAAAATGCCTACTGTACCTGAATGTAACTGAGAAACATCTGAGAAAAGATGTGAGCTAAGTCCAATTCCTTTATTTATTTTCCTTTTCCCATTTGATGATAGCAATCGTGATGCTTTCTTTTCCTTACATATCATACAAAACTGACAGAAGATTTGTTACAAGAATCCAAGTGCATCACATTGCTGAAATGGCCACAAAGGGAAACACAATAGCGGTGTACATAACCTTTTTCTTTGATGCCAACTATTTTGAAGGAATTAGCATAGACCCACTTCCATGTGCACATAAAAGGATGCTAATTTACATTTTTAGTTTTGCTGGTAGTGTTGTGCATTTAAAAACAATGATCTATTTTAATTACTTATACGCTGGGGCATGGGGTTCGACAGTAAAATGTACCATGTATGAAACATGTGCCTGCACTAGAACTCCCGTGTCACTTGAGTAGGGCGGGTTGGGCAGAGATTGGGCGGTTCTGGGGTACAGCATGGGCATTTTTGGCTTGAACTTACTAGCACCACCTCAGTGGCCGCTGATCGTGCTAGCAGAAGGAGTGTGAGGGTGGCATGAAACCCAGGGACCTGCCGGGCCACTGGGTCAAGCCCCAGTCCCGCACTCGTTTTCAGGGTGATCTTTAGTAAACATGCCCCACTGTTTGTTGAGATGTTGCAAATGACTGGCAGAATTGGATTTCAGGACGAATCCTTTGTGCATTGCTGGCCTTAATCATTAGTACTTTTTGGGGGCTATTTTAGAAGCCTTATTCACAATTTACACATGGAAATGGAATTCAAGTGTAAATAGTGATTTTATCAAGGCTTAATTTACACTTGAATGACCGTAATACATAGAACATTGCAAGGGGACTTGTCAGGGACATGATTAGGGCAGGGCCTGAGTGGGTCAAAAATCTATCCATGTATTCCTCATTTCACATGGAGAATGCACAGCTATGAGCAACATTTCCATGTCAGGAGCTGCAGCTGCTCCCTGGCACATATAGATGTCTAAAAAGTGCTTGTTTCAGAGGATTAAGAGGGTTTATCCTCCTCATCTCTCATTGCTTATTTCCCACTCCAGATGGAAATGAATTAAAGATAGCATTTAAACATATGGGTCAGTAAAATAGCAGATTACACATATACGTTGTAGAGCAGCCTCCATTCATTGTTTTACCATGTATAGATTTACAAAATTGGCTCCACTGGCTCTGTGTATTGGCAAATACATATGTGCTCCTGCATGACCTTATAGATATTTTAGAAAAGGCTCCATAATTAGCAGAACCTTTTCTAAAATACTGCCAGAATCATGCATGCCTTGGAAATGTATTTTCCAATTTCCACATACTATCTAAAATTTGTCTTATTGTCTGCAAATATGTCAGCAGGGCCAGTGCAAGGACCACTGGCGCCCTAGGTGGGCCCTCCATCCTGCCACCCCCTCCTCCCATTGCTGCCGCTGCTGCCCTCTCCAGGGCTTGCAGCAGTGGCAATGGTATTGACGCCATGATGTAGCACTTACCTAAACTCTCTGGTGGTTCCTGCCTTCTATTATCTGCTACTTCCGCCCTCCTCCGATGCAGTCCTAGGCCCCAAATGGGGTTCCCGAAATTGCTGAAAGAAATGTGCTCTAAGGCTTTTCCATTGTCCTCTGCACAAAAAGAGCCTGCCACAGAGCTCACTCAGTGAGAGCTGCAACCACCACACCTCCATGCAACCAACATTGCGGCTGAGTTCAGATGCAGTTAAGGAAAAATAATTTGAAGAAAATACTCAACAGAAGACCCAAATCATGGCAAAAAAAGAACCCCCGATCGGTAAGGGAATCCCTGCATCTGTCAGGTTGGCCAGAGAAAACCGAGATGGCCCTCCCGAGCCAACCCTGTAGGCCTGGGAAAGCCCAGCTGCCTCAAAGCCTTTTGCTATGGACACCCTCAGATCAGTCATTGTTTCGGTCTGGCAAAGAGTGTTCTTGACCTCCTTGAACCTCTCTGAGGCGTGCGTTCACATTGCCATCAAGGAACAGCTTTAGAATTTCCTATGTGTCTGCATCCTGGGCTGCCATTTCCAGTTTCATACCCTGCCTTTGGCCTGCCTACGGCCCCTTCGCCTTCTCTAAGATCATGATGGTTGTGGTGTACAAGCAAGGAGTCTGGTTCACCTGTATTAGGATGTCTGGCTGATCCAGTCCAACTCCATGGAGAAGCGCAGGTGATCACCCAGCCCAGCTTCTTGAGTCACCAGATCAACTTATCACAAGAGTAGTCTAGTTCTTTTAGGTTCTGATTTGCCCGCTTCCTTACCCCAGATAGGTAGGGGAAACTGCAGTCTCAGCTCCAGGAATTTTGCTCTTAGGCAGCACCCAGAGCATGGGACTTCCTGCAGCTCCTGCACTTGATGGCATTGATCCTGTAACTGGTACCTTAGGTAAGGGTGCACAGTGCACCCCCTGTAGGGTATGGCTTTCTGGTCTCCCCCCTCCCAGATGTTCAAACAGCACTCTCCTGTTCCCCAGAAGATCAAGGTGGAATTTGCCTGGTTGCTGCAGTCTCACCTTCTGATGGATAGGATACCTCTGGAGATCCCGGATTGGTTGTTTATCATCACAGATGCCAGCCTCTAGGCTGGGGGAGCTAATTATCTAGGTCATTTTGTTCAGGGGTGCTCATCCCCTTAGGAAGCCTCTTGGTTGATCAACTGACTAGAGGCCAGGGCAATCCACCTGGCTCTGGAGCAGTTTTGGTACCTCCTGGAGATCAGGGCAGTCAGAGTGTTCTAAGACAATGCCACAGTGATAGCATATGTCAACAAATAGGGTGGAACTCACAGCACTGTGGTGACCACAGAGGTGACAGAGCTCTGCCATTAAATGAAGGCTCATCTGGTGGCTCTGTCGACTGCCCACATAGTGGGTGTTGACAATATGCAGGCTGTCTTCTGAAGTCAAAATACAGTGGATCCCTACAAGTGGGAGCTCAGATCTCATACATTCTGTCTAATCTTGCAGAGAATGGTACCTGTCAGTATTTGACCTGATGACCACCCAGGGAAATGCCAAAATGCAGAACATTTTTCAGCAGCAGGAAGGATCCGCTTGAATGCCCTACTTCAGGAGTGGTCCTAGGAAGGGCTTCTGTATGCTTTTCCCTTATGGCCACTGGTGGCACCAGGCTGGCCCTGCAGACCATGGAATATGGATTGATTGAACCTGTTAGTGGTATCCCTGCTATTTCTTCCCCAGGAGAGGGGACTTCTACGGTTGATCATCTTAAAGCCCAGAAGGGCTTCTACATCTTTGGCCTATGTGAGAATCTGGAAAGTTCTTTGAGCAGTGGTGTTCCTCTCAGGACCTGAAGGCCAGGAAAGCGGATTTAGTTGTCATTTTGTAGTTCTTACAGTCCAGATTGGACCATGGTTTAGCTTTGAACTCTCTAAAGGTTCACATGGCAGTCCTTGCATGCTCCACCAAAATAAAACCCAAAAAGGGGAGGGGAAAATTCAAACTTACATACACAAAAAAATGCTACTGTATCTTCACTTGAGACTTTAAAGTATCAGGAGTATCTGACTAAGAAGGAAAAAAAGACCTCTGTGCCAAAGCCAATGTCAACTGGCTAATTAGTACAATATCATCTGTCATAAAAGAATCTTTTCAACAAGAGTTCCCAACATGGGCCAAAATATCTTTAGATGCAGTTCAAGCAATTCATATAATCACTGGCAACTTCTCCAAAAGAGCCTTTAGAAATGCATATCTTCATTCCAGTGTGTACAGGAAGCCAGACCATATATTGCTGCTAATTATTATTTCTTCATTCAGCAATTAATAAATTCCAGCAGAGAATGTGCCAGTCATGTGACTAGTGCTGCTCAGCTGAAGATGGAACGCTTTCCTAGTATAAGCTCTTCAGAGGGTCGAACTCTTGTCAGGGAACATGACCCAAAAATACCGACTTACTCACAAGAATGGTGCTGGCTCTGCTTGCATGCTACCAGGGGCACGTTCAAGGAATATTTCTAAGCAGTGCATCCTAATATGGTGAAGCACATCAGCCTCTGTGGTGGTCCTATTGCATCTGAACATTAGAAATGCCAGACTGGGTCAGACCAAGGTCCATCAAGCCTAGTATCCTGTTTCCAACAGTGGCCAAGCCAGGTCACAGGTACCTGTCAGGTTCCCAAAAAGGTACACAGATTTGACAATGCTTATCCTGGAGTAAGCAATAGATTTCCCTGCTCTTCTTTAATAATGGTTTATGGACTTTTCCTCTGGGTACTTGTCCAAACCTTTTTTAAATCCAGCTACACTAACAGCTTTTATTACATCTTCCGGTAACGAATTCCGGAGTTTGATTATGCATTGAATGGAAAAAGTATTTTCTCTTAGTCCTAAATGGGCTACATTGTAGCTTCATTGAGTATTCCATAGTCTTTCTACTTTTTGAAGGAGTAAACAACTGATCAATGTCTACATATTCCACTCCATTCATTAATTTATAGACCTCTTATCATATCTCCCCCAGCCGTCTCTTTCAAGTTGAAGAGCCCTAACCTTTTAATCCTCTCCTCATAGGGGTATCCTTTTTAATAGGGGTATCCATTTTGATGGCTCTTTTATTTATTTATTTATTTATTTATTACAATTTCTTATATAACGCACTATTCGACATCAGCGCGGTTTACATTAAACAAAAAGACCAGAACAATAGGCTGTTCGGTTTCACAGAGAACAGGTGTACAAACTTGGATACCTTTTCTAATTTTGCTATTTCCTTTTTAAGATACGGTGACCAGACTTGTACACAGAATTCAAGGTGCGATCGCAACATGGAACAATACAGAGGCATTATAATATCTGCCAGGTGGGTGTTGGATTTATAGACCTTGTCCTCTAGGGAGCCTTTTCTGGACATCTTGAAGGCATCTGTCTCTTTGAGAACTGTCCTGTCTTTTCTTCTAAAGGTGCTGTCCTTCTTTCATCTTAATCAGTCTACAATCCTGCCCTCCTCCTTAGAAGAGGGCTTGCAGATGGACTGCTTGCTATATCTGTTGGACATGAGAAGAGCATTGCTGACGTATCTGGAGGTTACAGATCCCTTCTGTCGATCGGATCATCTTTGTCCTCTTCTGTGGTCTGAGGAAAGGAAAGGCTGGGCCAAGTCCTCTATTGTCCACTAGATAAAGGGGAGGATAGGTTTAGCCTAACTTCTGTAGCAAACATATGTGCTGGAGGAAATCAGAACTCACTCCACCTTGGCAAAGGCCCCCTCCTGTGCAGAGTCCTCCTTGGTGTCTCAACAGGACATCTGTAAGGCAGCTACCTGGTCTTCTTTTAGCATCTTTGTAGAACACTACAGGTTTCATATGGGAACCAGAGCAGATGGCGCCTATGATAGAGCAGTTCCGTCCAGAGCATCGTCTCCTTCCATACCGGGTCCTGCCTGCTTTGGTACATCCCACTCATCTCGGCTGGTCTAAAAGTATGATTAGGAAGGAGAAATTTTCCATACCTGTTCATTTCTTTTCCTTGATTCTTGCTATACTAGTCCAGGACCCACCCTGAGAAGATTTCTTTCTCTTATATGTTTGGGAGCTTTGCAGCCTCTTTGGCTCATGGTCAGTTTCAGTACCTGATGCAGAATCAAATATGGTAAGAGAGCCAAAAACATGTAGAAAATTATTATTGTTGTTGATTAATACTTTGAGTTTTTCAGTCTAGCTTTCTGCTTGGGAAGTGTCTTACTCACTTCTCTCAGTGCTACACCAGTGTATATACTAATGATGACATAACTGAAAGTTGCTCTGATCTGCCTTCACCTGCTAGCTGGGGAGCATAACCCACTCATCTGCACTGGTCTGGAGGATTTAAGGAAAGGAAATCAACTTGTCTAAGAGATTTCTCCTTATTGTGTCATAAGAGAAAATAAGATTTTCCTTTTATCTTCTGACTTCTAGTCTCTGAACCCCAGAAATGCCTGCAATCCTATCTTTCATAATAAGTCAAAGTCAGTAATTTCCGTTTCAGATTTTCTTTTTCACCCTGTTATTATTGGATATTGTCCATTTCCCTGCCACTAAGCCATCTACTAGAATGGATCAGTGTATTCCCTGAGGATGATGCTTGTGTTTCTAGACACTAGACCCATCTGAGAAGGTTTCATGGCATGGATGAGCATTCTTTAGTATTCTTTCTTCATCACTATAATCTTGGATAGCAGTATTTGAACTTGCATCATCACGTAACCTGTTGGGTTGAAAGATGAGTCCTTCAAGTTCAGCCATTTCTGCACTATTTATGTTTGGACAATTTCTTGGTTTTGGTTAGCTTGTTGGTGACCAAGTCCCTTTAGTAATTGTGTTCTGATCTTTAAGGCAATGCAGTCAAATTCCTAGGTCAGCACTCAGCACCCAGTATGCCAATACCATGTGTCAAAGTAAGGAGCATCCGCCGTCTGAGCTGGCACAGAATGCCCATTTACTTCAGCCGAATGGACGGCTTTGCTTCTGGTGAATTTTCTGTCTGACAGCACACACTAGCTGTGGTAGTGACCCCAAGCAAAAGAGGAGCTAGAACTCCAGGGGTGCTCTTGTCATCCCCACCTATGGCTCGGCATCATCACATCAGAATTACAAAGGAACTGTAATCATTTTTTAAATATTTAATTGGTAGATAAAATATTTTCCTGTGACATACAGTAAGTTTGATGGCAAAACACAGAGATATTTTAAACACTAAAGAAGCTGAAGTTCTTAATACATCTTGCTATAGTGTCTGCCCTCAGGCCTTGATCTTAGGTGGAAGTATGTGTCGGAGTAACAACTGTGCAGTTTGAAATATTTGCATCTTGAGTATTGATGAAATTATCAGCATGCACACCATCGCTAATAAGAGTGTATCTGTTGCGAAGGAAGCCATAAGAGACAGCAGCATTGTGCAGCACCGGGTTTGGGGATGCGGGAGCAGGCAAGCACCGATAGCTTCCTGGGGTCCCTGCACCATAAGGGGTCCCTTTGGCAAAGCCATGTGTTGCCATGGAGGCAGAATTTGTGTGCCTGGCACTGACTGGGACATGGACCTTGGTGTCTTCAGCCATGGCATCATGCAGGGTTTGAAAAACTCTCAGAAGTTGCCTGGTAACGTTTGCCTTCATTTACAGGGCTTGCATTTAGTTTCGAGGCATTGGAAAATATAGGAAAACAGCCTGGAAGCAGTTGCAAGCAGGAATTAGCTTGCTACTGTACTTACAAGGATGTTAACAAATACATAAAGGACTACCAGCCCCTAGAGACTATAATTTGGTTGTTGCTGAACTGCTCTATCTGCTGCTGGGATCACTGGAAACCTGAGTGCTCCATTAAGGTACAGCAGCTCCTATTCGCTGAGTGAACAGAGCCGGACTGTTTCAGCAGACTGACAGTCCTTTTAGTGTTATCTTCTTGTCCCCTGCACTGGAAGTAAAATGATGAGACTCTGAAACAGAAGATGAAGCCCGAAGCCCTCTGCACTCATACCCCACAGCTGTTGTATTTGAGAAGATATAAGACACTGGGTTTTCCTTTTCAGAAATTGAACAGTGGGAAATTGAAAGAAAAGTGGTCAAGTAGTAGAATCCTGTCTTTAAATGCACTGCGTTAGAAACAGGGCCTCCAGCTAGAACCGAAGGGTTAATGTAACTACACAGGTAAAGCAACAGCAGGAACTCCTGCTGGAGCAGAGAGGAGGAACTGCTCTCAGTATATTTTCTATTATGTAGGCTTTCATCGTACACAGTAATATTTTTCTTAGGTATTAACCCTTTGAGCCTGCTGAGTTCAGGCTTACGTCAGATGATCTCTTCCGCTTTGCCAGTTAGAAAATCCTGATGGCGGTAAAGTTAGGCCAGATACTTTGATCTGTCAAATACAAACTTCTATGCCTATTGCTCATATCTCCTTGAGAAAATATCTTGGAATGTTAACTCCAACTTTGTGCAATATATCCCTTGGAGCAGCAGCAGCAGGACTGATTAGCAAGGCTCCTTCATTCCAGTTTTTTTCCCGTATTTATTACAGTAATAAAACCAGAAGAAATCTGCACCAAAACTAATTCCTCATATTTCTGGGAAAATAGCAGGGTTTATGTTAGTGGACAGAAGTAAAACGTGCTAGTCAATCTCTCCTTCCATGCTAGCAGGAGTGGAAGGAGGTGAAAGAAACTGCACAGAGAGCAGTATAGGTTAAAATTAAGGGCCTCTAAGTGACAGTTTCGAGTAGTGGGGATCCATCTCAGAAGACCATAAGTGGCTCCAAATTGACCCATTTCTTCCAGGGGCTATTGAGGATAGAGGATTGTACTGGAGTAGGAGGAGTGCGATGGATGGCTCTTCTTGATACTTGGGTTGAGAGAGGTGCAGCCACTCACAAATTCTGCAGGAGAAAAATAAAGTTCTGCCTGCTGGGTGTTATGAAGTTAAGATAAAAATGAGTGAAATGCACATTCTAGGTGTGTTGTTCTTATTTTCCTGAGCAAACAAACTTATTTCACAGGTATTCTCCCTCTTGGCAATGTTCTGTGTGTGCTTTCTGAGGCTGCACTGCAGTTTCTTCTAATCTCGATCAATCTTGTCATGGTTACTCTACAGTACCTTATTTTTCTATTATGTTGATGGATTATGGGTAATTCAGTCGTCCTTACCCAAGTGGAAAGAAAAGTTGCATTCTTTCGCACCACACTATCTATTTAAAACGTTTTACCTGTGTGTTTAATGCAAATAGATGATTGAATCATGTATAACCTGTATCAATTAATTTAAGATTACAGCTTTGGCACATAATAAAATGTAGCGCAATGAAACATAAACTTTAATATTATTGATGATAAATATGTATTCTGAAAAGCAATTGAATGTCATTAAGATGTGATGGAAAATCTTGGTTTGTTCTATTATATAGAATATGAATGTCTCCTCTTTCTGCACTTCCCTGTCTCCCAGTTGTAGGAAGCCTTTTTCTGATTATTTATATTTATTTATCTGTATTTATTACCCGCCTTTCTAAAAGCCTAAGCAGGGTACAAAAATACATACATAGGTTAAAACTGACTTAATAACAAAACATTAAAAAAACTTCATACAATAGAAACAACAAAAACAATTACAAACACCTAGGTTATCAGCTGGGAGAGGCCTGGCCTGTCTTCTCAAGAGAGTATTTATCTTAAATTTATATCAGCACATTCTCTTATTTTACTAGTTAACATATATGCCATTGACTTGCCAAACACGCAGTACTCTTTGATAGGTTTTCCTTAAGTTGTGGTTCTTTTCTCAGCCCTTGAATTAGCCTTTTTTTTTAACCAATGGTTTTATATTAAGGAGTTCATTTAGATCATGATATCAGAAGCACAGTGATAATTTTTGTTTTCTTTGCCTTTATTTATTTATTTATGTTATTTATTTTAAAGGATTTATATACTGCTTTATCCTGAAATCAAAGCGGATTACACAGCAAACAAATCAAAGGGTGGGTGCGTGTGGGCGTGCAGTGAAAAATCTAGGCGTGTGTGTGTGTGATTGGTGTGAGGGGGTTGATTGCGTGGTGAGCTATATACAGTGTGAGCTATGTACATGAACTATTTACATTTTTACATTTATATTTTTACAATCTGATTGGACAGTTCATGTGATATTGTAGTGTTCTGTGAAGTGCATAGTTTTAAGCATTTTCCGGACGTCTTTGAGGTCTTTTCTTGATCTCAGGTTGTCGGGGAGTGAGTTCCAGAGCGCGTAAGCGGCCAGGGATAGTGCTCTTCTTGAAGCGTCTTTTCTTGTTTTAGCAAAGGCACTGGGTATGATGATAGTGTTTGATGTGCCTTGCCTTCTGGGTCTGCTGCCTGGGCCATCCACAGTTCTGAGCACTTTACATAAAAATAATAATTAGCACTACAGTAGACAGAACAGGAGCGAGAGCAGCCCACCGTAATATGTTGTCCTCAATATCTACTATCCAAATACCTGTTTAAAGAATACAGATTCCAAATGCTTCCTGAAGCATTCTGTGCTGGCCATTAATCTCAGTTCTAATGGCAGGGGCTTTCACTAAGAATGTCTGAGCTCATGTTTCTGTTAGATGCATTTGCCTAACGGAGGTTTCTTTAATATCCAAGTGCCTATTGATCTCTGAGCTCAAGCAGGTGTATAAATTTTAAATACTGTGTTTATGTATTGAGAGAAATTGCCATTTAAGGCTTAATGAACTATACATTTTTATTTAATTCTCCAGACAACCTCCATCGCTTAGGTGATATTTCCCTTCCCTTAAATCCAGAATATGTATTTTTTGACACCTACTGTGACTAACCTTGTAGCAATGAGCTGAAGTGCAAAGCTTTAATCTTGTAGAGCCCTAAATACATTGTTGAAGTGCTGCTGCCTCCACCACCAGTTAATCGTCTGTACAAATTATAACTAAACAAGCCCGGAAACACAAAAACATAACCCAAAATCAATGTTAATTAAATAAAAACAATTTGAAAATAATAGGTTTTCAATTTCTTCCAAAATTGATGAGGGAGGAGTGGCCTAGTGGTTAGGACATGGAGGGCCAGGGGTTCAAGTCCCACCTGGGGACAGCAATCTCAGGCCGGAGGGACTGGGGTTTCTAGTCCTATAGGCACTCCTTGTGGCCTTGGGCAAGCCACTTAACCCTCCATTGCCTCAGGTACACACAGACTGTGAGCCCTTTGGGGACAAGGGAATGTATCCAGTACCTGTTTGTAGTGATTACATAATCTAAACTGCTTTGATTGAAGGATAAGGCGGTATAGAAAACTGGTTAAATAAAAATAAATCTGTTTTGCTGTGAATATCATAAGAGAACTTATTACAGAGAGATGGACCTGCTATTGAGAATGCCGGAATGTGAGTCTTTGGCTAGCAGAGGCCACAGAAGGCATCAACAAATCTTTTTCATTAGAGCATAATGCTTGAGATGGTTCATAGTGCATTTATCCTTCCTATTTCTAGGGCCATGCAGACAAAAAAAATGTTGTTTTGTTTAGTTTCCTATGGTGGTTGTAAGTTTATTTGGGTTTTTTTAAACATTTTTATTTTGGGTTATTTTGTTTTTATAAACTTTCATTTCAGTGCAGTTTTGTTAAAGAGGAAACTATAGTGTGTCCAAATGAAAAACATAGCTGATAGATTAATAGAAGTTTCAGGCAAATTAAAAAAAAATACTGGCCTTGAACCAGAGACTTTTGGGTTAGAAGGTAGGCATCTTGCAGAAAGAGCTTTCATGTATGCTTAGGTGTTAGTCCTAGCTAGTCTGCTCTTAACTGACTAGTATTACTGATGATCTTCATTCCTGTTTCCTGATTGGCCCAAACGTTGTCTCACCCAGAGCTCTGTGCAAACTACCGAACTCTTCCTGGATTTTTCAGCCATGTGAATTTATTGACTCCTGCTCTAGACAGAGGTTTACACCAAAAACGTTTCTTTTGCCATGTCCTTGTGCCAGAAATTCTGTGAAATCATATCCAAGTATACGATCAGAGATATTTACCAAGCCTAATCCAGATCCTGGTTGTTCAATTAGTGATCAGTATTTTGGATTTTTTAATATCACATTTAGATTAAAACTATATGAAATGACATAGGAAATGATTTTTCTCATATCATTTCAAATGAATGTACATTCCTACCTGCTACAGCTAGTCATCTGTAGACACAAGGGGAAAAAGACAAAAGAAAAAAGTATTCTGGCATTCCTTCTACAGGAACTACTAAACAAATATCTCCTCACAAAGCAGATCTTAATAATACTGTACATCAGAAAATGTAACCTTACTCCAATTATGCTCAAAATCTTATCTCTGCTCCCTTCTCAACCTACCCAGCACAGCAAGAACCTGAAGAAATTCTTCTCAGAATACACTTGCCATCCCAACTCACTTCTGTAATGCCAATAAAACTAACAATAATAGAGCTTTCACCTACGCTGCTCCATCTATCTGGAATGCCCTACCCGATTATCTAAAGGAACATCAAAGATGTACAGACCTTTCAAAAAGAGCTCAAGACACATCACAACTTTTTATAGAACGCTATGGCCACACCATCGACCATCAGCATCCACAATGTAACTCTTCCGCTCACAGCAACTCGTCCACTCATATCATCAACCACCAGCATTCACAAATAATACAACTCTTCCGCTCACCCGGCTCACAACATTCATAACCCTCCTGTACTAAAATGCACATAAAAGAACATAAGATATGCCATACTGGGTCAGACCAAGGTCCATCGAGCCCAGTATCCTGTTTCCAACAGTGGCCAATCTAGGTCATACATACCTAGCAGTTTCCCCAAAAGACACAGGTTCCACAATGCTTGTATTGGGTCAAGCATTGATATCCTGGGTCCCTTCTTAATAATGGTTTATGGACCTTTCCTCCAGGAACTTGTCCAAACCTTTTTTAAACCCAGCTACACTAACAGCTTTTACTACATCCTCCGGTAACAAATTCCATAGTTTGATTACATGTTGAGTGAAAAAATATTTTCTTTTATTAGTCTTAAATAGTTTACCCTGTAGCTTCATTGCATGTCCCCTAGCCTTCATATATTCTGATAACGTAAACAATCGATCTATGTTTACCCGTTCCACTCCGTTCATTAATTTATAGACTTCTATCATATCTCCCCTCAGCCGTCTCTTTTCCGGGTTAAAGAGCCCTAACCTTTTTAAATGTAAATTAAATATTGTAATCTGTATATAGTTATGGTAACACTGTTCCTGTTGCCAGATTTACCTTGTAAATATGTTCAATTGATGTTCTGTGTAAAGCTCTTGCTGTGTTAAATGTTCATTGTAAACGCCACTGATCTCTGGAAGTAGCGGTATATAAAAGCTAACAAATAAATAAAATATTTTTGAGCATAATTGGAGTAAGATTATATTTTCTGATGTATTCCTTCTATAGAAGCCATGTTTGTATGCTGCTCACCTCAACTAGCAAAAACAGATGATCTTTCTCACATCCCCCTACTCCCTTAACCCACACTGCCCCTTCTGACTGTTCTCCATTTTAGAACTTAGAGGACAAAGATCCCTCATTTGCTAAAAGATATGTCTTTAGTACCTCAAGCTCTATCTGGTTTAATGGGAGAAAGCCAACATGAATTAGCCACTGAAGGTCTTGTTTTACTAATAATCTGTTATATTGTTTTGAAGGTGTGAATAAACAGGTAGATAAAAGTGAGCCAGTTGATATATAGTGTATTTGGATTTTCAGAAAGCCTTTGACAATGTCCCTCATGAGAGACTCTTGGCAAAATTAAAAAGTCATAGGATAAGAGGCAGTGTACCATTGTAGATCAGAAACTGGTTAAAAGATAGAAAGCAGAGTGTAGGGCTATTTTCTCAATGGAGAAAAGTGAATTGTGGAGTACCCCAGGAATCTGTGCTGGGCCTGCTGCTTTTTAGCATATTCATAATTGACCTAGAAATGAGAATGAGTGAGGTGATGAAATTTGCAGATGACACAAATTATTCAAAGTTGTTAAAACACAAGAGGATTGGGAAAAATTGCAAAAGGACCTTGACAAATTGGAAGACTATGTTCAAATGGCAAGTGAAATTTAATGTGGACAATTTCAAAGTTATGCACTTAGGGAAGAACCACCCAAACTACGGTTGCACGATAGAAGATTCCACATTAGGAACCACCACCCAGGAAAAGGATCTAGGAGTCATCGTGGTTGATACATTGAAAACCAACTCCCAAACCTATCACCACAACAATTGGCAGCACAGTATAAACAACTTCAACAGCAATCCAACCCGCGTACCACAACAATGCGAACTACCCCCACTAATGCCTCAATCATTGTAACATCCGAGAAGACCTCGAAAGAAAGAATTGAAACCACAATATCAGGTCTAAATACCACAACCTCACTACTTGACCCATGCCTGGTAGAGTGGAAAAAAAATCAAAAGAAGTGAGTACAACACTAGCAAACATGGTAAACACATCATTGGAACAAGGAAGAATGCCTACCAACCTAAAAACTTCCATCATACGCCCATTCCGTAAGAAGCCAGAGCTTGACCCACTGGATCCTGCATCATTCAGACCAATAGCAAGCCTACCGTTCAAAATTGTCCAGTAGCAACTACAAGAACACCTAGAAAACACCACCACTCTGGACCCACAGCAACAAGGATTCCGCCCCTCACATGGTGTCGAAACCCTCATGATCACTCTCCTAAACACTATCACCAAAGGGATGCAAACTAAACAGTATGGCTACGCGCTCATCTTTCTGGATATATCCGCAGCATTTGACACAGTTGCACACGACATCCCTACTATCCAGACTACAAGTCATTGGAATACAAGACAAAGTACTACAGTGATTCCAATCGTACCTAGACAACAGATTTCAACTCATCTGAACCAGCTCCGCTACCTCTTCCCCCTTTAAACAAACCCAAGGACTACCCCAAGGTTCCTCACTCTCAGCAACTCTCTTTAACATTTACCTCCAACCCTTCTGTGAAATAATACGATCCCACAATATAAATTACCACCTGTATGCAGATGACATCATGCTGTATGGACCAATTACAACTGATCCAAATAACACAAAACGAATTGACTACTTTAATGATGTCTCCAGATGGCTACAAGTAAACAATCTTACCATAAACTTAAACAAAAAAAGCAGAAGCACTGTTTGTGACAAAGAACCAATCATTCGCTCCCCCCCCCCCCCATCCCTCAACCTAGGCACAGCTGAAATAGCAGTACAACCGCACGTGAAATATCTGGGAATCATCCTTGACAAGACACTATCATGTAAACAACAAGTTGCAAAAATCACAAGAGCTGTCTACTTCAAAGCAAAGATGGTACAGAGGCTCAGAACGCTCATCGACCCACCAGATATCCGTACAGTTATGCAGGCAATGACACTACCTCACTTAGACTACTGCAGTACAATATACCAAGGACTCGCCACCGCCACCATCAATCCACTATGGACTGCCCTTAACAACACAGCACGGATCATTCAAATGACAAAGAAACACGAGCACATAACCCTGGTCCTAAGAGAGCTGTACATCCTTCCAGTAGAAGCACGCATAAAATATAAAGCACTGACCCTCATACATAAAGCAGTCCACCAACAGCCTTCATCTCACCTGCTATCCCGGATGAACTCTGGAAGGCCTACTCGGCAGACCTCAAACAATACTCTCGTTGTTTCTCATGACAGAACAAAATTTAATACTCAAACCTGTAACCGTGCATTCGAACTTTATGCACCCTCACTATGGAATGCCCTCCCAAACCTAATCTGCAACAAGAAGGATCTCCCTGCATTTAGAAAGCAGATAAAACTCTCCTCTTCGGGGAGCATCTTGGGACGAAACAGAACAAAGCTACACAGAACAGGCTGAGATAACGGAGAGAACCTGAAATGTAAATAGTACTGAAATGCAAATTTGACTGAAGAGAAGGACAGTAATATCAAAGAATGTAAATAATATAATATCATTGTAAATATGCTATACACACCCTCACTTGTATCTGTTCAATGTACTCTCCACGTGTTTGGTGTAACCGCTTTGACCCGGCGAAAAGCGGTATATAAATATGGCTAAATAAATAAAGAAATAAAACCCTCTGCCCCATGTGCAGTGGTGGCCAAGAAAGCAAGTAGAATGCTAGGAATCATAAGGAAAGGAATGGAGAATAAAACCAAAGATATTATAATGCAGCAGTATTGTTCCATGGTGAGACTGCACCTTGTTTATTGTGTGCAATTCTGGTTGCCATATCTTAAAAAGGATAAAGTAGAATTAGGAAAGGTACAGAGAAGAGCCATCAGATTCGTTAAGGGGATGGAAGGATACCCCTGTGAGGAAAGGCTTAAAAGGTTAGGGCTCTTCAACTGGAAAAAAGACGGCTGAAGGGAGATATGATATAGGTCTATAAATTAATGAATAGAGTGGAACGAGTAAACATAGATTGGTTGTTTACTCCATCTAAAGGTAGAACGACTTTGGGATATGCAATGAAGCTACAACGTTCAATACCAGAAAATGTAGTAGAAGCTGTTAGTGTAGCTGGGTTTAAAAACAGTTTGGTCAAGTTCCTGGAGGGACAAGTCCATAAACCATTATTAAAGAGGACCAGGGATTAGCATTGTGGAATCTGTGTACCTTTTTGGGAACCTGACAGGTACTTGTGACCTGGATTGATCACTATTGAAGACATGATACTGGGCTTGATGGATCTTGGTCTGACCCGGTATAGCATTTATGTTCTTATGCTCTGTTGACTAGATTGTAAGCTCCATGGACAAGGGGCTCTTCCATGTCTGTAGCATTCTGCATATACCAAGCAGTGTTATATAAATGTTTAATACTAGTAGTTCTGTTGTGTTTTTGCCACAAGGCGAGTAGGTTTGAATGTGCCTGCCACTGTTGCATTTTCAGGCACCAGAGTGAAGTTATTCTTTGACAAATATGTTGTCTTTATGAATTATCAGAAGCCATTTCTATAGCTGCTCATTTTTTTTTTGCATGCTTATTATTTAAATGATTCCCTTCATTCCCTCTGGTTTCAATGTATTTTATTTTTCTTGTATAGAGAGCATTGGTCCTGGAGAAAACTAGAATCTTTGCAGATTATTATTGGACCAGCATAAGAATTATCACAGTTTGACAAATATACCAGTGGCTTATTAGTTAGGGTAAAGAAATCTGATTTCACTACCTCTGTCCAAGGCTCCTTCAGGGAAGTCACTAGATAAACAAGTACCCAAGCCAAGGGTTTCCTTTGGTACCTGCCACCCTCTTTCTCATGGGCTGCGGGATGCCCCATTCATTTGGCGCTCTGTGTGGTCATCCTCATGCTTACCTTCTCAACCCTGACTCCCATTCCTCTGTCCTTTTCTTTCCACCTTCAGCATTTTCTTCTTCTTCTGCTCCTTCCTTTTCAGGCTTCTCTAGTCTCTCTCTCTTTCTCTCCTTTTCTGGTTCCTCTTCAGTGGCTCTTTCCTTTCCTCTTATTTTCTTCCGATGTGCTTGTTTTCCCTGTCCTTGACAGGGAAAGCATCAGCAGTGTAGCTACAGAACACACATTCCTGGGCCCTGTGTCTGCTTCTTCCCCTTCATATGCTATGTCTGGACAAAAGATGGGGATGGGAGGGGGAGAGCTGTTGTCTGCTCTTTCAGCTCCTGCGAGTGGGAAGAAAGAAACATGGCGACTTTGTGCTCACCAGTGGTCTGAGCCCAACCACCCATGACCTCTCTTTCTTGTCTTGTCAGGCCTAAAATGTACTTGATACTGATTAGCAGGCAAGTTGAGTTTTTGAGCCCTGACAGTTATAAGACTCACATTGCAGTCAGTCTTCAGGTGAGCAGGAGGCATATTTTATTTGGAAAGCTCATGCACAAAGTCATTTTTGGATAGTTTTCATATTGTGCCAATGATGGAAACATAAATTATAAAAATTCCAATATATTTTTCCAATTTCTGGTGCTTTTTAAATAAGACATACTACTGCTGGATCCAGGTTTTATTAGTGTTTTCACAGGAAGCTTATTTCCTCCTGGTTTGAGCACAGTTCAAAGACTTACATGACCCTAGTATGGTTAGGTAGCTGGGCATTAAGCTCCCCTTACCACCTTCTGTATTTTACATATTCTCAGTTTCATCCAAAAAGAGACAGTCCTTAGCTCATGAGTCACACCCTACCTTGGATTGCAACCAAAAGGCCAAAATGTGATCTAGGTGGGTAATGCACAAGCATCCCTCATAGAGCTATTCCTTCCCAAGCAGATATTGCCAATCATTACAGATGAGGCCAGTTTCATCATGGTAGTTCTGATAAGGCTATTTTTTCAGGTGCCCCAAGGCTTTCCTAAGATAATTAGGTTTGTCTGCAGACAAAGGAAATCAGCAACAATGGGCAGACAGTGCCTCCGGGTCAGTCTTCCAGTACTTTATTTATCATCTCTTTTATTGTTATTACTCTTCTGCCTTTGCCAGTGAGCTTTGCATGGATTTCTCCACAGTAATTTGAATTAGTATGAATTGCTGGTTTCTCCTTAAAGAAGCAAACAAAAATTGGAAGAGTGACTCTTCTGGAAGTGATGATCTGTTCTGGGGTTGATATATTTACTGCCATTTTTTCTGGTCCTCAGTTGGTTTCGGTCATTTCGATTCTTACATAGTAAATGATGGCAGATAAAGACCAGCATGGTCCATCTAGTCTGCCCAGTGTGATGGCAAGAGTAGGTGCACCTGCCGCTCCGTGCAGGCCACCCCTCCCCATGTCCCTGTTCAGGGGTTAACCCACCACTCCATGCAGGACACCCCTATTTGTTGAGAAATTAGATGGTTCCGTTTATTTTGATTTTATTCTGTTGCTGTAAAGGGATCCACTGTGTCTGTCCCATGCCATTTTGAATTCCGTCACCGTGTTTGCCCCCACCACTTCCATTGGGAGGGCATTCCAAGCATCCACCACCCTTTCCATGAAAAAGTATTTCCTGACTTTGCCTTTCAATTTACTACCTTGCAGCTTCCCGTTGTGCCCTCTAGTTTTACAGCTTCCCCGTCTTTGGAAGAGGTTTGTTTGTTCATTATATCCCTTTAAGTATTTAAAGGTCTGAATCATATCTCCCCTGTCCTTCCTCTCCTCCAAAGTGTACATGTTTAGGTCTTCAAGTCTCTTCTAATAAGGCTTCTTATGCAGGCTCCAAATCATTTTGGTCGCCTTCCTCTGAACAGCTTCCAGTCTTTTTACATCCTTTGCAAGATACGGTCTCCAAAACTGAACACAGTATTCCAAGTGAGGCCTCACCAGTGACTTGTACAGTGGCATAAGTACCTCTTCCTTTCTGCTGGTGATTCCTGTTTGTATGCAGCCCAACATCCTCCTGGCTTTTGCCACCGCCTTGTCGCACTGTTTTGCCACCTTGAGATCTTCAGAAATAATCACACCAAGGTCTTTCTCCTGATCCGTGCACATCAACCTCTCGCCCCCTATCGCGCACATTTCCTTTGGATTTCTGCTATCCAAGTGCATGACTCTGCACTTCTTCGCATTAAATCTTAATTGCCAAGCATTTGACCATTCTTCCAGCTTTTGTAGATCTTTCCTCATGTTAACCACTCCCTCGGGGGAGTCTACTCTGTTGCAAATTTTCGTGTCATCTGCAAAAAGACAGACTTTTCCATTCAGTCCTTCAGCAATATCACTCACAAATACATTGAACAGTGCCAGGCCCAGGACCGACCCCTGGGGCACCCCGCTAATCACCTTCCCTTCATGCGAGTGAGCTCCATTTACTATCACCCTCTATCATCTGTCAGTCAACCAATTTCTGATCCAATTTACCATCTTAGTATCCATCCCCAAGCTACCGAGTTTGATAAGCCTCCTATGAGGAACAGTATCAAAGGCTTTGCTGAAATCCAGGTAGATGACATCCATTGCATGCCCCTGATCTAGCTCCCTGGTCATCCAGTCAAAGAACTCAATCAGATTTGTTTGGCAAGATCGTCCTTCGGTAAAACCATGTTGCCTCGGGTATTGCAACCTGTTGGTTTTGAGAAAGTTCACTATTCGCTCTTTCAGGAGCGCCTCCATGACTTTTCCCGCCACCGAGGTAAGGCTCACAGGCCTGTAGTTTGACACTTCTTCCCTGTCACCACTTTTGTGTAGGTACGACATCAGCCATTCTCCAGTCCTGAGCAACCTCTCCTGTTTCCAAGGATCTGTTGAAAACATCCTTTAACGGCCCTGCAAGAACCTCTCTGAACTCTTTCAGTATCCTGGGATGTATCCCATCCGGTCCCATGGCCTTGTCCACTTTCAGTTTTGCATGTTGTTCTAACACCTCATCTTCTGTGAATGGTGTGGTGACTACTTCATTCCAATTTTTATATTTGGAAGTCACAGGTGGTCCTTCTCCAGAACTTTCTATAGTAAAAACAGAGCAGAAGTATTCGTTTAGCAATTTCGCTTTTTCAATGTCACTTTCCACAAGTCCGTCACCACTTCTGAGTCCTGCAATTCCACCTCTGATCTTCTTCCTTTCCTGAATATACCTGAAGAAGGTTTTGTCACCACACTTCACATCTTTAGCCATCTTTTCCTCTGCCTTTGATTTTGCTATCCTTATTTCTCTCTTTGTCTCTTTGAGTTTGATCCTGTATTCATTTCTGTGTTCCTCTGTTTGCGAGCTTTTGAATTTTGCGAAAGCTGTGGTTTTTGCCTTTATTTGAGCAGCCACTTCTTTGGAAAACCAAATAAGCTTTCTTCTCCTCTTGTTTTTGTTTACTTTTGTTACATATTTATCTGTTGCCCCTTTTATTGACACCTTTAGTTTAGCCCATTGCAATTCCACTTCCCTTATCTCCTTCCACCCTGTCAGCTCCTCCTTTAGGTACTCGGCCATTTTATTGAAGTCGGTGTTTTTGACGTTTAGGACTTTGAGCCTGCTATGATTGGCCTGTACCATGGCTTTTATCTCAAACCACACCGACTCACAGGGGCACTCACTCAGACATTCGACACGCTATCGCCGTTGGTGAGCACTAAATCAAGCATTGAGCTTCCCCTGGTTGGTTCCATCACCATTTGTCTAAGTAACGCATTTTGGAGAGCATCCACAATTTTTTTGCTTCTTTCCAGATTTGCAGAAGGAGTAATCCAATCCACATCAGGTAGATTAAAGTCGCCCAATATGACCGCTTCCCCCTTTGTGGCTGTCTTGGCAATATCTATAATCAATTCGTTATCTATCTCTTCAATTTGTGTTGTAGGTCTGTAGACTACAGCAGTATGGATGACAGTGCCATCTCCTCTTTCCAACACAATCCAGAGTGCTGCTTCTTTTCCCCATGCCCCCTGCATTTCAGTAGCTTTAATATTGCTTTTGACATACAAGACTACTCCTCCTCCTCCTCTTCCATGCTCTGTCTCTTCTGAATAGATTATAGCCAGGTTTGACTATATCCCAATCATGCGATTCATTTAGCCATGTTTCTGTAATGGCCACAGTGTCCAAATCCATTTCCACCATTGGGGCTTCCAGGTCTGGAACTTTGTTGGCTAAGCTTCGAGCATTTGTGCTCATTGCTTTCCAGCATTTACCTGGCTTGTGTGTATTGTGCATTGATTTTGTTCTGCCCACATCTTCCCACTTGTTTATGATGTGTGGTTTAAATGTGTGGCTGTTTCCGATATTAATCTGCTTTTGCAGGGAGTGACGTCCAGAGCTTGACCTTCCACATCCGTCACCCCCTTTTTCTAGTTTAAATGCATATCCACATATTGCTTGTATTTTTCACTTAGGATTCTTTTCCCTGCGACAGAGAGATGTAGTCCATCAGCACAGTATAGTCTCTTGTTGTTCCATCTGTTACCCCAGTCACCAATAAATCTGAATCCTTCTTGTTTGCACCAGGTCTGGAGCCATGTATTAAAGCTGTTAATGCGATGCAGCTTTTTGCCCCTTTACCAAGCACAGGTAGAACCTCTGAGAATGCAACAGTGTTAACAATGGGCTTGAGTTTCTCTCCCAGAGATTGGAAGTTCTTTTGGACTGTAGAGGTACTGTTTCTAGCTAGGTCATTTGTGCCCAAGTGGATAATCACATCAAGTTTGGAGTGTTCACTTTCTGTGCTAAGTACTTCAACAACGTGGTTTGTATTCCTGCTGTCTGAAGAGCCTGGGAGGCACTTGACTATCTTCTCTCCTTTGAACTGTGTTCCCAAGTTGATGCCACTGATGATGGAATCACCAAGTAGTAGTAGTTTGCTGTTTGGTGAGGTTTTCTTCATATTTGATCCTTTAGCAGGAGATTGGGCATTGTCTGTCTCATTTAAGGGCCCTTCAGTTTCTTTGGATTGGGCATCCTCATTCGCCAAGGCAGAGAAGGCATTTTGCAGGGATATCTCCTGATGCATAGGATGCCTCTGTGTCACAGGTCGCAGTCTACCAGAACCCACTGTGATCCATTTGTTCCTGGGGTGTTTCATTCTTTGTGGAAGTGGTGGTGGGCATTGTTCAGTTTGTATCTTAGAAGAGGTACGCTTCATTGCAGCCAGTTCCTCCCTCAGTTCCTCATCCTCATTAGCCAAGGCAGAGAAGGCATTATGCAGGGATATCTTTTGATGCATAGGATGTCTGTGCGTTACAGGTCGCAATCTACCAGAACCCACTGTGATCCCCTTGTCCCTGGGATATTTGATGCTTTGTGGGAGTGGTGGTGGGCATTGTTCAGTTTGTATCCTAGAAGAGGTGCGCTTCATTGCAGCCAGTTCCTCCCTAAGTAGGGTCACCTCTTTATGCATGGCAGCTAGGTCTTCCCTTAGTAGAGTCAGTTCTTTATGCATGGTAGCTGACCTGAGGCACATAGGACAAGCTCTGAGGTTCCATATGATTTGTCTTGGAATGAAAGTACTGCAGTTATTGCACTGAATACACGACATGCTGAATAAGCAGTCCTAGAAGGAGAAGAGGAAGAAGAAGAAGGAAGGAGGAAGAAGATGTGGGCTGTAACCTAACTTAAGAGGACAGATGGCAATGTATGCGAGTACTATATAGGCAATGCAGCCCCTGGGGTGGGTAGGCCAAGGGGTAGGGTGGGCGGGAACCTAAGTGTCTCTGGCCAGTAGGCTATTCCTGAACTGCGGGGCACCCACAGATATCTGCTCCAAGGCTACCCAGAAAAGGAGACAGTCAGATTATCCCCAAGCTTAATTTATAACCACAGTTAAACTTTATATTAGCAATTCCCACAAGACAGTTAGACTCTATTTTGATAACTAGAAAGCATCAGAAATAAGAGAGAAAATTAGAGTCTTAGCTTGTGAAATATCCACAGCTCCTGCAGCCAGGTGGAGGATAAATCCCTAAATAAAGACATGGGAGGGGGTGGGGGGGGGGGTGGTAACATGCATGGCATGAAAGGTACAACCCTAATCACTTTACTGGCAAGACTGGATGTTCCACTCTGGTTTTTGTCATTTGCTATATTACTATGTATTGGACCTCCTAGTTTCTTGTGACAAGTAGAATTTCCAACTTTCTATATATAAGGATATACACTCTTTTATTTTCAGTTTCTTCCTGCTAAAGATTACTCTTCTATGGTAATATATAGCACTGAATGAAGAGGTAGCTAGAATAGACATCTCTGAGACCTGGTTGCAGGAGGATAACCAATGGGAACAGTGTGATACCAAAGTACAGATGATATTGGAGGTAGGTGCTGTATGGTGATAGAGGTTATTCAATCAAACAGAATAAAGGTTCTGCGGGAAACGGTCACTTTCACAGCCCAGGGGGTAAGTGCAGCAAACTTTCAGGATTAGCAGTATCACGATTTAAACTTCTGGCAGGCACTTCATGATGATGTCACCGGATCTGGAGCTCACAGTTATTGCCTGAAGAGTTCAGCAGGATTTGCATTCTTCTACTGAAGAAAGAGAGAGTCTGCATATGGGGACTAGCTAAGGAGGAACGCTCTCCAAAGAGTGCCTTTACTAAGGACTGCTTGTGCAGATTTTCATGCGACTTTGTGGTTATTTTTGGATTGTGGTGGTGGTTCCATTTTCTGTATAGATTGCACCGGATGGAAATGTACTGTTTACAAAGTTATTCCTATGCATTATGTACCCCAGTAAATTGCTTCCCTGTTAAAACAGTCCCAAACTAATGTGGGGGAGTGTTTTGTTCTATTTGAACTTTGTAAGAGGATTGTTGAATGAGGAGCGTTAGCCTAATGGTTAGCTTAGTGGGCTGAGAACCAGGAAAGGCTGGTTTGAATCCCACTGCTATTCCTTGTGGTGTTGGGCAAGTCGCTCAGCCATCCATTGCTAACTTACAGATCAATGCCGAAAGCTGGCGCTGAAGTTGCACGCTATTAGCTGTGTATGCGTTTTCGTAGCACACCGATAGTACGAGGCTTCAGTGCCGGTATGCAGCAAAGGGCGTGTGTGCAAAACTTTGGTGTAAAGTTGAAAGGAGGGGAGCCAATGCATGCACGGACATGCTACAAGTGCACATTATGTGCACAGGATGTGCAAGATTTTATAGTACTCGGCCCATAATAATCAACATTGTTTCACCCAAAAACATCTATGAAATCACAACAGTAAATGGAGAATGATATAAGTGAGTTCAAAAAACACACAAGGATAAGAAGCAAAAGACATTTGTTCTTGAATGCTGGACTTTCACCTATACGCTAAAAAATACACAATGAAACTTTTTGCATGGAAGGTAACTGTTCACCGATATATACCCTGAAACAGTCGTTCCCTACACGCACAAGATGCTTAAATCACCTCGGACTAGGCATAGAGATAATGGTGCACCTGAGGTTTACACCTGGCTATGTAATCGTCTATGCATTTCTCTGCATTGGGCGCAGACCCTATTAGCATTCCATTTTAATATGTGCAGCTCATTTGCGTATTATTTAAATATGCTTGGCATTGCTGTGTGTGCATACTTTTGCTGTCGATGTGCGCATCAACCTCTTTTCTGCATTTGGCATGGCAGAACTTGTTCGTATAAGTTGCATATCTGTGTGCAAAGGGCATGCTAGTCTTTCTATATTGGCCCATTAGATTGTAGGCCCTTATAGGATAGGAAAATACTCGCCATGAGCTAAATCCAAAATCCCTTTCTCTTGGAAGGTTGGCTTCCACACATCAGAAAAGGACTCTGGGTTGTTTGATCCCTGAATTTCCCCAAGAGTCTCTGCCTTACCAAAGAGTGGAGCAGGGTCTATACACTGTATACCTACTAGGATCCAAGAATATTTCTAACACTTCAATTCCTTTCCATCTGAAACGTAAAATACCTGCAGGTGCAAGGAACTTGATCACTACCATCCTCCTCCTCTCCCCAGCTCTCATTGGGGTACTCTGTTGAAAGTGAGAGGGAGTAAAGGTTTCCAAGGAATACGAACCAGTTGTGGGAGAACATCCAGAGAACTGGAGCTATATGTTAGGATATTATGAAGCTGCCTTTGCCAAGAAAAGGCTTAGTGTGGGAAATTTCAATGTCACGTCTACTGTCATCTTTTATAGACAGTATAGCTAACCTTTGGGTACAGGTTGCTCAGCAGATTCTTCTTTCCAGGGCAGTGTTTCCAAATGGGTCAGTTTTATGCTTACCTTGACACCAATGACCCTCACTCCCAAGCCAGGGTTATGGTTATGGTTTAGGCACTTGATATACCGCCCTTTACTTGCGCATTAGAGCAGTTTACATGTATGTATATACTAACAGGTACTTTTTATTCCCTTGTCCCTGAAGGGCTCACAATCTAAGTGTACCTGAGGCAATGGAGGATTAAGTGGCTTGCCCAAGGCCACAAGGAGTGGCCATGGGACTAGAGACCCCAGTCCCTCCAGCCTGAGGTTACTTGTCCCCATGCGGGAATTGAACCCCCAGCCCTCCGGCCTGAGGTAACCAGTATATGGAGTATGATCCCAGTATTTTACTTTTACTACTAATACTCACTATAGTACTTACATTGTACCAAATAGAGCTTCCTTCTTGACTTTATAGGATGTGATTTGTATAGACGACTTTGTGACAAAATAGCACTTCACTTATTTCAGCCACACCTTATAGCACAAAAAACACATAAAACGAGGGAAGGGTCTCAGAACCAGCGGGGCTTCTATGTGGATAGCTTGAAAATATCTCTATTCCACATCCCCAGAACATCAGCAACCCAATACCAATTCCTCCTTTTACATCACTCTTTATCACAGCATAGCCTTTCTTATACAGGAAGGAGCAGCTACATAATGCTTAACTTATCTCAATCCATCTGCTTAGGAGCAATCACAATCTTTCCTCAAACTTTAAGTATATGTCCTGTTACACTCCAGCAGTCTTCAGAATGGCATCAGTAGCATTACACTCCCACTTCCCAACGCCCCCACAGGATGTCCAGATAGCGTTTCACCAGCGGCTTCGTCAGGACATTTAAATACTATACCATGAACGGAGCAAAAAGAAATTAATACATCACCCTCAGCTATAAAGGTATCAAGGTAAGCATATCCAAACAAAATCTTACAACAACCTACCATATCCTTACTTCACACTGCACACAGCTTCATCATAGATTTTCACCAAACCATTTGAAAAAGTGCCGCACATGTGACTTTATATCAAATCCTTCCCAAGCTACTTAATGAGACCCCAACCCAATAGACCTCTATTATGAACCTTATCAAAAGATCAAAATAAAAATCAGAATGAAGATAAAAAAAACCCCACCTCAACCAAACCTCACATGCGTATTCCCAACCACTAGGATAAACTGTCCCAAGCCTAAAAATTAATCTCTGCTCACATACAATCAAAAGTTGTTCCCTCCTCAAGCCACTCATCCCGCCAGTTATCAAATCAATGCAGAAACATTGTAAATCTGCAAACACATGACCCAACTCCAAGCAGTGCTGCTCAATCGGGCTTCTCTACGTCTACATTTCAGTCTACTCTTATGTTCCCCCATTCTGATCTACTGTATATACCAACGCCAATCCTTTATCTTTGATCTGAAAGGGGAAATCGATAGCCATTTATGTTCATATTCCCCCATATTCCTGCTGCACTCCAGCAGCATATTCTTTATGGGGGAATATGAACGTAAAGGGGATGGAAGGATACCCCTGTGAGGAGAGGTTTAAAAGGTTAGGGCTTTTCAACCTGGAAAAGAGGCGGCTGAGGGGAGATATGATAGAGGTCTATAAATTAATGACTACCTCTGCACTGCACGCACACATTCACACACTCACACACACACACTACCTCTGCACACACACACACATTCACACATGCACACATATACTACCTCTGCACTGCACGCACGCACACACACACACACACACACACACACTACCTCTGCACTGCACGCACACACACACACACACACACACACTCTACCTCTGCACACACACATGCACACACACACTACCTCTGCGCACACACATGCACACACACACTACCTCTGTGCACACACATGCACACACACTACCTCTGCGCACACACACACACATGCACACACACACACTACCTCTGCGCACACACATGCACACACACACACACTACCTCTGTGCACACACACACACACTACCTCTGCACACACACATGCACACACACACACACTCTACCTCTGCACTGCACACACACAACCTCCCCAGCTCTATAACACCCACCACCACATCCCACACCCGCACTGGCACTTGCTATCTGAAGCTATAGCTGTTGTTATCTAAAGATGCATGGTGTAGGAACTCTGGCACTGGTTTCACATGACTTGAGAACATGAGACCAGCGTGAGAGAACTGGGAGGGGAGGGGCCTCTTAAATCCGCATAAACATTGTCAACACCTGGTTATGACCATTTCTCCTTAGGTTTGCTCTAGTCTCCTGTTGTATTCGTCCATCTTGCATAGACTGTAAGCTCCACTAAGTAGTACTGTCTCTCTCATGTATGTGTACAGCCCTGCATATCCCTTGTAGCGCTATTCAAATGATAAGTAGTAGTAGCAGTCCTAGTCACATTTACCGGGTAGATAACGTTTAGCAAACTCATTCACAGAGAGCAGCTCCTACAAACTCTTCTTAGGCAACAGCTCTGAGGCAAAGTTCAATTCTGCCAGTCTTCCCATTGACTCCAGTTTCTTCCAAAACCTTGAGGATAAGGATTATGGGACTAACCTCCCTGTCTAGCAGATCACCCTTTGGTCCTTTCAAATCCTTGACAGTCATGGAAGGACCTGCAGGGAATCCCACCTGATCCTGAAGGCCCCAACTGCTGTCCCAAAGTAAGAAAAGACGTGAATTTTGTTCAGCAGCTCTTTCCCAGTGGAAAGTGTCAGGGTTCAGTACACACCTACTCTTTCTGACCTTGTCACCCAGAGTCTGAGGGGACTCTGTCTCTAGTAAGGGACACATTCAAAGCACCCCTACACAAACAAGAAAGGGGGGAAATGAAAAAAACTTCTGTCTATCTCCTATTGAAAATTTCTCTTGCCAACTGTGGAGGAATTCTGTTTTCTTGTGCAATGAACCTTGGGGGTATGTTTACTAATTGGCGATTGTGGCTTCTGTGCAATATCGGAGCTGTGGCCCCATTGAAGTCCGATATCGCATGGAAGCCGCTACTGCCAATTGGAAAGCATACTCCTTAGTGTTACTCAAGACTGATTTAGAAAGTACAAGATTGAGTATTTATCTGTGGCTCGCTTTTTATTTTAGTCATGCAAGCACTTGTTAAATCTATAGATGCTTGTGTTAAACTTGGCCTTGTTGACTAGTCAGAATTTGCATACTTTGACCACCTTCTTGAATTTTATACATTTAGAGGAGTAACAAAGCATTCATGCATCTCTTCTGCAACTATAACATGCTAGAAGGGCAGCACTATTGCACTCATTGTATCTGTTTGGCAGCATCCTGGTAGATTTCTGTTACTAATGTACCATTAATAAAGATAAGGCTTATCTTGAATGGTCACTGGAATCAAGACTTTGATGGAAGCCGGGCTTTGAGTTAATATATTCTTGAAAGATAAAGTTGAAAAAAAAATGAGGAAATAAAGAAACTATGGGGGATGGGGAAGAAGATACTGCCTTTTAAAATCAAGTCAAATAAAATAAACTGTTCTATCCTGTCTGATCTCAGTATTTATACTCCAGAGTTTCGCTCAAGACGATTATTATATTCTCCACAGGCATTGTGGTTCTCAAAGCATTTTTTCGTAGAAACAAATTCAGGGAACGCACTGTACTGTAGTATCTCTGGTGCAATATAAGCCACAGGAAGAGGGAGCGAAGGAAGAAATGGAGCAAATCAGACCTGTAAATTTGGGTTTTCCTAGGACAACTTGCTTGTTGTGCGCAGTTGCCATGTTACTCTGAATGTTTATCCCTGCTTGTAGTGAGTATTTCAGCTGGATCACTTGGATCGTCTGCAGTAGGATCTGTTATTTTGATTACTTTATTAGTAGAGGCATATATTCTAATGAAGAGGCCCCATGTGATAATTACACCAGAGTTGGTGACTCTAAGATCCAGAAATGGCTACAAATGGGCCTTTTTCTTCCTTGGGCTCCCTGCACTGCAAGAACTGCAAGATTTGGTGCTTTGCTGTTTGCCCCATCATAGCTCGCATTAGTGAAGTGCAGAATTTTGAAGCTGCCTTGGTACGTGAAGAGTTGGCAGTGATGGGCATGCTACCCTGTAATGCAGCTTGGTGGCCTGTGGCATAGCGGATCCTTCTTGGCATCTGCTGGGGTAGTGGTTTAGCCTAGCAGAAGAATATAACATAAGATATGCCATACTGGGTCAGACCAAGGTCCATCAAGCCCAGTATCCTGTTTCCAACAGTGGCCAATCTAGGTCATACGTACCTAGCAGTTTCCCCAAGGGACACAGGTTCCACAATGCTTGTATTGGTTCAAGCATTGATATCCTGGGTCCCTTCTTAATAATGGTTTATGGACCTTTCCTCCAGGAACTTGTCCAAACATTTTTTAAACCCAGCTACACTAACAACCTTTACTACATCCTCCGGTAACAAATTCCAGAGTTTGATTACACGTTGAGTGAAAAAATATTTTCTTTTATTAGTCTTAAATAGTTTACCCTGTAGCTTCATTGCATGTCCCCTAGTCTTTCTATATTCTGATAAGGTAAACAATCGATCTATGTTTACCCGTTCCACTCCGTTGATTAATTTATAGACTTCTATCATATCTCCCCTCAGCCGTCTCTATTCCAGGTTAAAGAGCCCCAACCTTTTTAGCCTTTCTTCATAGGAGTATCCTTCCATCCCCTTTACCATTTTGGTGGCTCTTCTCTGAACCTTTTCTAAAATCGCTATATCCTTTTTAAGATACGACGACCAGAATTGCACACAATATTCAAGGTGCGGTCTCACCATGGAACGATATAGAGGCATTATAATATCTTTTATTTTATTTTCCATTCCTTTCCTTATCATACCTAGCATTCTATTTGCTCTCTTGGCCGCTGCTGCACACTGGGCCGAGGGTTTTAACATGGTATCCACAATGACGCCTAAATCTTTTTCCTGGGTGGTGGTTCCTAATGTGGAACCTTGCATCGTGTAACCATAGTTTGGGTTGTTCTTCCCTAGGTGCATAACTTTGCACTTGTCCACATTAAATTTCATCTGCCATTTTGATGCCCAGTCTTCCAATTTATCAAGATCCTCTTGCAATTTTCCATAATCCTCTTGGGTTTTAACAAGTTTAAATAGTTTTGGGTCATCTGCAAATTTGATAACCTCACTCGTTATTCCACTTTCCAGGTCATTTATGAATATGTCAAAAAGCAGCGGACCCAGCACAGATCCCTGGGGTACACCACTATTCACCTTTCTCCATTGGGAAAATTGGCCATTTAGCCCTACCCTCTGCTTTCTATCTTTTAACCAGTTCCTGATCCACAATAGTACACTGCCTCCTATCCCATTACTCTTTAGTTTTGCCAAAAGTCTCTGATGAGGGACCTTGTCAAAAGCTTTCTGAAAGTCCAGATACACAATATCAACCGACTCACCTTTGTCCACCTGATTATTCACTCCTTCAAAAAAACATAACAGATTAGTAAGACAAGATCTTCTTTGTCTAAAGCCATATTGGCTGTCTCCCATTAGGTCATGACTATCTACATGCTGAGTAATTTTATTCTTTATGATGGTTTCTACCTTTTTTCCCGGTACTGATGTCAGGCTCACCGGTCTGTAGTTTCCCGGATCACCCCTGGAGCCCTTTTTAAAAATTGGTGTTACATTGGCGATCCTCCAATCTTCAGGTATTAGAGATGATTTTAATGATAGTTCACAGATTACTAATAGCAGGTCTGCAATCTCGTATTTCAGTTCTTTCAACACCCTTGGATGTACACCATCCGGCCCAGGTGATTTGCTACTCTTCAGTTTATCTAATAGTTGTAATACATCTTCCCGATGTATCGATATTTCCTTCAATTCTTCCGCACCTTTAAATACCACTTCAGTCATGGGTAACATCCCTACATCTTCCTCAGTAAAGACTGAAGCAAAGAATTCATTCAATCTCTCCGCTATCGCCTTGTCGCCTCTTAGTGCTCCTTTAACTCCTTTATAATCTAATGGACCAACTGACTCTCTCACAGGTTTTTTGCTACGAATGTACTTGAAAAGGTCTTTACTTCGCGTTTTTGCTTCCGCAGCAAGCTTCTTCTCAAATTCTCCCTTTGCCTGCCTTATCAATGCCTTGCATTTGACTTGCCAGTGCTTGTGCTGTTTCCAGGTTTCGTCGTTTGGCCCTTTTTACCATTTCCTGAAAGATGCTTTTTTGGCAACAACAGCCTCTCTGACCTCACCTTTAAACCATACTGGCAGTTTTTTGGACTTCCTTCCACTTTTCTTAAAGCGTGGAATACAGCTGGTCTGGGCTTCCAAGATAGTATTTTTCAACAACACCCAAGCCTGATGTACGTCTTTAACCTTTGCAACTGCTCCTTTTAGTTTTTTCTTAACTGTTTTCCTCATTTTATCATAGTTTCCCTTTCGAAAGTTAAAAGGTAGTACTGTGGATTTCCTTACTATCCCTCCTCCACTAATTAAATCAAAGGCGATCATGCTATGATCACTATTGCCAAGTGGCCCCAACAACCTTATCTCTTGCACTAGATCTGGTGTTCCACTAAGGACTAGGTCTAATATTGCTTCCCCTCTGGTCGGTGAGACACAAATAAGAGCACTGACTCACAGAGAGTCCAAAAACAAACAAGGAGCGAGCAGAATAAGGGTCACTTGCGCTTTTTTTTGGTCTTCAATAAAGCGCAAGTGACCCTTATTCTGCTCGCTCCTTGGTTGTTTTTCCCTCTGGTCGGTTCATGAACCAGCTGCTCCAAGAAGCAGTCATTTATTTCATCTAGGAACTTTATCTCCCTAGCATGTCCTGACGTGACACTGACTCAGTCGATACCGGGGTAGTTGAAATCACCCATTATTATTACTGCACTGTAACTTTTGTTAGCTTCCTTGATTTCTTTGAGCATTTCATCATCCATTTGGTCATTCTGGCAAGGCGCTCGATAGTACACCCCCACTGCCATTGCCTTCCCCCTTTTACATGGAATTTCAATCCATATAGATTCTACAGCAGATTTTGTTTCCTGCAAAACTTTAATCCTTTCTGACTCAATGCCCTCTCTAACATAGAGAGCAACCCCTCCACCAATTTGATCAGCTCTATCATTACGATATAGTTTGTACCCAGGTATCACAGTGTCCCACTGGTTGTCCTCCTTCCACCATGTCTCTGATATTCCAATCATATCTAACCTTTCATTTAGTGCTATATATTCTAACTCTCCCATCTTATTTTTTAGACTTCTAGCATTTGCATACAAGCATTTTATAGAATGTATTTTACTCACATTAATTTGGCTATTGTTAGACATGGGTAATTTGGGATCTTTAAGCTCAGTCTGCTCCATACTTGAGGGCATTTGGGCTACTTTACTCTTTTGTGGAACTTCTCTGCTTTTGGTAGTATCCTTCAAAGATACATTCTTCCGAACCATCTGCTCTTGGGCGACTGTCGGCTTTCCCCTAATATCTAGTTTAAAAGCTGCTCTATCTCCTCTTTAAAGGTTAATGCCAGCAGCCTGGTTCCATCCTGGTTAAGGTGAAGCCCATCCCTTCGGAAGAGCCCCTCCTTTCCCCAAAATGTTCCCCAGTTCCTAACAAATCCAAAACCCTGCACCATTGTCTCATCCACACATTGAGACTCCGGAGCTCTGTCTGCCTTTTGGGTCCTGCGCGTGGAACAGGAAGCATTTCGGAGAATGCTACCCTGGAAGTTCTGGATTTCAACTTCCTACCTAAAAGCCTAAATTTAGCCTCCAGAACCTCCCTACCACATTTTCCTATGTCATTGGTACCGACATGTACCAAGACAGCAGACTCCTCCCCAGCACTATCTAAGACCTTATCTAGGTGGCGCGTGAGGTCCTCTACCTTCGCACCAGGCAGGCATGTTACCAGGCGATCCTCACGTCCACCAGCCACCCAGCTATCTACATGCCTAATGATCAAATCACCAACTATAACGGCTGTCCTAACCCTTCCCTCATGGGCACATGGCCCTGGAGAAACGTCCTCGGTGCGAGAGGGTTTTACATCACCTGGAGGACAGGTCCTAGTTACAGGATCACTTCCTGCCACACCAGGGTGATGCTCTCCTGTCACATGACCTCTCTCCTCCATGGCAACAGGGATGCTGCCAGACTGGAGGTGGGACTTCAGGACTATATCCCTGTAGGTCTCGTCTATGTACCTCTCTGTCTGTCTTATGCTTTCCAAGTCTGCTACTTTAGCCTCTAGAGAACGGACTCGTTCCCTGAGAGCAAAGAGCTCCTTGCACCTAGTGCACACGTAAGACCTCTCACCAACTGGGAGAAAATCATACATGTGACACTCAATGCAAAAGACTGGAAAGCCCCCATCCCACTGCTGTCTGCATCTTAGTTTTAAGTTTGTGTTTAGATCTAAGTTCTTTACTTACTAAGGGTTGTTATGGATATTTATACTAATAAAACTGTACCTAATACGTGTAATATACCTTGTTCACCTGAAGCTTAACTAATCTCAGGTCCTTAGTGTATGACTGATTTGGGTAATGAGCTTCACCTGAGAGCACCTCCTGTCTTTTAAGATGTATAAGTACCTATAAAGCTACGATTATCCCAGGGGAGGGAGGGAAATAACACTTATTAAAAGAGGGCTGCTACACAGTACCCTGTCTTGTGCTGCTGAGGTAAGCTAAATTCTGATTTGATTTAAATTATAGCTCTTAGCTGCTGCTAGGCTCTAACTTCTTATGAAATGTAAACTACAAGCTCTCTGCTGGGTTCTAAATTTAACCAGAAAGCTCTCTTCTGTGTTTTAAATATAAGCTAAAGGTACTTTGCTGATGCCAAGCCCTGAGTGACTATTAAATTTAAACTACAAGCTCTCTGCTGGGTATGAAATGTAACCAGAAAGTTCTCCTCTGTGTTTTATATTTAAACTTAAACTGCTGCTACTAGGCCCTGACTGATTTAACAAAAAATAGTGGGTTCACAGATTAATTAGCTTTAATACAAAGAATTCCTTTTAGAAAATTACCAGAAGTATATACTCACAGTTGCAGATCTCTCTTCAGAAGTAACAGTCCCTTTTTCTAGTCCTTCAAGACAGAGGATCACAGAGCTCTGGTTGAGCTATTTATTCCTGTGCTGCTGAGGTAAGCTGTGACCAACTTCCTGGGTAATTAACAGTCCTTGCTTGGATAGGAGGAGTCTTTCAAAAATGGCCTTTTGATCTGCCACCTGGTGTTAACACCTATTGAAAAGGTTTCACAGATCTCTTGCCCCCTAGGTAGAAGGCCTCTTTGTAAAGGTCTCTAGAAGACTTTATTTGTTGCTCAAAGAGTACAGACCCTGAGCTTGGAGAAACTCAGTATGTGTTGCAATGAATCCTATTAGCTGTTTGCAGGCATAGCTCAAGGTAATAATGGAACAACCTATTTTTTGTTACATAGAAATATGACTGCAGAAAAAGATTACATGGCCTATCTAGTCTGCCCTCGCGTATCAACCACTACAACAGTCCCCTTTTTTCCTTTAGAGATCCTCTGTTCTCAGTTCAGGAAGATTCGCTCTCCCTTCTCTCTCTCTCCCCCGGGATGAGGCTTCAGGCTCTACTTCTCTCTCAATGGCGGATGTTTGCAGAGAAGCTGTGGGCAGGGAAGGCAGGAAATGTTTGGGGTCAGGAGGGAGGAGATAAGAAGAGGAAGAGGTATCTCGTCAGAGAAACTGAAAGACTATAAGAGAAACCCCTGTGCTCTCAGGATCTCATGCAGGCAGCCATCATCAGAGTGGCAACAAGCTGCTGAGACGCGGTTACCAATCACAGCTGCCAACCAGCTCCATGCCAGGAGGGGCAGAAATCCAGGTCTGGTTTTCTAAATCCAAACACAAAGAAGAGGCAAGAAAGAACCTGCAGCATAGGAGCGGTGATGATGTATAGGAACAAGAGGCATATTTAGCATAGATATAAAAAAATAAAAAATGTTTAAAACAATGCTTTAAAAACTAACTGGTCAATTTTGAGCTGTGCTGATCAGTATTTTTTTAAAGCCAGCCACCATAGCTAAAACTATTGGGGGGGGGGGGAGGGGAGGGAAGGGTGGAATATTCAGAGGTGGAAGCCAGCGCTTGTAAAGCAGCTAGCTGTCGCCACTGAACTGTAAACCCATATATTCAACACCGGGCCCATATCTGAGCACTGGCACTGGACATGCTGGTAATTGCTTTGTTCAGCAGATCATTGGATCTTTTTTTTTAAATGTAATTTTTTTTTTTTAGTGCCATCAAGTCAGTGTTGACTCATAGCGACCCAACTACCTCTGGGTTTTCTTGGCAATGTATCACCGGAAATAGATTGCCAGCCTTTTCTTCTGAGGCAATGAAGGGTAAAGTGACTTGCCTAAGGTCGCAAGGAGTGCCAGTGGGAATTGAACCCTTGATCTTCTGGGTACTAGGCAGTTGCTCTAACCACTAGGCTACTCCTCTACTCCAATGTAATATTTATTCAATATAGACAAAAAGAAGCAAAAAATATAAATTACATTCACCATCAAGAAAAGAAACGAAAAAAAAAAGAAAACAAATATAATTTATCAATCATGTCTCTTAAGACCACCAAAATTGGATGTGAGCAGGAAATACTAAGAAAGAAAACACAATATCAATCCTATATTAATTTCTCCTTCCCACATTCGCAGCTGTCTGCGCTACCAAAAATTATCTTCTATCCTCTCAGATCTTTCTTCATGACTGTTAATCAATTCTTCTAAATGAAATTAATGTAAAAATATATTTTTACTGCCCTTTAAATTTCATAATGCTTTATCTTGGATATTTTAAGAAAAAAGCCATACCTAAGGCCTGAGTAAAATATCTAAGAGTAAAAGAAATTTGTCTGATCTTCTATATCAGGCACGTCCAACTTCAAACAGGTCATGATCTACTTTTTCCGGCCAAAAGTGCCGGGGATCTACCACCATGAAAATTAAGTTTCAAATTAAATTTTAACACAATAAAGTTGGTGGATTCCCCCCCCCCCCCCCCATTTTAAATGAACCTTCTGTCATTTACTTGGATATGATCAGCTGTTAAGCAAATTAAGCAAAAACAAAACAGAGAGACGAAGATCCAGTAAGAATTGCGAGGGGAAATGGAAAGTACATTTTTTCTTAAAGTTTTATTGAGTGATAACTTTCTTTGTCTAAATAACTTTCTTTAACTTTTATTGAGTAAATTTGTGTTAAATTTAGGTCGCGTATTGATCCAGGCTGATCTTGCACAATCTTTAATATTTTGCTCTTGCTCATTAGTGAGACGTCTGAGCCTGCATTTCATCCACCAGCTTTTTGAAGTTGGGTGAATATTGCGTGAGGGCCAGTCTCAGGGAATCCTGGAGATGTTCATCTGTCATGTTGGAATGTTGTGTACTCTGTCATTTTCAGATGGGAAAACGCTGATTCACACAAATAAGTTGAACCGAAACAGGAGTGTACAGCTTCACTGCATCTTCTCAAGTTGGGAAATTTGTCTCTAGGCACTAGCTTCCAAAACGATTCTTGCTCAGCACGGGTCTTGAGAAAAATGTCATTTTTAAGAGTTAATATTTTGTTTTCAAGAGATGGCTTGTTCAATGAGTAATTTTTTACTGATAGCAGCTGCAGTTACTTTAATGTCCACATCTACTTTGAATGGGTATGACAAGTACTCCACAACTGTTCCAATTTTTTGGAAGTCACAATCTATTTTCGAATTCCTGGATAACGGAACAGATTTCTGTCACATACTTCTCATTCTGAAAAACAAAATTTGGATATTGTCCCAGATGGTCCTGCATATTAGGAAAATGATCAAAAGTGTTTGCAAGGTCAGTCATCATTAGCTCAAATTTGCTCTTGTAGGATGAAACTGTACTCATCATCTCGCCAACGCATTTGTTTTTACCTTGTAGTTCAAGGTTCATATCACTTAGTTCACCTGTAAAGTCAGTGAGAAATGCCAGATCACATAACCACTCCTCATCTTCCAACTCTTCTTGGTCATCTCCCCTGTCCTTCAAAGAACTTCTTATTTCATTCAGCAAATCACAAAATCTTTGCAGAAATTTGTGCCTACTTAGCCACCTTACATTTGTGTGCAAAATGATTTCCGCTGCCCCTTCATCAAGAGTGATTGAAAAGCCGTCTTTGAAGTGATCTTCCACAAATTGAATTTACAATTTTGAAAGTGATGTCCATGACAGTCTTTGTATTGAGTCTCTTGCTTGCCAAAACTTGCTGGTGAATGGTAAGAAAGGAAATCTGGGACGTTGCCATGCTGTCTACAGAGGGCTATGAAACCGTTAACCTCACTTGTCATTGCTCTTGCTCCATCAGTAGTGATGAAAACAAATCCATGCAATGGAAGATTACACTTTGTTACAAAAGAATGGAAAGAACTGAATATTTCCTGACCGGTAGTTCTCCCTTTTAAAGAAATCATTCCAAGTAGTTCTTCTTTAACACTGAAATCTCCAAAAACCATCCGGATAAAGACTAGTAACTGGGCTATGTCTCTTATGTCTGTAGATTCATCCAGTTGGAGTGAGAAAGCAGCACAATTTGAAACATCCTCCAACAATTGTTCAGTTGTGTCAACACACATCTTTTCTATTCGCCGCATGACGGTTTTTCTTGACAATTGTACATCTTGAACAGCAGCTATGATCTCTTTCTTATTTTTAAATCCTTCAAAAAGATCGTCAGCTGCTTCAAATCAGCATCAAACGTATTGCTATGCAGAGCCTTATGACATTCCAGATTACCCTTTTTGGGCAAGGATACTGGGGTGTTACAAATTAGACAACACTTGTCTTTCACCATGATGAAGAAGTAGTCCATTTCCCATTCATCATGAAAGCAGTAGGTTTTGCTCTTCTTTGGAACACTCATCTTCGTTATACTGGGGTGGCTGGATGTAAGAAGGCCAAATCTGCTAAGTTAGTATAAACACTGGCTGAATCTGGTCCAAAACTGTCACTGTCCCAAAGTATTAAAGATCAACAGGAACTGAAGACCTCTGGATGATGTGCAATACAAGGACTGGAGATGCCAAAACCACACATGCAGTTCTAAAAGTAAAAATAAAAATTCATCATACTGGCACCAATAATCAAATACCACCAAACAATCATCAAAAAAACCTCAAACACCTGTCCAGCAAACCAGATAAAATCAAATACCGCCAAACAAGTTCAAATACCACCACACGCGATTTAATAAATTCTTCACACAGTGTAGAATCAACACAAAGGTAAGGCGAAATAAAATTGCAGTGTAGAATCAACGCAAAGGCGGAGACATTACCTTTAGTTTGCTGGATCCTGGTGCGGCGTGGGGTGGAGGAGGAGACCAGGAGACCCCGCCCCCTTGGGCCGCTACTTCAACGCCGGCCCGCTGCTGCTTCGGTGAGACAACATCTTTAGTTTGCTGGATCCTGGTGCAGCGTGGGGTGGAGGAGGAGACCGGGAGACCCCGCCCCCTTGGGCCACTACTTCAACGCCGGCCCGCCGCGGAACGCGACCCGTGGGTGCGTGCCCGAAGGGGTGTGACCAAAGGGGCAAGTCCCGCCCCTTTGGAGCCCTGAGGAGCTCTATGTCACGGCCTCATGGGGAGATGGAGGAAGAAGGTGTTTCCAGTAATTCCCGCCAAAGTTGGTAAAACTGTTGGTCCCATGGATCGTCATCTTGTGGGTACTGGATCCTCTCCCTCTCAGGAAGATCTTTTGAGGGAGTCTGTGAGTACTGTGTCTGAGTCCTCTTTAAATATGCAGGGGGTTGTCCAACCCGGAAGGGAAGAGTTACCGGAGGTTTTTTCTGTCCGGGAGGGTTCACCCGGCGAAAATCCTCCCTGTTTTCAGGAGTCGTCATCTTTACTGCCATTAAGGGAGGGAGCAGAGGGTTAAAATGCCCTCTCCGGTTGTATTTTCTCCTGGGACTTTGGAAGTGACTGTACCTGCAGAAGTTTCATTGAAAGATATTTGGGAGTTGGTGGCACGTATGGATGGTTCCTTTCGTGCCTCCTTCTCCCAAGTTGAGCGTTTTTCTGTTGAAGTAGTACAAAAACTTTCAGACCATGATGTATTGCATTCTAATACTAATAGGTCGCTGACTAAACTAGAGGGTCGTTTTACTGTTTTGGAAGCAGCTATGTCTTCTGCTATAAAAGATAGTGCTTTAATTCACCATCAGTTAGAGGCCTTAGAGAATAATAATCGTTTAAAAAATTTGCGTTTTTTAAAATTTTCCTTGTACCCATTACCTTACTCCTTTGATTTTGTTACAAAAATATTTTAAGGAGGTCTTGCTAATTGATGATGTGGAATCTATCAAGTTTTCCTCTTTATATTATATCCCTACTCCTTTTTCCGTGAAGGCTTCCTCTCCTGGTGCTTCCCGGGAAGGGAATCCTGTTGGTGCAGATTCTCTAGATGTATCTCAGTTTTTGGAATCCTCTACTGATTTAATTCCTCAGCGAGCTACTTTAATCGCTTCTTTTATTTCTTTACAAGATAGAAATATGATTTTGAATTTATACTTTAAAAAGAAAAATCAGGTTTTTTGTGGGGATTCCATACAAATTTTTCCTGATGTGAGTAGAAGCACTCAGGTTCGTAGGAAGGCATTTTTGGCCCTTAAAGAACGGGTTTTAGCCATTGGGGCCTCTTTTTTTTTTTAAATACCCTTGTAAATGCATTGTGGTGATGGAGGGCGTTAAGTATGTCTTTCTTGATGTCGGTCAATTTGAGGCATTTCTGATTGGTAAAGAATCTACATGAATGATTACTTTTCTTCCTTTCCATGTAAATTGGGCTTTGTAATTTTGATCCTATTATCTCGTTGTATTTGTTTCTTTATTTTAGGTGATTGTCTCCTAGATGTGGACTTGATTTTTGTATTCCTGCTTTATTTTCAAATAAAGATTGTTTAAAATTGAAAAAAAAAAAAAATCAACGCAAAGGCTAGGCAAAATAAAACTGCAGAGGCAAGCAAAAGTCACAGTGGTTTGAACCAATTTGAAGGCAAGGCATAGGCAAGTTAGAACAAAATTGGAAAAGCCCGCCAAAATCACCAAATTCTTGACAATTTGTTGTGTCTGCCCGAAAACGTTTAATGAAAGCAAACTATAAAGCGACCAACGACCAGCACACGACATAACTAATATGGTAAGTGTATTCAGGTAAAGCCCAGGTGAATGGATATCACCCGGTATATAACACACTTCTAAGGGGTGTTGGGGCGGGGGCAGGAATGGGTGATTCTGAGAGGCAGGAGACCAGGTATGACGCTGGGCCTGTAGTGTCTCATCGCGGGCGGTGGCCCCCTGGGGTACCCACAAACTATTGGCACGAAAACAACAAGCGCCCCCAATACACCTGCAGGCAAGATTCCCGCAGGCGGGGAAAAAAGACAGGCAGATCAGCAGCGACAGCAAGCCCTCGGCAGAGGACCTGCCGGCACAAGCTCTCTCCTAGCGACGGGGCGAACTGCTGGAGAGATGGAGCCAAGTGGGGCTGGCGATCTACCTCTGACCCTTTCGCGGTCTTACAGGTAGATCACGATCTACCTGTTGGACATGCCTGTTCTATATTACCGGTGATACATATACTTTATGCCGAGAACCATTTGTGCTTCGGTTGTAAAGAAAGAGCTTAAGTGCTTTATCTCTGTCTGACAATAAGGTGAAAGTAGCTACGAGAGCAGCTCTCATGTTAATTTCTTCAATAGATGTCTCTGAACAAATCAAATCCAGTTCTTCAGGCTCTCCTCTGCTCCTGTCATCTTAATGGATGCAAAAACATAAAAACTAAATGAAAAGGAGGATTCCAAAAAATAGAATCTCTTTAAGCAAGTCCAATGGTGAAATCAGCCTGGAGAAGGCTAGGAAATTTAAAAACCTCAAATTATTATAATGAAAATTATTCTCTAATGCTTCTAATTTTATTTTCCATAAAAACATTTGCTTTCACAAGAACATCATTCATGGTCTTTAAAGAGTACAGTGACTGCTCATGTATCACTAATTTTCCTTTAACCTTCCCTAATTTTGCGTCCACTAACAGTTTAACCTGAAAAAGAGCAGAGCTGGAACAGTTATTAACAAAGGTCTCCATCCTAGTCAGCAAACACAGGTATACATGTTTGATACCTCTTTAGGGAAAACACAAGGGAAGGGCCTAGAGCCCCCTTGTTTCAATAAAACATCACAGGTTTCAAGTCAGAAAACCTATTAAGCTCAGTACGAGACAGCTCCAATACTACTTTAGCATTTCCTTGAAAAATTCAGTCACTAGTATGGCCATGTCCCATTGATGTGACTCATTGAACTATGTCTCTATAATAGCAACAATATCTAAATCAGAATTTGTGCAAACTTCATTAACTTTCTGATGACCTGGAGAGTCCTGCACTGCCATCCAAAGTAGGCATTGACACTTCTGATTTATTTTTGGGGGCCAAAAACTGATGTCCCAGAGCTGGAACTAGGGAAGGTGAGTAGGGATAAAGGACTAAGAGAAACTTCTTCTGATGAGCTTGAATCATTTAATACCAGAGTAGAGGAGTTTTGACCTTTGATCAATGTTATCTATTCCTTTAGAACTTTCTGTTGCTTTATGCTTCTCTTCATTTGCTTATAGCACAGCACAGCCAACACATGGCCCACCATGCTTCAATCAGATGCAAATCATTAGAACTCCACATAGGCTATGGAAAGGGGCATTCTTTTTTAGGCACGTCCCTTTGGGTACACGCTGATGGCTGCATATTGCAGTAGGGGCCGGGGTTTTAAAGATGCCTGCTGATCCCAAAGCTGATGTCTTTTCCAGGGTTTACACTAATTCCTGGGTAAGCCACTCAGCCAAACATTCCCCTTTTCTCTAAGCGGGTTATCATTCTTGCTCGCACTCTGGATCCTTCTTGATGTGTGCAACTCTACAGGCCACCTTTTCTTGCATGTGGCATACAGTGGATCTTTTTATGGCTACCATGAATGAAAGTATCAACTAATGTTTAACTGAGTATTGTAAGAGTAATTATCAAGATGGATAGTTACCCAGAAATTTGTTGTGAGACCTTATGTAGTGTGAAGTTTTTGAAAGTACTCTTAGCAGTTGCTAATCTTCTATAGATGAGGAAGTAGCCTAACAGTGTAACTTGATGGTCTGTGGTACGGTTTGTTTTTCCTGGTGTCTTCAACAGTGGCTTTTAGGTTGGTAGTGTGGTTTAGTGCAATGCAGTATAGCGTGATAGATTCTTCTCAGTGCTGGTAGGAATAGTGATGCAACTCAGTGGTGCAGCCCAAGATTCTCTATTGTGATGGGCCTTTCTGGTATCTCCTGGCTTTGGTTTTAGAACATAAGATTTGCTATAATGGGGCAGATCAGTGGTCCATCAAGTCCCAGAATCTTGTTTACGAAGTGGCCAATCCAGGTCACAAGTACCTGGCAGGATCTCAAATGGTGGATGGGGATAAGCAATGGATTTCCACAGTCCACTTTGATAATAGTTTATACTTTTCCTCCAGGAACTTGTCCAAACCTTTTTTAAACATAGATATACTAACAGCTTTTACTACATCTTCTGGCAATGAATTCCAGAGCTTAATTATGTGTTAAGTAAACAAAATATTTTTATCCAATTAATCTTAAATGTAGCTTTATTGCATGTCCCCTAGACTTTACACTTTTTGAAGGCGTAAACAACTGACTCATGTTTACTCATTCTACTCTCCTTATTTTATAGACCTTTATCACATGTCCCCTCAGCTGTCTCTTCTCCAAACTGAAAAGCTCTAATGCAATGGTTCCCAACCCAGTCCTCGGGTACCTCCAGGCCAGTCATGTTTTCAGGATATCCACAGTGAATATGCATGAGATAGATCTGCATGCACTGCTTCTATCTTATGCATATTCATTGTGGGGACCCTGAAAACCTGACTAGCCTGGGGGGTACCCAAGGACTGGGTTGGGAACCACTGCTCTAATCTTTGAAGTCTTTCCTCATAGTGGTATCCTTCCAGGCACTTTATCATTTCGGTCACCCTTATCTTTACCGTCTCCAATATACTTTTTTTTTTTTTTTTTTTTAGATGTGGTGTTCAGACCTGCACAGAATACTCACGGTGTAGTCACACCATGGAGCAATACAGAGGCATTATAATACCCTTTGTTGTATTCTCCATTCCTTTCCTTATGATACCTAGCATTCTATTTGCTCTCTTGGCCGCCGCTGCACACTGAGCAGAGATTTTCAATGTATTATCCACGATGGTGGCTCCTAATGTTGAACATTAAGATACATAGCTAGATAATCAAGGGAAACAGAAACAGTATGCACCGTGTTTTTGGTGGTCTGGTATCAGAATGTCAGATGCAGGAAGACATTAGTTTTATGGTCAGCTTTGGTTAGCTGAACCCAGTATAGTGTTTGACGCCATGCAAGCAGGAATGGCTAGTATTGTTGCTTGTGTTTCCGCATTGAGCATGAGAAATTTCAAGTGGTTGGGCAGCTGGATTTAATACCCTTCCATGCCCCCCAGACACATGCACTAACACAGATGGACACACAAACACACACGCACACTAATGACACAAATTCCCCCGTTTAGCTGCTTTGTAGTCTTCATTCGCTTCCTGTTTCTTTCTTGATTCAGATCCAGCTTCAGCTTCAGGCCAGTTTGATTCAGTTAAAGATCTGAAAATCTCAAAGGGAAGGAGAACCGCAAGGGAATCTTAGTGACTCTCAAGCCTTAGAAAGAAAAATTAACATTTGGACGTCCATCCAAGTCCATGCAAGCATATTGCTGACCAGGATGAGGAGGTTAAAAGTTTAAAGATAAAAAGCAAGTGGCATAAGCACTCAGTCAGGTACTAGTTAGAGTATGATAACTAATTTGGTAAGAGATACCGTGTCCCTGTGAAGGCGCAGTAGAAATCTAAGAATTATTGGGTCATCTGAAAATGCTGAGGAAAAATGTTCTGATATTTACAATGAAAAGATTTAGGTGTGTTGAGTTAAATATTAGAATTTGGATTTGATATGGTTATAAAAGCAAATAAGAGAGTGAAATTCTTCTGTCCCTTCTCTCCCTCTCCCTGTTGGCCTTCTCCCTCTCTCCCTCTCTCCCATCTCTCTTGATCTCTCTTCTGCAGTGTTTTGCTTATTTATTGGTCTGCAGTTGCCTTTGCTGTGCTTCAGCCTTAAACACCAGGCAGCAGAGGAAAGCAAGCAACTGCAGCAGAAAAGTGATTAAAAAGAATAATTAGCATTTGTCCCCCCGATAAATGAGCAAGCTATTAATTAGAGTGATTTACTCCAGGCTTCCCCCCCCCTTCATCTCCCCCCTCCTCCTCCTCCTCCTCTTGTTATCGCACAGCAGAGCCGTGACTACCCCTTTGGTACGTTTTCATCAGCTTTGCACCGGCCGTCAGAGTGAACATCTTCAATTCTTAAACCAAAGCAGTCTTCTCCAGTTAATGGATATGGAAGCCAGCCAGAGCTGATAGCTGTAAGATCTGCGCTGACTTCCAGTTGCTTTCATCATTACTGTTGCACTATCTTCCACTGGATACCTTCTCATCCCTCTTCTCCCTCCCCCCCCCCACCCATCTTTGTATTTTTTGCTTTTTTCACAGCATCCTGAAAGCTAATTACATTTTTTTCTGTCCATGTTTTAATACAACATGATGTTCTAGTGATCAAATCATTTTTTTGTTGTTGTTCTTGGCAGAATGACAAATGGGGATGCTGGGTCCTGTTTGAATGTAATTACAGCAATGAAAGAGAGAATTTTAATTAAGACACTTCCTCTACACCTCTCTCTTCTCCACATGCCTTTCTACACACATACCTTACAAGCCCAATCTCAAATCCATCTTTCTTTTACCATTGTCTTCTCTTTTATTAAGAAACACGTCTCTTGGACGAGGAAACGGGGTCTTGGCGTCAGTGGTGTCTTATGCCAGTGGTGTAGTTGCAGTAGTTCTATTTGTTTCAGAATGTCTGCAGTGATGAATAGGGCAAACGGGAGTCCATGCAATGAGGCGTGGAAGCAATTAGTACTTCAGACAGAGACGGTGCCCCTCCGTTTTCTTTTGCCAGTTCACGATGAGTGTCAATGCACTTGTCACCCTGGTTAGGGGGTTGCACCTGTTATTTGCTGTTGCCACACTAGTTCTGAATGAGATAATTCTGTGGTCTTGGTGAATTTACTGCTATTCCACTGCAGCTTGATTTGTGCCATACTAATTCAGCTACATTGGACAGAAGTGAGCAAACCAGGCGCGCTGTATGATGATGGGGAAGTTGCCAACTGTTTGTATTTCTGTAGTTGAATCCCTTGAGAATTTTAACTTAGCCTGAGTGAAAATGGTTCTCTTATTTAGCTAAATGTGCACACGGAATACTGTGTGCATTGTGCATACCCTTGGTGTTCCTATGGACGTGTTTACATAGTAACATAGCACGCATGGGAAATAAGATCTCAGATATTTGAGGCAATTACAGAGACATGGTTCACGGACAACCATGACTGGGATGTAATTATACCGGGCTATACTTTATTCAGGAAGGACAAGGTAGGAAGAATGAGGGGAGGAGTGGCACTATATATAAATATAATTTTAAAGCTATAGAATTACAGGGCTTAAAAGGGAGCGAGGAAGCACTGTGGGTTAAACTAGAAAGAGGGAAAGGGAAATCCATTTGCATTGGTGAAATATACAGATCTCCCTTACAGGGAGAAGAAGTGGACAATGATTTAATAGAAGACATATGCAGTATTGCCATGAAAGGAGACATGCTACTGATAGGTGATTTCAATATGCCGGATGTTGATTGGCATATCCCTGCTGCGGTGTCATCTAGGAGATCTTAGATTTATTTTATTTTATTTATTTATTTAACAAACACTTTTATACCGCATCCTCCCAAGGATCGGATGCAGTTTACAAATAACAAGTGATGCAAGGCATGACAGATGTGCATGTCTAGTCTTAATACATGGAACATTTGGAAACTTTTTACATGTAACATAGTAACTATGTACAGATTCTCTAAAGGGAGAACTATTCAGAACCCACACATGAAGGGGCCATATGGACTTGGTGCTTACCAATGGGGAAAAGGTTTCTGATTTTATAGTGTGAGATCATCTCGCATCCAGTGATCACCAGATGGTGTGGTTCGGTATTAAGAATAGGGCTGATAAAATCCAATCAAAACCTAGGGTCTTAGACTTTAGGAAAAGTAACTTTGCTGAGATGGACCAATACCTCAAGGAGTCTTTAGCAGAATGGGAACAGTTAGGGGATGTAGAAAAGCAATGGGCAAAACTGAAAGGGGATATTTTAAGAGCAACAAATCTTTTTGTTAGAAAGATTAAAAAATGCAAAGGGAAAAGGAAGTCGCTATGGTTTTCAATAGAAGTAGTTGAAAAGGTAAAGAAAAAGAGGGTGGTCTTCATAAAATGCATGAGATCCCAGAGAGAGGAAGACAAGCATCTATATTTGGGAAAAACTTCGAGAAGCTAGCAAAGTAGTCAGGAAAGCATAGATACAAAAAGAAGAAGAAATAGCCAATGCAATAAAATGGGGGGATAAGACATTATTCAGATATGTTAGTGAGAGGAGGAAGTGCAAAAGTGGTATTGTCAGACTCAAGGGTGCAGGGGAAGAATATATAGAAACTGATGAGGATAAAGCGGAATAGCTTAACAAATATTTCTGTTCTGTGTTCACAGATGAAGGGTGAGGAGCAGGACCTTAGAAAACACCAACAAATAGGAGCAGATGTGACAGGAATCATGAACAATTTTCAGAAGACTGTATTCGTGAGGAATTAGCTAAACTAAAAGTAGACAAAGCGATGGGACCGGATGGGATACATCTTGAGAATATTGAAGGAACTTGGGGGCAGGGCCGTACTGAGGGAAGATTGTGCCCTGTGCGACTTGCACATCGGGCACCCCCCCCCCCCCCCCCCCGGGCAGGAGAGACGAGGTGCGCCCGATGTGCAAGTCGCACATCGGGCGCGATCTTCCCTCGGTACGGCCCTGGACTGCCTTAGCAGCTCTCTTGCAGCTTGTCAGGTTGATTTGGGGGGGAGGGGGGAAGTTGCCCTTGTTCCTGCTCAACTCCGCCTTCACCACTAAACGCATCTGCCCTGTGCCTCTTCGGGGGTGGGGCGCTCGCCACCAATCATGAAGCAGCAAAGACAACTTCCGCTCAATCAGAGGCACTAGAACGCGTGCACCCCCTTCAGACCTTGCAGAGAAGCGTGTTTATTATGAACGTGAGCTTTTGTTTCCTAGTTTATGCAGCCATATGCGGATTTCTTACTGCTCCGTGGCATATCCAGAGCCGGTTCTGCTTGCCGCCGCTGAGAAGAAAAGCTAAAATGCGCTCCTTAAGCCTTTGCGCCCTTTGCGGCCACACCGCTCGCCCAGGGCTAGGTACGGGCCTGCTTGGGGAACATTCTAGCGCAGGGATGTCAAACTCCAGTCCTGGAGGGCCGCAAACCAGTCTGGTTTTCAGGATGCCCCTAATGAATATTCATTAGATATATTTGCATGCACTGCCCTTATTGTATGCAAATATATCTCAAACAAACAAACCCCCATGTGTCGAATGACTACAAGTTCATATGAAAACAGAAAGTCATTGAAAAAACCATAAGGATTCTCCCAAAACTTTCAATGAGGTTGTCTAAGTGTGCTTTTTTTTGTCGGGACCGGACCGACATGAGAGGGGAGAAGGAAACTCCCTCCTCAGCGTCAGACGGGCCCTTTTACTCAACAAGAACAAGCAAAAACAGTGGAGTGAAAATAGTGCAAAAAACACTTATCTGAAGGAGTAGGCGATAAAACTTCATGGGATATCAGCACGGCACGACATGCATGTTTCGGCCATGGACAGCCCTGTATCAAGTGCACCGGGATCGGGAGCACAGACTTCAATTGAGTGAACAACGGTGGATCTTTCGCCTGCATACGATAGAACCTTTGGGTCTTAACTTGGAGTGTGACTGGTGGAGTGTGATTTGACTGCTGAACAGCTGTGCCATTCACGCCTTGCTATTCATCATTCCTTTCCGTGTCCTCTCATCACGTGTTTAACGCAACCAATCAGCTGCCAATTTGCTATGTATAAGTAATCCGTGGATTCCGGTCTTGCTGGAGGCGATTTTTCGGTTCAACTAAGGTGCACTTGATACAGGGCTGTCCATGCCCGAAACATGCATGTCGTGCCGTGCTGATATCCCATGAAGTTTTATCGCCTACTCCTTCAGATAAGTGTTTTTTGCACTATTTTCACTCCACTGTTTTTGCTTGTTCTTGTTGAGTAAAAGGGCCCATCTGACGCTGAGGAGGGAGTTTCCTTCTCCCCTCTCATGTCGGTCTGGTCCCGATAAAAAAAAAGCACACTTAGACAAGCTCATTGAAAGTTTTGGGAGAATCCTTATGGTTTTTTCGATGACTTTCTGTTTCTCATGCAAATATATCTCATGCATATTCATTAGGGATACCCTGAAAACCTGACTGGTTTTAGGCCTTCCAGGACTAGAATTTGACATCCCTGTTCTAGCGGCTCCACTGACTGACTTTTTCAATGCTTCTTTGCAGTCAGGAATGGCCCCAGAGGACTGGTACCTTACACAAAAACGGAAATAAGGTTCAGGTTCAAAACTACAGGTCGGTTAGTCTAATCTCTGTGGTGAGTAAATGATTGGAAATGCTGATAAAAGAGAGAATATAGTGAAGTTTCTGGAATTGAATGGATTGCAGGATCCGTGGTAACATGGGTTTACTAGAGGCAAGTCTTGCCAGACAAATCTGATTGATTTCTTTAACTGGGTGACCTGGGATTTGGCCTGAGGGAGAGCCCTAGATTTGGTGTATTTAGATTTCAGTAAAGCCTTTGACACTGTTCCTCACAGGCGACTTATAAACAAACTGAGCACCCTAGGGATGGACCCTAAGTTACTGCTTGGGTTAGAAATTGGTTGGGTGGGAGGGACAAAGGGTACAGGTAAATGGAGCTCACTCTGAGGAGAAGGATGTTACCAGTGGTGTGCCCCAGGGATCTGTCCTTGATTTGATTCTTTTTAACATCTTTGCTAGTGATATTGCGGAAGGGCTGTACGGTAAGGTTTGCGAAGTACTTCTGTCAACGAAAGAAGAGCGGGACCTGGGCATGATTGTTTCTGATGATCTTAAGGTGGCTAAACTGGTAGAAAAAGTGATGGTGAAAGCCAGAAAGATTCTTGGGTATTATGGGAGAGGAATGGCCAGCAGAAAAAAAGAGGTGATAGTGCCTCTGGTGTGACCTAATTTTATTTATTTTTTTATTTAATAGGTCTTTTATGCCGTTTTATCATTTCAATCAAAGTGGTTTACATTGTAACTTAAACTTGGTAATCTACATTAAACAGGGACATTGATAACTTGGATTTTTCTGAGGTAATGGAGGGTTAAGCAACTTGCCCAAGGCCACAAGGAGCGCTAGTAGGAACTGAACCTTGGTCTCTTGGTTCTCAAGCCAGTGCTCTAACCATTAGGCTGTTACTCCTCTGGTATTGCATTATTTACAGTTCTGGAGACCACACCTTCAAAAGGATATAAATACAATGGAGTCTGTGCAGAGGGTGGCTAGTGAAATGGTTAGTGGGCTTCATTATAAAGCATATGAGGACAGACTTAAAGATCTTAATATGTATATGTTAGAGGAAAGGCGGGATAGCAGAGATGTGATAGAGAGGTTTAAATACCCTCATGGCATAAATGCACAGGAGGAGAGCCTCTTTTAATTGAAAGCAAGCTCTGCTACAAGGGGACATAGGATGAGAGTTTAAGGGGATAGACTGAGGAGTAATATGTAGAAATAATTCTTTACAGAAAGACTGGTAGATGCGTAGAATAGTTTCCCAGTAGAGGTAGTAAAGATGAAGACAGTATCTGAATTCAAAAAAGCATAGGACAAACACAGAAGATCTCTATTGTAGTTGATATGGAAGGTCAGACTAGATTGGCCATGTGGTCTTTTTCTGCCGTCATGTTTCTGTGTTTCTAGGACGGCTGATAAATACCAGCATAGTCCATCTAGACAGCCAAGTAAGGTGGCTAGAGTTATGATTAGGTCAAGGGAGGAAAATAGTGCATGTATACTCAATTTCTTAGTGTCAACATGCTTATATCCCCCCCCTTTCAGCCATCTGCATAAATAGGAAATATGAAGTACTTGTAATGTGTGAACTCTGCACTTATCCATTGATTCTCTTTCACATTTACTTATCGTAACTGACAACATCAACTCCCTCTCAATGAGAGGGATACTACCTTCAAAACGCAAAGTTTCAAACTTTCAAAGGAATGATCCATCTGCACACATTGTTCAACCAGAGAAGCAGTAAAAATCCTCCTTGGGATGCAGCTCTTCTGTTCAGCAAGCTGTGTTCTTAGTTTTCTCTTGGTTTTACCAATGTACAAATTAGCACAGGGGCATTGTATCACATATATGGCATCCATGGTATTACAGTTAGAGAATGATTGTAGAGTGAAGTTGCGTCCAATATGTTGGCAATGAAACAAATCCATCTGAATCAGTTGTACACAGAATGAACAGTTGCCACATTTAAAATGCCCAGTCAACTGTATCTCCATGTTTTTAAAGGACAGCGCAGAGGGGACCAAAACATCTCTGAGGTTATGACCCCTAGTGTGTGTAATGAGAATATCTTTACCCTTGAAGCAATCAAGCCCCTGAACAATTGGTTAGTGCCTCTTAATGGATCTTTTAATATGTTTAGCCAGGTATGAAAATTGCAAAGTACAGACAGGATGACTAGACTTCAATTGTTGTGTCTTATCCAATAGTGCTTTCCTGTCAGACCACCGGGCTCTATAGTAAGCACGTCACACATAACTAGAGGGGTAACGTCTGTCTAAAAAACGCCTCTGCATATTTACTGCCTGTATTTCAAAGTCAGCCTTAGAGGAACACAACCACCTTAGTCTTAAAACTGGCTGACTGACAGGTTATCTTTCAGACTCCTAACATGGCAGCTTTCATAGTGCAAGCTTATTCTTATCTGTTGGTTTTCGATAAATAGTGGTTGAAAAACTATGCCCATCTTTCTCAAAGTGTCTGAAAATGGAAGAGCAACTTGACTCACTTCCATTTTAAATTTCAAATTGGTTAAACTCTCATGATAGCAATCATAAAAAACATATAATTCTGATACAGTGCTCTTCCACAACATAAAAACATTGGTGTATCTCTTCCATAAAACCACAGAGTCTTTAAAAACATGATGACTTAAAAATATTTCCTCAGAAGTGTTCATTTAAAGATTTGCTATGTCTGGGGCCATTGTAGCCCCCATTGCTCTACCCTTCACCTGCTGGTAAAATGTCCCCTGGAAACAAAACTAGTTACGATTGAGAGCCACCTGAGCTAACCCGCACAAGAAATTTGTAGGGATATGTATATTCTATGTAGTGTTCAAAACCGACCTAATGACTTCTGAAACCATATCTTGCACAATGTTAGTATATAGAGAGTCTATATCAAAAGTTTTTAGTATTATCACATTTACAAGAGTTACATTTAGATACACAAGCTATGCAAAAGCTTTTGTATCTAAACGTAACTCTTGTAAATGTAATAATAGGCATGGTATCACGAGCAAAGGACTTTTATACTTGGTATAATTGGTCATAAAAAGACATCTACAAATTTTGACACAGGTTCTAAAACCGAGTTTATGGCCGATACTATGAGCCTACCTGGGGGAGACATCAGACACTTATCGATCTTGAGCAAGATGTTGTACATGGTAGGTATCACTGGATGAGTGGTCCGAAGGAACTGTGACCCTCTTTTGGTGTCAAGAAGCCAGCATCCAAACCCAAATCAACCAACTGTCTAATTTCATTCATCAATTCAGTAGTGGGTTCTTTGCTCAAAGGAACATAGTATGTGTGATTATTAAGCTGTCGCTGAATCCTATAAGCTGCTTCTTTTCTAAGTATCACAGTTGCCACACCTTGATCGGCTGGATGAATAATAATCTCATCATTATCCTTTTATTTTCTAAGGGCAGCTGCCTCGTCCCTAGATAGATTTTTAAAAAGATTTATTTCTACTTCCCTCGATAGCTCTATGTCTCTTAAGATCATCTCTTGAAAAGTATAGATGAGAGGATTGACAGGACCAGGAGAAACCCACCATGAATCATTTTAAATAGTAACATAGTAAATGACGGCATATAAAGACCAGTATGGTCCATCTAGTCTGCCCAGTAAGATGGCAAGAGTTAGGTGCACCTGCCGCTCCATGCAGGCCACCCCTCCCCATGTCTTTGTTTAGGGGTGAACCTACCACTCCGTGTAGGACACCCCTATTTATCACAAGCACCTTCTTCCAGCAACACAAGTGGCAACTGTACCCATGGATTTTGCCCAATGGCAAATTGACAACATCTGTGGGAGTCAACAATGGAAAAGTTCAATAACATCAACAAAGATAAAACCTGGAGCTGACAGTGGTACAGATCACCAGCTACTAGTATGCAAACTCAAGCTAAAATTGAAAAAGAGCAAACCACTCATGAATGTGGCAAAATATGATCTTGAATAACTGATGTGTCACTATATCCGATTGGATTTTTAGAAAAAAAACTCTAATAATGTAATTTCCTCACAAATTTAAAAAGGCACAACCCTAAATGCGGAAAGCATTGTATTTATAAGTCTTTATCTTTATTATTTCTTGATATACTGCCCGTGGCAGCGAGGCATCAGAGTGGTGCATAATTGAAATAAAATACAGCATAGTTAGGAAAGGAAAGGAACGCCATTCAGTTGACAGGACAGGTGGAGGCAGAGGAAAGCTGGAGAAGAGAAGATGAGCGAGCATACCAGATAGGGGAGAGGCAGGAGGTAGCCACCTAGGGAAAGAGACGGAAAGGCTAGGGAGAAGAAGGGGGCAAGTCGTAGGCTAATTGAAAGAGGTAGGTTTTGAGGAGAGCCTTGAACTGAGGAAATGAGGGCTCAGCATGCAGGGCAATGGGTAGTGAGTTCCATAATGGGGGGGTGAGAGAAAAAGGCAGAGTGACATGTCTGCTCCAGGTGCGCGTGGGAAACTGATGGTAGAGCCAGACGGTGCGTGTGAAGGGACTGGAGAAGGCAGTGAAGAGTGTGGAAGTGGAAATCAGCTAGGTATTGCAGGTTGCCGGAGTGAATTGCTCAGTGTGCCAGAGTGAGTTTTTTATAGTTAAGGCGATATTTAATAGGAAGCCAGTGAAGATGGGTCGCAGTCGCGGTGGGAACAGTAGGTAAGTATTCTGGCTGCTGTGTTCTGAATCAACTGGAGACGATGGAGTTGATAATGTGGAAGGCCTGAAAGCACGCTCTTACAATAGTCCAACCTAGAGTGGGGGGAACATAGAGGAAGAGAAAATGACATGGGGAGGGGAGACCCAATCACAGGAGTAGGGCCTCGGGGTAACTGAGTGCCGGGGAGGAGGCTTCTTGGAAGGGGAGGAAGGCAACCCCTCCCCCCCCCCCCCACCGGAGCGGCCAGATCGAGAAATGGCTAAGGTCACATAACCAGAGAGCAGGCAACAGTGGAGAATGGGGTCCTCGCCAGGGCGCAACCAAGTCTCATTAAGGAATAGGCCATCGAGTAAGTGTTGTAGAAGAAGGTCCTGAATGAGTTCAGTCTTGGAATGAAGGGAATGGCAGTTGATCAGAGAGAGGTTAAGTGTAAGATAGGCCGCTGTGAGACAGGGGTGGGGGACTGGTGGGTGGGCGGAAGGTGTCAGACAAGCAACAAGACTAGTCATGACACGAGAGTGAGACAGCGAGGAAGCTGGAGTAGGTTCGGAGCGCCACGACCAAAGGACAGGAATCGGGGACATTGTCTCGGGGGTGAGCAGAAGGAAGAGGGATGCTAGCAGGAGAAAGAGAAAAGCAGTGCAGCAGATGTGGGTGACAGACAGTGAGGCGAGCGGAGCACAGCAGTCAGGAGGGGGTGCAGTGACAATGGGCTCGGTGGTGTACAAACACCTGCTTCTGGCGCTCCCGGAGTCCCCCAAGGAGCACATCCTGCTCCTTGGGCGCGCAATGCCACGGCATGGGACGCCACAGTAGAGGTGTTTTTATACTGCAGAGTGCCTGATGGAACTTCTGGTGTCCGGAGACTGTGCGCACTGGGGGAGGGAGGGGAGTGAGTGGTGAGTACAGCTGAATCGGCAATGGCAGTGAATACCTGGGGAAAGAGAACACAGAGGGTAGCCAGCAGCAGTACAGCAGAGAACAAGACAGTGGCTTGGACGCCGCAGTAGAGGTGTTTTTATACTGCAGAGTGCCTGATGGAACTTTGGGTGTCTGGAGACTGCGGGCACAGGGGGGGGGGGAGGGGGGTGAGAGTGGGCACAGCGAATCGGCAATGGCAGGGAATACCTGGGTGCAAATGAGAGTCCTTTCTTAAGGACTCTTTCTTCAATAGGAGATATGGAGACATCAGAAAAGTTAACTATTGGTAGGTCAGTTCCTAACAACACCTCCATGATTGTCCTCTTCCCCCAATTCCTGTAATACTGTTTTTTGCTGTCCCAATCTTCCCCCTTCTTCTTGTTTTCATATAGGAACTTTTGTTGCCTTTGTGCAGAAAATGATGTGAGGACTTTGAAGGTTCAGGAGTGTCAAGGCTGTCCTCCTCTAAAGAGGACAAAGGATCTTTCATGGCACTACTGATCTGCTTATGACTTCTACCATCTTCGTTGATCTCACTATCTAGTGATATGCGGAAATATTTCTTTACGGAAAGAGTAGTGGATCCGTGGAATAGTCTCCCAGTGGAGGCGGTAGAGATGAGGACAGTAACTGAATTCGAAAAAGCATGGGACAAACACAGAGGATCTCTAAAGGTAAAAAGAGGACCGTTGTAGTTGTTGATATGGAAGGACAGACTAGATAGGCCATGTGGTCTTTTTCTGTCATCATGTTTCTATGTTTCTATCCTCCACGTTGGCACCCCAAGAAGATTCAAAAAAGCATGGGACAAACGCAGAGTATCTCAAAAGGAAGAAAGGGGACTATTGTAGTAGTTGATATGGAAGGGCAGACTAGAAAGGCCATGTGATCTTTTTCTGCCATCATGTTCCTATGTTTCTTCTAAGAAGTAGGTGGCTTGTGAGAGGAAGCTTTGTGTCTAGCCCAAAGTTAAATCAAACCACTTTTGTAGTCATTTTGTAGACTTATCTAACCTTATCCATATCCCTCTCCTCCCCCCCTCCACTCTCCCATTTTCATGCGCCCTATGGAATGCATTCTCAGTCGTAAAAAAAAACACCTTTTATTCACGATCTTTTTATCTCTAATGCCCTACACTTTTTTGCCTTGACCGAGACCTGGCTCTCCCCAGACGACACCGCATCCATTGCCTCTCTCTGCTATGGGGACTACCAGTTCTCCCATACACCTCGATCTGCTGGTCACGGTGGTGGCGTTGGCCTCCTACTCTCTCCCTCCTGCCAATTCCAACTCCTCCTGCCACCCCAATCACACTCCCCCCTCTCCTTCGAAGTCCACTCCATTTGCCTCCTCACACCACTCCCCCTCCAAGTAGCTGTTATTTATCGCCCACCCGACAAATCCAATCAACTTTCCTCACCGACTTTGACTCCTGGCTTTCTGCCTTTATGGACCCCTCCTCCCCCACTCTTATTCTTGGCGATTTCAACATTCACATCGACAACCCCTCAGACCCCCATGCCTCAAAGTTCCTCGCTCTTACCTCCTCATTCGACCTCAAACTTTGTTCCACTGCCCCCACACATCTACATGGCCACTGCCTCGACCTAATACTCTTCTCCAATTCCTCTCCCTCAAACTTCCACAAATCAATCCTTCCCTCATCTGACCATCACCTCTTAACATTTACTCTTCAGCTTCCGCTATCCCAACCTCATCCTGTCTTCTTCGACCTATTTAGAGACCTTCATAATATTGATCCCATGACTCTCTCTTCCACCATCTCTCCATCTCTCTCCTCCATTTTATCCTCCATCGACGAGGCATTATCTTCATACAATGCTACACTATCCTCAGCCCTCGACACTCTTGCCCCTCCCACCCTACGTCCCATCAAACGATGTACTCCCCAACCCTGGCTTTCACCCACAATCCATTACATATGCATTTGCACCCGCTCTGCCGAACGAGGTTGGTCCAAATCCCGCTCCCCGGAAGACCTCCTACACTTCAAATTCATGCTTGGCTCCTTCCAGTCAGCCTTAGCACTTACCAAACAAGATTACTACATCCATCTGACCAACTCCCTTGCCTCTGATCCTCGCCGTCTCTTTAATACCCTCAATTCTCTCCTCAAGGTTCCCCCGCCCCCGATCCTGCTTCCCCTTTCTGCCCAAACCCTAGCCAACTACTTCCACGACAAAATCCACAAGATTACCCTCCCATTCCCTACCCCCTCATCTACCTCCCCTCCTCCCAAATTCTCCTCCCCCATCCATACTTCCCCTGCCACCCTCTTCTCCTTCCCTCTGATCTCTGAAGAAGAAACCGCACTCCTCCTTTCCTCCTCCAAACCCACCACCTGTTCATCAGACCCTATCTCCACCCGTCTCCTACTTTCCATCTCCCTCACCATTGTCCCCTCCATCACTCATATCCTCAACCTTTCACTCTCCACGGCAACTGTTCCCATCGACTTCAAACATGCTGTTGTCACACCCCTCCTCAAGAAACCCTCACCTGATCCCATTTGCCCTTCTAACTATCGACCCATCTCTCTCCTTCCCTTCATATCCAAGCTATTAGAACGAGCAGTCCATCGTCGCTGCCTCGACTTCCTCACCCCTCAGGCCCTCCTGGACCCACTACAATCCGGCTTCCGTCCCCTGCACGCCACTGAAACAGCACTCACAAAAGTCACCAATGACCTGTTCTTGGCTAAATCTAAGGGCCTCTATACCATCCTCATCCTTCTTGACCTTTCTGCTTCTTTTGATACCGTTGACCACAACCTTCTCACCACCCTCTCCTCGCTTGGCTTCAAGGACTCCGTACTATCCTGGTTCTCCTCCTACCTCTCCCATCGCTCATTCAGTGTATGTTCTGGTGGCTCCTCCTCCTCCCCTACCCCGCTACATGTAGGTGTACCCCAGGGATCTGTCTTGGGCCCCTTCCTCTTCTCTCTCTATACCCAAGGTCTTGGCGTGCTTATCTCCTCCCATGGCTTTCAGTACCATCTCTATGCTGATGACTCCCAGATCTACCTCTCTACACCTGATATTTCTCCGGCAACCGATTGAAGCTGAACATGGCCAAGACTGAACTCCTTGTCTTTCCACCCAACTCCTCCCCCCCACTTCCCCCTCTCTCAGTCCATGTGGATGGATCTACTATCCTTCCTGTTCCCTCTGCCCGCAATCTAGGTGTTATCTTTGACCCCTCTCTCTCCTTCTCCGCTCATATCCAGCTTCTAGCTAAGACCTGCCGTTTCTTTCTCTACAACATCAGCAAAATCCGCCCCTTCCTCTCTGAACACACTACCAAAACGCTCGTCCACTTCTTGATCTCCTCTCGCCTCGATTACTGCAACCTACTCCTCGCTGGTCTCCCCGTGAGCCACCTCCTCCCTCTTCAATCCATACAAAATCATGCTGCTCGACTAATCTTCTGCCAGCCTCGCCATGCCCACACTACTCCTCTTCTCAAATCGCTTCACTGGCTCCCTGTCCAATTCTGCATCCAATTCAAGCTTCTCCTACTGACCTATAAATGCATTCACTCTATGGCCCCTCAATACCTCTTATCTCTTATCTCCCCCTATGTCCCCTCTCGTATTTTGTGCTCCGCTAACAAATTACTTCTATCAATGCCCTTCACCCGCACCGCGAACTCCCGACTGCACTCCTTTCACCTTGCGGCACCATACGCCTGGAACAGGCTATCTGCATCTGTGCGCCAGGTATCCTTCCTGGCCCTCTTCAAATCCAGGTTGAAGACCCACCTCTTCACCATTGCATTTATATCCTGGCTCCATCCTCATCTTACCCTAAACCCCATCAACGTCTGTGACCAAACTATAGACCAAACTGTACCTCACTGTACCTTGCGCAGAACTGACTAATGCTCTGTACTTTTTTTCTCTTAACTAGATTGTAAGCTACTGTTTTCTCTTAACTAGATTGTAAGCTCCGACGAGCATGACTGATGGGCAGGGACTGTCTCTTGTATGTTGGCTACCTCTTGTAGGTTAGCTGTGCAGTGCTGCGTGCGTGGTGCTTTATAAGTGCTGAATAGTAGTAGTAATAGTAGTCATTCTCAACCCTTTTAAATTTATCAAATTTAATCTTCTTAACACTCTTCTTAAATTAATCCAAGGTCTTATTTACATCTGACATCATAGCATCAAACCAAGTGTATTGCTTCTTTAATTCCTGTTTCTTCCTCTCAATTTCACCTTTCAACTTCTTAGTTTCTCAGATAAGGGCAACCAAAATGATAAAGGGCATGGAAAGATACCCCTTACGAGGAAAGGCTTTAAAGGTTAGTAAGTCTACAGCACCTGGTATTCCAAGGTGGCCACCCGTCTAGGGACTAGCTAGGCTTGACCCAGCTTAGCTTCTAAGATCAGCCGAGATCAAGCTCATTCAGGGTAGCTCATGTTAGTAAATCATAAGCCTGTACCAGGAGTGGCCCTGGAGATGTCCCTTTATTGTCCAACTTAATTATCCTTTTTTGTGAATTTAAGCATGTCAGTGGGGGAAGATGTCTAAAAACAGAAGTTTAACTAGGCACTTCCTAAAGTTATTTGTTTAGATAGGGTTTTGAGATTGGAATTGCAGAGTCCAGGTCAGTATGTTCTCTTTTCCTTGGATATTTTATAAAAGAATCTTCTGAACGTGTGCCTTTTGTGAAATGTGAATAAGGTCACGCAGGAGTGCATATATATTTGCTGGCACATACAGTGGGAAGAGTCATTTTACAAATCTACACATGCACAGAAAGAGCAGCATCAACGTGATGCCTTCCACATATAAATGTTAGTACTTCAATGTAGAAATGAGGCTTTTTCGACTTACACATGGAAGTGTCAACACTTACATGCATAGGAGGTAATGTTAGAAAGTCATTCCCACGGATGTGGGCACATAGACGTGTAAATGACCTCTTATAAAATACCAGCCAGTGCGAACATACACACTTTGGCATCAAGGCGCATTCTTTGCTGGAGGGCATGCATATCGGTGGCGTGTGCAAGTAGATGCAGAGATTATAAAATAGTATAATTTATTTGATTACTTTTATATACCACACATGCACAGATTCTCAATGCAGTTTACAATATCAAACCGTGCAAAATTAACAAACAAACAAAATCTAATTCAAACAGTAATATAGTATGTTTAATACTAGCTACTGCTAATTAATGTGAGTACTTGAAATGTTTACAGCAGCTCTAACACTGATGTAAGTATGTGCACGCCTGTAGTGTTGGTGCGTGTTAGTATTAGCCTACTTATCTTTCTAAACTAGGCTTGACATAGGCATCTTAAAATGCACTTTAACTAGATGCCCCCTTCAGATTGCATCATAGTTTGAACCATTTTACAAACTTGGATATAGTATAAATACCATCAAGTAACTGGTGAAGCTGCTGTTTTGTTTTGTTTTTTAAATGTTGGAGGGGAAAGTAAAACACTGGGGATTAAGGATAGTTATTCTCTTAATCCCTCATATAAAGCCCTGGCCAAAACAAGCACTTTAAAAAAAAGATCTGTGCATCCTTCTGAGTTGGCAAGGAAAAGTTTCTTAAATTACATATCTATTCCCTATGCAAGAGAGGATACATAGGTAGATTTTTGGCCACCTAAACCACCCTCCTCCCTTAAAATATTTGTGTGGTATTGATCTCCTCGTGTAAAGAGTCGCTTTCTGAAATTGCATGTACCACTATTTACATGTGGAGAGACTCTTAAAGTGACCTCAAACCTTTTTAAAATTGGGCCCTAGTGTTTCCTAAGTAATCAGATAGGTTAATTGTCTAGAAGGCACTAAAATATATTGTTATTTACAGCTGTGTAAAAGATTTAATTTAAATCATTTCAGCAGTTAAAGTGTACTTTGTCGAAATAAACTGTGTCACATAATTTTTATTTAACAAATTTTAATATACCGTTTTTCAACTGGTTTACATGGAACTGAAATTGGTACAGGAAACAGTTGAAGGAAACAGTTAACAATGAATATTTGTAACATTGTACAAGTAATAAATGTAAATGCAATGTGAAGAAGGAACAGAGAACAGTTTAGGGCTTGCTACATTGCTCAAGGTATATGTGGGAAGTATGTACAAAGGAAAGGGGAATGGCGGTTGGGAGTGTGAGCTTGTAGGGGAATGGTGGTTGGGAGTGTGAGCTTGTAGGGGAATGGCGGTTGGGAGTGTGAGCTTGTAGGGGAATGGCGGTTGGGAGTGTGAGCTTGTTGGGGAATGGCGGTTGGGAGTGTGAGCTTGTAGGGGAATGGCGGTTGGGAGTGTGAGCTTGTTGGGGAATGGCGGTTGGGACTGTGAGCTTGTAGGGTAGTGAGCTTTATGGAAGTGCGGTGGGGAGTGATGTGCCTGTTTGTACATGGAAGCTCATGTACCGTCTATGATGATGACCTCCTGTAAAAAGATGGCCATGTATTCTCTCCACCCCTTTAAGCTATTGTAAGTCACATCCTGTTAATGCGTCTTGTTCTGATTGGTTCCCTGCAGCTATTTAAATCCAAAAACTATTCTGCCTTCCTTTTTGATAGGTCTCTTGTGAGAGTTCCTGGATATGCCACTACTTCTGCTGCCTTCTGTTACTGACTTTTGCTTAACCTGCAGTTAGACCCCGCTGTCTTCTGATTGTGGAAACTAAGCAGGCTTGGGTGGGTGACTGCTTCACAGTACCAAGGGCTGTAGGCTTAGGGGTTGTTCGACCACATTCCCGACCTTTTCTTCCTGTATTTCTCCAGCCTCCTACTGACTGGTGAGTAATGCTAAAATCCATGGGGCTGATGCTTAGAACCCTTAGCTGGTTGGCAGTGGGAGCTGTCCAGGAAAGGATGCTGACCACGATAGTGCTACTGACTATCTTTACAAATGCCCCAGCACTATCTGTTTAGTGCAGGGGCGGGCTGTGGGTGGCGTGAGGCATGTTGGCACTATTCAGATAAGTGCTGGTAAAACAATGCGACAAAGTTGTAGCCAAAGCCTGAAGGATGCTGGGGTGCATACAGAGAGGAATTACCAGCAGAAAGGAAGAGGTACTAGTGCCACTGTACAAGTCGCTGCTGAGGCCTCACTTGGAATATTGTGTTCAGTTTTGGAGACCATATCTCGCAAAGGATATAAAAAGTGGTTGAAGCTGGAAGCGGTTCAGTGGAAGGCAACCAAAATGATTTGGAGCCTGCGTCAGAAGACTTAAAAGAGACTTGAAGACCTGAATATGTACACTCTGGAGGAGAGGAGGGACAGGAGAGAGATAATTCAGACCTTTAAATACTTAAAGAGAAATAAAGAACAAACAAACCTCTTCCAAAGACGGGGAAGCTGTAAAACTAGAGGGCATAACATGAAGCTGCAAGGGGGTAAAATGAAACTCAATGTCAGGAAATACTTCTTCACTGAAAGGGTGGTGGATGCTTGGAATGCCCTCCCGATGGAAGTGGTGGGGGCAAATAAAGTGACAGAATTCAAAATGGCATGGGGCAGACACAGTGGATCCCTTTATAGCAACAGGATAACATCAAAATAAACATAATTATCTCTTTTATCTGAACAAATAGGGGTGACCTACATGGAGAGGTGGGTATATCCCTAAACAAAGGCATGGGGAAGGGTGATCTGCATGGAGCGGCAGGTGCACCTACTTTAGTCACCTTACTGGGCAGACTAGATGGACCATACTGGTCTTTATCTGCCATCATATACTATGTTACTATGTCTCACATGTAGGTTACAAATGTATGCATGTAACTGCCTATTAGAATATCGCTGTATCAGTGCAGTCACGTTGAGGTACATCTTACCGACAAATTGGTAATGTCTGATGATAAACAGGGACTGTACGGACCTGCAGTCAGCTGAGCCATTGGTGGGTTAATTGATCTGCTCAAGGTCACGAGGAGGTGTTGTCAGTACATGAGGGTTGTGGCAGACATAGAATGTGACAGTAACACATTCCAAAATGCCACATAAAGAGTGCTAGTGGGCCTCAAACCCTGGTATCTTGGTCCCCTAACCATTGCCATGACCATTACGCCACACCTACAAGCAGGTACTTGACATCTGCAGGGTGAACAAGTCTGATCCGCTGCAATGGGCTGCAGCAGAACCAATAAAACCATGCTCTCAGAAGGACATGATGAGGAATAGCATGTTTGTTGACCTAAAGCGTGGCCAGAATGCATAACAAAGTAGAAGGATGTGTGTCTGCAAGTCACAGCAGAGCCTGGACTGTTACAGGCAGGGAAATGACCTGTGTAGCACACAAGTCCAAAACCAAGTGGGAATCAAACCTTTGTTCCCTGCTTATGGAGACATTGCACTAACCAGTAGGCTACACCTCCACACCTCGCTGCACAGCAATGTCTGGATTCAGAGACTGCAGGTCACTGCCTAAAATGTCTGCTGTGTGTGCCGATATAGGTTAGCCCCTCCAGTACCCATGAGGCATTGCACACGTGGAACAGCATTCTGCAGCTGATCACCAAATGGAGAATGCACTAATCCATCATATCAGCTCAGTAAGATGCACTGACAGTGTGTGCTACAAGCACTTAACAGCTACAGACCGTGCTACTAAGCAGTTTCAGCAGTCACCCTGAGGGTGAAGATGGGCACCCAGCACCTGGTCGCCAGCGCTTGCACTGTTAAAGATGGTCTCTGCTGGCCGAGTCACAGATCCACAACATTGTCAGTGTGTGGCAGGTATTGTCTGCAGTGTGTTATGCTAGTCACCTTGTTTCCTGCACAATTGCAGCATGCCATAGGCGTTTGTCACATCTGGGCCCTATGTCCTGCCCCTGTTGGACAGGGATCCTCCTAGAACAGTGCATGTCAGTGCCCAGTGTTGCAGCACCTGATGCCATGGACGTCAAATGCAGTGTGGGCTTCTAGGCTTGCTGCTACCATCCTGTTGGTCTTGCCATGACCACAGAGAGCAGGCCAGGAACAACTGCTGTCCCCCAACCATCTGGGCCTACCAGTCCACCATAGTGAGCACAGTCTGACTGCACCTACTGCCTACCAGAGGGCTGTTTCAGCCATGCATATACCAATTGTGGCCAGTCAGCACACAATGCATGTGCACAGATCGACCATGTACACCCTGGCTTGGGACAAACAGCATGGTCACCCAGCATTTGGCACAGTGATTGGGCTCCCAGGACAGGGACAGCACCAACATCATTGGAGCTGGACACTATATATAGTACTTCTTGGATACATAGCCAGGCCATGGTCATAGCTTCAGAGTGAGAGTCCCCACCCAGGCCATGCATGTGGCAGATGAGCAGTACAAAAGTCTCAGCCATTAACCCTACCTTCAATGCAGACACATCCTGAGCAAATCGCTCTGTTTCAGGCCATACCCAGAATCCTCTGCTCTTCATCATGCACATTTGCAGACTAAAGCTGGGAATATCCTAGGCAATGCAAGGCACAGTGCAGTGCAGTGCAGGTGGTCACAGAACTCTGGAGAGACACATACACACACTCACATCGCTGTGTTGTGCAAAAGTGGGGATGGTTGGCATTCCTGCCTGACACTTTGGTCTCCATATCAGCTCAAGCACTGTCATCATGTGCTCATTGTGCAGTAGCGCGCTCTGACATTCATGCCCATTGTTAACACCCACTCAATGTACCTTAACACCCACTCAGTGTGCCGGTGCTATCAGCCTGCTTTTCCATCCAGCTGTGGATAGTGGAGCCTGTCTGTGTGGCTGATGGGTGTTGGTACCCTTGCACATACTGGTGCTGTACCTGTACTGTAGGCTAAAGTTTGCCCACAGGGACATGCAAGACATGATGATCTGCAGCCAGGTCTTGAACCTATGACCCTCCACTTATATATACCCTGGCTTTGTGTGTTGAGCCATAGAGCTGCCATATGGATACAGCAGTCCCTGAGGCTGACATGTTTCCCAGCAGACAGACCTTGGCACATGTTGCAATGTGAACAGACAGGACCAGGACATGGGTTTTGTCTGCTGCAGGCGCCGCTGCATCCACTGCCAACACTCTCACACTATGCTGACATGCCAGCATGCTGTCAGTGGATGTGGTGCGCTGCCCCAACCCCCTCCACCTGTGTCTAGTATGCCATTTCCAGATGGGGGGCATAGGCACACATGGGCTGCCATGCTACTCCCCTCAATCAACTGCTGCCAGTGTAACCCCATCCCTGCCAGCTGCAGATACGTCTTGGAGGGAGGTGGACAGCTGCAGCAGTGGTATTTCTCTGGGAGGCTGCTTTTTTCTACAGCTGCTGGTGCTACCAGCTTCTTCCTCCAGAGCTGGCGTCAGTGGCAGCAGGGGGGAGCCAGCTGGGGTCTCTGCCCAGGGTGTCAGGGACCCTTGGACCGTTCCATGTTGCACATCACCTTTTCACAGCAGCCGCATGTTTGTGTGCTTACACTGTCACTGTGAGATCATGGCAGACATCACAGATGTGCAACCTGGGCAGTTGCCTGGTGTACCTTGGACACCAGCAACTCCCATTGCATGATCCACAGGCCACTCCTTTTGCCACATTAGCACCATCAACATTAGTGCCTTTTCATACTTGGGCCCTATGTTGTTGCTGCCAATGGAGAAGTACCATCACTATGTTTGGCTCCCCTGTCGGTGCATCACATGGCAGATGTTGAAATAGGCTCTCTTCCCTCAAAATAACCCCCTTTCTGTGAGGTTTTACTTGGCGTTAGTTCCCAGTGTTAAAGGGCGCTAACACAACAGCTGTTAAGGGAGCACCCGTTGTCAACATCCACTCTGCACCTACTGTTCCCTTAATGCTGCAGGAGCCTTTAACACTCGTTAAGGCAGCTTTTTTGCAGCATTAAGCGTGCAAGGGTGTCGTTAACACTTGCTGTCTTTAGTAAGCATACCCCTAAATATTGCTTTTGAAACTTAGTCAATTTAATATGCAAACAGTGGCTCTTGAAATATTTAATAATAGTGATACAAATTACTTTCAATAATTCGATATCTCAGCATTGTGCACTTGAAACTGGCATTAGCATAGAAAAATGCAAAACAATGCTCTGAATCAATCTTTAAACATTTTTGGCAAAAATCACAAAAAATGAGTAAATATATAAAATGTGTGTGTGGTTCCACATTTATGACTATATACAAAATAAGAAGCATTTATTTTGAAGTGTACTGATATATAATAGAAGAGCTTTATGCTGCAATGGTTTTGGTACGGACACATACTCTTCTAAGGGATTGATGAATGAAAGGAGGAACATTGCAGTTTTTACTGCTCTATTTTTGATGGTCCCTAATGATTTGAATTCACAGCCAGTTCTTTGTGAGGGTATTTTGTGGATTTTGACTGGATATTCCTCACCATTTGGTAGGTTTTTGGATGTCATTTCTTTCAATAGAGAAGGGTGAATAGTAGAGTATCCAGGGATCTGTACTGGGCCGCTGTTTTGTTTTGTTTTTTAACATATTTATAAAAGACTTGGAAATGGGAACAGCAAGTGATATGATCAGATTTTTAGATGACACAAAATTATTCAACGTTGTTAAATCACAAGAGGATTATGAAACATTGCATCGGAGGGGATGGCAGCTCAAATAGCCCGGCAGTGCCAGAGATTTGGGTAAGTGCTGTGGGACTGTTTGAAGTAATAGTCACTGCTGCAGGTCCTGGAGAAGTGTGGCAGAGGCGGGAGCAGGGGGACATGAGGGATTACGGTCACCTAGGGCACCTCCTATCTCTGCACTGGTCCTGGGTGGAAAGTAAAATCTATGAAAGTTCATCTGTAAATTTGGTTTTGTAATTTGTATGATATGTTTTTTATTGTACCACTCCTTGAAAGGTTTGATAAAGTGTAGAATCAAATCAAAATGAATTGGATTTGGTGCCCCTGATCAATGTTCCCAGCAAGCTCTGTGAAGGTCCTCCAGTCACACTGCTGCCAGTAGGGGGAGGTGCTGTGATATTAGAGCACCTCCCTACCAGCTATGGTTTGAACAGAAGACTGTGCAGCTTGCCGGGAACAGTTGTCCCTGATAAACATATTCAGTTGTTGACTGTGAGCAGAATACATGGCCTTTCCCATCCTGCATTTCCAGCACTAGAGGTCACTATTGTAGAATAGCTGGATCTAAGGGGGGCATATTGAAGCTGAGAGCAGGGGATAGAGAAGGAGAGTCTATTGGGAGGTAGAGGTAAAGCAGAATAATGTTTGTTCATACTGTAAGGGAACTGATCAGGGTGTTCCTTAATGTTCAACAATACAACACTAAAGCCATTTTATTCAAGTTTTCCCTGTTTGGTTCCATTATTGCAATTGTAGCCCTACTGTGTAGATGAATTTGCCGCAATAATAGAAAGTTCCAGAAGAACAATAATCGCTAGATTAATAGTGATGGTGATTGGTGGGGGGAGGAAGGGTTAAAACATTTTTTAGGAAGAATGGGACAGTTGTGGGACTTTTGTACCTCTCTCTGGGTGCTCTGGTAGGGAAACAAGTTATAAGTTCTGATAAAAAATAAATTTCCTGTCTGCAAGAGTTGAAGGCTGACTCTTCTTTATCCCAGCAGCATAATTTCTCTTCTAAACTGCAGTAGTTGCAGCATACAATATATTTGTATTCCAAAGATCAACCCAATGGCAGTAAAACATATCAGGCAAATTGCTGCAAAAAAGTCTAAGTTGCCCTCTGGCTGCTGGAATTAAGATTAGCCCAATTGTGTATAAAGTATACATGCATGCATGTAATATGTGATTATATAGAACCTCAGTTTACTATAGATCTGTTCATTGGTTTGCTCAAGGTCACATGAGTATGTATAGAACTAATTATTGCCTGCTCTGGGCATTATAACTATTTGTGTCCTTTGGGGGCTATAGTCTTTCACTGATTTCTGTGTGAAAACAGAGGAAATGGGAATAAAGTTTGACTTTGTTAAGAAAGGAACAGTTCGGGTCTTTGTAGTTGACTGATGTTGCCTCTGATTAGGCTCATTTAGAATTAACCACTGGGCTGCAAAAATTCTTTCAACAAATATACATTAGTGTTGATATGTACTGTTGTTGAGAAGTAAACAGTTCTAACGCTCTGATTGACGGTAACCTTTAGCCCTGCCAAACGTGCAACTGCTGTTTCCTGATGACTGGAAATGCTTAAGGTGTTAGCTGTTTCTAGCTCTCTGTGGTAAAGTCCTCGATTTTCCTGGGGCATGGCTGTAAGTTTAAGCAGAATGACTGAAGACTGTAGATGGCAGCAAACAATACGTTATTTACTGTGATCTCATTGCTAACACTTCATAGAAATGGCTTGGTGCTACTGTTGCTGCTGTTGACCATGTCAGTTTTGTAAAGATGGCCACCATATGTTTATCCTTTAACTGCCTTTTTATCCATGGGATTAAATTGTTTTGGGCAGTAGATGTAGATCATTGTTAATGAAAAGTTGAGATCTGTATGGTGGATGGTCACCAAAGAGAGAGAGGCTACAGGTTCAGAGTCCCAGGTAAAACTGCAAAACAGATGGCTTCCAAAACTAATCCATGGCAGCCTAAGTTAAAAACTGGCTTAGCTCTTGTATGGGAAATGTCTGATTCATAAGTACTTAATCAGTACTTTTTATGCTCTTCATGGCTTCTCGTGTTAAGTATGTGAACAATAGTGCTAAAGGAAGCTAAAGGAACAAGCTGAAAAAGACAAAATGTACGTATTTTATGCAAATACTGTATATGAAGATTAGCAATGCTCTTCTGCTCTCTCTCTGTTTTTCTTACCAGGGTCAGAAGGAGTTTTGCAGTATGAACACGGTTCACTGCAGTTCTCCACAGGATATCCTCATTTACTTTAATGGGGAGGAAATTAATGAAACATACAGACCCTGAGGCCTTGAATACTATACATTAATATTATCCCAACTCATTTTGGTATGCGCTCTCAGACTAAACTTTACACTGGATGGAGGAAGCCGTGATCAGATTCAGGTGGCTGTAACATTTCAGGGAGGGAAAAAATCAAAGCTGTTTTCATTCAGTTCCTTGTTAGTGTCTGGTAACCGGTGTTTCAGCAACTTTAAACGAAAGACACCAGCAATGGAGAAGAGCAGACGGCATCTAGAATATATATTTAGCAGTTTTAAAGAAACTTGCTCACAGGTACCTCCAGCCCCACTGCCTTCGATGTTCTTTAGTGGTTTGTAGCCTGTGTCTGGTATCTGATTCTGTGACCCTCAGTTCTTTTCCTTGACATCTGCATGAGAATCCAGGCATCTTGTCATCCCAAGGTCATGCCTCGTTCATGAGTTTTTGCCTCAACCTTTATGACCTCACAACTCATGAGAGGTCATAGAAACCCTCCCCCATTCCGTATCTCCTCCCCCCCCCCTCACCCAGTGCAAAATGACTATCCAATGTTTTTTTTTCCAGGTGGGTATTTCCATTGAACCATGTACTTTATTTTCATAAGTACCTGTGCTTCTTAGTGATAATCCTTTGCCTGTGCAGCTTTCACCGCAGTTCTTTCTGGAATCCAGCACAGGTTTATTTAAAAACTAGATTGACAGCCTTCATTATTCTACAGCAAGGTGGCAATCCGACTGTAAAAAGCAATCCGACTGTAAAACAAGAAAGAGACCCTTACGGTAGAAACCCAATCAACCATTGGCGCAAAGGCATGGACTTGCTCTTATGAATGCTGTCTCTGCCGTGACCTCAGCCCATAGCCACCCGTGGACCAGAAACATCCTTATATCAAGATTTCCTGTGTTATCTGGACTTGGGAGGGAGCAGCCATTTGAGCCTTATCAAACGCAACATCAATCTACTAAGAATCAAACTGTTTATTTTTTGACAAAGTCAAACTTTATTCCCATTTCCTCTATCTTCGTACAGAAATTAATGAAAGACTATAGCACCCAAAGGATGCAAATAATTATATTGCCCGGAGCAGGCAATAATTCATTTTATATTTACGCATTTGACTTTGAGCAAACCAGTGAACAGATCTGTGGCAAATTCAGGTTCTATGTACTCACACATTATATGTATATATGCATCCTTTACACTGGCAGAGGACTAGTGCAATGGCCGGACTGAATTGGATGAGGGCTGTGAAAATGGGGGGAAACCTCTAGATTGTTGTGAACGAGAACTCATGGTGCTGTAGCCCAATTGAACTGGAAGCCTAGAGCAGCAGGAGAAGACTGCCAAATCCGAATCCCTGAAAAGCCCTGAATGGAAACGGGAGGCCAGACTCTACTTTCTGACATTAAGCTCAGTAGCAGACAAGGCTTTGAAAGAGCAAAACCCGCCACCTGTGGCTAGCCATGCTCCACCCATAAAAAATAATTGCAGAGAGGGCAACCGTGCAGGCTTTAGCATCTTCAGGCTATATCAAGGGGAGGGACTCTTCAGCGCCTATTCAGCCACAGTCCCCTTGTCAAGCTCCTCCAACACACATATGCTCTACCATATGGCATTAAATCCAAATATATATTCTGCATCCACCAAACCCCTGGCCCCCTTCCCCAACAATCTGTGCAGAGCAGAGCTAGAACCTTCCCCATAAAAAAAACTTACCATACGAGAAAAAAAATCCCTCTTAGTACCAAGCATATTGTGAACAAAATCAGGGCCAGCCCCAGAGTCGATTCAATGTGCTGTCACCCTAAGCAAATCTTAACCTGTATGTCCCCTTTGGCTGTCAGAACTTTTTTGTTTAGCTTTGAACGCCCAACTCTCTGCCAACCCCCAGAAGCGATCGCCTAAGTTGCCTGATGGGTGGGCAGGCCCTGGAATTAATAAAAAAAAAAGTTATTCAGGACCAAGAGCAAATCTACCATGCCAATACTAACTTCCAAAACTCAGATAGGGACCCTGCCTAGAAAAAGGCAGCACCATAAATATTGCAGTGGGTCCTAAAATATCAATAAACCTATTAGGAAAGCTGAACAAGCCAGATTACTGCACATTCTTAAACAGAAACTCCATGCTAACAGAATACCCGGTCTCATGCACACACAGACATATTACAAATAGGCCTTCACCAATAAGTGACCACAAAGTGAAAATAGAAATATGTAAACAAAAATTAAACTAAAACCTCAGAAAGAGAAACACTTCATGCAGTGCAACACCCGAGAAACTGAAAGAAATGCATTTCCCTCTGTCCTGTACAAAATAAGAGACAGCAAATGTCAGGATTGGCATTAGAGGGAAACAACCAGGACAATTACCCTGGGCCCTCCAAGTCAGAGAGGGCCTCAGATCAGTCTGAGACTGAAAATGGCACAGCTTGCTAACAGGCTTTAGGATCCCTTCTCAGATTTTTGCCTTGGGCTAGGCCCCAGCCATGTCTGACACCAATCTTGACTCCTGGCAGATGTACTTTCCAAAAACTGACATTTTCCAGTTACAAAATAGAAAATAAAATTCTTTTTTTCTCTCTTTGTTGTTGGGTCATTTTATTTTTGTAATAGTGTTTGTACTATTCTCTGGTTTTTATTTTCCTCTGTCTTCTCTTAGCTCTCTTTTCATAGTCTCCTCTCCATTTGGCATTTCTTCTCGCTTCTCCTGTCTTCACTTTCTCCCTTATATCAGTTTTTAACACTGATCTTGTTTCAGTTTTCTTCCATTTATTTTTCTGTTTCTCTATCCAGATTTCACTACTTCTTCTTCTTTTTACTGTATCTAGTTATAGCTTTCCATCTCTTTCCCTTACCCTAACTCTCTCTCCTTCCCAGCGTCTTATTTCCTAGTCTTTCACTAACTCTTCCCCATGTCCAGTATTAACCCTTCACCCCATCCATCTTCCCTTCCTCCATCCAGTATTTTCCTATCCTTTCCTTCGTTTCCCACATCTCTCCTCTTTGTCCCTTCTTCCTCCCCTGATGTCCAGCATCCCTCTTCTGTATCTGTCCCTACATTTTATTTTATTTCTTTATTTAACAGGCTTTCCATACCGCTTTATCCTTCAATCAAAACGGTTTACAAGTCAACTTGAACAGATTACAGTTTTTTGTAGGTGAGTGAGACTTGCAGGAATTGCTTAGAAGCTTAGGGTATTGCATAAATGTTGCCTTGTAAATAGGTTATCTACAGATTCTACTAGGGGGAGACATGGTTGGGGGGGGGCAATAGCAGGTGTTCGGGGGTGCTTGGTTGCCATATGTCCATTAGGGTTGGTCAAAGATTGGGTACACTATGTGATGTCCCTGAAGTGGTCCATGTAGAAGAAGGTTTTCAGCTTCTTTTGAAAGTCTTTAGCATCCGTGTTGGCTCTTAGGGTATCCAGAAGAGAGTTCCAGAGGTCAGGTGCCGCTAGGGATAATGCCCTCCTGGTAGTAGACTGATTAGCCTTTGTGAAGGTGCCGGGGGTTGGGATGGTGTCCATTGTGTTGCACCTTCTTGGTCTCGTCCTTGGGTTCATTCAGATCATGCAGTATGTTGGCAGATAAGTTGTATCTAATTTTAAACATGTTCAGGACTTCTTGAATTTGATGCGACAAGTGACTGGGAGCCAGTGGAGCTGGTTCAAGAGGGGCATTATATGGACTTGCTTAGCCGATCCTGTGATGTGAGCAGCGGTGTTTTGAGTCATCTGCAGGGGCCGGGTTGTCTGCTTTGGTAGGCCATAGTATAGGGAGTTGGAGTAGTCTAGTATGAGTGAAATAACAGCTTGGCAGACTGTACAGAAGTGGTCTTCACTGAGGAGAGTTTTGAGCCTGCAGATTATCGCCATCTTATGGTATGCGTTCCTGACGGTCCTGTTGATGTATACTTGTAAGTTCTGGTTGCGGCCTAAGATGACTCCAAGGTACCTCACTTTGTTTTTTTTTACAGGTATGAATGTCTCGGGCAGGTTAATTGAGAGTGGAGAGGGGGGGGGCAAAGGATGTATCTCATGTGATTATGAGGGCTTCTGTCTTGTTGTAGTTAATGTTTAGATTGTTGTTGGAGAGCCATACAGTCTTCTCTTGCAGGCATTCTGTCATTGTTGTGTAGTCTGGCATATCCAAGTTGAAAGGGGTGTAGACCATGATGTTATGCCTTTTGAAGATGTTGCAGATTGGCTGCATATACAGGTTGTAGAGCAGTGCAGATAGGGAGGACCCTTGTGGTACTCCCTGGACTGAGTCAAACAGGGTGGAGGTGTTTGCGCTCACTTTAACTTATTGTCACCAGTCGCTGAGATAAGATTGGAACCACTTGAGCGTGATGTTGTGGAGGCCAATTTCTCTTGGCCTATTGAGGAGGATGCAGTGGGACACCATATTGAATGCAGAGAAGATATCTACCAAGATGAGTAGTAATCCCTTTTTTATGTTGTTGATCTCTCTGATTAGGTTGTCGAAGAACAGTGTGAGTAGGGTTTCAACACTGTGGTTTGGTCAAAAGCCATGTTGGTGGGGGTCTAGGGGGGCGTGGTCCTGTAGTTGTTGCTGTACTATCTTTTCGATTATCTTTATTAGAAAAGGGAGGCTGGAAATTGGGCAGTAAGATGCGGGATCTGCAATATCTGGTGAGGTGTTCTTGGGGATTGGTCGAATGGTTGCTTGTTTGAGTGAGGGTGGCATGTATCCATGGGATGGGGAGGTACGTATTAACTTGCAAATAAATTGACTAAGCTTGTCCTTAGTTGATTTTGTCCATGTTACTGGGCATGGATCAGAGGGTGCTGTGCTAGTGTTTAGTGCAGCGATTGTGTGGGTTACTTGCTGGATGGTGGGTTGGTAAAATTCGCTTCAAGTATGCCTTATGGAGGGGATTGTGAGGTCAGAGGCTCTAACGAGTGGGGTACCTCTATGTGGGGTCTTGTGCTTGGAGAGGAGGAAGTTTGCGAAGGATTGATGATGAATTGTGTCTTCTCCTGTATGGGTTTGGTCTTTTGTTAGGTTTCAGACAATCTTGAAAAGTTCTCTGGGTCTGTTGTTGGATTTTAGTATAAGGTTGGTATGGTATTATTGCTTGTGACAATTGATGAGGCTCTTGTAGTCCCGTTGCTTCATTGGTTTTGCTGTAGAATGGTTTGGGTTTTGTTCTTTCTCCAGATCCATTCGAGCTTGCGAAGTGATCTCTTGGCCTCCCTTATTTCAGCAGAGTGCCAGGGTGTGCTGATCTTGCTCTCATTTCCCCTTGACTGTTCTTCACTCTGTCAAGTGCTCTTGTGGCTGTAGTGATGGTGCTATTCAAGGTTTCAATTGCCTCATCAAAATCAGTGATGTCCTGGGGTAGATTAGGGAGGGTATCTTGTAGGAATAGGTCCTTATCAAATCCTTTGAATCTTCTTCCAGGGTTTGGTGTTTTCTCTTGTGTGTTATGGTGGGGGATATGCATCTTGAAGCGAACCTAACAATGGTGGTCGGAACATGGTATCGGGTTGATTAGTGGTGGTGATATATTATTGTGCTCTTGAAGATGCCTTGAGGCAAATATGAGGTCTGGGGTGGAGCCCAGTCAGTGGGTTGGTACTGTAAGGAGTTCTGCAAATTGTAGCGATGCTGTTGCCTTGAGGAAAGCAGTGACCTCTTTGTTGGGTGCTGAGTTGAGGTTGAAGTCGCCAGTAGTATCAATGACTTGTAGGTGAAGTTAACTGCACACACACATTCAAGTATGCTAGATAGCTCATACGCACAGGTGTTGGGCCCTGTAAGTGAAGGAAAAGACCATATGCTTATTTTCTATGGTGATCATGTTGCAGTGTTCAATGCTTGCTGTTTTATATGATTTGAATCTGAAGTGGGATCTTGCTAGGATCAGTACCCCTCCCCCTCTTCTATGTAAACATGGATAGTTGAATGCAGTGTATGTGTGAGGAGTGATCTGGTTTAGAATGATTTGGTCAGTGTTGGTTAGCCAAGTCTCGGTGATGCACAGTATGTCTGTTTGATGAGATTGGAGCATCTCCAAGTCCAGGATAATCTCGTGTATCTATACCCCTCATGTCCAACATACCCTCCCCCCCCCCCCCCGTCTCTATCCGCTCCATGTTCAACATCTCCTCGTGTGTATCTCTATTTCCATGTCCAGCATACCCCTTCTGCTCCTATTGCCCCTTCTGTCCAACATACCCCCCTTCTTCTGTCCCTATCCCCCCATGTCCAGCATCTCTTTGTCTCACCCCACCTCATGTCCAGCAGCAGCAGACCTCCAACTTTAAAAAAAAAAAAAAAAAAAAAAAAAGTGATATTTAGTTGTCTGATTCCAGACTCTCTCTTTCACTTTCCTTGTGTCAGTCTTCTAGGTTATTTTGAGGGTCTCCTTTCCATTTCTTCTCTTTTCTTCTGTCTTCCTCCCTTCCTTCTCTACAGCTGACATTGATTGTATTGTATTTTATTTATTTATTTGCAACATTTATAAAATTCAAAGCAGTACAGAAAACATAAACACATCTTAAAATAATATTAAACAAAAATCAAGTGCCAAAAGCTTGACAAAGCAAATGGCTCTTCAATAGCCAACGAAAGGACAGCACATTCAAACATCCACTTAACAAGACTGGCAAATGATGCCATAAAACAGGTACTGCCAAAGCAAAAGCACGGGACCCCGTAACCTGCAAACTAGACCGAAATGAAGATGAAACAAGAAGAGTATTACTCAAGCCCTGGCGAACTGGATGGGAAAAGGTTTGCCAAGACAATAACTCTGCCAAACAAGCCACAGACAAACCCAGCCAAAGCTTCAGAACCACACAAAGAATCTTAAAAACAATCCGGTGTTGAATAGGTAACCAATGCAATGAATGCAGACAAGAAGTAGCATGATCAAAACATGACTTACCTAAAACGACCTTTGCAGCGGCATTCAGTGCCGGTTGGAACACCAACAAAGTAGACGTGGGCATACCCAATAAAGCCACATCGGCATAATCAAATGTTGGTGACAACACTGCCGGAAATGCAGAACGAAAGTCAGAAGGTGACAACAAAGACCAAAAATGGCGCAAAAGCCGCATCAAAAAGAAGGAACGGCGAAGAAGCTTAGCTACATGAGCCCTCATATTCAAGCGTGAATTCAATGTCACTCCGAGATAAACAATTTCCTGATGCATAACAATCCTATGCCCATTTAACAAAATCACCTCAGGGCAACAAAGGACCTATCACGGGAGACAAACAAGACCTCTGTCTTCCAATAATTAATACTCTGCCCATGCTGGGCAAACCACAAGGAAACAACCTCCGAACAACACAAGAGTGTCAAAGAAGTGTACCCTGCAGAAACATCAAATGGCATATACTCTAGAAAGTCATCAGCGTAAATGTGGTAAAAAAAACACCAAAACTCTGAAATAAAGCACACACAAGAGCCATATGTAAGTTAAATAGCGGGGCAGACAACTCAGAACCTTGCGGCACCTCACAATCCAGAGGAATCCAGTCCAAACCTATATAAACCTGAAAAAATTGATCCATTAAATAAGATGCAAACCAATTCAACACTTGCCCTGTGACTCCCAATGAATGGAGCAACGTGTGATTAACGGAATCAAAAGCTGCCGAAACATCAATAAAGATCATAATAGCACCCATTTTCGGCCGATCCCAACTACACCAGAGGGTATTAAACAATGACAGCAGCAAGATTTCAACACCAAAACTCTGACAGAAACCATGTTTCTGTGCCTTTATTCCCTTTTCTCCATTTTGTTATTTTCTACTTCTCTTCTAAATCATAAGTTTTATCCTTCCTTCTCCCCTTCTCTCACGTCCCTCGCTCTCACTCTCATCCCCTCTCCAGTCCTTCCATTGCTCTTTGCTTCTGCCCCCCTCTCTCTGCCTTCCCCTTCCCCTTCCCCAACCTATTCTTCCTCTGTCTTTCACTCACTACCTAATCAATTATTTCCATGCTCTCTACTTGCCATCTTCCTAAGTCCTCATCTACTACACAGCTTCCCATGTGAGTGGGACAGTGCAATGCAGGACCTCAGCAGCGCCGGAAGGGTCACAGCCCGTCTTCTCTCTGTCACCTGCTGCCACTAGCCTGCAGCTGTAAAACTGGCTGGGCTGGCCTAAAACTTGCCGGTTGAAATCCCTAGTCGGATATCGACTTATTATAAGGGAGGCATGAAAAGAGGGTGATTTTCTATCTAGAACTTTGCAAAAGCTTCACTAAAGTATGTACTGTAATTAATCCTGTATCTGCATCAAGTCTGATGGGTTCAGTCTCCATCTGCTGGAACCGGGACACAACCCAGGAATCTAGACTGGATTGGATTATTAGGGAAGGCCTAATGCCACCTTTCAAATTGTGAGGAAAAAAACAGGGGAAACATAGTTTTGATCATTTGATTTCTCTGACAAGCGTCTGGAAATGTTGATTATCTAAGAGCAGCCATTGAAGTGATCATATCTGCGGATAAGAGCATTATTCAAATTATTTAGAAGTGGATTGTTTTTTTGGTTTTTTTTTTTTTTTTAGGAATTGCAGGGGGAGACTGAGTATCTATATCTATATCTAATCTATATAGTAAACGTAGATGGACTGTTTACGTTATCAGAATATAGGAAGACTAGGGGACATGCAATGAAGCTACAGGGTAAACTATTTAAGACTAATAAAAGAAAATATTTTTTCACTCAACGTGTAATCAAACTCTGGAATTTGTTACCGGAGGATGTAGTAAAGGCTGTTAGTGTAGCTGGGCTTAAAAAAGGTTTGGACAAGTTCCTGGAGGAAAGGTCCATAAACCATTATTAAGAAGGGACCTAGGATATCAATGCTTGACCTAGTACAAGCATTGCAGAACCTGTATCTTTTGGGGAAACTGCTAGGTACGTATGACCTAGATTGGCCACTGTTGGAAACAGGATACTGGGCTTGATGGACCTTGGTCTGACCCAGTATGGCATATCTTATGTTCTTATATAAAATCTTTCGCTATGTGCACTTTGCAATTGTTCTCTTATTACCACAACCCATCCTTTGGTTTCTCTTCTCCGATAGCTAGTGTTCATCCCTATTATTTGTCTACAGTTCTCAGCATCTCAGGTCATTGATTCTGAAAACTTAACCATCCCCATGATGGGTTTCAGCTTTCAAACATATAGTACCTCAAAGCTGTTAGAGTAACTACTGCTCATTAAGATGGTAAACTCCTCATTTTGTATTAAAATTACTGATCATTAGTTGCTTGTACTGCTCAAAAGAAAACTCTAAGGTTAATGCATTTAAATGGGATGTAATCTCTGGTCCACTTCACGCAGTTGCAGAACTGAATCTCATCCCTAGGAGAACAAGCTTTCAAAGCCGTTAGACTTTAATCCCATCGGAATCTTAGCAGGCCAATCATAAAGGCAAAACAGAATGTTTTGTGTTAAAAAATAAAGCTTACTGAATTTTTGTAGAAAGGTAAAATAAGTGATAAAATGCACACATTTAAATTCTATATTGATACACAAACAGAAAAAAAATACTACAAAGGCCAAAAATTCACTAAGGGGCTTGTGTCTCCCACACCCTAGCAGAGTATTCTTAGGAATTGTCCCCACTGGGACTCCGCCTATGTATCACTGCGGAATCTGTCCTCTAAACAGGCCTGGATTTTTTTGTTGTCTGGAGGTTGAACATTTCTTTCAATTCTTGAGCATCGTTCTTTACAAATCCTCTTTTAGTTCCCCCAATGAATTCCCAAAACTTTCTCTAGAACAGGAAATCCTGAAGTGGTTTCCCGTGCCTGCCAAATTTCCTCTACACCAGATTGAAAGTCCACCTCTAAAAACAGAAACAGGTAATCTCGATTGCAGACATGACTTTAGTGCTTATTCTCTTCTTTTTTTTTTTTTTTATAAACTTTATTTAATCATCACCAACAGAAAACAACAGGCAAAACACAACCAATCTCCGGAGGGGTGGGTTCTCATCCCCACCCGGAGGAACACTTACAGGAGATGAATACAGTTTCCATATTTTTATGCCCTCCCCAAGCCTCCCCCCACTCCCCTCTACCCCCCCTCCCCGCGCCCCCCTCTACCCCCCTCCCAGTCGCACCCGCTCCCAGTCACACCCCACCCCTCCCAGCCTCACCTCCACACTCTACCCACCCCGCTGCCCCTCCACCACCTCCCTCCTCCCCCACCCTACCTACCAATATGCAAGATCTCATTCCGACAGCGAGCCCCCAGCGTGTCTATATAAGGGTTCCACACCAAAAGAAAGGATGTCCAGCGCTTGACACTGCCTCGCGCTCGCCACCGTTCCATCAGCATTAACTGGTGAAAGCTATTGCGCCACTCCCCAAGCGTGGGAGAACTCTGCTCGCGCCACAGACGTAAGATAGGACCTTTACCCACCAGACAGGCCTTACGCATTAACAAGCGGTCCATATGCCGGGAAGGGCAGGGGGGGGTCAATCCTGTCCAAAACCACAAAAGCCCCAGTCCACCGCAATCTCTGCTGCACCAACCCACTGACATATATACTAATTCTGGCCCAATAGGATTGAACATGCGGACAGGCCCACCACATATGCGACAGGTTTGCCAAAGGTGCCTTGCATCGCGGACACCGACCGTCATCTGTCAGATGGCTACGCAGGGCTCGTCTAGGCGAAAAATAGGCCCGAGTAAGGCATTTAAATTGTACCTCCCGCCACCTAGCCCCCTCCACAGTGTCCGCAATCCGCCGCAAAGCAGTAAGAACAGTATTGGGATGGACCTCCCTCCCCAGCTCCGCACTCCACGCCGCTTCCACTCCCCGATAATCCACTGGGGTTCAGAGATCGTCCAATCGAGCTCTATAACCCGCAATAGACTGAGGCGCTTCTTCTCCTAAGGCAAACCCAACAATTGTGCCGAGCGCTCTGGCGCCAAAGCCTCCCTAGGCAAAGAGGAGATATAGTGGGAAACCTGCAAAAACGCGAAAGTATGTTTTAAAGTCAGATCGTATTCCTGACAGAGGGATTGAAAGGATTTACACCTCCCCGTGGAATCCACCAGGTGCCCCACATTCTGAATACCCTTACGCCGCCATTCCCGAAAGCCGTATGAGCCCGAGCCCGGAATGAAATGGACGTTACCTTGCAACGGCAGCCAGCTGGACACCGTCCAGGACGTCCCCCATCGGATATTTAAGTACCACCACATCCACTGGGCCGAGCCGAACAAAACACTCCGTGCGAGGCGGGCCGGGAGAAACTTCGATTCCGTATGCAGGGCCCCTAACAAAGAGAGAGGTGCTACAAATTCCTCCTCTAGGATCGTGGGAGCATACACCGCCGTCCCACCCAGCCAGTCCCCCAAGTGACGGGCCTGACAAGCCAAGGCGTATGCACCCAAGTCCGGAAATCCCATCCCCCCGTCTCGCCACTTCCCCATCAGCCGGATCAAGGGGATACGGGCCCGCGCTCCTCGCCACAAAAAGGTCCGTAATGCAGCTTCCAGTCGTCGCAAATCACCCCGAAGTAACCACACCGGCAAGGTCTGCAGCCAGTATAACAGCCGGGGCAATATCACCATCTTTACCGCCGCCACTCGCCCCGATAAAGAGAGCGGCAGGGGCCCCCATGCTTGTAACTGGGACCGCACACGGTCCAAGAGCCCATCAAAATTACACCGATACAGTTCACGCGGTTGACAGGTCAGCCGAATGCCCAGATAAGTAAATTGCGAGTTTGCCCACTTAAGAGGAAACCCACCCACCCAACTCCGCCTTAAGGTCCCCGAGACATCTAGAGCCTCCGACTTGTCCCCATTAATCCGCAGACCAGAAAAGAGGCCAAAGTTCCGAAATTCCTGAAGCAGGTGAGGTAGGGAGTCCGCAGGAGACAAAAGATGCACCAAGATATCATCCGCAAAGGCCGACACTTTAAAAATCTGAGAACCAAACCGCACCCCTTTAATCGCCGGCGACGTCTCCACCGCCCTAATCAACGGATCCAAAGATAACACAAATAGTAGGGGTGACAGGGGGCAACCCTGCCGTGTACCTCTCTCCAGCGAGAAGGCCTCTGATAACACCCCATTGCAGAGTATCCCCGCAGTCGGATCATCATATAAGCAATCTATCATGGCACAAAATGGGGCCCCTAGACCATACCAAGGCAACAGATCTTTGAGATAAGCCCAATCGACCTTGTCGAAAGCTTTTTCTGCATCAAAGCTCACTAGTATGGAGGGCAGTTGCTGGTCCTGTACCCATTCCAAAGACGCTACTATTTTGCGCATATTCCGTACAATGTACCGACCTTTCACAAAGCCTACCTGGGAATCATGGATCAGATAGTTGAGATGCTCTGCCAATCTATCTGCCAGAATCTTAGCAAAGATTTTAATGTCGAAATTCAGTAAGGATATAGGCCGGTAAGATGTGGGCAGCGCCGGGTCTTTGCCCGGTTTAGGAATCAGAGTAATATGCGCGTGGTTCTTGCCCCACTTAAAGCCGCCCTGCTCGACCCGCCATGCAAATATCTCTACCAAAGCTGGGCCAATATAGTCATTGAGCAGTTTATAAAACTCGGCCCCCAGGCCGTCCGGGCCCGGCGATTTAAAGCAGCTAGCTGTAGCAATAACCGACCTTATCTCCTCTAGGTTATGGGGCGCCCCAACTGGCTACTCTGCTCCTCTGTAAGCGTAGGCAAATTTAACTTCCAGAGGTAAGCTGGTATTGCCGAGGGGGAGCCACCTTCCGCCACATAAAGTTTTTGAAAGAATCCCCGAAAGACCCGGACTATGCTTTTGGTGTCCCTCTGCAGCATCCCCTGCTCGTCCCATAAGGCTGCCACGGTACGTGAGCCCCGCGATCCCCTCAGACATCTAGCTAACAGCCACCCGGGCTTATCTCCATAGCACTGCAGTCGATAACAATAATATAAGATAGACTTCTTGGCTCTTTGATGTAGTAGTTCGTTGAGGTCAACCCTGGCCTCCCACAGCTCCTTCTTGAGCCCCTCCGTCGGGGCGCGTGCAAGCCGCCTCCGCAACAGAGACACCCGTTTCTCCAGTCTAAGACTCTTATCCACAAGCATCCGGCGTTTACGTGCCGCAAACCCAATAATATGACCTCTTAACACAACCTTGGCCGTTTCCCATACCAGTTCAGGGTCCCCCTGGTGGCACCGATGATCCTCCTCAAACTCCCTCCAGCGCTGAAACTTGTGAAATTGGGCATCCCTGTAAAGCTCCGGCGGGAATCGCCAAATTCGCGTCCGATCTATTCCCCCACCCCAGCAGAGTTCCAGCCACACCGGCGCAAGGTCTGAGATTTCAAAGGGCCCAATCTGCACGTCACCCACATTCGCAAATATCCCGTTAGAAAGCAATAAGTAGTCAATACGGGAACTAGTGCCATGAGCTCTGGACTGGTGAGTATAGTCTTTCTCTAATGGGTGTAACACCCTCCAGGTGTCAACTAGCCACAGCCGACTCTTAAACCGATGTAACACTCGCGTTACTGGCTCCCGTTCCCATGCCTCCCCCCCCCCCGAGAAGTATCCAGGTCAATATCCAGGACTCTGTTGACGTCTCCTCCCAGGACTAGCGGGAGCTCAGGCATCTGCTCCACTTTGGAAGCCAATGTGGCATTGAAACGTGGGTCAGAGGAATTCGGTCCATACACCGTCCCCAAAATTACCGGCCTCCCCTCCAGAGTACTCTGCAGTAGCAAGTAGCGCCCCGCCTCATCACGAACTTCAGCCTCGACCAGACAGCGTACTCTCTTATGAATCAGTATGGCCACCCCCCCTTTCTTCCCCAGGGCGGGGGCCCCCCAAACCTGCCCCACCCAATCGCGGCGTAACTTATTATGCTCCTCGGCCGTCTGGTGGGTCTCTTGCAGAAACTCAATATCACACTTATGCCTAGCTAAGGCTTGTAGGATTTTATATCTCTTGATGGGGTTTCCCAAACCGCACACATTCCACGTAATAACCTTCAGAGCGGTGAGGCAGTGTCAAGACCCATGTGCCCGGTATCCCAAATTATTAGGGACGGGGCTCTCCCAGCCTGGAACCCCCTCCCCTCACCCAACTGCTCGCCCTTTAACACACAGTGAAGCCTAAATAGAGTGCGACCTACCCCCTGCCCCTCCCCCCCAGCTCCCTCCCCCCTCCCCCCCAGCTCCCTCCCCCCTCCGCCCCTCCCCCCAAATGTATTAATCGCTCTCCCTCCATATACCACCTCAACCCTCCTCTGCTGAACCCTCCGGTGATACGCTCCACCACCCCACCCCCACCGCAACAACACTCCGCCCTCCAACCCCCTTCCGCTTCGGGTGCCGGGTATTAGCACCTCCAGCACCTGGGTTACAGGGGGCTATGGAGGGTTGGACCCTCAAACTAAACAACAACATCCATACCCCATAGCCGGTGGCAGAGCCTGTCCCCCCAAGCCCGCCAGCAATGAAGCGTGGTCCAACATCGCCCCCCTCTCCCCCCAGACAGGTGAATACGATATACAAACCAGCAGTACATCAAAGTTTATCATGACATTACACTCACATTGTGGGTTTGGCAAGCATACACTAATAATACAATTGCTCAGAAACTGCAGTAGGAAACATCCAAGAAAGGGAAAAAACAAAAAAAAAACAAAAAACTCCCCAAGGACAAACATGTTGCTGAAACTGTAGGTGCAGCTGTCTTAGCACATGTACAAGTGTACCCTGTACGTAGATGGGCTCGAGGCCCACAGGCCCACACAAAAACCTGCTAAGAGAGAAAATGAAGTTGCGCAGTCTGCAACACTAGGATGAAGTGTTTACAAAGACTAACTGAGGGGCGCTGTCTCTATGCCCTAGTAAGCACCAAAAGCCAGGGGATAGGCGTGGGCCGCATAGGCCGGACCGTCCGGCCCACTCTAACGTGCCTAACTGCCTGCTCGGGTGTGGAAAGGAAGCCAGCAGTTTACCATGGGGCTACACCCAGCCGACCCTTAGAGTCTAAGCCAAGCAACCTCCAGGCAAAATACTGCCCTCCGTCCTGAAAATATGCATCTAGTAGGAACCCAATATGCCTCCAACTACCATCCCCAAAACTACAGGGCAACTCCCCAGGGGCTCCAACCGAGGCCCCACCCGATTAGAGCCGGGCCTAGCCCGGAAGCCCCCATGCCAAATGGTACCCCCAATCCTTAGGTCAAAAGGTCTGTCCATCTCGTTCAAACCCCCCGACCGGGGCAAGACAACAAGAACCCAGTAGCCCCATCAGAGCTCTGCAGACATGACAATCAGGTAGGCAGTCCATTACTGAGAAATAAAAACACTCAGGTCTCTTTGGAGTACTCAGCCGTCTGTGCCACCTGGAATAATGCTCTCCACATAACTCGCTGCTGCTTCAGCCGACTCAAAGGTTTTGCGCTGGCCCTCGTGGAACACATGTAGACGCGCCGGGTACTGAACTGTAAATTTAATCTGTGAGTCAATCAGTTTTTGGCAGATAGGCGCATAAGCACGGCGTCGCTGGCTCAGCACCACTGAATAATCCTGCGCTATCCTGAGCCGCACGTTGTCCACCTGTACGGTGCCTCGTGTCCTGGCAGCGCGTAGAATGGCCTCCTTTTGTGGGAATTGTAAGAATTTAATTAGGACCAACCGTGGGCGAGAGTCTCGCACATTCTTACTGCCCACTCGATGCGCCCTCTCAATCTGGATATTCCCGCCAGCAACGGTCTCCCCCAGCAGCGATTCAAAGAGCACCTCCAGGTACTTGCGCAGGTCTTTGTCCAGCACGGCTTTGGGGATACCCATCACTCTCAGATTGTTTCGCCGAGAGCGATTTTCGAGATCGTCGAGTTTAGCCTCCTGAGACAGCAACCGGGACTTTAGGCCTGCCACCGCATGGTTCAGCTCTACCAGGGTGTCCTCCGCGCGCCCCACGCGCTCCTCTGCCTCCTGTAGCCTCCTACCAAAAGTCTCCACCGAACTCTGCACCGCGTCAAATTTTTCCCGGAGAGTAGTAAACTGGGCCGCCAAAGCCTCCGCCACTGCCGCCGATATTTCCTCTACTCTGGCCGGGGAGGTCGGTGAGCTAGGCGCCCCCCCTCCGTCCGCCATTTTGTTCGTAGCAGGCCCCCGGTCTCGCTCCTTCTTCCCCGCTCGGAGTGCTGTTGCCATCGCCGTTGGACCCACTGCTCACCTCTATCACTGCAACAGGGTGTCCGACACCTGGATTAGGCACAAGTCGCAGGTTCTGGGCTCCAAAAATAGCGCTAATATGCCGGTTCGGGCAGGGGGTGGTCGGAGTGCGATCAGCACACGACTGCTCGCTCTCACCGCATCACCGGAAGTCTGCTTATTCTCTTCTTATAAAGATCACCTTCAGGCTGTCTCCATACAAGATAAGATAACTCACCTTCCTTGGTGGCCTGGGGACTCTACCTTTGAACCCCAGGCCTCTTCCATGAAGAAGAGCCAATGAAGATATACATCTTTTGGATTCCAGTGCTATATAGAAACATCTCTCCCTACAAGACACCTCTCAATGAGAAGTGCCTGTAAAATCTCTGCACCCTCTCTGTTGCTTTACTGGTAAGTGCCTGAAGGGACACTTAACGACATCATATTAAAGTGCGGTGAGGTTTTGTACATACTGTGCTTTATGCACAAAACTTAATGCACAGTAAGTGCAAATCCTCCGTGATAAATGCAGGGGATATGCCCAGCATCTTTCCTGCATTTACAAGATAGAGCAGCAGCCAGCCAGCATTGGAGGTGTGTGAGCGGGAGCTCCACCTCTTTCCTTTCAGCCTGCCTATACCAGCTGCCTTTAAGGGCTTTAATACCGTCACTTCCACTGGTGCGCCCGTGCCTTGCGGGCCCGCGCCTGAGGGCCTCGGCAGAGGGCCCTTTGGCATGGCCCTTAGGCGTAGGACTGTGCGGGGCCGTTTAAAATGCTGCTACATTGGTTCTGCTTGCTGTGGCGATCGGAGCGGTGGAGGGGTGATGTCGACAGCGGAGGTTGTGAGTGGGAGCTTAAACACCTGGTGGGATATTAAATAAAGATAAAGATATCTTCCTCTTCAGATGCTATGTGGAGCATTTCTTCTTGTCTCCTCTATTCCTTTAACTATCACTGTATCTCTTATTCTGTCCTATCTAATTATGTCATTCTTTTCATATTTTCTGTAACTTTTCTGTAATATTGTAAACCGCTCTGATGCTTTGGCTTGAGCGGTATATCAAATATAATAAACATAAACAGACGCTTGCCACACAGGCCCTGCGGTACAAGCATCGGCAGCATGGGTGTACCTGTGTTATGTCCTGATGCATGTAATGCGAGTCCCGACGCTACCCCAATGTCCAACAAAACAGCAAGTATGGCAAGCGCTGCTGACAACAGTACTCAACCCCCTACCCCCCCATTCCAAGACAGCTATCACTGCTGCACTTTTCCACCCCCTCACAATCCCAACACAAAGCATCTAAAATATTCCCTGATTTGACCCCCAAATACATTCCTGCCCAGCTGATCTGACCCTCTCAACACATTTTTGCCTCTCTTGATCTGACCCTCCCCAACACATTCCTGCCCCTCTTCAGTCAAGACCCAACCCTTCCCCACCCCTGATCCCTTGACTCCCCGAAATCATCCCTGATATCTAGTGGATGGGGCAAGAGCAGTCCTCCTTGGCTCCTACCCTGTTGCCACATGGGTTCAAAATGGTGGATATGACCTTTAGTGGCAATCTATAAAGGCAGTTGCTACTTATATGGAAGACTGACCTCCTATTACTAGTACCATGAGATTACCATAAGGGGTCAGATCTACTATTTGGAATCCAGGCAGCAACAGGCCAGGATATAACTGTATTAGAAAAGGTATCTGCTTCAGTGAGGTTTGGATTAAATACAAATCAATTTACCTCCTCATGTCAAAATTCAAGACAGGCAAGTCTGGAGGATTTGTAGTTTTATGATAATTTCAGTTTGCCAAAAATAAAAATACTTTTCATGATGGTCAAAACTACCCAAATGGCAAGAAAATAGATTGTCATCAGATAATTAAGAAAGTTAAAATTCAGTTATTCAAATCTGCCAAATTATGGGGGAGGAACCAAAGAAGAAAATAACTTTCTAACATAAAGATAAGTTTCCCTGACTGACAGCTGTTAGAATCATTATATATTGTTTGTGGACTACTACCTTTCCCTCGCCAGCAAACTAGCATGTAGTATTGCTGACAGGCCTTTTGTCAATTAATTTCCAAAGTTGCATAGGATCCTGCAGTATTAGAATTTTCATGTAAGCCAGATTAGCTCAACAATCTACACAAAAATCTGCGTTCCATCTTCTTAAATGATTCTTTTCCCTTGTATGTGAACTTTTGGAGTCAACTTCAGTTTAATGTTTGTTCCACACACCTGACCCTGTGAATGAAGAACTCTGATATCCGTTGCAAATATATTGCAAGGTTAACTAGATTAGCGCTGGACTTTTGAAATGTCTACTCCATTGCAGCCTTTTCTTTCTAGTGCTCTGTTCTTTCCTTTTCTCTCTGCTACAAATTGGCTTAAATTATGAAATCTGACTATCTCGTGTATCAAACTGAAAATATATCCCTTCCATTCCCAAGGTTTTTAGAAAATGTCTTTGTAGTAATCAGTGGTGTAAAGAGAAGTGGAGGGTGAAAAAGAGGTCAGCGCAATTTCATTCTCTTAGGGATTGTCAAAGCGTTTCTTTATTAGAAAGATATTCAAATACTGGAAATTTTATACAGGCTGAAAAATATGAATAACGGGGATCTATTTGATTTTAAATGTTTTTGAACTGCCAGCCTTTGTGGAAAACCACAGATTGAATATTACCACATTTAGAAAATAGGCGTCTTTGCCTTGGGATACTCGTCCAATTTATTAGTGGAAATATCTTTAATTAATTTGTGCATGAGTTCGTGTTTTCTTTAATTTTTCTCCCCAGGCTCTTGACCCATAGTAATGAAATCTGAGAGCTATATTAGAAATTACTTTCTCAGCAGTTTTATTCTTTTAAAGTTAAGCATATCACATAATGGGCATGAAATGTTATCCTTTATTAAGAACATACTTTTTACTGAGAGTCTCCAAATACTGTTTCTTATGAAGAATTTCATCTTAAGTGCTTCGTCCTCTAGAGAAGTTGACTTTGCTGTCATCATACCAGAAAACTGAGAATCATGGCTGAGATCTGCAAAAAACTAGAACCATGCAGTATCCTTTATTGATGTATTTTTTAGCTGGAATAATCAGGATTTCAACGTTGAGCGTAAGGAGTTTGGGAGACATTCTATGAACTACACATTCTCAGTTTTTTAGTGGCTCAAAATATATATTTAGACATGGAAATAAATTTAGGAAATTTAGAAGCCAGTCAAAACATTTTACAAGCCAGGGAAAAACTTTTTTTTATTGCTCCTATTTTCATATTTTTAGTTTTGTTTTTTTCATATTTTTTTTCTTTTTCAGCTTACTTTTTGCTTCTCAAATTCTAAATACCAGGTGCTAAATTTTAATTGCTCAGGGACTTCTACTAGCCCTTAATCTATCATGAAGTAGTGTTGGTTGGTTGTTTTCTCTGATGTACTAAACTGCAAATGTCTTTTTGCTTATGACCACAGTGCATGTGAAATCAGACTCAATGCTCAGAAATGCATCAAAACACTGAAATTTGGGGTTTTTTTGCAAATCTTTGAGCATTGTGACCTTCTGAAAATTCATAAATAATAGGCTATTGTAATTCACAAGTAGCAAAATAGCTCATTAATTATGATTTTTTTTGAAAACTGATGCATGAAAATGTCTTGTCATGTGTTTTTCAGATAAAGAGATACTTGCACCTTTAGATTTAATCAGCAGTTCTGAGAACAAATTTTCTGGCGCTCTTTTGCATTGGCAGCAAACTTTCATAAGATGGAGGTTTCTACATAAGAACATATGAACATAAGATATGCCATACTGGGTCATACTGGGTTTCCAACAGTGTCCAATCCAGGTCACAAGTACCTAGCAGTTTCCCAAAAAGATACATAGGTTCTACAATGCTTGTATTGGGGCAGGCAGTGGATATCTTGGGTCCTCTTTAATAATGGTTTATGGACCTTTCCTCCAGGAACTTGTCCAAACCTTTTTTAAACCCAGCTTTTACTACATTCTCTGGTAACGAATTCCAGAGTTTAATTATGCGTTGTGTGAAAAAAATATTTCCCTTATTAGTCTTAAATGGGTTACACTGTAGCTTCATTGCATGTCCCCTAGTCTTCTTTTTGATGGCGTAAACAATCAATCTATGTTTACCCGTTCCACTCCATTCATTAATTTATAGACCTCTATCATATCTCCCCTCAGCCATCTCTTTTTTAGATTGAAGAGCCTGAACCTCTTAAGCCTCGCCTCATAAGGGTATCCTTCCATCTCCTTTACCATTTGGGGGCTCTTCTCTGTACTTTTTTTAATTCCACTATATCCTTTTTAAGATACGGCGACCAGAATTGCACACAATATTCAAGGTGCAGTCGCACCATGGAACGATACAGAAGCATTATAATATCCTTTGTTTTATTCTCCATTCCTTACCTTATGATTCCTAGCATTCTATTTGGCTTCTTGGCAGCCGCTGCACACTGGGCAGAGGATTTCAATGTGTTATCCACGGTGATGCCTAAACGTGGTGATGGTAGTGGTTGTTCCTAATGTGGAACCTTGCCTCGTGTAGTCATAGTTTGGGTTGTTCTTTCCTAGGTGCATAACTTTGCCTTTGTCCACATCAAATTTCATCTGCCATTTGAACATCCAGTCTTCCAATTTATCAATGTCCTCTTGCAGTTTTTCACAATTCTCTTGGGTTTTAACAACTTTGAATAATTTTGTGTCATCTGCAAATTTGATTCCTCACTCATTTCCATTTCCAGGTCATTTACAAAATGTTAAAAAGCAGTGGACCTAACACACATCCCTGGGGTACTCCACTATTCACCCTTCTCCATTGGGAAAATTGGCCATTTAGCCCCACCCTCTGCTTTCTGCCTTTTAACTAGTTCCTGATCCACAATAATACACTGCCTCCTATCCTAGGACTTTTTAATTTCGCTAAGAGTCTCTCCTGAGGGACCTTGTCAGAGGCTTTCTGAAAATACAGATACACTATATCGACTGGCTCACCTTTGTCTACATGTTTATTCACACCTTCAAAAAAATATAATAGATTAGTAAGACAATACCTTCCTTGGCTAAAGCCATGTAGGCTTTCTCCCATTAAACAATGACTATCCACATGTTCAGTAATTTTGTTCTTTATAATGGTTTCTGCCATTTTGCCCAGTGCTGACATCAGGCTCACCAGTCTGCAGTTTCCCTGGAACCCTTTTTAAAAATTGGCGTTATATTGGCCATTCGCCAGTCTTCAGGTATTACAGATGATTTTAATGATAGTTCACAGATTACTAATAGTAGGTCTGCAATCTCATATTTCAGTTCTTTCAACACTCTCTGATGTATACCATCCTGTCCAGGTGATTTGCTGCTCTTTAATTTATCAAATAGTTGTAATACATCTTCCCGGTTTATTGATATTTCTTTCAATTCTTCTGACGCATCACCTTTAAATACCATTTCAGTCATGGGTAACATCCCTACATCATCTTTGGTAAAGACCAAAGCAAAGAAATCATTCAGTCCCTCCACCATGGCCTTCTTCCCTCTTAGTGCCCCTTTTACCCCTCTATCATCTAATGGTCTAATCTCTTCCCTCTTCAGTCTATTCAGCACTCCGCTGCCCATTTGATTTTCCGTCAGCCTCGTTTTGCCCACATCACTCCTCTCCTCAGATCTCTTCACTGGCTCCCTATCCGTTTCCGTATTCACTTTAAGCTTCTCCTTCTGACCTATGTGCATTCATTAGTACCTTTCTTCTTTCATTTCTCCCTATTTCCTCCCTCATGTACTTCGTTCTTCTTCCCAGTTGCTTCTTGCTATGCTCTTCTCCTCTATTGCCAACTCCAGATTTCACCTTGCTGCTCCTTACGCTTGGAATAAACTTCCTTTGTCTATACGTCAGGCATCTTCTTTGCCCCTCTTCAAACTCAAGTTAAAAGCTCATCTTTTCGCCTCTGCCTTTGGCTCTTGATTGTGCTGTTCTCCTTCCTTCCCCTCTTTTATTTCACCTTTCTTGCTTCCTCTTACACTTGTTCTTACCTCTTTCCTTTGTCCTGTCTCTCCTGCTCTTGTCTCTTTGCCTTTGTTCTTATCTTTTTCTACTCCTTTTCTTGCTTTGTCTTTTTAGATTGTAAGCTCTTTTGAGCAGGGACTGTCTTTTTGTGTTTTCATTGTACAGTGCTGCATGCGCTTGGTAGCGCTTTATAAATGCTTAGTAGTAGTAATGGTCCAACTGACTCTCTCACAGGTTTTTTGCTATGAATATACTTGAAAAAGTTTTTATTTTGCATTTTTGATTCCATGGTAAGCATTTTTCAAATTTTATCTTTGCCTATCTTATCAATTCCTTGCATCTAACTTCCCAGTGCTTGTGCTGTTTCCAATTTTCATCATTTGGCTCTTTTTTTTTCATTTCCTGAAAGATGCTTTTTTGGCTACAACAGCCTCTCTGACCTCAGCTGTAAACCATGCTGGCAGTTTTTTGGACTTCTTCCACTTTTTTTAAAGCGTCTAATACAGCTTGTCTGGGCTTCCAAGATAGTATTTTTATACAATGCCCATGCTTGATGTAAATCTTTACCCTTTGCAGCTCTTCCTTTTAGTTTTTTCTTAACTATTTTCTTCATTTTATTATAGTCTCCCTTATAAAAGTTAAAAGGTAGTACTGTGAATTCCCTTGTTGTCCTTCCTCCATCTATTAAATCAAGTACAATCATGCTATGATCACTATTGCCAAGTGGCCCCAACACCCTTATCTCTTGCATCAGATCTTGTGTTCCACTAATGGCTTCTCCTCTTGTTGGTTCATGAAGCAGTTGCTCCAAGAAGCAGACATTTATTTCATCTAGAAACTTTATCTACCTAGCATGTCCTGCTGTGACATTGACACAGTCAATACTGGGATAATTTAAATCACCCATTATTATTACTGTGTTGTAACTTTTGTTAGCTTCTTTGATTTCTTTGAGCGTTTCATCATCCATTTGCTCATTCTAGCCAGGCGGTCAGTGGTACCTCATCTGCCATCGCCTTTCCCTTTTTACATGGAATTTTGATCCATAGAGATTCTACAGTGTATTTAGTTTCCTGCAAATCTTTAATTCTGTGTGACTCAATGTTTTTTCTAACATAGAGTGCAACCCCTCCACCAATTTGATCTACTCTATCATTGCCATATAATTTGTACCCAGGTATCACGTTGTCCCACTAGTTGTCCTCCTTCCACCAGGTCTCTGAGAAACCAATCATATCTAACCTCTCATTTAGTGCTATATATTCTAATTCTCCCATCTTATTTTATAGACTTCTAGCATTTGCATACAAGCATTTTACAGATTGTATTGTATTCATATTAATCTGGTTATCAGTAGGCAGGGGTAATTAGGAATCTTTAAGCTCTGTCTGCTCTGTACTTACGGCATTTGGGTTACTTTAGTCTTTATTGGAACCTCTCTGCCGATATGCTGTAATTTCAGTCTTTTGCTAGTATCCTGCAAGAATACATTGTTCTGAACCATATGCTCTTGGGCGACTGTTGGCTTTCCCCTGTTATCCAGTTTAAAAGCTTCTCTTTCTCCTTTTTAAAGGTTAATGCCAGCAGCCTGGTTCCATACCTGTTAAGGTGGAGCCCATCCCTTTGGAAAAGCCCATCTTTTCCTTAGAATGTTGCCTAGTTCCTAACAAATCCAAAACGCTCTTCCTTGTACCATTGTTTCATCCACGCATTGAAAATCCGGAACTCTGCCTGCCTTTTAGGTCCTGCATGTGGAGCGGGAAGCATTTCTGAACATGCTACCTGGAAGTTCTGGATTTCAATTTCTTACCTAAAAGCCTGAATTTGTCCTCCAGAACCTCCCTACAATACTTTCCTATGTCATCGGTACCAACATGTACTAAAATAGCAGACTCCTCCCTTGTCTAGGTTGCACGAGAGGTCTGTTACCTTCACACCAAACAGGCATGTATTCCTAAAGAGGATAACCAGCCACAACTGAAAGTGAATATGGGCACCTCCTTCCATTTAATAGGTTTAAGAGCCTAAAGAGCTAATATTATCCCTGGGGTGTGTGGGAGTTGGGGTGGTTGTGAAGGAAAGAAGGCCTAATAAAAGCTGGCTTGCTACGCAGTGCCGTGACCTGTGCTTCTAAGATAAAGTCTTACCAATTTCTTGTGTAATTCACACAGCTCTTGGTTTGATAGAGGGGGCCTTTCAAATTGCCTCTTTGATCTATCACTTGCCTTTAATACCCATTTAAGACAGTTTCACAGATCATTTGCCTCCTAACTGGAAGGCCTCTATAAAAGTCACTAGAAACAAGTTTATTTCTTTTTTACTCAGAGACTATTTATTATACTTGTATGCTATACTCTGAATTGATTTAAATAAAAAGCTCTCTAGAAATTTATTTTAGAGACTATTTACTCTGTTTTATTTTCTATGTTAAGCTGTACTTTAATTTGATTTAAATGAAAAGGTGGGACTAAGACCTGACTGACTCAGCAAAAACACTGAATTCTAAAATACACAGAGAACACAAAGAATTTCCTTTTTCCCCAAGATTTAGAGTGTATTCCAGAAGATAAATACTTAACAAGTGCACTTCTTTTTCCAGCTGTAGCAGTCTCTTTTGGTAATCCTTCAAGAGTTTTGGTAGTCCTTCAAGACTAACCCATGGGAAATCCTGGTATGTGGGTCACTTTTTTGGGTGTCCTAACACTCATTCCTGTTTGCTTGGCAAATTGAATGGCTTCAGTAGTTCAGAGCTGGAGAATCATAGAGTTCAATCCCCTATAAGCTGGGAAGCAATCTAGACAAAAATGTTGTTCTTTTCTACAAACGGGCAGAGGTTTTTGGTGTATTTTGCAACAGATGATAGCATCTGTTGCTGAGGTCCATACATCCGTCAGTCCATTCACATATTTGATCATCTGCAGCCAGATGAGCAAGCAGGCAGGCAGAAAGGAAGACCTGAAAGCTGCTGCAGTGACAGAGAACCCAGACCCCCAACTACACAAACAAGAGTAAAGAAAAGTAGTGGCTGCCTCCAAGAATCTCTGCTCACATGCTGTCCTCTTCCTGGCAGGCAGAAGCTGGAGCTCTTCCATGGTCTGATGGTGGAGGTAGCAGCAGGAGCAGTCTGTTTAGATACATGGCGCCACTAGCTCATGTTCCTCTGCCAAGCCCTGCTTTCCATCCATAAGCCATCAGGAGGTTTTACTTGGTAAAGTAATGTGAGCTGATGGCCTTCTGTGTCTGCAAACACTCAGCTCAGACATATAACCACTTTTTTTTAAATTCAAGGGCAGCCTATTTACAGTGTTTTAGGAATAATTTGCTAAGACCAGCATGCTGTCATGCGAATAGTGGGGTTGGATGTATGGACTGGATGTCCAACCCGCGCTCAGCCCCGAGACCCGATTCCATTGCCAGCACTCCCCGAATTTAAACAGTGTTTATGTGGAGAGCTCTGGGAGAGGGCGGTGCTGGGGTAAAGCGGGAGAGTGGGCAGATGCTGGGATGTACAGAGGCCATTCAGGTCAGGCCTCTGTACGTTTCCACTTGGACGCCCGGTTTATTCCACCCCGATGGTATTATAAGTACCAGGTGCCGTAGTCTGCTTTTGGCAGCCCCCCATTTGCATTGGTGATAGCCTCCGGGGACCCTGCCACCAGGGCTGGGCAGCGGGGGCTGATGTAGCCCATGGCATTCTGAGCTACCAGATAGATGGCCAGTTGCCATGGAGCTTGAATGCCACTGCTCACTAGCCCCAGCAGTGGAGGGATGGGCAGGCTCCTGTGTGGTGTTCCCCACGGAATCCGGGGAGCATCAGGACGTACATCTCCCCGATTCCATCATCGTGAGTACATCTGGGCCACACGGTGGCAGAATAGAGTGTATCATGGCTCCGGCTAAGTTCCGTGCACGCGCGTCACAGAATCTGCCTCCATACATATAAGGCTATTCATAGAGTGGGGAGGGCAGGACTGTGGTGTTCCTAGAATGGGGCTGCAAATGCGTATAGATTATTGGGGTCATTTTGGCAGCCCTATTTGTGTTTTGGAGGTCCAAAGCACAGAGACATTTTAGAAGCCAGGTCTGTGGACGTCCCCAGTGCGAGGACTTCTAAATCTGAACAGGGGTATGGTGGAAGCGTGATTGGGGCATTCCCAGAAAGCTGGACATCCCCGCCTGATCTCAAAAATGTCCCGGATGTCTGGCATCTTGTCTAGGTTTAGGCCTGGTCCCAGCAGGCACCTGAAAAGTGCTTGTTCTAGCTGAAGAACATCCAGAGGGTGTAGGGGGGGATGCCCTCCCTCATCCCCAGTACTCTGCACAGTGTCAATGATAGCAGCAGCAGTGGGATTTGAACCCTGGCTTTCCTGTTCTTTGCAGGTTCTGAAATACTATTCTGGGGACGGATATGTACATGCCTCTGTAGATATCCATATCGGGCATGTCCAAGTTTGTGAATCGTGTCTGCACCTGGACGTGCCTGCCTTTTTTTCCAGACTGGAAAAATCTTTTAAAATAGACACTTGCGTGCATTTTGATTGCATAAAAGCAAGTACCAGCGCGGAGTCGCGAAGGACGCCGGTAACCGGGCGGTCGGCCCGGTCCCGGCTCGTCCTTCCGGCTTCTGCAGAAAGGAAGGGGGGGGGGAGGGATGAGGGAGAATGCGCGGAGGCTGATGACGCCGGCAGCATTTTTTGAAGGGATTGGCTCCGCAGAGGGAGTGAGCGGAGCCAATCAGTGCTGCCGGCGTTAGGCGAGATAAGGAGGGAGCTGTTACGCTACCCCCTCCTTTTTTCGGCAGCGGGTTGGAGGCAGGACGGCTTCCCGCCCTCCCTCCCTTAATCTTTTGGTATGTGGGGGTGGTGTTGTTTTCGGGGTGTCGCAGCTGGGTGGGGTGGGCAAGGCGGGATCCCGGAGGTTTCCGGGGCCCGGAGCCGTTTGGTCAGACTTGGGTGGGGGCGGGGTGCCCCCGACCCGGATAAGCCCTGCTGGCCTTTGCTAGTCATATGGCGAGGTCGGGGAAAGGGCGGTAGGAAATTGGCCGGTGTCGGACACGGCCGGAGCGGAGGCGACCCCACTTTGCTAATTATGGCTGGAGGGGTATCACTCCGCTGGGGGGAGATTGTTTACAGACTGTTTGATATTGTAAAGTTAATTGTTTGAATTTTAATAAAGCTGCGACCGGTTGGTACTTCCAATAAGAAAATTGTGTCTGTGAAATTTTGTAATGGTGGGGGGAAGGTTGGGGGAGGGGGTGAGAAGAACGAGGGAGGTGGGGTGCGGAAGGACGGGCATAGGGCACCGGATACGGCCTGCCTCGGTTACTCTATATGAGAATAATATGAAATGGCTTGATTGGACTTTTCATATTTTTCCTTTGATGTTTTGTTGAAAAGTAAACTCATTGCTCCTGCCGCTGCCACCACCATTGGGCCATGGACAGTCCCCCAATTTTTGCATGTTTTTGTTCATGGAAGACAGGAACAGAAAGGGGACAAGGCATGGGGACTCACAGAAAAAGCAGAAAATTCACCATTGTGCAATACAAGGCAGATAATTTTATAACTGAGTGCCTAGGTGATAAGTTGTAAAAGGAACTTTCTAAGCTTTTTTTAATAGGGCTACGTGGGTGCCTATGTGTGTCTATAAAATCAGCACCGAGAACTATCCCCAATCCGCTCCAAGGATGGTGTAACTTTGTGTGCATATTCTATGCCTGCACCCATGCATTTTATAAAATACACGTGCTTTGCAACTCTGCCTTTGTCCTGCCCAAACTGCACTCCTGGCAATGCCTATACGCTTGTTTTACAAAATGCACTTTCACATGTAAAACCTGCTTCATATGCAGAAAACCCTCAGTTTGCACTTTCCAGCCTATTCTTTTCTGTGGGTTTTGGAAGCCTCTAATACCACACTATGGGGTATGTTTACTAATGATTAACATAGCGTTTACTGCACGTGTGGCAACCATTAGTGGTACTTGTTATAGCCTTGGGTTTGGGGCAGAGACTGGGTGGGTTAAGGGCAGAGTGTGGGCTTCGACTGTGCATTGCGGTTAGCACCAGGGGCGGCTCAAGGGTTTCTATCACCCCAGGCAGAAGCCCCCACCGCACTATCCCCCCTTCGGCCACTGCTTCCCTGAATCCATTATCGCATCTTGCGGCAATGGTGGCCCAACTCTGTTTTGAAAGTGGTGGCTTTGTGCTGCTGCCCACCAGAGTCTGTCACCCTAGGCAGCTGCCTAGTCTGCCTAGTGGACAGGCCGGCTCTGTTAGCACAGACATCATTAATGTGCACTCACTGTCAATGTTGCAGTTAGAATGGTGACTTACCGCCACCTCAGTGGGTGGCATTTACTGTACCCACAGTACTGATGGCACTCTGATTAATGTGGGGGTAGCACTGGAGCGGCGTTAATTGCATTCCTAAACATTCCCAAACATTCCCAAAGAATGGAATTCTCATCCCACATTGACAGCATAATTGTTGCATGGGATGAAAATGTTTCTGAGGGTCCCCCTTAATCTGGGTCGTTTTGAGTTCTTGTTCTAGACATTCCCAGTGGCATGGTTTGAATGGAGTTGGGCCAAAGTTGCAATGTACCTGCGTATTTTATAAAATGCGCATGTGCGCACACAGCATGAATGCGCACATTTATTTATTTAGACAGATTTGTATGCCACCTTTTCCTTCAATCAAGGTGGTCACGTCACATCACAATTGGAGGGTTACATTTAACATTAGGGTACGTGTAAACATTTAGACAATACAGTTATTTGACAGTATTTAGACAGTACAATTGATGTAACATTTAACATAAAGGTATTTAAAACGTGGTATGATGGATTTGTGTGTGTGGATGGGATGGTGTGTGTTTAGTTGGCGGAGGTATTAGTGTTACTGTTTGGGTAGGGGATGTTGCCTGAATGCTCATGCAAATAGGTTTCTATAAATAACAATGTTTTGAGGTCTTTATACTTTTGCAGTCCACTACACAAGTTATTTTATTAACACATCTATTATTATTATTGCATTTAGTTCATGCCTTTCCAGGAGATCAAGGTGAGTTACATTCAGGTATAATATATAAGCATCCCTGTTGCCTTTATAAAATAGATGCCTCTTTTTTGAACATTTCACGTAAGTGCCTAGTTGTGAAAATAGCCATTTATGCCCTATAGCTTGAAATTTATCTCTGCCCCAGAGATTTTTTGATGCCTCTGCCCCCTGGCAATACACTAAAATGTCTGACAGTGGAGGAGGAACACATAGATAGCTTCTAGTCTGACTCCATTACAATACTGAGATTTTTTTCAATGCTGAATATTCAGCGTCGTAGACTAAGAACATAAGATATGCCATTTTGGGTCAGACCAAGGTCCATCAAGCCTAGTATTCTGTTTCCAACAGTGGCCAATCCAGATTGCAAGTACCTAGCAGGTTCCCACAAAAACACAGACGTTCCACAATGCTTGTCCCGGGGCAAGCAGTGGATTTCCCGGGTCCTCTTTAATAATGATTTATGGACTTTTTCTCCAAGAACTTGTCCAAACCTTTTTTAAACCCAGTTACACTAACAGCCTTTACTACATCCTCCATGACTAAGTAAAATGCCATTGCTTCAAACTGGCATTTTCCCTGTATTCTTAACCCCAGGAAATGACATGAAATGGCATCTCCAGATCTGATATAAGTTGTAAACTTTTCCATTTGTAGACCTGGGAGATATGAGAAGGGCTATATTAGCCATTACTTAGCTGATGCAGTAGCTTGCGTGCTCACATTGAAAGACCATTGTGAAAACAAGCTTCTAGCTTTATCATTACTGCAGCTACAGAGTCTACAATTTACAGAAGCGCCTTTCCAACAGCAATGATGAATTTACAGCCTTTAATTTGCAGTCTGGTGCACTGTGGTACTTGTAGTTCTTTTCTGTCAACAGAAAATCAGATTTACAAGCATCAGCCTAGATATATCAAACCAGATAAATCTGCCATGATCCAAACAGTTCATGGATTGTAGTTTTGTGAAACTCTGAATGAGTCAGTATGTTCCAGAACATCACAGACCAGGGTGAACTGTTGTAAAATGCAGCATTTTTGAGAGCATGCCAATTACCACCTATAAATTTAGAATGCAAATAGCTTGTCTCTCTCCTTAGAACTTTGCCTTATTGAAATTTTGAAATGTGTATTTATTTTTATTTTAGGCAGTACTAAAATGTCGTATCAGACAAAACTTGCTACAGGTGTAATAAGCACATCAGGATTTAAGAGTTCAATAAATGGAACCATATTAGTTTATCTTCCAGTTTTCCACAGATGAGACTAGATTATTTTCTCTCCCATTTTCTATCAGCTGTTTCTGTGAAACAAAAACCAAATAAGTCTTCCTGACCAGTCTATTGGCTTTATTTTTCTTAAATTTGATCTCCTATGATTTTCAAATGGATGACCGCAGAATTTATTTCAGGTCTGCGATTAAAGCCACCCAAGTGTTATCAAGGAGACCCAGAAAGGAGAATGAAAAACAAAACTTAATCTTATCTGGAAATGAATAAAGAGGATAAGGACCCCCCTATCTGCAAGCTCCAGTGTCCCTTGTGGTTGGGGCTGCTTCAGTTTCTTTGAAAATAATCAACAACACCATCTTAGTAAAATCACCTTTCACACAGCTTAGGCCTTTGATAGAAAAGGAAGCTGCAGTTTTAAAGGAGGATTATGCAAACAGTCGAGTGTGAACCTTAATGCTTTAACCTTAAATTGTGATTTCTGGAACCTGTCTCTTTGGGCAGGGCGAGGTGATCTGTCTACTAAATGGAACATCTTGGGATGGGGGGTGTATAGGACAGGGTAGGCTATGAAAAATGACATAAGAATTCAAAGACTTAAGGCAACTGATTAGCATTACATTTAATCACTCTGAATTCTAAGTGGCCTCTGTCCTGCCTTTTTCAATTCAGAAAGGATGGATTTCATGTCATTTTATTATTTATATCCTCCTATCATATAACTTTTAGATGGTTCACAAAGATGCATTCACAAACAACACTGCCATTACAAAGTTGAAACATAATATTAAATGCAGCATTATAAAACAATGACTTCAATTTCTTCCCAAAAATAAGATAGTCCGATTTTTGTCGCAATACCTGAGGAAGACTATTCTACATTTTAGGGCCGGCTAGTGAGAATACTCGCCTAACTGTTACTTGTTTCAAAGATTTTAAGAACAGAATGCTCAGTAACTATTCATTTGAATGTAGTACTTGACCAGCTACATAGGGCTGCAGGGAAAATCAAGCAGCATCTTAAATAGGAAACGATATTGCACTGGAAGCTATTGTTAGAGAGATATGATCATATCGGCCTAAACCAGTAATCCGCCTTACTGCAGATTTCTACATCAACTGCATTGCCTTCAGGATATTATTAGGTAACCCACCATAAATTGTGTTACAGTAATCTAGACTGGACAGTGCTAAACATCACACAACACTCCATAAACAATCCTGATAAAGCACATATCACAATTTCCTAAGAGTTTGAAATCATAATCGGTATTTTGCATGATGTTTTTCACTTGTGATATAAATATTTACCCTTGATCTAACACTATTCCCAAGTAAAGAACTTCTTCTCTTATTGAATCTTCATGTTCCACCAGACTTATTCTTTCAGGGGGCTTATATTTAATATCCTTACCGATAGCCAGTGCTTTAGTTTTATTGAAATTAATGAGAGTCAGTACGCCGGTGTAAAACAGTTTTAAAATCAGACAGGAGCTTTAAAGATTGTACAGAAGCTATATTTTTATATTGAGAAAATAACAGAAGATCGTCAGCATAAAGGTAAGAATGAACATTTTGCTTACAAAGTGGAATCATATAAATGTTAAACAAGGAAGCAATGAGGATCCTTGTGGTACATACCTGAGTCCAATTCAGACCTTCTTGATGAACCATTCTGAGTTCTCACCAGTTATACAGAAGGTAAACTGCTTTAATACTGTATCTCCTATACCTAAGTCAGCTAATCTTTGTAACAATATCTGCTGATGGACCGGATCAAATGTGGCCTTCAGATCCACAAAACTCATCAAGAAAGCTGTTTGAACATCACCAAGTTATACAGAACCGTGTCCAATAATGTCAACAGCAAGTACTATGATGCTTCCTAAACTCATGTTATCTGTCATCTAACAGCCTGAACTTGTGGCACAAAACCTTGGTTTGCTTGTGACCTGGTGCCTTGGAATGAGCTGGAAGACCTCACAATTATAGTTCCTACAAGGAAGGAAAGACTAGGCTAATGGACTATGTTCCAAACTAAATTATTCTGTCTATTAATGAATTCCTATTTCCTTTCATCCTAGGGTTGCCAACTGGCTCTGGGTGCACCCGACAAGCTTGATGCACTCTTGGGTTTACCCCATTGCATGCAAAGAAATGCAGTTCTGATTTCTCTATTGCACTCCATAAGAAAAGCAAGACTACATATCCCTGCAGGCAATGGGATAAACCAAGGAACTGGATCAGGTCTGTTGGGTGCATCTGAAGCCAGTTGGCAACCCTAGTTCAGCCCTCGTTTTCTTTCCTTCTAATATGCTTATTTTTTTTCAACCTTGTAGTGTCTAGAGTTATCTCCTTTTCCCTCGATTTAACCATCTCTTCTTCCATCGATTAGATATATTTCGGCGACAGGATTTTTTTTGTGGAGTGGGTCTGATTGAAATTTAGAAATGTCATATCCCTTTCGTTATTCAAGACAAATTCAGGCCTCAAAGTGTGAGTGGTACTTAGTCTTGCCACTATATAGTTCAAATGTGATTATCCCCCTTTTCAACAAACAGCAAAAGACATAGGACAGTAAAACATAAATGATATAGAGCATAAAAATATTCTAAACAAATTAAAACTCCCAAATGCCAACTCAATAAAAACCATTTCTGCCAAATGTAGCTAGGATACAACACCCCTGGTCAGAATCCTTTTGATGGTGTTAGCTTTGCATTATGGTCCAGTAGTTTGTGAAATTATTGCCTTATCTAGTTTTGTTCTAGCTGACTTGCCAATGACCTCTGGGTTCTTTCATGTGAATCCTTACAGAACTTGATAAAGAAGCTCGTAGGTATTGAGGATGGAGGCAGTTAGTTGGAGAAAGTGTAAAAGTGGTCAACTTTAAAATTATCCTTCATAACATCTACCAACTGCAAGCTCAAAACTCATTACAATGCAGTTTTCATTGTAGATCTTTACATTCATTATTTACTTACATTTGAAGTCCACTTTAGGGCAGTTGCTGGAGAAAATGGTGCCCACGGCAAGGGTTGCTTTTGGTGACCTCCGCTTTCCCCTTTAGGCTTCCGTACTCACAGATTTGCAGGCCGTCTCATAAGGGTGACATGATGACCCTTCTAGTTTGGCGCCTAAGGGAATTTGCCTTTTTGTGGAACTCTTGTGACCGCCCTGACAGCAGTTGCTGTAGAGAAACTGTTACAATATAGGCCAATTAGCAATGTAAATGAAAATGTTATTCTGAATACAACAAAACCTTCTTCATGTTGTCTTATTGAGCAGGGGAAATACAGAGGATGAACCAGCCTAGAGGACCTCCAGGCTGAAAGAAATATGATGAAAAATAAGTAACTTAGCAGGATATCCTTTGAAAATAACTCCTGATCCTATAAGCGCAAACTGACTACCCATTACCTTGGGCTGCCAGTCAGGGTTTTAATGAAAGAATTAGGACATCAATACAATGCAAAGCAGATAATCCAACAGCAGCATCTCTTTTCATTTTGTTTCCCATTTTGAAAAGAGAAGGAAGGCAGAAAGCTAAAGGGCGATTGCTTAAGTTTTAACCTTAATGCCTGTTGTAGTTATAAAGAGCTATCTATAAATTATTTTTTTTATCAAAAAAGGCGCAGAAATGTGATAGGCGAGATGAGGCGATGGATACCAGGGGAGTATAATAAAGAAAAACTGTCACTTCACTTATCTGCATTGCCCCTGCTGCCTTGGAGATAAACAACCCCACCACTCATTCTATCTTCATCAAAAGACTGATTTGCTGCTTGATTATATAAACTATAGATTTAAAACCTATCTTATGTTTCTGAAACCAAATTTGCTGTGGTAAAGTCTAATTTGTTAGGCTCACTAACAACTGTTGGCTTGGAAGAGTAGAACGTGTCTCAGGTATGCAGCAATGATGCCCTCTGAACCCATAGTTTACTGGACTCTTCTGTGTGCTCTTAAACTGAGCAAACGTCTGTGCACAAAGAGCTGTGACAGATGCCCTCTTAGGAGAAGTGAGGTGTGGGGATTGTTCTAATAAATCATTCAGATAATGTATAAACATAAAATCAAAGGGGAAGATATTCGGCGGCAGCAGCTAACGTGTTTACAGTAGCTAGCTGTTGCCACCCGGATATTCAATACCAGGGTCATATCTGGTCACCAGTACTGAATATCCGTGTTGCCCGGATTACGCTTTTGCAGTCTGGTCAGCCATTGTCATGATTGTGAAAACAGTGAAAGTTAGGACAACTAAACGACTGGCCCAACTTTAGCCACTGTAGGATAACCAGCTAGCAGCTGAATGTTGCCACTAGCCGAATATCCCTGGGTGCCACCTCTGTTCCACCCCCACTTAGCAGCTGCACCCGGGGATATTCGGCGACACCAACCAAAGTGCTGCTGAATATCCCACTGAATGGCATTTAGGCAGTTTTGCAGGTCTGCAGACTGACTAAATGCCTTTGACTATCCCCCCCCCCCCCCCCACGACTCTGCATAGGTCTGTTAATGGTGAGGGCTCATATTTCCAATACCATAAGCATCCGTTTGTGCAAGTTTGAAAGCATTTGTATTCTACAGAAGTTAAAATTATTTTCTTTTAAAAATATGTATTGAGAAGCTAATTGCTTTCTCTTGGATGTATTTTGGAGCTGGTGCCTTTTGTGAATAGGGCATATGAAGCAGGTTTGACTAAATTGGGCATCAGAATTAACGGTCTGCACGGAGGCCAGTATCACTAGTCACTAGGATTCCTGCCTCCTCTCACCTTCAAGAAAACATTGTCTGTTGGGTTGTCTGAGCCCTCCCACCCAACATCTAAGAAAAGTGTGCACCTGAAGGCTCCTCTATCCTCCACATCTTGCCATTCAGGCACAAGTGTTAACGCCCACTGCCACCACCAAGGGGTCATGGGACTTTCAATCCACCTTCTCCTGCCTCTTTATCCCTCATGAGTTCCTTTTGGAAATCTGCATAACTGAAGTTGGGGCAGGGATCATTCCTACCTCATGGCCCATAGGTATCAAGATACACAATGGGACCCTGTGACCTTGCATGTGCATTTGCCTTGGGAAGGTTGTGGCCCAGACGGAACTTCTGTTGACCAAAGGAATGGAAGAGAATCCAAGCCCATTTTGGGCCCTTTATTTAGCAATGCTTATATACCACATTTCACCGGGTAAAACTGGTGTACATTCAGATGCAGTACATGTTTTCCTTGTCCCCAAAGGGCTCACAATCTGTTTTTCTACCCGAGGCAATGGAGGATTAAGTGACTGTATTAGCTATATATAGTTGCTGCCATCAACTAAAGGAATTCGTTAACTGCACCACCCAAGGTGTAATTGTGTTTTTGCGTTACTGGGTGGGTTAATGCAGATTGCATGGCTTAACATGATTTGCGGTAACTTATTTTAAGATTAGTAATCTGCTGTGTATGTGGCTCAGCTCCTTCAAATATTTTGTCTTTTATATCATTTATCGTTTATTGTATTTGATATACTGCTCTGTGTTAAAAACATACAGTTATCAATTTTATTTTGGATTGACAGTAATGCAGACACATACATGATTATTAACACTCTTTGGAAAATAAGCTATTTGGTAAATATTACCATCTGCCTGGCCAGAATGAGCAGACAAATGGTGAAATGTTGCCAAATTTATTAGCTTTCCTAATTAACGCAATAATACTGGCTTATTTCAATTTCCCTAATATTAATAGGATAAATGGCATGTCAGGAAATGCTGGGCAGTCAAGTTCCTAGATAAAATAAATGGCTGCTTCATGGAACAGCTGGTTCAAGGCAGAGAGCTATTTTAGACCTACTTCTTAGTGGAACACAGGATTTGCAAGAGGTAAATTTATTGGGGGCACTTGGCAATTGTGAGCAGAACATGATCAAATTTGACTTAACAACTGTAATAAGGAAGATGATAAAATGAGGAAAATGGTTAGAAAGAAAATGCAAAGGAACATCCGCCATCAGGCTTGGATAGTGTCTAAGAATACCATCTCAGAAACCAAGGCCAGATATATTCTGCTATTAAAGGCAGAAGGAAGGCCAAATGACACCCAGCATGGTTAAAAGGTGAGGTGAAAGGGGCTATTACAGCTAAAAGAACATCTATCAAAAAATGGAAAAAGAATTAAATGAAGAAAATAGGAAACAGCATAAGCACTGGCAAATTAGATGTAAATCACTGATAAAGAAGGCAAAAAGAGAATTCGAAAGAAGGTTGCCATAAAGGGAGAAACTCACAATAGAAACATTTTCAGGTACATTCAAAGCAGAAGCCTGTGAGGTAGCTGGACCATTAGATGATCAAAGGCGAAAATGAGAACTTGAGGACAAGGCCATAGCAGAGAGACTAGATGAATTATTTGCTTTGGTCTTTGCTGAAGAAGATGTTAGGGAGCTAGCCATGCTAGAAAAGTTATTTTAATGGCAATGATTTGGAAGAGCTGAAACAAATCTTGGTGCACTTGGAAGATGTAGTAAGACATTTGACTAACTAAAGAGTAGCAAATTATCTGGACTGGATTTTATACACCCAAGTCTGTTGAAAAAGCTCTAAAGTGAAATTTCGTACTATTAGTAATTCATAACCTAATATTAAAATCATATATGATACCTGAAGATTAAAGGGTGATCAGTGTAATGCCAGTTTTTGAAAAATGCTACTGGGGTGATTTGAGAAATTACAGAGCAGTGAGCCTGATGTTAGTGCTGGGCAAAATGGTAGAAACTATGATAAAGAACAAAGTTACTATGCCGTGGTTTAATGGCACAAAGCCAAAGTGGATTTAGCCAAGGGAAGTTTTGGCTCACCGATCTGCTATATTTCTTAGAAGCATGAATAAACATGCGAATAAAGGCGAGCCAATTTATAATGTGTATTTGGACTTTCAGAAAGTGTTTGACTTGAGGGACTCCTGAGGAAAATAAAAAAACCATCATGGTATAGAAGGCAATATCTTATTGTGGAATGGAAACCCGTTAAAGGGTAGAAAATAGAGGGTGGGGTTGAATAGTCATTTTTTTCAGTGGAAGGCAGTGAATAGTAGATTGCACCAGAGGTCTGTACTGGAACTGGTGCTTTCTAACATAATTCTTGAAAATTGTTAAATTATATGTGGATTTTGTGAGACTGGCCATCCAAATGGCAAATGAAATTTGAAGGGTAATGTTTTAAAGGTTAATAGGTTAATGCATGTTCCAACATGTGCAAGGCATGCCTACTTTTATTTACAAAATAAGAGTGTAAGTCAAAAGGAATTGCATGGCAAATCTGGACATGAGAACTTATGCCCATGAGACTTGGTGGAAATGTCCGTGCCTAGATTTTTAGAAATTGTATGTAGGGACAGACTACACTTGCGCTCTTCTTGCTGACTCTGAAAGTATGCGCCGTCTCTCTGACATGCGTACTTGCAAATTAGCACCTGCCTAAACTGTACTCATTCTCTAAGTGCCCATCCCTGTGCGTAAGTCATTAAAAATAGATGACTTATATGTGTTGATGGCATGTAACTTTATGCAGCTCATTATAAAATTGCTTCTTTAATGGAGACAAGTGGAAAGTGATGCACGAAGGTAAGAATAATCCAAAATCTCCAGGGACAAGCAAGAATGTAGTTTTCACATATGGGTGAATGTCACTGACAGAGCCCGCACAGGAATGCTCCCCAGCTTCCAATAGGAAAGCTTTTGGGAGCACACCACTGCTCCAGCAAGCCTGCCTTCCCAACTCCTCTCCTCAGTTCTTTGTTTTCTGCGGAGCCAGCTGGACATATCATCCTGTCACCACTGAAATACTTCTCTTTTTTTGTGGAACATCATGCTTCTGCCTTCCCGTCGATGCCAGTTCCATCGAATCCAACACCAGTCCCGATGATTTCTTCTTTTTTTATGTTACAAATTTTCTATTTCTTTCCTCTTCATTTTCAATGGGATTTTCACTGCTAAACTAGGCCTCCATAGCCTTACCTTCAATCTCAAAGACAACTTTTTTGAGACATGGAAAAGCCAACTAGTGATTTTAAAAAATGTGCTAAGTGTGCTGGTATCATATCAGTCATTGATAAACATGACTGATGTCTAAAATGTTTGGGCCCTGATCATCAACCCAATTCTTGTCCTTTGTGCCAGCAAATGACAAAGAGAGGCCTAAAGAACTGAGCCAGACAGTACAGATTGATGTTCACCTCGGACTCTCTTTCAGTGGCTTCCACTTCATTGAGAGCATCAACTTCCTCTCATGGGTGTCAGGTTTCTTCAAAGTCCAAATATAAAAGTAAGTCAAAGTCTCTGGCCGCTCTCAAGTCATTGGCATCGAAGACCTTTACCGAGGCCAGAGATCAGTCCCAGCATAAGCATCGTGACTCCCCTAGGGGTGCTTCCGATGTAGACGTTTGCTGTGAAAATTACCCCGGCGAACCTAGCTTGCACGCAGTTACCCCTGTTTTTTTGTCAGGAACATGTGCAGGCATAAGGATGGGTCTGAAATGCAAAAGCACTTGTGTAGCACAGCACGCCGCCAATGGAGATCAAAGGGCAATTGGCCCTTTAAAAGCGGCATGCTCCATCGGGAGACCCACAGCACGCCGCCAACAGAGATCAAAGGGCAATCGGCCCTTTAAAAGCGGCGTGCTCCATTGAGAGACTCACAGCACGCCGCCAACAGAGATCAAAGGGCAATCGGCCCTTTAAAAGTGGAGTGCTCCATTGGGAGAGCCACTTAGGCACGGGCCTGGGAGCGCTCTGGTGTGAGCCGTGAACCCTGCTCCTCCTAATCACCGTAGCTGCCTGGAACCGAGTAGGCATGATCGCTCCTCCACACTGTGCCTCCTGACCCCAACCATCTCACCAACACCACCTTTACCTTCAAGTAACTTTTCTTGACATGCTGCCCACTGCTGGCATTGATCTTCCCTTCCATTACCTGCCTAGATCTTGCTACCCATTGTCTGCATAGAACTGCTACCTATTGTCTGCTTAGTACTGTTACCCTCTGCCTGCATAGAGCTGTTACCCATTGTTTGCATAGAACTGCTACCCATTGTCTGCTTAGAACTGCTACCCACTGCCTGCACAGAACTGCTACCCAGTGTTTGCATAGAGCTGCTACCCAGTGTTTGCACAGAACTTGTTGCCTATTACCATGGCCCCACATCACATTGTCCTTTTCTTCCTCATCCTCCCCAACTGTCTCCCCTCCTTCCAACACCCCCCTCTTCTTCCCCCACCCCTACCTTCCTCACTGCCCTCCATTCTTTCCCCTTACCTAGCATCTGCCCTTGAGCTTCAGCACACCATCACCTGCATTCAACCAACACCTCTCTCTCTAAGGCAACCCCACCCTCGCTTCCACCGTACCGTCTCCGCCTTTCCACGCTCTCTAATACTGAAGGACTAGAAAAGGGGGACTGTTACTTCTGGAGAGAGATCTGCAATTGTGAGTATATACTTTTCTGAATTTTCTGAAAGGAATTCTTTGTATTACAGCTAATTAATCTGTGAACCCACTATTTTTTGTTAAATCATTCAGGGCCTAGTAGCAGCAGTTCAAGTTTAAATTCAAAACACAGAAGAGAGCTTTCTGGTTATATTTCATACCCAGCAGAGAGCTTGTAGTTTAAATTTCATAATAAGTTAGAGCCTAGCAGCAGCAAAGAGCTATAATTTAGATCAAATCAGAATATAGCTTACCTCAGCAGCACAAGACAGGGTACTGTGTAGCAGCCCTCTTTTAATATCCTGACTTCTATCCTTATCTTATCTTAACCCTGTCAACTCTCATGACCATATTTTATTGACCTTACTGTGCCTTGTATTGACCTTACTGTACCTTCCACTAATCTGACTAGTAATGTTCTGACTAGATTGTAAGCTCCGATGAGCATGACTCTGACGGGCAGGGACTGTCTCTTGCATTCGGGTTAACTCTTGTTGGTTGGCTGTACAGCGCTGCGTGCGTGGCGCTCTATAAGTGATAAATAGTAGTATTAGTAGAGACTGGCCAGCCAAACAGTCCCGGCGGGAGGATCTGTCCTCCAAAGCTGAAGAGGGGCTCCGGGATGCTCCTGATGCATTAACCTCCAGAGGCCTACAAGCTTCATGTTCTGGGAGAGTGGCTCACAGCCCGGGGGTGATTCCACACAGACATCGACCAGACTGTAACTCCACATCTTCAGAATCTGATGAGGGATTGCTTGATTCCCGAGAACTTCCAAATATCCCTTCAGACTTTTCGCCACCTCAGGGATGGTGTCTGTCCCCACCAGAAGATATGTTCTTTCAGGACTTCATACATGACATGGCAGCAGGGCTCACCATCACAGTCGCCTCAGAAAAGGAACGGAGGGCAGAGGAGTTGGAGATACTCTAATACCTCCCATGCCCAAGGAGGCAGCTAAATTACCGGTGCATCGGATCCTGCAGGATCTTATGCTCTGAATGTGGGATGCCATGCTCACGGTTCCACCTGTCAGCAAGAGGCTTGATACCATGTACCGAGTACCAGGGTGCCCAGGCTTCCAAAAACCTCAGCTCCCCCACCACTCAAATAGTAGTGGAATCGGTGATGCACCAAATAAACAGCTCTAAGAACCATTCATCCATGCTACCTGGCAGAGACTCAAGGACATTAGATGCCTTTGGGAATTGGTGCTTCCAAGCATGCATGTTGGCCTCCAGAATAAACTCTTACATGGCCATGTTTTTGAAGGATGTCTCCATGAATCTAGAGACTTGCACCCCCCTGCTTCCTGAAGATAAGTGGAGTGCATTCCAGACCCTCATCAAACAGGGCCAGAACACTTCTAGGTTTCTTACCAGGGCTTCTTTTGATGCCTTTGAATCAACAAGCAGAGCTTCAGCAGTCTGCATTGGGGCTCGGAGAATGGCCTGGTTACAGGCATCAGATCTCGAGCAATGGATCCAGGATAAACTGGCCAATATCCCATGTACTGGAGAGAAAATCTTTTTTGGCAAGGATTGGAGGGGAAAAGCAGGGAGATTAAGGCAGATGATCTCACCCTAAAACGCCTTTTCAGGAAAACAGCTGACCATCCAAGAGAAGGCCCTTCCAAAGAAATTTTTCTATTCTTAAAGGAAGAGATATTATCCTTCTTACCCGCCTTCTGTTGCCTATAAGTCTCAAGATCCTCAGCAGAGACAGCAGGGCTCTCATCAGTCCAAGAATCCCAGGCTCCTAAGCCTCAACCAGCCACACAGCCATAACCTGCGCCTGGTTTTTGGAAATGCTGTCTAGGATGAAGTCAGTCTTCCCCTGGAGGGTCCCCAGCCCCTCCACATAGCAGACATCAGAGCACTGGACACTCCAGATTTTCCAAAGGTGGTGTTATCTTCACTGCGAAAACTTAGTTTCCACCAACTTCACAGGGGATTATCCCATGCAATCCCTTCAAGACATTCTCTTAAAAGAAGAGGTGACCACCCTATTGTCCCAGAGTGCCATAGAAAGAGTTCTTTCTCCTCAAGAAAGGATGGGCTTATACTCTCCATATTTTCTCATTCCAAAGAAAACAGGAGGATTCAGGCCCATCTTGGATCTCGGAGACCTAAACAAGTTCATGGTCCGAGAAAAATTGATTTCTCTAGGAACTCTTCTACCATACCTCCAGAGACACGATTGGTATGTTCTGTAGACCTAAAAGAAGTGTACGTGCATTACTGATCCATCCCTTGCATAGACAGTATCTGCGCTTCATGTTTCAAAGAAACCATTATCAATACCAGGTTCTCCACTTCAGTCTAGCCTCTGCTCCAAGCGTCTTCACAAAATGCATGGCAGTAGTCGCTGCCTACCTGCGCACCTTGGGGGTATTTGTCTTCCCTTTCTCAGACAATTGGTTGATCAGGGGAGACTCCCCTCAGGAGGTAAGACACTCACCTCATCTCACCATTATGGTTCTCCAACACCTGGGCTTTGTCATAAACTTCCCAAAGTCTCACCTCGCTCCAACCCAATAACTAGAGTTTATTGGAGAACTCTTAGACACTCAACCAAGCTTCCCTTCCACAGGATAACTGTGCCTGCTTCATTGAGCTGGCAAAGGGGTACAACAGCAAAGCTGGATAACAGCTCGAGAGATGCTACAACTATCAGGACACATGGCCTTCATTGTCGATGCATCCCCTATGCTCGATTACGCATGCATCAAACGCAGTGGACTCTGTCTTCCCAGTGGACACAAGTGAAGGGTGGACTCAGAGACAAGATACACATCATCCCTCTACTGATAAAATCCCTTCAGGTGTGGTGTCTCCCACAGAACCTGCTCATTGGTCATCTTTTTCTGATGCCTCCACCTCAATGCACCCTGATGACGGATGCTTCCAAGCTGGGTTGGGAGGGTACATCTGAATGACCTGACCACACAAGAACTGTGGACACAATGGGAATCTGCCCTGCAGATCAACCTGCTAGAACTACGGGCACTGACAAATGCTCTTTGAGTATTTCAACCTCAACTGTCAGGGCAACCTGTTCTAGTCAGTATGGACAACCGAGTTACCATGTTCTATGTAAACAAACAGGGGGAACGAGGTTCCATCCCCTCTGCAAGGAAGCGATTCACTTATGGTCCTTTGCATCTCACACTGCCATTCAGCTCAGAGCAGTGTACCTCCTGGCGAACTCAATCTCCTTGCGGACAAGCTAAGCCGAATCCTTCGTCCTCAGGAATGAACCTTGCATCAGGAGACAGCTGCTCAGATCTTCCAGACATGGGGAACCCCATTCATAGATCTTTTTGCCACCTCACAAACATACAGCTTCCATGCTTCTGCTCCTGGATTCTGTCACTACACCGACAGGGTCCGGATGCCTTCCTTCTCCACTGGGGATAGGGACTGTTCCACGCATTCTCTCCCATCCCCTTTATACCCAAGATGCTGTTCAAGTTACAGGCCGATAGGGGCTTGATGATTCTCATAGTCCCCTTCTGGCCCTGTCAACTGTGGTTTCCTCTGATTCTTTGTCTTGCACAGACTTCAGCCACTCAACATGGGATGCACACTTGACCTCCTCTCTCAGGACCACGGGATGCTTCTCCATCTCAATCTTCACTCCCTACACCCGACAGCTTGGCTGCTGAGAGGCTAGTGCTTGCTGACCTAACCACAGGTGGTCAAGAATGTCCTCCTTTCATCTCATAGATTCCACCAGGGCTTCATTTCTCCCCCTTTTCATATACATGCTAAAAGCTCACCTCTTTGTGGCTGCTTTTGGAACCTGATCCCTTGTTTTCCTTGTGTCTCCTTACCTTTCACTACTTGTACCTTTATTCTCATCTATTGGCATTGTCTGCCTTGATTAGATGTAAGCTCTGATGAGCAGGGACTATCTTTTATATGTATCTGTACAGTGCTGTGTATGCCTTGTAGCACTATATAAATGATTAATAATAGTAATTGCAGTAGAATACGATGTTGGCAGGAGATTAGTCAGGCAGCTGAGTTTTTGAAGAGATTGAAGGGAAGAGAGATGGTTCATCGAGAGACCAGCAAGGAGCAGGTTACAGTAGTCTAAACAGGAGGTGATGAAAGAGCGGATAAGAGTTTTGATAGCATTTTTAAAAAGGAAGGGACGCATTTTGCTGCTGTCATAGAGAAGGAGATGAAAGGTTTTAGCTATCTGCTGGATAGGGGCAGAGAAAAAGAGAGGAGAGTCAAAGATGACCCCAAGGAGGAGGAGACAAGGAGGATGACCATGCTATCCAGATACAGAAAAGGTTTACGGGGATAAATAAGAAGTTTAGTCTTGACCATGTTTAATTTCAGATAGTGATGGGATATCCAGACAGCAATGTCAGACAAGCAGGCTGAGATTCAGACCTGGAGTCATAACGGGGAGTATGGTAGAGATTATGGAATGTGTTTAATAGTCAAGTATTGGCTATGTAGAGTGGAGGAGTAGCCTAGTGGTTAGAGCAATAGTCTACCACCCAAGAGATCTGGGGTTGATTCCCGTTGGCACTCCTTGTGACCTTGGGCAAGTCACTTTATACTCCATTGCCTTGGAAGAAAAAACCTGGCAATCTACTTCTGGTCATACCTTGCCAAGAAAGCCCAGGCGCTGATGGGTCACCAGGAGTCAGCACTGACTTGATGGCACTTAAAAAATATAGCCATGGACCTAGCCTCCTATGCTTATTTTTATTTATGTACTGTATCTTAGGTTTGTATAGTAATAAAACAAGCAGCACCAAGTTTAGGTCATACAGGCGTATCATTGTTTAGTAGACAAGAACTAAGACTGGATGAGCATCTCTTCCTTCCAGAGAACTAAGTACTACAAACTATGAGATACAACATAATGAGTTTACTTGTTGGAAATCACAGGTAGGAGATGTCTGTAGCTCACCAGTATAGCCTCATTCTGATCATGCTTTGTAGATCAGCGAGAAACATGTCATAGGTAGAATGCAAAAATGGGCTTAAACAAACATGTCTCTGCATGTGTTTTATGCCGTTTTTGACTTAAGGCGATATTTACAGAATTCTGAATGAAAATCTCTGCTGGTTTCCTGCATTAACATCAAACTGGGAAAAAAAATCCTGTATACATCTCCAAAGTCTTAACAGGGTGAGAAAGGCAAAAGTTTAGACACAGTGGAACATCTGAATAATGACACAGTTTGCAAACCAATAATGATTATTAATGTGCTTGTTTGAGTATAGGGAAGTTGGCAATCATTCATCATTATATCCTAATGACGTTGTCTTTTGATGTGGTTATTTTTCATTTTGTGTCTGAGACCAGTCAGGTGGCGTTTTTCTTTTGTCCTTCAGTTTTTGATGGAAACTGCTTTGCTCATATGAGCATTTATTTCAACAAGTTCCTATAATTTTTAATCTTTCTTGATCTTTTCCTCCTGCTCGTCTTCCTGGGAACCTTTTGCCTGTGCTTTGCATAACTGTTGTAAAGAAGGGACAGTAGCTTGAGGACCTGAGAGGCTTCTCTAATGAAACAGATGCTGAACTTCTTGTACTACGCATACCGTTTACACCAAATCTAAGCATGGAGACTAAGCAGGGTGTGAAAAGAAGTAAAATTACAAATTCATGCTGATAAAATGAAGCCTGCCCTTAACCTTTCTATTAGAGTTGATGTTGTTGGTAACAACAGAACCACAGATAATACACTAAATAATAACACAACAATAACTTTAAAAGCACACCATCGCACTAAGTATTGTAGAGAGTGGGAGACTACCCTGTACTGAGGTCCCCATTTATTTATATTTTCTGATTGTTTTCTCTGTACAATGCATAGTTCAACATTGTGCTTTTAAAGTTATTTGTGTATTATTGCCTAGTGTATTATCTTTGGTTGAATTGTCATGATTATACGCTTTTTTGAGTGATGGTAACAGTGCAGTGTCAATGGCTGAGGGCAACTTAACTGTTGCAGATATAGGTTGTAGTCAGTCTGCATGTAGATCCATTAGAACAGGAAGCAAACTATGAAATTTAATGAAACCATCAACAGTCAAGTAGACATTAGAGGACAAAGAAAAAGAGATTCAGATCTTGACCCTTGCTTAAGAATGTGGTTCCTTTCATTTATGGTATGCACATCAGAAACCCATTTGGAGATATTAACCCTTGGTGAAAGGCTAAGACTGTGCCATGGAGTCATTAGCAGTCAACTCCTCTCTTTTCTTTTTTGAAGTATGCCCCTTCTAATTTTCTCCTTCCAATAAATTCTCTTACATCAGTGCTTTTCAGTAGGAGTTCAAAACCTCATCAGAACCACTGGAAAAGTGCAGAAGGTCTTGAATAGCAAACACTGTCATGTAAAATTGTAGATGCTTCTAAATCACCCCAGCATATGCACATATAAAAGCAGCACTAGGATAATCTCATAGCTATCTTTATGTGATATACACATAGTGATGTTTCTGGCCCTCCCCCGACACCCGGGGCGGAGCCCTCATGTGTGGTGCAATGCACCCCCTAACCCCAACTGGCCCCACGAAGGCACTGTGGCAAACTTACAACTAAGCTGGCTTGACACAGGGCCTTGCATTCTAGGGGCTGGTCGCTCTTTTCTCCCTGCCAAAATCTCATGATTCATGAGACTTTGGCCAGCCCTTGGCACGCGAGGCACTGCGGCAAGCCGGCTTAAGCATACGTTTTCTGCACTGTCTCTGTGGGGTCAGCAGGGGTGCCACCCCCCTTCCAGCAAACACCTGGAGCAGCCTGCATCACCACCCCAACGTTGGTACGCCACTGCACATCATTTATAGTTAATGTACCCAAATTAAATCAGAGAAATACCAAATCTGTTAACAGAATATAGTAAAGGGAGGGGAAAGAAAGAACAAGACAAACAAAACAGAAAAGGGAAGTAGAACTTCCTCAATATGTAAGATACATAAGGATCATGGGGAAAACTAAAAAGCTTTGGAGAGATCAACATCACTATTCCCTGGAGTGGGGTTTGGGTGGAGTTGTAGCTTACGTATATACTTTATAATGCAGAGTCACGTAAAATGGAATGGAAAGTTTGTGTAATGTTCAGAGCGGGTGTAAATGCTTACACCTACTTTCCAAGGGGCAATGTTATAAAGATAAATAGGCACCTATAATAGGAACAACATATGCATCTATGTACCTTTGCTGCCTGGATGTCCTGGCGTGGAAGAGTAGCCTAATATTTAGAGCAGCAGGTTGAGAACTAGGGAAGCCAGGTTGGAATTTCACTGCTCCTTGTGATCTTGGGCAAGTCGCCTAACCCTCCATTGCCTCAGGGGCCCTTTTACTAAAGTGTGCTAAGCATTTAGCATGTGTTTTTATTTATTTTATTTATTTATTTTATTTAACATTTCTTATATACCGCCTTTCATGATATCAAGGCGGTTTACATTGAACAGGGCATTATAACTTGGAGATAACTATTTTACAGGGAACATGGGCTATGGAGGGTTAAGTGGCTTGCCCAAGACCACAAGGAGCACCTGTGGGACTAGAAACCCCAGTCCTTCCGGCCCAAGGTTGCTGTCCTCTAGTGGGGTTTTTGCGTCTGATAGTTGTGTGCTATTACCTGCGATAACTGTTACTGCAAGGGCATTCCAGTTACTGCATGCTAATTTGCATTGGCATATTGGGTGGTGAATCTGTGGGTTAGGGGTGGAAGAGTGGGTGTGGAGGGCACATTGTAGTTAGTGTAGGAGGCATATCACATGTTGTCAGTGTGTAACTAACGTCATCTCAATTGGTGGCTTTAAGTGCACTCGTGGTGATTGCACCATGTTGTTAGTGTACTGATCTGCGTGATACCTGCCAGGAACATGCTGGTTACTCTTCCAAAAGTTCCTGTGGAGATTTTGCTCTTAATGCAGGTTAATTTTAGCACCAAATGCTTGTTAAGTGCAAAAACCTAATCCACTTTAGTAGATCGTAAGCCCTCCGGGGACAGGAAACTACCTATTGTACCTGTCTGTAAAACGCCTTGAACTTCTGAGAAAGGTACAGGCTAAATCTAATTTCCCCTTATAAAATTACACCTCTGGGAAAAGGACGTGTAAAAAAGAATGACATGATTGCTTATTAGTTTAAATAGGCATCTCCGTTTATGCGATGTGCATGTAGGCGATGCAGAGGTGAAGCTGTGTTGTGCCCGTGTGCACACTCATATCTTCCTTGGAGCCAATATACACTTATGTATAGGCATTTGTGCACTACTGGAGCTGGATCTGGGGGGCTGTTTTGTAAAGGAACTTAGGCACCTTTCTTGCCTTTATGAAATAAGCTTAGAATATTGGCCTTTTGGGAACTTCTGACATAGGTGTCCTGTTAGAGATTCGGGCCAATTGTGTGCATGCAGATACAATGGTATTTAAATGCTGTGTTTGCCTGCGTTTGAAATACAGTGTGGGCACTATAGAAATAGTGCAAGCCACCAGATTGAGCCTGATCAGTCTCATCTGCATAGGAATGAGCTGGGAACATAGGGCTGGTTGCCAGTGCTGGGGTCGGTTCATCCTACATGCTAGGAGATGTCAACAATTATCCCTATTGAATTGAAATTCTTTTGTCTCTTCCTGCACTACTGACTAACCCCATACTTACAGTATTTAAATTTCCCTCAGGCTTCTCTGCATCCTCCATCCCCGGATCCAAATGGAGCAGCTGATCTTAACACGCGCACAAAGACACAAAACACAGTGAAAAAGACAAAAGAGAGAAACAAACCCTGCCTCCCCCTCCCCCCCCCCGAACAGTGAAAGGAACATTCTCTCTCCATACTGCTGCATGCAAGAGCCATGGTGCCAGCAGGGTCGGTCCGTCCATTGAGCAAGAATGTTTTTTGCACAGGGCCCCGCGTTTCAGGGGGCCCCGCGCAAAGAACATTCTGCTTTTTTCAAAATTAAATTTAAAAAAAAATGCTGGCTGCTACCGCTGCTGCTGCCGCCGCCGCAGTGTCAGAGGCAGAATGGACTGTCCCGCGGGGCCCCCTCTGCCCGGCTGAATCCCTCCCTCCGTGACGGCTGAGCCTCTCCGTGACGGCTTTGAGAGTCGCGAAGGGAGAGTGTCTCCCTCGCGTCTCTGTTAAGCCTGCAGGGGCAGATGGGAAATTTCCCATCAGCCCCTGCAGGCTTAACAGAGACGCGAGGGAGACACTCTCCCTTCGCGACTCTCAAAGCCGGCACGGAGGGGCTCAGCCGTCGTGGAGGGAGGGAGGGAGGGATTCAGCCGGGCAGAGGGGGCCCCTTGGGACAGTCCATTCTGCTGCTGCCGCGGCGGCGGCAGCAGCAGCGGTAGCAGCCAGCATTTTTTTTTATTTAATTTTACTTGAGGCAATGGGGGGGGGGGAGGGGTTAGGACTGGTAATGGGCTATGGGGGGGCTAGGACTGGAAATGGGCTGGGGGGGTTAAGACTGGAGGTGGGCTGATGGGGTTAGGACTGGTAATGGGCTGTGGGCTGTTGGGGGGGGTTAGAACTGGTAATGGGCTATGGGGGGGTTAATACTGGTAATGGGCTGTGGGCTGATGGGGGCTGTCTGGTAATGTGCTATGGGGGGGCTAGGACTGGAAATGGGCTGGGGGGCTTAAGTGGAGGTGGGCTGATGGGGTTAGGACTGGTGGGCTGTGGGCTGATGGGGGGTTAGGACTGGTAATGGGCTATGGGGGGGTTAGGACTGATAATGGGCTATGGGGGGCTAGGACAGGAAATGGGCTGATGGGGAGGGGGTGGGACTTGAGGTGGGCTGCTGGGGGTAGGACTGGTACTGGGCTGTGGGCTGTTGGGGGGGTTGAACTGGTAATGGGCTATGGGGGGGGGTTAAGACTGATACTGGGCTATGGGCTGATGGGGGCTGTCTGGTAATGGGCTATGGGGGAGTTAGGACTGATAATGGGCTATGGGGGGGGGCTAGGACAGGAAATGGGCTGATGGGTAGGGGTTTGGACTTGAGGTGGTCTGTTGGGGTTAGGACTGGTAATAGGCTGTGGGCTGATGGGGGAGGGGGGTTAGGACTGGCAATGGGCTATGGGGGGCTGACTGGAAATGGGTTGATGGGGTTAGGACTGGAAGTGGGCTGATGGGGGGTTAGGACTGGTAATGGGTTATAGGGGGGCTTAAACTGAAAATGGGGTGATAGGGGGCTAGGACTGGAAGTGGTTGATGGGGGGGCTAGGACTGGTATTGGGTTGCGGGGTTGCTAGGACTGGAAATGGGCTGATGGGTGGCTAGGACTGGAAATGGGCTGATGCAGGGACTAGAAGGGAATGGATGCTGGGTGAGGCTGGAACTAGAAGGGAGCTGATGTTGGGGGAGGATTAGAATGGGATGGGGCTGGAAGAGTAAAATGGAGAAGGGAAAAATATTTTGTGTGGGAGGGATAAAAAATCTACAATTGGCCGGGTATTGGGAGAGTAAGTGGGGATTGAGGATGGAGGGGTAAAATTTGAGTGGATGAAATAGGAATGAGGAAAGAGCAAAAGGAGAAAGATTAGTATGTTAAAGCAGATGTAGAGAGAGAATGGAAAAAAAACTAGAAGAGAGAAGAAAGGACAAATGGACAGCAGACGATGGAGAGTTAGCAGAAGACACGAAGAAACCAGAAGAAAGTGGCTGGAGCAATTGCAGCTGAAAAAAATGCACAAGAGGTAGAAAAATATCTCTTTATTTTGAATTTATTAATTGGAATATGTCAGCTCTGGTAAATGTGCATCATTAACATCTGCGCTTTGTTTAGTACAAGAGCAAATTAATGTATAGTTTTATTTCTACAGTCTTGTACATTCCAAGTTTGGCTTTTGGGATTCCCAGTTTAATTATTGTCTTCCTGTTTCTAAATTGTGATTCCTTGTTTGGTGATGGTCTATGTTCTGCATGTGTAACTGAGCTGAGGTATTCTGTTTATGTAATTCCTATTTGACATTGCCACTTGTTCTCTTTCCCCAGTAGGTCATGTATTCTTGTTCTCTGAAATGTATTGGTTTAATATTTGCAGTGTTGCCTTTTGATTGGTAGAGTATGGTGCTTTGTGAGTCCTGGTAGTGCTGTTAGGATACGGTGGGTTTGCTATGGGTTCTAAATGGGCAGTGTTTGTAGTAGTTCCTAATGTGTCTGGCAGTTGGCACTGGATTATAGTAATGTAGAAATCGTTTAGTCTTTCTTTATCCATACACTCATTAAGAGGCACGTTTACTAAAAGTTAGTATATGGTAACATTATCCAAATGTTTATGCAAATGAGGCCCCTTATGCAAATGAGGCCCCGCACCGAGTCTCCGCACATGGCCCCGCACCCCCCTTGGGCCGCCCCTGGGTGCCAGAGCTGGGGATGGCTGAAAAGCTGCACTCACCTCCCCTTGGCAGACAGGGAGTTACGTTTCTCATTCAAGAGTGACACCTGATGACTAGATTCCGGGCGGAGACCTGGTGCAAGGCCAGGACTGTCACTGTGGTGACCAGACTAGGTAAATTTTGGGAGGGCATAAAGCAGGTAGTGGTGAATGAAGGCTCAGAGTGCCAGGATCCTAGCTCTGAATCTGACTGGAGTCGCAAAAGGGTAGGAGGAAACTGCCTAATAAAAAAAAAAAAGAAGAAGAATCATGCCAGAGGTTCTTTAGTAATTTTGTTCATCTGACAGACATGGGGGTACTTTATAAAGCTTTTCCCATCAGAACTTTCCTTGCAGAAAATAATTGCATGACCATAGAGCACACAAAACATCCATGCATGTAAAGAGTGTGCTTCCTTTTGTGTGATTTGTGTGTCAGCATTACCAGAAGCGTGGAGGTGGAGTTGCAATGCATGCTCATATTTACATCTTTGGAGCAAGCATTAGTGTGTGTGAACATTTGTGCACTATTGAGGCTGAGTCTGGAAACGTATTTCTAAAGGCACATAAGTGTTAAAAGAAACGTAAACTGGGCACCTTGTTGGACGTCTCACATAAATGCCTTGTTATGAAATCCAAGCCCCTGATACCTACATTGAGTGAACACATTGGGCTCTAATGTCTTCCTGTTGACATGGAACCTTAGCTTATTTTACTGTTGACAGTTACTAGGATGGGAAATGAGCAGACACAGAAGACCACCATTTTGGCAATCCTGAATGCAATACTTGCTTTCAGGAGCAGGGCCAGCAGATCTTGACTAGCATATCTTTCATGTCACATGACGAACAGATTGAAATGGTCCTGGTGTGTAGATTTAGCCTTTCTGAGTTTTTATGCACAATATTGAGCTTTGGCTCTGTAACTTCACTTTACTGGAATCTACAACAGAAACCCTGGTTGGGAAAGTATCTGCCACACTCCAGAATTATTTATGGAAATGAAACATTACAGAGCTAGCTTTTCTGTAAAGGCACTGAGGGGTTTTTGCTGTAATTTATTGGATAAAGTTAATATTTTTTGCATAGTGCAAATATTTGGCAAACACAAGGGATTTTGAGGAGTTTCAGCATAAGCTGCAGAACTCCGTCATCCACTTTAAAGCGTTCTCTTTGGGGGCTTCTTTTACTCTCATTAAAGTGATTCGTAGGGGTTGCATCCTTTGAATCAACTTTCAGGGCTCGACTAATTGGAGCTTGATTGTTATGAAACGAGCAGCTTACTTACGGTTTGCTCTTAGTCGAAAATAAGCAGAGATGCGAAGGATATTAAGAGGAAGTCTAGTTAAAGTGCTTTTTAATATACCTATGTAGACATCTACTTGTCTTTATAACATATTAGCTGAAGTGGCAGAAATCTCACCTTAATTTAAAGCACAAACATTTACACCAGTCCTAGAAGTGGTGTAAATTCCTGCACCTAGTTGTTTGCAAGAACATGTGTAAATTATAGCATATTGTAATCTACATATGTACTTGTTGTTGTGCCCACATCCACTAGCAAAGTGTGCACGCCATCAAGCAACGCATATATTTTTACACTGGATGGTATCTTATAAGAGGTCATTAATGCACAGATGTGGCCACATATGTGCATTAATGACTAAAATAATCCCTAGTTAGGCATATACTTGGTGCCTAAAAAGTGCGCACTCCCTTATAAAATTACTCCCATACAGTCTGCACGTGCACATGTCAGAGTTTTCATGAACATGCCAAGTCTAGGCTTGTTACATAAAACCATATTGAAAAATCACTAGTAATTCTGAATATCTTTGCTTATGTCATGTTTCTCCTTCTTAAACCTTGACATGTAGCCCAGTAATCTAGGGATCATGTAAATGAAGTGATTGGTCAAGTGAGCAAGGGAGAGAGAGAAACTCACATCCCAAGATTTCTGCAAGCTCACAGTTACCATGCTGCCACCTCCTCCTTGTTTCTAGTCCGTAAGTATAAATATTCTCAAACACATGAGATTTAGTGACAACCACTCTAAACATTTGCTAATCCATGGCAGGAATAAATCCAAGTGTAAAAACTGTAAAAACAGGCATTAGTACTTTAAACTTAACATGCTAAACCACTGGAAGCCAGTGAAGATACAACATAGGGGGTAATATGTTGGTTTACAGGTACATTTAACAGTGAAGGGGTAATTTTAAAAGCCTTTGTCATGCTTTCAACATCTGAAGATCACAGAGATGTCCCTGGAGCCATTTTACAAATGGCTTTTAAAGACGTCTCCAGTGCAGGGACGTCCAAGTAGACAGGGATGTGGCAGAGGCTTGCCTGGGGAGGTGCAATGAACTTAGATGATCCCTGATGGAATTCAGAACAATCAGGGACGTCTTTGACCCTCATCCAAGTTTGGACCTGCCCTAGGCACAAATAGGCATCCAGAAAGTGCTTGTTTTGGCTATAAAACTTCCAGAGGGTGTAGAGAAGATGGAGAGTGACTTGCCCAAGATCACAAGAAGCAGCAGTAGGATCTGAGCCCTGGTCCTTGCCCACTATGCTAGCCATTAGGCTATTAGATGTCTCCATTCTGAAGTATTATTCTGGGGACGTCTATGTAGACATCCCTGTAGATGTCCATATTTGGGAAAACCTGACTGAACTTCGACATGCCTGCTTTTTTTCCAAATGTTCTGGCTTGGACATCCCAGATTGCATTTGGACATCCCTTTGTAAAATGTCCTTTCACATGGGCAGCAGCATAAACTGTAATAGCCTCAATGAAGAGACAGGCAAGCCACAAAATAATGAATTACAATAATCCATAGGACATAAAAGCAAACTCTATAAAACTGTTCTAAAATCGGAAGTGTCCAAGAAAAGCTTCAACATCCGTTAAAAGCAAAATTTCAAAATGATCCTCCTAGATATATTGTGAATTAGAAGGCTTGAACATAAGAACAGAATCAATTAAAACACCCAAGTAAACTTCAGGAGCCACCAAAATGACATAGTTGTCAATAACCACCCGAGAAGCAAAAGAGTTTGTAGGGGAATGAGAAGGAATCATTTAGTCAGTCTTCCAATATTAAGCACTGGGGCCAAAGATTCTAAGAACTGTTTAATATCCATCACCACATTTACCAACTTTTACATCCCAACAGAAGCATCCCCTTCCCTGGGAAGAAACGACGTATTACCATCAGCATTTAATCTAAACTGGATGCTGTATGTTCTCATAAAATGGCACAAAGGCAATAATTAAAGATTAAACAAGACCGCCGACAAAGGTGACCCCGAGGAAGGCCACACAAAGTCCAAAATCAATAACACCAAACATCAGTACACCACACACTTTGCTTCTTATCTGTCAGATGGGACTGAAACCATTTTATTATCTCTACATTTACCCCAATTTCCTTCAACAAACACAACAATAAACTATGCAATACAGAATCAAAAGCAGCAGCAATATCTAAAATCACAACTGAAATGATCCTGCCCCAATCAAGTTCCATTAACCATTGATCACGGTTAATATTATGCAGCTGAGTTCAAAGAAACTGGGTTTCATTGCCACAGATTGCTTGATGCAGAGTGCTGTTGGGACGTCCCAGGCAGTGAAATATGTACTGGGCCTGGTTGAAATCTGTCTTTCGGTTTGTCCCTACCAGACTGGAAAAGGATGGAATCTGTGAGGTGAGTCTGACTGATTGATCCGATTTTTTCCAGCACACAATTATACCACCAGCATGTATGCTTCAAAGTTGATAATTCCCTTGTAGGGTACTCCTCTTACTGGATCACTTCATTTGGTCCCACAGGAAACTCTTCAAGGTGTGTATGAGTTACACTTTGCTCCTATTGTCTCCTTCATTTAGTCTTTCTTATTTCATGCATTTGAACATATATTTGAAAATGTCACCTTCCAACCCCGTAGATTGCATTTTCTGCCAGGGGCATCTATGCTCCACTAGTTTGACATAAATTTCCTGTTTCCATCTCATATGGGCTTTGTGAAGTGGACCACACGTGTGCCCAAAACCTTTGCAGCATTATGTATTTTTTAGAAGGTGTCTGGTATCCGGCTGTCCATCCACTGTTATGGGATTTAAAAATGAGAAAAAGAGGGTGCTCCTATGACTAAGGTGTGAGCTTTTCTCTGCAAAAGAAACCAGACTCAGAGCCTACAGGTCAGGATAATAATTTGAACTTGCCGTGGAAAAGTAGTGAGCCCTCCTTCTGCAACTGATAGGCCTTTAGGGCTTGTCTTTCTGCACATGACAAAATGTAATATCTGCCTTCAAAACAGGCTCAGTGCTCCCAGGGAAATGAGAGCAAAGTAATTGGATGCCTTCATTATCTTCCAAACATACGGCAATTTGTCAGTAAACTACTGTGCAACTACAGCCAGTCTTCCACCCATGCCCGGAAAGGGCCGTTCTTCTGCTAATATGTCATTTTTCTTTTCTCCAAGGCAATGCCTTTGTTTAGTGTGAAATCAGTGAGAAAACATGAGGAAAGGGGGGGGGGGGTTAACCTGCATGGAGTGCAAGTTTGAATCTTAAAACCATCGGATAGAGAGCTTTGGAGTAACCTACATGGAGCAGCAGTTACTACCCTAAAAGGCAGTAGTACTACTTTGAAAGTTTGGGTGAGGAACATAGGAAAAGGGAAGGCACGGTGGGGCTAGGGGAATATGTGTGTATTGGGTTGTACATGGGAATTTATATGCATGTCTACCCAAAGCACTCTGCTGGACAGACTGGGCCATTTTGGTCTATCTGTTGCCATTTGCTATGTTTCTGTATACAGTATGGGTAATGTGAGGAATTTAGATAATGTCATGACCATTAGCCATTGGAACTTTCATTTATTGTTTGTTATCTAACTTCTATTATAATCTTTGCATTAAGGGGGTCATTTTATAAAGTGTTTGCACATGGGAAATGTGTTTTATAAAACTGTGTGGCCAAATGCATGTGACTGCAAAATGATGTGTACTTCTAGCCATGCTGCACATAGGAGCTGCCAGAGATGTAGTTTGGGCAGAGCAGGGCATGGTTGGAGGGTGGAAAATTCCCATTGTATCTTACAAAAGCCCTGCCAAAGGCACAGAGCCTCTTATAGAATACTTATAAGGATGGGCAGGGGTGCACATCAATGTCTCACCATGTCCAGTTGGAGAAAAAGAGTGTCCTGCTTTCCTCCATATGTGCATGGGAGCAGCTTGTTAAAAGAAAAAACTGCCCTGGATGTACATGCACCTCTGATCCCTTTATGCCAGCAGCGCAAGCCCACCCCATGCCCCAATCATCCTCCAGACATCCGATCCCTCCCCTGACATTGATATCCCCATCTCTTACCAAGGTCTCTGGTAGTCTAGTGGGAGTAAGAGTGATCCCCAGTCACTCCTGCTCATAATGCGTCATGGGTTCAAAATGGCACCCGTGATCCTAGTGGTAATTTAACAGGATTATCATTAGAGATCAGGCTGCCTCATTCCTAATGATAGGTATTGCAAGATTACCACTAGGGGTCATGGGTGTCATTGTGAACCTATGACTTATCATGAGCAGGAGCGACTAGGGATCATTCCCGCTCCCACTACACTACCAGAGACCTTGGTAGGAACTGGAAAGGAGGATGGGAGTCTGGAGTATGGATTTCAGGGGGGATATGATGCCAGAGAAGATGGCAGCTGGGGAGATTAGATGTCAGGGATGATCAATGTTGGGGGTGATTGGGTGGGGAATCTGAAATCAGGGGGGATCAAGGGGGATACATTTTTCGGATGTAGGGTTGGGGATCAATGTCAGGGGGTGTCAGGGAGGGGTAGATGTTAGAGGGTGATTGGCTGGGAGATTGAATACTGGACGCTAATTAGTTAGGGTTTGTATGTATGTATCTCCAGGAACAAGCAGGAATGTAGTCTTCACATATGGGTACCGTCGACACCGACGGAGCCTGCTTTTGGAAGCATCCCACCATGCATGTGTGCTGCCTTCCCGCCTCTCTCACTTCAGTTCTTCATTTTATGCAGAGCCAACAGGACATGTCCCCTGTCACCGCAGAAAATCTTCTCTTATTTTTATATTTTTTGTGGTCGCGTCTGCCTTCCGTCGATGCCTACCAGTACCACCGATGCTTTTCTTTCTTTTCTTCTAAGAATAACTCAATTTTAGTGCTTTTTCTCAGGGGTTTCTTCCCTGCTCTGGTGCTTGGCGCCATTTTGGGCATTAGACCCTCTTTTCCCTTACCATGGAAAAGCCAGCCACTGGTTTTAAAAAATGTTCAAAATGTGGTGGTACAATTTCTATTACCGACACCCATGACTAGTGTCTTAAATGTTTAGGTCCTGACCATTGCCCTACGGAGTGTCTCTCCTGCAGGAAGTTGACTAAAAGAAGTCCTCAGAATCGAGCAAATCAATTCTATACTCAAATCAACTTATACTATATAACGATTAATATAATAACCAAGAATGTCAATAATGATGAATGTAATAACTGAAGACCAGCCCTAACCATTTAGTTTGGCCTAACATCGAACTTGTAAATAGTTTCTCTGTTACAGTTGTGTTAGCTTAATGTGTAAATACTTCACCCAGTTACAGATGCAAGTTCCTGATCCTGTTCAATGTAGCACTAGACATTTCTCATTGTCTCTTGCAAGAATTGTTGACTGTAAACCGCACTGATACTGAAGAGCGTGGTATAAAAAAGCTTTTAAATAAATAAATAAGTAAATTCAGTGCCCTATTTGCTTCAGACATGATGTCTGTAGCATCGATGTCTTCCAGGGCTTCTACTTCTTCCCAGGGATCTCAGGTAACTAAACACAAGTCTTCTAAGACTAGCCGGTCCTTGAAGGGTAGATCTCCCTCTAAACATCGAGATGCCACTGGCGTTGCCCTCATGGACATTTCACCGGCAAAACAGCCCCGGCGGGAGTCTTCGGGCTCCAAAGCTTTATCGGGGTTCCAGGATGTTCCCGAGGCCTCGACTTCGATGGAACTACTGGTGCTATGCTCGGGGGTTGTGGCCGCTTCCATGGTACTGACACCCCGGCATCGGCAATAGCGATGGACAAAAGACTCCTCGCTATCAAACGCAGTCTAGCGACTCTTTTAGCTACTTCAGTACCGCTAAAGTCGCTGCAGACAGTTCCGCAGGCACCGGTACCGATGCCGGTACCGGTGCCAGTGCCCTCGGTACCTGTTTCAACAGACATGCTTCCCCCGATGCCGAGCTTGGAATCTCTCTCCAGCATGGGGGATCAGGTACCGACTCGTTTCGGTACCGACATCGAGCGGTACCGACGCCATCTGCTTCAGGAGAACCCGGTGCTTCCTCCTTTTGAGTCTTCTGATTCCGATAACTCGGAGGATTCCACCGGTACCAGAGCTGAACTTTTACAAGATTCAACTCCTTCTCCTCAATGCAGAATGTCCCCTCCTGAGGATATGTCTTTTCATGATTTTGTACGTGATATGGCAAAGGGTCTTGCCATTACAATAGTACCAGAAAAGGAGCCTAGGGCAGAAGAATTGAGAATTCTTCAATATCCTTTGGCTCCAAAGGAGGAAGCTATGCTTCCTGTACACCAGATCTTACATGATCTAATGTTAAGAATGTGGGAAGCTCCTTTAACAGTATCTCCGCATTCTAGATGTCTTGACACTATGTATCGAGTACCACCTTGTCCAGGGTTTCAGAAGACTCAGTTACCACATCATTCTATGGTGGTAGATCCACCATGAGGCGGATTAAGAGTGCTAAAAAACACTCATCCAATCCACCAGGTCGTGAGTCTAGAACACTGGATGCCTTTGGTCGTCGATGCTTTCAGTCCTCCATGCTATCAGCAAGAATCAGTTCCTATATATTATACATGGAAATGTTTCTTGAAGAGGTTACAAAAGACTTGGAACTTTTGAACCCTTTTCTTCAAGAGGATAAATGGACAGATCATTTGACTTTGGTCAAACATGCTCAAAATGTCTCTAAGTTTATGAATCGTGCTACCTTTGACTGTTTTGAATGTATTAGCAGAACTTCTGCTATATCCATAGGAGCAAGTCATATTGCCTGGCTGCAAGCTTCAGACTTGGAGGAATGGGTGGAAGATAAGCTGGGAAACATTCCTTGCACAGGAGAAAATCTCTTTGGCAAGGATTGGCAGCTCAAAGCTAATGAAATTGACACTGATAATACAACTTTAGACAGATTGTCAAAATCTACAGCTAACCCAGCCAAGAAAAGGGTTTTCAAAAAACCTTTTTTTCTCTAAAAAGAAAAAATTCTATCCATCTTCCACCCAGCAAACACATGTTCCCCAGAAGGGGCAACAACAAACTAGACAAAGAAAGACACAAGCTCAGAAGGCTCAGCAGGCTTAGCAGACCCAGTCTCCTCAGGGTCTTTGTTGTCTAGAGAACTTAAGCCATTCTTCCTGTTCTAAGCCCAGAACCTTTAAATACTCCAGGCCGTATCTGCCATTTTGCCAAAAGATGGCAACAAATCACATCAGAAAATTGGACTCTATCTATCGTGAGTCTGGGATACAAGCTTCATTTCCTCAGCTTGCCCCCATTCACGCTAATAAAACAGTTCAAATCTCAGCCATCCGTCTCAGACCTGTTGTGGCAAGAGGTCACCACTCTTCTGGCTCAAGGGGCTATAGAAGAGGTTCCAATGTCCCAGCAGGGCACAGGATTCTATTCCCCCTATTTTCTCATTCCAAAGAAGTCATGGGGACTAAGACCAATCCTGGACCTCAGAGAACTGAACAAATATTTAGTCCGAGAAAGGTTCAAGATGATCTCCCTTGGCACACTTCTTCCATACTTTCACGAGCAAGATTGGCTATGTTCTCTAGATTTAAGGGATGCTTATTCATGCAGATCACAGAAAATTCCTTTGATTCCTAGTCAAGGGAAGACATTTTCAATACAGGGTCCTTCCTTTCGGACTGGCCTCTGCTCCAAGGATCTTCACAAAATGCATGGCAGTAGTAGCAGCATTTATGAGGACTCTAGGAATTTTTGTCTTCCCTTACTTAGACGATTGGCTCATTCGAGCACCGTCAGCTCTAGAGGCAAGTCATGCTCTTTCCCGAGCAATGCAAATACTGCAGTACTTGGGATGGATCATAAACCTTCCAAAGTCCCAGCTCACCCCATCTCAATCCATTGAGTTTATAGGGGCTCACTTGGACACACAGCAGTCAAAGGCTTTCCTGCCTCAGCCTCGCTGTCTGCGCATCATCGAGCTAGCATCTCAAGCAGTGCTACAAACCTTCCTCACTGCCTGACAGATGCTTCGACTTCTAGGACACATGGCATCTACAGTCCATGTGATTCCTTATGCACGCCTTCACATGCGAGCGGCCCAATAGACCTTAGCTTCCCAATGGTCCCAGGCCTCAGGATGCCTGTCAGACAAGATCAGAGTTACAACACACATTGCGTCTCTGCATTGGTGCAATCTCTGGAAAACCTTACAATAGGCTCTCCTTTTCAGCAACCCCTACCTCAGGCTGTCCTGACGACAGATGCATCCAAGTTGGGTTGGGGAGCCCACTTGGGCGATCTGTCTACCCAGGGTTTCTGGACCCCACAGGAGGCTTCTCTTCAAATAAACCTCCTAGAACTAAGGGCCATTTCCAATGCTATTCGAGTCTTTTGCTTCCATCTCATAAACAAAACATTTCTGGTGCAAACCGACAATCAAGTGACCATGTTTTACCTAAACAAACAAGGCGGAACAGGCTCTCTGCAATTATGCAACAAAGCTTTGCAACTGTGGGCCTTTGCCAGAGAGCATCACATTAATTTGTTGGCAGTATACCTTCCAGGTATTCAAAACATTTGGGCGGACAGGCTCAGCCGAGTCCGTTTGCCACACGAGTGGTCTCTCCGCTCATATCAACTTGCTCGAGTATTTCAAGTCTGGGGAACAACAGACATAGACCTCTTTGCAAGTCCACAGAATGCCAAACTTCCCCGGTACTGTTCCAGATTTCCAGCTCAAAACTGTCGGGTGAGGGATGCATTCCTGCTCCATTAGGGCCAGGATTTTCTCTATGCCTTCCCACCAATTCCCCTAATTCCCAAAACCTTATTCAAACTCCAGAGAGACAGAGGTCGCATGATACTCATATATCCCTGTTGGCCAAGGCAAACATGGTATCCTCTTCTCTTAGGTCTCTCTCGAGCCACTCCTCTGGAGTTGGGGAGTGCTCCGGATCTTCTGTCCCAGAACAACAGATCCCTACTGCACCCCAATCCCCAGTCCCTTCATCTCAAGGTCTGGCTACTCAAGGCATGTTGTTGTTGTTGTTAAGTGCCGTCGAGTCGGAGTCGACTCATGGCGACCCTCTGGATAGCTATCCTAAATTGTGTTCGATCTTCAGTCAGGCGGCTCATTGTTGACAGACTGGTACCCGTAGCTGCTGTTATTGTATCGATCCATCTCATAGCTGGCCTTCCTCTTTTGCGTTGACCTTCTATCTTGCCAAGCATGATGTCTTTCTCTAATGATCTCTCTCTCCGCATGATGTGTCCAAAGTATGAAAGTCAAAGTCTTGTCATCTGAGCTTCTAAAGAAAGTTTAGGTTTGATCTCCTCTAGTACAGACTGGTTTGTTCTTCGGGCAGTCCATGGTATACACAGTATTCGCCGCCAGCACCATAATTCAAAGGCATCAGTGTTAGAGCCATGGCAGCCTCAACAGCTAATCTTCGTTCAATTGCTATTGATGAGATCTGCAAAGCAGCAACTTGGGCTTCTGTACATACTTTCACTGCCCACTATTGTTTAGACAAGGACTCCCGTCGGGATGCCTTGTTCGGCAGGCTGTTCTACAGCATCTCTTCCATTCTTAGATCAACTCCTTCCCACCATCCACTCTTGGATGCCTGAGGTCCCTGGGAGGAAGCATGGCCCATCTTACATAGATCCGCAACATTCTGGGGTCATCCCTATGCATTTTTAGCTGGGGAGTCCCCATATGTGAAGACTACATTCCTGCTTGTTCCTGGAGATAGCGTAGTTACTCACCTGTAACAGGTGATCTCCGGGAACAGCAGGAATAAGTCTTCACAATCCACCCACCTCACCTAGGAGTTGTCTTTCTCTCTCTTTCTATTTTTCTTCTACTTCTCTCCTTTGGGCTCAGCTTTCAACTCAACTGAAGTGAGAGAGGTAGTTGGGCGGGAAGGCAGCACGCATGCGTGGTGGGATGCTCCCAAAAGCTTTCCTTTTGGACGCTGGGGAGCGTTCCTGCGCAGGCTCCATCAGTGTCGACAGTACCCATATCTGAAGACTTATTCCTGCTGTTCCCGGAGATCACCTGTTACAGGTGAGTAACTACGCTTTCTTGGGGAGATAAACTATCATGGGGTGATTGGGAACAGGCTGGTCCCCTGCTCCTGATATCTAGATTTTTTCATATTGACATGTATTCCCTTTGTAAGATGGGGAATACACATGAGACTTGTAGATTCTCCACTTTATATGCTCTAACCATGCCTCCTTGAGATCTGTGAGGTGAGGATCGTCACATGTAAACAGTGGCTTTCTAAAATTACTGTTTTTATGGGTAGGTAATTTACACATTTAAAATCCATTTTTTACACAGGAGCATGCTTCTAAAATAACCTCCATATTCTGTAAAACGCTAGTACACACATGAGAGGTAATTTTTATTTTGAGGCACGTAAAGTTGTATGTCATCAATGTGCATAAATCATGCATTTTCCATGACTTACACACAAGGATGGGCACACATTTATTTATTTAACTAACAGGTTCTTTTATACCGCTTTATCATTTCTGTCAAAGCGATTTACATTGTAACTTAAATTTGGTAATGTACATTAAACAAAGACATTGATAACTTGAATTTTTCCGAGACAGTGGGGGGTTAAGTGACTTGCCCAAGGCCACAAGGAGTGCTAGTGGGAATTGAACCCAGGTTGCTTGGTTCCCAGGCCTGTGCTCTAACCATTAGACTACTCCTCCACTTAAGCACATACTGTCAACAGTTGCTGTTCTATAAGTGTAAGTTCAATTATGTGTACTTTTGGTGTGGGCATGTATAGGGGCAGAATTTTGGGCAGAGTGCAAATTTACATGTGAAAGAACTATAGCTTATGCACATTCCCGCAAAATCTAGGCATGGGCATTGCACCTAATTAAGATGTGTTTTTTTAACACTTCTGCACGTGTTTTATAAAGGATGCTTTTACTTTATAAAATAAGGGCAAACCTCACGCATGACAGTGTGTGTGAAACTAAGCGACTCTTATAAAATGATCTTCATAGAACACATACACATTTGACCTTTGGATCAGGAATAAATTTGTGCTTGAGGGTTAGTGTGCTACTTGCACTGGTTCTAAGAGCCTCTTTTATAAAGGCAAAAATTTCAGCTATCAGGAAACTAATACATCAAATATAAAAGCTCATTACCACAGTTTCCAATTTAAAAACTATTTAAATAAATTTTAATTAAGGACCTCAGAATATAAGAGGGAAAGAGCTTCAGGGAAAGACACAATATTGTGTTTGGAGAAACTTAGCTGCGTCAGGGATAGAGTTCAAAACTTCTGAGGTCTCATTCTTTATAATGTTCGTGCCACTGAGAACTACTGGCCTCTGGGGAAGACAAAATTGTTTGCAAATACACTTGCAATTCAAATTTTGACTAAAGTCGATAATGTGCCATAAATGTTGCAACAAATGAGTCCAGGGTTATAAAATGGTCCACTTACACGTTAGTGCCAATACTGAGACGTGTAGAAGCCCAAGTGATGTTGCTATTTTTTTTAATGTGTTTCTTTCCAAAATAAGTGCTCTCACTGTATCTACCATCACTTACATGTGCCTGCCCCATGCCCTTAAAGGTATTTTACCAAAAGGCACCTATTAAATGCCTGTTGTGTAAAGGCTCACTTACCACAGCTTCCTCTTTTGTGATGTGAGTATTCAAGTGTAATAAATCAGTCAGGAAGCTGGTTGTGCTTGATGCATTCACTCTACTGCCCCTCATTACCTTTCCTCTCTTCTCTCTCCCTGCACCCCTCCTTGTGAACTCCGCTCCTCCTCTGGTTTTCTTCTCTCTACGCCCTTTTCTTCTGCAAACTCCAGACTTCGATCTTTTCACCTTGCTGCTCCTTATGCATGGAACAAACTTCCTTTATCTTTACCTCAAGTCTCTTCTTGTATGGTATACATCCAAGGGTGTTTGAAAGAACTGAAATATGAGTTTGCAGACCTACTATTAGTTATCTGTGAATTATCATTAAAATCATCTGTAATACCTGAAGATTGGAGGATCGCCAATGTAACGGCAATTTTTAAAAAGGTTTCCAGGGGCAATCCGGGAAACTACAGACCACTGAGCCTGACGTCAGTACCGGGAAAAATAGTAGAAACAATTATAAAGAACAAAATATGTAGATAGTCATGGCTTAATGGTAGACAGCCAACATGGCTTTAGCCAAGGAAGATCTTGTCTTACTAATCTGTTATGTTTTTTTGAAGGTGTGAATAACATGTAGACAAAGGTGAGTCGGTTGATATAGTGTATCTGGATTTTTAGAAAGCCTTTGACAAGGTCCCTCATGAGAGACTGTTAACAAAATTAAAAAGTCATGGGATAGGAGGCAGTGTACTATTGTGGATCAGGAACTGGTTAAAAGATAGAAAGCAGAGGGTAGGGCTAAATTGCCAGTTTTCCCAATGGAGAAAGGTGAATAGTGGAGTACCCCAGGGATCTATGCTGGGTCTGCTGCTTTTTAACATATTCATAAATGACATGGAAATGGGAATAACAAGTGAGGTAATCAAATTTGCAGATGACACAAAATTATTCAAAGTTCTTAAAACCCAAAAGGATTGTGGAAAATTTGGAAGAGGACCTGGATAAATTGGAAGACTGGATGTTCAAATGCCAGATGAAATTTAAAGTGGACAAGTGCAAAGTTATGCACCTAGGAAAGAACAACTCAAACTATGGTTACACTATGCAAGTTTCCATATTAGGAACCACCATCCAGGCAAAAGATTTAGGCATCATCGTGGATAACATGTTGAAACCCTCCGCCTAGTGTGCAGCAGCGGCCAAGAGAGCAAATAGAATGCTAGGAATCATAAGAAAAGGAATGGAGAATTAAACAAAGAATATTATAATGCCTCTGTATCATTCCATGGTGAGACCCCACCTTGAATATTGTGTGCAGTTCTGGTTGCCAGATTTTAAAAAGGATATAGCATTATTAGAAAAGGTACAGAGAAGAGCCACCATAATGGTAAAGGGAATAGAAGGATACTCCTATGAAGAGAGGCTAAAAAGGTTTGGACTCTTCAACCTGGAAAAGAGATGGCTGAGGGGAGATATGATAGTGGTCTATAAATTAATGAATTGAGTAGAACGGGTAAACGTAGATCGATTGTTTATGCCATCAAAATATAGAAAGATTAGGTGATGTGCAATCAAGCTACAGTGTAACCTATTTAAGATTAATAAGAGAAAATATTTTTTCACTCAACTCGTAATCAAACTCTGGAATTCGTCACCAGAGGATGAAGTAAGAGCTGTTAGTATAGCTGAGTTCAAAAAAGATTTTGACAAGTTCCTGGAGGAAAGGTCCATAAACCATTATTAAAGGGGACCCGGGAAATCCACTGCTTGCCCCAATACAAGCATTGTGGAACCTGTGTCCCTTGGGGAAACTGCTAGGTATGTATGACCTAGATTGGCCACTGTTGGAAACAGGATACTGGGCTTGATGGACCTTGGTCTGGCCCAGTGTGGCATATCTTATGTTCTTATGTTCTCTCCCCTTCTTCAAATCCATGCTAAAGGCTTATTACCTCTTTGAGGCTGCATTTGGATCCTAATCCCTTGTTCTCCTTGTGTCTCTTTCCCTGTTTGAAACCCCCCCCCCTTGTTTCTCTTGAATTGTTCTATCTGTCTTGATTAGATTGTGAGCTCTACAAGCAAGGACTGTCTTTCTATGTTTATACAGCAAAGTGTACACCTTGTAGTGGTATGTAAGTGATGAATAGTAGATGGCGCAAACAATAAGAAGGGGACCTCAGAAGTTTTGAACTCTATCCCTGATGCAGATACGTTTCTCGAAACGCAATTTTGAGTCTTTGCCTGAAGCAGTTTCACCCATATATATTGAGGTTCTTAATTTAAATGTATTTAAGTGGAGGCCCATTATGTTCGGGGCATATCCAGGCTGTCCCTATGTCCAGAAGCTGGATGGCCAGGATATGCACCCAGTTCAAGTCCCGCTGGAGCTAAATGGCCCTGGGGGAGCAGAATCGGGGCATAAGGCTTGGACGTCCCAGACGTGCCCCGATTCCAGTCTGCTAGATGTCTCCCTGGCCAGCCAAGCCTGGCTCCTGCATGGCGACATGGTGCCATGACATTGCATCGCCATGGCACCGCGGTTCCATGCAGGAGCCCCAGTCAATTGCAGTTTTTAATATTGTCGTCTTCCTCGCCGCCTGACCCCTGACTGGCCCTTCCGATGCTGGGATTGGGCTGCGGGTGCCCCCTACCCATCTTTGGGAGTGTCCTGCGGGCTCATCCACCGGTGACCAGGGGGACTTATTCCACCTCCATCTTGGCTGTACATGCGGGGAACTCAGATTAGGGAACCGGCCCATGCTGTTTAGCAGGGATGTATGTCTGGTTTGGATGAACATCCCCACTAAACGGGACTCAGAATAACCACTATAGTGTTTAAATTGGAAAAGATTTATTCTTGCCCTCCTCTAGATGGCCATTGCTTCTGAAGGAACATAAATTGATTGATTTATTACGCTTGACTGCTAGCCTCAACAAACAAGCTCAAAGTGAGCTACAATAGAAAATCAATATAAACGCTACAAAACACCATAATTATGCTCATTCTCACCCATCCCCACAAAGCCTTCAACCACCCTCCTCCCCTAATGCCCATCACTCGCTTCCCAAAGACCAAATAGTCCCTCTCTATGGGGCATGCTTACTAAACTGTGCTACCCGGCAGCGTAGGGGTCAATGCACAGTTTGGGTGCCATGCTAAACAGTAGCATTGGCCTTCATACCAAAACTCATGTGCTACTCTGGTAGTACATGACGGGGGTAGAATGTAGGCATTGCTGACCCATCACGGCTAGCTTGGAGGTTAGTGGCCTGCACCAACTGCGCTTGCAGCCCTTAGCACAGGCGCACTTACTGCATCCATGTGCCAGCTTGCGTAGTGCAGCATCTTGGGCTCCTGCTAACTGCACCCTTGAAGTTAGCACTAACCCCCACTTTCCCCTAAATGAAAGGTAACAGAAGTGGATCTACAAACTCAAAAGCACCAAGATGGGTGCAGTGAAGCCTCATTTTACTTGATAGCTGTAAAACAAAAAAGCCTGCTGAGATGAGTGGAGCTGCCTCCCCGAAACACTGTCAATCTTTGCCAGTGCACTGAGAAATATAATCATGACAAAATGTTTAAAATCCATGCCGTGACTAGGAGTTGAAGGGGATGGGAAAGAGCACATTGCAAGCCTTGTATTGAATTAACTTGCTGGCCTTTCATTTCTGGCAACTTCAGCTCTCATGTTGCTTAGATTGCTATTAACAGGGGGGAGAATGTGGGCCTGATCAGTTAATAGGTTTCCTGACGGTATGGAGTAGTAGAATGTCCTTAATAAATTACGTACTATCTTGGACCACCTTCATTGCACTATACTGTCACTGTGTGTATTTTTAACCCTTCTGCAGACAGGGAAAGTCTGACTCAAACAGCAACCAAAGGATTTTTACATCTCCCACATCATAAAAGATGAAAACTGTCCTCCTCTTTGATCATTTCTTAGTGAAGACAATCCTTCACCTTTGGAATGCTTTCAGTCCTCCTCCATATTTTCAATGGCACATCTCCTGTGCAGAAGGAGTCAGTATATCATTCCATTTAGGGCACTAGGCTTTGATCTCTCCACATTGGAAAATTTTTATGAACTCAGTGTTGTAATCTGAGACATCAGTTCATAAGCGAGGTGGTCTCCTTTGATTGGGTTCGTGATGATTTCTGTAATTATCGCCTTCTTCCTTTACAGATTCAACTTCATGCAGGCAAGATTGGGTAAGAGCAAAAATCATTTTCCCCCCCATAACCTAAGCAATCAGCTTACAAAACTACAGTCACGTATTTATCATGTGCTGACACAAGTCAGAAATTGCAGGTTAACCATCAGAATAACTCTAATTGTAGTAGTGCTTCAATACATATTACTGCAGAATACCCACTACAGATTTGCTTTTATGTTGAGGCAAGAGTGGAAGGAGACTGGAGTGGTCTTAGTACTTTACAAGCCGACAGGCGTCTTTTCCCATGCTGCCTTTCATGACCTCTGATTTCAGAGCGCCTGCTACACTGCATGATTCCTTTTGAGGTATGACGTAGAAAGTGCAAACAGCACTTCCCCCTCCCTGTTTTTCTTTTTTAAAAAGGGTTCCAGGGGTGATCCGGGAAACTACAGACCGGTGAGCCTGACGTCAGTACCGGGAAAAATGGTGAAAACCATCATAAAGAACAAAATTACTCAGCATGTAGATAGTCATGGCTTAATGGGAGACAGCCAACATGGCTTTAGCAAAGGAAGGTCTTTTGTCTTACTAATCTGTTATGTTTTTTTTTGTTTTGTTTTTTTTTATTTATGCAATTTTCAAAACATAACAAGAAAGGTTACAACACCACTTCTTGAAGAAATAGAAAGGCAAACAGAAATAATCCCAATAAAACCAGGATACCATAGAAGAAATATCATTTACATAAAGACAAAGTTGCCTATTCTCTCTAGCCCTCAATAGGGGGATTCCATTAGTAATAAACCTAATACAAGAAGAAAATTAGCATACAATCTAAACAAGGAGCCTAAATCTATGAGCCAGAGGGCATCTCCTGACATTTAGCATTGATGAAAGCCAACAACTGGGAGGGCTCAAGGAAAATATAAGAAAAAGTTTGGAGTTTCACCAAACACTTGCATGGGTGTTTAAGAAAAAACAGCCCCCCCAGTTGCAGTACCCCTGGCCTGAGCAACAAAAACTCTCTACGTCGTTTCTGCGTTTCTCTTGATAAGTCAGGATATATACGTATTGAAAACCCACGGAACAGAAGATTCCGCTTTTGAAAAAACAATTTAAGTAACCATTCCTTGTCAGACAACAAGGCAAAAGTAATAAGCAGTGTAGATGAAACCTGTGACTCTAAACCTGAATTTTCTATAATATCTGTAATATTCAATACATCTCCCTGATTCTGGCTCTCCCCCATCTCTCTCCGAGCCAAAGCCCGCTTAGCAGTAGGCAGGTAATAAATTTTTACCAAGGGGGGAACTAGCTCGGGGGAAACCCCTAAAGTCTCCACAAGATATTTCACAAACATGTCTCTAGGGGAGATAGAAGACATTCTAGTCATGGCTTAATGGTAGACAGTCAACATGGCTTTAGCCAAGGAAGATCTTGTCTTACTAATCTGTTATGTTTTTTTGAAGGTGTGAATAAACAGGTAGACAAAGATGAGTCAGTTGATATAGTGTATTTAGACTTTTTAGAAAACCTTTGACAAAGTCCCTCTTGAGAGACTTTTGGCAAAATTAAAAAGTCAGGAGATAGGAGGCAGTGTACTATTGTGGATCAGGAGCAGGTTAAAAGATAGAAAGCAGAGGGTAGGCTAAATGGCCAATTTTCTCAATAGAGAAAGGTGAATAGTGGAGTACTCCAGGGATCTGTGCTGGGTCTGCTGCTTTTTAACATATTCATAAATGACCTGGAAATGGGAATAACAAGTGAGGTTATGAAATTTGTAGATGACACAATTATTCATAGTTGTTAAAACCCACGAGGATTGTGGAAATTTGCAAGAGGATCTTGATAAATTGGAAGACTGGGCATCCAAATGGCAGATGAAATTTGATGTGGACAAGTACAAAGTTATGCACCTAGGAAAGAACAACCCAAACTATGATTACACGATGCAAGGTTCCACATTAGGAAAGATTTAGGCGTCATTGTGGATAACATGTTAAAACCCTCGGCCCAGTGTGCAGCAGCTACCAAGAAAGCAAATAGAATGCTAGGTATCATAAGGAAAGGAATGGAAAATAAAACAAAAGATATTATAATGCCTCTGTATCGTTCCAGGGTGCGACAGCACCTTGAATACTGTGTGCAATTCTTGTCGCCATATCTTAAAAAGGATATAGCATTATTAGAAAAGGTTCAAAGAAGAACCACCAAAATGGTAAAGGGGATGGAAGGATACTCCTATGAGTAGAGGCTAAAAAGGTTAGGACTCATCAATCTGGAAAAGATGCAGCTGAGGGGAGATATGATAGAGGTTTATAAATTAATGAATGGAAGGAATGGGTAATCGTTGATCAATTGTTTATGCCATCAAAATATAGAAAGACTAGGGGACATGCAATGAAGCTACAGGGTAAACTATTTAAGACTAATAAAAGAAAATATTTTTTCACTCAACGTGTAATGAAACTCTGGAATTTGTTACCGGAGGATGTAGTAAAGGCTGTTAGTGTAGCTGGTTTTAAAAAAGGTTTGGACAAGTTCCTGGAGGAAAGGTTCATAAACTATTATTAAAGTGGACCCAGAATATCCACTGCTTGCCCCAATACAAGCATTGTGCAATCTGTGTCTTTTGGGGAAACTGCTAGGTACTTGTGACCTAGATTGGCCACTGTTGGAAACAGGATACTGGGCTTGATGGACCTTGGTCTGCCCCAGTGTGGCATATCTTGTGTTCTTATGTATCCATCCTGGGCATCTTGCCTGTGTAGCAGGACTCAGGACTGGAAGGGCGTGTCCTCAGAGAGGAACGCTCATTATTCAATCATTAGGAGAACAAGGACATGTCTCTGTAGCAGCAACTACCTTCCCTCTTAGGATTGAGTGTGTTGCCCCAGTGGTGTGCCAAAACCCAGTGGACCCCATATTTTAACAAAGTTGAGCTCCTAAATTTGTGATCCTAAATTTGTGCCCCATTTTCAGCCACATTTAGGAGCCTGTGTTTTCAGTTCAAAATTCATTCTGTTTTAAGAGCCTAAAGTTTATACTCCTAAATGTAGGCCTGACATTCATTTGCCAAGATTTATGAGCCTAATTTAGGTGCCTAGTGCTCAAAATCAGATCTAAGCTCATAATTTCTTTCCCCCGCCTTAAACCCGCTCCCATTCCCACCCACTTGTTATGCTCCTAATTTAAGACTTTAGTGAAATTTTAAGAAAATATTTAGGCACTCAGCCTTAGTAAATCTTCAAAGAGGCTAATTTAGGAGCAGGACCTTTAAGGTTAGGAGCATAAATCCTTTGAATATATATCGGACTTGGCAGTTCCTATGTAGAGGTTCCTGAGTTATCCAACTCCTGATAACGCAGGTTGGGCCCCCTTACAGCTGTTTGTGGGAGGTTCGGGGATTGACTGGGGGTTTCTAGCCAGTCATTCTGATGGTTGCCAGGGCAGGAAGGCTCCTTACTTCATTTGCATGGTGGTGCTTGCCTGCCCTCCTGCCCTGTCTTAGATTGGGAGTGGTGGCACGGGTGGGGAGGTTCATTTGTCGCAGCTTTGGCAGTGGGTGATGTGTTAACCCTTGTAAGTCCAGCTTGGTGGGTGGAGGTTTTTGGTGAAATTTGTGCCATAGGGCCTGATCACTCTCTAGTGTTACCACGAGGATAGGAGTAGATAGGCTTCCATTTATGGCTTGTGGGGGCCAATTGAACAGAGCAATCTGGCATCACTGCAGGTGCTTCGTTGGCCTGGGAATTAGGTCAATTGTATTATTTGGTGAGCTAGTTTGTCACTGATTAGCCAAGACCAAGGAGTGGAGGGTAATTCTGTACCCTTTGGTTGCTTGCCTGGCATGCCAGGAGGTGCTAAGGCTGGCTTGGGCTATTTTGTCAATGAATTTGTTAGATCTGTTTGACTGGAAATGTGGCATTGCATATTAATAAAGCTGTGGCCCTGATTTCACCACAGAAGTTTTGCTTGTGTTATTTTTGGTAAGCTGGATGGGAGAATGCAAATGTCTGCATTATGGATAGCAGATCTAAAACTGTGTTGGACCACAGTGCCAACCTTATAAACGGAGAAGTGCATTCATTTGAAATGAAAGGGGACATTTTAATGAAATTACTCACCTCTGTTTTAATTCATTTAGAAAATGAAAGAAAGATGAATGAGATTTCATTGGTTTTCAATTGTTTGGTTTAAAAGACATAAAGCCACCATCACCCCAAAACCCCCTCCACTTCTAGGCAGTCCCTCTAATTCCCCCAGCCCCTCATTGCCTGTTTAATCACCCTTCATGGGGCAGGAGCAATGCTGGTTTGCCTCTGCTTCACTGGAGCTGCAAGACCACGGCTGGCATCATTCTTAATTTCTGCCATTGAAGAAAACGCTGCCAGTCCTGGTTTTACACTGTTGCACACGCAAACTTGTAGTTCTGATGGTGTCATTGATTTCTCTACATACATTTGAGTAAAACCAAGACTGAGAGTGGGGTGGTAACCCTCACCAAGGGATAGTGGGAAAGGGCGATATGCTCCTATAGCATCCCCAGTCTCCACTGAGGGGAGGGGGTTAGAAGGTGAGCAACACCTATAAACAGACGCACAGGGCAAATAACTTCAAATTAATGTTGCTGTCCACCTTGTCAATATGTATCTTGCTTCTTTTCTATGCGATGAACCCCTGGGATGCATCTGCTGAGTTTGAGAGGGTTTGAGGTTGAAATGCCTTTTGAATTTGCAGAAATGTTTTGCTTAGCATGCAGTCTAGATTAAAACAGAAAACCTTCAGGAAGCGGGTGAAAACCTGACTCTTCTCACAAGCTTTTAATGAGTGCTGGGGCTAACTAGCCAGTGACGTATACCCTGATTGGCATCAACCAGTGGCATACCAAAGGTGGGGTGGTGGGTGCAGCCCACCCCAGGTTCTGGCCAGGAGGGGGTGGTGCCACCTTCAGGCCCCCACAGAGAGAGCATTCACGGCAAGCATACCTTTGCGTCCTCTCCAGGCCCAGTGGCTGTTCTCTCCTGGCCGAAATCTCACAGTGCAGCTGTTCTTGTGAGACTTCGGCCATGAGAAAATAACCACCGGGCCTGGAAAGGAGGCAGCAGGGCAGACTAACAAAGGTCTGCGCTTCCTCTGTGAGGGCCCAGTGGGGGGAGGCATCGTCCACTCTGGGTGCCCAATAATGTTAGATCGCTACTATCAGCAGTAGTAGTAGAACACATGTGCTCTGAGATCACATGTATGCTTCTTCTCTGACTACCTGTGCAGTTCTTTCCTTCAGATTAATCATTTCTTGTATTTATTCATGTATTTCTAAAAGATTTAGTCTGTGCCTTTTCCGTAATAGCTCAAGGCGAATTATAGCCACTTACTTTCATCTTTCTCGACGCCTTTGTTATAGTCTGTTTATATGTGCCACCTTCACTTGGCCCCTTCTCTGTCTATTATGATATTTTCAAACGTATTGCAGGGCTGGCCTACCATTAGGCAAACAAGGTGGTTGCCTAGGGTGACAGCTTTTGGGGGGCGACTAAGAGCAGGTCATTCAAAACTAAACAATAAATTCTGATAGCTAGGGGGAGGCTTAAGGTCTGCCTAGGGTGCTAACAACTGAAACCAACTCTGGGGACGGCCCTGGTGTATTGTGTTGACACTGTATCATGCCGCAATAATATATACATTTTATTATGTTTTAATGTATACTGGTATATGAATGCTGTATAGCTTTAATGGGTGCTGTGCTAACACTGTATCATCTCCAGGAACAAGCAGGAAGTCTTGACATCTTGATGGGTGACATTGGCACCGACGGAGCTCGGCACGGGAACACTCCCCAGCATCCAATAGGAAAGCCTTTGGGAGTGTTCCTCCATCCATGTGTGGTTGCCTTCCTGCCTTAGCTCCTACTCTCCTCAGTTGTCTTTTTTCCGCAGAGCCATCAGGGCCTCGTTCATGCCAGCCGCGTCAAGAGACTTCTGTATTTTTTGTGGTACCATCAAGTACTTCTCTCTTTTTGCCTTCCCATTGCCGACTCTACTCCCCATTGATTCCGCTCCAGTTCTGTTTCATTTTACAGTTTTTTTTAAATAGATTTTTTGTTAAGGCCTTCAGCCTATCCCTTCATCATCGCATAACAATTTGACTTTGCCTCAGTCCTTTTCCCAGAAATGGAAAAGCCCCAGAGTGGGTATAAAAAATGCTTGAAGTGTTCTAGTACCATTTCTGTCACCGATGAGCATAGTTGGTGCCTCAAGTGTTTAGGCCCAGACCATGATGTAGAGATTCCTATCCCTCCTGTCACCACATGACTGCTAGAGGTAGAAAGAAATGGGATAAACAGAAGGCTAAGCTGTTTCCAACAGACTCAGCTCCTTTGGTGCACTCCTAGGGGGCGTTTGCTCCATCTAAGTCCTCCTATATCTCTAGATCACCACTTATTCAAAAGGACAAGCATCGAGCTGAGTCTCCAGTGCAGAAGAAAAAGAAGATATTGAGATCATCGACCTCAAGGTCATCATCGGACACCAAGCATAGTCATCGTCACAGACACTCCAATGCAGACCATCCAGCGAAGCAACCCCGGCGGGAGGCCTCATCCTCCAAAGCCGCAAAGGGGCTCGAGGTTGGTCCTGAGGTTCAATCCTCGGTAGAGCCCCTGATAACGGCGTCAGGAGTTGTGGCCTACACAATTGTGTCTGGAGCCACTCCTCCTCCAGTATCAATGCTCGATGACCGTGACATGGCCATTGAAAAGAGCATCACTGCACTCCTTGCAGTAGTAACACCAGTGGCATCAGGGATATTTCAGTCAGCAGCAGTTCCACCAACACCAGCAACCTCAGAGGTACCTCTTGATACCCTTCTGCAGCCATCGCCTGCATCGCATCGCTCTGAGGACCAACCACTACTGAGGTCTTCAGTGCCACCGCACCCAACACCCTTCCTCCAAGCACTGGAGGTATAGAGACCTCCATAGAGATTACTTTGATTTCCTTCCAGACTCTGATTCGACACCAGAGACCTCCGATTCCGAATCCATTGATTCCGATACAAACATGGATGTGCCATCAGATCCATCGTCTCCTTATGAGCATCGAAGATTTCCACCCGAGGACATATCTTTTCAAGATTTTATTAAAGACATGGCAGCTGCCATGGATGTATCTATGGCTACAGAGACAGAACCCAGGGCAGAGGAGCTGCAGGTTCTACAGTATCCATCGGCGCCGAAGGAGGCGGAAACCCTCCCGGTGCATAAAATCTTAAGAAATTTGATGGCTAGAATGTGGGAATCTCCTACATCAACTCCTGCAGTCACCAAGAGGCTTGATACTGTTTACAGAGTCCCTCCTTCTCCAGGGTTTCAAAAACCTCAACTCCCTCACCACTCTATGGTAGTGGAGTCTGCCATGAGAAGGATCAAAAGCCAAAAGAATCACTCATCGGTTCCTCCTGGCAGAAAAGCTTTTCAGGCAACTATGAGCCTCCAGAATAGATTCCTACATGCTATATATGGGCATGTTCCTCAGCGATGTCTCGAGGGATTTGGCAGAATTTACCACCTTACTGCCCTCTGACAGACAGGCAGCTCATCAGGTTTTAGTCACACATGCCCAAAACACTTCAAAATTTTTAACAAGGGCAACCTTTGTTGATTTTGAGGCCAACAGCAGGGCTGCTGCAGCCTGCATTGGAGCTAGAAGAAAAGCCTGGCTTCAGGCATCTGATCTAGAACAATGGGTCCAAGATAAGTTAATCAACATTCCATGCAATAGAGGGAATCTTTTTGGTCAGAGATGGAGGGAAAAAGCAGGTGAGATAGAAATGGACAACCTCACCATGAAGAGGCTTTCTAGAAAGACGGCAGAGCCTTCTAAAAAGAAGACTACCACCAAAAGCCTTTCTTCCCAAAGAAAAAACATTACTAGCCACCCTATCACTCCTATTCCTCTTACTCCACAACAACAGAGACAGCAGGGCCAAAAACAACCAAAGAAACCCAAGATTACCAATCACAGTCTGCTCCTACTGCTCAACCAACTCAGAGTTTTTGACTCCTTTCTAAGGATCATGGCCAATTCTCCCATGACTTTTCCACCTCCTTCCAAGATCCCAGGGAGACCAGTTCACTTTGCACTCACTGGAGAAATATTACCTCAGACCCCTTAACATTACATTAGTAGCCTAAGGTCTACAGATGAAATTCAGAGATCTTCCATCCACTCATTTTGTAGGCCAGCCCTTCTTAGATCTCCATCAAATCACCTTGTTACAACAGGAGATCCAGTCTCTACTAATGCAGGAGGTAATAGAGGAAATGCTTCTTTCTCAACAAGGCCTTGGCTTCTACTCCTGATATTTTTTTTATCCCAAAGAAGACAGGAGGCCACAGGCCTATACTAAATCTCCAAAAACCTCAACAAATTCCTTGTCGAGGAAAAATTCAAGATGATTTCTCTGGGTACCCTTTTTCCTTACCTCCAACCAAATGATTGGCTTTGCTTCTTAGACATAAAGGATGCTTATACTCACATACTCATCCACCCAGATTACAGAAAGTTCCTCAGATTTGCATTTCAGAACAATCATTACCAATATCGAGTCCTTCCTTTGGGTTTGGTTTGGCTTCGGCATCTAGAGTTTTCACAAAGTGCCTAGCTGTGGTGGCAGCCTATCTTTGGGGATCTTTGTGATCCCCTACTTAGACGATTAGTTGCTAAGGACAGATACCATTTTGGTAGTCTCTACTGCCCTCAAACAGACTATCCATGTCCTACAGGAGTTAGATTTTGTCATAAATTATCCAAAATCACACCTCACTCCATCTCAAAATCTAGAGTTCATAGGAGCTCAACTAGACAAGATCCAAGCTCGAGCATTTCTGCTAGATGACAGACGTGCCTGACTAATGTCCTTGGCTTCACAGATCCAACAACAGGAGTCAATAACTGTCAGAACATTCCTATACCTCCTAGGCCACATGGTCTCCACAGTCCATGACATTTCATATGCTCATCTCAACATGAGAATAGCATAATGGACTCTCTCACAGCAGTGGAAGCAATCCACAGACCACCTCTCAGACTCCATCACCCTCACACCTCAGATGAGGTCAGCCCTGCAGTGGTAGAGCAAACCGCACAACCTCCTCGTAGTGTTACCTTTTCAACGGTCTGTACCACGGTGTATCCTGGCGACCGATGCATCAAAGCTAGGTTGGAGGGCTCACCTATGCGGTTTTATGAGCCAGGGCCTGTGGACTTCACAAGAGAATCTCCTACACATCAATCTCCTCAAACTCAAAGCAATCTTCAATGGCTTCCGGGTCTTCTCTGCCATCTCAAGGGCCATTTAGTCCTCATTCAGATGGACAACCAGGTGACCATGTTTTTTTCAAACAAACAGGGAGGAACAGGCTCTCTCCCCTTATGCACAGAGGCCATCCGCTTGTGGAACTGGGCAATCTCTCAGGAGATTCACCTTCATGCAGTGTATCTTCTAGGAACAGAGAATTCCTTAGCTGACAGACTGAGGCACATCCTCTATCCACACGAGTGGAGGCTGGAACCTCAAGTAGCTCAACACTTGTTCCAGCTTTGGGGAATGCTTTGCTTCTCCTGTCAATGCTCAGCTACCTCAGTTTTGCTCCAGGATCCCTTCCCCTCACAGGGAGAGCTTGGATGCATTTCTTTTTCATCGGGGACAGCATCTCCTCTATGCTTTTCCTCCTCTCCCCCTCATAGCAAAGACACTATTTAAACTATGAGCTGACAGGGGAATGATGATCCTCATTGCCCCTTACTGGCCCAGGTAACCCTGGTTTCCCCTACTTCTTGTTTGTAAACTTCTCCTCAACCTTGGTTACCCTCCTAAACTTCTCTCTCAGGAACAGGGTCTCTCCTGCACCCCAAATTCAAGAAACCTTGCTTGATGGCCTGGCTGCTGAGCAGGTGGTCCTCTACACCTAGGACTCCAAGAGGAGGTTTTACGCATCCTCCTATCTTGCAGAAAAGATTCCACCAGACACTCTTATGCTTTCAGGTGGAGCAGAATTGCCATTTGGTGTTCACAGAAAACACTAGATCCTTACACATGTTCAGTCCCAGATCTATTTCTATACCTGCTCCACTTATCCTCCTCTGGTCTCAAGACCAACTCTGAAAAGGCACATTTATGTGCCATTGTGGCCTCTCACCATATGTTGAAAAACCGGCCGATCTCAACACATCCCTTGGTGGCTAGATTCATGAGGGGTCTTCTGACCAAGCAGCCTCTCCACTCACACCTTGGGATTTAAGTGTTGTTCTTGCACAGCTCATATGCAGTCCTTTGGAACCCATGGCATCAGCCTCTAAAGTTCTTAACATGGAAAGTCCTTTTTCTCATTGCAGTTCCTCTGCTCATAGGGTCAATGAACTGCAAGCCTTGGTGGACTATACTCCATATACCACATTCCACCACGACAAGGTAGTCTTTCGGTCACATCCTAGGTTCTTACCGAAAATCGTCACCACCTTCCACGTGAACCAGTCCATCTCAGTACCAACATTCTTTTCAAGGCGTCATACCGCCACAGCTGAGAAGAAATTGCATACCCTTGATTGTAAGAAAGCCATTGGCATTATATCTGGACCGTACTAAGGCTCATTGCCAATCCTCTCAGTTCTTTGTCTCCTTTGATCTAAGTCATCTGAGACTACCAGTCCCTGAGAACAATTTCAAATTGACTAGCAGACTGCATATCTTTTACTTACTCGCAAGCTGATCTACATCATCATGTCACTGCCCATAATGTCCGAGCCATGGCTACCACTGTAGCTAACCTCTGTTCTGTCCCTATTTCTGAAATCTGCCAAGCAGATACCAGGTCTTCACTTCATACCTTTGTAGTGCTCTATTGCCTGGACAAGGACTCTAGAAGTGATGTTCAATTTGGTCACTCTGTTTATGTAATCTTTTTCAAATTTAGACAACTTGCCTTCCGCCCTCTGGACTACCTTGCGAGGTGTGCTCCGAATGAGCCGAGTCTGTTCGATCCTTGCTGCAACCTCTAGTTGTGTCAGGACTCTTCTCTTGCTCGTCAGTCTGTGGCTAGGGAGTCCCATATGTGAAGACTGACTTCCTGCTTGTTCCTGGACATAGCGTAGTTACTCACCTGTAACAGAGGATCTCCGGGAACAGCAGGAATCATTCTTCACAACCTGCCCATCTCCCCTTCAAGTTGTCTCATTTTTTCTTTTTATTATTATTTTCTCTCTGCTATACACCTGACTGAGGACTAGGTGCTAAGGTGAGAAGGCAACCACGCATGCGTGGAGGAATGCTCCTAAAGACTTTCCTATTGGATGCTGGGGAGTGTTCTTGTGCCGGGCTCCGTCGGTGCTGAAGTCACCCATATGTGAAGACTGATTCCTTCTGTTCCTGGAGATCACCTGTTACAGGTGAGTAACTGAGCTTTATTACTATGGATTAATTTGTTTCCACATTTACTTTGCTATTCCAATTGTGCACCGTGTTGATATTAGAACATTTTATTATGGTCCTACTTTCACTATAATTGTAAATTGCCCATGTTCAGTTAAATACCTGATTTTCTTCCAAAAGGCAGAAAATAAATGATTGATAAATAAGTATTCAGTTTCTTTGTTTATTTATTACATTACTGCCTCAGTGCAATATATATGATTGCAGAAAGTATTGTGGCTTAGTGCTTTGTAACAGTTTGCACTTGAATGTACTGTGGATTCTGTAATTGTACGTAATGACCTCTCCCGTAAAAGATTAAATTGAATAGGACTGGATGTGCTGTTGTGTCCATTACCCAGAAAGATGATGTGTTTGAATTCAAAAGCACAGATAAGCTTTTGAAGCCTCGGTTCTTTGCTGTATAAGTTTTCTCGGTGCCTAGTGCTGTTAATATTCTCTTTGACAAATTCTTTCAGATGGTGGGGGTGAGCATGAAAAAGCAAAACCTCCTTTTCTTTTGAGATTCTTCATACTTTCTTTTAAAAAATACAGCAGAGAAATGGAACTGCTGAGATAAGTCATTTTGACTACAGTTCACCGGTTTCAGCACTGCCTAGAGTTTAACTGTTCTATAACTAAGGTTATACTTCAGTAGGTTTCTTATTGCACAACTTAAACTGAAAGCAGTGTGTGGGCTCTTTGACAGCCCTGCAGGTCGGGATTCTTTCCTTGTCAACGCTCCTGAATCTTGTTGATTTTTTTTTCTTTTTTTAAATGATATGTGTTCAGAAGCCAGTAGGATGTCATCTAAGGAACATCTCTGCAGTTGTGAAAAGATTGCAGTCTCAAATGAGAGCCCAGTGAGCACAAAGGCTGGACTGTCCATTTACTTGTGCACCAAAACAAGATTTGGACCTGTTCACAGGCAAAGAGAGGACATACATCCTCTATTGTATCTCAATTGTAATTCACCTTAACCCTTGGCTTAGAAAACTGAATAATTAAATCCAGTATCCAGATCTTACTGTGTAAAATATCATTGCCTAAATTCTGTTTGTTATATGGAAAAACAATTATTTATATGGTATCAAAACAAGGGAACAAATTTTATTTTTTTGTTCATTTTATAGAGCTTCACTATCCATTGACTCATGTCAATTTATAATAAAAATAAAACCCTTCCCCACTAGTAAAAAAAAAACAAATGTAAAATAACTAAACATAAAAAGTTCAAAACAATTAAAACACATATAGCAATGAATATATAAAATTAAATATCTTCAAAAGCTAGGCCTCATAACCACTCTTTGATCATTTTTAGGAACCTTTCTTTCAGTTCAAATAGCTACCAGCAATTTATTCCAAAGAGTCAAACCCAATCATAGACAAGGGGATATGTTTACTAATCGGCGGTAGCGGCTTCCATGCGATATCAGAGCCCTGGCCCCATTGAAGTCAATAGGGCCGCGGCTCCGATATTGCACAGAAGCTGCTACTACCAATTAGTTAACATACCCCAAAGACTTCTTACTCACTCACTGATGACAAAACTTATGCGCTGTAGGCAAACCCACCTAATAGGGATTGTACCCTATGACCAGACTCATGAAAAGATAAGCAGACCACTAAATAAGGCCATGCAACATCTTAAAACACAATGGGCCTAATTTTCACATCGGCACATAGCCCGCCTGCAGTCCATCAAACCTGGATTTTCAATGCTGGGGTCATATGTGGCTCCAGCATTGAAAATCCAGTTTACAATGCACAACCTGGAAGCCACAGGAGCTAGCCGGATAGCAATTTTTGATAGAAATATAGAAATATGACGACAGAAAAAGACCACATGGCCTATCTAGTCTGTTCTTCCATATCAACAACTACAACAGTCCCCTTTTTTCCTTTAGAGATCCTCTGTGTTTGTCCCATGCTTTTTTGAATTCAGTTACTGTCCTCATCTCTCCCACCTCCACTGGGAGACTATTTCATGGATCCGCTACTCTTTCTGTAAAGAAATATTTCCGCATATCACTCCTGAATCTATCTCCCTTCACCCTCATCCCATGTCCCCTCGTAGCAGAACTTGCTTTCAATTGAAAGAGGCTCTCTCCCTGAACATTTATGCCACGGAGGTATTTAAACATCTCAATCATATCACCTCTATCCCGCCTTTCCTCTAAGGTGCACATATTAAGATCCTTAAGTCTGTCCTCATATGCTTTATAATGAAGACCACTAACCATTTTAGTAGCCACCCTCTGCACCGACTCCATCCTGTTCACATCCTTTTGAAGGTGCGGTCTCCAGAATTGCACACTATACTGCAAATGAGTTTGCACCAAAGACTTATACAGAGGCACTATCACCTCCTTTTTTCTTCTAGCCATTCCTCTCTGTATGCACCCAAGCATCCTTCTAGCTTTTGCCATCACCTTTTCTACCTGTTTAGCTACTTTAAGATCAGACACAACCAGATCCCGCTCTTCTTTAGTGGACAAAAGTACTTCACCCCCTATACTATATTGCTCCCTTGGATTGCTGCAGCCCAAATGCATGACCTTACATTTTTTAACATTAAATCCCAGCTGCCAGATTCTAGACCATTCTTCATGCTTAGCTAGATCCCTCCTCATGTTATCTACAACTTCCTGGGTGTCTACTCTATTGCAGATTTTGGTATCATCCGCAAAAAGGCAAACCTTACCCGACAGCCCTTCCGCTATATCACTAACAAAGATGTTAAAAAGAATCGGCCAAGGACAGATACCTGGGGCACACCACTGGTAACTTCCTTCTCCTCAGAGTGAGCCCCATTTACCTATACTCTTTGTCGCCTCCCACCCAACCAATTTCTAACCCAAGCAGTAACTTTAGGGTCCATCTCTAGGGTGCTCAGTTTGTTTATAAGTCGCCTGTGAGGAACAGTGTCAAAGGCTTTACTGAAATCTAAATACACCACATCTAGGGCTTTCCCTCAGTCCAACTCCCTGGTCACCCAGTCAAAGAAATCAATCAGATTTGTCTGACAAGACCTGCCTCTGGTGAATCCATGCTGCCTCGGATCCTGTAATCCGCTGGACTCCAGAAACCTCACTATTTTCTCTTTCGGCAGCGTTTCCAATAATTTACTCACCACCGAAGTTAAACTAACCGGCCTGTAGTTTTCAGCCACATCCTTACTTCCGCTTTTGTGTAAAGGCACCACATGAGCCTCTCTCCTGTCCTTTGGCACCACTCCCGACTCCAAAGAGGCATTGAAAAGGTCAGTCAGTGGAGGTGCTAGAACGTCCCCAAGTTCCCTCAGTATTCTAGGGTGTATCCCATCCGATCCCATCACTTTGTCTACTTTAAGTTCAGCAAGTTTCTCACGAACAGAGTCTTCTGAAAATTGTTCACGGTGTCCCTTGCTTTTGTTCCTGTTTGTGGGTGTTTTCTGAGGTCCTGCTCCTGGTTCTTCATCTGTGAACACAGAACAGAAATATTTGTTAAGCAATTCCGCTTTATCCTCATCAGCTTCTACATATTCCTCCCCTTCACCCTTGAGTCTGACAGTACCACTTTTGCCCTTCCTCTTCTCACTAACATATCTGAAAAATGTCTTATCCCCCCATTTTATTGCATTAGCTATTTCCTCCTCTTTTTGAATCTTTGCTTTCCTGACTACTTTGCTAGCTTCTCTAAGTTTTTCCAAATATAGATGCCTGTCTTCCTCTCTCTGTGATCTCTTGTATTTCATGAAGGCCTCCCTCTTTTTCTTCACTTTTTCAGCTACCTCTTTCGAAAGCCATAGCGGTCTCCTTTTCCTTTTACCTTTATTTACCATTTTAACAAAATGGTTGGTTGCCCTTAAAATATCTTCTTTCAGTTTTGCCCACTGTCTTTCTACATCCCCCCAGCTGTTCCCATCCCGCTAACCACTCCCTGAGGTATTGGCCCATCTTGGCAAACTTAGTCTTTCTAAAGTCTAAGACCCTCACCTTTGAATGGATTCTGACAGCCCTAGTCTTAATACTGAGCCACACCATCTGGTGATCACTGGATGCAAAATGATCTCCCACTATAACATCAGAAACACTTTCACCATTGGTAAGCACCAAGTCCAGTATGGCCCCTTTACATGTGGGATCTGTTACCAATTGCTTGAATAGTTCTCCCTGTAGAGAATCCAGGATCTCTTTACTTCTAGATGATACTGCAGCAGGAATGTGCCAATCAACATCTGGCATATTGAAATCCCCTATCAGTAGCACTTCCCCTTTCCTAGCAATGCTGCATATGTCTTCAATCAACTCTCTGTCCACCTCTTCCTCTTGTGAGGGAGGTCTGTATATCACGCCAATGAAAATTGATTTCTCTTTCCCTTTTTCTAGTTTAACCCACAATGCCTCCTCTCTCCCTTTTAAGCTCTGTAATTCCAAAGCTTTAATAGTATTTTTTACATATAGTGCCACTCCTCCTCCCCTTCTTCCTACCCTGTCCTTTCTGAATAAAGTATAGCCAGATATAGTTACATCCCAGTCATCGTTTTCTGTGAACCATGTTTCTGTAACTGCCACTAAATCCAAGTCGGCCACTCCCACCAAAGTTTCAACATCAAGGATCTTATTCCCCATGCTACGGGCATTTATACACACTGCTTTCCATATGTTACCCCTGTTATCCATTTCCATAAAGGTATTTAATGCATCACTTACCTGGGGGCTTTCACTTACCTGGGGGCTTTTTTCACCCATCCCCAACGAATCTAGTTTAAAGTCCTCTTCAGCAGATTAGCCAGTCTACTACTGAAGACGCGTTGACCTTTCTTGGACAGATGGATGCTGTCTCTGCTCTGCAACCTTGGAACAGCATCCCATGGTCTAGGAAACCAAAACACTCTCGATGACACCATCCATGCAGCCATGCATTCATCTCCAGGATGCGAGCCTCTCTGCCTTGGCCTTTACCCTCAACAGGGAGGATTGAAGAGAACACTACCTGTGCACCTAACTGCTTCACCCTCTGTCCCAGAGCCATGAAGTCACTTTTGATATGCTCAGAGGGATACCTGGAAGTATCATTTGTTCCAACATGGATTAGCAACATTGGGTAATAGTCAGTGGGCTTGATGAGTCTCGGCAAACTCTCTGTAACATCTTGGATTTTGGCACCAGGCAGACAGCATACCTCTCTGGACATCAAGTCTGGTCAGCAGATGGACGCCTCAGTACCCCTCAGAAGAGAGTCACCAACCACCACTACCCTTTGCTTCCTTGTGGTCACTGATTCTGCAACTTTGGGGTACTTGAGCTCTGGTCTTTCCCTTTCCAGGGATACTTTCACCTCCTCCACTTCCAGGGCTGCATAATGGTTCTCCAATTCAAGGGCTGGAGAAGTTGGATGGGTGATTCTGCAGGCCCTGGTGACTTGTGTCCAACCTTCATCATTCTGTTGGCACCCATCTTCTCCTCTGCTAGAGAGCTTGGATGTTTCAAGAAGCACCTCATCAATGTACTTCTCACTGTCTTGAATGCTCCTCAGCCTCGCCACCTCCTCTCTGAGTTCCTCCACTTGTTTCCTCAGAGCTTCAGCATGCAGGCACCCTGCACATGGAACCGGTCCTTCAACTGGCATTGGGACCTCTGTCTGGACAGAGGCAGAAACTGTAACAGGGGCAACAGCTTTAGAGATATGATTTTTATCAGCCATTATTCTGTTCGTGGAGCTTAGGTATCTGTTAAATCAAAAGAGAGCCACCAAAGTACCAGCTGGTTTCCCAGCTGTTCTTTCAGAGAAAAAGCAGTTAAATCACTTTAATTATATTCAAAATGTGCTGTTCCAAGTCCCTTTGCTTTGTTAAATGGGGAGGTGCCCTATAAAGCAAGACTTCTCACTAGGGGTGGGTGGGGACTAACACCTGATTAGGTGTCAGCAGTTTCCACAAGCTGAGAAGGTTACTAGAGTTTAAAACCTACTCTGCTAAAGAAAATATTGCCTCTAAACCACCAAAAAAAGAATGTAACTTTGCTTTAAAAATATACCAGAACCCTTTTAAGAGCCCCCAGTCAGAGAGCTAGCAATTTAATAAGAATAAACCCTCAAATCCTTACCGTTGTTTGACCTGTAGAGCCCCTGTTTGGAGTGCCTCAACAGGGCAGGGTTCTGAAGCCTTTTATGCAGGCCTCAGCTGCTCTCAGTTGATTCACAGGCTAATCAGGCCCACTAACTCCTGATTAGGTTTCAGCAGTTCCCACAAGTTGAGAAGGTTACTAGAGTTTAAAACCTACTCTGCTAAAGAAAATATTGCCACTAAACCTCCAAAAAAGAATGCAACTTTGCTTTAAAAATATACCAGAACCCTTGTGCCTGAAAGCTTAGCAAGGAAAAACCTCACCTGTCTTTAAGGTGTAGAGAGCTAAGCGGGTAGCATTGAAAATCACTGCTACCCGGCTAGCCCTATCCTCCTCCCCCCACTCCACCCCGGAATGCCCCCATCACACCCCAGTGCTAACCGCATAACATCTGGGTGCATTGAAGACTTATCCAGGATTTTTGAAAGGCACTACTTGTGTAGGTGCCTTTCGGAAATTTTGGGTGAGGCATTTACATGGGTAACTAGGGAAGTTACCCATGTAACTTTAAACTTTAAATGCCATGACATCTGGCGACCCAGCAGCCCCTGTGTTTATGACCGGAAGTAGATTGCCAGGCCTTTTCTTTACCTTTGTAAATGCCTTCAAAAATGCTGCCCAACATCAATACTGTAATTTAAACCAACTCCGCTGATACACCGGCAACCTGAGGAGCTGCTGCATCATGGGAGAAATATAATCCTGTTGCCCCAAACTACCCAGAAACCATCCTGTGGTATTCTGAATAACCCATATCTGCCACAAAGATTTTTAGGTAAACTGACGTGTAACACATTTGCATCATCAATATGAAGTAAAACCAGTGTCTGTATTACCTGATTCAATGGTTCCAAACTCAAAAAAGGCTTAAGCTGCTTCACAAACCGTAACTGATGATAAAATGCTGCAAAGATGAAAATCAAAAGTCAAATCCAAATTCATCCAAAGAATGATGATAAATCTTCCAGTGCATTAATGGTGTGAGGAGGAGGAGCCTAGTGATTGGAGCACTGAGCTGAGACTCGGCTTCCCTCGCTGCCTCATGCACAGGCTTGGGTATTGCACTCCTCCTAGGAACAGGGAAGTACCTTGTCTGACAAAGTGGACTCTTGTCCTTGAACACTCATGCCTCAACTGATCGCTTAGTTTACAAGCTGCCACGGCCTCTTTGATATTTTTGTGCCTTAAACGTAACTCACTTTGGGCTCTGGTTTTGAAAGATAAGCAATCAAATTCATAATCCAAATGTTTGTGCGCACACGCACACAAAATCAGTGACCACAACGAGGGTAATACAAGAGGCTGCCGAACATTTGTGGCAGATGTCAGCATAATTTAAAGCAATTTAAAGGGGAAAGTGTGCAAGCATGTGTAGACTTTCCCTTTTGGAAATGCCGCACCAAAAGGGAAAGTCTACACATGCAAGCCCTTCCATCTGCTCCAAGGCATGTGCAGATTTGCTGTTTTATTTTACTGTGCTCAAGCACATATTTAATAAAATACATGCATAAGTCCCATCCCTCATAAAGCCCACCCCCAGGAATGCCTCCGTTTAGGTCAAGAAAATGTACATGCACTTGGGGAGTAATTTCCTAAAGTTTTTTCAATGTATAAAGCATGTTCTTTGTGCAGAAATTGTCTCCTATAAAACTGTGTGTGCTATTTTTATTTAGGAAATTTGACGGCATCATAGCAGTTTACAATCCAGGTGATAGCAGTAATGAATAAGTCCAACATAAGCAACAATACACAGTTAAAGCAAAATGTTACACTCAGCTTCATTAATAAAGGGTATTAAGTGGGGGCCTAGAAGGCAAATGAAATGCTAGGGAAGGAGATGAATCAAACAATAGTGGTGAATTTAATCCATTCATATCTCAGCTATTGGTAGGTTGGGATAGTTAGAAGATGAGCTGGGATAGGAAATGAGAAGAGAGAAAAGGTACCATGGGAGTCCAGTATAATAAAGTGGCGTGAAAGCATCAAGGTTTTAAATATGCGTTAAGGGATAGTCAGCTAGTGCTCCTTTATCACGAGGGGGGTAACACAGTTTCTTAGCCCTATGTATCAAATTTACTGCAATGTTCTGGAGACATTATAGTGCGTACAGGTGACATCCTAAAAGCAAAGAGTTGCAGTAATCTAGACAATTTAACATTAATGCATGATTTAGGGTTCTAAGTGATGTTGCATCGAGGTAATGCATAATGGATCTAAGCATGCATAAGAAATAAAAGAATTTCTGCACTAAAGAAGAGATGATTATCATTATTATTTGAGATGTGTGGTTTGAAAGTTTGTTTATTATCCATGATGATTTCAAGGGTGGTAATCTTTTCCTTAATTGGGATAAGAGGGCAGATGTCACAAACTAAGGCATCTTTATGGAACAAAATGGTCAAAGATTTTTGAGCATTGGTGAAAAGCAGGTACAAGGCAAAATAGCACCACCTCTTAGGCAAGCTGAATGTAGGTGTTCATGGAGCCATCGTTTGGGCGGATCTGGGGTGGAGTTGCCGTGTATGCATCTATTTTCTAATTACCCGGGTACACGTATAGAGGGCAATTTCATAAGTTGCGCCTAGATTGTGTACATTTTTATGCACATATTTCATGCCTATTTTATAAAGTCAAGTAGACGCAGAAATGCACGCTAATATAAGGCACGATCACTTACTCCAGCACAAGAATAGCTGTAAATGCCCATGTCTAAATTTGGATGGAACATGAGTAAATATTAATATTTTATACTTTATGGTGTCCTTGTGTGTTCTGCCCATGTTCCATCAAACCTCCACCCCTATGCACGCCCACGGTGAAAGTGCACATGATTGGCCTAATACTCATACTTTCAAAACAGCAAATGTGTCAAATATATGTGTAAATGCCCACAATTTCCAGGTATTTTTAGAGGAGGCCATGTCTGTACATAGAATCCGTTTTATGAACGGAAATGCCCCCTCTATAGTATCCAGCACACTATGTTAACATGCACAGCTTCGGCTGGCTGGAGGGAAGGATGCGGTCCTTTCCTGGATAAAAACTTTCAGTATCAAACCAAACTTGAATATTTTTTCTTTTATTCATCCTTATTTCCTTCATCTCTTGCTTTATCCAATTCTTTCTTACCTCAGCCCTATGCACTGCCCTTTGGTAGAAAGCTTTTCATTTGGGCAGATGGATCCATGAATAACAATTATCCAAGGAGGTCGAACCTTCGGAGTTACTGTCACAGCATTTCTGGGTCTTTAAGCATGCTGATATTTAAAATTATAGTGACAACAGGCCCAATATTCAGCACCAGTGGCTAGCTGGTCTGTAACCGGGCAGCGGTGATTTTGAGCTGTTGCCTGCTTAGTGCTATGCGGCGGAAGATAGGCCACTGACCGGTTATCAATCAGCTCCGCCCCCGACATGCTGAATATCCCGTTCACTGTGATTAACACGGTTAACAGCTCTGCTAATCATGTTAATCACTTTGAATATTGGACCCGACCCTCTTGTATTGGGCCCAGTCCTTTTCTCTAACAACCTCTATCCTTTAATGTCAGCATCAGCATTTTCCATTGAAAGACACTAAAACTGGAGCAACTGTTTTCTGATCTGAATTACTCTACCTCCGGAACAATGTTATATTAAGAGACACAAATGCTGCCCAGACGCTCTGCTTTCAGGAGCTACAGTTAGTGCAGCAGTGGAACTAGTTAAATACATTCAACAGCAAAGTGAATCATCACAGTGGCAAGTGACAAATAACTAGACAAATCCCTCCATATATTACCTCACCTAATGAACAATAAGCCATCTAGACATCTGTCCTAATTTTGTGAGGATGAAACAATGCATTATTCCCAGAAACATGAGGTCCAAGCCTACCCTGAGCAGCTAAAGGAACTGATGTTTAAATATGTGTGAAACTTGTTTAACTGCAAGCTTTGACTCCTGGTTGAATTTCAAAGTGCAGTTGAAACGGTGATCAGCAATTCCTGGGGGGATGGACTGAGCTCTTGCAGATTTTGTATCTATAACTAGTGGCCTACTGTAAAACAGAATTGAAAGTTGTTTGGAACAGAAGTGGGTGGGGTGGATAAGTAGAGCAACCTCTTAAAAGAGGCAATGGAGACAAAAATGGGATCAGGTTTTATACTCTTCATCTCCCAATCATGTTCTTCATCTACTGTACATGATATCTCATTATTATATTCAGAAATGTGAACTGAAACATACTGGAAACCACACTGCTTTCTGGCTGTATGACAAAAGCTGGGTAGGAAAAGAGTGAGAAATGTAATCTTATGTGGAAGAGCAACAAAACAGTAACTCCGAAGGTTCGATCTCCTTGGACAATTGTTATTCATGGATCCATCTGCCCAAATGAAAAGCTTTCTACCAAAGGGCAGTGCATAGGGCTGAGGTAAGAAAGAAATGGATAAAGCAAGAGATGAAGAAATAAGGAAGAAAGTGAAAACCAGGCTTATGCATATATTTTGTTGAGGTTTTCACCTTTGATCTTATGCCACCCTTGTTAGATCAGCAATTTTCCAAAGAGACAGACAGAGACGAAAGAATCAGTGCTCGGAAGTGGCATTTTAGAAGGGATGTTTAGAAAGAACCTTGGACGTCCATAGCAGTTCATCCAGATATCCATGGGAGTGGCAAAAGTTAAGGAGGTATGTCTAAGTGCCATCTGAAACTGCTCAATCTCTGCCCTGAAAAATGAACATTCTAGTAACTGGTTCCAGTGACTGGCCCTGTGCAGATACAAAGGCTGGGTATGTGCATGGGTGTAACCAGGGCTGGCCCGTCCACTAGGCGAGCTAGGCGGCCAGCCCAGATGGGTGGCGTCAACAGTTGGACACATGGGCAGCTGTGCTGCCCACACCCTCCCCGCCACTGATTCCATTTGGGGGGAAGCTGGCAGCGGCATTATTTCCAAAAGCTGCGGCAAAAAGCTGTTGCTTTTGGAAATACTGCCATTGCCAGCCTCCCCCTCCTGAGACAGAATTGACAACAGCTGGGGGGTGGGGGTGGGGAGGCCAGGGTGGCAGAAACCCTTGTGTCGGCCCTGGGTGTAGCCCATTTCACAAATGTGGGCTTCCCTAAATTGCAAGCCTATAGAACCGGGTACTTGGACATCCTGGCCTGGGTAATTCAGAAAGAGGGCATCTGTGTTATGAGACTAACACATCTTGCTCTGCCATTTCAGATTCTCGAGACATATGGTGGCAGGCCAGTAATAGGTTTGGAGTATGTATTTGCATGCAGGATTTTCAGCAAGAACTATTAACCATGGCGATATAAGTGCATTTTGCTCTTCCTCCTGGAAGTGTTGCAGCCGTGAAACATGAAACACCTTATTCATGGTCAGGAGCAGGTAGAGACATAGAAGCCTGAAGAACCAGCACCCAGATGTTCTTGTGCCATTCTGAAGTTGCATTGTGACGTGCATCGCCCTTGCTCGGTCCAGAGCACGTGGACGTTCTTGCACCGGCAATGGCTATACAACTGGCTTTCTAAAATGGCCCCAGAGATGTGTCTGTGATTTGCATGTCTATGTGCCCATTGTTCAGACATCTAACTCACAAATACTGCTAAAATACCCCCTCCCCCCCACAATAGTGTTTTCAGCTCTGGTTGAAAATTGATAATAACAGAATACTCAACCTGCCAGTTGCCTGAGATCAAGTGTAATCTTGTCTTAGCTAAATAATCCGTTTACTGGACTTACATCATTAATCTACGTCGTCCATATTATTTCTCTCAGTCCATTTTCATCTTTTCAGGATGTTCAAGGCAAGCATTCTTTTATACGTGTCATCATCTCCAAGGCCGACCAGTCCTTGATCACTGAGCTTTATGCATTTCCCATTTCTGAGTTCATGAATACAAGTTTCCGCCCTCTGGCCTGAAAAGAGAGTTCACATTACATTAGAATATGTTTCCAGGCTGATGGTGTAGTGCTGGGATCTCGGGGCCACCTTCACCAGGAGGTTCTTTCATGACCTCACACATTTGAAAGAAATGAGCCCCACCCCTCCAGTATACACCAGGTCCATGTTGTTATTTTTTTTTAAATATTCATTAATTCACAACTTACTTTTTCCTTTTTCTTACTCTTACAATACCCAATTCTCCACATTATCACATTTACTCTTTAATAATTCTAGTGAACTACAATACATTTTTCCTTGCTCAGATAAGATAAGATTTTTGAAATTTGTAAATATTTAAATCTGTATATATGTTTAAACTATCTATATACCTAATCAGCATTTACTCAGCATTGTAACCCTCAAATTACCATTTTATTATACAGTCAAACCTCGGTTTTCATTTGCCCCGGTTTTCATACGCTTCGGTTTTCAACGTCTTTTCTGACTGAGATTTTGTCCCGGTTTTCATGCATTGCTTCGGTTTTCAACGTCTTTTGACTGAGATTTTGTCCCGGTAGCAGGGAAGAAAAGCTGTCAACGTAAGCAGGAGATGTTGCATGAATGTGGGAGGCAGTTCTTTCTCTTGCAGGGTACGTCTGAAGCTATATCATTAAGATTTTCTGCCATTCTGAAGCATTGAGCAGATAATGTAAAGGTATTTTAATGGACTGAATTCAATGTGATTCCGAAGAGAGCTGGGCACAGCAGCTTGTCAGGGGTGGCTAAGGCCAGATGTTAACATACTGTACTGTACAGTACTGTACTTAGCTTGCTTTCAGTGATGTTAAATGTTCATTTATCCATTTCATTAGTCATTTATATTTATTTCTCATTGTTTTCTGTATGTAAAAATATAGTTATTCTCTATAAAATGTATTTTTTGTGAATATTTTTGGGTGTCTGGAACGGATTAATTGGATTTACATTATTTCTTATGGGAAATATTGCTTCAGTTTTCATACGTTTCGGTTTTAGTCAGACTTTTTCGAACGGATTAATCATGAAAACCGAGGTTTGACTGTATACAATTTAATGTTCACTGTAATTTCAATTGTTTGAATAAGTTTCAATGTAATGTTCAAGTTTTGTTCTTTGTAAACAGCTTTGATTTTTCTGAAAGGCGGTATATAAAACCGTTCAATAAATAAATAAATTCTGGATATATGGCTTTCCAAAACATGTTAAGTTTTCAGTTACTTCATTGAGTCGCCTAAAACCATGTCAAGTTCCTTTGAAGATTTTTGCATTTGAAATTTTCTGTGCATACTAAGTAAATGAATGCCTGACGCCAGAGGCTCTGAAATAAAAGGTCCTGCACTTTCTCCTCCTTGTGGAAAGCTAATCCTAGTGTGCTCTACAGTATTTTAATGGCAATCTTGTCCATGCCCTTTGCTCTGACATCAGGCTTTGTGATGTGCTAATATTTAAATGCGCTCAATAAACCTTGTAGTATTCAAAGGATAATAGAAACAGTGGTTCTGTAATTTCTGATGTTTCATGAGAAAGATTGTTTTTTGCAAGTTATTGAATGAGATGCTGCCGTTCCATCAACCTGCGTTAACAGGTGGCAAAGGGTCAGAATAGAACCCAAAGACTTCAGTAGCAGAAGTCTTTCTCCCTCTCCACCCCACCAAAAAAACCCTGCCCAACTGTTTCAGTTGTACAAAAATACTATAAATCAAAACACAACCGACTGAACATTACAACTTGAAAACAATCTTTAGAGATGGTTCAGTTGAGGTGTATTCATGCTTGTTTCCATCTTTGGATTGCAATTTCTCATGAGTTGTTTTTAATCCAACCAAAATTGGAAAGGTGTATGGATTGAGTACCCCAAAACATTCTTGCAATTCACCACCATCCACCTCCCAGGACACCCTCTCCATCTTAAAGTGGGCTCACTAGTGCTAGGAGTATGTAGGAAGCCCACGTGTAATATCATGATTGAAGTTCACTATTCATGCTATTGGTAGGCTTGGGTTACAGAAGCAGCGGTATCTGCTGCATGGAATCAGTTACCCCCTCAGGCTGGGGTTTCATAGATTCTGAAGGGACATTTGCCCCCTCTATGGAGCAGTCTTTCATTCAGCGTTGTGGAGGTAGTCCATCTCCTCTGGCCACCTGTTTATAAGATCATAAGATATGCCATACTGGGTCAGACCAAGGTCCATCAAGCCCTGTATCCTGTTTCCAACAGTGGCCAATCCAGGTCACAAGTACCTGACAGGTTTCCAAAAAGCACACAGGTTCCACAGTGCTCATCCTGGGGCAAGCAGTGGATTTCCCGGGTTGTCTTTAAATCCTCTGGTAACGAATTCCAGAGTTTGATTACACGTTGACTGAAAAAATATTTTCTCTTATTAGTCTTATAGGGGTTACATTGTAGCTTCATTGCGTGTCCCCTAGTCTTCCTATATTTGATGGCATAAACAATCTATCTACGTTTACCTATTCCACTTGTCACACCCCAGCCCCCTGGCAACGTGCCTAAAGAGCTAGGGTGGACATTATGTCCTTCATAAACGGGTTGAAAACTATCTTCAGCACTGAAGCATGTTGGGAGTTGTAGTTTCCCTTTTAAAAGTATAGCCGTGACAAACCAGTATGAAGGTAAATGATAAAGATTTCATTTCCCCAATGTCACAAGGTTCAACATAAAGCATCAGGATATTCTCTCCAGTTAGTATTTCCAAAGATATTTACAAAACTCAGGTTGAATGTGTTTCACAGTCACTACTTCTGTTCAAGGGTTTTAATACAAAAATATAGCAGATGAAACAAAACACAAGCTTCTTCATTCATCTTAGTAAAAATGTTCTCTTTTATCCTTTCCTTCTTTAGTAACACCAAGCACAGGTGCTAGGCAATATTTCTTTGGTTAAATAAGCTCTTACCTTCAACAAGTTCAGACTTCTTTACTCTGTTACCCAAAAGTGCACATCCTGAAAGCAGGGCCGGATTTGCCTATACGCCACGTACGCCGTGGCGTAGGGCCCACAGCTGGCAAGGGCCCACCGGGAATGTTTTTTGCACAGGGCCCCGCGTTTCAGGGGGCCCCGCGCAAAAAACATTCTGATCCATCATTAAAATTTAAAAAAAAAAAAAAAGCTGTCGCTGCCTCTGCCGGGGGCCGGGGCCGGGGCCGCCGCGGCAGAATCGAGTGTGCCGCGGGGCCCCCCCTGCCCAGCAGAGCCTGGCCTGCCCTCCCCGGTATCACCTCTCTCAGCTGCCTCCCTCCAGTCACACGCGCCGGCTTTCAGAGCGCGAGGTGAGTTTCTCCCTCGCTGCTCTGTTAAGCCCGCGGGGGCTGATGGGAAGTCCCATCAGCCCCCGCGGGCTTAAACAGAGCAGCGAGGGAAAAACTCTTCCCTCGCGCTCTGAAAGCCGGCGCGTGTGACTGGAGGGAGGCAGCTGAGAGAGGTGATACCGGGGAGGGCAGCCTCTGCTGGGCAGGGGGGGCCCTGCGGCACACTCGATTCTGCCGCGGCGGCCCCGGCCCCGGCCCCGGCAGAGGCAGTGACAGCTTGTTTTGTAAAAAAAAATTCGCTGGGCTGGGGTGGGCTGGGAGGGTTAGGAGTGGTAATGGCTGTGGGCTGGTGGGGGGGTTAGGACTGGTGATGGGCTGGGGGGGATAGGAGTGGTAATGGCTGTGGGCTGTTGGGGGGGGGGTTAGGAGTGGTGATGGGCTGGGGGGGTTAGGAGTGTTAATGGCTGTGTGCTGCTGGGGGGGTTAGGACTGGTGATGGGCGGGGGGGGGTAGGAGTGGTAAAGGCTGTGGGCTGTTGGGGGGGTTAGGACAGGTGATGGGCTGGGGGGGTTAGGAGTGGTAAAGGCTGTGTGCTGTTGGGGTGGGTTAGGACTGGTAAAGGTCTATTGGGGGGTTAGGAGTGGTGATGGGCTATGGGGGGGGGCTATGGGCGATGGGGCAGCTAAGTCTATATGGGCTGATGGGATTAGGACTGGAAGTGGGTTGATGGGGGCTTAGGACTTGTAATGGGCTATGGGGGGGCTTAAACTAAAAATTGGGTGATGGGGGTTAGGACTGGAAATGGGCTGGTGGGATTAGGACTGGGAGTGGGCTATGGGGGGCTAGGACTGGTAATGGGTTGGGGGGGTGGCTAGGCCTGGACAGGGGCTGGGCGATTAAGACTGGAGGTGGGCTGATGGAGTTAGGACTGGTAATGGGCTGTGGGCTGTTGGGGGGGGGTTAGGACTGGTAATGGGCTATGGGGGGCTAGGACAGGAAATGGGCTGATGGGAAGGGGTTAGGACTTGAGGTGTGCTGATGGGGTTAGGACTGGCAATGGGCTATGGGGGGGTTAAGACTCGACATGGACTGTGGGCTGATGGGGGCTGTCTGGTAATGGGCTATGGGGGGTTAGGACTGATAATGGACTATGGGGGGGGGCTAGGACAGGAAATGGGCTGATGGGGAGGGGTTAGGACTTCAGGTGGGCTGATGGGGTTAGGACTGGTAATGGACTGTGGGCTGATGGGGGGGGGTTAGGACTGGCAATGGGCTATGGGGGGCTGACTGGAAGTGGGCTGATGGGGGGTTAGGACTGGAAGTGGGCTGATGGGGGGTTAGGACTGGTAATGGGTTATAGGGGGGGCTTAAACTGAAAATGGGGTGATGGGGGGTTAGGACTGGAAGTGGGTTGATGGGGGGGCTAGGACTGGTATTGGGTTGATGGGGGGGGCTAGGACTGGAAATGGGCTAATGGGGGGCTAGGACTGGAAATGGGCTGATGCAGGGACTAGAAGGGAATGGATGCTGGGTGAGGCTGGAACTAGAAGGGAGCTGGTGTTGGGGGAGGATTAGAATGGGATGGGGCTGGGAGAGTAAAATGGAGAGGGGAAAAATATTTTGTGTGGGAGGGATAAAAAATCTACAATTGGCCGGGTATTGGGAGAGTAAGTGGGAATTGAGGATGGAGGGGTAAATTTTGAGTAGATGAAATAGGAATGAGGAAAGAGCAAAAGGAGAAAGATTAGTATGTTAAAGCAGATGTAGAGAGAGAATGGAAAAAAAAACCAAGAAGACAGAAGAAAGGACAAATGGACAGCAGATGGAGAGTTAGCAGAAGACACGAAGAAACCAGAAGAAAGTGGCTGGAACAATTGCAACTGAAAAGAAATGCACAAAAGGTAGAAAAATATCTCTTTATTTTGAATTTATTAACTGGAATATGTCAGCTCTGGGAAATGTGCATCATTAATTTTTGCGCTTTGTTTAGTACAAGAGGAAATTAATTTATAGTTTTATTTCTACAGTGTTGTTGTATATTCCAAGTTTGGCTTTTGGGGTTCCCAGTTTAATTATTGTCTTCCTGTTTCTAAATTGTGATTCCTTGTTTGGTGATGGTCTATGTTGTGCATGTGTAACTGAGCTGAGGTATTCTGTTTATATAATTCCTATTTGACATTGCCACTTGTTCTCTTTCCCCAGTAGGTCATGTATTGTTATTCTCTGAAATGTATTGGTTTAATATTTGCAGTGTTGCCTTTTGATAGTTAGGGTATGGTGCTTTGTGAGTCCTGGTAGTGCTGTTAGGATATGGCGGGTTTGCTATGGGTTCTAAATGGGCAGTGTTTGTAGTAGTTCCTAATGTGCCTGGCGGTTGGTACTGGATTATAGTAATGTAGAAACCTTTTAGTCTTTCTTTATCCCTATACTCATTAAGAGGCATGTTTACTAAAAGTTAGTGTATGGCAGAGCTACTCAATTCCAGTCCTGGTGGTCCACAATCCTGAAGGTTTTCAGGATATCCCTAATAAATATGCATGAGATATATATGCATTGGAGATATCCTGCCAACCTGACTGGTTTGTGGCCCTCCAGGGCTGGATTTGGAGACCCCTGCCTTACATCTCTGTCATTTACGATTGTGAGTGGGCAAGGTGCAGATGTCCAAGACATCAAAAAAGTTAGATAGCATTTGTCACATTCCTCCTTGCTTCTCACCACCACCAAAATATTATCTATTAGACAACTTTTTGGTGGTGGTGAGAATCGAGGAGGAATGTGACACATTCTATCTACCCTTTTGATGTCTAGGATATCTGTACCTTGTTCACTCACAATCTTAAATGACAGAGATGTAAAGCAGGGGTCTCCAAATCCAGCCCTGGAGGGCCACAAACCAGTCAGGTTGGCAGGATACCTCCAATGCATATATATCTCATGCATATTTATTAGGGATATCCCGAAAACCTGCAGGATTGTGGACCACCAGGACTGGAATTGAGTAGCTCTGGTGTATGGTAACATTATGCAAATATTTATGCAAATGAGACACCTTATGCAAATGAGGCCCCGCACCGAGTCTCCGCACATGGCCCCGCACCCCACTTGGGCTGCCCCTGGGCCCACCGGAGGGCTTTAGAGGGAGCCGGGGAAGCCCGCGCGAGGCCCCGGCTCCCTCTGTACAGCCGCCAGCGTGAAGAGCCTTTTCCTTCACGCTGGCGGCTGTTTCTGTGAAGCCGCGAATGCTGGGAAAGGTTAAAGGTTGCCCTTTAACCTTTCCCAGCATTCCCGGCTTCACAGAAACAGCCGCCAGCGTGAAGGAAAAGGCTCTTCACGCTGGCGGCTGTACAGAGGGAGCCGGGGCCTCGCGCGGGCTTCCCCGGCTCCCTCTGAAGCCCCTCAGACAGCCACGATGCTGTCCGGGGGGCCAGGACTGCATGGGGGGGCCCAGGACTGCACGGGGCGGGCCAGGACTGCACGGGGGCGGGCCCAGGACTGCACGGAGGCACGGGGGGGGACACGGGGGGGCCCAGGACTGCACAGGGGGGCCCAGGACTGCACGGGGACATGGGGGGGGGCCCACAATTTTTCTTGGCGTAGGGCCTCACTCTAGCTAAATCCGGCCCTGCCTGAAAGCTATTCTTCAGTTAAGGACTCCATGCTTCCAGCCAAACATAATGTGCAATCCATGGGAAACTCAGGCAGTAAGGAATCCTGTTCGCTAGGATCTATCTGCATTTCTTCCTGCTCTGAAGAAACATCAACTAGCTCTGAGCTTTCCCTGTATCTTCCAGGATATACTTTCTCGGGGGATCTCTGTAATTCCATCCAGCAGTGGTCTACCTGGTATGGAAGACAGGTATCTGGGGTATGAACTATCTCTTTCTGGCTAGGTTCACCAACCTCTCCCCAGCTGCGGTTAAACAGTTCCTGGCCTCCTTGCTTAAGTTCCTCTCTGTTGTTAATCGCTGGCTCCCTGTTCCAGGCTGGGTTCTTCTGCCTCCTAGCTTGAGCCCTGGGCACCCACCTCTGAACACCTTGAGACTTCCAGTCTGGCATAGACATGGGAAGACCTTTATGCTCTCTCTCCCTGAGCTGTGCCTTCCTGGTATCTCTCCTGACGGCTTCTCCTTGGAGCTCTCCACCTTGGAACTGCTGGCCTCTTTGGAACTTTCTCTTATACTGCAACAACAGCCCCTCTGGCTTTCTTCCTGTTGCTTTGTCGCCTTCTCCCTCTTCTTCCTTTTCTCTCCTTCTGAGCAAGGCTTATAAAGCTGCTTCTCTGTCAGGGTCTCTCTCTCACTCCCCACAGGTGTGTGTGATCATCCCCTAAGTTTGTAACTACGTCAGGATAGCTTGGGTGTGGCAACCTAACTTCAGACTCTCTGCTTACTCCCTCTAGCTGCACTCTGCAGTGTGTGTATTGCAGACCTGTCACGTTCTTTACAGGTACATTCACTAGTTTTTCCTATCTCCATAGGCTCACTAGCATCTTCTTCATCACACACTTCATTCTTTAATTTATCTAACTATCATATCTCCCCTCAGCTGTCTCTTTTCCAAGTTGAAGAGCCCTATTCTTTTAAGCCTTTCCTAATAGGGGCATCCTTCCATCCTCTTTACCATTTTGTGGGCTCTTCTCTGTATCTTTTCTAATTCTGCTAAATCCTTTTTAAAATAAGGTGACCAGAACTGCACACAAATTTCAAAGTACGGACGCACCATGGAACAATACGGAGGCATTATAATATCCTTGGTTTTATTCATTCCTTTCCTTATGATTCCTAGCATTTTATTTGCTTTTTTGGCCACCACTGGACACTGGGTGGAGGGTTTCAGTGTGTTATCCAGTTGTTCTGGGGGTTCTGCCAGGCCCACTGTACAGACCCTCAGCTCTTCCTATTGTTCTCCTTTTGTGTTTTTAATCTTATATGCATTATTTTTTCCTAGTAGACAGTTACTTCCTATTCAATCTCTTGTGCATGGTTGGAGATGGTCAGGCACATAAGACATTCCGCAATATGTTTTCTATAAAATGCACATAAAAATCAATTTAAAAAATACAGTTTCCTAGATCCTTATCCAAAAACAGGAATGTGAATAAAATTACCTGGGCTGGACACACCATCCACAAACTAAAAACGCACCTTTACACTGAACACTTCGGACACATTACTTAAGTAAATATTTTACTCTCTAACCGTGATATGGCAGCATACCTGGTTACCTCCAGTCTGATCTCTCATAGCCTAATGCCCGCCCTTCTCCATTGTATATAAGTTCCTCTGTTGTTGCATCGGTGGCAATAATTACATAGTTTATTGTAATAGTTCAGTTACTGCTCTGCCTTTCACTCGTTATACTGTATAATTCATGTTTAATGTAAACTGTTTTGATTAAAGGATAAGACAGTATAAAAAACGGATAAACAAAATAAATTTTAGATTTTGATGTAAATGATCCTAAAATGATTTTATTTGTAATAATATTATACCATATTTATTGAATTATTTATTACTGACTTTTGATATCCCACTTATAGTCAATGAAGATCCTAAAGCAACTTACAATTAAAAAATCCATACAATACATAGACAATAGATAACAATACAAAAAATAATATAACTCTCTCCTACATACTAACTCAGTACTCCTGAAGCTCAGCTGCACCCCCCCCCCCCCCCAATGCTTCACAGAACAGCCACATCTTTACTCCTTTCTAAAATCGTAGAAAGTTTAATTCTGTCTGCACTTTAGGGTTGGTAACTATTCCAGGTTAACAGGGCAGCCAACCTGTGTGAATCCTGGTTTTGTCCTATGGCGTTTAGGGATGATATTCAGATTTTCCTAAGAATAGGTGGATGGCAAATCCATATATTCCATGGGAGGAGAATTGGAGAGATTACCATAACTGCTTTGGCCTAACCCTGGAATTATTTGGTAGTTTGTTTATACTATGTGGTATCATGATGTGCTGCTTCCCTGGTTTCAGGCAGAGAGTGAGCTTGACAAGACAGAGGGAAGTGACCATGGATTGTATGCTTGACCTAACTACTACTAATCATTTGTATAGCACTACAAGGCACACTCAGTGCTTTACACAAACACATAAGAGAGTCTTTTCAAGGCAAACAGGCCAGGGGACTTAGAGTAGTTCAAGAGGGAAATGATTAAAATATAAATGGGTGATAAAGAGGAGAATAAGGTGGTCAGGATCCAGAAGCGGCCTTGAAGAGGTGGGTTTGAAGTCTGGAGTTGACTAGGACAAGTGATGGAGTCTGATGTGGTGATCCGTTCTAGGCATACAGCGCAGCAAGATGGAAAAGACCAAGTCTGGAGTTGGCAGTGGATGAGAAGAGCACAGATATGAGCAATTTGCCCGATGAGCGGACTTTCCAAGGATGGTTGTAGTGAGAGATAAAAAAGGAGGTAATGAGGAGCTGCAGAGTATATGCACTTTGTAGATCAATAGGAGAAATTTGAGCACTATGCGGAGATGGATAGGAAGCCAGTGAAGTGATTTGATAAGAGGGGTTGCATGAGCAGAGCAACACTGGCAGAAGATTAGCTGTGCAGCTCAATTTTGAACAGTTTGGAGGGGAGAAAGATGATTCAGTGGGAGACCAGTGAGGAGCAAGTTGCACTATTCTAGACGACAGGTGTTAAGAGAGTGGATAAGAGTCTAGGTAATGTGTTTAGAAAGGAAAGAATGGATTTTGCTGATGTTATAGAAAAAGAAATGATAGGTTTTAGCCATCTGTTGGATATGTGGATAGAAAAAGAGGAGAGTCAAAGATGACCACAAGGTTGTGAGCTGAGGAAACAAGGAGGATGACTGTGTTATGCACAGAAAGATCTAATCCTATGAAAAAGAAAGGATTCCTCATTCTTTTAAAAAAGATCCTGACATTTTTATGATTTTTTACACTACGAAAATTAGTTACATTTAAGAAGATTATTATAGTCCCATCATAAGATGTAGTTTGTGTTATTTTTCTTTTTTTTTTTACCATACAGCAGCTTGAAGGAAATTTTCTTTGTTTGGATTTCTGAACTATGAGTCCCTGAATAGGATAAGATTTGAAAAGAAAATCTGGTGGGGATCAACTTGATGGGCCAGAGCTATCCAATGTCCCTCTGAAAAGTTAAATGCTATTTACCTGAAAATCAGTTCAGAATCTAATATTGGGGGTACAAATGGATACTCAACAAACCATTTCACACTAATTGTCCTGTCTGTACAGGCATAACAAATCTTGAAAGGGAAATTCTAGGATATATTTATCTTAAGATGATGCAATTTTGCCATAGTTCCTGCTGTTTTTCTGGAAGCCAGCATGTTGTAAGATCCGAGGCAACATAGCTTTACCAAGAGAAGATAGTACCAAACAAATTTGATTTCTTTGATTGGGTGACCATCAAGGACATGCGATGGATGTGGTCTGCCTAGATTTCAGCAAATCCTTTGATACTGTTCCTCACAGGAAGCTTGTGAATAAACTGAGCAGCCTAGGGATGGATCCCAAGGTGGTGAACTGGATCAAGAACTGGTTGACTGATCGACTACAGAGAGTAGTGGTGAATGGAACTCATTCTGAAGAAAAGAGGTTGAGTAGTGGTGTGCCTCAGGAATCAGTCCTGGGACCACTACTGTCCATTGTCTTTGTGGGTGATATTGCTGAAGGGTTAAAAGGAAAAGATTGCCTTTTTGAAGATGATACAAAGATTTGCAATGGCGTGGACACTTTGGAGGGAGTAGACTATATGAGAAAAGATATACAGAAATTAGAAGAATGGTCAAATGCTTGGTAATTGAAATTTAATGCAAAGAGGTGCAGAGTGATGCCCTTGGGATGCAGAAACCCAAAGGAGAACTGTACATGATAAGGGATGAGAGGCTGGTGTGTTCAGACCAAGAGAGGGACCTTGGAGTGATAATGTCTGAGGATCTCAAGGTGGAAAAGCAGTTGTGACGAGGCTATGGTCAAAGCCAGAAGGATGTTAGGCTGCCTACAGGGAGGAATAACCAGCAGGAAAGAAGCGGTCTTAGTGCCCTGTACAGGTGGTTGATGAGGCCTCACTTGGCATATTATATTCAGTTTTGGAGACTGTATTTTACAAAGGATATAAAAAGACTTGAAATGGTTCTGATGAAGGCAAACATAATGATATGGTGCCTGTGCCAGAAGGCTTATGAGAAAAACTTGAAGACCTAAATATGTATATTCTAGAGGAGAAGAGAGACAGGGAGGACATGATGCAATGCAATGTGTGTCTTCGAGTCATTCCTGACTCCTGGCGACCCAGAAGCTCTTGGGTTTTCTTGGCAGTGTCACTGGAAGTGGATTGCCAGGCCTGTCTTCCGAGGCAATGGAGGGTTAAGTGACTTGCCCAAGGCCACAAGGAGTGCTAGTGGGAATTGAACCCTGGTTGATTGGTTACCAAGCCAGTGCTCTAACCACTAGGCTACTCCTCTACTCCAAATACATTTAAATACTTTGAGTATTAATGAATAAACTTTTTTCAAAGATGGGGGAAGCTGTAGAACTAAAGGACGTGAAATGAAACTGCAAGGAGGTAAACTTAAAAGCAACATCAAGAAATACATTTTCATGAAAAGGATGGTGGATGTGTGGACTGCCTTCCTGAAGGAGGTGATGGGAGCAAAAACAGTGACTGAATTCAAAAAGGCATGGGACAGACACAGAAGATGACTACATAGCAAGAGGATGGAATCAAAGCAAATCTAAATAACTTCATAAATATAGAACGGTAACTTGCCTGGAGCGGCAGGTAGAACCTTAAGCAAAGGCATAGAGGAGAAGTAACGTGCATAGAGCAGCTGTTCCTTTACTGGGTAGACTAGATGGACTAAACTGGTCCTTTTTCTGCCAACATTTACTATGTAACTACAGTATGTAACATCATAGTTTAAAGCCAGTAGAAATCACTTAGGGGTATGTTTACTAAACCGCGTTAACGTAGCAGCGGCTACATTAACGCACGGTATGTAACGTTAACGCGCGTTAAGGGTTCCTAACGCGCGTTAACGTCACCATCCATGGTAAGTCCCGCAGAGGGCGGAGAGAAGGGGTCAATGGGCGGGGAGAAGCTCCCGCAACACTAATGCAGGGAACTGAAGGGCTGAACATTACCGGGATTGAAAACCTGTCGTTAGATGCAGATATTCAGGAGGGTGAAACCATTTCAGCATCAGCAATGTAGAGCATAGGCAGGGAGCCCAAGAAAAGTGATAGTAGTGATCCATATTCAGCAACAGCATAGTGCCCAAGTATGAAAGGCCACTATAGCAATGGTGAAAATGGGGCATAGGGGGTTGTAGGTGGGACATGTAGTGGGGGAAGCTAGGGCACAGGGTGGACTAGGCCATTGCCTAGGTGGCACATAGGAACTTAGAAACTGGAAATCAGCAAGACAGCAGCTGACCAAGGCCAAACACAATCCACCTACATCTACCTGGTCCACCCTAGCCAATAGTTGCTAGGGCACTGACCTGACATCCCCCCAGCCATCCCTCCCCCATGTGGAAGGGACATAATATTTGTAGGCGGTGATGGGGGGATGTGAGGATGTCCATGTATGCCTCCCCACTCCAGACCCCGCTCCCTAGGCGACCACCTACCTGCACAGTGGATGGCCTGGGACTGCGCACTACCAGCACCGACAGCATATGGCCAGACAGCATGGCAGGGGGGCATGTGTTGGTGCTGGAGGGGACAGTGGCACCTGCCTGCAGTGCACCTGGGCCATGCCCTGTACCAGTACGTGGTGTGCAGTGCAACGGAAAAGGTCTGGCTGAGGAGAAGTAAAGGTAGCCTCAGGGACTGCTGTGCTTCTGTGGCAACAGTGTGGTACAGTACACACAGCCAGTGTGTCCCAGAACAGAGCGTCATAGGTTCAGGTCCCAGCTGTGGATCCTGCAGAGCATGTCCCTATATTTTACCCTACAATGCAGATACAACATCAACATGTGCAATCCCCAAAGCAACGGACAACAGGGGTGCAAACACCCACTCACACAGGCTCCACTATCCAGAGTTCCATGCAGAGTCAGGCTGTTGGCCCCAGCACGGAGCTGCAGTCACCACTGGAGCACTACTACTACCTCCTGCATAGTCTGGCAATGTCGGCACTATGATCAGGACCAGTGTGGCGGGCAGGGTTGCCAACTACCCCTATCTTTGCACAATGCTGCAATAGTGTGTGTGTATGTCTATCCATTGTTTCGTGGCTACCTACACCTCACTGGGCCCACAATGTCCCACTATTACCAGCGTTAGCCTGCAAATGTGCATGAGGAGCAAGGTATTGTGGGTATGGCCTGGGCAGGGCGGACTGGGCAGGATGCGTCTGCAGAGAGTGTGGGGCAATGGCTGGGACATTGTAGTGCCCAACCACCACCTGCATGGACAAGGTGGCCACAACACGTCTTGCTGTTAGGGCACTCTCACACTGACCAAACAATGACCATGGCATGGCTATGTTCCCACATAGTGCTACATAGTATCTGTTTCAGTTGATATATGTGTTCCCCCTGTTCTGGGGGCCAGTCACTGGGGCACCTGCCGGGTGCACATAGTTCCACTGTGAACATGCAGGATAGACTGGCTAGCAGAGTGTCCGCGGTTAGTTCTTGCATGGCCTGGACACCTGGCGTGGTGCAGCGGGTACAGTCTAACTGTGCCTGCGGCTGGTGAATATCATACCATGGTTGGGGTTGGGGAACAGCTGTAGTCATAGAACTGGTGGGAGCACAGGGGAAGGGTAATGGACATGTAGTCTACTGTAATGCACAATATTGCGGCGTACGCATGTTGCATCTTATGCGCGTTATGGTGAACGCACATTGCATCTGTTTGGGATGTGCGTTGTTATGCGCCATAATCTGACCACATATACTAAGGCGCCTAGACATATCTCATAAGGCAAGTAGAAAGCTCTGTAATGTCACGCGCGTTATTGTGCATGCTGCACATCAGGCGCCCTGCTATGCGCATTCTCCACAACACACGTACGACGCAATGCACGTAGGACGCACTACTGCGTGATAATCTAGCAGACATGATGGCCACTTGGTGGAATATATTTGCATTGTGCTTGTTGTGGTTGTTTGGGATAGTGGTTGCAGACGTGCGTGGAGCCAACATAGGTTGTAGGTTTGGGTCTCACAGGTTCCTTTTCCTTTCTTTTCATTTGTTCTGCTCTCCTTACCATACAATGTCTCCGGCTTTGTCCCTTCTCCACACACCCTTCCCTCTCTTCACTGTACACTGCTGCAGTGTCCCCTCCATGCAGCCTATCCGTCACATGCTAGCTTTTACATATGCTCCCTTTCTTTGGGTTGTCTGGGTGGGCAGGTGGCTCAGTGGTTTGTTATTGGTGTCGGTGAGCTGTGTTTGGGCTCTTCAGTGTACCGGTTCGATTCCCTATTGCTCCTTTTTGGATTCCCTGCCCAGTTTGCCCTTATACACACACCATCCACACAGCTGGCCCTTCAGACCGACCCTTGACACCCTTTCCGTTACCGTTGTTTACTCCTCTGCATGCTGGGTTCACTGCACACCATTTCATGGTGTGTGTGCCTGTGTTAACTGTGGCTCAGGTCCGCATTACAGACTGCGATATCAGCTGCCTGTGGTCTATGGCCTTACACCTATGGCTCCGTTTCTCATGTGGCACCATGTCTGCACATCCCTCAGCACATCTTCTACTGTCTGCGTGCCTTAGATTGCAACCCCTTCGGATGGGCTGCTGCTTCCCGAAGGCTGTGATGTTTACGAGCGGTGGGTCCATGGCGCACTATACCACACATTAAGCGCCTTGTAATGCGCGTTACCGGACATGGCTTGCTTTACCGATGCACCGCCCACTCCTTTATATGGGCATCCGTAACATTACTGGGGAACTTAAGAACATAAGAACATAAGATATGCACTACTGGGTCAGACCAAGGTCCATCAAGCCCAGTATTCTGTTTCCAACAGTGGCCAATCTAGGTCAAATGTACCTAGCAGTTTCCCCAAGGGACACAGGTTCCACAATGCTTGTATTGGTCCAAGCATTGATATCCTGGGTCCCTTCTTAATAATGGCTTATGGACCTTTCCTCCAGGAACTTGTCCAAACCTTTTTTAAACCCAGCTACACTAACAGCCTTTACTACATCTTCCGGTAACAAATTCCAGAGTTTGATTAAACGTTGAGTGAAAAAATATTTTCTTTTATTAGTCTTAAATAGTTTACCCTGTAGCTTCATTGCATGTCCCCGAGTCTTTCTATATTCTGATAAGGTAAACAATCGATCTACGTTTACCCGTTCCACTCCGTTCATTAATTTATAGACTTCTATCATATCTCCCCTCAGCCGTCTTTTTCCCAGGTTAAAGAGCCCTAACCTTTTTAGCCTTTCTTCATAGGAGTATCCTTCCATCCCCTTTACCATTTTGGTGGCTCTTCTCTGAACCTTTTCTAAAATCGCTATATCCTTTTTAAGATATGGCGACCAGAATTGCACACAATATTCAAGGACTTTTCTGAAAAAAGCAGAAGGGGAGAAAAGCCTTAAATGATTAAGCCATTGTTGTCTAGAACGTTGTAATCTAACCTTCAATTTCTAACTCCCAACCCGCAGCATTCTGGGACTTGTTGAGTTGCTTTTTATATTTGAACAATAAAGCCACAAGCCCTACAATGCCCTGTGATAAGAGGCTCAGATTTTGAACTGCAGAAAAATTGCAGTTTACTTGCAGGGCTGGTACAAGGGTATTTTGGCACCAAAGGAAAACCTCTAGTTTTCCCTCCTTCCCCCCCCCCCCCTCCTTCCCAATTAATTTTCATGTTTCTAGGCTTCCCTTTCCAAGTTTTTGATAATTAAATTCAACAATCATGATTATCTCTACATTTCTCTCTCAGAATGAGCCTTTACAAATACAGAATCTGAGAGCATAGTTTTCACTATTAAACTTTATTGTGTGTGTGTATACACATACGTGTATAAATATGCACACACAAAAAAAAATTTGTGCAATTTCCAAAACCTGTCTACCTTCGTAAATGGCTATTTCAATATTGACCACCTGCCCTCTAAGTTATAATAGTGATGCTGATGATTATTGGAGTTAGTAAGGCTGTCAGGATCTATTGGTTTCCCTTGTTGTAATAGTGATGCTGATGATTATTGGAGTTAGTAAGGCTGTCTGGATCTATTGGTTTTCCTTGTTATAATAGTGATGCTGATGATTATTGGAGCTAGTAAGGCTGTCAGGATCTATTGGTTTTCCTTGTTATAATAGTGATGCTGATGATTATTGGAGCTAGTAAGGCTGTCTGGATCTATTAGTTTTCCTTGTTATAATAGTGATGCTGATGATTATTGGAGCTAGTAAGGCTGTGAGGATCTATTGGTTTTCCTTTGTTAGAATAGTGATGCTGATGATTATTGGAGCTAGTAAGGCTGTCTGGATCTATTGCTTTCCCTTGTTATAATAGTGATGCTGATGATTATTGGAGCTAGTAAGGTTGTCAGGATCTATTGGTTTCCCTTGTTATAATAGTGATGCTGATGATTATTGGAGCTAGTAAGGCTGTCAGGATCTATTGGTTTTCCTTGTTATAATAGTGATGCTGATGATTATTGGAGTTAGTAAGGCTGTCTGGATCTATTGGTTTTCCTTGTTATAATAGTGATGCTCATGATTATTGGAGTTAGTAAGGCTGTCAGGATCTATTGCTTTTCCTTGTTATAATAGTGATGCTCATGATTATTGGAGTTAGTAAGGCTGTCAGGATCTATTGCTTTTCCTTGTTATAATAGTGATGCTGATGATTATTGGAGTTAGTAAGGCTGTCTGGATCTATTGGTTTTCCTTGTTATAATAGTGATGCTCATGATTATTGGAGTTAGTAAGGCTGTCAGGATCTATTGCTTTTCCTTGTTATAATAGTGATGCTGATGATTATTGGAGCTAGTAAGGCTGTCAGGATCTATTGGTTTTCCTTGTTATAATAGTGATGCTGATGATTATTGGAGCTAGTAAGGCTGTCAGGATCTATTGGTTTTCCTTGACTGCAACCGATGTTTGCTGCCCCACAGAAGCTGTTGCTCTAGGCAACCACCCAGGACCGTACCAAGCTAAAGATGCACCTTGTGCGACTAACGAATGGTGCCCCCCCTCTCCACCCAACACTGTTCAGTAACTCCCTCTTTTGGAGCTTCCTGTAAACCCAGTGGTGATATCACTGCCCCCTTCCGTGCCTGCACCCTATGCGACCACACCACTCACACAGCCCTTGCTACAGCCTTGCAGCCACCTGGTCTGCCTTGTGGTTGCATCAGACCTAGTTGCCTGAACGCATAATCAGTGAACAGCCTCCATTTGACATTGCAGTTGAGAGAGAAATATCCTATTTAAATCCATTCAACACATGACCTTCCTCTCCCCTTCCAGGTTAACACGGCCTCTAGCGATCAGCAGCCCTCTATTCTCAAAAAACAAGAGATGTTGTTTAACCACTTTCTTAAACTTTACCCTCTCCCTAACACTAAATCAGTATTCCCGTTTTATCTGGGTTGCGCCTGAGCCAACTGTTAGGCATCTTGGTCAGACATCTCGGTTAGACAATCTGTGACCACAGAGGCCAGGGAAGCCATTAAGCTTAATTCTCTTAATTAAGTTCATTCACTGCACACACTATGCACCTTTTCCTTGAGTTCATTTGATATAAAATACAGTATAAACTAATTACCCGAAAAACCAATGTGCACAGCCCTGAGGAATCAAACCCCCGAGTCTTGCTGAAACATAAAGAATTTTTTAATTCTCCCCTCACAATTTAAACCAATAATAAATCAGAAAACAGGACATAATGTCCTTGCGGGATAAATCATCAGAGTCGCCTTATGACATCCCTACAAGACTGCAGATACACACACACATTCTGGTTAGGTGGAAAGACAAACAGGCCTCTTCTGCTTTGTGCTTCCTGAAATCTGAAAAATACACAGAAATTCACAGGCATTATCTTGTGTGTGTGTTTTTAAGTCCGAGACCCTGCAGCGTGCATGCCTCTTAGCATCAGACAGCGTGTGCTTTACAGAAGACAGTTGTTAAGAATAGACCATTATTAGGCTTCTAGGCCAGTTTGGACAGAAGTAGTCAGGTGCTTGTCAAATGCTTGAGGATGGTGAGTGGTGGATGAGCCCTCTGTGGCCTCCAAACTATCCTTTGCCTCTCATTTCATCTTAGTCTATATCTCTGCAAACTCTCCTGGCCAAGAAGGCTGCACTTTTCTTCTCTGCCTTGCTCAGGTTCTTCAGATTCTGATCCTTGCGGCTCACGTTGTCTTACCTAGTTGTAAGAGTGGGCTTGAATACTATTAGTAAAATAGGGAGAGTATGGAAGGAAGATTGCTGTGAAGTTCCATGTTTCTGTATGTGATCTGCAGGTGCCAACAGGAAGCTTTGTGACTTTACATAGAGCTGTCCCTGGCTTTGGATAAAGCCACTCACAGATTTCCACACAAATCTGAAATTTGCTGCTGGTCGCTGCTGTGGAGTATGTATGTAAAGTGATGAGGGCGTATACACAGATTTTCTTGGACTTAGAGATGCCCCAGTAACCCCTTTTGTGTCTACTGCATATGAAAACAGAGAGAGTAACATAGTAAGAGGGGATTCGCAGTTCAATGCTCTGGCCTCCCCATCTCAATTGTCATCACATATTAGACAAATACTGTATAATCAAAGAAGAGGATAGAAGTATTTTTCTCTCATCTCCTGTGGTTGATGTACTGTAGATTAAACAGCAGACAAGTGGGAGGAGAGACATGGTTTCCCGTCTTGTTCAGTAATGATAAGAGTGTGGGGGTGGATTTCAGAACCAAGAGAAGACCCTAGATGCGCCTTAGTGTCCCAGTCAATGATGACTCCTCCTTTGTACAAGTTCCCCTTCTTCATTTTCAGGGCCTGTGTGTGGGACTCATATTCCCTTCCTAGGATGAAAGTATGCCACACATTTGACTCCTTGTGAATTGGCTGAACCCTATCATGCCTCTGCTTCAAAGCCTTTCATGACTGATGCAAACCCCTTGTAATTTTTGGAAAAGCAGCAGATAAGACCACAGCTGTCTGCTGCCGCTTTGGTTTAAAATGATGGGTTCCTTTATTTATGAGGAGCTGTCCAGATGGTAACTATGCTAAATATAGAAATTATATACATAAATATTAACATGAGAAAAAGGAATTCAAGACTCTTTTGAATTATAGGGAGCAATAAATATCTTAAATCAGATGGTGACTAGTAACCTATACACAGGGTTTACCTGACAAACTCAAGACCTCATTTAATAACAAGCATTAACAAGATAGCACACACTAATGCACATTAACATGTAATAATTTGCATGACGTACACTGTTAGTAAAGAGACCCAATTGTTTTTTATATAGTTATTCTACAAACCCATAATTTTCCACTCCTCTTCTATTTATATTTTGAAAGCGGTTCAGAGAAACAAAGGTAAATATCCTCTTAACTGATGAGAGTAATCTATTCCACCCGTTCCTCTTTGGCTACCACTCCGTTTCTTTTTGTCTAGCTTACATTTTTTGCCTGTATCAGTATGGGGGGGGGGGAGGGTTACAACTTGTCCGCTTTCTGCATTTGGGAAGACTTCAGCACAGGAGCACAGTTGGATTGAAGAAGACATAGGAGGCAGTTATTAGGAAATGCTAATGAAACCTCAGTCTGGGCTCCCCATTACCTTTCTCTTTTCTTCTGATAGAAAGATGAAAAAAGGATGGTGAATAAAGACCATATGGCCGATCCAGTCTGCCCATCCATAAGAAAAGTTCTATAATCCCTCCTTCTCCCTCAGAGATCCTCTGTACTTTTCCCAGACTTTCTTAGAAACATAGAAACATGATGTCAGAAAAAGACCACATGGCCTGTCTAGTCTGCCCTTCCATATCAACTACAACAGTCCCCTTTTTTCCTTTAGAGATCTTCTGTGTTTGTCCCATGCTTTCTTGAATTCAGTTACTGTCCTCATCTCTACCACCTCCACTGGGAGACTATTCCATGGATCCACGCTCTTTCTGTAAAGAAATATTTCTACATATTATTCTTGAGTCTATCCCCTTTCAGCCTCATCCTATGTCCCCTTGTAACAGAGCTTGCTTTCAATTGAAAGAGGCTCTCCTCTTGTGCATTTGTGCCATAGAAGTATTTAGACATCTCTATCAAATCTCCTCTATCCCGCCTTTCCTCTAACATATGCATATTATGATCTTTTAATCTGTCCGCATATGCTTTATAACGATGACCACTAACCATTTTAGTAGCCACCCTCTACCGACTCCATCCTGTTTATAGCCTTCTCAAGGCGTGGCCTCCAGAACTGCACACAATACTCCGAATGAGGTCAGACGAGACCTATACAGAGGCACTATCATCTCCCTTTTTCTGCTGGCCATGCCTCTCCCTATGCACCCAAACATCCTTCTGGCTTTCACTGTCACCTTTTCTACCTGTTTAACCACTTTAAGATCATCAGAGTCCAGGTCCTGCTATTCTTTCATGGTCAGACATACTTTGCCCCCAAAACTACCGCTCCCTTGGACTTTTGCAGCCCAAATGCATGACCCTGCATTTTTTAGCATTAAACCTCAACTTCTAAATTCTTGACCATTCTTCAAGCTTAGCTGGATCCCTCCTCCTGTTATCAACTATTTCCTGCATGTCTGCTTTATTGCAGATTTTGGTATCATCCACAAAGAGGCAAATCTTACCCAACAGCCCTTCCGCAGTATCACTAGCAAAGATGTTAAAAAGAATCGGACCAAGGACAGATTCCTGCGGTACACCACTGATAACCACCTCCTCCTCAGAGTGAGTTCCATTTACTTGCACCCTTTGACGCCTCCCACTTAACCAATTTCTAACCCAGTCAGTAACTTTAGGATCCATCCCTAGGATGCTCAGTTGGTTTATAAGTCGCCTATGCAGAATGGTGTCAAGGGTATTACTGAAATCTAAGTACACCACATCTAGGGCTCTCCCTCAGTCCAACTCCCTGGTCACCCAGTCAAAGAAATCAATCAGATTCGTCTGACAAGACCTGCTTCTGGTAAACCCTTGCTGTCTCTAGTCCTGCAATCCATTGAACTCTAGAAAGCTCATTATTCTCTCTTTTATCAGCATTTCCAATAATTTACTGACTACGGAGGTTAGACTAACTGGTCTGTAGTTTTCAACCTCGTCCTTACTTAAGCTTTTGTGTAAAAGGACCACATGTGCCCCTCTCTAGTTCTCTGGGATCACTCCCAACTCCAAAGAAGCATTGAAAAGGTCAGTCAGTGGAGCTGCTAGAACATACCCAAGTTCCTTCAGTATTCTCGGATGTATCCCATCTAGTCCCAGTGCTTTATCTACTTTTAATTTAGCTAGTTCCTCATGAACAGTCTTCTGAAAATTGTTTGAGATCCCCATCACTTCTGTTCCAATTTGTGAGTGTTTTCTGAGGTCTTGCTCCTGGCCCTTCATCTGTGAGCACAGAACAGAAATATTTGGTAAGCAATTCCGCTTTATCCTCATCAGCTTCTACATATTCCTCCCCTGCACCCTTGAGTCTGACAATACCACTTTTGCCCTTCTTCCTTTCACTAACATATCTGAAAAATGTCTAATTTCCCCATTTTATTGCATTGAGGGAGATCTGTGGCAAATGGATTTCCCTCTCCCTCTTTTTAGTTTAAGCCAGTTACAGTACATATACAGTTCTTGTCTCTACAATCTCAATTGGGAGACCGTTCCATACCTCCACCACCTTTTCCATAAAAAAATATTTCCTCAAATTACTCCTGAGTCTCTCCTCTTTTTATTTTATTTTATTTTATCTTTATGCGGTTTAAACAAAAATCACAAGTATACACTTGTACAAGAAACAAGAGCGTCCAAAAGAAACAGTTATACTTACACAGGAAAAAGTTAACAGGTAAATGGTTAATACTCTATCATTTGACCCCAAAATAGTAGGAGGCAGAGAAGAAATAATGGGATAGTAAAGAAAAAGATAATCCGGAAACAGGCACAGGCACTACGCCCAAGCACAATCCCTATTTGCCTCGCCACCACTAAATCCCTGAAAAACCAGACTTGAGTCTACATAGCTAACTAAGCTAAGGTCATCTTTAAATCTAAGAAGGTTGGAGCTGCTCGGGAAGAAACAAATTATACTTAACATTTAAATAAGTAACAAAACATTTACACGGATATCTAAGTCGAAAACTAACCCCCAGCAAAATAGTTCCTGTCTCATTGCCAAGAAAAAATTTCTTCTTTCCTGTATACTATGACTCACATCTGGTAAATTCTAACTGCTTTACCTAAAAAAAGACACGTCAACTTTTTGAAAGAAAAGAGAAAGGACCCGAGATAGATCTGACTCAAATATAAAGCTCACTAACAGTGTTGCCCTCGACAACACAGCAGTCACAGAATTCTACAAAAAGTCAGTTAAATTCTGTTCTGTGGTAGCTTCTTTAAGGAACGGCCGCAGGGCCACGTACCCAGAAGCTGTAGGTAACCGGGGGGGGGGGGGGGGGTGCGGGGAGCTTCTTCCTGGGGCAGGTGTGCCGGCAGGAATGAAGGCATGGGGGGGTAGGGAGGGACATCCAGGGCGGCATCGTTTAAATTCATTGGCTCCCGCGGTTGAGTGAGGTGTGCAGGTGCCAATGAATGGACAAGGAAGAAGGCAGCGGAGAGCATGGGGCCAGTGGGGGAATCAGTGTGCTGGCCAGCGGCGGGAGGATGAGACGGTGTCTGTCAAGTGAGCGGGTCGAGGATTGGAATGCTGGTGGGGGAAGGCGCGAGAGCCATGGCAGGGCTGAAGGAGGCGTGAGGCGGCGGCTTTCCTCGAGCGGGGAGAAGCCAGGCACGAAGGGAGGACGTGTGGTTTGCACGTGGAGTGCGCAGCCTGAAGTCGGGAGGAGAGCAGAGCAGGAAGCAGAGGCAAGTACCAGTGGCAGTCAGCACATTTGAAATAGATAATTAAAAAAAACAAAATATGTATATATATATATATATATGTATATATATAAATAAATAAATAAAAAGAGAAAGCACATTCGTGACGGAGCGGGGAGCCATCAGAGGGGTGAGCGGGGATTATAGAGCAGGCCGGCAGAATGCCTGGCAGAGGGCGGCAGGGTCGGGGGAAGGGGGCTAGAGGTGTGGGTAGGTCGTGCAGCAGGCAGGCCTCAACAGCACAGGGGAGGGGGGCTGGAGGACTGGGAGGATCACGAGGTGGGCAGGCCTCAGCCACACAGGCTGGGCAAGAGCGGGGTAGGGGGAGAGGAGTGGGAGGTCGGAGGCCTACTAGAGCTGGGTTATCCCAGGATAGCTAGGGCGAGGCAGTGCACTCCTCTCAGGGTGGTAGGGGGCGGATACCGGAGTGGGAAGGTGGGGGGCGAAAAAGGGGGATGCTGGGGGGAGCAGATCGCGTGGGGGGGGGGTTGAGGGAAAGGGAGGATAGTAGGCCGGAAGAGGGGACGGCATCAGCTTCAGGCAGCAGGAGCGGAAATCGGGAGGGGATGGGGGTGGGGAAGGGGGGGTTGGTAGCATTGGGTGGGGTTACCAGGGATTGGGGGTAGGAGGAGGACGAGGCAGGGATGGGTTTGAAGGGCTGAGCCATGCAAGGCAGTGGTGGTGGCCGATGATGCCAGGGTGCTACTACCTGGCAACATGGGATAACTGGTACGGGGGGGGCAGGGATCCTCCAGGGTGGAGTGGCTGGGGGCATGGCAGTCGACGTGGCCGCAGGCAGCCCCCCCATGATGTTTTCCTTTTTGCCACCACAGGTACCGGGAGCGTGGTGGACGCCTGGAAAGAGAGCGACCAGTCAGATTCCAGGAGGCGATATGGAGACGAGATCTGTGGGGCCGAGTGATCGGATGGAGGTGGCAGCGGTGGATCTGGACGGTGCGCCTATGGGTCAGAGAGAGCGACAGGAGACGGGAAGCGAGCAAGCAGGAGCAGAGTCCAGGATGCCAGAGGATGGTGAGTTATCTGTGGGTCGGGAAGGGTGGGCGCAGATGGGGATTTGTGGGGGGGGGGGAAGGCACGAAGGAAGAAGAGGCGTGCATGTAGGCGGTGACGCAGCTCAGAGTCCTCTGCTTCTTCATCTGAGAATGACTCGTCGGCCTCTTCTGTGGCGGAAGGGGTGGTTCGGGTGGGGGGCGCCGGTGGGGGGGGTGGTGGTGGTCTGGGGGTGGGGACAGCTACGTTAGCTTCATTCGCTGAATTATGGGAAGGTGTGCCAAGAAAGCTGCATAGGAAGATTCGAAAATGGCGCTACATCGACATTTTTCGTCTATTAGAAGGTAGGAAAAGGTCGGAGGAGAGTAGAAAGAAGAGGAAGGAGGACGTCGAGGGGGTGACGGTCCCGGACCATTTATGGCTATTGGCCTCAAGAAATGATGTCCTTGCTGCAGAGTTCGGTGTCGACGGCAACCTGGAAGGCTTACCAACGGGGATACTGCAACGTTGTGGAATTTTTTAGTGCCCATGGATGGCAGGAAGGAAAGGTTTCTCATCAGCTCTTGGGACAATACGTGGTGGCAGCCAAGTTGGGTGGGGTATCTAGAGCCACGATGCGGGCGCATATGGCGGGGTATGCTTTCTTCGCCAGAGCATTTGGTTGGAGCATCCCGGTTGGGGGTTTCCTGACGCGCCAGTTATTACAAGGCTGGGAGCGGGCCTGCCCCACCCCAGGTGATGGCAGACGGCCAATCATGCATGATATGCTGGTGCGGTTATGTGCTGCGTTGCCCATAGTGGCGTCTTCAAAGTATGAAGCTACCCTTTTTCGGGCTGTGTTTTGCGTGGCATTTTTCGGGGCATTTCGCATCGGTGAGCTGGTGGCGGAATCCAGTAGGTCAAAGAAGGAAGTGGGGTTGTGGCATCAGCATGTGCGCTTTGGGGGTGGTGAGCTCAGGATATGGTTGACTTCTTCTAAGATGGATCAGCTAGGAAAGGGAACATGGGTGGTGATGAGGGCTGTGGAGGGGTCTTCCACGTGTCCGGCGGCAGCACTGAAAGCATACTTGAGCGTGCGGCCGATAGGTGAGGGAGCGCTTTTTGTGCATGAGGACGCTCAGCCACTGATGCGATACCAGTTTTCCGCGGTTTTGCGGTTAGCACTGTGCAACATCGGTCTGGACTCACGGCAGTTTGCACTCCATTCACATAGGTGCAGCCACCAGCGCAGCAGCGGCGGGTTTCAGGGTGCAAGAGATACAGCGGATAGGTAGATGGCGATCTCGAGCATTCCAGGGATATGTACGTCTGGAAACCGGGATGCCTTCTTAGATACTAACTGTGAATTTTCTTTCAGATGGGGGAAGCAGTCCACGTGTTTGCTGGTTGATTGGCCATTCCTTTGTTCATTGGGCCGGGCAATGAGCAGTGCACCGGCCGGTGGGGCCTAATATTGGACTGGATGACAAAGTGGTGACCGTCTTATGGCTGGGTGAATGCGGTCTTCGATGGCCGTAGTTGTTGCCTTTGCTGCGGCACCACGGGCGTAATCAGAGTCTCCCGGCAATTATATTGCTACATTTGGGTGGAAATGATCTCAGCGCATGGACATGTAAACAAATGATTCGAGCAGCAAAGCGAGATCTGGCGGAGGTTTTCCTAATGTTTAATGAGATAATGTTGTTATGGTCAGACATTATTCCAAGGCCTGCTTGCTGGGCTCAGCGGCGGTGGTCAAGGGGATTGATAAAAATCAATCACCAGATTGGCCGCTGGGTATCGGAGCATGGGGGACACCAAATCCTGCATCCCTGGGTGGAGGTGTCATGTGCGGGATTATTCCAGCATAATGGAGTACATTTATCCCCGATAGGGTTAGATTTGCTCCTGAATGATTGGCAAGAGGCTTTGGAGTATGTTCTGCATTGTAGGGTGTAGGAAGGTCCGCTGGTTGCAGCTTAGACGTCGGGGGGGGGGGGGGGCGGCTCAGAGACGAGTGTCCACTGAGCCAGTGGCAGGATCCCGGAGGTTTCCGGGGTCCGGAGCCTTGGGCAATACCTAGGGCGGTGGTGGGGTACCCCTGACCTGGATAACCCCTGAGGGGCTTTTGCTAGTAATATGGTGAAGCCGGAAGAAGGGGTGGGTATTGAAGATAGCCGTTGGGGCTGTACACGGCGGAAGCAAAGGGAAGTTACTTTAATCATATGGCTGGTGATGCCTGGAGCTGCGGATGGGATGGATAGGATGTGGGATCTGAAATGTTGTTGGATAAAGTTATGTTTTGATTAATAAAGCTGCGACCAGTTGAATTCCAATTATTGTTGTATTGTGGTTATTATAAGGGAGTTGGCAGAGAAGGGCGGATCGCATATGCTATCCTCGGTTAAGGAACGGCTGCGGGGCCACTTTCCCGGGAGCCGTAGGTAACCGGGGGCGGCGCGGGGAGCTTCTTCCTGGGGCAGGTGTGCCAGTGGAATGAAGGCGTGGGGGGGGGGGGGTAGGAGGGACATCCAAGGCGGCATCGTTTAAATTCTTGTCTCCCACGGTTGAGTGAAGTGCACGGGTGCCAATGAATGGACAAGGAAGAAGGCAGCAGAGAGCATGGGGCCAGCGGGGGAATCAATGTGCTGGGGAGCGGCGGGAGGACGAGACGGTGTCCCACCTGCCCACCCTTAAGGGGATAGAAGATAGCGATTGAGGGGTGTTTCAGCTGGAAGAGGGGGGGAAGGCGGGATCCCGGAAGTTTCCGGGGTCCAGAGCCTTGGGCAATACCTAGGGCGGGGATGGGGTACCTCTGACCCGGATAACCCCTGACCCGGATAACCCCTGAGGGGCTTTTGCTAGTAATATGGCGAAGCCGGAAGAAGGGTTGGGTATTGAAGATAGCCGTTGGGGCTGTACGCGGCGGAAGCAAAAGGAAGTCACTTTGCTAATCATATGGCTGGTGATACCTGGAGCCGCGGATGGGATGAATAGGATGTGGGATCTGAAATGTTGTTGGATAAAGTTATGTTTTGATTATTAAAGCTGCGCCAGTTGAATTCCAATTATTATTGTATTGTGGTTATTATAAGGGAGTTGGCAGAAAAGGGCGGACTGCGTACGCTATCCTCAGTTATCATCTGCCACCTCTCCTTGTGAGGGCTTCCCTGGAGGAAAATAAGCCTTGTTGAGCGGTGGTAATGCAGACTGTGGAATCAAAAGGACTTCTCACATACATTTCCTAAACATCTCTAACGGGGAAACATTTTGTAACTGAGGAAAGTTTAAAACTCTCAAATTCAAGCTCTTCATTTTATTTTCCATTTGTTCAAGCTTTTGGTGAATAACCATCTTATCTTTAACCAGTTGGTCCAAAACAGCTCTAGAATGAACTATTTCTTTTGATAGTCATGAGAACTTCTCATGAGTCTCTTTAACAAAGGATTCAGGTTCTGAAGACACAGATGTAATTGTTTGTTCCAAACATGATACTTTGTTAGCACATTTAGAGACAGTACCTTCAAGCTTCATCAAGACAGCCCAAATAGACCGAAGAGTAATCTCCGATGAGGACTGCTTCCCATCATCAATGGGGGAGGATCTCTGCTGATTACTCCCTTTGTCCACCGATCCAATCACTACAATCGCGGCTTCTCCAGGGGCGGAACCCGTCCCCACTGCAGGCTGAGAACCAGCATTCAGAGGTATCAAGCAAGTGGCACGGTCTCTGCTAAAACCACCAACATCACCACACAAGGAATTAAAGGGAGACTCGTTGATTGAAGGGCTTGAGCCAAAGGGCCGCAAGCTTACCAGGATACCTCCCAATTGCAGCTGTGCTACTGAGATCTGTTGCTAAAGCGCGGTCAGTTCCCCATCAGCTTTCCATGCTAGCGAGCCTTCCTTCAAAGTGTTTTCTAAAGCCAGGGCCTTCTGGAGGAACGCATCCAACTTCTGCTGCCCAGCTGTACTGGAGACCGCTTTCGCCAATGAGGCTGTAGTTTTCCCCTGCGTTCAGGAGCCATAAGGTAATAGTTGCAGGAAATGAAACAGAATACTCATGCTCCAAACTCCAGTAGTGTCGCTAGGGTTGCCAACTTTTTCACCGAGAAAAACCCGACACCCGTGGCTCGCCATGCTCCACCCATTCTCCGCCCCTAGTCCCACCCATGCCCCGCCCCAGCCCCACCCACAAAAATTACCGAGGATACGTGTAGGCTAACTTCCTTGGTCAGATAATAATTAAACTGGGAACCCCAAAAGCCAAACATGAAATGTACAACACTGGAGAAATAAAACTATAAAGTAATTTCCTCTTGCACTAAACAAAAACGCAAAGATGTTAGCAATGCACACTTCCCAGACCAGACATATTCCAGTTAATAAATTCAAAATAAAAAGTATTTTTCTACCTTCTGTTTGGGCATTTTATTTTTCAGTTGCAATTGCTCCAGTCACTTTCTTCTGGTTTCTTCGTGTCTTCTGCGAGCTATCCATTTGTCCTTTCTTCTCTTTTAGATGTTTTCCATTCTCTCTCTATTTCTGCTTTAACATACTGATTGTTTCCCTTTTGCTCTTTCCCCCAATTCTTTCCTTATTCCTTTATCATCCATTTAAATTTCACCCTTCCATTCTCAAGCCCCTCTTACTCTCCCAATACCCGGCCCATCATAGACTTTTCTTCCACACAAAATATCTTTTCCCCTTCCATTCTCATTCCCCATCCATTCTAGTCCTCCCCCAAAATCAGTTCCCTTATAGTTCTAGACCCACCCAGCATCCACTCCCTTCTAGTCCCATTCTCCCATGCCCCACAGCAGCCCATTTCCAGTCCTATTGTAGCCCCCATCAGCCCATTTCCAGTCCTATTCCAGCTCTTCATCAGCCCATTTCCAGTGCTAGCCCTCACATCACAGGCCATTTCCAGTCCTAGCCCCCCCCCCCAATCACAGCCCATTTCCAGTCCAAGTCCCCCATCACAGCCTCTTTCTAGCCCTAGCCCCCCCATCACAGCCTATTTCCAGTCCTAGGCCCCCCCCCACCATCACAGCCCATTTGCAGTCCTAGTCCCCCCCGCACCATCACAGCCCATTTGCAGTCCTAGCCCCCCTAATCACAGAATATTTCCAGTCCAAGTTCCCCCTCCCTCCACCATAGCCCATTTCCAGTCCAGGTCCCCCCCATCACAACAACATTTCCAGTCCGTCTCCCCCCCCCCCATAGCCCTTTTCCAGTCCAAGTTCCCCTCCTCACAGCCCATTTCCAGTCCAGGTCCCCCCCCCCACCCATCACAGCAACATTTCCAGTCCAAGTCCCCCCCCATAGCCCTTTTCCAGTCCACTTTCCCCCCCCCCAATAGCCCTTTTCCAGTCCAGGTCTCCCCCCCCAGCCCATTTGTAGTCCTAGCCCCCCCCCCCATCACAGCCCTTGCAGTCCTTGGCCTCTCCCCCCCCCCCCCCGACCAGCACCGCGGCTGTCTGAGGGGCTTCAGAGGGAGCCGGAGAAGCCCGCGCGAGGACCCAGCTCCCTCTGTACAACTGCCAGCGTGAAGATCCTTTTCCTTCACGCTGGCAGTTATTTCTGTGAAGCCGCGAATGCTGGGAAAGGTTAAAGGGCATTGTAGATGGATGTGTTTTGGGGGGTTCTTTTGATGTGGGTCATTTTCCATGCTCTTGTAATTACTGTTCCCAATCTATAACGGGCAGTGAGTGGGCTGTGCCAAATTCTGGTTTAGTTCATAAAGCTCGGTGGCATACCACTTGCTCCACTTCTTATGTGGTTTATGTTCTGGTTTGCCCTTGTAATCTTTTATACATTGGGTGGATGGTCCGCTCGGTGCGGGTCCGTCTTAGTGAGCATGCTTCTAGGCTTAGGACCAGTACTCTATCAGCTCTGATTGTGCAGCATTGTCTAGATCATCATCATTCTTTTGAAGACCTTACCTGGAGAGTGCTTGATATAGTCCCTGAGAACCCAAGAGGAGGTGACCGTGAGCAATTACTTCAAACTTTGGAACAGCGTTGGATTTTTACTTGGTCCACTGTTGAGCCACTGGGACTTAATAGGGAGTTGGATTGGATTAGTGTTCTTTGACATTAAAGCCAAATGACATTTTCAAAATAATTTTTTACAACTGTGTGCAAATGCCTGTTTCAGCGGATTCATTTGTTCAATTCAGCCTTGGCTTACGCTGTTGGCCAAGATATCTTTGCTGGATGCCTATTGGTTCCGTTGGTTGTTAAATGACCGAACCTTTCCTGTTTGTCTTGGATTTGTAATGAGCATGCGCCGGCGTCTCGGAGTTGTGGGGATGCTGTATGGTGGTTTTTTGGCAGTTCAACTAAGCGTTGAGACAGGGCATTGAGTGTATGTGTGCCCGAAACGCAGTACTGTGTCTGTGTCAGCGACCAATGACCAATGATCACTGATGGATCAGATAAGTTACATTTCATTAACTGGATAAAGTCAAAATGTTTTAATTGATGAACTCTTCATTATTAAGTCAATTCATGTTTTCAAGGTGGCACCTAACTGTGTTTTTTTTCCCACCTTGTTTTGGCTCTTGAATAAAATTGATTAAAATGGAAGTAACGGCTTCGAAAGGCTTTTAAACCTCATGGCCGATCTTCCGACAAAAAATTATTTTTAGCATTAGCTTAATTCGTAATGTTTGTCACTCTTCTTTAGTTTAAGCCTATGTGCTTTATGACAAAGACCACTGACTATTTTATTAGCCACCCTCTGCACTGACTCTATTCTAGTTAAGAACATAAGAACATAAGATATGCCATACTGGGTCAGACCAAGGTCCATCAAGCCCAGTATCCTGTTTCCAACAGTGGCCAATCTAGGTCATACGTACCTAGCAGTTTCCCCAAAAGACACAGGTTCCGCAATGCTTGTACTGGGTCAAGCATTGATATCCTGGGTCCCTTCTTAATAATGGTTTATGGACCTTTCCTCCAGGAACTTGTCCAAACCTTTTTTAAACCCAGCTACACTAACAGCCTTTACTACATCCTCCGGTAACAAATTCCAGAGTTTGATTACACGTTGAGTGAAGAAATATTTTCTTTTATTAGTTTTAAATAGTTTACCCTGTAGCTTCATTGCATGTCCCCTAGTCTTTCTATATTCTGATAACGTAAACAATTGATCTACGTTTACCTGTTCTACTCCATTCATTACTTTATAGACTTCTATCATATCTCCCCTCAGCCGTCTCTTTTCCAGGTTAAAGAGCCCTAACCTTTTTAGCCTTTCTTTATAGGAGTATCCTTCCATCCCCTTTACCATTTTGGTGGCTCTTCTCTGAACCTTTTCTAATAACGCTATATCCTTTTTAAGATACGGCGACCGGAATTGCACACAATATTCAAGGTGCGGTCTCACCATGGAACGATATAGAGGCATTATAATATCTTTTGTTTTATTTTCCATTTCTTTCCTTATGATACCTAGCATTCTATTTGCTCTCTTGGCTGCCGCTGCACACTGGGCCGAGGGTTTTAACATGCTATCCACAATGACGCCTAAATCTTTTTCCTGGGTGGTGGTTCCTAATGTGGAACCTTGCATTGTGTAACCATAGTTTGGGTTGTTCTTCCCTAGGTGCATAACTTTGCACTTGTCCACATTAAATTTCATCTGCCATTTTGATGCCCAGTCTTCCAATTTATCAAGATCCTCTTGCAATTTTCCAAAATCCTCTTGGGTTTTAACAACTTTAAATAGTTTTGTGTCATCTGCAGATTTGATAACCTCACTCGTTATTCCACTTTCCAGGTCATTTATGAATATGTCAAAAAGCAGCAGACCCAGCACAGATCCCTGGGGTACACCACTATTCACTTTTCTCCATTGGGAAAATTAGCCATTTAGCCCAACCCTCTGCTTTCTATCTTTTAACCAGTTCTTGATCCATAGTAGTACACTGCTTCCTATCCCATGACTCTTTAGTTTTGCCAAAAGTCTCTGATGAGGGATCTTGTCAAAGGCTTTTTGAAAGTCCAGATACGCTATATCAACCAACTCACCTTTGTCCACCTGTTTATTCACACTTTCAAAAAAACATAATAGATTAGTAAGACAAGATCTTCCTTGTCTAAAGCCATGTTGGCTGTCTCCCATTAGGCCATGACTATCTACATGCTGAGTAATTTTATTCTTTATGATGGTTCCTACCATTTTTCCCGGTACTGACGTGAGGCTCACCGGTCTGTAGTTTCCCGGATCACCTCTGGAACCCTTTTTAAAAATTGGCGTTACATTGGCGATCCTCCAATCTTCAGGTATTACAGATGATTTTAATGAAAATTCACAGATTACTAATAGCAGGTCTGCAATCTCATATTTCAGTTCTTTCAACACCCTTGGATGTATACCATCCGGCCCAGGTGATTTGCTACTCTTCAGTTTATCTAATAGTTGTAATACATCTTCCCGATGTATCGATATTTCCTTCAATTATTCCGCACCTTTAAATACCACTTCAGTCATGGGTAACATCTCTACATCTTCCTCAGTAAAGACCGAAGCAAAGAATTCATTCAGTCTCTCCGCTATCGCCTTGTCGCCTCTTAGTGCCTCTTTAACTCCTCTATCATCTAATGGACCAACTGACTCTCACAGGTTTTTTGCTATGAATGTACTTGAAAAAATCTTTATTTCGCGTTTTTGCTTTCACAGCAAGCTTCTTCTCAAATTCTCCCTTTGTCTGCTTTATCAATGCCTTGCATTTGACTTGCCAGTGCTTGTGCTGTTTCCAGGTTTTGTCGTTTGGCTCTTTTTTCCATTTCCTGAAGATGCTTTTTTGGCAACAACAGCCTCTCTGACCTCCCCTTTAAACCATGCTGGCAGTTTTTTGGACTTCCTTCCACTTTTCATAAAGCGTGGAATACAGCTTGTCTGGGCTTCCAAGATAGTATTTTTCAACTTTTTATTTTTCAACAACACCCAAGCTTGATGTAAGTCTTTAACGTTTGCAACTGCTTCTTTTAGTTTTTTCTTAACTATTTTCCTCATTTTATCATAGTCTCCCTTTCGAAAGTTAAAAGGTAGTACTGTGGATTTCCTTTCTATCCCTCCTCCATTAATTAAATCAAAGGCGATCATGCTATGATCACTATTGCCAAGTGGCCCCAACACCCTTATCTCTTGCACTAGATCTGGTGTTCTACTAAGGACTAGGTCTAATATGGCTTCCCCTCTGGTCGGTTCATGGACCAGCTGCTCCAAGAAGCAGTCATTTATGTCATCTAGGAACTTTATCTCCCTAGCCATGTCCTGCCGTGACACTGACCCAGTCAATACCGGGGTAATTGAAATCACCCATTATTATTATTATTACTGCACTATAACTTTTGTTAGCTTCCTTGATTTCTTTGAGCATTTCATCATCCATTTGTTCATTCTAGCCAGGCGGTCGATAGTACACCCCCACTGCCATCGCCTTCCCCTTTTTACATGGAATTTCAATCCATAGAGATTCTACAGCAAATTTTGTTTCCTGCAAAACTTTAATCTGTTCTGACTCAATGCCCTCTCTAACATAGAGCGCAACCCCTCCACCAATTTGATCAGCTCTATCATTACGATATAGTTTGTATCCAGGTATCACAGTGTCCCACTGGTTGTCCTCCTTCCACCATGTCTCTGATATTCCAATCATATCTAACCTCTCATTTAGTGCTATATATTCTAACTCTCCCATCTTATTTTTTAGTCTTCTAGCATTTGCATACAAGCATTTTAGACACTGTATTTTATTCATATTAGTTTGGCTGTTGGTAGACATGGGTAATTTGGGATCTTTAAGCTCTGTCTGCTCCATACTCGAGGGCATTTGGGCTACTTTACTTTTTTTTGGAACCTCTCTGCTTTTGGTAGTATCCTTCAAGGATACGTTCTTCCGAACCATCCACTCTTGGGTGACTGTCAGCTTTCCCCTATTAGTTTAAAAGCTGCTCTATCTTCTTTTTAAAGGTTAATGCCAGCAGCCTGGTTCCATCCCAGTTAAGGTGAAGTCCATCCCTTCGGAAGAGCCCCTCCTTTCCCCAGAATGTTCCCCAGTTACTAACAAATCCAAAACCCTCATCTCTGCACTATTGTCTCATCCACGCATTGAGACTCTGGAGCTCTGCCTGCCTTTTGGGTCCTGCACGTGGAACGGGAAGCATTTCTGAGAACGCTTCACTGGAAGTTCTGGATTTCAACTTCCTACCTAAAAGCATAAATTTAGCCTCCAGAACCTCCCTACCACATTTTCCTATGTCATTGGTACCGACATGTACCAAGACAGCAGACTCCTCCCCAGCACTATCTAAGACCTTATCTAGGTGGCGCGTGAGGTCCGCTACCTTCGCACCAGGCAAGCATGTTACCAGGCAAAACTCACGCCCACCAGCCACCCAGCTATCTACATGCCTAATGATCGCATCACCAACTATAACGGCTGTCCTAAACCTTCCCTCATGGGCACAAGGCCCTGAAGAAACTTCCTCGGTGCAAGAGGGTTTTACATCACCTGGAGGACAGGTCCTAGTTACAGGATCACTTCCTGCCACACCAGGGTGATGCTCTCCTGTCACGCGACCTCTCTCATCCATGGCAACAGGGATGCTGCCAGACTGGAGGTGGGACTTTCGGACTATATCCCTGTAGGTCTCGTCTATGTACCTCTCTGTCTTTCTTATGTTTTCCAAGTCTGCTACTCTAGCCTCTAGAGAACGGACTCGTTCCCTGAGAGCAAAGAGCTCCTTGCACCTAGTGCACACGTAAGACCTCTCACCAACTGGGAGAAAATCATACATGTGACACTCAATGCAAAAGACTGGAAAGCCCCCATCTTGCTGCTGGACTGCTGTCTGCATCTTAGTTTTAAGTTTTTGTTTAGATCTTTAAGTTCTTTACTTCCTAAGGGTTGCTATGGCTATTTATACTAATAAAACTGTACCTAATACGTTTAATATACCTTGTTCACCTGAAGCTTAATTAATCTCAGGTCCTTAGTGTATGACTGATTTGGGTAACGAGCTTCACCTGAGAGCGCCCCCTGTCTTTTAAGATGTGTAAGTACCTATAAAGCTACGATTATCCCAGGGGTGGGTGGGTGTGGGGAGGGAGGGAGGGAAATAACACTTATTAAAAGAGGGCTGCTACACAGTACCCTGTCCTGTGCTGCTGAGGTAAGCTATATTCTTATTTGATTTTAAATTTTAAATTATAGCTCTTTGCTGCTGCTAGGCTCTAACTTATTATGAAATTTAAACTACAAGCTCTCTGCTGGGTTCTAATTTTAACCAGAAAGCTCTCTTCTGTGTTTTAAATTTAAACTAAAAGTACTTTGCTGATACTAGGCCCTGAATGACTATTAAATTTAAACTACAAGCTCTCTGCTGGGTATGATATGTAACCAGAAAGTTCTCTTCTGTGTTTTAAATTTAAACTTAAACTGCTGCTACTAGGCCCTGACTGATTTAACAAAAAATAGTGGGTTCACAGATTAATTAGCTTTAATACAAAGAATTCCTTACAGAAAATTCCCAGAATTATATACTCACAATTGCAGATCTCTCTCCAGAAGTAACAGTCCCCTTTTGTAGTCCTGCAAGATTCAGGTTATATCCTTTTGAAAGTTCGGTCTCCGGAATTGCACACAGTGCACCTAATGAGGTCTCACTAAAGACTTACATAGAGGCACCATCACTTTCTTCCTGTTGGCCATTCAGGAAGACAGAACCAAGAGATTCTATTAGCAGGGATAAATAGGAGAGGAGTGTGTTAGACTTTATTATTTATTTCTGTGACACTGTGAAGATACCACATTTGTGATTGTGTATCCCAAACTCCTAGCCAGGGACCAGGGGATCTGAAATTATAAACTGCTCTTTCTGCCCTGAATGCTGCTTATTCTCCCTTACCCTTCTGATCTATTACCTATACTTCTTTTCAAGTTGGAAACACATCTCCCTTCTCCCGCTTCCAAGGGAAGGTTCAGGATCCTGATCCTACACTGCTGTCAGTGCAAAGGATTTCACAGTTGATGCTTCTGTGGGTAAGAAAGGTAGGCACACCAGAAAAAGATGTGATTTGAGCTGGGAGAAGCTTTAGAAGTGGCTGTCTTAATATACCAAGCTAAACATTTCATTTGAATTTGATAAGAAAAAGGTAGCCAAAGAGATTAGCAAGGAAGTAGAGAAGGGTATTGAAAACATGACACTTGGAAGAGAGGTTATGTTGTTCAATTTCATAAAAATAAGAGAGCACTGATGGATTGTGAGAGGCCGTCTGTCAGCCTGGAGTTACATGAGATAATAAACTATTCTCTAGGTCTACATATCGAGATACCTATCTGCCTTTCTTTGGCTGGACTGCTGGTTCTTTCTAAAAGTCCAGGTTCCATAATCTTAAGTCCCAGAAAGCACCAGACAGTATCCTGGATTGCCATCCCCTAAACTGGCTTCCAAAAGCTGGAAAAAATAGCTGACCCTGGCCTGTCGAATTATTATTTTTTTCTTGGTGGAAGGTGTATAATATTATATGCCCTTGGAGGTGCATTAAGCGGACACATTTAAACTGGAGGTATTTCAGAGACTTCCTTGTACTTCGGTTCTGAATGCTGCTATCTTCTAATATTAATACTGCGGCTAGTGTTTTCATCTGATCCAGTCAACTCAAGTACGCTGAGCCAGTCCTGATATAGTTCTACATTCCTAATGGAAATCCAGCTTCTCTCTCTCTCTGTATGGAGAAAGCTCAGGATTGGATCAACCTCTTAGGACTGAGACGTCGACTGACTAGTGGCTCGAGAGTTGCTAGTTCTCTTGCTAAAGATGGGATGTGTAGGAAGGTCCTTGAGAAATATCTCCATCTTCATTTGTGTTTTTCTAGGGTTCTCCTTTCATAACTGTTAAGTGATTTTATTACAGCGTGAGATTTCTCTGTGTATATTTTGGCTGAATGTGAGGTAGCTGCTGGCTATCTAAATGGATTGTTATTTTATTGTTCTGCTAAGGCTGACTGGATCTTTTCTTTGATATTGTGATTATTTGATAAATGCTGCAAAAAGCAAAGCCTTCAGCAGACTTAAAGTTTAAGGAGGGGGAAGGACATTTAGTGACTGTGCCGCTTCTCTCTTTTCCCCTTGAATCAGATGTTTTCCCATTAACTGTAGAGACGTTGCTTTGGAAGATACCATCTGAGTTAGATCATTTTGTGAGTGTGTGGAAATGTTTGAGGAAGTGTGTCAGAGGCAAAGTTAGATTCTTTGATCTCTGGCTTAAAACATGTTTTAAGTAAAGGAGACTTTCTGTTACCCGTGATGGACATAGTGCTGTCATGTGTGTTTCAGGTCTTGGCGTTTGAATGGGGCTCACTCCATCATGAAGAAATGATTAATCATAGGGGTAGAAATGAAAGCTCCATCAGGGCTTACTTTACACGTCAGACACTTACTTCTTGCTTTTTCAGTATCAGCTATGCATGTTTGGTCGCTGATTATGGGGAAGGGGGATATTGATAAAAGGGGTAACATACAGTAGTAACATAGTATATGATGGCAGATAAGTCTGCCCAGCAAGGTGGCAAGAGTAGGTGCATCTCCCACTCTGTGTAGGTGACCCCTCCCCATGCCTTTGTTTAGGGGTGTACCCACCGCTCCCTGCAGGTCACCCCTATTTGTTGAGATGTAAGAGATAGTTATGCTTATTTTGATTTTGTCCTGTTGCTTTAAAGGGATCCACTGTGTCTGTCCCATGCCATTTTGATTTCTGTCACTGTATTTTCTCCCACCACTTCCATCAGGAGGGCATTCCAAACATCCACCTGCCTTTCAGTGAAAAAGTATTTCCTAATGCTGCCCCTCAGTTTACCCCCTTGCAGCTTCATGTTATGTCCTTTAGTTTTGCAGCTTTCCCATCTTTGAAAAAGTTTGGTTTGTTCATTAATACTCTTTAAGTATTTAAAGGTCTGTATCATCTCCACTGTCCCTCCTCTCCTCTAGAGTATAAATAGGTTTTCAAGTCTCTTCTCGTATGTCTCCTGGTGCAGGCACCAAATCATTTTGGATGCCTTCCTCTGAACCGTTTCTAGTCTTTTTATATCCTTTGCAATATATGGTCTCCAAAACTGAACATAGTATTCCAAGTGAGGCCTCACCATTGACTTGCACAGTAGCATAAGTACCTCTTCCTTTCTGCTGGCAAGTCCTCTCTGTATGTAACCCAGCATCCTTCTGGCTTTGGCCACCTCCTTGTCACACTGTTTTGCCACCTTGAGATCCTCAGAAGCAATCACTCCGAGGTCCTTCTCCTGGTTCATGCACACCAACCTCACACCTCCTATCGCATTCTGTTTCCTTGAATTTCTGCATCCCAAGTGCAATGCACTGCACTTCTTCACATTAAATCTTAACTGCCAAGCATTAGACCATTCTTCCAGCTTTTGTAGATCTTTTCTCATGTTACCACTCCCTCAGGTGAGTCCACTCTTTTGCAAATTTTCGTGTCATCTGCAAAAAGACAGACTTTTCCATTCAGTCCTTCAGCAATTTTTTTTGTGCCGTCAAGTCAGTGCTGATTTCTGGTGACCCAGCTGCCTATGGGTTTTCTTGACAATATATCACCAGAAGTAGATTGCCAGACCTTTTCTTCTGAGGTAATGCAGGGTAAAGTGACTTGTCCACGATCACAAAGAGTGCCAGTGGGAATCAAACCTTTGAAATTCTGGGTACTAGGCAGTTGCTCTAACCACTAGGCTACTTCTCCACTTCTACAAAAATGGGAAACAACATAAGCACTGGCAGATTAGATGCAAGGCACTGATAAGGCAGGCAAGGAGAGACTTTGAAAAACAGCTTGCCGTCGAAGCAAAAATGCATATTAAAAACCTTTTCAAGTGCATTCATAGCAAAACTTCTGTGAGTAGATGTATTAAAACTATTTGATAAACTGAACAGTTGCAAATCACCTGGACCAGATGGTATACATTTGAGGGTGTTGAAAGAATTGAAATATGAGATTGCAGACCCACTATTAGTAATCTGTGAGCTATTATTTAAATCATCTGTAGTCCCTAAAGTTGGAGAATGGCCAATGTAATGCCAATTTTTAAAAAGGGTTCCAGGGGTGAGCCAGGAAACTGTAGACTGGTGAGCCTTACGTCAGTACCAGGCAAAATGGTAAAAAGCAATTATAAAGAATAAAATTACTGAACATGTGGATAGTCATGGTTTAATAGGAGAAAGCCAACATGGATTTAGCCAAGGAAAGTCTTGTCTTACTAATCTATTATTTTTTGTTTTAATAAATTAATTATTTTTAAAATTTATTTAAAGAATTTATAAGCTGCCTAATCACACAGTCCAAGGTGGCACAAAAAAACATAAACAATAAAATAAAACACATCAACAAAACACAAAAGCAGTTACAAAATCAAACCAAACACTTGACGAAACAGTTGACCCTTCAGATGCCTATGGAAGGGACAGCAGATCACAACAGCTCCTTAAGGAGTCCAGCAAACTAGTCCAGAAGCTTGGCAAAGCCAGAGCAAAAGCACGAGAACAAGTAACATGCAAACTAATCTGAAAAGAAGGCAACAAAGATAAGAGTATCACAAAGGACACAACGAACTGGATGAGCAGAAGTATACCACAGCAACAACTCCCCCAAACAGGATGTAGATAGACCTAGCCGTATCTTCAATACCATAAAAAGAACCTTAAACATAATCCACTGCTGAATAGGTAGACAATGCAAAGAACGCAAGCAAGGAGTAATATGGTCAAACCTCGATTTGCCCGAGACTATCCTCGCCGCATCATTCTGTACCAACTGTAGCACTGATAAGGTAGAGGGTGTGAATAAACAGGTAGACAAAGGTGAGTCAGTTGGTATAGTGTATCTGGATTTTCAGAAAACCTTTGACAATGTCCATCATGCGAGACGCTTGGCAAAATTAAAAAATCATGGGATTGGAGGCAGTGTAGTATTGTGGATCAGGAGCTGGTTAAAAGATAGAAAGCAGAGAGTACGGCTAAATGGCCAATTTTCTCAATGGAGAAGGTGAATAGTGGAGTCCCCAGTGATCTGTGCTGGGCTCACTGCTTTTTAACATATTCATAAATGACCTGGAAATAGGATTAACCAGTGAGATGATCAAATTTTCAGCTGACACAAAATTATTCAAAGTTGCTAAAATGCAAGAGAATTGTGAAACTTGCAAGAGGACCTTGACAAATTTGAAGACTGGATGTACAAATGTGAGATGAAATTTAATGTGGACAAGTGCAAAGTCTTGCACCTAAGAAAGAACAACCCAAACTATGGTTACATGATGCAAGGTACTATACCACCTTAGAAACCACCACCCAGGAAAAAGACATGTGATCGTGGATAATATGTTGAAACCCTCCGCTCAGTGTGCAGCGGCGGCCAAGAAAACAAATAGAATGCTAGGAATCATAAGGAAAGGAATGGAGAATAAAACAAAGGATATTATAATGCCTCTGTATCATTCCATGGTGCTACCGCACCTTGAATATTGTGTGCAGTGCTGGTCACCATACCTTAAAAAGGATATAGCAGAAGTAGAAAAGGTACAAAGAAGAACGACAAAATTGGTGAAGAGAATGGAAAGGTGTAATACAAGGCTGCATACTTTCCCCCTACCTGTTTAATTTATATGCAGAACAAATCATTAGAGAAGCAGGATTGTATGAAGACAACAGAGGTGTGAAGATTGGTGGAAGACTCATCAACAACCATCGCTATGCTGATGATACCACAATACTGGCTGAAAGTGAAGATTCTAGCTGGTCTCCCTATCGTGCAACTTCACCCTCTCCCCCGTAACCAAAATACTGCTGCTCGACTTATTTTTCACTCCTCCACACGTGATCATATTACACCTCTTCTCAACTGTCTTCACTGGCTTCCCATCAAATTCCGCATTCATTTCAAAATCTTGGTACTCCTCCACTGTGTCCTCCACACCCACTCCCCCCAGTATCTGGCTGATCTCGTTCACTTGCATACCCCAGCTCGCTCTCTGCGATCCCTCCATCTCAACCGCTTACGTCTCCCCTCACCCGCTTGTGCTCACCTCCAGTCCACTTGCTCCTCTGCATTCTTCTTCCTCGCCCCCGCTCTGTGGAACTCCCTGCCCTCTTCTATCCGGCTTGAGCAGGAACACTCTACCTTCAAGAACAGCCTCAAAACCCATCTCTTTGCCCTTGCCTTTGACCTCCCTGATCCCTCTATGTGACCGTACCTTCCCTTATACCCTCTCTCTCTCTCTCTCCTCCTCATTGTCTTGTTGTATGAATCTGTTAGGTATGCTTTAAGAACATAAGATATGCCATACTGGGTCAGACCAAGGTCCATCAAGCCCAGTATTCTGTTTCCAACAGTGGCCAATCTAGGTCATATGTACCTAGCAGTTTCCCCAAGGGACACAGGTTCCACAATGCTTGTATTGGTTCAAGCATTGATATCCTGGGTCCCTTCTTAATAATGGTTTATGGACCTTTCCTCCAGGAACTTGTCCAAACCTTTTTTAAACCCAGCTACACTAACAGCCTTTACTACATCCTCCGGTAACAAATTCCAGAGTTTGATTACACGTTGAGTGAAAAAATATTTTCTTTTATTAGTCTTAAATAGTTTACCCTGTAGCTTCATTGCATGTCCCCTAGTCTTTCTATATTCTGATAAGGTAAACAATCGATCTACGTTTACCCGTTCCACTCTGTTCATTAATTTATAGACTTCTATCATATCTCCCCTCAGCCGTCTCTTTTCCAGGTTAAAGAGCCCTAACCTTTTTAGCCTTTCTTCATAGGAGTATCCTTCCATCCCCTTTACCATTTTGGTGGCTCTTCTCTGAACCTTTTCTAAAATCGCTATATCCTTTTTAAGATACGGCGACCAGAATTGCACACAATATTCAAGGTGCGGTCTCACCATGGAACGATATAGAGGCATTATAATATCTTTTGTTTTATTTTCCATTCCTTTCCTTATCATACCTAGCATCCTATTTGCTCTCTTGGCCGCTGCTGCACACTGGGCCGAGGGTTTTAACATGGTATCCACAATGACGCCTAAATCTTTTTCCTGGGTGGTAGTTCCTAATGTGGAACCTTGCATCGTGTAACCATAGTTTGGGTTGTTCTTCCCTAGGTGCATAACCTTGCACTTGTCCACATTAAATTTCATCTGTCATGTTGATGCCCATTCTTCCAATTTATCAAGATCCTCTTGCAATTTTCCACAGTCCTCTTGGGTTTTAACAACTTTAAATAGTTTTGTGTCATCTGCAAATATGATAACCTCACTCGTTATTCCACTTTCCAGGTCATTTATGAATATGTCAAAAAGCAGCGGACCCAGCACAGATCCCTGGGGTACACCACTATTCACCTTTCTCCATTGGGAAAATTGGCCATTTAGCCCTACCCTCTGCTTTCTATCTTTTAACCAGTTCCTGATCCACAATAGTACACTGCCTCCTATCCCATGACTCTTTAGTTTTGCCAAAAGTCTCTCTTTCCTATCCACTATTGTAATTTCCTTTCTTCTTCCCTTACCTTATGGTTTTCTTTATTTTGTATTATGTAAACCGCTCTGATGTTTTTCGTTTAGTGGTATATCAAGTTAATAAACATAAACATAAAGATGATCTGAAACATTTGCTTCTCACAGTCAAAGAACATAGTCACAAAATGGGCCTGCACCTTAATGTAATTTATTTATTTATTTATTTGCAAAACTTTTATATACCACCAATTCCAAAGATCAGTGGCGGTTTAGATCAAACAATGTATAGGTATACATTATACATATACATTATAACATTATAACAAGTACATGGAACTGTAAGCAACTATATACAGTTAGGATAAACACGATCGGAACTATATATGGTTAGGATAACACGATCAGAACTATTTACATCTATTTACATATATGCAAATTATAAATCAGCTTAGTTTATTTTTAGAAACTATAGGTGATACAAATTTAAAAGGTGTATTCAGTTTGCATTATGGCGGATGAGAGGCCTTTTCCAGGTCACAATCTATATTGTTGTAGTGTTGTGTGAACAGACTGGGGTTTCTAGTCCCACAGATGCTCCTTGTGGTCTTGGGCAAGCCACTTAACCCTCCATAGCCCATGTTCCCTGTAAGTATTAGTGTATGTGTCTCATATCCCCGCATGTTAAATGTATCCCCCAATTGTGTTGTGACCGCTTTGATTGAAGGATAAGGCGGTATACAAAAACTGTCTAAATAAATAAAATAAATAAAGATATGTAATGAAGACAAAGATCAGGACAACTTGCATAATCAACAGGTTCATCGTTGAAGGAGAAGAAATTGAAATCATGAACAACTTTAACCTACTTGGATCAACTATCAATAAAGAAGCAACAAGCAGTCAAGAAATCAGACGACACATTGCTCTTGGCAGAATGGCTATGAAAGACCTAGATAAGATTCTCAAGAGCAGAGATCTCTCTCCTTACAAAGATTCGACTTGTTGAAGCATGGTATTCTCAATAACATCATATGGATGTGAAAGCTGGACAGTGAAAAAGACAGACAGGAAGAAAATAGATGCCTTTGAATTATGATGCTGGTGATGAATACTGTGTATACCATGGACTGCCTGAAGAGCAAACCAGTCAGTACTAGAGGAGATAAAACCTAAGCTTTCTTTAGAAGCTCAGATGACAAGACTTCGACTTTCATACTTTGGACACATCATGCAAAGAGAGAGATCATTAGAGAAAGACATTATGCTTGGCAAGATAGAAGGTCAACGCAAAAGAGGAAGGCCAGCAATGAGATGGATACAATAATAGCAGCTACGGGTACCAGTCTGTCAACAATGAGCCGCCTCACTGAAGACCGAACACAATTTAGGATAGCTATCCAGAGGGTCGCCATGAGTTGACTCCGACTCGACAGCACTTAACAACAACAACAACATGAGGAGAGTCTTAAAATGTTGGTGCTCTTCAACTTAGAAAAGAGATGGCTAAGGGGGGATATAATAGAGGTTTATAAATTAATGAATGGCGTGGAACGGGTAAACATAGATCAGTTTATGACATCAAAAAGTAGAAAGACTAGAGGATACGCATTGAAGCTACAATGCAACCCATTTTAGACTAATAAGAGAAATTATTTTTTTACTCAAAGTGTAATCAAACGCTGGAATTTGTTACTGGAGGATGTAGTAAATGCTGTTAGTGTAGCTGGGTCTAAAAAAGGTTTGGACAAGTTCTTGGAGGAAAGGTCCATAAATCATTATTAAAGAGGACCCGGGAAATCCACAGCTTGCCGGGACAAGCATTGTGAAACTTGTGTGCCTCTTTGGGAACCTGCCAGGTACTTGTGGCTTGGATTAGCCACTGTTGGAAACAGGATACTGGGCTTGATGTATCTTGGTCTGACCCAGTATGGCATTATATTCTTATGACTAAGCAGAGATGTTCTCAGAGGCAGGGTGAGGAAGTGGTTGTGGTTTGCATTCAAATGCATACAGTCTGTATGCATAGATGTGTACCTGAACTAAGCAGGGGTGTTCCAAGAGACAAATTCGGGAAATGGTTTGGATTCATGTGCATACAGCCTGTATGTGCCAATGTGTACCTATGCAGAGATGTTCTCAGAGACAGGGTCGGGGAGTGGTTTGCATTGATGCACACACTATATAAAGCATGTGCATAAATTTACCTGGGAAATTTGTGTGTGCCAGAGGTCCCTCAGATAATTTTCCAAGCAAAAGTGGATGATACGTTCCGTTATGAAAATTCACTAGTACTTGCCTAAGGAAAAGTGTGCACACATTTTTTATGCTTTAATGTAGTATTTGCTCAAGTTTTCTCTGACTTCCCCTCTCCTCCTGGCTTTGTCATTAAGAAAATCTCTCAGCATTGCTCTGTTACGGTAGTTGTAATACAAACCAACTTTGCGGTGTAGACCTTGGTTGCTAGATGTGGGCTTGTTACCAAATAATCACGCACATCATTGCTGGGCTGCCTCATAACTGATTGTCATTGCTTTATCTTTTGCCAGTAACCAGTCATTTCAGTGCAAGTACAAGGACATGTTTGTGCCTAGAGACAGAAAAAACACACAGATGATATATTGCCTTATAGCCCGCCTGCTTTTCTCTCCTTTAATTGACAGTTAGTTTTCACGATAAAAGAAGCCTGCATTTTACTTTGGAGCCAAAAAGGGACCCAGATTAGTGAATATGAAAGCATCAAACAAAAGACTTTACCCTTCATGAGCTAAGCTGTTCCTTTCCAGTGTGCTGCTCTTTAGAACATTTTGTATGTCTTTATAATGGAATAATATTTTCTAGTTTGCTACTTGTAAACTTTGGATTTCATCATAAACATTTGTCGATGCTTTCTTCTGACTGTCTCATCCAGTAGTGCTTTTGTGGTGTGTTCCTACCCTCTCTGTTTTTGCTGTTAAGAACTTTGCAAGAGTGAGAGGATTATTTAAAAAAATGAAAGTTTTTGGAGAAGGTTTTCTTTAGCAGCTACAAATGAGAAAATAAAGCCACATCACAAACCCTTGGAATTAATTTCTTGTTTTGTCTTCTTTTATTAATTCCTTTATTGTAGACTGTTTCTTCCAAGAAATTGTTCCTTTTTAAATATATATAGATATATAAATATCTATATATAATGTATTTACTTCTGCTAATTACTTTAAACGGCTTTCATACGAAAATGTTGACTGATAATGGTTTTCATAGCAACAACTCTATTTAAGTAGCAACTTTTAATTACACATTGAATGACAGAAGCAGAAACCCAAAACATTGTTTGATTGATTTTGTTTTAACCGGTTCTGCCCTCGATTGATTCATCGGATTAAGGTTTTTCATATACTGCAGTCAAACCTTTTTTTTAAACGAGAAATTAAAAGATTACAAAGAATGCCCATGAATCATTAACAATGCAAACTAAAGATGAATGGTAATTAGGCTGAAATTGATTTGAAGCAGATAAATCGAAGGCTGTTAATTTGTTTGGAACTGGAAAGATTTATTTATTTATTTATTTATTTATTACAAGTTCTTATATACCGCACTATTCGGCATCAGCGCGGTTTACATTATAACATAAAGACCATAACAACAAGCTGTTTGGTTTACATCGAACAGGAGTACAAACTTGGAGAACTGGGGTAAACTATATACATGAGATAATTACATAGAACAGAATAGAGTCTTAATAATAATAGTCTTGATAATAGATAGTCTTGTGTGAGAGACCTCAGAACTATGTGAATGAGACAGACCTAGTGTGCCAAAGAGGCTGCTCGTATACATTTTTGGACATTAACATTCTTATTTTAAAGATGATAAACTGTATATAATATATATATATATATATTCAGTGCTACTGTTACCCATGGGAATTACATAACCTGTATGAAGTTAATATTCTAAGTCACTTTTTCACAACTTTTTTATGTCATGACATATCCAATGCTGGTGCACCATCACCTTCCTCCTCACTGTCCAGCATCATCACCTTTCTGTCCACTCAGCTCCCAAATTCTTCATATTTGCATTATAGCATGACCCTGTAATATCTGATTGCATTAGCTCGCACAGTTAACCTGGAAGTCTCTAAGCTTTAACGCAGTAGGTCAGGAATGTACTTGTGGTTAACTTCTCTTTCCCCTTTTGGAGTATATTGCATTCCTTTCCTGACTCAGGATGTAATCTTCTACCCAGTTGGTCACCCTTGGAAGCAGAGCATGCCGGGGAAGCTGTTTGTTTCCATTTCAAGTCTCCGTTGCATACAAGGACTGCTGTAGGCATCTTGTTGGAACCCTGAAAGCACATCTTTTTTTCACACTGAATTTCAATCAATCAAGCTTCTTGAGAAAGACATGTCACAGTTGTATGGACTCCGACTCTATACAGCTACCCTAAATTCCCTCTCATTTCTTAGGAATTATAGGATCCCAGACAGCATGACTTTACTTTACTAGAGGTAGTTTCATCAGGAGAGGGAACCACAACTGTCTGGTCCAATACGGTATGAAGAGTATCATCGTACCTCCATCAGTCTGGAGCTTCAGGAGGGTCTTTACTATGAGAGGTATTGGAAGATAGACATACAGGAGACCCTTCTCCCAGTGCAGGAGGAAAGCATCAGATACCAGCCTGCTATGAGAACACATTCTGGAGCAGAAGTGATTTTATTTTATTTATTTATTTATTTTCAATGTTTTTCTATACCGCCCCTTCCAGAGATCAGGGGCGGTTTACATTATAACGAAACTTTACATGAAACAAAAAATGAGTGAATCAAAACATTTGCATGAACATGTGATTGAGTTATAACAATGGTTAACTATTTGCAATCTACGCACATTTCTATTACAATTGGGAAGTTGTTCCTTGTTTACGAGGGAATAGTCCATGGAGATAATTTGAGGTAGATTTGCTTTGGGGGGGGGGGGGGTTAAGGGAGGCAGCTGATAGGGGATCCTAGACTAGACTAGGTGTTGGGGTGGTGACTGTGATAGGGTCATTTTTGGAGATATCGGTGACGTAGTGTTCAATAAACAGGTATCCACTTGGGCACTTTGTGGAGTGGCAAACAGGTCTATCAAGGGAGTGTTCCCCTTTTGAAAGATACGGGCTGCTACCTCCCTATTCAGCATTCATTCATGCAGTTGAAGGACACGACTCCGTCTATCTGCCAGAGTGTTTTGGTCTCCTGACAGATTTGTGGCTCTCAGTTCCATCCCATGGGCGGTGGCAAACTTCCACAACTTGACTGTCTCCCAGCACAGGAGATATGAGCCTGTGCCCCCCTGCTGGTTGATATAGAACAAAGCAACCTGATTGTCAGTCTGATTGAGGAAATTTGGTTGGCAGGCCGGTTTCCGAAGGCCTGCAGAGCATTTGCTAAGGCTCTCAACTCTAAGAAGTTGATCTGGTAAAGACTTTCCTGAATGGACCAATCGTCCTGAATGCAGAAGCCATTGAGATGAGCTCCCCATCCCAATTTGGATGTGTCTGTCATCCTATACCTAGAGATAGGTCTGGTCAGATGAATCTACCTCTAGTAAAGTTTGCTGTCTGGTGTGAGGGCCAGGCCTTAAATCCTTTCGTCTGTCCCAAATAGAGACTGCTACACCTCTCTGACCCAGACCTTAAATCCAACTCTGTCTGGGTTCACCTCAGAATGATTGGCGCTTACCATTGAAGTGTAGAAGGAAAGTCTATTTCAGTACAGCCTCTGGTTCTCTGCTTTATGCGAGGACTGCTCCTATTGAAGCTGCTGTATGAGCCCCTCGCTGTGGCTTGGGACCTCAATGTAGTACTGACGCAGCTCATGAAAGATTCCTTTGAGCCACTCAGTTCCGGTCTACTGAAGTTCTTGACCTAGAAGGTCTTGTTTCTCGTTGCTGTCACTTCAGCACACCAAGTAAGTGAGCTACAAGCTTTAGTAGTTCATCCGCCGTACACCAGATTCCATCATAATAGAGTAATTCTTCATACTCATCCTTGTTTCCTTCCGAAGCTGGTTTCGGATTTTCATCTCAATCAGTCCTTAGTGCTGCCAATATTTTTTCCTCAGCTTCACACCCACAAGGAGAAAGTGGTGTTGCACCTGGTGGATTGCAAGCGAGCCTTGGCCTTCTACTTGGAGCAGACAAAGGACCATAGAGAGTCCATCTAGCTTCTTGTTTCTTTTGACCAGCAAGCTGAGGGCTGCTGTTTCCAAATGTTCTCTTTCCATTTGGCTAGCAGCCTGCATTTCCTTCACTTATGCCCAGGCAGTCCTGAGCCTTCATGGTCATGTCATGGCTCACAATATCAGAGCCATGGCTACATTGGTGGCCAACTTATGCTTGGTCTCCTTGGAAGAGATCTGCAGGGCTGCAGCAGAGTTTTCTGTCCAAATATTTACATCTCACTAGTGCTTGGATGGGATTCCTGGGGTGACAACAATTTCTGCCAGTCTGTACTCTTGCATCTGTTTGCGGATTAAAATCCACCTCCACCCCCCCAAAGCCCTTCTGGCCATCCAGGCTACCAAAAAAAAAAGAATGAAGAGTAGAAAGGAGTGAGAATTGCCCTCATATACATAGTTGGGTTTTCGAATTCCGTAGTTTAACATTGCCTCTGCTGGGCTTCTCAGTGGCCTCCTTGGTTTTTGGTTGCCTGTAGCTTGGGAGTTCCATGCATGAAGACTTATCTCTTGCTTGTCCATGGAGAAAAGGTAGTTATCCATGGACAGCAGGAATAAGTCCTCATAACCCTCCCACCTCCCCGAGGAGTCGTATTCTGCTACAGCTATGTTATCAGACTGAAGAAGATGGTACCATGGCGGCAAATGGGGAGGAGGCGTGCAGGCATGGTGGAGCCTCCCAAAAGTTCCCAATAGAATCTGAGGAGTCTTCCCTCACAGGGCTCACCCATGCGTGTCATCCATGCATGAGGACTTATTCCTGCTGTCCATGGATAACACCTGCTACAGGTAAGTAACCATCTTTTATGGAAATGGTGGTGGATGTGTGGAACAGCCTCCCAGTGGAGCTGGTGGAAACAAGGACTGTATTTGAACTCAAGAAAGCATGGGACAAGTACAGAGAATCTCTGAGGGAGAGTGAAGGTGTTATAGAGTTTAGTAATTCATATGGATGGATAAACTGGATAGGCTGTATAATTTTTATCTGCCATCATTTTCTTTGTTTCTGTGTTAAGCTCTTGTTTGTTCAGTTATTGGAGGTTAAGAAGCAAGTCTATGGATGTTTGAGGTGGAATTGAAGTTTGTGTTAGCTATCTGCCATAACCTAACAGTAACATATGCAGCTAGGGGAGAACAATCACATTTCCTCCCCCCCCCCCCCCCACCCTCTCCCTGGAATCGCCTTTTTTCTCTACTCTCCACCCCTGTGACATCTCTATCTTCCCATCCATTGCTTCCCACTTCCCAGCATTACTGTCTTTCTTTCTTCCCCCATCTCCCTGTAATTACAGTCTTCCCTTCCCATCCTATGCTCCCTGGCATGACCTTTCCTTTCCCCCCTTGGGGTTTTCTCTATCCAGCAAGTGCACTTTGCTTACCCCTACTGCTTCCTCCTCTGCCAACTTTCCTTTGAAGTGGGAACTGTGTGGGACCCTATAGTGCTGTGAGGCGCACTGGCCCTATGCAGTTTCAGCTCAAGAGGTAAGCCAGAAGAGCAAGCAGCAAGCACTCACTTCCCCTGCCAGTGGAAATTGGAAAATCATTTATTTATTTATTAGTGTTTAGCTCAGGCCTTTCCAGGAGCAGTTCAAGGTGAGTTGCTTTCAGGTATAGGAGGTATTTCCCTGTCCCCGGAGGGCTCACAATCTAAGTTTGTACCTGAGGCAATGGAAGGTTAAGTGGCTTGTCCAAGGCCACATGATTTGAATCCTTGTTCTTCTGCTTCCAGGCTACTCCCTAACCACTAGGCTTCTCCTGAAGACTTGCTGGCACAAGCACACCTGAAATTCCCCTGCAGCACCCTAGTACAATGCTTTTCAATATTTTCTACATCGCCACACACCCGGTACTCGGTTCATTTTGTTGTGGCACACCACTGCTTTCCCTCTTCACCCTCCCCCCACCCCGACATCAGTACCATATTCCCTTTTTCCCACCTCACGTGGCATCAGCACCCTCTTCCCTCCCCCTAGAATCAGCACCCTCTTCCCTCCCCCTAGAATCAGCACCCTCTTCCCTCCAACTTACTGGATGCTCTAGTGCTTTTTAGTTGCTTTTGTTTGCTCCTCATCTGGCCTCATAGTTACATGAGATCCAATGGCCTTGCAGTGTTCTGACTTCAAAGGGAAGCAGGCAGCAAAGGAGCTGCTTGGTGACCCCCCTATTGATGGGAGGCTATAGGTAGGGGATCTGAAGGGGCAGAAGAGAAAGCTGCAGTAGTCTCCTCTCTGCAAGGAGCCAAGATTTCACAACACACTTGAGGCTCCCAGTGTGCAGTTAGAAATCTTTGTCTCTTCTCTGGAGATATGTAGTAGTGTATAAAGGGGGCCAGTACAACCTGCTGCATTTGAAGGGAAGGTTGGGTGGAAAATTCAAATCAGCCCATACAGGAGAAATGCTCCAGCTGTGGGAGACTGAAGTGTCCCACAGTGCTGTGCGCCTGCCGACATGACCTCAAGTCATCCTTGTTCACATAGTTCTTTAAGAAGAAAATCAGAGGCAAGAAACAATGAGAATGTAAAGATGGCTTCCTGAGAACTCTTACTTCATAAATATGAGATCTTCATCGTGCTTTCTGACTTACACATCAGGTCTGCATACTTGGCAGAATCCCTCTTTTTGCACATTCAGTTAGCACGAGGAGTTAAAGAACGGATATCTGTTGTCTGCTGATGTCAGAGCCCGGAAGAAATGTCCAGAGCTTTGCATTCTATTACAGAGACCATTTTGAAAATATTTCATGTTTTGCAGACATTGCAAATGCAGAAAAATCTACGTCCATTCAGTTGCTTAGTTGCCCCTAGTCACTTCTATTGGGTTGGTGCGGCTTAGCTGTGTGTGGTAGAAAGGAAAAGACTAATAAGGAAAGATAACAAAACAGGGCCATTAAAATGGCAAATAGAGGGGCTGCAACTGTTCCTTTAATTAGCAATAGTCAATGACACAATAAATCTAAAGTTACAGCTAGTGAAACTTTACGCCTTGTAAAACTGTTCTGCTTTTCTTTCTCTTGTGAGACTTCAGAATTTGGAAGCATGTCACATGCGGCAGGAGGTGCGAGCTTGTTACAGTTACTTGCACTCTTCATTTTACAATGGTTGATGCGTAACAGTAGATTTGATGTAATATTAGTTCCCCGCTGTTCTTTCCTCTTTTTCCGGAGGATACATAGAATGACCCTAATCAAAGAAAGCAAATCCGTTTGTAAAGAACAAATAATTATGGGTGTTATAGTGCAACTCAATTGAAATCTGAGTTCAGAGATACTACCACTTGCTAAAGGACAAAAAAGAAACATCGGGGATATAACTTGGGGCTTGGATAAACTTCCAGCAAAAATGTATTCACTGTCAAGGTCTAGTAAAAAAATAACTGCAACTGAATTCAAAAAGGGTGTGCCATGGCTTTTGCAATGAGAAAAAGTGGCTTTTGCAATGAGAAAAAGTGGCTTTTGCAATGAGAAAAAGTACCCAATCAGTTTGCATGCAATGCAATGTGTGCCTTTGAGTCAGTGCTGACTCCTGCTGATTCTGGGTTTTCTTGGCAATGTGACTTGAGGTAGATTGGCAGGCAGTGAAGAGTTAAGTGACTTGCCTAAGGCCCCAAGGAGCACTAGTGGGAATTGAACTCTGGTCTCATGGTTATCAAGCCAGTGCTTAAATAGTAGGCTACTCCTCCAGTCAGTCTAGATACCAGATTTTGTCAGCTTTCCCTTTCATGGCATGCTGTAGAATAAAATAGCGAGGCTTTTTTGAGTTATTTTTTGCCAGGTGGTAATCATAGGAAAAGAAAAGAGAGCGACGTGCTCCTATAGACTGTAATAGGAACTGTGTGACATTGGCAGAAATACTCCTCTGAGAAAGAGTGAACATATTTAGAGTTGAGGGCCCTAGCAGTGCTTCCATGACCTCAGGTATAAACTTAGGGCTTGGTTTACTAAGTGGGGGTAGTAGCAACAAAGATGCTATCTGATTTCAGGAAAGCACAGGGTAAACACAGAAGATCTCTAAGGAGAGGAGGGGATTGTAGTACTTAGTAGTTGATAGGGTTGGGCAGATTGGCTAGATCATATAATCTCTATTTGCTGTCCTTTTCTATGTTTCTCTAAATAAATAAACATGGTGTCTGTGAGTGATTAGGGTGATCAGCCCCTGAGGGCCAGTTAGTGGGAAAAAGAAGTGAGATTTAATGAAGCATCTGAAGAGAGGGCATTACCAGTGGCATGTGCAGGCATCGGTTCTTGGGTCACATTCCTTTTAACATTTTTGTAAAAAATACGGCAGATGGTCTATCGGGAAAGGAATGCCTTTATGATACCAAAATCTTCAACAGGGTACACAACATGGAAGATGTGGATAACATGAGAAGGCTCTAATGAAGCTTGAAAATGGCTGAGCATTTGACAGCTAAGTTTTAATGCTAAAAATTGCAAGGTCATGAATTTGGGCTGCCAAAACCTAAGAGAACAGTACAGTATAGGAAATGAAGTACTTCAATGCATGAAAGATGAGCATGGCCTGGAGCTGATCATGTCAGATGATCTTAATGACCAAACATGTAGAAAAGGTGCTGGCAAAAGCCAGAAGGGTGCTTAGGTGCATAGGGAGAGGAATGGCCAGCAGGAAAAATGAGGTATTTCCTTCATATAAATGTCTAGTGAGACCTCATTTGTACAATTCTGTAGACCACACCTTCAAAAGGATATAAACAGGATAGAGTCATCCACTAAAATGGTCAGTAGTCATCATAAGGCATATGGGAATAGTCTTTGAAGATCTCAATATTGTATACTTTGTAGAAAAGGCGGGAGAGGGGAAATATGATAGAGACATTTAAATACTTCTGTGATATAGATGCACACGTGGTGGCCCTCTTTTAGTTGAAAGAAGCTCATGAATGAGGGGTCATATGATGAATATGAAACAGGATAGACTCAGGAATAATCAGAGGTAATCTGTGGAAATATTTCTTTATGGAAAGGGTGGTAGATGCGTAGAATAGCCTCCCAGTGGAGATGGTGGAGACCAGAATTGTATCTCAATTCAAGAAAGCATGGGACAAGCACAGAGGATCTCTGAAGGATTATAGGCCATATGTTCTTTATCTGCTGTCAATTTCTATATTTATATGCTTCTCTCTATATCCATTGCAAACATATCCACAATTTCTGTCTTGAACTGGGGCCATTTTTTTAACCCTACATTTTTCCCTAAAGGATCCTTTAATGATAGTTCCTTTTCAGCAAAACCAAAATTTCAACAAATGTTTCCTGTCAGAAACCAAAAGAAACCTAGGGGGAGCATGAACCCCATAAAACAAGGTTCCAAATATATGATTAGATGAAGAGAGTAAGAAAATCTAATACAAGTTAAGAATATCATCAAAATGCATGAGCGTTTTATATGTTGGGAAGGTATAATACATGCCAGAGTTTTTCATGATTTCTGCAAAGGTCTCAATGTAGTTGAGAAAATACACATTGATATCCTTTTGTCTTTCAAGCATTCCTTTCAAATCTGCAATGACGTCTCTTGTTCCTTGCACTGTCCTGAATCCTGCTTGAACTTCGGGCAGCTTTCATTCCAGGTATGATTGTACTTTCCACTGAATTATCTTGAATCTTGCTGGTATGTGGGATCAGAGTGATTGTGTGATAATTTCCACTGTCTTTTGGGTCAGCTTTCTTCAGTTTTGGTATAAAAACAGATCTTTTTCATTTAGTTGGCCATAATGTTGTTTTCCAAATTTCCTGGCAGAGCCTTGTAAATATTGTAACAACTGCATCTGATTACTGTAAATACTAAAGTGGGAATGCCATCAGTTCCTAGTGCTTTGTTCTTTGATAATGCTTTAAATGCTGCTTCGATGACTTCTTTCATCACTAATGGTTCCCACTAAGAACATAAGATATGCCATACTGGGTCAGACCAAGGTCCATCAAGCCCAGTATCCTGTTTCCAGCAGTGGTCAATCTAGGTCAAAAGTACCTAGCAATTTCTGTAGGGGTGGTACCTGTTCAGAAATTAATGCCTGAACCACTAGCATGGCTTCTGGTTATATGATGGGGCCTGCTCTGATCCATAGCCTGAACCATGGGGCCTGCTCTGAACCAAAGACTGAATTAAACAAGATGGATTCTGTTTTGTTATAACAGCATTTAAACAGATCAAGCAATTCTGCCAGTTTAGAAGTATTTTTCCAGCTGACTACATGCAGAAGAACATGGCTGAGATCTTCACTGAAACCAGTCCAATGCGTGATTATTGTAGGAAGGACTGGAAAGGGGGGCTGTTACTTCTGGAGAGAAATCTGAAATTGTGAGTATATACTTCTGGGAATTTTTCTGAAAGGAATTTTTTTTCTTTTAAAGCTAATTAATCTGTGAACCCACTATTTTTTTTGTTAAATCAGTCAGGGCCTAGTAGCAACAGTTTAAGATTCAATTTAAAAACACAGAAGAGAACTTTCTGGTTACCTTTCATACCCAGTAGACAGCTGTAGTTTAAATTTCATAGTCACTCAGGGCCTAGCATCAGCAAAGTACTTTTAGTTTCAAATTAAAACACAGAAGAGAGCTTTCTGGTTAAATTTAGAATCCAGCAGAGAGCTTGTAGTTTAAATTTCATAATAGGTTAGAGCCTAGTAGCAGCAGAGAGCTATAATTTAAATCAAATCAGAATATAGCTTAGCACAAGAGGCAAAACAAGGTCAATTCTCCTTGAGCAGCATATAAAGTCTTCTAGAGACCTTTACAAAGAGGCCTTCTACCTAGTGGGCAAGCAACCTGTGAAGCTTTTTCAATAGGTGTTAACACCAGCTGGCAGTTCAAAAGGCCATTTTGAAAGACTCCTATCCAAGCAAGGACTGTTAATTACCCAGGAAGTAGGTCACTGCTTACATCATCAGCACAAGCATAAATAGCTCAACCAGAGCTCTGTGACCCTGTCTTGAAGGACTGGAAAGGGGGGCTGTTACTTCTGGAGAGAAATCTGAAATTGTGAGTATATACTTCTGGGAATTTTTCTGAAAGGAATTTTTTTTCTTTTAAAGCTAATTAATCTGTGAACCCACTATTTTTTTTGTTAAATCAGTCAGGGCCTAGTAGCAACAGTTTAAGATTCAATTTAAAAACACAGAAGAGAACTTTCTGGTTACCTTTCATACCCAGTAGACAGCTGTAGTTTAAATTTCATAGTCACTCAGGGCCTAGCATCAGCAAAGTACTTTTAGTTTCAAATTAAAACACAGAAGAGAGCTTTCTGGTTAAATTTAGAATCCAGCAGAGAGCTTGTAGTTTAAATTTCATAATAGGTTAGAGCCTAGTAGCAGCAGAGAGCTATAATTTAAATCAAATCAGAATATAGCTTAGCACAAGAGGCAAAACAAGGTCAATTCTCCTTGAGCAGCATATAAAGTCTTCTAGAGACCTTTACAAAGAGGCCTTCTACCTAGTGGGCAAGCAACCTGTGAAGCTTTTTCAATAGGTGTTAACACCAGCTGGCAGTTCAAAAGGCCATTTTGAAAGACTCCTATCCAAGCAAGGACTGTTAATTACCCAGGAAGTAGGTCACTGCTTACATCATCAGCACAAGCATAAATAGCTCAACCAGAGCTCTGTGACCCTGTCTTGAAGGACTGGAAAGGGGGGCTGTTACTTCTGGAGAGAAATCTGAAATTGTGAGTATATACTTCTGGGAATTTTTCTGAAAGGAATTTTTTTTCTTTTAAAGCTAATTAATCTGTGAACCCACTATTTTTTTGTTAAATCAGTCAGGGCCTAGTAGCAACAGTTTAAGATTCAATTTAAAAACACAGAAGAGAACTTTCTGGTTACCTTTCATACCCAGTAGACAGCTGTAGTTTAAATTTCATAGTCACTCAGGGCCTAGCATCAGCAAAGTACTTTTAGTTTCAAATTAAAACACAGAAGAGAGCTTTCTGGTTAAATTTAGAATCCAGCAGAGAGCTTGTAGTTTAAATTTCATAATAGGTTAGAGCCTAGTAGCAGCAAAGAGCTATAATTTAAATCAAATCAGAATATAGTTTTCCTCAGCAGCACAGGACAAGGTACTGTGTAGCAGCCCTTTTTTAATAAGTGTTATATCCCTCCCTCCCTCCCCACACCCACCCTCCCCTGGGCAAATCACAGCTTTATAGGTACTTGCACAACTTAAAAGACAGGAGGTGCTCTCAGGTGAAGCACATTACCCAAATCAGTCATACACCAAGGACCTGAGATTAATTAAGCTTCAGGTGAACAAGGTATATTAAACTTCTTAGGTACAGTTTTAGTGGTATAAATATCCATTGCACCCTTTAGTACATATAGAACGTAAAGATCTAAACACAAACTTAAAACTAAGATGCAGACAGCAGTCCAGCAGCGGGATGTGGGCTTTCCAGTCTTTTGCATTGAGTGTCACATGTATGATTTTCTCCCAGCTGGTGAGAGGTCTTACGTGTGCACTAGGTGCAAGGAGCTCTCTGCTCTCAGGGAACGAGTCCGTTCTCTAGAGGCTAGAGTAGCAGACTTGGAAAACATAAGACAGACAGAGAGGTACATAGACGAGACCTACAGGGATATAGTCCTGAAGTCCCACCTCCAGTCTGGCAGCATCCCTGTTGCCATGGAGGAGAGAGGTCACGTGACAGGAGAGCATCACCCTGGTGTGGCAGGAAGTGATCCTGTAACTAGGACCTGTCCTCCAGGTGATGTAAACCCCTCTCGCACCGAGGAGGTTTCTCCAGGGCCAAGTGCCCATGCGGGAAGGGTTAGGACAGCAGTTATAGTTGGTGATTCGATCATTAGGCATGTAGATAGCTGGGTGGCTGGTGGACGTGAGGATCGCCTGGTAACATGCCTGCCTGGTGCGAAGGTAGCGGACCTCACACGCCACCTAGATAAGGTCTTAGATAGTGCTGGGGAGGAGTCTGCTGTCTTGGTACATGTTGGTACCAATGACATAGGAAAATGTGGTAGGGAGGTTCTGGAAGCTAAATTTAGGCTTTTAGGTAGGAAGTTGAAATCCAGAACTTCCAGGGTAGCGTTCTCCGAAATGCTTCCCGTTCCACGCGCAGGATCCAATAGGCAGGCAGAGCTCCGGAGTCTCAATGCGTGGATGAGACAATGGTGCAGAGATGAGGGGTTCGGATTTGTTAGGAACTGGGGAACATTCTGGGGAAAGGAGGGGCTCTTCCGAAGGGATGGGCTTCACCTTAACCGGGATGGAACCAGGCTGCTGGCATTAACCTTTAAAAAGGAGATAGAGCAGCTTTTAAACTAGATAATAGGGGAAAGCCGACAGTCGCCCAAGAGCGCATGGTTCGGAAGAATGTATCCTTGAAGGATACTACAAAAAGCAGAGAGGTTCCAAAAAAGAGTAAAGTAGCCCAAATGCCCTCGAGTATGGAGCAGACAGAACTTAAAGATCCCAAATTACCCATGTCTACCAATAGCCAAATTAATATGAATAAAATACAGTCTCTAAAATGCTTGTATGCAAATGCTAGAAGTCTACAAAACAAGATGGGAGAGTTAGAATATATAGCACTAAACGAGAGGTTAGATATGATTGGAATATCAGAGACATGGTGGAAGGAGGACAACCAGTGGGACACTGTGATACCTGGGTACAAACTATATCGAAATGATAGAGCTGATCAAATTGGTGGAGGGGTTGCGCTCTATGTTAGAGAGGGCATTGAGTCAGAAAGGATTAAAGTTTTGCAAGAAACAAAATTTGCTGTAGAATCTCTATGGATTGAAATTCCATGTAAAAAGGGGAAGGCGATGGCAGTGGGGGTGTACTATCGTCCGCCTGGCCAGAATGAACAAATGGATGATGAAATGCTCAAAGAAATCAAGGAAGCTAGCAAAAGTTACAGTGCAGTAATAATAATGGGTGATTTCAATTACCCCGGCATCGACTGGGTCAGTGTCACAACAGGACATGCTAGGGAGATAAAGTTCCTAGATGAAATAAATGACTGCTTCTTGGAGCAGCTGGTTCATGAACCGACCAGAGGGGAAGCAATATTGGACCTAGTCCTTAGTGGAACACCAGATGTAGTGCAAGAGATAAGGGTGCTGGGGCCACTTGGCAATAGTGATCATAGCATGATCGCCTTTGATTTAATTAGTGGAGGAGGGATAGTAAGGAAATCCACAGTACTACCCTTTAACTTTCGAAAGGGAGACTATGATAGAATGAGGAAAACAGTTAAGAAAAAACTAAAAGGAGCAGTTGCAAAGGTTAAAGACGTACATCAAGCTTGGGTGTTGTTGAAAAATACTATCTTGGAAGCCCAGACCAGCTGTATTCCACGCTTTAAGAAAAATGGAAGGAAGTCCAAAAAATTGCCAGCATGGTTTAAAGCTGAGGTCAGAGAGGCTGTTGTTGCCAAAAAAGCATCTTTCAAGAAATGGAAAAAAGAGCCAAATGATGAAACCTGGAAACAGCACAAGCACTGGCAAGTCAAATGCAAGGCATTGATAAGGCAGGCAAAGAGAGAATTTGAGAAGAAGCTTGCTGCGGAAGCAAAAACGCGAAATAAAGACCTTTTCAAGTACATTCGTAGCAAAAAACCCGTGAGAGAGTCAGTTGGTCCATTAGATGATAAAGGGGTTAAAGGAGCACTAAGAGGCGACAAGGCGATAGCGGAGAGACTGAATGAATTCTTTGCTTCGGTCTTTACTGAGGAAGATGTAGGGATGTTACCCACGACTGAAGTGGTATTTAAAGGTGTGGAAGAATTGAAGGAAATATCGATACATCGGGAAGATGTCCTACAACTATTCGATAAACTGAAGAGTAGCAAATCACCTGGGCCGGATGGTATACATCCAAGGGTGTTGAAAGAACTGAAATTTGAGATTGCAGACCTGCTATCAGTAATCTGTGAACTATCATTAAAATCATCTCTAATACCTGAGGATTGGAGGATCGCCAATGTAACACCAATTTTTAAAAAGGGTTCGAGGGGTGATCCGGGAAACTACAGACCGGTGAGCCTGACATCAGTACCGGGAAAAATGGTAGAAACCATCATAAAGAATAAAATTACTCAGCATATAGATAGTCATGACCTAATGGGAGACAGCCAACATGGCTTTAGACAAGGAAGATCTTGTCTTACTAATCTGTTATGTTTTTTTGAAGGAGTGAATAAACAGGTGGACAAAGGTGAGTCGGTTGATATTGTGTATCTGGACTTTCAGAAAGCCTTTGACAAGGTCCCTCATGAGAGACTTTTGGCAAAACTAAAGAGTCATGGGATAGGAGGCAGTGTACTACTGTGGATCAGGAACTGGTTAAAAGATAGAAAGCAGAGGGCAGGGCTAAATGGCCAATTTTCCCAATGGAGAAAGGTGAATAGTGGTGTACCCCAGGGATCTGTGCTGGGTCCGCTGCTTTTTGACATATTCATAAATGACCTGGAAAGTGGAATAACGAGTGAGGTTATCAAATTTGCTGATGACACAAAACTATTTAAAGTTGTTAAAACCCAGGAGGATTGTGGAAAATTGCAAGAGGATCTTGATAAATTGGAAGACTGGGCATCAAAATGGCAGATGAAATTTAATGTGGAGAAGTGCAAGGTTATGCACCTAGGGAAGAACAACCCAAACTATGGTTACACGATGCAAGGTTCCACATTAGGAACCACCACCCAAGAAAAAGATTTAGGCGTCCTTGTGGATACCATGTTAAAACCCTCGGCCCAGTGTGCAGCGGCGGCCAAGAGAGCAAATAGAATGCTAGGTATGATAAGGAAAGGAATGGAAAATAAAACAAAAGATATTATAATGCCTCTATATCGTTCCATGGTGAGACCGCACCTTGAATATTGTGTGCAATTCTGGTCGCCATATCTTAAAAAGGATATAGCAATTTTAGAAAAGGTTCAGAGAAGAGCCACCAAAATGGTAAAGGGGATGGAAGGCTACTCCTATGAAGAAAGGCTAAAAAGGTTGGGGCTCTTTAACCTGGAAAAGAGACGGCTGAGGGGAGATATGATAGAAGTCTATAAATTAATGAACGGAGTGGAACGGGTAAACGTAGATCGATTGTTTACCTTATCAGAATATAGAAAGACTAGGGGACATGCAATGAAGCTACAGGGTAAACTATTTAAGACTAATAAAAGAAGGGGGGCGGAGCCTGATGTCCAGCGGGTAAGACGCTTCGCGCTGAAGCTCCTGAGAGGCCTACTTAGAATCCTGACATAATACCTATACAAACTTACTATTTCGCTCCGGGCTGACCGGGGTACCTCGGGGGGGATGGCGGCCCATAAACCAGCGCGCTTGGACTTCGGGTCTCCTTCTTCTTCTCACGGAAAACGCTCCAAAACAGAGGTGTCCTCCCCACAGAAGATGGTTCCATTTCGGGAGAACCCCGAAATGCACCTGGAGATTTTAGAGGAAATACGCGGCGTGAAGGAATTGGTGCAGTCCAATGGAGAAGCGCTTAGAGCCATGCGAGAAGACTTTGGAGTACTCCAGGACCGACTTGAAAGTCTCTCATTACGGCAGGACAATATGGCGGGGGTCCTCGACTCGCACGCGGTGCGCTTGGGCACACTGGACAAGGCTGAGCGCCAGATACAGAATCTTCAAAAGGAGTTAGAAGATAGCAATAATCGAGCCCGTCGCAACAATGTGAGGCTCATTGGAATACCGGAGGGGGTGGAAGCGGGAGATATGAGAGAATTCCTGCTCAAAACTCTTCCCTCCTTGCTGAAGATCACCTTTCATAAAGAACTGGAAATCGATCGAGCACACCGTGTTCCTACCCACATGGCGCTCAACCGAACGACCCCCCGGCCTATTATCTTTCGCTTGCTACGATATCAACAAGTGGAACAAATTTTAAATGCTGCCCGGGCGAACCATCATTTGGAATTTGAAGGTCACAAAGTCTCCTTCTTCCCTGATTTGGCAAAGCCTACAGTCGACCGACGGAAGAAACTCCTTGCTTTTCGCCCTCGACTTCAACAGCTACAGGCTCGCTTTGGCCTGTTGTATCCCGCGAAGCTCCGAGTGACTCTCCACAACCAAACCAGGACATTCGAAGATCCTGATCTTCTATCAACATTTTTGGACTCCAAAGAAGCAGGGCAGATGCGCTAATCCAACGACTTGGACTTTTATTTGCCGGCTCTGTCCGCCATTTTGAAGGGCCCGATGCGGCGGTCATAGTTCAGCACGGAGACTACCTGGACTTTCTTTCTTTCTTTCTATGACTTTTGTTTTGTGGTCTCCTATCCCTCCATGATGTGTGCCTCGGTCGGATTCGGAGCACGCACAGTCCTACAGGTTATGTGTTTTTTTTTTTTTTCAATTTCGGCCTTCTCTGGGGCTTCTCCCCGCAGACACATGGTCGCCAGTAATTTTTGGGGTTCTGCTTCTTCTCTACCGCGCTGCGGTTTTTCTTTTTTAATGTGGGGCGCTTCATTGTATTATCTAAGCTTATTTTCTTTTATGCCATATGTACAGCCAGATACAGTCAATATGAGGGACATTGTGAAATTATGTGCGCTATCATGCTCAGAATTGTTAACTTGTCTGAATGGCTTTATGTAAAATCTTATCACTCAACGTAAAGGGCATTAATAGTCCAATCAAGAGAAAGAAAATCCTTAGCTATCTTAGCCATGAGCATGCTGATCTAGCATTTCTTCAGGAAACGCACTTAAACTCTGCTGAAACACTGAAACTCAATGTTAAGCCTTACATGGTGGCTGCCTATTCTCCCGCCGTTTCCAAACGGTGCGGGGTAGCCATTTTGGTTAAGAAATCTTTGCAAGCTACTGTAATTGATACTAGCGCTGACAAGGAGGGTAGATGGGCCCGCGTACATCTTAAGGTTGGAGATAGTGAATTTACATGTATTTGCATTTATGCCCCGAATGTGGACAACCCTGCTTACTATGCAAGTATTGCGCAGGTGGCACAGGCCTCTGCCAATACTCCATTAATACTTGGTGGTGATTTTAATCAAGTGTTAGACCCTCTGATAGATAGACAGCCGCCTAGAACGAGTAGTCCACCCAAGAGTCTTGCTACCCTTAAAGCTCTGATGCAAGATCTTGCGCTGGTAGATATATGGAGGCTGCTTCACCCCTCCGACTTAGAGTTCACTTTCTTTTCTGCCCCCCATCACTCCCAATCTAGAATAGATTTCTTTCTCATTTCCAAAGCACTGATTTCTCAAGTAGACACGACTAGGACTCATCCTCTCCATATTTCAGATCATGCTGCCATATCTTTATCATTACGTGTCACTGCGCGGGATGATTCTCCCCGAGCTTGGTTTTTTGATAGATCCCTACTGGGTCAAAAAGATTTTCAGGTTGATATAAAGGCCGCTATCCAAGATTATTTTCATTTTAACTCACCCCATGACACAGCGAGCTGGGCTTGGTGGGAGGGTTTTAAAGCATCTATCCGCGCCACTATAACTAGCTATCAAATTCGGCAGGGGAAACAAAGAAAGCAGCATTTACTGATTCTAGAGCAGCAGATACAAGCTGGGGAGCGTCTCCTCACGTCCCGTACTGACCCATGTATTTTACTCCGTTTACAACGCTTGCGTTTTCAATACAATCAGCTTTTGTACACTGCTGCTGTTAAAAATATCGAATCTCAACAAGGGCTATATTATCGGGAAAATAATCGTGCTGGCAAATTATTAGCAAATGCCCTAAAAGGTCAAAAAGAAGCCAAGCGTGTTACCGCCCTCCGTAATCCGTCGGGGGGGGGCTTGGTCACTAAAGATACCGAAATCTTAGAACTCTTTCGTGATTTTTATACCCGGCTTTATCAATCTGAATGTGATTTTGAGCCAGATGTATTTGAACGCTTACTTTCAGGGGTACAAAGGCCGACCCTATCTGACGAAGATAGAGTGGCCTTGGACACACCATTTACTGTCTCAGAAATTCATTCTGCTATCAAGAAATGTGCCTCAGGTCGAGCCGCCGGCCCAGACGGTCTCCCTGCTGAATTCTACAAAACTTTTCACGCTGACTTAGCTCCAGTTTTGAAAATTTATTTTTCTGCTCTGGCCGAGGAGGGTTCTCCTTCTGGGTCCTTTTCAATGGCAAATGTAGTAGTTTTTGAGAAAGAGGGGAGAGACCCGCAACTAACAGCTAATTACCGTCCAATTTCCCTCCTAAACGCGGACTATAAAATATTTGCCACCATTCTCTCTACCCGGCTCTCGGATAGGATGCCTACCTTAATACACCCAGATCAATGCGGTTTCATTCCTGGTAGATCAACTGCTGACAATGCTCGGACTCTATGCCATGTATTGACTACCGCAGTTAATCTTGATCGCCCATTTGTTGGCCTCTCACTTGATGCTGAGAAGGCCTTTGATCGCTTAGAGTGGCCCTTCCTGTTTGCAGTCCTCCGCTGGTACGGATTCGGGGAAGGTTTTCTCCGTTGTCTTCGCACCATGTACGCACAGCCTACAGCCAGTATATGTGCCAATGCTTTAAAGTCTCAGCCTTTTCCCCTTCAACGCGGCACTCGCCAGGGATGCCCACTGTCTCCACTTCTCTTCGATCTTGCACTTGAACCCTTGGCTTTACTAATCCGGCAATCGGAGGAGATTCATGGAGTCCCCTTCACCCATAGGGAAATCAAAATTTCAGCGTATGCTGATGACCTTATGCTTTTTGTCTCTATAGACTCAGTACCGGCTGTCCTAGAGCAAATTGGTAAATACTCACAACTGTCCGGTTATAAGATAAATTGGACCAAGTCGGTAGCCTTTCCATTAAATCCTTTGCTTCATCAGGCAGATATGCAACCCTTCCCCTTTTTATGGCAACCTCGCATGGTCAAATACCTTGGGGTTCACTATTGTTCTCCTTTGGAAGACACTATCTCCTTCAATGCCAAAGACTTAATCTCTAAAGTCCGGGCGCTAACTCACCGTTGGACTCCTTTAACACTTACCTGGTGGGGTCGATTAGAAACCATAAAAATGATGATTGTTCCGAAAGTGAATTATATCTTAGAAATGTTGCCCTGTCTCTTCCCTCGACGTATATATAAAGATATAGAGGGCCTTTTGACTAGATACTTGTGGCAAAACAAGACACCTAGGATAGCGAAACATAAGCTGCAAGCAGATAAGGAAAATGGGGGTGTCAGATTCCCTGATTTCCTGAAGTATCATCAATCTTTTCTTCTCAAACAAGGCGCTCGCTGGCTGGAAGATCCAGTACCGAGTAGACCTGTGTGGCTAGACATAGAAGAGGATCTTTGCAAACCGATTCCTCTTACTTTTCTCCCTGGTATGACTCTCCCATCAGACTCCCACTTTCCACCAATGCTTTTAGACACCTTAGGTGCCTTTACTACTCTTATGCACTCTTTAGACTGTCCGTTAGACAAGCTCCCACTTTGGTATAATACTCGATTTCGAATACAAAATAAGCCGATGGCGTGGAGCCCCTGGTACACTAGGGGCATTTGGATTCCTAGTCAGTTGTTCCATGAAGGTCGCTGGAAAACTTTTAGTGAATTGCAAATTGAATTTGGTCTCCCAGCGAAACACTACTTTCAGTTGGTGCAACTTCAGCATTGCCTTCGGAGTGCTCGGGTGCTCCCGCCATCGGCCTCCCCTACACAAGGTTGGTTGGAGACTATCCGATCTATCGGTAGTTCACCGGGTGTAGCATCCAATTTTTACAAAACCTTATGTAATGCTATAACTAGAGCTACCCCTATAGCGCAGAAAGCATGGGAGAGAGAATTGCATGTGACTTTGACCCCGGAGCAATGGAGCCTTGTCTGGAGTAGAGTGACACGGGTCTCCCGATCCGCCTCACTCACTCAGACACTCTTCTTTCTAGCCCACCGGTGTTTTTACACTCCTGACAGATTAGCCAAATGGAACACTACTCAGGGCAATAGCTGTTGGACATGCCATGCGGCCATTGGTTCACTACCTCATGTTATGTATGAATGCCCCGCACTACAGTATTACTGGCGTCGGGTCTGGGGTCGTATCCAGTCTATTTTGCACTTTCAAGAGCCCCTTTCTTGGAGGATAGTGGGACTTCGCTCAGCTGCGGGGATCCCCTCTCTTCCAAAAACGGCTTACTTCCTTTTGGACTTTATGCTTGGCATTGCTATTTCCCTAATTACGAAATACTGGAAAAATAGCTCCCAGCTGAGCCCCAATGAATGGTGGAATCATGTCTGTCTCTACAGTAAATATGAACAAATACCTCGTATGTTTGCTTCTCCCACTCAGACTCCTCATCATCGGTCTAAATGGAAGATGCTCAATGACTATGTACATTCTGCTCAATGCTCTCATCTGACTGTCTAAATTTGTATATATCTATGTCCCATGATTATTCTGTATCGCAGATACTCTTTTGATTGTTTTGATGTATAATCACTGTTGTTTGGAAGCGCTCACATGCTGACATAATCAGCTAGAGAAGAAGCGTGGGGGTGGGGGGTAATTGGGTTTACTTTTCTTTATTGTATACTTGTTTTGTCTCCTTTGGTGTGTTGTTTCTTTTGTTTGTTGCAAAATGAAAATAAAAGTTTAAAAAAAAAAAAGACTAATAAAAGAAAATATTTTTTCACTCAACGTGTAATCAAACTCTGGAATTTGTTACCGGAGGATGTAGTAAAGGCTGTTAGTGTAGCTGGGTTTAAAAAAGGTTTGGACAAGTTCCTGGAGGAAAGGTCCATAAACCATTATTAAGAAGGGACCCAGGATATCAATGCTTGAACCAATACAAGCATTGTGGAACCTGTGTCCCTTGGGGAAACTGCTAGGTACGTATGACCTAGATTGGCCACTGTTGGAAACAGAATACTGGGCTTGATGGACCTTGGTCTGACCCAGTATGGCATATCTTATGTTCTTATGTTCTTAAAGACAGTGTTTATTTTCAATTATTGGCCCATTACCACCCGACACAGGCCGTGTTTCACATTACATCTGAAACCTTTGATGTTTTTTGTTTCAGATGTAATGTGTGCTTTACGAGGGTGTCGTCTGATCAACCTCACAACAAATTTTATTTATACCGGTCAGAAGTTGAAGTGTCCTCAATATTCAGCACCGAGTGTACTTACCAGTTCCACCCCTGATGAAGGGTAATCGAAACACATCCTGTGTCGGGTTGTAATGGGCCAATAATTGAAAATAAACACCGTCTTTCCTACAATAATCACGCATTGGACTGGTTTTTGTGTTTTCACGTGATTATCTGCTTTTTTGTGGTACATTTCTGGTTGAGATCTTCACTGTGCATAGCATTCACAACAATGTATCGATTGGCATCTCAGCAACTTTCACACTATGGACCTTTGTTTGCAGAATGACCATCTATTAGCTGTTACCGGATTTGCTGAAGATGACATACAGGTGTTCGAGTCCAGCCAGTCACCAGGTCTTCAGGACAAAGAATTCAGAAAGAACTCAATAAGAACTCAGAAAAGAAAATAATTCAGGAAATAAAGAAAGAAAGAGAGAAAGAAAGAGAGAAAAAAACTCAGAACACGGAGAAGAGAACAAGACAGAAGAGCACAGCCCAGCAAAGGCATCTGCAGCCCTCTGAAACATACACAGAGACTGGCAGACCCCCTGGGATCTTTAAATGTCTGACACAGACTGTTCGCTTGCCTTCTCTCTCTGTCTGAGGTCAGTTAGTGTTCAAGGCCAAAGCCTTGGGATGGAGTGAATTTCTCCCAAAGACCACACAGTTTGTTTCAGTTGATGTTAGACCTTTTCCATATTTTGAGTTCATGCCATGCCGGATCCAGCCACGAGTATTCTGGCGAAAGCTAAGATACTGGTCTTTAATTTTTCCCTGAAGTTGGGGCTAGCTTAGACAGACAGATGATTTATTGTACATCTACATGAAGAACGAATCAGTGACAATGGTTTTAAAACAGAGATTAGATCTCTTGGTAATTGTAACATAGGGCTGAATAACATGCTACCTCGGAAAACTAATTTATTCTAATATTTCCACAATTTTTTTCTATCAGAAATAAAAGTCTAATTTTCATACAAACAGGGCTGGTTCTTGTTTAACACGTGATTTGTTTGCCAGGTAGTCCTATGGAATCCTGGGAAAACGAGTGTAACAGTATCCCGTAGACCAAAGGTACTCAAATCCAGTCCTGGAGGGCCGCAAACCAGTCAGTTTTTCGTGATATCCCTAATGAATATGCATGAGATAGACTCAAATACAATGGAGGCAGTGCATGTAAATATATCTCATGCATATTCATTAGGGATATCCCGAAAACCTGACGGGTTTGCGGCCCTCCAGGACTGGATTTGAGTACCTCTGCTGTAGACTAACCGAGTATTTATACATGTATATTTATCTGCTACTGATAATATCTCCTAATTTCCCCAAAAGACACAGGAGATAAACTAGATAATAGGGGAGAGCCGACAGTCGCCCAGGAGTACATGGTTCAGAACAATGTATCCTTGAAGGATACTACCAAAAGAATGAAGTTAGGGCATATCAGCAGAGAGGTTCCAATAAAGACAAAAGTAGCCCAAATGGCCTTGAGTATGGAGCAGACAGAGCTTAAAGATTCCAAATTACTCCTACCTACTGATAGCCAGATTAATATGAATAGAACACAGTCTCTGAAATGCTTGTATGCAAATGCTAGAAGTCTAAAAAATAAGATGGGAGAGTTAGAATATATAGCACTAAATGAGAGGTTAGATATGATTTGTATCTCAGAGACATGGTGGAAGGAGGACAACCAGTGGGACACTGATACCTGGGTATAAACTATATCGTAATGACAGAGCTGATCAAATTGGTGGAGGGGTTGCGCTCTATGTTAGAGAGGGCATTGAGTCAAGGATTAAAGTTTTGCAGGAAACAAAATTTGCTGTAGAATCTCTATGGATTGAAATTCCATGTAAAAAGGGGAACACGATGGCAGTGGGGGTGTACTATCGACCGCCTGGCCAGAATGAACAAATGGATGATGGAATGCTCAAAAAAATCAGGGAAGCTAACAAAAGTTACAGCACAGTAATAATAATAGGTGATTTCAATTATGCTTGTATTGACTGAGTCATTGTCACGGCAGGACATGTCAGGGAGATAAAGTTTCTAGATAAAATAAATGACTGCTTCTTGGAGCAGCTGGTTCATGAACCGACCAGAGGGGAAGCCATTTTTGACCTAATCCTTAACGGAACACCAGATCTGGTGCAAGAGATAAGGGTGTTGGGGCCAATTGGCAATAGTGATCATAGCATGATCGCATTTGATTTAATTAATAGAAGAGGGATGGTAAGTGTCACGCTCCCCTGCTACTGGCCAAAGGCCTTATAGTAGGGGTGACCGCTGTTTTGCTTCTGAGTGTCCTTTATACTATCTAGCAGCAAGGGTTGCTGGGATATGTAGTTTTTTGTTTCACTCTCACAAAAATGTGTTGTGGCACAAGGGTCTTTTGGAACAGATAAATTTATTATTATTGTTGGGGTTTTCCCCTCACATAGGTTCTCAGGCAAATAAGCAAAGCAATATAATTCTTTTCCAGAATAAACAGAAAAACAGGAGCAAATGAAAAGCATCAAATAAAAGTGGAAAAACCTTTTCTTCACAGCAGCACAAAACTTCCAAACAACTTTGTAATTCTTCTTACCAAAGCTTGTTTATCTTAGGAGCAGTCTTTCTACATTATACATGGAACAGTCTCTCTTATAGTAATCAGGTGAGTTAGGAATATCAGCTACGTCATTAAACATCTCCTTGCTTGCATTCTCACGGCTCTGTTTAGGAGAACTTCTTGGCTGCAATCCTGGGATAGCTATTTGCAGCTGTTCTAAGAAGACTCCACTCTCACTGACCATGACGTCTTCTAGTTCAGGAAATGGGTTAGAATGTAAACTCTTCCTTATGGTTGTCACATTAGCTTTAAACCATTTGTCAAAAGAGTATCTGCTAGGTGCTTTCACAGCCGTGCCACCCTGGCACCTATTAGCACTTGCTCTTAACTGTTTCACAACGCCTTCCACAAAACTCTGGCTTGGCAGTAACCCTGACGTACCTTTTCTGCTGACCTTGCTTTGTCTGTGCTCGGAGCTCTCTTCCTCTCTACAGGGAAATGGCTTTGCCCTGTCTTCAGGAAGCTCCCACAACGGCTTAGGTTTAGCTTCAAGGTAACCAGTAATGGACCCACCAGAATCCTTCTTGCCTGGGGCTGGGTTCCACGACTCCCTCAGTTGCTGCCTTCCTTGCTGAAGTGGAATAGACGCTTGTAAAGGCTTTTCCCTGCCTTCTTGTACGTCCTGATTCTCAGTGCTGCTCTGAAAGACTAGCCCTGAAGCTGGTTTAAAACGTCTTCCTTGTTCAGGCACGCCCTTCTGACTATCCAGGTGCACCTCGTTAGGGCTGCTTCCAGCTCTTACGTCATGAATTGTCCTTAGTGGTGGGTTCCCTTACCTACTCCATTGCTGTAAAGTTTTAAGGTTTTAAACTTTCTCTTAACCTACCTGCAGGGCCTACCCCTTTCCCCCCCCTCTGCTGAGTTACTGTTGTGGACCTCCATTTCCTGAGCTGCACGTGGGTTTGCTTACATTGCCTTCTGTTCCTAAAGAGGAGGAGTGCTTTTTAGAGCTCTCCCAAAAGGTGATTTTTGCTGTGTTTGCTGCATAACTGAGTATTTGTCTCCAAATAACTGTGAGTCTGTCTCCACATATTTTTCTTTCTTTCTAATTGTCCTTAGTGGTGGGTTCCCTTACCTACTCCATTGTGTGTGCCAACAGTTCAGGAACAGCCTACTAGCCAGTGACACTTAGGTTCCCGCCCACCCTACCCCTCGCCCCACCCACCCCAGGGGCTACATTGCCTATATAGTGGTCACAGATGTGCCATCTATCATTCCAAACTTGGGTTAAAAGCCACATCGTATTCATCTTTTCTTCTTCTTCTTCCTCTTCTGGGACTGCATAAACATGTCGTGTATTCAGTGCAATAACTGCGGTACTTTCATTCAAAGACGAATCATTTGGAGACTAAGAGCTTGTCCTATATGTCTAAAGTCAGCTGCCATGCATGAAGAACTGACTCTACTAAGGAAAGACCTAGCTGCCATGCATATAGAAGTATCTCTACTGAGGAGAAACTGGCTGCAATGAAGCGCACCTCTTCTAGGATACAAACTGAACAAAGTCCACCACCGCTCCCACAAAGAATCAAATGCCCCAGGAACAAATGGATCACAGTGGGTTCTGGTAGATTGCGACCTGTAACACAAAGACATCCTATACATCAAGAGATATCCCTGCACAATGCCTTCTCTGCCTTGGCTAATGAGGATGCCCAATTCAAAGAAACTGAAGGGCCTTTAAATGAGTCAGACAATGCCCAATCCCCTGCTAAAGCACTAAATAAGAAGAAAACCTCACCAAACAGAAAAACTACTGCTACTTGGAGATTCCATCATCAGAGGCACCAACTTGGGAACACAGTTCAAAGGAGAGAAGATAGTCATGTGCCTACCAGGCTCTTCAGCCAGCAGGAATACAAACCAAGTTGTTGAATTACTTAGTGCAAAAAGTGAACATTCCAAACTTGATGTTATTATCCACCTAGGCACAAATGACCTGGCTAGGAACAGTGCCTCTACAGCCCAAAAGGACTTCCAATCTCTGGGGGAGAAACTCAAGCACGTTGTTAACATTGTTGCATTCTCAGAGGTTCTACCTGTTCTTGGTAAGGGGACAAAAAGACTGCATCGCATTAACAGCTTTAATACATGGCTCCAGACCTGGTGCAGAGAAGAAGGATTTGGATTTATTGGCAACTGGGACAACAGATGGACCAACAAGAGACTATACTGTGCTGATGGACTACATCTCTCTTCAGCAGGGAAAAGAATCCTAAGTGAAAAATTCAGGCAGTATGTGGACATGCATTTAAACTAGGAAAAGGGGGTGACGGATATGGAAGGTCAACATCTGCCTGCCACTCCCAACAAAAGCAGAACAACATCAGAAACAGCCACACTTTTAAACCACACATCAAAAACATGTGGGAGGAAGTGGGCAGAACAAAATCAATGCAAAATACACACAAGCCAGGAAAGTGCTGGAAAGCAATGAGCACAAATGCTCGAAGCTTAGCCAACAAAATTCCAGACCTGGAAGCCCTAATGGTGGAAACGGACTTGGACATTGTGGCCATTACAGAAACATGGTTTAATGAATCACATGATTGGGATATAGCCATAGCTGGCTATAATCTATTCAGAAGGGACCGAGAAAATGGAAAAGGAGGAGGAGTAGCCTTGTATGTCAAAAGCAATATTAAAGCTACTGAAATGCAGGGGACATGGGGAAAAGAAGAAGCGCTCTGGATTGTGTTGGAGAGAGGAGATGGCACCGTCATCCATATTGCTGTAGTCTATAGACCTCCGACTCAAATTGAAGAGAGAGGCAATGAATTGATTATAGATATTGCCAAGATAGCATCAAAGGGGGAAGCAATCATATTGGGTGACTTTAATCTACCTGATGTGGATTGGATTACTCCTTCTGCACATCTGGAAAGAAGAAAAAAAATTGTGGATGCTCTCCAAGATGCATTATTTAGACAAATGGTGATGGAACCAACCAGGGAAAGCTCAACACTGGATGTAGTGCTCACCAACAGTGATAGTGTGTCGAATGTCTGCGTGAGTGCCCCTGTGAGCAACAGCGACCATCACACGGTGTGGTTTGAAATAAAAGCCATGGTACAGGCCAATCATAGCAAGCTCAGAGTCCTAAACTTCAAATACACTGACTTCAATAAAATGGCAGAGTACATAAAGGAGGAGATGACGGGGTGGGAAGAGATAAAGGAAGTGGAATTGCAATGGGCTAAACTAAAGGAGGCAATAAAAGGAGCAACAGATAAATATGTAAGAAAAGTAAATAAAAGCAAGAGGAGAAGGAAACCTATTTGGTTTTCCAAAGAGGTGGCTGCTCGTATAAAGGCAAAAAACACAACTTTTGCAAAATTCAAAAGCTTGCAGACAGAAGAACACAGAAATGAATACAGGATCCAACTCAAAGAGTCTAAAAGAGTAATAAGGATAGCAAAATCAAAGGCAGAGGAAAAGATGGCTAAAGATGTTAAGGGTGGCAACAAAACTTTCTTCAGGTATATTCAGGAAAGGAAAAAGTTCAGAGTTGGAATTGCAGGACTCAGAAGTGCTGGGAAAGGACTCGTGGAAAGTGACACTGAAAAAGCGAAATTGCTAAACAATTACTTCTGCTCTGTGTTTACTAAAGAAGATCCTGGGGATGGACCAGCTGTGACTCCAAAATATAAAAATGGGAATGAAGTAGTAACCCAGGCAGGTCGGACCCGGTGGTACCCTGTTCCTCCACCCTCCCCCCCCCATAATTCCTCCCTCTCCCTTTCTCACCCAATAACCAGTCCAGACAATAACTTTTGGCTCGAAATGGTCGCAGCTTTATTAACCAAATTATAACATTCCAAACATTGATTAAACCATACAACCATTACATAACAAACCCCCGAGCGGAATGAGCCCTCACCCGCCATATTACTAGCAAGGTGACCTCATTCCACTCCCGCCGCGGCCGAGCCAGCGGCAAAGCCAACCCCCCCCTTTCCCCGGCCTCGCCATATTACTAGCAAAGACCGGCCAGGGGTCATCTGGGTTGGGGGCGACCGCCCCCGCCCCAATTCCAGCTTAAGGCTCTGGACCCCGGAAACCTCCGGGATCCCGCCCCCCACCAGCTGCGACAACCCTACCCAATGCCCCCACCAAAGCAAGGGCGGGCGGGTGGGACGACGGACCTCTCTCCCCGCTGCTGGTCTCCCGAGAGACCGTCGCCGCCGCGCGCCCTCCTTAAAAACCCCCCTCTGCCCAGCACTGCTCATTGGCTTGCACCCAACTCTTCATCGGGGCGAGCCAATGAATTTAAATTATGCCTGCGTGGGCCCTCCCCTCCATGACCGTGGGCAGGGTCCCTGCACCGGGCCGCGCGCCTGGTTACCTTCGGCCGCCGGGGACCCTGCTCCGCGGCCTCACCAATACCACACCATTCACAGAAGAAGAGGTGTTAGAACAACTTGCTAAACTGAAAGTGGACAAAGCCATGGGACCGGATGGGATACATCCCAGGATACTGAAAGAGCTCAGAGGTTCTTGCAGGACCGTTAAAGGATGTCTTCAACAGATCCTTGGAAACAGGAGAGGTTCCTCAGGACTGGAGAATGGCTGATGTCGTACCTCTACACAAAAGTGGTGACAGGGAAGAAGTGTCAAACTACAGGCCTGTGAGCCTTACCTCGGTGGCGGGAAAAGTAATGGAAGCACTCCTGAAAGAGCGAATAGTGAACTTTCTGAAAACCAACAGCTTGCAAGACCCGAGGCAACATGGTTTTACCGAAGGACGATCTTGCCAAACAAATCTGATCGAGTTCTTTGACTGCGTGACCAGGGAACTAGATCAGGGGCATGCGATGGATGTCATCTACCTGGATTTCAGCAAAGCCTTTGATACTGTTCCTCATAGGAGGCTTGTCAACAAACTCAGTAGTTTGGGGATAGGTCCCAAGATGGTAAACTGGATTAGAAATTGGTTGACTGACAGACGACAGAAGGTGATTGTACATGGAGCTCACTCGGATGAGAGGAAGGTGATTAACGGGGTGCCTCAGGGTTCGGTCCTGGGCCCGGCACTGTTCAATGTATTTGTGAGTGATATTGCTGAAGGACTGAATGGAAAAGTCTGTCTTTTTGCAGACGACACAAAAATTTGCAACAGAGTGGACTCCCCCGAGGGAGTGGTTAACATGAAGAAAGAACTACAAAAGCTGGAAGACTGGTCTAAAGCTTGGCAACTACGATTTAATGCAAAAAAGTGCAGTGTCATGCACTTGGGTAGCAGAAATCCAAGAGAAATGTACGCGATAGGGGGAGAAAGGTTGGTATGCACAGTTCAGGAAAAAGACCTTGGTGTGATTATCTCTGCTGATCTCAAGGTGGCAAAACAGTGCGACAAGGCGGTGGCAAAAGCCAGGAGGATGTTGGGTTGCATACAAAGGGGGATTACCAGCAGAAAAGAAGAGGTACTTATGCCACTGTATAGGTCACTGGTGAGGCCTCACTTGGAATACTGTGTTCAGTTTTGGAGACCATATCTTGCAAAGGATGTAAAAAGACTGGAGACTGTTCAGAGGAAGGCGACCAAAATGATTTGGAGCCTGCGTCAGAAGTCTTATGAGAAGAGACTTGAAGACCTAAATATGTACACTTTGGAGGAAAGGAGGGACAGGGGAGATATGATTCAGACCTTTAAATACTTAAAGAGAAATGATGAACAAACAAACCTCTTCCAAAGACGGGGAACCTGTAAAATTAGAGGGCATAACATGAAACTGCAAGGGGGTAAATTGAAAGGCAATGTCAGGAAATATTTTTTCACTGAAAGGGTGGTGGATGCTTGGAATGCCCTCCCAATGGAAGTGGTAGGGGCGAACACGGTGACGGAATTCAAAAGGCATGGGACAAACACAGAGGATCCCTTTACAGAAATAGGATAAAAACAAAATAAACGGTACCATCTAACTTCTGAACCATATAACGTCTCAACAAATAGGGGTGTCCTACATGGAGTGGTGGGTTTACCCCTGAACAAGGATATGGGGAGGGGTGGCCTGCGCGGAGCGACAGGTGCACCTACTCTTGCCATCTTGCTGGGCAGACTGGATGGACCATGCTGGTCTTTATCTGCCGTCAACTACTATGTTACTATGAGCTGCATTCTCTCTGAAAGCTTCCTGCTGTCATGGAAGCCTGGCTTGCTCTGGCTTTTAAAGACGCAGTGCTCGCTATTTTGCCATTCCATCTGCTCAGGCTTGCTTTCGGTACCACATAAGGAACCTTTTAACTTTCAAAAGGGAGACTGTGATTCTGCCTAAAAAGTGTCCTGAACCTATACATAAAAACAATGGCATAATATTATTCCATGCGGCACCAGGGCTACAAATATGATCCCCGTTTTTCACCCCAAAAGGAATCCTTTCCCTGCTCATGCCCATACTATCCCTGCATCAACAGTCCCATTTTTCAGAACATAGGAATTGTTAGGGTCCCATAGATTGGCTCCTTTAACACAAACAGCATATAGGTGCATAGCCTGAATAAACACTACTGCTCTTCTTAATATTTTTATAATGAGGCACATACTGTTCTTTAAGCCGTGAGGTCCACGTCTACTTCATTATTTACATTATATTTGGCCTCTTAGAAAATACTGAACAACGTGAAAGTAGACATGTTCACATGATGGCATGTACTTTGCTAGTAGGCTTGCCCAATGGAGGGGTTTGGGTGGGGCATAGGTAGAGCTATGCATAGATTATAAAATAACACTATTTACATGTGCTTGAAGATTCTAGGCACAGACATTTGAATTAACTATAGACCTGGCATAAATGTCTGTGCAGGTTATGTTCTGACACGGTAGCATTTTATAAAGACAAGTAGGCCACTATTTCCACCCTGACTGCATCTGATCTCGATAGCTAAGCAGGATCAGGTCTGGTGACTACTTGGGTGGGAGATCACCTTGGAACAGCAAGTGCTGTAGGCTTACTGTGTGGAGAGAGGCCTGGTAATCTACTGCAGATGGCACCTCCTTGAGCCAGCGTCTACTCAAGGGCACTTAACAACAACAGGCACCTCTTTGTCTTTCTGAACTAGCACCTATGTCTCCCTGTTGTAAAAGTGCCCTTGATGGGTTTGATTTTATAAGGGGCGTGTGGAAAATTAGGCATTATTTACATGTGGAAGTTCCTATTGTGAAGGACGTAGATGTGTGTATCGGCACTTGCACACTTTAGGCAGCTGCTTATTCTTCTCTATGGTATTGTCTGTCTTGATTGGATTGTAAGCTCTGATGAGAAGGGACCAACTTTTATATGTGTCTGTACAGCGCTGGTATGCCTTGTAGTGCTATAGAAATGATCAGCAGTAGTGGCTCTTCTGTAAGCACGAGTGTGAGTACTGTCAGTGTGGGCGTGCATAGGAACAGAGCTTGAGCGAAGCATAGGTTTTACACATGTAAGTTATTCAATATTATGGCTTATGTGCATTTGGGAACAATCTGAGCACAGGCGCTTACACCTTCTCTGAAGCAGGCATCACTGTCATGACTAGACTTAGGGGGTCTTTACACTCCTATTTTACAAAACATGTACATACGTCGCTTTATAAAATAGACCCCAAAAGTGCAACTGGCAGCTTGTGCAAACTTACCCTCCATATGACTGAATTCCTCTGCTTCAAGAAGAAAAATCAGCCTATTTGGGCTGCTTCAGAATTGATTCCTTCTCGGCTCTATACAAACTGGTTATTGATTGAGCCCCAAGTAAATGCAGCAAGAAACCTCTTGTGGGGCAGCAAGGCCACTGTTTAGAACGGCCCGGGGCAAGATGTTTGCCAACTTCAGGAAAGGCAAATAAAGGGCTGTAGTGCTGCTCCCTTCACCAGGAACTGCGGCTACTTCTGCTGTGAGTCTGAGTTTATGGCATGCTCGCAGTTTTGTGCTGCTCAGTCTCTCGTCTTGTAGCTAGTGTTCATTACAGTTGGAAGGTTTCATCTCATCAGGAGAACTGTTCTGCCCTCATGCAGAAAACATGATTTGGGGCTCTTAGTATTTTCTTTTTCTTTTTTTTTAAGAATATTATTTTATTTATTTATGAATAAGCTAGTTTAAAATCAATTTCAACAGCTGGAATTCATTTTCCTGTGACTGACTGTTCACTTAGGCCTGTCAAAGAGCAGGAGGTTTTTTATTAACATAAACATAACTGAAAGCTCCGGAATTTGCATTAACAGACCTTGAGCCAGCTTGACAGTCGCTTGGCACCGATTCCTGAGACCTGAGAAGGTAAAAAAGAAAAAGCATATTATATATTACAGTGGTATAATTGTAAGGAACCTGTCAAGTAAAACCTTAGTTTGGCTGTTATAGGGACAGGGGGACAGAATATCTACTATTTAAAGCAGGTGGAGAAATTTTCAAGCTTATACGTCTTGGGCCATGGTGTTACCTCGTTATCCTGTGGTCATATTGTGAGCTAAGGCTTGAGCTGTTTCATATGCTGGAAGCCTAAAGCATACTTGTGGCAATGCACAGAAGCAAATATTGTTTTCAAAGGTCTTTATGAAATGTCTCAATCAAATGATTTGACTCAACAGAGGCTGATTTTTTTTTTTTTTAAGAAAATGAAGAAAGGGTAGAAATAAAGACATAATATTGAATCCCCCCAAAGAGGAATCCCTCATAGAGCTCATGGAGGTTCTCCTTAAAAATGTGGTACAAAGTACCTAATGCAGGTGCAGAAGTATGCAAGAAAATGACAGTCTGCAATCTCCATGTATAATACCTCTTCCTGACCCCAAGCCCATGTAGAACATACCAGCAGCCCACTCTTTCTGCCCATCTCCACCCCCCGCTCACCATTACTATCCCTTCCTCTCTGCTTACAAGCATTGATTTTGATTTCTTTTTTGTTTTTTTTAGCTTATGCCTTTTCAGTAACATAGTAAATTGACGGCAGATAAAGACCAGTATGGTCCGTCTAGTCTGCCCAGTAAGATGGCAAGAGCAAGTAAGATGGCAGTAGTGGTTCAAGGTGAGTTATATTCAGGTACAGCAGTATTCGGTAGAATATGCTGTCATATTGCGAATACCATTGGTCTCATAAAAGGAACATAATGCTAAAGCATGTCTTTAGCATTTAACCAATCTTTGCAAAGTCTTCATCTCTGAAATGTGTGGCATTGCTGTACTTATTTAAATACCTGATAACACCATTGAGTAGAAAACCCTGCTATGAATAGGCAGTGGAATGGAGTGGGCCTATGGAACTATGGCCAAACTATTTTGCCCAAAATAGCACCAGCAACTGGAGAGCTTGATGACAGGGCTGGAGATTGGCTTGTTTGGCCCCTCAAACCCAAAGCACCTCAAAACAAAGCACGGCTCGGCTGCACTGTCAAACACTGAGCCAAGTCGTGCTTTGTCCTGAACCTTGTAATGATTTAAGCGTTTTGATTGGTTAATGATTGTAACAAATTCTATTGGGTCACCCGCTGAAGAAGTTCCAGTCTCTGATAAAATACTGGCTAGTGTAATGTATGTGCAGTTCTTTGCATCACACTTACTGTGGGTGTGCACATGGGCTGAGTTTGGGTGGAGCTCGTGTGGTGCAAAAAGGTATGCTGCTAGATTATAGGATACAATAATTTGCACATAGACATGCAGTCATTTATAACAGCCTAAGGCTGATATAAGGCATTGTACCTTCTCTTAAGGCACATTCTCTGCCACTTAAGCTACTATTTTAGAAAGTCAAGTGTGCACGTGGTATCATGGAAAGAGGTACTGCAAGGAGGGAGAGCATATTATAAATTTATGTAGATAATATAACATGTGGAAGTTTGTCTCATTATTTTGAAATTGGAAAAATTATATGCATATATTTAGCTGCATGCTAACCCAAGAGAGACTGATAAAGATGAACTGGTGGAGGGCCAGGTGGGGGAGAGACTGGTGAGAATGATCTGGGGGTTCGGAAGAGCGGATGGTTCAGAAGAATGTATCCTTGAAGGATACTACCAAAAGCAGAGAGGTTCCAAAAAAGAGTAAAGTAGCCCAAATGCCCTCGAGTATGGAGCAGGCAGAGCTTAAAGATTCCAAATTACCCATGTCTACCAATAGCCAAATTAATATGAATAAAATACAGTCTCTAAAATGCTGGTATGCAAATGCTAGAAGTCTAAAAAATAAGATGGGAGAGTTAGAATATATAGCACTAAATGAGAGGTTAGATATGATTGGAATATCAGAGACATGGTGGAAGGAGGACAACCAGTGGGACACTGTGATACCTGGGTACAAACTAAATCGTAATGATAGAGCTGATCAAATTGGTGGAGGGGTTGCGCTCTATGTTAGAGAGGACATTGAGTCAGAAAGGATTAAAGTTTTGCAGGAAACAAAATTTGCTGTAGAATCTCTATGGATTGAAATTCCATGTAAAAAGGGGAAGGCGATGGCAGTGGGGGTGTACTATCGACTGTCTGGCCAGAATGAACAAATGGATGATGAAATGCTCAAAGAAATCAAGGAAGCTAACAAAAGTTACAGCGTGGTAATAATAATGGGTGATTTCAATTACCCCGGTATCGACTGGGTCAGTATCACGGCAGGACATGCTAGGGAGATAAAGTTCCTAGATAAAATAAATGACTGCTTCTTGGAGCAGCTGGTTCATGAACCGACCAGAGGGGAAGCCATATTAGACCTAGTCCTTAGTGGAACACCAGATCTAGTGCAAGAGATAAGGGTGTTGCGACCACTTGGCAATAGTGATCATAGCATGATCGCCTTTGATTTAATTAGTGGAGGAGGGATAGTAAGGAAATCCACAGTACTACCTTTTAACTTTCGAAAGGGAGACTATGATAAAATGAGGAAAATAGTTAAGAAAAAAATAAAAGGAGCAGTTGCAAAGGTTAAAGACTTACTTCAAGCTTGGGTGTTGTTGAAAAATACTATCTTGGAAGCCCAGACCAGCTGTATTCCACGCTTTAAGAAAAGTGGAAGGAAGTCCAAAAAACTGCCAGCATGGTTTAAAGGTGAGGTCAGAGAGGCTGTTGTTGCCAAAAAAGCATCTTTCAGGAAATGGAAAAAAGAGCCAAACGACGAAACCTGGAAACAGCACAAGCACTGGCAGGTCAAATGCAAGGCATTGATAAAGCAGGCAAAGGGAGAATTTGAGAAGAAGGTTGCTGCGGAAGCAAAAACGTGAAATAAAGATTTTTTCAAGTATATTCGTAGCAAAAAACCTGTGAGAGAGTCAGTTGGTCCATTAGATGATAGAGGTGTTAAAGGGGCACTAAGAGGTGACAAGGCGATAGCAGAGAGACTGAATGAATTCTTTGCTTCGGTCTTTACTGAGGAAGATGTAGGGATGTTACCCATGACTGAAGTGGTATTTAAAGGTGCGGAAGAATTGAAGGAAATATCGATACATCGGGAAGATGTATTACAACTATTAGATAAACTAAAGAGTAGCAAATCACCTGGACCGGATGGTATACATCCAAGGGTGTTGAAAGAACTGAAATATTAGATTGCAGACCTGCTATTAGTAATCTGTGAACTATCATTAAAATTATCTCTAATACCTGAAGATTGGAGGATCGCCAATGTAACACCAATTTTTAAAAAGGGTTCCAGGGGTGATCCGGGAAACTACAGACCGGTGAGCCTCACGTCAGTACCGGGAAAAATGGTAGAAACCATCATAAAGAATAAAATTACTCAGCATGTAGATAGTCATGGCCTAATGGGAGACAGCCAACATGGCTTTAGACAAGGAAGATCTTGTCTTACTAATCTGTTATGTTTTTTTGAAAGTGTGAATAAACAGGTGGACAAAGGTGAGTCGGTTGATATAGTGTATCTAGACTTTCAGAAAGCCTTTGACAAGGTCCCTCATCAGAGACTTTTGGCAAAACTAAAGAGTCATGGGATAGGAGGTAGTGTACTACTGTGGATCAGGAACTGGTTAAAAGATAGAAAGCAGAGGGTTGGGCTAAATGGCCAATTTTCCCAATGGAGAAAGGTGAATAGTGGTGTACCCCAGGGATCTGTGCTGGGTCCGCTGCTTTTTGACATATTCATAAATGACCTGGAAAGAGGAATAACGAGTGAGGTTATCAAATTTGCAGATGAGACAAAACTATTTAAAGTTGTTAAAACCCAAGAGGATTGTGGAAAATTGCAAGAGGATCTTGATAAATTGAAAGACTGGGCATCAAAATGGCAGATGAAATTTAATGTGGACAAGTGCAAGGTTATGCACCTAGGGAAGAACAACCCAAACTATGGTTACACAATGCAAGGTTCCACATTAGGAACCACCACCCAGGAAAAAGATTTAGGCGTCATTGTGGATAACATGTTAAAACCCTCGGCCCAGTGTGCAGCGGCAGCCAAGAGAGCAAATAGAATGCTAGGTATCATAAGGAAAGGAATGGAAAATAAAATAAAAGATATTATAATGCCTCTATACCGTTCCATGGTGAGACCGCACCTTGAATATTGTGTGCAATTCTGGTCGCCGTATCTTAAAAAGGATATAGCGTTATTAGAAAAGGTTCAGAGAAGAGCCACCAAAATGGTAAAGGGGATGGAAGGATACTCCTATGAAGAAAGGCTAAAAAGATTAGGGCTCTTTAACCTGGAAAAGAGACGGCTGAGGGGGAGATATGATAGAAGTCTATAAATTAATGAACGGAGTGGAACGGGTAAACGTAGATCGATTGTTTACATTATCAGAATATAGAAAGTCTAGGGAACAGGCAATGAAGCCACAGGGTAAACTATTTAAGACTAATAAAAGAAAATATTTTTTCACTCAACGTGTAATCAAACTCTGGAATTTGTTACCGGAGGATGTAGTAAAGGCTGTAAGTGCAGCTGGGTTTAAAAAAGATTTGGACAAGTTCCTGGAGGAAAGGTCCATAAACCATTATTAAGAAGGGACCCAGGATATCAATGCTTGACCCAGAATAAGCACTGCGGAACCTGTGTCTTTTGGGGAAAGTGCCAGGTACGTATGACCTAGATTGGCCACTGTTGGAAACAGGATACTGGGCTTGATGGACCTTGGTCTGACCCAGTTTGGCATGTCTTCTGTTCCTATGGGTAGGAGGAGAGTGAATGTATGCACTTGGAGGCCTTTGAAGTTGTCTGCATCCAAATTAGTTGTGAGCCCCCTGCTCTGCTTTCTTCCCTTCCCTTCCTTTCAGGCTTCTCTTCAACCCCTTCATTCCTGTAAATATAATGGCTGGGGGGATACTGCTGGGCTAAAGCCCTCTTATCAGAGGAGATTCAATGCCTGTGCATGTTTCTGAAAGAGTCTCAGGATGCCAAGGAGCCGATTCCAAACCCTGAGCGTATCTCTGGTTCTTCTTTTAAGGCAGATGCATTTTAGGAGAAAGGAGTCTTAGGTTATCTAGGAAGATGGGGATTTATCTAATGAAGCAGGTTTCTTCTACAGTACACGCTAAATGGCCTTAAGTTGAGTCCAGCACAACTACCCAAACTATTCCTGCTACTATTGTTAGTTATTTCTGTGGTGCTATGGGACACATGCAACACTACGTTATAATAATTTAACTTTGAAAATTACCTAGGCAAAAGCACCTGCACACATTTATACCTGCTAATACATGGGCATAGCATTTTTCAGGAAAATTATGTGTCTACTTTAGAAAATTCAAACATATGTACTTGGGGGAGAGAGGATAATTTTATTTGCAGTATATGAGCAAAAGGACACATGGCAACAATATGGCATGTATTTTTACGTGGACCATGTGTTAGCTTTCCTAGTAATGGTACTTGCACGAGGTACATGTGTAGTTTATAAAATACACTTCGACTTTCCTACCTTGGATGTATTATGCAAAGAGAGAAATCATATGCATGTATCTTGAAGCAAGCATGACTTTGTGCAGAAGCTTCTGTGTGCTATCGGCAATGATTCGGCAGCTTATTTTATAAAAGAACACAGGTGCATTTTCTAGGCACCCTGCAATAAAATTATCTTCCTAATTCTAGACCCGTTCTTATTTATTTATTTAACAGTATTTCTAAACCGCCTTATCTTAATAATCAAGGTGGTATCACAGCAAGCAATCAGGTAAAGTGTGTGTGTTGTACATGCAGTGAGGATAAAACTTAGTTGTGTGAGGGATGTGTTGGGTGCTTGATTTGTTTGAGCTATATACAGGGTGGGCTATTTACAGTGGTGCTAGAATCATATTTTATATATATTCAGTTGTTTGGGAGGATTGGAGTGCTGTTATCCATTCTCTTAGGTTATGTGATGTGACCATAGTGCTCTATGAACAGCATGGTTTTCAGTTGTTTTCTGAAGTCTTTGAGGTCTGGAGTTGCCCTTAGATCGTCCGGTAGATTGTTCCATATTGTTGGAGCAGCCATGGAGAGAGCTCTGTCTGTTGTGTCCTTGCGTGTGTGCTTGTACTCATTTGGGGTGCTGACTCGGTTGCGTGTTTGACTTCTTCTGGGACGTGCGCTGGTTTCCGGTTGTATGAGCAGGTGGAGGCTGTTGGCTGATGTGTGTTCTTTTATCTTAAATAGGTTTATGATAGTCTTGTATCTGATGCGAGCAATGATTGGGAGCCAGTGTAAGTCCTTTAGTGTAGGTGTGATGTGCTCCTGCCTTGCGGCTCCGGATATGATTCGAGCTGCAGTGTTTTGTGCCAGCTGTAGTGGTTTGAGAGCTTGTTTTGGTAGTCCGAGGTATATCGGATTGCAGAAGTCCAGTATTGGGGTTATCAGTGCTTGACAGACTGTACGGAAGTGTTCTGGAGCGAGGAGTGGTTTCAGTCTCCTGATGATTCGCATCCTGTAATATGCTTTTTGGATTGTTTTGTCTATGTGTGGTTTGAGGTTGAGTTTACTGTCCAGAGTAACCCCAAGGTATCTCACCTCCGATCTTATCGGTATCGTGGTGCTTTGTATCTTTATGTTTGGTGGGTGTGTGAAGCTTTGGTTTCGAGTGATGATTAAAGCTTCAGTCTTGTTGTAGTTTATAGCTAGATTGTTGTTTTGGCACCACTTCGCCATTTGGGTAAGGCAGTCTGCTATCTTAGAGAAGTCCGGGTTTTCGATTGATATCGGGGAGTATACCATTATATCGTCTGCGTATATTGTGTATTGGATGTTGTTCTCTTTCATAATGTTGCATATTGGTTGGATGTAGATGTTAAAAAGGAGTGCTGAGAGTGCGGATCCTTGTGGTACTCCTTGTTGGACGTTTATGGGTCGGGAGGTGTCCTGTCCCACCTTGACCTGTAGCTGTCTTTCTGTTAGGTACGAGTGGAACCATTTTAGAGTGGTACCGTGTATACCAGTGTTCTTCAGTCTCTCCAGGAGTATATTGTGATCAACTGTGTCGAACGCTGAGGAGATGTCGATGAAGATCATTATAATTCCATTCCTGATGTCGTCAATTATTCTTATGATGCTGTCGAAGAGGTAGATCAGGAGAGTTTCGACTCCATGGTTGGGACGAAATCCGTGTTGGTTGTCGTCGAGAGTTCCGTGTTCGTCAATGTGTTCCTGAAGTTGTAGTTGAACCGTCTTTTCGATTATTTTTGCGAGGAAGGGTATGCTGGAGATTGGTCGGTATGCTGCTGGGTCCTTTTTGTCGAGAGAAGTTTTCTTTGTGATTGGTCTTACTGAGGCAAGCTTTAATTGCTGTGGCATGAGTCCTTGAGTGAGTGAGTTGTGTACCATTTTATGAATGTTTGGTATGAGGCTTGCTTTGGTGGCTTTGACCCATGACACTGGGCAAGGGTCTGTAGGAGCAGTGCTTGTGTTGATTGTGGAGATGATGTCTGATATCTGCTCTTTTGAGGGTGAGTGGAATGTGCCCATGGGAACGTCTTTTTACCTGCACCTACAAGCATGTACCAGATAGGGCCCAATTTTCAAAGTATTTTCATAGGTTTACTTACATAAAAACATGTCTAGAAATGATATCCATCTCTAGTGCAGGTAAATGTCTGTGCACTGTATCACAATGCATTTATGTTTAGTCTCAGGAGAAAAGGGATGGCTTGCTGTTATACCGCCCTTCGTAACATCAGAGCAGTGTATGTAATACTACTTAGAAAGGGAAAGGAACACCATTAAAACATAGTAAAGAGGAAATGGCGTATACATACAACACAACCAAGGAGGCGGGGGGGGGGGGAGTGGAGGATAGTTCAGTAGGTGGGAGGTCATTAGTTTGAGGGAGGGGGAGAAGAATCCTCAGGTGCTGTGGGCAGTAGGTCAAAGGCTAGGCAGAACAAATGGGTTTTAACAAGTGATTTAAATCTTGGGGAGGAGAGTTCCAGGCGGAGGTTGGGGGTAAAGAATTCTATAGGCTGGGGTCAAGAAAGAAAAAGTTGATTGACAGGTAGACTCGTATTGGATGGAGGATGATGGGGAAGAAAGAGGCGATTAGCATGGATGGAACGTAAGAGACAAGAAGGTGTGTGAAGGATGATGCAGGGTAGAGATAAGAAGGTAGCCCGATATGTAATATCTTTTGAACCAAAGTGGAAAGTTTATATTGGCTCTTGTATTGAATGGGTAACCAGTGACAGTTGGTAAACAACGGTGTGATGTGGTCAAATTTGGAAGCATGATGTAGCAGTCTTATGGTAGTGTTCTGAATGGTTTGTAGGCACTTGAGTTAGTAGTTAGGGAGGTCGGCGTAAACAGTGTTACAGTAATCCAAACAGGATACAACTAGGGATAGAAGCAGCATAGTTAAAGCTGAGTCTGAAAGATATATATGGATGGATTTTATTTGACAGAAGGCATGGAAGGAATGTCTTACCACAGCACTAATTTGTTTATGGAAAATTAGGGCATTATCAAGGATGACCCTAAGGTACTTAAAAGAAGACACCAGTAAGATGGATGCACCATTAAGTAATGGGGCAAGATGCGGGACAGTTGTAGAACCAGTAAGCCAGGTGGCCAAAGTTTTAGAGGCATTATGTTTCAGATGGTTATTTCTTAGCCAGAGGGCCACCTGGGAAAGGCAGGAATCCACTGTGGTGAGGTCAGGAGATGTTGGATGCATATGAAAGAGTAGGAATATATCATCTGTATAGTAATAGGTGGAGATACTCTGAGTGCAATTCCATAGCTTGCATATCTAGCCCATGGATACATCTAAATGAAGAGCAGGCCCCGTTTAACCCTAATTCCACATGTGTGAGATTGGACATGCCTGCAGGTCTGGAATTGGGGGGACAGCGTGACACGCACAAACCCTGGGACACAGGTATAAGTAGCAAGCAGCGTAGATGTCCCTGCCCTCAGCAAATTCCGAAAAGATGTATGGCACTGCTGCTACCCATCTCCATGCATCCTCGAAGCTGCTCCTCACACTGATGATGTAGTGCCAATGCCAACTACCCATAAAAATGGATGATACAGATGTGCTGATGCAAAACAGACCATAGAAGCTAGTCCTTCGCATGACCAGGACACTGCAATGTGATCTCTGCGCACTCAGTAGAGAGTGATATGATTGTCCTGAAATACCTCACAGCACAATATACATGGCAGTAGATGAACATTTGGGTTGTTCTTGCATTGGTCATCTTTGACAACAGTTTGTAAAATGCTATATCTGGACCAGAAGAAATCAGAACTGGTCCTCTAGAGCTAAATGTCAGAGCATATCCCTGACATTAAATAGGGAGCCTCAGATTGAGTGCACGCACCAATGCAAGCAGCACTACTGGATGCACATGGGCACCAGCATCTGTCTATACAAATGTGCACGTTTGTGAGACCACTGATGGTGCTGTGTGCCCTGTTGCAGGCACTCATTCTGAGGATCCCCTATTGCTGACAGGGATATGCTTCGACAGCCATAGAGACCTTGTTCTGCTGTATCCTGGCCGATCACACTGGCATCTGGTCACGCTGCGGTCAGCCTTATGGATCAGGTACTGGCCAGGCACTGACGTCCCCCTAAAATTGCAATTACACACACCAGGTCCCCCCATGCATTCTTCTAACCACACACATACACTCATTTGTAGTCACACAAAACATACATGAGCAGAACAGATGCCCTGCACCTCTAGAAAACAGCTGGTATAACATGATGGCACGGGGTCCCAGGATTACTAATCTGTTCTGCATTTCTCACCCACACATGCATCCATCCTATACTCACCCACATACAATCCCTTCATCAACAGGCCCACTTCTAGGATGAAAGGAATTGTTATGGTGCCCTATTAGGGATCACCTCATCTAATTCACACAGCAATTGTCAGCGTAACCGGAATAATCACCGTTGCACCTTTGAATATTTCTGTAGGGTTTATTTATTTATTTATCATAATCTCAAGGCGGTTTACATAGAACATTTTCAAAACTATATACAGGTTTACATCGAACGGCATTTGCTTTACATAGAACTTTTCAAACTATATAAATAGCAGTGTTTACAGTATTTACATTTAACTGTTCAACTATTTACATAAGTTTGTGCTTGCTTTGTGCCTAGGATTGGTCTGTGGATGGAAGGCAGTCCGTTATGAAGATGGTAGGTTGTAGAAGTATTCAGTAAATAGGTGTGTTTTCAAGAGCTTCCTGAAAGTAGAAACGTCTGTGGTGGCTCTCAGGTGGTGAGAGAGGGAATTCCTGAGTGAGGGGGTGTAGAGTTCGAAGGCTCTCTTTAGAGTATTCTGGGATATTTCTGCGGTGGGATGTGGAGCTTGCAAGTGAGTTTTGATGCTGTGTTCTTCGTGATCTGTTGTCGGGGGTTTTTCGGATTAGTTCATTTAGGCACCAGCAGATTGGTTATTTTGAATTTTGAATGCTAGCATTATGTTTTTATATTTTATTCTGGAGATGATGGGGAGCCAATGGGGGTGATGTGGTCATGTTGTGATTAGGCGAGCTGCTGCGTTCTGGGCTAGCTTTAGGGCATTGATTGAACTCCTTGGAAGGCCATGTAGAATTAGGTTAGAGTAATCGAGGAGTGGTGTGATGAGCACTTGACACACAGTTCGGAAATGGTTCTGCTCAAGCAGTGGACATAGGTTTTGCAAGTATTTCATCTTGTAGGGTTATTTAGTAATGTGTCTTTTCCATACAACCTTCCCCCACCTCTGCATTCTGTTCTTTACAACTGTATCTTGAAGTCTTCCAGACTGCAGACACACTGGTTCAAAACATCTTTGTCACGGACATCACCGGAGCCGATGGCAGCGTGAGACAGCCGCTCCAGCACCGACCCAGCCATAAAATTAAAAATGGACCCTCTGGAGGTGGGAAACTGCAGCCAAGGAAGGGGGAGGAAGCCGGGAGGCAGCGGAGAAGTTTTTCTTTTAAAAAAGAAAAGAACCGCGGAGACACGGGGGGGACCTGGCAGCGAACTGCAGCAGCGGGAGCAGAGACCAACCACGTGTAGGGGCCAGATGGCGCCCGGAGCCCCGGAGAGGAAGGCATGAGGAGTACGGAGACAGCGGCTGTGCTCAGGAAGCAGTGGTCACCAGCGGTGATAGCCGGAGAGAAGGGGCTGGCAGGACAGCGACAGAAGTAGGAGGCGAAAAGTGCAAAAGGGCAGCAGTGGAACCAGAAGGGAGGTGAGCGGAGCTGGAGGAGAGCTGCAGGAGGGAGGCAGCAGGTGGTGTCCCCTATTGAAGCTCTCTACAGAAGCTTGAGGAGGATGAGAGAGGCGGTGGAGGAGCATTGAAACAGGGCACGGAGACAGAGGAGCTTTAAACTGCAAGCAAGTGGAAACCAGCCGGGGGAGAGGAAGAGACAAGGGCAGCTGAGATGTCCACAAGAAGGAAAGCAGCAGATCTTAGAGAATATGCCTACTCGGGAGCGCAAACAGGGAAAAATGATAAAGTGCCAAGTGAGAATACTCAACAGCAAGAAGGTATTGAAGGGTGAGCGGAGGTGGTGGAAATGGAGAGTGAGAAAGTAAAGGGAAAGGATCCTCCTCAAAATATTACTAGAGCGGAGCTCAGGGATTGGTTCCTCGAAATAAAACAAGAGGTGCAGTCAGTAAAAAGTGAGCTAACAGAGCTCCTGGGACCATTGAAGAAGGAAATTGTAGAGCTGATGTGCAGGATAGGAGAACACAAAAACCGTCTGCAGGAAATTGAGCAACGGCAGGAGGAAGGGATACAAAGTGGAGCAAAAGTAACTTCCCAGCAGGAGGCACTGTTGTACAAATTGGAAGACTTGGAGAATCGGTTGAGACGGAACAATTTGAGAATTCGTGGAATCCCAGAGGAGAAAGGATTTCAAGATAGTGAAAAGGTGGCGGTGTCAGTGTGCCTAGAGGCGTTAAGGAAAGGAGAGGTGGGGGCGGAAGCCGTGGACATACAAATTGAGAGAGCGCACAGAGCTCTAGGACCACCAGTAGGGAACAGGCCCAGGGACATTGTAATCTGCCTGGCACGGTACAAAACAAAAGAGAGAATTGTCAACAACATGAAGGGCGCAAGAGCCCTTATGTGGCAGGGATATACTGTGCAAATATATGAAGACCTGTCTATGGGTACTTTACAGTGGAGGAGGGCAATGCAACATGTGACACAAGCTTTAAGGAAAGCAGCATCAAGTACAGATGGCTACACCCGTTTGCAATATGCTTTACCCTAAAAGGGCGGACATGGCGACTGCAAACGCCAGAGGAGGCAATGGGGGTGTTACGGGACACTGGGCTGGAGCTCCAGGGCGCCTCCAAGGTGACAGCCTCAAAGGAGCGGAGGAGACTACAGCAGCAAGGAGAGAGCCAGGAGAGGCAGACCAACGGGAAGATAAGGCAGGAGCAGCGGGAGGATCGGATCGTGGAAGGGGCCTGAGGACTCATAAATAATATGTGATGTACACATTGGGGAGGAGGGGAGGGAATATAATGTGCACTGCATGATTGGGAGGGGTGGGGTGGGTAGGAATGGAGGGTGAAGGGTAGTGGGAGGGGAAGCAGGGGTAAAGAGGGAGTAAAGAAGTAAACGCTGGGGGAGGGAAAAGGGAGGGGGAAAGAGTGGGAGGAGGAAGGGGGAGGGAAAGCATCGGGAGAGAGAAAGAAGGGGTTAGGAGGCAGAACGGGGTGAGGGGGGCAGGTTGGAGGGAGGGATAGGAAGTGGGAGAAGGGGAGTACAGATAAGGAGGGAGAGGGGGGGTGCGAGAAGTAAGTGGTTGAGGGAGGTAGGGGGTGCACTACGCCGAATGATCCTCTGGTGAAGGAGGATGAGGGGGGGAGGGAGGGCAGAGAGGAGGGGGAAGCAGGGGAGGGATTTAGGAGCAGGGACGGGCGGAAGAGGGAGGAGTGGGGGGCAGTGGGGGAGCTGGGTAGGGGGACAGAAGGGGGGGGGGGTGGTGAAAGGAAGGGAGTGAGGGGACAAGGTAAGGTAGACCAGAGGAGGAAAACGTTAACAATGGCAACATTAAATGTAAAGGGGTTACGTACGTGGCGGAAACGGAAAATGGTTGAACAAGAAGGTAGAAGACTGGGGGTGGAAGTTCTGTGCATTCAGGAAACCCATCTACGGGTGGGGCAGGAATACATATTGGAATCCAGGCAATACCCTAAGGTAGTCCTGGCGGACAGAGAAAGAATCCTAGGAGGGGGGGGGGGGGTTCTGGTGGGTGGTGAATATCAACATATGGTGAAAAGTACCCATGGGGGAAAGAGGGCAGATGGGTGGGGGTGCAACTTCAAATAGAGCGGGAGGAGGTGTGGGTGATTAGCCTATATGGGCCAAATGAGAAGCAGGGGGAGGCATATGAGCAAATCTTGAGGGAGCTAGAGGAATTTGAAAATACTTCCATAATATTGGGAGGGGATTTCAACCTGGCATGCAACCCCCGCTTAGACACTAGTGGAGGACAGGGGAGAGGGGGGCGAGGAGATAGGCACCAACTGAACAAAATGAGGGAGAGATTAGGATTAGTGGATGTGTGGAGAAGCTGGCATCCAGGAGAGCAGAAGGTATACCTACTATTCCCCGGTACATGGATCCTATAGTAGGTTGGATATGATATGGGGGGGGGGGGGCATTGGGTGGAGAGGGTGCAGTAAGTGGACCATGGCCCGATCACCTGGTCGGACCATGCACCAGTATGTGTCACGTTCGCACTAGGGACAGCAGAAGATAGTTTAAAATTCTGGAGGTTAAATAATTCCCTGCTTGAAGAGGAGTGGTACGTGGGGAAGCTTAAGGGTAGTATAAATGAATACGTTAGGCTGAACAACACAGGGGAGGTGACTATGGGGACTCTGTGGGATGGATTAAAGGCGGTGATCCGGGGGCAGCTGGTGAGTAGGGGGGTACAAGTGAAGAGGGAAAAAGGGGCAGTGGAACGGGAATTGCTGCAGAAATTGGTAAAACTTGAGAGAGCGCATCAAGCAGTGCAGGACCCACATACTATAGCAGAGCTCATTAAGGTAAGGGCAGAACTTAGTAAACTGCGAGCACAGGAGATGGCGCACCAACTGGCGATGTTGAAGCAGGCACACTTCGAAGGGGGGAACAGGGCGGGGAAGTTGTTAGCTGCTCGGCTAAAGGCAAGGCGGCAGGCAGCGTTTATAGACGGGATTAGAAATCATAAAGGGGAAATGGAACATCGAACTAAGGGCATCAGGAAGATATTTAGGGATTTCTATGAGAACCTATACAAAAGTGAAACCACGGTGGAGGGGGAGGAGATTGATGAGTTTTTGAATGAGTGTCACCTTCCCCAGGTGAATGAGGAGGAGCGGGAACGCTTGGGGCAGGAGATTCAGGAGGAGGAGGTAAGGAGGGCTATAGCCACGCTAAAACTTGGGAAAGCACCGGGCTTGGATGGGTATACTGCAAAGTTCTATAAAGTGCTGTCCGAATCGATCAAACCTATCCTCACTCAAGTAGTGAATAGGGTTCTCCAAGGCGATAGTCTTCCAAAGTCCATGGCGGAGGCCGGTATCATGGTGCTGCCGAAGCCGGGTAAAGATAGGGGGGTATGTGGATCCTATAGACCAATCTCCCTAATAAATCTAGATTCAAAAATTTTGGCAAAAGTGCTGGCAAACCAGATCCAGGAGGTGGTGCCACAAGTAATTCATCCTGATCAGACCGTGTTTGTCAAGGGGCGGCAGGGGAGCGACAACGTGAGAAAGATCTTGAATATAGCCTGGCAACTTCAGAGATCTAAAGAATCGGCAGTGATGGTAACAGTTGACGCAGAAAAAGCGTTTGACCGAGTGGAGTCGCCATATATGTTTTGGGTACTGGAGAAAATGGGATTTGGAATGCAGTACATCAACTGGATAAGAGCATTCTACCAGGGGCCGAGAGCTAGAGTCAGAGTAAATGGTGGGTATTCAGACAGCTTTGAGCTTCATAGGAGTACTAGACAGGGATGCCCGCTGTCTCCTTTGCTATTCGCGATAGCTATAAAACCGCTGGCCGCATACATCAGGCGGGAGGCGGACATAAAGGGGGTAGAGATGAGGGGGCGAGAGGAAAAGGTTGGGTTGTTCGCAGATGACATTATCTTTACATTGACACAGCCAATAACAACATTGCCAGTGTTAATGAAGGGCATTCAGCGGTATAGCCGAATAGCAGGCTATAAAATGAATCAGGGTAAAACCGAAATGCTGGGGTTCAACCTGGCACCTAGCGTGGAGGAGAGTATAAGGCATAGTTTTAGATTCTGGTGGGTGGAGGGATGTTTCCGGTATCTGGGAATTAGACTGGGGACTCCACTATCTAGGATGAAACAATGGAACTATCAAGGATCGGTGGAAAGTATCCGGCAGGACCTTTCTAGATGGAAGGGACTGTATCTATCATGGATGGGCAGCATAGTGGTGGTAAAAATGAATATATTGCCGAGACTGCTGTTTGTGTATATGTCCTTACCGTGTAGAGTGGGGGAAGAAGAAATAGATAGGATGCAAAACCTGCTAATGCAGTTTATCTGGGATGGGAAGCGGCTGAAGGTAGCTAGGGCTACCATGTATAAGACAAGGGAAGAGGGGGGGTTGGAGGTTCCGTCATTGGTTCGATACTATGAGGCGGCGCAACTTCGGGCTCTATTTGCGTGGAAAGAGGGACCGGAGCAACCAGGGTGGATGGGCATGGAAGTAGAAGGGGAGGCGAGTACAGAGGCCTGGATATGGGATCCTGGGGCTAGAAGGGGGAGGAAGGGGGAGGAGAATCCGTATCTGGAACTCACTAAACAGGTCTGGTGGAAGTGGAAGAGGCACTTGATGGGGGGGAAGAAGTACTCCAGGGAGACTTACATCCAGACGGTGGCAGAGGGGGGGATGGAGGAAGTGGTGGGGGTCTTTAAGAGGTGGGGGAGAAAGGGGCTGATGAAACTGGGTCAAATGGTAGAAGACAGGGGGAGGATCCGGAAATTTGAGGACTTACAGGAGAAGTATCAGCTGGAGGGGCGAGATAGGTATATGGGCATGTGGTATTGGCTGCAGCGGAAGGAGGTGAAAAAGGATCTAACAGCTCAGCCCACTCCCTTTGAGAGATGATGGGGAAAAGGGGGACGAACACTCGGATAATATCAGGGGTGTATAAGCTTCTGGGGGAGTATAAACCAGGGCTGATTTGGAGTCAAAAGCAGTGGGAGGAGGAGCTAGGTGGTCAGTGGGACCCCACGAGGTGGGATAGTATTTAAATCAGAACACACAGGATGTCCCCGGTGACAGCAATGTTAGAAAATAGCTATAAAGTAAGGTTGAGAATGTATTGGACCCCAGTGTAGCTCCATGCGCTTTTTCCAGGAAGTTCGGAGAGCTGTTGGAAGGGATGTGGGGCAAGGGGGGACCTCCTACATATGATCTGGAGTTGCCCCAGTATATGAAGATATTGGACAGCCGTGGAAAGTCTCACAAAGGATATAACTGGGGTAGAGGTACAATTTACACCGGCTATGGTAATATTGAATGAAGAGGTGGAGGGAGGGGTGGGAGGACTTGGGGAAGTTACAGGGGTACTGTGTAATTGCTGCCAGGATGAGTCTCCTCAGGTGGTGGAAAAATACGGAGGTACCCCCAATGAAAGAGGTGGTGGGGAGAATGGAGCAGTTATGGGGCTTTTGTACGATAGAAGCACACAGAAAGCACACTCTTACAAAGTACAATAAGGTGTGGGAGCAGTATGTACAGTGGAGGGGGGAGGGGGAGAACTATTGGTGTGCGACGTCAGAAGGTGGTGGGGCAGGAAGTAAAAGAAGTCGTCTCTGGTTTGGTGTTTTATCTATGTTAAGGTATCGTTGTTGAAGTGTGCTAGAAGTTTACAATGCTCACTGTGTACAGTCGATACAAGTATGTTGCTTAATGTACATATACATGATTATATGGGAGATACAGTGCTATAGTTTTTGGGAAAAGTTGGGGGGTGGGGGTAGTGGGATGGGTAGGGAGGGGGAGGGGGCTAAAGGGGGGTAAAAAAGGGGGGGAATGGGAATAAAAGGAAAAATAGAGAAGGTGTAATAAGTTCAATATGCTGTGTATGAGTAATGGGGGGTTATTTGTATTGTATGTAACATCCGTATTACTAGAGCGGGTGGTAGTCGGATGGTTGATGTATAAGATGGAAGAGTTTAACAGACTGGTGGTGGTCTTACGTTGTGAGATGTATATTGATACTGGAAACTTGAATAAAGAACAAATTACAAAAAAAAACCCCATCTTTGTCACAGCTATTCATCTCTATGGGATGCATTGCAGAGCAGAGCAGAAAAGTTTCTAAGTCCTGGCCTTATTCCAAATTTACGCTTGTATAGCTTAGACGTCCACGGGAAATACGCAGATCATACATGAGCTTTTCCTGAATACACATTGCACATCTCTGCTGCTGACTATGCCCCCTATTCTGTCGCCTCCCGCCCATGTTCTGAGATCCCCGTGCTAGCACCATGTACTTGCGGGGTCACGAGTATTGCAGAGTACGGTCATAGACATTTTTGCTAGAAAAACATCTATGCCGCATGTCCAAAGGGCTTATTTCTGTTCTGGGATGACCCCCTATGTGTTTTGTCTTGATTAGATTGTAAGCTCCGATGAGCAGGGACTGTGTCTTACATCTATATGTACAGCGCTGCATAAGCCTTGTAGCGCTATACAAATGATGATTATTATTATTATTAGTAATACCAAACTGTTGGATGAGGATGGCCAGCTCAGCCAAGAAGATATTTAAAAGAAGGGGGCCTAGGACAGAACCCTGGGGAACATTGCAGTTGAGGGGAAAATGAGTGGAGGTGAGGAATCTGAAACTAGAGGACAGCAACCTTGGGCCGGAAGGACTGGGGTTTCTAGTCCCACAGGTGCTCCTTGTGGTCTTGGGCAAGCCACTTAACCCTCCATAGCCCATGTTCCCTGTAAAATAGTTATCTCCAAGTTATAATGCCCTGTTCAATGTAATTTCAGTTTGTTCAATGTAAACCGCACTGATGCAGAATAGTGCGGTATATAAGAGAATGTAAATAAAAATAAATAAAATAAATAAATATGAATGCATCAAAAAGAAAAGAATAGAACCATAGGAGGACAGTGCCATGGAGACAAATATCTTGTAACCGAAAAAGTAAAATGGAGTGATTAACCAAGTTAAAGGCAGAGGAGAGATTGAGAGAAATGGTCAGAGAAATATTATCCTTGTGATGTGCATTTAGGGCTAAGGAGGGCCAGTGAATTGAGGGTGGACTGAAGCAGACTATTCCACATGTCAGCCTGAGCATTAATGGAAGTGGATGTCAGAAGAGGGAAAAGCCAGAAGAGTGTCATGAGTGAAGGATTGTGAAAGGATGTGGGGATTCTCGACCGTGGTGGTGGTAATAGTCTGGTTCCAAGGGCTGATGATGGGAGAAACTGAGAAGATACAGAAATGATCTGTCCAGGAGAGAGCAAGAGTAGAGAAGGAGAATGATGGGAACAGGAATGAGCTTGAAGTCATGATGAGATCCAGGGTGTGACCGACCACGTGAGTGGGATAATGAATATGTTGAGTAAGTGATAAATGTGATATAAGAGAGAGAGAAAAAAACCTGTTGCGGAGTTTCAAGGGAGAATCAAAGTGACGTTCCCCCAAAACAACTAGATCAGTGAAGGAGGTAGTTGTTTCTGAAATAGTAAGCATGAGGGAATTCCAGAGTGGAATATTTGGGGAGGGTGGGATATAAAGGAGAATGTAGATAGCAGGGGGAGTTGGGAGCCGGACAAGGAGGGATTCAGAGTAGTGAAGGGTAGAGGCATTTACTTCTAGGAGATTCAGTGAACTTTTTTTTTTTTTTTTGGTAATTTAATTTTTATTTGCATTTTCATCAAAGTTACGGGCCATCTAGTAACCTCCAGACATTACCAGCAAGCTTATATATATTTTTTCAATTAACAACAAAACATAAACATCCCCATCACCCCACCCCACCCCATCCCATCCCCCTACCTTCTTACACTGATCACACCTATTGAGAAGGATTCAACAAACTTCTGATAATGGCGATACCACCCCCTGCCCTGGAGGCGCGCGAGGTGGTTAATGCGTCGTAGCCAAGAGTAAGGCAGTAGTAGAGGAGGGATTGCTCCTCTTCTTTAAGCCATGTCTCGGAAAGGAACAAGAGGTCCAGAGAGTGCTGAAGGACTAGATCCAAAAGAAGTGCAGATTTGGATTGGAATGACCTACAGTTGAGGAGCGCACAGTGATAGGAGAATGAGTGAGGAGGAGAGACCATCTTAGTAGCAACAGGAAAGGAAGGGGCAGGAGACCCCAGGATTCTTGTATTTCTGCAGGTTAGGTGCCTGGAAGGGTCAGCTAAATAGCAACAGAAAAAGAGCACAGGAATGGAGCACATAGCTAGATAAAAAGGCCAAGGAAGACAATGTGTGATACGTGGCAGTAAGAACACGTAAAGATAATACTAGGCAGAGGTGAAAGGTGGTTAGTCAGGTCACGAGTCACCCCAAGGAGCAGAACCTGCTCCTCAGGCACACACTTCCAGCATGCACCCATGGTGAAAACACTGTTTTGGTGAGGAATAAATAGGGCCTCCTCCAGATCATCTGGTGCGGTCAGAATCACATGATCGTGACATCAGTGAAGCAAATAGATACACAGTGTGGAGGATTCGGCAAGATATATTAATACACAGACACTTATAACCAGCAGCAGGTCAATGAACAGAGACAGCACAGTATAGCAGAGGAGGTAAGTGCAGGAGTTTCACTTTGAAATCCCCACAAATTCAAGAGTACCCATTTGCATGTTCAAAAGGGAACTTTACAAATATTCTCTTTGGAGTATGTTTACTAGCGGGTTGTAGTTTTTGCCCATCATGCACATTGTGAATCAAAATTAACATGCATTAGGTGCAACCATACCATGGTGAATGTTGAGGGTGTGGTCAGCACATACCCTGACAGTTACCATGCAGGTAGCCCCTTAGCCCATGTTCTGGACCTTAGCAATTAGCACAGGTGCACTTAATAACACTTGTAATCATAATGTGCAGTCAACATCCACTCTCCGTCCAACCCCCACTCAGAACCCACCCCATCACGCAATGCGCATTTAAGTGTGTGGTAATTGGCCCGCCTGTGTGGTAACATCTACCACAGGCCTGTGGAAGTGGTTAATGTAAGAACATAAGACATGCCATACTGGGCCAGACCAAGGTCCATCAAGCCCAGTATCCTGTTTCCAAAAGTGGCCAATTCAGATCACAAAGTTCGTCCTGGGGTAAGCAGTGGATTTCCTGCATCCTCTTTAATCATGGTTTATGGATCTTTCCTCCAGAAACTTGTCCAAACTTTTTTTAAACCCAACTACACTAACAGCTTTTAATACATCCTCTGGTAATGAATTGCAGAGTTTGATTATGCGTTGAATAAAGGATAGCGCATGTTGTAATGCATTGTAACCATTTAGCACAATTTACTATACATGCCCCTTCCAAAATGGTTTGACAGGTACCCTGGAACCTGCTAGCTACTGTACATAGGTAGACTGAAATTCACACCCCCCTCCCCCCATGAGTGCCTGCTAATTAGTAACCTTGATCATTTCACTAGTGATACATTTCTTGTTGGCAATTAAGTTATCTTCAGTTTTAATAATAAAAATATGTGTTCTTTTGAAAGTTATGGGACAGGCAAAGCAGGATGTTCTTGGAGTGAATCTTTGCATTTTGATGATAGAGGAACTGAGGCCAAGTGGGAACAGAAATCTTCCTCTTCACCCACAGGCCAAGTGCTGGCGAGCAGCTCTTCAATCTGCTTTTTTTCTTTAGCAATCTCAGTCCTAAAGGGAGTATCAGAAGCAGAAGGACAGGAATTATTTTGAAGAAGAAAGGGAAAGATAAAGTCCTCTTTAGTAATTTAAGCTTTTCTGAAAGTTAAGACCATTAGCTGGAGACAGGTGCTGAGATGCTGTCTCCCCTTAACACAGCTTTGCTCGGATATATCTCCAGGAACAAGCAGGAATGTAGTCTTCACATATGGGTATTGTTGGTACTGACGGAGCCTGCGCAGGAACGCTCCCCAGCGTCCAATAGGAACGCTTTTGGGAGCATCCCTCAGCACATGCGCGCTGCCTTCCTGCCTTTCCAACTGTCCCTCTTCAGTTCTTTGTTTTCTGCGGAGCCGACAGGACCCATACCCTGTCACCGAAGAAAATTCCGTCTTTAAAATTGTTTTCTTGTGGTCGCGTTTGCCTCCACACAACGCCTACCGGTACCGCCGGTTCTTTTCTTTTCTCAAAAATTTTATACTTTGAACTGTTTCTCTTCAGAAACTTTTCTTTTTCGGTGCTAGGCGCCATTTTGGGCAATAGGCCTCATATTCCTGAAACATGTTACAACCAACTAGTGGTTTTAAAAATGTACTAAGTGTGGCGGTACCATTTCCGTCACTGACACCCATGATTGGTGTCTTAAATGTTTAGGGCCTGAACATTCTCCATCTGAATGGCTCTCCTATATGGGGATGACTAAGAGAGGAAGACAGATGTGAGGCCATTGGCATTGCCCTTGAGGGAACCACACCGGCAAAACAGCCCCGGCGGGAGGCTTCGGCTTCCAAAGCATCAAGGGGGCTCCAGGATGTTCTCGAGGCCTCGACCTCGCAAGAACTACTGGTGCCATGCTCAGGGGTCCCGGCCGTTTTCACCGGTACTGACACCCAGGCATCGGCAGCATCGATAGACCAGAGGTTCCTCGCTATCAAACACAGCATTGCAGCTCTTCTCACAGCTGTGGTACCATTGACACCTATGGTTCAACGGGCACCGGTACCGACATCGATACCGATGCCGGTACTTACACCGGTACAGACACCGGTACCGGTACCAACGATACTGGTACTGACGGGAATTCTTCCCATGCCATCTTTGGCTGGAATCGACAGATCGGTACCGGATTAACTCGGTACCGACTTCGATCGATACTGGGGCCGTGCTTTGCATGAGCATCGTGGTCAGGAATACTTTGAATCCTCCGATTCCAAAGACTGACAATTCTGCTGGTACCAGAGGGTTTCTCCCAGAAGATCCCTCTTCTCCCCATTGCAGAATGTCACCTTCAGAGGACATGTCTTTTCAGGATTTTATTCGTGATGTGGCCAAGGGCCTTTCAATCACGGTAGCTCCTGAACAGGAACCCAGAGCAAAGGAATTGGAAATTCTCCAATATCCTAAAGCTCCAAAGGAGGCAGCCACTCTGCCCATCCATGAAATTCTGCATAACTTGATGCTCAGAATGTGGGAGACACCTCTGATGACATCTCCTCATTCTAGGAGGCTTGATACTATGTATCGAGTTCCGCCATGTTCTGGATTTCAAAAGACTCAGCTGCCACACCATTCAATGGTGGTGGAGTCAGCCATGTGTAGGATGAAAAGTGCAAAGAGGCATGCATCCAGTCCCCCAGGTCATGAATGCAGGACTCTGGATGCTTTTGGGCGCCAAACTTTTCAGGCTTCCATGCTTTCAGCTAGGATCAGTTCATATGTACTATATATGGAAATGTTCCTCAAAGAAGTTACAGGAGACTTGGAGCTTATGAGCCCACTTCTCCCAGATGACAAGAGACAAGACTTTCTTGCTCTATTTAAGCATGCTCAAGATGTCTCCAAGTTTGTGAATTGTGCAGCCTTTGACTGCTTTGAATGCATCATCAGAACCTCTGCTATTGCCATTGGGGCACGATGGATTGCCTGGCTTCAGGCATCAGACTTGGAGACTTGGGTACAGGACAAGTTAGGCAACATTCCTTGCACGGGAGAGAATCTCTTTGGCAAGAATTGGCAGGAAAAAGGCTAACGAATTAGATGCTGACAATACCATTCTAGATAGATTGTCAAAATCTACAGCCACTCCAGCCAAAAAGAAGCCTTATAAAAAAACCCCCTCTTTCAGCAAAAAGAGGAAATTTTATCCTTCCTATACCCAGCAGAGTCAAACTCAGGGTCAGGTTGCCCAAAAGGGACAAACCAGATAGCAAAAGAAGCCAAAAGGCCCGAGAGCCCAACCAGCTCTGCAGGTTCAGCCCCCTCAAGGGCTTTGACTCCTTCCTAGAGAGCTTAGCCTTCCTGCCTCTGAAGGGTCCCCAACCCCCCAATATCCCAGGCAGGTTATGCCACTTTGCCAACAGATGACATCAGATAACAGCAGAAGATTGGACTCTGTCCATTGTAGGAGAGGGGTACAAGCTCCATTTTCACAGCATGCCCCCTCCTACAGTTCTAAAGCAATTCAATTCTCAAACCTCCGCAGACAATCTGCTAGATCACGAGGTCTCAACACTTCGTGCCCAAGGGGCACTAAAAGAGGTACCCATTCTTCAACAGGGTGCAGGGTTCTACTCCCCCTATTTTCTTATTCCAAAGAAAACAGGAGGACACAGATCCATTCTAGACCTCAGAGAATTGAACAAATACCTGTTCCGAGAGAAGTTCAAAATGATTTCTCTGAGAACTCGTCTTCCATACCTTCAAAGCCAGGATTAGCTTTGCTTTCTAGACTTAAAGGATGCATACACTCACATTCTGATCCATCCAGATCACAGGAAATTCTTACGATTCCTTTTCAAGGGAAAACATTTCCAGTACAGGGTTCTTCCCTTTGGTCTGGCTTCAGCACCAAGAGTATTCATGAAATGCATGGCAGTAGTAGCTGCATTTCTACGAACCCTGGGGATATTCGTCTTCCCTTACTTAGACAACTGGCTCATTCGAGCCCCTACAGTTGCAGAGACCAGCACTGCACTGTCCCGTACAATGTGAATCCTCCAATACTTGGGGTTGGTAATAAACTTCCCAAAATCCCAACTTGTTTCTTCCCAATGCCTGGAATTCATAGGGGCCTGTCTAGATACCAGACAGGCAAAGGCTTTCCTTCCACAGGCCCGGTGTCTTCGCTAGCTTCTCAAGCAGCAGGGAAATTCTCTCTAATTGCTCGAGAGCTACTACAGTTGCTGGGACATACAGTTCATGTAGTCCCATATGCTCGTCTCCACATGCGAGCAGCTCAGTGGACCCTATCCCTTTCCGGTCCTATCCTAGCACCCCCCATCAGCCCATTTCCAGTCCTAGCCTCCCATCAGTCATTTCCAGTCCTAACTGCCTCATCATCCCTTTCCAGTCCTATCCTAGCTCCCCTATCAACCCATTTCCAGTCCAAGCCCCCCCCCCCCAATCAGCCCATTTCCAGTCCTAGCCTCCCCCCCTCCCCTCTGAAGAGCCCCGCGCCTGTCTGAACGGCTTCAGAGGGAGCCGGGGAGGCCTGAAGCTCTGGCTCACCTCTGTACAGCCGCCAGAGTGAAGAGTGGTGTTTTCCTTCTCTCCAGCAGCTGTGTTCTGATGGAGCATGCTGGCATGCTGAGTACCGGGAAACAGAAAATGCCTTTTAGCTCTGGCAAGCCAGCGGGAACCATGAGAACACTGCTGCCAGAGTGAAGGAAAACGCTGCTCTTCTCTCTGGCAGCTGTGCAGAGGTGAGCTGGGGCCTCCCTGGCTCCCTCTGAGCCCGACCCTGCAAACGGTCGGGAGCAACAGCATGTGTGGGAAGGGGTCCTGTGTGAACAACATTCCTGCACAATGGATGGGCCGGCCCTGGATACAGGCCCCCTATCATCTTGGTCACCTTCCTCTCAACCGTTTCAAGTCGTCTTATATCCTGTGCTAGGTGCGATGACTTGTACAGGGGCATTGTTACTGCCTCCTTTCTGCTGGTTATGCCTCTCTGCGTACAGCCTAGTATCCTTCTGGCTTTGGCCACCGCTTCGTCACATTGTTTCACCACCTTGAGATCCTCTGACGCCATCAATATAGTAGATCTTGTGATTTACTAATTACAATAACTACTTATCCTGTTTATCACTTCAATAACCTTACTGGACATACACCACACTGTATAGAGGCACTCTACAATCTAGTCAAGACTAGACAAACAAGAAAGTTTATTCCCTTTGATGTCAAACGCCAGCACATTTAACCCTGGGGAGGAAGTAGGAGAGGTGATGGGAATGTGCCTTCTGAGACCTTCGGTTATTAAATGGAATGTGGTGCTGGCAAAAATGAATAAAGCCTGTCTGTGCAAACCAATGCATAAGGAGATGGACGAATAGCAGAGAGTGATATGGAAACTTCTTAAAGAATGCAATTTATTTCTGCTGTATAAAATTCCTAACAGGGGAAGCCAATGTGTGGTGTGAAGCCTCCTACTGTCATTGCCTCACCCCCTCATTCTTCCCTTACACCCTCCCCCCCCCCCCCCACCTCCCTTCCATTGTCTCCTGTCATCCTTCTCCATTGGCTTGTTTTCTTTTCTGCTTTCCTAGTGGTACCATTACACTTACTCAAGAGCCACCATTGGTCCCTAAACTCCCCATCTGAAGCATACTGTGTGCATTTCTTTAGGAATTTGCCTCTGTATAGGCAAACAGTCACCCTCACATGATAGCTCAGATGGTTCAAGAAATCATGACCATGATATCTGAAAGAAAAAGGCTTCCTCTCAGTATATTTTGTGTTCCTTCTCAGTCATGATGAGAAAGATAAAGTATAGAAACTACAGATGACCAAAATAGATATTGAAAAGCTGTGAGATGACAATTAGTACCAGGAATCGGCTTCTTGCTGTATCTCAGATAGATAGAGAATGATAGAATGATGCAGATAGCAACAGCCATCATTTAGTTATATACACACATTCCCTTCCTCTATCAACTAGAGATTTGATAAATACGATTGGTATTTCAAGGGGGTTATTTTTCAGTTTCTTATCTTACGTGGAGGAAGGAAGAAGTTCTCTTGTGAAAGAATATTATACCAGCTTTTGTAGATATAAACTAAATCAATCAAACTGAATTGAACCCTGGACTATAGGAAAGAACAGGATATGGTGTATAAAAATGTTATACAGTTTTCATTACATGTACAAAAATAATCATATTGAATTGAACTCTGGACAGAATATCTCAAGGATTTTTAAGCCAATAAAATGAGGCAATTTTTAGATGCTTTGATTTCACAATGTCATGATCTTCGTGGGCAATAGTGAGGCCAGACAGGCAAAGAAAAAGAGACTAAGAAAATATTCATAAAAATTCAGAGGGTGGCCTAAGAATGATGGTATTGAAACCAGTGAATGAAAGGGCCTGTTTGAGAATGAATATATCCTAAATCAATATGGCAGGAAAACATACAAAGTGAAAGTACGTAACATAGTAAATGCAAAGCAATGGTTCTCAGCTCAGTCCTCAACTACCTACCCATAGGCAATCTTGTTTTCAGGCTATCTGTCATGAATATGCATGAGAGGGATTTGCACGCACTGCCTCTATTGAAATATAGTATAGTTCATTAAACCTGAAGTTCACTGGTGCACAATTTTGTAGAATGCATACAAATTAAGCAGTTTTGGAAGGAAATAACTTTGATTTTGAGAAATATTTTAATGGATCTATCCCCTTTGATATGTTTTCTATTATATAGGGAGAAAAATATTTATGAAAGGTAATGCTAGTGAATATTGTACTATTTTACAAATTCTGACTATCAAATATTTACATAGGTTGGATGCCTCTGATCTTGAGTTGACCAGCACTGGTCTAAGAACAGTAGACTTGGACCAGTAAGGATTTATGGTGTCGGATGTTCTTTCTGAGTGCATTTCAACCATTATCCATGGAGAGGCACAGCAAATGCCATGTGATAAACTGGTAATGCCATCCGACTTCCTGTCTCTGAAACAGGTGCATCTCTGTGAGAACATCTGAAAATTACAAGTTACTTAATTATTTATTTTCAAGTTGGTTAATTTCAATTATTGTTTGCCATCTACAGTCTTATAAATAATTTTTATTATTCTCATTATGTAGCTAAAAAGTGTCAGATGTTGGTTAGCAAAATTTGGGGTGTTGTCATTGATTTATGCGTACGAGAATGAGCTAAAGAAACAGTCTTGAAGGACTGGGAAGAAAGATTCCAAATTAACCCTGTTATCAAATAGCCAGACTGTTAATATTACCAAAAAACAAACTTTCAAATGCCTGTATGCAAATTCTAGAAGTTTAAAAAACTAAGATGGGAAAGTTGGAATATATAGCAATGAATGAAAGGTTAGATATAACTGGCATTTCAGAGACCTAGTGGAAGGAAGATAACCAATGGAACACTGTGATATGAGGCTACAAACTACAGTGCAATGATAGGGTAGATCACATTGGCAGAGGGGTGGCTCTATATGATAAAGAAGGCATAGAATCAAACAGGATAAAGGTTTTGCAGGAAACAAAATATACTGTAGAATCTCTATGAATAGAAATTCCATGTAAAGAGGGGAAGGGAATGGCAGTGGGGGTGTACTACCGTCCACCTGGACAGAATAAACAGATAGATGATGAAATGTTAAAAGAAATTAGGGAAACTAGCAAAGTTTACAACACAGTAATAATGGGAGATTTCAATTATCCTAGTACTGACTGGGTCAATGTCACATCAGGAAATGCTAGGGAAATAAAATTTCTAGATGAAGTAAATGACTGCTTCATGGAGCAGCTGGTTCAGAAACCGACATGGGGGGATGCTATTTTAGACTCAGTCCTCAGTGGAATGCAGGATCTAGTGCAAGAAATAACTGTTTTGGGGCCACTTGGCAATAGTGATCGTAACATGATCACAGTTGATTTAATAAATGGAGGGAGGATAGAAAGGAAATCGACTGCACTAGCATTTCATTTTCAAAAGGGAGACTATAATAAAATGAGGAAAATGGTTAAGAAAAAACTAAAAGGAGCAACTGCAAAGGTTACAAGAGACCTGGGCATTTTTTTTAAAATACTATCTTGGAAGTTTAGACCAGATGTGTTCCATACTTAAAAAAAGGTGGAAGGAAGACCGAATGACAGCCAGCATGACTTAAAGTTGAGGTCAGAGAGGCTGTTATAGCTAAGAGATAATCTTTCAGAAAATGGAAAAAAGAGCCAAATGGTGAAAACAGGAAACAACATAAATACTGACAAGTGAAATGCAAGCATTGATAAGACAGGCAAAAAGAAAATTTGAAAAGAAGCTTGCTGTGGAAGCTCCTTACTCACATCACAATGCCATCCAGATAATATACAACCCAAGGCATCTAAGGCATACATGCAAATGGAACCACTCGCCACCATTAAGAACCATTAATCACAACAATCTCATCAGGATTCCACTAATAAACAGCAGTACCCTACTGCAACACCTCAACAACACCAATGAAATAACTTGCGCCTTAATCAATGCCAGATCAGCTCGCAACAAATTGCAAACAATACATGATCACATTGTAGTCTACAAGATAGACATCATGATGATAACTGAAACCTGGTTTGCTCAAACGGACAATGTTCTCATAAACCAACTAAACACTGATACACACAACATTCACAATTGCCCTAGAGCATCTGGAATGGGCGGAGGAGTATGCATACTTACCAACAAACAACTAAGCTTCACCAAAGTCGACACCTTATCCATACATAACCTGGATCTCATAACCATCTCAAACAAGAAGTACACCATTTGCCTAGCCTACAGAACTCCCACATCCAATCCCGATGAACTGTCAAACATACTAGATGTCACCTGCACACACTCTACCAAGCTAAACCCATTCATATTATTGGGCGACTTTAACCTGGCTTCCGTAACCAATCAGCAATCAACAGCTTTCTTAGAAGCCATGAGCGACCTACAATTCTCACAAGTCGTCAAATATCCCACACACAACAGAGGAAGACACATTGGATCTCATATTCATCCCAAACTCAACAAACAACCATTTCAAACCACCACACCACTCATCACACCCGTGCCATGGTCTGACCATCATCTGATTTCATTCAGTCTACCCCACCAACTTAGACAGATAAGAACAATACACAAACCCACCAAGAGAAAGTTCTTACCATTAGATGTGTATAACTTCACCAACAAAATTACACCTCAACTGATAGACCACAATGCCATTGATAACATAGATACCCTCCTAAAGATCTGGAATCCGACAATGACGGACGCTGCTCACACCCCAACAACAACCAAGTCCTCCAAATGCAGCAGAATTGTGCCCTGGTATTCATCAGAACTGAAGCAGCTGAAAAGTGAACTACGCTGCATGGAAAGAAAGTAGAGACATAGCCCCAACAAGCAAACACAGGCAAACTACATTCAAGAACTAAACAAATATCACAGCATCGCCAACAAAGCCAAAAATGAATACTACTCAAACCTCATCAAAAAAATCAATCAACAAACCAAGAGAATTATTTGAAATAGCTAACTCCCTCAAAAAGAACCCTGATGCAAAACCCGTAAATTAATCACTCAGCCCACACATCATGGCACTTCACTTACAAGCAAGCAACATGAACACAGCAGACAATGAAATAGTCCTCCAACATATAGACACATACGACGAAAGCACCAACCAATGGACCTCATTCAACCCCATCACCACCAACCAACTAGATAACATTATATCCCCTCTGAATAGCATCACCTCCTCTCTTGACCCTTGTCCAGTGGTTTGGGTTAAAGCAGCAAGAAACCTCCTCATACACTTCATACTCACTATGGTCAACAATTCTCTATGTCATGGAAACCTACCACCTGACCTCAAACAATCCTCCATACGACCCATACTCAAGACGTCCACCCTCGACCCAACAAACACAACATCTTACAGACCAATATCCAGTATTGCATTCATAGCCAAGATCATTGAAAAGGCAGTTCAATCACAGCTGCAGGAATACCTGGATGAATACGCACCACTAGACCCGCAGCAGCATGAGTTCAGACCCAACCACGGAACTGAAACTCTCTTCACCTACCTTATTAACACCTTAATCAGAGGCACAGAAAAGCTATTGCAAAGATTCATACTACTATTCATAGCTATCTCACTGGCCCAAGGCCAAACTGCTAGGTACATATGACCTAGATTGGCCACTGTTGGAAACAGGATACTGGGCTTGATGACCTTGGTCTGACCCAGTATGGCATATCTTATGTTCTTATGTTATGTTCTAATTAGGGCTGAAAAAGAGACATTCAAATTCGGAGCACCATTGGGCGCAAAGAACAGAGCGCTGGAACACTGCAGCACCCCCGACCAGCATTAGGCGAGGGAGAAGGAAGGCAAACCCCTCCTCGCTCACTGACCCAAAGCCAATCAGGACTAAAGAAGAGAGATTCAAATTCGGAGTGCCATTGGGCGCGAACAGAGCGCCGGAACGCCGTAGCACCCCCGACCAGCGTCGGGCGAGGGAACGGGAAGGCAAATCGCTCCCCGCTCACTGGCCCATGGCCAATCAGGGCCGAAGAAGAGACATTCAAATTCAGAGTGCTATTGGGTGCACCTGCGCACGGCAGGCCCGTGCCTGCAGGCCTCACCAAAGAGCCCTTTAGCGTGGCCCTTAGGTGTGGAACTAAGGCGGCCAAGCTATAGTGGTAAACCACTTAATCCAGAAACACCTCAAGATCCACATGAAGCCAACAAGTCTTTAAACCTGTACCATGCACAAGGGACTCTAATAACTATCTTGCCTTCACATCCTTATTAATTGTATAGCTCTTTCTTGCCAAACGCTAATAGTTGCTACATTTCCAGTAACCAAACGATATTCCAGCTGCTGTACTCAATATCAGTAAATTGTTAAAGTCTATAACCTAGGTAACAAAGCTAATCACTGAGCAAATCTGTTCTAAATTCATTGTAACAGCTAGTAATCTGTCTGTAACTGCAGCACTTAGCCACACAACCCCATCTCCTATAACTGCTGTATGATTGCATGTGGTTTAAAGCCTAATCCACCACCATCAGTGTTGCCTTGCATTCCCCACTAACTAAACACCTCCTTACTCACTACTGATAGCATTACTATCCAGTAAGAACACTTCAATAAAGGAACCACATTCACGACATAATACGAAATCGCCCATTTCAGCAGTACTAAGATCACCACACAATCTAGTCATTCCTCACCTCACAGAAATGGAAGGGCTTCAAGCTACCCTTCTCTTCCTACTAGCTACCATTTTAATAAAGCCTTCAAATGCTACATGCACATGGAATAACCCAATCCCAATCTTCTACAGACCCAGACAACTACTAGTACCTCAATCATGGTATCCCAAACCTCAGAGGAGACCACACCACCTTATACAGATACAAATAAATGAGACTACACAGGCACTATCACAACCTGAACTACAGACCAGAACAGTCAAATGTTCCCTAATAAATGCACGCTCTATCCACAACAAAATACACACCATATCAGACTTACATCCAAGACAACAAGAAATCATGTGTATAACCGAATCATGGCTGACTGACGCAGACAACATACTCCTAAACCAACTCACTCCAGCAACCATGGACTTCCATCATGTCCCAGAACTCGATGCAGAGGCGGGGAACCCTCATCCTCTCCAACAAGCAATTGAACCTGAAGATCACAAACAACTTGTCAACCCCCACACTAAACTCTATAACCCTTGAAAACAAAAATATAATGATAACCTCTCTTATATAACTGAGCTTGCTACAAGATACTCTAACAAGGGGAAACAGCCAATAATACTTGGAGATTTCAACTTGAACTCCCTAGCCTCAGCACAAGCCAATAAACTGATTCTGGACCATAAAAAGCAACACTATACAAACATCATAATGAAGTCACTCAACTGTCCTAGAGAGATTTTCTCAATAGTCAAAGATCTAACTAGAACACCTCATAACAACGATGCAGACCTCTTAACCCCTGAGACATATGCAATATATCTTCAAAGCAAACTCGCTTGCATACCTCACCAAACCTGCCTCCCTCTCCAGTATTGCCAGCATCAAAACAAATTCCTCAAAGAATTGGACAGTGTTTTACTCAATCTCCGAAGAATACTGCACCAACTTACTAAAGTCTCTTAATACAACAACTTCACCCCTCGACCCCTGCCCTACCACCTGGATAAAAGCTATGTCTCAAGAACTAGCACCAATGCTATGCAGAATAGTAAACCTTTCCCTCTCACAAGGAATTATGCCACCGCAGCTTAAAATCTCCTCAATAAGACCACTCATAAAAAGCACAGCCTCTGACCCAAGCCCACCATCTTCATACCGTCCAGTATCCAGGACACTGCTCCTATCCAAAATAATTGAAAAAAACATTCAGCGTGAGCTCCAGGACCATGTAGACTCAAACTTTCCTCTTGACCCACAGCAGCACAGATTCCGAGAATCTCACTGAGTTAAAACATTATTCACATCCCTGATGAACACAGTCCTTAAAATGATTGAAAATATCAAACATGGCTTCTTACTCATTTTCATTGATATTTCTGCCCCATTTGATTCAATAATACATTCCACACTGCTAGACAGACTGTCAGAGATTGGAATAAGTGACACTCCACTGACCTGGTTCCGCTCCTATTTATCTGACAGAACGACAGAAGTGAAGATGCAATGCAATGATAAAGAGCAGCAAATCAAGACCATTCTCACTGCAACAAGGCCTACCTCAAGGCTCAGCTTTATCTGCTTTACTTTTCAACATATACATACAGCCGGTCTGCAAGATCATACAGAAACACAACATACACTACTACGCAGATGACCTTATGATACTCTCCAATTGACACCACAAACCCAGACTTCTCATCCATCTCCACATGCATGTTAGAAACAACCGTATGGCTGGCCTAGCACAATTTAACAATCAACTACAAGAAATCTGAAGCCCTCATAATCACAAGAAACACATTATTCAACCCTCCAAATAATCTGCTAATTGGAAATTGTCCAATTCCAATCAAGAATGAGGTAAGATATCTGGGAATACATCTGGACAAGAGGCTGATTTCCAATCTCATATCAACAAAACCACCTCCAAAGTCGTCTACAAAATGAAGATACTACAGAACTTATGACACGAATTAGAACAGAACTACTTCAGATCTGTCTGCCAGGCAATAATCACCCCGCAGCTAGACTACAGCAATATGATACTCCATGGTCTACCCAAAAACACAACACATACTCTGCAAATGGCACAAAATACAGCTGCTAGATTAATTACAGAATCCAAGAAACATGAGCATATCACCCCCGCCTTAAAAGACCTCCACTGGCTACCCATCCGATCCAGAATAGAATATAAAGCCATAACCTTCAAGATATTAAATAACCGGTCCACTGAATGCTTAAACGAAATAATCAAGAGAGTCCCAGACACACGTTCAAGGAAGAAGTTCCACCAAAACATCCTTTCAACAGCCTTCATACCGGCCAACTCTTCACAAAGAGTGCTTCACAGGGCATTCGAATATTATACACCTCCACTATGGAACTCACTCCCACACCACCTAAGAGATATTACAGACATCACCAACTTCAGAAAATATCTAAAAGCCTACCTTTTCACTGAACATTACAACGGCATATGAAACAACAATCACAGGAATGAAATCCCTACACAACTGTTCCCTCCCAATAAGATGTCGTCCAAGCTAAGTACCTATCTGATGTATATAGTTGTAATGTTGTAAACAGTTAAATGTAAATTTATTTATTTATTTATTTATGTGATTTTATATACCGCTTTTCATAAATCAAAGCGGTTTACAAATAACTCAAAAATTGCAGTATAACATTTATGCCTTACAGTTCATTTACCGTTCCATGTAAGACTTGTTCTGTTTCACTGTAAACCGCTTTGATAAAATGAAAAGCGGTATATAAAAAATGTTAAATAAAATTAAATAAATAAATAAATCTCTGCGGCCTTCGACTCAGTCTCTCACCAGATACTCCTAAATAGGCTACAGCAAATCGGAATACAAGGTACCACCCTAAAATGGTTCCATTCCTACCTATCCAACCGCCTACAATGAATAAAAATTGAATCAAGCACTTCCCTTCCTTTCTCCCTCAAACAAGGTTGTACCACAGGGATCATCAGCACTCTCCTCCATCCTGTTCATCATTTACATTCAATCAGTATGTGATGTCATAAAGAGCTTTGGCATAAGCTGCCTGATTTATGCAGATGACATCATGCTCTTCACTCCATTCATCATGAACGCTCCTGATTACACAAGACTCAACAACTTCCTCATAGCAATGTCTAAATGGCTTCATACACACAACCTTAACATAAACCAAAACAAAACTGAACTACTCCACATCACAAGAGACCAGAGCTTCACACCACCACCAATCATCACACATACAAATCGCAGTCAAAAATTAGATTACATACCTTGGCATAACACTGGACCAACAACTATCGCTACTGCCACACAAACTATACAACCTCTGCAATATATTACAAGCTACGAATAATAAAGAACCTATGCCCACTCCTTTCACCCACTGTATGTGTATGTCAAGCTGTAATAATATCACTGCTCGATTATGCCAATTCAATATATCACGGCATCCCAAAGAGCTCACTATACCCTCTGCAGCTAGCACAGAACACCGCTGCAAGGATCATCCTAGGGCAAGAGCGTGAATCCCCTATCCACTCCTCAAACAACTTCACTGGCTGGCCATATCTCAAAGAATCAAATATAAGGTCTTCATCATCACAGATAAAATCATCCACAATTTCTCATCCCTCAGTATTCACCCCTTAATCTCCACCCGCAGCAGCAACAGACCCTACAGACAGAGCACATCCAATACACTAACCATCCCAACTGAAAGAACAAAATGCAGCCAAAGAACCAGTAACAGGGCTTACTCACTATAAGCCCCTGCATTGTGGAACTCCCTCCCGCCACACCTAAGAGACATTCATCTATTACAAGACTCCAGAAAATGCTTAAAACCCCATTTATACTATGGACCAGTAACAAAAGACAAACAGCTTGCAATAACCCCACGCATACAGCACACACAATGGGCTTCATACAGTTTGTAATCCTTCCTCACGCTATGTACATAGTTTGTTTACCCTTATCATAAGGAGTGAATAGCTTTGCTACAAAGTGTAAATATGTTCAATATGTTTAACGTAATGCACATCACTGTTTGTTACCTTCCAGTTATTGCACAATGTTATTTGTAAACCGTCTTGACTTGTGGAAAGACAGTATAAAAAACCCCTGTTAAATAAATAAATAAATATTTAAAAAAATAATACATACATTTTTCCAGGGGCCTCTCTAGGCTTGTTCTTTGTTCCTGATATGTTATCCTGGAATCACTTTCTTTCTCAAACGTAATTGCTCCAGGAAAACTGTTGATCTACTGGCTAAAGTAATTGGAAACTGGGAAGAGCAGAAGGCTGAGAACCAGGGATGCTGGGATTCAAATCCGTCTTCTCCCTCTATTGATTACTGTGACCTTGGGCTAGTGATTGTGTCCTCCAGCGACTTACTAGGTTACAGTTCAGCTTGTCCCATAGAAAATCATCAGGTAAAATCATTTGGTCTTCATTTGCCTCTGATTCACAGTTGAAAGCTCTTTTGGGAAAGGTCTTATTGTATCTAGATTTTATTCACTATAGAACCCTAGTAAGGGGCACAGTATTTTATTTATTTATTTAGACCGTTTTGTATACCACCTTATCCTTCAATCAAAGTGGTCAACAAGACATTGAGAGGCGTACATTCAACAGGAGGAGATACGTTTCACATATAAATGCTGAATTAATAATCGTAATAATAATTGAGGTGGTACTTTAGCCTTATTATTGGAAGAGCTGTCTTGCTCATGAAAAGTTTGAATTTCCAGCAGGCAGGAGACTCTTGCTATAAACTTTGGACTTCTGACTATTTTCTATCTGCTGCTAATAGTGTTCATTAACTTCTCTTATGGGTACATTTGAAACTGATGACTGACTGAAAGGTGACAGCTTTATGTCCAAGGACCAGTCTCTGATTGGATATATTTCTTCAAGTCAATTTGTCTTGAATAATCAGAGATTAATGAGAAAAATAATTCTGGCTGCAAGGCATTTCAGTAAGATAAAAGCCCATGACATTTGGTTTTGGGTTGTTTCAGTAGCTGATAAGCCTCGGGCTGCTTTGTCATCCTCACTTGTTCCAAAGAACACAGTGTTCAGTGCTCAGAGGCTCTTTCTTTCAGACAAGAATCTTAACTGTTTCTCGTGAGAAAGACCAATTCTTTGGACCACTTTAATGCATGGGGAGCAGGACATTTCAGGCCTTTTCGTGTTTGTAAAAGGACTAGGAAGGAAGAGTTTATTGATACTGTGTAGAGGTGTGTTTTTATTTTCAAACACAAAAATATTGATGAAATTTGCTTCCAATCTGAAAAGTGACAAAACCAGCAACATTTTGTTTTGTTATTTTAGTGAACATTGAAATGATTTAGTAGTCATTAATATGCGCTAGATTGTTTTTCAGCACGCTAAAATGATGACATGAAACAAAATGAAAAAGAAAACAAAAGCAAAATGAAATGATATTTTTTCCATGTACAACCCTACTACTGTAGAATCAATGCACTGGCCTTTTATTGCCAGCTTTTAACTTCACTTGTGACCAATGTAGTTTGTGTAATGATCTGATGTCTACCTATTCATTGGAAGATGTAGTACCACAAAATCGCCGCTAATCTCACTTTGTGGTGTTCACCTTTCTTTGCAGGTTGACTCAGCCAATGGTATCCATCATTGATTTTCAGGATTGCCAAATTTAGTCCCCAAAATGCAAATGAAAAACATGAATCTCTAATAATTTAGTTCTGCCAATGTTTGTAGTGCTGTTTCTGCAGACACTGCATTTGCTTGCAGGAGACAAACTTGTTCTAATGCAAGGCAGGCAGGGGCTATGGAAGAAGGTTCGGTCAAGGATGGACAAACAATTTTAGGGCCAATTTTGAAAATAAGAGCATAAGAATTGCCACACTGCATCAGACCAAAGGTCCATCAAGTCCAGTATCCTGTTTCCAACCTTGGCTAATGCAGATAACAGTTTTTATATACCCCAAACTGGATGATAATATACTATTATGGAAGAGATATTTGGACGACATTCTTTGTATTTGGCAAGGCAGTTTACAATCTTTAACTGCTTTACTAATTGGTTAAATACTTTAAAAAGTAATCTTCAATTTGAAAGTGTCTTTCACATGAATGAATTGTCTTTTTGGACATTATGATTTTTTGTGAAGGTATTGGATTCCGTACAAGTTTTTGTACAAAGGCTATAGCTCATAATAGCCTTTTTTTTTCAATTTATAATTTTATTATGGTTTTATAACACAGCCAAGTAACACCAAATACAGTCAGCTCAAACAAAATATCAGAAAACCCCATACATGTCCCATAATACCAAAATCCCAACCCCGTTCACCCACCATCCCCCCGCCCGTCTATAACAGACACTCCATCAACAACCCAAGCAACAACAACTCACCCCCCCACCCCCCCGTCCCCCTACAAATAGCGAACCTTCCTAATCCCCTTGCCCCCCCCTAACCCCTCCCCATTCCCCCCCTACCTCCCCTTCCCTTCCCCCTCAAGAACTTTGCACAGCCCTCCCCACACCTCCTCAAATTTAGCCCCTCTCTGCCTCCTGGCCGCGGTTAATTTTTCCATCAGGGTCAGGTGCCTAAGCCTGCGCTCAAACTGTTCAAGCGAAGGGGCTGCCTTTTGTTTCCACGCCGCTGCCACCTCACATCTGGCCGCGCTAAGGCATGCCCGAACCACCCGCCCCCCCTGCTTCCCCAACCCCTCCCCCCACCAAGACAATAGGATGATCTGCGGGGCAAGCGGAATGTCCACCTGGAGTTTAGACTGGATCCACCGCCGTATAATACCCCAATACTCCTGTATCGTAGGACAGGTCCACCAGATATGCCAAAAGGAGCCCACCTCCCCACACTCCCGCCAGCACAGGGGTGAAGTCCCAGGATAAATCCTATGCAACCTCTCAGGAGTGTAATACCAGCGCATCAAGATTTTATAACTATTTTCCTGATATTTACTGGCTCCTGGCCCCTTCTTGGTCTGATCCCACACTGTCCTCCAGTCGCCTTCAGCCATAACCACCCCCAAATCCCTTTCCCACTCCACCATATAGCGAAATTCCCCCCCCCCCCCCTGTCGATTCACCACCCGGTACAGCCTGGAAATCATTCCCTTCGAACCTCCCCCTCCAAACCAGCAGGCCTCCAATCCCGTAACCTCCCGCCCCAACCCCTCTTTCCCCAGTGCCCGCAATAGAAAGGATTTCGCCTGCACATAGGCGAATCTATCCCCCTCCTCCAGAGCGAATTCATCTCGCAAGTCCTCAAAGGGTCGCATCTCCCCCTCCTCGAGTAATTGAAAACCACTTCTTAACCCCTTCTCCCTCCATATATCAAAACGTCCCCCTTCCCACCCTGGTTGAAATCCCTTCCACCCCCTCCACGGTGCCATTACCGAATAACCCGAACCCCTATCCTTAATTTCAGGCCCTCTCACCTTGTCCCACACCCTCACCACTTGCTTCATCCCCGGCGTCCCCCCCTCCCAGTGCCCCCCTCTCCCCCTTCTTTGCCCAGAGCCATGCATCCAACCGCCCTCCCTGTACTCGCGTCTGTTCCAAGCTGACCCAAGGCTTCACTTCCCCTCCATCTCTCCAATCCATAATGTGTTTCAACTGTGCCGCGTGGAAGTATGCCACCAAGTTTGGAACCCCCAACCCCCCTTGCGCCTTCGCTAACCACATCACCCTCCGAGATATTCGGGGGGGCTTCCTTTTCCAGATATAAGTAAACACCCGGTTCTGCAGGGTCCGCATCGCCCCCACTGGTATTTCCACCGGTAACGCCTGGAAGAGATAGAGCAACCGGGGGAGGACATTCATCTTAACGGCAGCTATCCTGCCCAACCAGGACGTCTCCATCCCCATCCAGTCTTCCAAGTCACTGCCTATAGCCCCCAGCAACTTCGGGTAATTAGCCTGATACATATCCTCATATCGCCTCGTGATCCTGACCCCCAAATAGGCCAAGGACTGCGGTACCCATCGCATAGGGTACAAACTCCTCAACTTCTCTTCCAGCTCCCTCCCCACAATGATCCCCAAAATTTCTGTTTTATCAATATTCATTTTAAACCCCGACACCGCCCCATAACTCTCCACCTCCCGCATAATTTCAGCAAGCGAACCTTGCGGCTGACTAATATACAATAAGATATCATCCGCATATAGGGATATCTTATGGGCCCTCCCCCCGCGAACTAAACCTACAATTCGCTCATTCCGCCGAATTTTTTCGGCCAGCGGCTCCACCACCATAGCAAACAGCAGTGGGGATAATGGGCACCCCTGCCTAGTCCCCCGCCCCAACTCGAAGTCCCGCGAATACCGACCGTTTACTTTCACCCGAGCCCGGGGTCCCGCATACAGGCCTTGTATCCACTGCATAAAATTGGGTCCACACCCCAACTTCCCCACGACCTCCAATAGAAAGCCCCAATGAACCCTATCGAAGGCTTTTTCTGCATCTATGGACATTAAGAGAAAATCCTCCTCCCCTCGATTTGCTTCCCAAACCACCCCCATCGCCCGCTTAATATTATCGGCCGCCTGTCTACCCTGTATGAACCCCGCCTGATCACTATTAATAATCCCCGGTAACCACCCCGCCAATCTATCCGCCAAAATTTTTGCCAAAATTTTGACATCCACATTAAGAAGGGAAATGGGTCGATACGATCCACAGCGCATCGGGTCCTTCCCCGGTTTCAACAGTACCGTTATTCCCGCCGTCTTCATATCCCTGGACAACTCCCCCCCCGGCTCCAGCATCCCATTAAACACCCTCACTAACAATCCTCCAATCTCCCCCCAGAATACCTTATAAAAGGCCCCGGAGAGCCCATCTAAACCGGGCGCCTTCCCCCCTGGGAGCCCCTTCACCACCCGCTCAAGCTGCGCCATCGCGATCTCCCCTTCTAGGGAGTCCGCCACATCCTCCGATAGCCGAGGTAGCAGCACCTCATCCAAATAGGCCCGAATCTCCGCCTCCCCCACCCCCCCCATTCCCGTGTATAGGTCCTGATAAAATGCCCGGAAACATTCCCGGATCTCCTCCTCCCCTCGCCACACCTTCCCCCCGCCCCCCACGCTCTGTTAGATCGTCGTTGCCCCTGTTCGCCTCTTCAGGCGGCTAGCCAACAAGCGCCCCGCCTTATTGCCAAACTCATAGGACACCTGCCTCAACCGCTGTAAGGCCCAAGCAACTTTGTTCGTCTGCAAGGCTTGCAACTCTCCCCTTACCCTCTCCATCTCCTTCCTATCCCTCAGGGATCCCGTCCTCCTATACCGCTCTTCCCCCCCTCTCAGTTCCTCCCGCAGCCTTCTTCCTTCTTTTCTCTCTCCCTCTTCCTTCTGGCCCCCCACATAATAAACCGTCCTCGTAGGACCGCTTTTAACCCTTCCCACACCCCCACCACCCCCACTTCCCCCCCATCATTGAAAGCTAGATATTCCTTAACCACCCTCCGAATATCCTCTACCACCTCCCGATCTTTAAGTAAGCTTTCATTCAACCTCCAAAATATCACCCCACCCTCCCAAGCCCTCCTAAAGCCCAGATCAACTGCCGCATGATCAGACCACCCAATCGTTATCAATTGACCCTCCTCTACTGCCACCATCCATTCCTTATCCACTAACAACATGTCAATCCTGCTCCAGCTACCATGGGGAGCCAAATAAAATGTATATCCTCGCTCCTTTGGGTGCAGAACTCTCCAGGCATCCACCAGATTCCATTGATGCATCAACCCCCTTAAACCTTGGCGATTGCGAGCCCCCCCGTCCACCCCCTTTGTATCCCTATCTACCTTAGGGTCTAACACCACATTACAGTCCCCTCCTATCAACACCCTACCCGCCCCCTGCCCCTCAAGCAAGTCACCCACCTCTTTCCAAAACTCCCCCTGGGCCCCATTAGGTCCATATATCGAAGCAATAATAACAGTTTGCCCCCCCCCACATCCCTTTAATCCCCACCACCCTCCCCTCCCTGTCCCTAAAATGACCCCCTACTTGAAGCCCACTCCCCGACCTTATCAACAGAGCCACCCCCCCCTTTTTGACCCCATCCCTGTGACAGGCATAAAACTGCTCCGGGAACAGCCTATTACTCATCCTCCCCACATCCGCCCTCCGGAAGTGGGTCTCTTGAATCAAAATCACGTCCCACTTATTACGCTGGGCTTCCCTATAAAGCAGTTTCCGCTTCACTGGGGAATTCAACCCATTCACATTCACCGACCCTACCCGCAGCATAACCATATCCCCCCTCCTATCTCCCTCACCAAAGGCTGTGCAAGATGCCCCCTAACCTCCCCACCCCCCCTGCTACCCCCCTCCCTGCCCCTTCCCCCTCCCCCCTTCGCTCCCCCACCCTCACCTCCCATTATCCCTTCCGTGACCCACATGTCCTGCCCCAGCACAAAATTCCCCCTCCCTTAAAAACACAGTCCCCGCAGCTTAACCACTATCCCCAACAAGCATTCCAAGTGTGCCCTATAAGTCCAGTGTCCATGGATCGTGAGGCATAGAGCGCTATCGCTCCATACTCACGCTTTGCCAGTCCCCTTTAGGCTCCGCAGATCTGCATCACACGTCCTCCAATTCGGGCCCACTCTCTTGTATCTGCGACAGCCTTTTCAGCCGCTTTCCTTTCTCCCCCACCCGTTGCCACTGTTGTCCAGCTCCCTGTCGCTCCTCCATCACACTCTGCTGGCCTTGCTTCTGGCGGCCCCTCGCTTGAGGGAGCTTTTCACATCCTAATTCCGCCAACATCCTCCACGCTTCCTCCGCTGTCTTCGCTCGCCGGGACCGGCCATTCACAGTTAATAAAATGCCAAAAGGGAACAGCCAGCAGTACCGGTGGTTTCCACTCCTCATATATGCAGTCACTTCCTTCATACTCCGCCGCCGCTCCAGGGTTCCCCTCGAGAGATCATTAAAGACCTCCACCTCACAGCCGTCCCAGGCAATGCGGCCATATTTCCGGGCAATCTGTAGGATTTGCTCCTTCAGAGGGAAGCTGCTCAGACAGGCAATAATGTCCCTCCCGCGGTCTGCCTTCCTGGGCCCGAGGCTCCTGTGAGCTCTTTCCACTCCTATGACCACCGGCGATCCACCACTGGTCTCCCCCAGTCTCAGTATGTGGCTCCCCAAGCTTTGAACCAACTGCACACAGTCTTTAGTTTTCTCATTCTCCGGCACACCTCTGATTCTCAGATTATTTCGCCGCGCTCTATCCTCCATCTCCTCAAGCTTCTCCTGCATCTCCTCTTGCTGGCTATGCAATTTTTCTTGCTCCGCCACCACGCCACGGAGTTCGCCCGCATGCTTCTCCACGTGGCTCTCTATCTCCTCAATTCGCTGCCCTAGAGAGCTCACCTCTTCTTGTATCGCTGCCAGGGCCTCTTTAAGATCGTTTCGCATAGCTTTAAATTCGCCAGACATGTCCTTTTTGAAGGTTCGTAACCACGCTTTCATTGGGAGCACCTCCGGCCCTCCATCCTCCTCACCAGAGCTCTCGATCTCCGCTCTCCGGCCCGGGCCTGGGTTGTCCTCCTCCCGCACCGAGTCCTTTCGGACATAAGGGGACTAAAAGCTGGCAAGCTTCTTTTTGGCGTCCATAGTCAAGCTAGGGACTCATCACCCGATCACTTGGAGTTGTAGGGGCCCGTAAATTTCACCTTTAATCGGGGCTCGGACAGGAGCTAGGCACCTAAGCAGCCATCAGCTCCGTGACGTCACCGGAAGTCCGCTCATAATAGCCTTTTGAGCTATTCTAGTCATCATCCTTGGAAACTAAAAGATGGTCTTCCTATAAGCCAATTTTTACATCTTTGATAGTTCAGAAAAATCAGATTATTTAGAAACATAGAAATACGATGACAGAAAAAGACCACATGGCCTATCTATTCTGTCCTTCCATATCAACAACTACAACAGTCCCCTTTTTACCTTTAGAGATCCTCTGTGTTTGTCCCATGCTTCTTTGAATTCAGATACTGTCCTCATCTCTACCACCTCCACTGGGAGACTATTTCATGGATCCACTACTCTTTCCGTAAAGAAATATTTCCGCATATCACTCCTGAATCTATCTCCCTTCACCCTCATCCCATGTCCCCTCATAGCAGAACTTGATTTCAATTGAAAGAGGCTCTCTCCCTGAACATTTATGCCACGGAGGTATTTAAACATCTCAATCATATCACCTCTATCCTGCCTTTCCTCTAAGGTGTACATATTAAGATCCTTAAGTCTGTCCTCTTATGCTTTATAATGAAGACCACTAATCATTTTAGTAGCCACCCTCTGCACCGACTCCATCCTGTTCACATCCTTTTGAAGGTGTGGTCTCCAGAATTGCACACTATACTCCAAATGAGGTCGCACCAAAGACTTATACAGAGGCATTATCACCTCCTTTTTTTCTGCTAGCCATTCCTCTCCATATGCACCCAAGCATCCTTCTAGCTTTTGCAGTCGCCTTTTCTACCTGTTTAGCTACTTTAAGATCATCAGACACAACCATGCCTAGGTCCCGCTCTCCTTTAGTGGACAAAAGTACTTCACTCCCTATACTATATTGCTCCCTTGGATTGCTGCAGCCCAAATGCATTTGAAAGAATCACATCTATTATGTAAAAAATACGATGAACAGGGATAACCTAAATCTGTTATTAAAAAGGCTTTTTTGCGAGGTCTGCATACCCAGTAGAACCTTTTACTATACCCATCAGGGATGAATGATACTTCAGAACAACTGTTGGTTTGCCCTTTGCCTTTTTTGATGCAAGCTTCTAAAGTTGCCTTTATTATTCATAAGCATTGGGCTGTCCTACAACTACACACATGCTTCTTAGAACATCCCATTGTGGCCTATAAGAGGGGTTTGAATATCGCTAATCTGGTAAACCCCTCTATGACAGGGAGCGATAAATGTCAGGATCAAGAATTAACAGGACATTATCCTTGTGGATCATCTGAATTTTGCACAGGTTATATAATAGGACATATGTGGTAGGATCCTTTTTCTAAAAAAATCATTAGATCTAAAGACTGTACTACCTGTGATTCTCAATGTTGTTTATTTACTACAGTGTCCCTGTAAGAGAAGTTATGTAGGTCATACCCGTTGTCCAGAGAAACAGCATTTATGAGAATATAAATCCTGACTTAGGACAGAAACAAAATCGGCTCCAGTAGTAGCATATTGTTTGGAAACCAAACATACCTTTGAGGAATTATGGTGGAGAGTACTGCAACATGTCGCATTATCTACCCGAGGGGGAGATTGGGAAGCTCAGCTTAAATATCGAGAACAATTTTGGATTTTTTGGCTGAATACCATCTCCCCCACAGGATTGAATGAAAAGATTGACTGGAATACTTTGATTTAGGCTATTTCTCTTTAAGAAAAAACGGAAAGAGAGTTTGGTCTGCTATAAAAAATGCCACGGACATGTTTGGATATCCTACAGAGCTCTGAGAAGTTTTGAGTCTGCAGAACTCTAAGATTGATGACTGGATGGAAAAGCAGCAACTCCAGAAAAATACTATTCAGATTAGTGAAATTTAATTTTTCAGTGACTTAAGTAAGTTTGAAACCCTTAAAGCAGAACTTCTTTTTATAGTTCGAAACTCATTGGGTTTTTTTATATTCACTTTTCATTTGAGCACGGTCAAATCACACACACACACACACAAAAAAAAAAAAAATATATATATATATATATATATATAAAGATTACAAAGGACTTATTAGAGGGTGCTTCTTAATAGCTACCTCATATTTATTGATCCAACATTTTTTTCTGCCTCTCAATGGAGCAATATTTATAGGAATTTATATATGCACTTAATGCAGATACCTGGCAGGATCCCCAAAAATAGGAAGATTCCTTGCTACTTTCCTCCAGGGATAAATACTGGCTTTCCTCAAGGTTTTTCCTCCAGGAATTTTTCCAAACATTTTTTTAAATCCACCCTTGCTAATTGCTTTTACCATATTTTCCGGCAACAAATTTCAGAATGTAATTATGCAGAGTGAAAAAATATTTATTTATTTAGTGATGCTTATATATCGCTTTTCACCAGGTCAAAGCGGTATACATTTAGGTACAGTATATATTTCCCTTGTCCCCGAAGGGCTCACAATCTATGTTTTGTACCTGAGGCAACGGAGGATTAAGTGGTTTGCCCAAGGCCACAAGGAGCGGCTGTGGGACTAGAAACCCCAGTCCCTCAAGCCTGAGGTTGCTGTCTTCCAGGCCGGAGGGACTGGGGTTTCTAGTAGCACAGCCGGTCCTTGTGGCCTTGGACAAACCACTTAATCCTCCGTTGCCTCAGGTACAAAACATAGATTTCAAGAATGTAATCAGGTTTGCAGACAACAGAAAATTATTCAAAGTTGTTAAAACACAAGAGGATTGTGAAAATTTGCAAGAGGACCTTGATAAAATGGAAGACTGAATGTTCAAATGGCAAATGAAATTTAATGTGGACAAGTGCAAAGTTATGCACCTAGGAAAGAACAACCCAAACTATGATTACACAATGCAAGGTTCCACATTAGGAACCACCACCCAGGAAAAATATTTAGGCATCATCATGGATAACACGTTAAAACCCTCCGCCCAATGTGCAGCGGCAGCCAAGAAGGCAAATAGAATGCTAGGCATCATAAGAAAAGGAATGGAAAATAATACAAAGGATATTATAATGCCTCTGTATCTTTTCATGGTGCGACCGCACCTTGAATATTGTGTGCAATTCTGGTCGCTGTATTTTAAAAAAGGATATAGTGGAATTAGAAAAGGTACAGAGAAGAGCCACCAAAATGATAAAGGGGATGGAAGGATAGCCTTAGGGGGAGAGGCTTAAATATTAGGGCTTTTCAACCTGAAAAATAGATGGGAGATATGATAGGGGTCTATAAATTAATGAATGGAGTGGAACCGGTAAACATAGATCGATTGCTTATGCCATGAAAAGGTAGAAAGATTAGGGGACATGCATTGAAGCTACAGTGTAACCCGTTTAAGACTAATAAGAGAAAATATTTTTTCACTCGACATGTAATCAAACTCTGGAATTCGTTATCAGAAGGTGTAGTAAAAGCTCTTAGTGTAGCTGGATTTAAAAAAGGTTTAGACAAGTTCCTGGAGGAAAGGTCCATAAACCATTATTAAAGAGGACTCGGGAAATCCATTGCCTGCCCCAATACAAGCATTGTGGAACCTGTGTCTTTTTGGGAAACTGCTAGGTACTTGTGACCTGGATTGGCCACTGCTGGGCTTAATGGACCTTGGTCTGACCCAGTATGGCGTATCTTCTGTTCTTATTTCTTCACTAACTGCCAGTTGTGCCTTGGGGTGGTAAATGGGTGGTTTGGGGATGGGAGAGTAGGCATGTAAAGCTTAGTAAAGTTAGCATAGTGGAACATATCACACACTGTCAGTGTTGCAGTTGAAGCAGATGCAACTAACATTGCTGCAATAGGTGAAGTTAGCTGCCTTCGCAGTAATTGCACATCCCAGGAACATGCTTGTCACGCTCCCGACTGTTACTACAGAGACTTTTCACTTAACGCACATTGTTCTAGTGTTACATGTGCCTTTAAGTGCTAAAAGCTAATGCACTTTAATAAAATGCCCCTTTTGTTCTAGCTGCATCAGACCCTGTCTATGAGGAAAGAGGCTTGGAGCAGGGGAGATGGTGTGTAAAAATATTAGAGTAGATTAAAATAGGCTCTGTGGTACCTATATGTAGGGGAAAAGATTGACATAAATGATATATACATATAAAATAAACAACCATACACATACATACATACATATACATATATATAGGGTGGCCCAAAAAAAGTGAGAACATCTCGTAGCATAAAAGGTATTTAAAAATTCAAAAAGACAGATGTAAATGATTGACAAATTTTAAAAAAAAAGATGGCGACTGGAAATTGTCGAAATAAAGACATTATATAGCTAAAAAAGGTAAATAAGTAAACTAAGCTTTTAATTTACAAGATGTTCTCACTTTTTTTGGGCCACCCTGTATATATCTCAAAAGGAAACATAACAAACCACTGAGGAAGAGGGCTTGTATCAGACATGCTGGGGCCCAGGGCATAAGCTAGTATGGGGGCCCCGAGCCTGCGTTCAGGCTATGCCTCTTTCAGCTTGAGGCAAACCTTGGGCTCCCTGTGGCATGGGGGCCCAGAGCAACTGCCCTATTTTCCACCCCCTAACGCTGGCCCTGTTAAGGAGCAGCAGTCATCTAAAAGATATCCAAAAAAGCTAAAAATTGAGTAAATACGAAAAATATCATCTTTAAGTTTGAAAGTTTTTTTCAAAGTGTTAATAATATAGATTAGTGAAATATGGCATAACTTTGGGACCCGAAACCATTGTGCATTATTGGGGGCGTGGCCAGAGATGCTGCATGATATAACGCAGGTGCAGCTGAGAACACACACAGAGGTATTGTTATGTGCAAACGTGAAACACACGCAGCAATGCCCTTGCACTAGCAGCAATATGCCCTCTTCACTCACACTGCACCCTAACCTGCCCACTCTCCTTCCTAACATGCGTTTTAGTGGCCACTAGCTAGCATGCATGTGTGAGGGACCTCAGCTGCCTGTTACTGCATGCTAAAATGCACATTAACCCGTTAACAGCATTTAATAAAAGGTCCCCTTTATGTCGCATTAATACAGGGAGCACATATTCTACCTTTCTGTGACTCTAGAAAGAACCACTGTAGTGTTTCTTGGTCATAGCAGACTTTTTGATACTTTGTCTAAAGTAGGAATTGGTTGGCATAGGGTCGACAGGTGTGTGTAGCCTGACACTGAAATGACACCTGCCCAAGCTAGAATGGGGGATTATAGGACTGAATCAGCTTTTTACTCTCCAGCAGCTTTTGCCATGATGAAATGTAGGTCTCATGCTTGCTCAGATTAGTCACCATGACACCACTCAGGGAAAAACAAACCTAACTCCATTAGCTACCTCGTAATTGAACAAGCCCTATTTTCGACTTGGCTTTTGCATAAGATTCTGCTGCAGCAGATACACGGTATCCTTTTTAAACAAATTTGAATACAGTTAAGTGATTGCAGTGATCTGCCTCTTTTATCTGTCTACCCTGAGGCTAATAAAAAAGAACATTTTGAATCCTTGCCTCAGTTGGAGTAAAGGGCCTTTCAGGGTTGTTATATCAAAAAAACAGCATCCTGTTCAATTGTATTAAGTATATTTTTGGCATTGTTCATATGCTAGCTGCAGGTTTAGAACTTTTAACTCTTTGATGATGGTAGACGGTGCAGTTTTATCCTCAGCTCTGAATATACTCACTGGGTATCATAGTGTTGAAGACGATCCTGGGTTGTCATACAGAAATGGCCAGTAGGTTTTGTTAGTGAGAGCTTGGCCAAAATACGCTGCTTTCTTTCCAGATGTGTTTCAAGCAAAGTATTGTACCATGGCCAGGTTTCCTTAAGAAAACAAGAATTATAAATCCTCAAATTCAATGTTATGGGAGTTAAAAAGACATGGCTGTTTAAGTGTTCCCTGCTGCTTTAAAACTGTTATCCACTTACAAATCGATTGGTCAGGGGTTTAGTTTGTAGCAGGTCACCTAGGCAGGAAAGGCACATAGACACAGATGCTGCACGTGGACCTTTGTTGTATTAGAAAATGACCCAAGGGAAAGGACATTCTCACATTTGCATTTGCTTCAAGGTATGTGCCTGTAAAAACAGATGCAATTGCATGTAATTTACAAATTGGGGGTGGGGGGGGGCATATTTAGTAAAGTTTACTATCTGGTAGTTGGGCATGCAGTGGGGGTGGGGACTGAGTGGGCCAGGGGCACAGTGGAGGCATTGACAGCAAGGCACAAGCATTATTTGCTTGCGGCCCTTAGCATGGCTGCACCTAACAGCACATCAGTCAGTGGCGTTGTGCATTCACATGTGATGGTGTGTCGTGGGTTCCCACTAACTGCATGGGGACAGATGCACACATTCCCTGAAGTTAGTGCTGCCTCCTCGCATTGGTAACACGGCCCACACACATGCACTGCCGATGCTCCACCTAAACACCATGGTTGTGTATACCTACTGGCAAAGGGTGCCATCATGTCAAAGAGCAGATTTTTATGCCAGTCGGAATTTTATGAGGTCATTTATGCTGCACATGACCTGTGTGTCGTCCTAAAATTACTCAAGGGAAAGTAAGTATTCACACTTACACATTCTCCAAGGCAACATGCTGTATGTGCCGGTAAGAAGAGGTGCACATGCACATAATTTACTAAAGTGCATTGCCTGGTAGCACAAGGTTTAACAATGCTACCTGACTTGTGTGCAATGGAGTGGGGACCGAGCAAGCCAGGGGCACAGTGGAGGCATTACAGCAGGGCGTGCGCTTGCTGCCCTTAGCATGGGTGCAGTGGGTGGCATTGAATGCGCCCGGATGCTGGCTTGTGTAATGCTGTGTCTTGGGCCCCACTAACTGCATGGGGACAGATACGCCTCCTGAAGTTAGTGCTGGCCCCTCATGGCTCACACACAAATTACCCACATAGGCCTTAGTAAACATGCTCGTGTGTGTGCAAATGATGATCCCACCCCCACTCTATATATCCTCTGCCCCTGCAAATGATTAAAAATATATCATGTAGGAGGAAGTGATGTCACCGGAGCCAATGGCGGCGTGAGACAGCCGCTCCGGCACTGACCCAGCTAAAAAGCCCGATAACCAACCCTCAGGCAGAGAAAAGCTGGTGCTTTGGATGGCGGAAGGAGTGGGGAGCAGTTCGGGGTGCCTCTGAGGGCTGCGGAGTGGGTTTTGGAGGAGCCGGGAAGCAGCGGATGCCGTGAAGGAAAACCGTGAGGTGCAGCAAGATGGCGATCGGAGCCAAAAGCCAGGCACATTGGTGAATGCCACAGAGGAACACGGTAAGACGCAGGGGCTCAGCGTCAACAAGAGAAAGGGGATAGCTGGAGGGAAAGCAGCCCTTGGAAGAGGAAAACAGTGGTATGAACAGGAGCCGGGAGTAAAACGGAGGAGGCAGCACTACAACGAGGAAGGCAGGAGGAGAGGCCCACAGAGGTGATTGCAAGCAGAGTCTTCCTGGTGGGGTAGGAGATTAAGACGGCTGAAGCTCAGGAAAACTGAGGCAGAGACGAGGAGAAAGAATCAGTTGCAGAGTGAGTGAAAGGAGTGTCATGGGAGTCTAAGAAGGGCAGCTCCCCTGTGAGGAAAGGACACTTACAGCGGAAATGACCATGAGGCGGAAAGCAGCGGACCTCGGAGAGTATGTATACCCGGGGCTGCAAGCAGGTAAGAATGACAGTGTGGCTATAGAAAATAAAAATCTGAATGAGGAAAAGGAAGACCGGGTGGAAGAGTCGGAGCTGGTGAATGTGTTGGAACAAGGAAAAGATCCTAAACAAAGTATAACAAGAGCAGAGTTCATGGACTGGTTCCTAGAAATTAAAAATGAGGTGCAGTCAGTGAAAAGTGAACTAAGTGAGCTCCTGGGTCCTCTGAAGGAGGAACTTAGGAACTTGTCATGCCAGGTGGGAGATCATGAAAATCAGCTGCAAGAGATTGAGCAGCGGCAGGAAGAGGGGCTACAAAGCTGTTCAAAACTGCAATCTCAGCAGGAGGCTATGTTCTATAAATTGGAGGATTTGGAGGACCGCTCTCGCAGAAACAACTTGAGAATAAAAGGAATCCTTGAGGAGAAGGAATTTCAAAATAGTGAGAAGGTGGCAGTGTCGGTGTGCCTGGAGGTGCTCAAAAAAGGGGGAGAGGAGGTGACCCCCGAGGACATACAAATAGAGAGAGCATTGGGCCCACCACTAGCGAACAGGCCTAGAGACATCATAATATGCCTGTCAAGATACAAAGTGAAGGAGAGAATTGCCTCCAGGATGAGACGCTATGGGACTTTAATGTGGCAGGGATACCCTGTGCATATATATGAGGATCTGTCTGCCAGAACACTACAGAGGAGAAGGGCAATGCAGCCAGTTACGCAACTCTTGAGGAAGGCAGAAGTTAAGTATCGATGGATGCACCCATTTGGACTCTCTTTTACCCAAAAGGGGAGGACATGGAAGATGCAGTCGAAAGAGGAGGCAATGAGGGCCCTGCGAGAAGTGGGGTTGGGGCCCCAGGACTCTTCTAAAGAGGCAGAATCCACAGATTGGAGGCAACAGCGACAGAGAGAAGGGAGCCAGGAGAAGATAATAAATGGACGGCCTCGACAGGAGCAGCGAGAAGGCAGGAATGTTGAAAGAACATAAGGACTTGTAAAATGTTGACTTTATAATGTTGGAGGGGTGGAGAAGACTAAAAGAAGTGTCTGTTTGGTGGGGGAGGGTGTGAAAGGGAAGGAGCTGGCTAGGATAGGGGGAGGTGGGGTGGAGGGAGGTGAGGTTGAAGAATGGAACTGGGTGCAATGTTGATGTTTGTATATTTATTTTATTTATTTAGACAGTTTTGTATACCACCTTATCCTTCAATCAAAGCGGTCACAACACAATTGGGGGATACATTTAACACGCGGGGATATGAGACACATACACTAATACTTACAGGGAACATGGGCAATGGAGGGTTAAGTGGCTTGCCCAAGACCACAAGGAGCATCTGTGGGACTAGAAACCCCTGTCCTTCCGGCCCAAGGTTGCTGTCCTCTAGTGGGATTTGAACCCCCGACCTTCCGGCCTGAAGTACCTTACCCCAACCACTAGGCTACTCCTCCCATGTAGAGTATAGGGGGAGGGAAGAGGGAGGAGGATGGATAAGGGTGAGAAGGAGGAGAAGGAGGAGGGGAGGGGTTTTAGGAGGTGGAGTGGAGGAGAGGGGATAAGATTAAGGGGGAGGGCTAAGGCACGTGGTGGGTGGTGGGAGTGAACAGGAAGGAAGGGGGGAGGGATGATATGGGGGAAGCAAGAAGTAAGTAGCTGGGGGAGGGAGGCGACACACTACTCTGTTGGAATCTCTGGAGAAGAAGGATGGTGGGAGTAAGGGATGGGGGGATGGGGTAGGAAGGGGGGAGGGGGGTTGAAGGCAAGGGGGAAACAGGGAGGGGGTACGGAGGGAGGGAAAAGTGGAAGGGGGAGGGGGTAAACGGGGAGAAAAGGTAAGAGTTAAAGGAGCGTGGGAGGAAGGGGGGAGTTCTCAGGTATGGTTATGGTTATGGTTTAGGCATTTGATATACCGCCCTTTACTTACACATCAGAGCGGTTTACATGTATATACTAACAGGTACTTTTTATTCCCTTGTCCCCGCAGGGCTCACAATCTAAGTGTACCTGAGGCAATGGAGGGTTAAGTGGCTTGCCCAAGGCCACAAGGAGCAGCCATGGGACTAGAGACTCCAGTCCCTCCGGCCTGAAGTTACTTGTCCTCATGCGGGAATTGAACCCCCGCCCTCCGACCTGAGGTAATCTGTCCCAACCACCGAGCCACTCCTCCCTAAAGACAGGTCAGAGGAGGAGATCATTAATGATTGCTACATTAAACATACAGGGGCTGCCTACGTGGTGGAAAAGGCAATTGGTGGAGCAAGAAGGTAGAAGGTTGGGTGCGGACATGATGTGCATACAGGAAACCCATTTGCGGGTTGGGCAGGAATATATGTTGGTGTCTAAGCAATACCCTAAGGTGGTCTTAGCGGGGCAGAGGGGGAACCCCCGGAAAGGGGGGTGGGGTTGGGATTTTGGTGGGGAATGAATATCAGCATATGATTAAGAGTACATGTAGAGGTAAGGGAGGTAGATGGGTGGGTGTGAAATTACAAATAGAGAGGGAGGAGGTGTGGGTGATCAGTCTGTATGGACCGAATGAATGACAGGGGGAGGTGTATGAGCAGATTCTAAAGGAGCTGGAGGAATTTGGGAGTACTCCTATAATCTTGGGAGGAGATTTCAATTTGACATGTAATCCAAGTTTGGATACCAGTGGGGGCCAGGGGTGGGGAGGCCGAGAGGATAGGAGAAGTTTGAAAAAATTGAAGGAGCGATTGGGGTTGGTTGATCTTTTGAGTAGCTGGCATCCGTGTGAGCGGAAGTACACGTTCTACTCACCAGTGCATGGAACCTGCAGTAGGTTAGATATGATTTGGGGTGGGGGACAGTGGGTGGCTAAGGTACAGGAGGTGGAACACGGGCTGATAACCTGGTCGGATCATGCCCCAGTCAGTATAAAGCTGGATTTGGGCAGAGAAGATGATGGCATAAAATTTTGGAGGTTAAATGATTCTTTGATGGAGGAGAGGCATGTAAGGAAGCTTCGGGATAGTATAAAAGAATATTTAAGCTTGAATAATACAGGGGAGGTGTCTATGGTTACCCTATGGGATGGATTAAAGGCGGTGGTTAGGGGACAGCTGTTTAGTCTGTGAGCACAAGTAAAGCGGGAGAACGGGGCGGTGGAAAAGGAACTAATATGGAAAATGGAAAGCCTAGAAAGAGCACATCAAGCGGTGCAGGATTCGGGCACTATTGCAGAGTTAATTAAGGTGAGGGCAGAATTGAGTAGTATACGAGCTCGAGAGCTGGCGCACAAGTTAGCAGTGTTGAAACAGGCCCACTTTGAAGGGGGGAATAGGGCGGGGAAATTTTTGGCATGTCGCTTAAAAGCCCACAGGCAGGTAGCATATATTGATGGGATTAGGAACAATAAAGGGGAAATGGTGCATCGGCCTAAGGAAATTAGAAAGATATTCATAGACTTTTATGGAAATGTGTATAAAAGTGAAACGAAGTCAGGGTGGGAGGAAATTGAAGCTTTCCTGAATGAATGCAATCTGCCACAAGTGGATGTTGAGGAGAGGGAGCACTTAGGGCAAGAAATTCAGGAGGAGGAGGTACGGAGGGCTATAGCCACATTAAAAATTGGGAAAGCACCTGGCTTAGATGGGTATACAGCGAAATTTTATAAAATCTTGTCAGACCAAATTACGCCCATCTTCACTCAGGTATTGAATAGGGCTCTCCAGAGTGAAGATCTTCCAAAGTCGATGGTGGAAGCAGGGATTACAGTATTGCCAAAACCAGGTAAAGATGAGGGGGTGTGTGGATCATATAGACCCATATCATTAATAAATTTGGATGCTAAAATTTTGGCGAAGGTTCTGGCGAATAGGATTCAAGATGTGGTGCCCCAGCTGATTCATAGTGATCAGGCAGGGTTTGTCAAAGGAAGGCAGGGAAGCGATAATATGCGAAAGATTTTGAATGTAACCTGGCATCTTCAGACGTCTAAGGAGTCCGTGGTGATGATCACGGTGGACGCGGAAAAAGCGTTCGACCGAGTCGAATGGCCATACATGTTTCAGGCATTGGAGAAAATGGGTTTTGGGAAGCCGTATATTAGCTGGATAAGGGCACTATATCAGAGCCCTGGGCTAGAGTCAGGGTAAATGGAGGATATTCTGACAGCTTTGAGCTTAACAGAGGCACTAGACAGGGATGCCCACTGTCTCCCCTGCTGTTTGCACTGGCTATCAAGCCATTGGCAGAGTACATTAGGAGGAAAGCAGATATAAAAGGAGTAAGGATCCGGGGGCGGGAGGAAAAAATTGGTTGTTTGCGGATGATATTATTTTCACACTGACACAGCCTATCACAACATTGCCGATGTTGATGTTGGCTATACAGAGGTATAGCAGGATAGCAGGATATCAAATGAACCAGAGTAAAATGGAAATGTTGGGGTTTAATTTGTCGCCCAAAGTAAAGGATAGTTTGCGGCAACATTTTAAGTTCCGGTGGGTGGAGGGTAGTTTCCGCTATTTAGGGATTCAACTGGGATCACCTCTAACTAGGATTAAGCACTGGAACTACCAGGGATTGGTTGAAAGTATCAGACAGGATCTGTCTCGGTGGAGGGGATTGTACCTATCGTGGTTGGGCTGCATAGCGGTAGTGAAAATGAACATCCTTCCGAGGTTGCTGTTTGTGTTCATGTCCTTACCTTACAGGGTGACAAAAAAGGAAATAGATAGGATGCAAAACTTCCTTATGCAATATATTTGGGATGGGAAACGTCCGAAAGTGGCTAGGGCCAAAATGTATAGTCCTAAGGAGGAGGGGGGATGAGGTGCCCTCGTTGCTCAGGTACTATGAGGCGGCACAACTACGGGCGTTGTTTGCATGGAAGGATAGGACGGAGTACCCAGGTTGGGTACGAATAGAAAGAGGGGGGGGGGGGGAAGTAAACATAGAGGCCTGGATATGGGAACCCAGGGCTGGGAGGCAGGGGAAGGGGGAGGAGAACCTGTTAATGGAGTTAACTCAACAGGGGTGGATGACATGGAAGAGGTATCTGATGGGGGGGAAGAAGTATTCCAGGGAGTCATATCTTCAAATGGTAGCGGAGGGGAGGCTGGGGGAGGAGGTGGGGGTATATATGAGATGGGGGAGTAAGGGGCTATGAAAGATTGGCCAAATGATAGGGGAGGGGGGAAGAATTAAGGGGTTTGAGGAATTACAGAGGCAATACCACTTGGAGGAGAGAGACCGGTTTGCCTATGTCCAAATGTGGTATTTTTTGCAGCAGAAAGATGTGAAACGCGATTGGTCTGCCAAACCTACCCCATTCGAGGAGATGATGGGTAAGAGGGGGGTACCAACTCGGATAATTTCAAGGTTGTATAAGCTTCTGGGGGAATATAAGATGGGGATGCTCAGCATTCAAAAGAAGTGGGAAGAGGAGCTGGGAGGGCAATGGGATCCCACTAGGTGGGATGGAATTTATGCTAGAACTCACAGGCTAGCCCCTGGGACAGCAATGTTGGAAAATAGTTATAAAATCAGGTTGCGAATGTACTGGACCCCAGTGTGGCTGCATGCGCTTTATTCAGATAGCTCGGAGCTTTGCTGGAAGGGGTGTGGAGAAAGGGGGGACCTGTTACATATGCTCTGGAATTGTCCAACAGTGCAGAAGTATTGGAAAGGAGTGGAAAGCTTCACGGTGGATATTATTAAGGTGCGGTACAGTTTACGCCTGCTGTGGTTTTCCTGAATGAATAAATGGAGGGAGGAGGAGGGGACATGGGGAGACTCTTGGGATATTGCGTTATTGTGGCCCAGATGAGTCTGCTTCGCTGGTGGAAAAATATAGGGATACCCCCGATAACAGAGGTGGTGGGGAAAATGGAGCAATTATGGGACTTCTGTGCGATAGAAGCGCACCGAAAGCATACAGTTACAAAGTGATCTATGCTGGGTCCGCTGCTTTTTGACATATTCATAAATGACCTGGAAAAGGGAATAACGAGTGAGGTTATCAAATTTGCAGATGACACAAAACAATTTAAAGTTGTTAAAACCCAAGAGGATTGTGGAAAATTGCAAGAGGATCTTGATAAATTGGAAGACTGGGCATCAAGATGGCAGATGAAATTTAATGTGGACAAGTGCAAAGTTATGCACCTAGGGAAGAACAACCCAAACTATGGTTACACGATGCAAGGTTCCACATTAGGAACCACCACCCAGGAAAAAGATTTAGGCGTCATTGTGGATAACATGATAAAACCCTTGGCCCAGTGCGCAGCGGCGGCCAAGAAAGCAAATAGAATGCTAGGTATCATAAGGAAAGGAATGGAAAATAAAACAAAAGATATTATAATGCCTCTATATCGTTCCATGGTGAGACCGCACCTTGAATATTGTGTGCAATTCTGGTCGCCGTATCTTAAAAAGGATATAGCGTTATTAGAAAAGGTTCAGAGAAGAGCCACCAAAATGGTAAAGGGGATGGAAGGATACTCCTATGAAGAAAGGCTAAAAAGGTTAGGGCTCTTTAACCTGGAAAAGAGATGGCTGAGGGGAGATATGATAGAAGTCTATAAATTAATGAATGGAATGGAACGGGTAAACGTAGATTGATTGTTTACGTTATCAGAATATAGAAAGACTAGGGGACATGCAATGAAGCTACAGGGTAAACTATTTAAGACTAATAAAAAAAATATTTTTTCACTCAACGTGTAATCAAACACTGGAATTTGTTACCGGAGGATGTAGTAAAGGCTGTTAGTGTAGCTGGGTTTAAAAAAGATTTGGACAAGTTCCTGGAGGAAAGGTCCATAAACCATTATTAAGAAGGGACCCAGGATATCAATGCTTGACCCAGTACAAGCATTGTGGAACCTGTGCCTTTTGGGGAAACTGCTAGGTACGTATGACCTAGATTGGCCACTGTTGGAAACAGGATACTGGGCTTGATGGACCTTGGTCTGACCCAGTATGGCATATCTTATGTTCTTAAGTTTAGGAAGGTAAGGGGGAGGTATGAACAGTGGAGGGTGATGGGGATGCAGCATTGGTGTGATGGGGGATTAACAGCTTAAAGGATTAATTGTTTTAAAGATCATAAATGTTTTCAATGTCTAATAGTACCTAACACCCTAAAGGGAGGGGTAAGGGAGGACAAGCGTGAAAGAGGGGAAGGTATGGATGGGATAATTGGGGGGGGGGGGGAGGAGTGGGAGGGGAAAGAAGGGGGGGAAGCGACACTCAATATAGGTGGGAGAGAACTCAAATGTACAGAGGGGGAGGACTTAAAACGGGAAAGAGTTCGATGGTGCGGGGAACATTTTGAATACAGACCAAAATATAGAATAAGAAAATAAACACACAATAACAGTTTAGCGAGAATTATAGTGTTTTAATAGGATATGTTATAGAATAACCGCACAAAAAGCATGAAAGAAATTAGAGAATGCAATACAGTAAATGTGGTGTACTAGTCAAAGGAGATAAGTATCTAGAATTGTATAAATTAATAGGATTTATTGCTGTGTAGTTAAAATAAGGTACCCACAGTGAGAGGGCATATCTCTAATGTGAAGAAGAACTCTAGAATGTATAACGGTAATGAGAGATTGTGTATCCTAAGTTCGTTTGTGGTTTCAGTGCTATGTGATGTATATTATGATGTGTGATAATAAAAATTTAAATTATAAAAATAAAAAAAAATCACGTAAAAGTAGAAGCTATGTTTCTGTGCACCTGGAAATTTTATATGAGCCTATTTCGGTGTGTAAAATGCAGTGCAATTCTAATTGTTGCAAGCCCCCCTCCCCCCCATGCAAGACTTCGGCCAGGAGGGAAAAGCCACCCGGCCTGGAGCAGGAGCAGCATGGCAAACAACCCACCGTGGTTTTATGTTCAGTTTGCCGCACTGTCTCCACCGTGTGGGCCTGACAGTGGTGCATCTCCCTTCTAGCCAGCATTGGCGTGGGCCTCGTCCACTACCCCGCCCTTGATACACCACTGGTAAAATGCGATTTGCTGTTTTCTCCATTTCTTTCTTTATTCCTTTTTCATCGATTCAAATTTTACCCCTCCATCCTTAGTCCCCACTAACTCTCCCAATACCTGGCCAATCATAAATTTTTCACACAAAATATCTTTTCCCCTCTCCATCCTCATTCCCCTAGTGCCTAGCCCCATCCCTTTCTAGTCCTCCTCCAACATCAGCCCCCTTCTAGTTCCAGCCTCTCCCAGCATCCACTCCTTTCTAGTCCCATTCTCCCATCCCCCCCCCCCATCAGCCATTTACAGTCCTATCCTAGACCCTCCATCTGTCCACTTCAAGTCTTAGCCCCCCCCATCAGCCCATTTCAAATCCTAGCCCCCCCATCGGCCCATTTCCAGTCCTATCCTAGCTCCCCATCAGCTCATTTCCAGTCCTAGCTTCCCCCCTCCGAAGAGTCCCGCGCCTTCCTGACTGGCTTCAGAGGGAGCCAGCGGGGCCCGAAACCCCGGCTCAGCTCTGCACAGCCGCCGGAGTGAAGAGCGGCATTTTCCTTCATTCTGGCAACACGCTGAGTGCCGGCAAGTACTTAAACGGTGGCATTTCCTGTTTTGCACAAGACCTCCTGGCACTCAGCGTGCTACTGGGGTGAAGGAGAACACCGCGCTTCACCCTGTCAGCTGTGCAGAGGTGAGCTGGGGCTTTGGGTTTCCCCGGTTTCCTCTAAAGCTCATCAGGCGGGTGCAAATCAGCCCTGCAAACCGTCAGGAGTCGGGATGCACTCTCAGAATGCCAGACAACATGTGTGAACAACATTCTCGCACATGCATCAGGCCGGCCCTGTGTACATTCATAGGACATAATTTTATAAATCATTTTTTGCACATAAAATGCTTTTTCTAAATTAGATCATGCCTCACAGCAGCTGTGGGGGAAACAAAGGCCTCCACTGAGTGTTTTCACACATCACATCAGCTAGGTAGTTTGCATTTCTTATAAAAGATGCTGATTTTTGCTTAAAATGGATGAAAACAAAATAAATATGAATAATATAGCAAAGGAGACGTTTTTGATATATATATATATGTAAAAGGGGCTGATGTTTTCTGAGGTCCTTATCTCCTCATCTTTTAAGTAATATATGAGGTTTGCCAAACAACATACAAGATATAGATTTCTACATAATGAAAATAAGATTTAAAGGCATTTCTTTCTTGTTCTGCCAGCAAGTTTTAGGCAAGTTTCATTAAAAATGGATGGGAAGTGCCACTATTAGAGTGTAAAATTGCTTCCCCCACTGACTTTAATGAAACTGAAAGAAAGGAAGATTCACAGGATCTGAAATTGATTATAAGGGTAATTGATTGGAAAATAAACCAAACTGAAAATGTTTCTCCTGCGCGTCCCTAATTTTAATATATTCTTGATACAGTGTTTAGCTGCGTCCCATTGCTTTTGCACTGGTAGCTTTCAAGGGTAGTACAGTTTGCTCAGAATTCCCTGTGGGAATATAGGAATGTATTTGTCAGCAGAAAAGATGTAGTCATCTAAAGGATATTTGAGAAGTGACCAAATGCCCTTAGAAATTAGACTAAACAGGGGCATGCCAAGATGACTGCCTGAGCAGTGCAGTGCTCTGAGTCTTTTCCCATGGGCAAATGGAAAGCAAAAGTAAAGCCGGGGAAACTACTCTCAGAGACCCCTGTGTTACCCATTCTTGGTCCAATAGATCTATTTTTGTGGGAGCACTCAGCAGCGCCTGCTCTGGTGTGACTTGGGCAGTGTCAATGCCAAGGTCAATGGACCCGGCATCTTCCTTGGAGCATGACATCTCACTTTCCCTGGAAGAGTGTCGCCCCCTCCCTCCCAACCCCCCCCCCCAGCCTCCTGCCTTTACAACGCAGCTGCAGAAGAGTGCAGCTGATCTCCAATCGGATGCTGACTTGGTGGAGACCAGCACCCGAGGGAGTGCTGCTGCAGCTAGCGGAGGTACAACTGTTTTTCCAGGAAGTATCCTGATGGTCTCAGGAGTGCTTTCAAGGGAGGGGGAAGAGGGCATTCGGAGTGAGGAAGGTGCATTGGCCTCACCTGCTTCTGGTGCAGATACCACTGGAATTCGCTCATCTGCATTGGCCCCAGTAAGACCAGCTGTATTCACTCTTGAAACATTGTGGGATGTGATTACCAATTTGACTGTGGTTGTTTCTTCTCAAACTCAACAATTGCAGACACGGATACAAGACCAATTTGCTGTGACTGCACAACAGAAAACAGCAATTGAAAATTTAAAGGTTTCCATTTCGGACCATGCCATCAGAATCAATTCAGTCCATGACTCAAATCTTGCTATTTTGAAGGATTTAATCTTTACCCGTCTGAAGTTGGAGGCCCTTGAAAAGTGTCTAGGGCTTCCAACTTGCGATTTATCAAATTTCCAAAATCTTCAACTGTTTCTCCGCGTGAGATGCTTCCTAAGTATTTAATAGAGATTCTGCAAGTGCCTGAGGAAGCGATTCCCCCAGTATCATCTCCATGAACAAGCAGGAATGCAGTCTTCACATATAGGTGACGTCGGCACCGATGGAGCCCGTGTGGGAATGCACCTCATCTTCCAATAGGAAAGCCTTTGGGAGCACACCACTGCACCCGCGTGCCTGCCTTCCTAACTCCCCTTCTCAGTTCTTCATTTTCTGTGGAGCCAACAGGATGCATCATTCCTGTCACTGCCGAAAAACGTCTCTTTTTTGGTATAGCATCATGCTTCTGCCTTCCCATTGACGCCGTTTCCGTCGATTCTGACACCGGTCCCGATAAATCTTTATTGTTTTTTAGTTTAGTTTCAGATTTTCCTTAGTTTCATTTTCATTGCAGTTTTCACCACCAAACTAGGCCTCTAGGCCTCCATAGTCTTTTCTTCATCTCAAAGACAACTTTGTGAAGGCATGGAAAAACAGCTAGTGGTTTTAAAAAAATATATACCAAGTGTGCCATTACTGTATCAGTCATGGATAAACATGACTGGTGTTTATAATGTTTGGGCCCTGACTATCAACCCAATTCTTGTCCTTTGTGTCAAATGACAAAGAGAGACCTCAAGAACCGAGACAAAAAGTACGGAGCATTGTTTGTCTCGGACTCCGTTTCAGTGGCTTCAACTTAATTGAGGGCATCGATTTCCTCTCAGTGGTCTCAGGTTTCTTCAAAGTCCAAATGTAAGAGTAAGTCACAATCTCTGACTGCACCCAAATCCTCGGCATCGGCATCGACCTGGGGTCCGAAAGGCGACTCTCTGTTCCGATACCTCCGAGTATCGGTATCGGCATCGACCTTCAACATCAATGAAGCATCGAGGTCGAATCCAGGCTCAGAGAAAGAACTAATGGTAGAGGAATTGCAAATACTTCAGTACCCTCCCACACCTACAGAGGCTGCTACATTACTGGTGCATCGTATCCTGCAGGATCTAATGCTCCGCATGTGGAAGGCCCTGCTCACAGTTCTGCCTATCAGCAAGAGACTCAATACTATGTACTGAGTACCAGAGTGCCCAGGCTTCCAAAAGCCTCAGCTCCCCCACCACTCAATGGTGGTGGAATCAGCGATGTGCTGAATAAAAAGCTTTAAGAACCATTTGTCCGCGCCACCTGGCAGAGACTCCAGGACACTCGATGCCTTTGGGCATCGATGTTTCTGAAGGATGTCACCAGGGATCTGGAAACTTTCACACCCCTGCTTCCTGAAGATAAGCGGAGTGCTTTTCAGGCACTCATCAGGCAAGGCCGGAACGCTTCCAAGTTTCTTAACTGGGCCTTTTTTGATGCCTTTGAATCAACAAGCTGAATTTCAGCAGTCTGCATTGAAGCTCTCAGGATGGCCTGGTTACAGGCATCCAACCTTGAGCAATGGGTCCAGGATAAACTGGCCCATGTACTGGAGAGAAAACGTTTTTTGGCAAGGATTGGAGGGAAAAAGCAGAGGAGATTGATACAGATTTTATAACCCTAAAACGCCTTTCCAGGAAAACAGCTGATCCATCCAAAATGAAGGCTCTTCCCAAGAAATCTTTCTATTCTAAAAAGAAGAGATACTATCCTCCTTACCCACCTTCTACTATCTATCAGCCTCAACAGCCTCAGCAGAGAGAGCAGGGCCCTTGCCAACTCAAGAAGCCCAAGGTTCTTAAGCCTCAACCAGCTGCACAGTCACAGCCTGTGCCTAGTTTTTGTCTCCTTCCTGGAGAGCATTGCCAATCTGCCCCCACGCTAGGCCTTGGGATAAACTCTGGGGTTTGGTACAGTTCTAAATAACCATTCTCATTATAGTCCCCTGTACCGTAGCCCCAACTTTCCTGGTCAATAGACCCACAGTGGTTATTATACTTCCAGCCCTTGGGCTTACCTTTTACTCTGGCTGTATAAGGTTTTCTCTGGGGTTTACAAACTGTTGTAGGCTCCCAACCTGACTTGTGCAGAGTGTAATTCAATTGCCTTCCTGGCCTTTTCTCCCGTTCAGAATCCAGAGAGGACTTCCACTGACCAGGTCTGCTCCTGCTGTATCTCTCACTCCCAGCATCTGACCTTTCCTCGTCTCCGTCTCTCTCTTCCTTCTCTGTTCTGCTCTCAGCTCTGCTCCTCTCTCCATTAACTGGGCCCTCTTTATGAGTCAGTTTCCTCGGGTAAAGCCTGACTCCACCCCCTAGCAGGTGTTCAGAATTACCTTGTGACTCTCTGCTGAACTGATAGCAGGGGCCTGTTTCTCTCCCTCGGGCTTGGTTTCCCTGACAACCAGCCATGTGCTGTTGTTTATGTTGCAGCCCTGCACTTTTTTGCTGATCTTTGGGAGTTTCTCCCTGACTAAAAGGACTCACTATGTCACACCAATAAAAAGCTGGATGTGAGGAAGCCGGATATAATGGTTAAGGAGAAAAACACCAGAACAGCATTTATAATAGAGATGTCAGTTCGAAGCGACTACTCACGTGGAGAAGCAGAAGATCCTGAAATACCAGGAAATGAAGTCAGAGAGCAAGAAAATGTGGCAGAAAGATACAGAAATATTTCCCATTGTGTAGGGTGCCACTGGCTTGATAAAGAAGAATTTCCAGCACATCTTGACAAACTACCCATACATGTTACATCTTATGAACTCCAGTAGGAGGCTCTCTTTGGCACGATCCAAGTATTATGCCAAGCCTTAGCAGTAAATTTGAGAGACTGAGATCATACTCCTCCGGCCCTGGCTTAGAAGTGAGGTTTTTGCCTGTCATGGTATGCACAAAACTAATCCATTTGGAGAAACTGCCCTGAAACAGGCAAACTTTGTCATTATGCCTACAGGACCGTGTGGGGCTGTTTAAAATGCTGCTACATTGGTTCTGCTTGCTGTGGAGTTCGGAGCGGTGGAGGGGTGATGTCGACAGCGGAGGTTGTGAGTGGGAGCTTAAACACCTGGTGGTATGATATCTACCTCTTCAGATGCTATGTGGAGCATTTCTTCTTGTCTCCTCTATTCCTTTAACTATCACTGTATCTCTTATTCTGTCTTATCTAATTATGGCATTCTTTTCATATTTTCTGTAACTTTTATGTAATATTGTAAACCGCTCTGATACTTTGGCTTGAGCGGTATATCAAATGTAATAAACATAAACATAAACTCGTAACATCAGAACAGTGGACATTGTAAATTATCCACACCACCTTCACAGGGGATTATCCCACACAACACCTTTAAAACTTTCTCTTAAGAGGTGACCACCCTGTTGTCCCAGGGTGCTATAGAAAGAGTTCATCCCGCTCAGGAAAGTATGGGCTTCTACTCTCCATATTTCCTTATTCCAAAGAAAACAGGAAACTTTAGGCCCATCTTGGATCTCAGAGACCTAAACAAGTCCATGGTCTGAGAAAATTTCAAGATGATTTCCCTAGGAACTCTTCTACCATACCTCCAGAGACAAGATTGTCTATGTTCTCTAGACCTCCAAGAGGCATTCACACATATACTGATACATCCCTCACACAGACAGTATCTGCACCTCATGTTACAGGGGAACCATTATCAATACTCCCCTTCAGTACAGTTTCTGCCTCAAGGGTTTTCACCAAATGCATGGCAGTAGTCGCTGCCTACCTATATACCTTGGGCATGTTTGTCTTCCCTCACTTAGATGACTGGTGATCAGGGGAGACTCCCCTCAAGAAATAAAACTATCCCTTCATCACACCATTATGGTGCTCCAACATCTCGGATTTGTCATAAACTTCCCAAAGTCTCACCTCGCTCCAACCCAACTGGAGTTCATAAAAGCATTGTTAGATACTCAACAGGCCCTAGCTTTCCTTACACAAGATTTCTGTGCCCATCTCATCAAGCTGGCAGAGCGAGTGCGAAAGCAAGACCATGTAACTGCTTGAGAGATGCCACAGCTATTGGTGCACATGGCCTCCACATTCCATGTCATTTCTTATGCTCGATTTCACATGGGCAAGTTCAATGGGCTCTGTCTTTTCAATGAATGCAATCAAATGGACGTCTCACAGACAAGATCCACATCACCCCTCAACTGATCAATTCCCTTCAGCGGTAGTGTTCTCCTCAAAACCTACTCAGGTCACCTTTTCAGATGTCACCACCTGAATGTACCCTGACGACAGATGCATCCAAGCTGGATTAGGGAGCGCATTTCAACAACCTCACCACACAGGGACTGTGGACACAGCAGGAATTTGCCCTGTAGATCAACCTGCTAGAACTACAAGCATTGACAAATGCTCTTTGGGTTTTTCAACCCCAACCTTCGGGGCAACCTTTGCTAGTCAGAACCAACAACCAAGTTGACATGTTCTACATGAACAAGCAAGGAGGCTTCTGAAGGCCTAGTGCCTGCTGACCTCGACTTGCTACAGGCAGTCAGAGATATCCTCTTTGCATCACGCAAAGACTCCACCAGATGATCTTATGCCTTCAAGTGGTGTATTTTTGTTCTCTGGTGCTCCCTAAAGGGCATTGACCCCTTTTCCTGCCCGGTGGAGTTCCTTCTACAATACCTCCTCCACCAATCCTTAACAGGTCTTGACTAACTCGGTGAGCGTTTACCTTAGCGCCATTGTAGCTTCTCACAAACCACTAAATGGACAGCCTATCTCCTCACACCCCTTGGTAGCATGCTTCTTGGGGGGGGGTCGGTTGCTGTCCAAGCCACCCATTAAGCCACCTCCAGTGACCTGGAATCTTAATGTGGTTGTTGCTCAACTACTAAAGCCTCCTTTTGAACCTTTAGCCACCACTTCACCGAAGTTTCTATCTTGGAAGGTAATCTTCCTCAGTGTCCTCACGTCAGCTCTCTGCATAAGTGAACTGCAGGCTTTAGTGGCAGATCCGCCTTATACCTGGTTCCACCATGGTAAAGTAGTTTTGTGTACCCATCCGCATTTCCTTATGAAGATAGTCTCCTCTTTCCATCTAAACCAGTCAGTAAACCTAGAGATCGCATGTGTCTCGGGCTGAAGCAGCGCTACACCTTTAGACTGCAAGCGAGCGCTGGCTTACTACTTAAGTATAACTAAGGATCACAGAAGATCCTCTCAATTATTCGTCTCATTTGACCCTAGTCACCTAAGCCTTCTGGTGATGAAACAAACTTTATCCATCTGGATATCAGACTGCTTTTCTTTTGCCTTTGCACAAGCAGGACTCTCTTTGGAGGGTCATGTCACTACTCATAATGTGAGGGCTATGGCAACCTCCATAGCCAATGTCTGTTCAGTCTCCATTGATGAGATCTGCATTTCCCCACTGTACTATGCAAGATATAAACATTGCAGATGTAAATTTCAAAAATTCAGTCATTAAATTGAAAATAAAATTATCTTTTCTATGTGCCTGGCAATTTTTACCTCCTCATCTTGCTTCCTGTCTCTGGTTTCTGCTTTCATCTGTCTGTATGTCTGTCTTTTCTTAATGCTGTTCCCAGTATGTCTTGAACATTTGTCATTTCTTTTCTCATCTCCTTTCTTCACTTCCTCCTCTACATCCTTCTCTGAAATTGATCTTTCAGCTTTCTTCTGTTTATTTTTCTGCTTCAGTCCATTCAGATTTTGCCCCCCTCAATCAATCCGTCCTTGGTCTTCCTTATTTTACTGCATCTACCTCACTCCAGCCCTCCCATTACCCATCTCTCTCTCTGCTTCCCCACCCTCTCACTAACTCCCCTTCTCCCATCTCCCATCTCAGGAAAGCAATCAGAGGATATTTGCCACAATTAAACAAATAGAGAACTTCGATCGCAGACATCTACAATGTCTCCCATTGCTTGTATTGACAGCGTCTGACATCATCATCATTTAAAGAAGTATCTAGTGAGCTGATACGCTCACCGTTGCTGACGTAATACTTCAACAACAACTTTATGTTCATTCCACCCCTATCACATACATTCTACAAATAAAACTCACAAAACATTTCACCATATTGCAAAACATAACCAACAAGAGGATACCTGACAGGAACTTCACAGTTTAAACATAAAAGTAGATGTCCGCGATTGAAGTTCTCTATTTGTGTAATTGTGGCGAATATCCTCTGATTGCTTTCCTGAGAATTTAATTTTTAATCCCTGACGAAGCCGAACAGGTGAAACAGAAGCTTTTGTCGGGCAATTATAGTAAGGTGTTCAAAGTGTATAACAGGAAGTTCTTCACGATAGTAGAAACAATTTGCTGCTCCTTCGATATTTGAAAGTTATAGTGAAAGTGATGGCGTCCCACTGCAGTGCAGACTGATGTCTTTACAACGTCCAGATAAGTGAATTTTTGTTACTAGTATGGTATTGTATACTATTAAATTGAAGAATACCTTATTTCTCTTTTGTAAGAATTAAAGGAAGTAGGAAGTAAACCGTACTGATGCAGAATAGTGCGGTATATAAGAGAATGTAATAAATAAATAAATAAATGGGCAGTTTGTGGGCCTCGGCTCTCTGCTAAAGCGTGATGGTGTGGAAATTTGAAATAAACTAAGATAAAATTTAAATAATTTTTTAAAAAAAGAATTTTGAGAATCCCTAAAAAGTACTTTATGATTATAGGTAATTTTATTATATTTGGATTAATTTCTTGTAAGTTTGAATTAAAGATAAGAAGGTTATGACCCATGATGTGAGGTTTGCTACCTAACCCTATGGTGATATATTTCGCCACATGTAGGGAGAATGATACCCTGAGGTTATATATACCTTATATGAATATGTGAGAGTTGTGATTATTTGGTTATAGAACTTTGTGATTAAGGTAGGTTGGTGTTTCTAAGGTATTTAGTAGATTTTTAGCTTACCCTTTAGCTTACCCTTTGGCAGTTAGTTGGTTGAATTTATCCGTAAAACTAGACCATTTGGAGAAACTGCCCTGTAGGAACACCAGGTACACCTTGATAAATTGCCTATGCATGTTATATCTTATGGAAGAGGCGCTCTTTGGCATAATGCAATTACTATGCTGAGCGATAGTAAATTTGAGAGACTGAGGAGGTGATAGTGCCTCTGTATAAGTCTTTTGTGCGTCCTCATTTGGAGTATTGTGTGCAATTCTGAAGACCGCACCTTCAAAAGGATATAAACAGGCTGGAGTCAGTACAGAGGGTGGCTATTTAAATGGTTAACGGTTGTCATTATAAAGCATATGAGGACAGACTTAAGGATCTTAATATGTATACGTTAGAGGAAAGGCGGGATAGAGGTGATATAATTGAGACGTTTAAATAACTCCATGGCATAAATGCACAGGAGGAGAGCCTCTTTCGATTGAAAGCAAGTTCTGCTACGAGGGAACATGGGATGAGGATGAAAGGGGATAGATTCAGGAGTGATATGTGGAAATATTTCTTTACGGAAAGAGTGTTGGATCCATGGAATAGTCTCCTAGTGCAGGTGGTAGAGATGAGGACAGTATCTGAATTCAAAGAAGCATGGGACAAACACAGAGGATCTCTAAAGGAAAAAAGGGGACTGTTGTAGTGGTTGATATGGAAGTAAAGACTAGATAGGCCATGTGGTCTTTTTCTTTTTCGTCATGTTTCTGTGTTTCTCTCTGTTTACTAAACAGTGGTAGCGGCTTCCTTGTAATATTGGAACCTTGACCCCCATTGAATTCAGTGGGACCGCGGCTCCGATATCACACAGAAGCCGCTACCACTGTTTAGTAAACATACTCTTAAGATCATATTCCATTTCCACCAACTTATGAGCGAGGTTGATTACTGTCATAGTGTACACAAAACTCACTCATAGAAACATACAACAGCGCTTCTTGAGAAGGATACAACTCAGGTCCTGGAATGTACTAATTTAACTTTCTGCAGAAGCATTCTGGATCTGACTTCCTTAATGCTTGAAAGGTGAGGGCAGAATTAGAACTTAACAGAGGCTTCGTCAGACGGCCAATATATAGACTGTAGCAATGGCACAGCTGATGTCTGACCGCTCTTGCTGCTTTCTGGCCTCCTTGTAGCCTACATATGATCCTACCAGGGAGGCTGATGCAAAGTTCATCACAGAAGTCCCACTGTAAACTAATCAAAGCCTCATTGCTGCCTGAAGTCTTGCGCAATCATGGTGGTGGTGGCTGGAATGCAGCGCTGTGAGCGTATGGAATGCTCATACTTCAGGAGTTCTAATCCCTGCCTTGCTGTGGATGATGTGTTTGACTTTGCACAGTCCCTTCAAATCTCCCTTTCCAGTATCTCAGAAGACTTAACAGACACCGAGTAATGACAGCAATAACAGTATTATCGTTCAGGTGCTAAGTAGAGGCTGATAGACCGTTTACCCACAGGGCACTACTGTGAGCGTATCTTCAAGAGCTTCAGTTGAAAAACACATTAACATCCAATTTACGTGAAGGATGCTTTATAAATCCAAATTATTAGTAGTACTGTATGTTGTGACCTGTACTGAAAGCTGCATGAGACTACAGAATAACTCTTCTTAGCTTCATTGGTAAAGCTTTTTTTAAAAGCTCACTGTAATTTAAAGAATTGAAAAATGTGTCATATGGAGCTTGTTGTAGAAGCACCTTCTTGTGGAAATAATGGCATCCATGTGGAAATGGAGATTTTTGAAAGCTGCTGTTTCTACATGTGGATGCTTGGCGATGCCGAGATTTTAAGAGCAAGCAGAAAAATCCACCTTGAGATCCTCAGAAACAATCACTCTGAGGTCCTTCTCCTGTTCTGTGCACACCATCCTCTCTCTCCCATTGCCTACAATTCCTTTGAATTTCTGCATCCCAAGTGAATGACTCTGCACTTCTTCGCATTAAATCATAACTGCCAAGTATTAGACCATTCTTCCAGTGTTTTTAGATCTTTCCTCATGTTCTCCACTCCCTCAGGGGAGTCCACTCTGTTGCAAATTTTCATGTCATCTGCAAAAAGGCAGACTTTTCCATTCAGTCCTTCTGCAATATCACTCACAAATACATTAAACAGTACCAGTCCCAGGACCGATCCCTGAGGCACACGCCACTATGCACCTTCCTTTCTTCTGAGCAAGTTCCATTTACCACCAACTTCTGTCGTCTGTCAGTCAACTAATTTCTGATCTAGTTCACCACCCAGGCTGCTCAGTTTATTGATAAGCCTCCTATGAGGAACAGTATCAAAGGCTTTGCTGAAATCTAGGTATATCATATGCCCTTGATATAGTTCTCTGGTCACCCAGTCAAAGAACTCAATCAAATTTGTTGGCATGATCTTCCCCTGCAATCCATTGGTTTCCAGAAAGTCCATTATTCTCTCTTTCAGAAGCGCCTCCATTACTTTTCCCACCACCAAGGTAAGGCTTACCAGCCTGTAGTTTGTCACCTCTTCCCTATTATCACTTTTGTAAAGAGATACTACATCAGCCCTTCTCCAGTCCTGTGGAACCTCTCTCGTCTCCATGGGTCTATTCAAAACATCCTTTAGAGGCCCTGCCAGAGCCTCTTAGCTCTTTCAGTATCCTGGAAGGTATCCCATCTGGTCCCATGGCCTTGTCCACTTTCAGTTTTGCAAGCTGTTCAAACACATCATCTTCTGTGAATAGTGTAGTATCTACTCCATTCCCATCGTCTTCTGTGAATAGCGTAGTATCTACTCCATTCCCATTTTTATATTTGTCATTCGCAAGTGGTCCTTATCCAAGATTTTCTTTCATGAATAGAGAACAGAAGTATTTGTTTAGCATTTTTGCTTTTTCAATGTCACTTTCTACAAATCCATCCTTAGCACTTTGGGTCTTGCAATTCCACCTCTGATCTGCCTCTTCTCTCGAATATACCTTAAAAATGTTTTGTTTCCGTGCTTCATATTTTAGCCATCTTTTCTTCTGTCTGATTTTTCTATCCTTATTTATCTCTTTGTCTCTTTTAGCTTTATCTTATATTCTTTTCTGGATTCCTCTTTTTTGAGATATTCTGAATTTTGTGAAAGCTGTGTTTTTTGCCTCTATTTGTGCAGCCACTTCTTTGGAGAACCAAATAGGTTTCCTTTTCCTATTGTTTTTATTTCTTTACATATATATCTGTTGCCCCTTTTATTGCCCCCTTTAGTTTAGCCCACTGCAATTTCACTTCCCTTATCTCCTCCCACCCTGCCAACTTCTCCTTCAGGTTCTTTCCTATTTTACTGAAGCCAGCGTTTTTGAACTCTAGGACTTTGAGTTTGCTGTGATTGGACTCTGCTTGGTTTTTACTTCAAACCATACTGTGTGATGATCACTGCTGTTCAAATGGGCACCCACCTGGACATTTGACACACAATCTCCATTGGTGAGTACTAAAGCCAGCATCAAACTTTCCCTGGTCAGTTTTATCACCAACTGTCTGAGCAATGGTTCTTGGAAGGTATCACAATCTTTTTTTTATTATTATTTATTTCCAGATTTGCAGAAAGAATACTCCATTTCCACATGTGGTAGATTAAAGTCACCCAATATGATCACATCTCCCTTCATAGCTACCTTGGCAATATCAGTGATCAAGTCTCTATCCATGAACGGTACGTGGGAGTTAATGGGAAGCCAATGCAATGATGTGAGGAGAGGGGTTATACCATTGTAGCGACTCTAAAGGAAAACAAGTTATGAATCTGCATATTAAATAGATTATAGTGGGGAAAACCGGTTCTGCAAGGAATAGGCTGCAGCATGAGTCTAATAGGGAGGTAATCGGAGAGTGGACGAGCATGTTGATAGCGTGCTCAGAAAGAAAAGGGAAGATGTTAGCAATGTTGAAAAGGAAGAAACAACTCACAGCTGTAGTAGAGTTTTGGATGAAGCATGAAGGAGAGAGAAGCATCCAAAGATCAGTCCTAGCTTACCGGAAGGATGAGACTTCTTTCCACAGAGGCAGAGAAGGAGATAGAGAAGTGGGTTCATGTTAAGTTTAAGGTGACGGCTGGACATCCAAGCAGAGATATCAAGCAGCCTGAGATTTAGGACTGGACCTTGGAGAAATTTCTGATGTAGAGAGGTAGAACAGGGCGTCATCAACATAAAAATGATACTGAAACCTTGAGAGGATATTAGAGCACCGAGGGAACTAAGAAAGGAGAAGAGGCCCTAGGACTGAGCCTCTCACATTTGCTTCTGATGTGCTGAAGCGAACGTCCTTCTGGAGTTCAAAGACCCAAATGCTGAATTTAACCCTGTTTCTCAAAATGGCAGTAAAGAAACAGTGTTTTATCTACATTAAATTCTGCCCTTCTCCAGCCTTACTGTGGATTCCGACATGCATTAAGGGGCATGTTTACTAAAGTGTACTTCCTGGTAGTGCAGGATTTAGTGTGCAGTAAGAAGCTAGCAAGGGGACCCTGTACTAAAACTCCTGTGCTAATCGGGTAGCATGTGATGGGGTGGGTCAGGGTTGGAACACAAATGTTGATGGGGCTTTGTGGTTAGCGCAGGTGTTTGTAGCTCACGTCTGTAATGGCTGCCATTAGCACGGATGCACTTAACATCACCTCAGTGGTGTTAAATAATGTTAATAGATTCTGTATGAATCTCTGTAGGTCACTGACCCCATAACTTGAAATGCTCTATTTTGTATTTCACTTTGCAGGCTTTTGCCACAAGAGCAGCAAATTCTGTTAACTGGATCGTATTCCAGGCCTTCCATTATTCTTCGGAATCAAAATGAAAAGCTTGTTTGAAGAGTGCATGGAAAGATGTGGGAAAGTGGCAGAGATTGCTCATGTAGTTCATGCACATTACCTACAAAACTAGCACATAATGTGGGTTACTTAAGTACAACTTCAATGATGTACTTAACTGCATCTGCGTTTTCTGCTGTGAAATTAACACACAGTAGTAGTCATCCATGCTAATATTGCGGTTTATTGCCCCCATATGCTGACCAACATAACTTTTGAGGTTTGGCACTTAATGTCAATTTTGAACATGTATTAAGATGTTAAGTGAAAAATCTTGCTGCACTTCTGTAAATAGACCCTTCAAAGGACCACTGTTTTGTGTATATATGCCACCTTTACCAGCCTGAATACCAGCTCTATTGTAGACTATACGCAGTGCCCCCATTGGAATAATGTTATCAGAAGGTTTATCTGATTATGCTATTGACAATAAAAAGGTCATTTTATAAGGGGTGGCAGGAGTACAGACAAGCATGGGCCTACTTGTCTTTATAAAATACCAGCTGAAGTGGCAGGATCTCGTGTCACAGGCATTTACACTACCCCTGAAATTAGCGTAAATGCACCCAAATATCATTTTCAGGTATGTGCAAAAATTGTAATATTTTATAATCCACGCATGTTCTGTCCAAATACCACTGCGGTGCACGCCTACTGGCAAAAGGTGTCATCAAAGCGCTCACTGTTACGCCAGCCGGAATGTTATGAGGCCATTTATCTGCATTCGTGACCACATCCACGTGGAAATGACTCGGTAAAATTAACTCCTAATGTCTAAACTAGGAATGAAGCACTATTTTCCAACAAGTTCACTGTCTTAATGGACTCAAAAAGAGCATGTTTCTCTGTAACACAAGCAACATAACGTCATTGATGATAAAATGGTGATAAAAGATGATATCTGGAGATAGACAGAAGACTTCTTTGGAGAATGGGAGGAAAGATCTTTCTCTCTTTTTTATTTTTCGGTTGCTGAGAAGCACTGGTTTTTGAAAATCTTCCCCAGCCGGTTCATTGAAAAATCATTCTTAAATTTCTTGTGCGGAGATTTTGAGCTCCACTAAGCATACTCAGCTGGAAGAGCATAAATCCCACTGTTGCTTTCCTTTCCTCTAGGTTTCTTTTTCCCCTCTAGCTGATTTCCCAATGACCTCAATTTGATTATCGCTTCTCTTTGAACACAAAACCAGCAGTGGTGTGGAAGGCACTGAGCTGCGGGGGGAAACCTTTGCCCAGTAAAGCAGAAAGACAAGCCCATGTTTAATGACATGTTGCAGGTACAGCAAAAGGATAAACCGTTCCTTGGAACATCTTTATTGCATACAGGTTTGTTCTTGTTATTAACTAATGAGCAAACTTCCTCTTCAGTCCATCCAATTGCTCAGTCCCATGGTGAAATAGAGATTGATACAGTACAGAGTAATAGTGGCTGGGGACTTTATGAAACTCCTGTGGGTAGGATCTGAAAGACCTCCTGACCCCTCTTTTTGAAACATGAATTAAGAGGAATAAAGGCGCCTCTTCCACAAGGACTGTCCAGCTTTAAACTAATGAGAGGGGTTTTCACAACTGCTTCAGAACCCATTACATTATATTTAGAGCTTCTCATCCTAGGTGATTCGTTTGGAAACTTAGGGGGTTATTTTTGAGGCAATTAGGTGCTTTCCCAGGGTCAGAGAAATAGGGTTTATTGGTGTATTCGCATCCTGCAAAAAAAATTATGTGATTTTTTTTTTTTTTTAGGAAGATTCCATTTATTGACACAGAACAGAATTTTTTCAATGCCAGCCCTGGTGTCTATCCCCCTTCTCCAAGCCATTATCAGAACTGCAAAGAGTAAACTATACTGACTACTCACAATTTGTGAATGATATGGTTTTAACCATTCTGACCCACCCTCCACTCTCCGTCCATTGCTCTCTTCACCTGCATTCTGCCATTATTCTCTTCTATCTTTTCTCATCCTCCTTTCCCTTTCTTTTTTATAATCCCTTCCATCTGGACCAGCATTATCCCTGCTCTTTCTCCCTTGCCCACACCATAGCTAGCGTTATCCCAGAATTGGTACTGCATGTCCTGTGGAAAGGAGCATTGAGGATCTCATTTGCTGTTAGAATTGGGAGCCTCCTTGCTTCTCATGCAGGATTTCAACGTCCTAGGTAGCATAGTAAATGATGGCAGATAGAGACCAGCATGGTCCATCTAATCTGCTCAGTGAGGTGGCAAGAGTTGTACCTGCTGCTCTTTGTGGGTTATCCACCTCTGTGCCTTAGTTTAGGGTTGTACTTGCCGCTCTGCGCGGGTTACCCCCCTCTGTGCCTTAGTTTAGGGTTGTACCTGACACTCTGTGTGGGTTACCCCCCTCTGTGCCTTAATTTAGGGTTGTACCTGCCGCTCTGTGCGGGTTACCCCCTCTGTGCCTTAGTTTAGGGTTGTACCTGCCGCTCTGTGCGGGTTACCCCCCTCTGTGCCTTAGTTTAGGGTTGTACCTGCCGCTCTGTGCGGGTTACCCCCCTCTGTGCCTTAGTTCAGGGTTGTACCTGCCGCTCTGTGCGGGTTACCCCCTCTGTGCCTTAGTTTAGGGTTGTACCTGACGCTCTGTGCAGGTTATCCCCCTCTGTGCCTTAGTTTAGGGTTGTACCTGCCGCTCTGTGCGGGTTACCCCCCTCTGTGCCTTAGTTTAGGGTTGTACCTGCCTCTCTGTGTGGGTTACCTCCCTCTGTGCCTTAGTTTAGGGTTGTACCTGCCGCTCTGTGCGGGTTATCCCCCTCTGTGCCTTAGTTTAGGGTTGTACCTGCCGCTCTGTGCGGGTTACCCCCCTCTGTGCCTTAGTTTAGGGTTGTACCTGCCGCTCTGTGCGGGTTACCCCCCCCTCTGTGCCTTAGTTTAGGGTTGTACCTGCCGCTCTGTGCGGGTTACCCCCCTCTGTGCCTTAGTTTAGGGTTGTACCTGCCGCTCTGTGCGGGTTATCCCCCTCTGTGCCTTAGTTTAGGGTTGTACCTGCCGCTCTGTGCAGATTAGCCCCTTTTATGCCTTTGTGAAGAGCTCTAGCTGCCACTCCTTGAAGGTTACTCTCCTATGTGCCTTTGTTTAGGGTTGTACCTGCCACTCCATGCAGGTTACCCCCTTCTGTTTTCTGAAATGTAAAAGTTAAGTTTGCTTCAATTCCATCCTCTTTTTTTAAAGAGATTCTCTGTATCTGTCCTGTGCCTTTTTGAATTCTCTCACTGGTTTTGCCCTTACCACACCTATTGGGAGGACATTCTAGGCATAAGAAGTACCATACTGGGTCAGACCAAAGGTCCATCAAGCCCAGTGTCCTGTTTTCAACAGTGGCCAATCCAGGTCACAAGCATCCACCACCCTTTTCATGAAAAAGTATTTCCTGATGTTGCTTTTGAGTTTACCTCCTTGCAACTACATTTCATATCCTCTAGTTCTACAACTTCCCTGTCTTTGAAAAAGTTTTGTTTGTTCAAAAATACCCTTTTAAGTATTTAAACATATGCATCATATCTTCCCAGTCCCTCCTCTTCTCCAGGATATACATATTTACACCTTCAAGTCTCTCCTCATATGTTTTCTGGTGCAGGCCCCATATCATTTTGGTTGCCTTTCTCTGAACCATTTCACATCTTTTTATATCTTTTGTGAGGTGCAGTCTCAAAAACTGAGCACAATAGTCTGAGGCCTCACCAGTGACTTGTACAGTCACATTAATACCTCCTTCATTCTACTGGCTATGCTGTTCTGTTTGCAGCCTAGCATCCTTCTGGTTTTGCCACCATCTTGTCACACTACTTCACCTCAGACACTATCACCCTGAGATCCCTCTCCTGGTCTGTGCACACCAGCCTCTTTCCCCCCTATTGCATGCTGTTCCTTTGGATTTCTGCATCCCAAGTGCATCACTTTGGACTTCTTCACATTAAATCTTAACTGCCAGGTATTAGGCCATTCTTCTAATGTTTGTAGATCTTTTCTCATGTTATCTACTCTCTCCTGGGTATCCACTCTATTGTAGATCTTTGTATCATCTGCAAGAAGACAAACTTTTCCTTTTAACTCTTTGGTTATATCGCTCATGAAGACGTTGACCAGTATTGGCCACAGGGTTAATCCCTGAGGCATGCCATTAATCACTTTTGTTTCTTGTGAGTGAATTCCATTTACCATCATTCTCCATTGTCTATCAGCCAACCAATTTCTGATCCATTTCACCACCTTGGGACCCATCCCCAGGTCATTCATTTTATCCATAAGCTTCCTGTTGAAATCCAAGTAGATCACATCCATTGCATGCTCTTGATCCAGTTCTCTGGTTACCCAGTCAAAGAAATCAATCAGATTTGTTTGGAACAATCTTCCTTTAGTAAAACCATGTTGCCTTGGGTCTTGTAATACATTGGGCTCCAGAAAGTTCACTATCCTTTCATTCAGCAAGGTCTCCCTTAGTTTTCCAACCACTAGCATAAGGCTTACTGATCTGTAGTTTGCGATCTCTTCTGTTACCATTTTTGTGAAGAGGGACCACATCAGCCCTTCTCTAATGCTGTGGGACCTTCCCATCTCCAAGGATCTATTAAAGATATCCTTTAAAGGTCCTGCCAGAACTCTCAGTATCCTGGAATGTATGTCATCTGGTCCCATGACTTTATCCACTTTCAGTTTTGCAAGTTGTTCATAAACATTTTCTTCTGTCAACTCCATTCCCTTTAATATTTTTGTCAATCAAGAGTGATCCTTCACGAGGATTTTCTTTCACTCCCACATTCCCTCTTGAGTGTGCAGCCCTGTCACCTATTTGTCACCAAGGGAAATCCCAGAACCCCAGAGTCCCCAATTTGCACAGTACTAAGAGTCTTAGATTTGTTGGGGGAATGTACTTTAAAGCCTGTTCTTTTAAATGCTCAAGACACGTCCTCTCACCTTACTACAGCAGCTGGGTTCGGTGGGCTGCCAGGCAGGCTCAGTAGCGAGGAGGGACTGTCTTGCTGAACTCTCTTGACTTCAGTCTTCTTCAGCTTCTCCTGAGCAGCGGACAGTAGATGGTAGCCCAGTGGGACTGGCTTGGGCCTTGGCAATTCAGTTTTGTGTGAAGGAGCATGCTTTATAAAGGCAACCTAAATGCCATAGTAATCCAGTGAATGACGGCAGATGAAAACTAGCATAGTCCACCTAGTCTGTCCAGTAAGGTGGCTAGAGGTGTAGTGCTGCTCCTGCTGCCCTGGGCAGGTGACGCACTCTCCATGCCTTTGCTTAAGGTTGTACCCGCCGCTCCAGGCAGGTTACCCCTTTCTATTTATGAAGCTGCATACATTTGCTTTGATTCCATCCTCTTGCTATGTAGTCATCCTTTGTGTCTGTCCCATATCTTTTTGAATTCCGTCACTGTTTTTGCTCCCATCACCTCCTTTGTGCCTATGGGCCTGATATTCAAAAGGCATTTACACGTTTACAGCCCTGTAAACCGTGTAAATGGCACTCAGTGGGATATTCAACAGCACTAACTGGAGCTGAATATCCTCGATCTTCTCCTCTACATGCTTTGATGCTAAGCACTTAGCATCGGGGCGTGTTGTGGGTGGCAACAGAGGCTAACAGGGTAGTGGCGATTTCACACCGCTACCTGATTAGCCTCTACAGGTAAAAGACAGGCACTGCAAAGCTGACCTATTTATCTGTAGACGCTAACTGGCAGCGGTGCAATATCGCCATTACCTGGTTAGCCTCTGCGGCTTCCGGGCATGTATGGCAACCCTGGGTATTCAATACCGGGGCCACATATAACCCTGGCATTGAATATCTGGGGTTAGAGGATGGTGGCGAAGGCTAGGTGCTGTACTCATGCCTAGCCAGCCTAACTCAATATCGGACACTATGTGTATGTGTACAATAGGCCCCTACAATAGTCTCCAACAGCACACCAATGCTCTGACACGCATTTGTCTGTTCCGAGGCAGATGTAAGTTTGTTTTTGTACACATGGGGTAATTTTACAAACTATTTTCACACGTAAAACAGCTCTTATAAAATGGCAGTATATTACATCTAAACGTATGCAGGGTACAAGCTAGTGTGTATTTGTACAGTAAGCATGCATCAGGGCGGAGTTAAGGTACAGTGTGGGCGGAGTTGTGATATACACATGTATTTTATAAAACACATGCATAAAGTACGCACTAACATTTATACTTGTTTTTGAGCAGGCGTAATGTTCATGCCTTGATTATAGGTTCTATAGCATTTTCTAGAGCCCTATAGGCCTTATTTGTCTTTATAAAAGCGTGCCAAAATAAGCGCTTTCCTGCTGACTTAGTCTCGGTGCTGTGTTATAAAATTGTCCTCTGTAAGAGTAATTTTATAAGGGTTGGCAAGATTTCCACTCGTATTTTATGCCTATTTTATAAAGTCAGGTACAAGTGGTCAAAAAGGTTTGTTAAGCTAGGTGCGAACACTTCTACCAGCCCAATGCCCACATAAAGAGTTTACAAGAATGAACGTAAATTATAGTATGCTGGAATTTACACCTGTAAATTTGCAATCCAGCCACACTCCTCCCAATCTCTGCTCCTATGCATTCCCACAGTGAAAGTATGCACAGAATAGCGACTTGCTATATTACGTGCCTAAGTGGCCATTTACACACACAAACCACGAAATACCATGATTTGTGCATATAACCATGTGCAGAAATGTAGTCGTGCCTTGTAAAATGACCCCCTATGTGGGTATACATACTTTATGAAGTATATCCCCGGGAACGCCTATGTGCAATTCACATAAAAGTATGCATACTCTTGTCAGCATGCACAGTATGACTGAGCCATTCCCCACTGTACAGCCTGCTTTATGTACAGAAAGTACTTCATAAAATGACCCCAATGTGTATGTATATACTAAGGCGCTCGTGCGCCCAGAATCACGGATTATTACCTCCCACACACTCCCATACTCACTCATATCTGGTCATAACAACCCACTTCCCCATCCACCCTCTGTAGCCAGTCTTGCCTTGAATGCAGTGCTCTGGAAGGGGCCTAATAGAGTCATTAATCTTATATGAATAACTGTGGAGAGAAACAGAAAAAGGTTTTATAGATCATAAACACATTAAAAATAGGAGATAGAGATAAAGAATAATGTATCTGGTCACCTGAAAACATTTTTTCTGTAAAAGAATAAGAAACATGAAAATTCCCATTCTGTACTAAATCATAAAGCAATCTCATTGCTTTATAAGAACATAACATAAGAACATAAGAAATGCCTTTCTGGGTCAGACCAAGGTCCATCAAGCCCAGTATCCTGTTTCTAACAGTGGCCAATTCAGGCCACAAGTACCTGGCAGGTTCACAAAGAGGCACACAGTTTCCACAGTGCTTGTATTGGGACAAACAGTGGACCTTTCCTCCAGAAACTTATCCAAACCTTTTTTAAACCCTGCTACACTAACAGCTTTTACTACATCCACTGGTAATGAATTCAAAAGTTTGATTTTATGTTGAATAAAAAAATATTTTCTCTTGTTGTTAAATTCCGTCGACTCATAGCAACCCTCGGGATAGATGTCCTAAACTGTGTTCGATCTTCAGTCAGGCGGCTCATTGTTGATAGACTGGCTCCCATAGCTGCTGTTATTGTGTCGATCCATCGCATAGCAAACCTTCCTCTTTTGTGTTGACCTTCAACCTTGCCAAGCATTATGTCTTTCTCTAATGATGTCTCTCTTCACATGATGTGTCCAAAGTATGAAAGTCAAAGTCTTTCTGAGCTTCTAAGGAAAGCTTAGGTTTGATCTCTAGTACTGACTGGTTTGTTCTTTGGGCGGTCCATTACATATACAGTATTCATCTCCAGCACCATAATTCAAAGGCATCAATTTTCTTCCTGTCTATATTTTTCACTGTCCAACTTTTGCATCCATGTGATGTTATTGAAAATATCATGGCTTGGACAAGTTGAATCTTTGTATGGAGAGAGACATCTCTGCTCATGAGAATCTTGTCTAAGTCCTTCATAATCATTCTGCCAAGAGCTATTTTGTGTACTATAAAGGCCTGTTTACTAAAGTGAAGTAAAGTTTTGTTCTTATCCTGCTTTAAGAACAAAAATTAATGTGTAGTGATGGGCAAGGCTGTGCACTAATGGTTCAAGATGTGTCTAGCATGTGTCCTGCAGTTACTGCAAGAAAAGTTCTTTATTGCATGTGAAGTGTATAAGCAATGATCGCGCCTCTTGGGGAGACACTACTGCACAAGCAACATCACATGGTCTAGTACCGTGCACTAACTCAATGTGCAATCTAAGCCCACTCTCTGCCCTTAACCTTCCCAGTTTCTGTCCAATAACATGACATACAGTTAGTTCATGAATTAGCACATGCTGTCAGGTAGGCATCAGGGCTGCTTTTACATATGGGCAAAAGGTGTACAACAGGGGCTCAGTTGCCCTGCTGCCCATAAGTAAAAGCAGTCCTGTTCCTCCCTTCTGCTCCTCAAGCCGCTTGCAAAAGAAGTAGGCGGTGCTGTAATGAACAGACCGATGACTTCCTATCTACCTGTCTGTTCACTAAAGCACTGCTAACTTGCAAGCAAATGAGGGAGCAGAAGGGAGGAACAGGACTGCTGACTGTTCTTCTCTGGGGTGAGAGGGGGCCGTAAATAGGGTGTGTCTCATTCTCAAACATTTGCCCACTGCCCCATAAGGGATTAAAGTGGCCCTGACAGGCATGCAATAGTTACTATGCTGGTGTGATAATTGCTTAGTGCATGTTCATAAACAGGCCCATAGTGTTCTGGAGCTGTATTTTTCTAGGGGGAAAGTGGGGGCAGTTTCACTATAACTTTATTTAACACCCTATAGCAATAATACTCTCTAATGGAAAACCTGTCCCTCAACGACCAGCATTGTTGCATACATTCTTGTTCAAGAGAAAGATATGAATTTGCAAGCCAGCAACATTCTTGCTATGGTTTTGCTTTTCCAGTCATGTTTTGTTTGCCCTTTTCTGTGAATGATTGCCCTGAGGCTTGTATGGGTTTCTGGAAGAGATGTTATGTTGATTTCTTAATGTTTGATAGCAGGTAAAAGGTGATATAATCAAATATTTCTGACCTGAAAAATCAAAGAGGTAATTAGGGCTAGCATGCTCCACAGCACACCTCTGTAGACTCTTCCAGAATTCTCTTCCCTAAAAACTAGGACAAGTTAAGCAAAAAGGATTTCTGAGGCTTGGTTCAAATATGGGAAAGAATATTTTGGTATATAATCTATAAAATCCAAAGGACTCAGAGTTGGAGATCCAAGATGGCGACACGCTGAGTGCTGACTCCAACATGCTTTCTGACATGGGGAAAAAGAGGAAGGCTAAGCTGTCCCAGGCTAACCTACCTACATTCTCATCGGTTGTGCATCATGAATCACAGCCGGTGGTGCAAAGGGGAGTGGAGTTCTCAGCTGAGAGGCTGCTTGAGTATTCCACCTCCAGTCTCCTTTGTGCAGTGAATTCTCGCCCCCAGTGACAGAGTGACATTGGAAGCAGGCTTGCCCTGGAATGAATCCTGATGGGTTGGACGATATTGGAGCTTCTGAGCTTGTGGTTTCTGTTGTTCCTCCTCTGGGGACACCATATGGAAATTCTCCTATGGTGTTAGAGTCCTCGCTGATACAATGTGAGTGAATAGAGCCACCGAGAGGGATTTCAACATTAGCGGAGGGATTTCCTGCCATTCCTGTTCCAGTTAGACCCATGGAATCTCTGGAGCTATGGCTGCTGAAACGGGCATATATTTTATTTTTGTTCTACAAAGACCAGTGCAGATTATTCTCGAACATAAGAACATAAGATATGCCATACTGGGTCTGACCAAGGTCCATCAAGCCCAGTATTCTGTTTCCAACAGTGGCCAATCTAGGTCACAAGTACCTAGCAGTTTCTCAAAAAGACACGGGTTCCACAATGCTTGTATTGGGTCCCTTTTAATAATGGTTTATGGACTTTTCCTCCAGAATCAAATCAATTTGGGGAATGTGATTAAGTTGTTTGGAGAGTCTATTACCTCCTCAAATACACGTGTTCCAATCTAAAACCCAGGAACCTTTTGAGAACTGTTTGGGGAATGCTCAACTTATTGGGGAATACTCAGCTTATTGGGAACTTGGATGGTCTATCCTCTCGAGTAGACAATTTGGAACAGCATGCGGATACCTTTATTAAAGACTCAAATACTGTAAAATTCAAGTTGTAGCAATTGGACAATCGTTCGCAAATGACAAACCTTTGCTTGATTAATTTCCCTAGGTCCCCCAACACTACTGCGAAGGACATGTTTAAACAGTATTAGAAGTAATGGGGGTTCCTTCTGAGTCCAGCTCTCCTTTAGTTAAAGCTTACTATCTGCCACGGGGTCAAAAGGTTTTTGCTTCTGCAGAAATTCCTGGCCCGCAAATGGAAGATGTATTGAATATATCTAAGGTGTTAGAAAGTTCAGATTCCAATGTAATAACTCCTACTACTTGATTACTTGAGCCCTTGTATCAGATAAGGAATGGCTACTCTGAATATTTTTTCAGAAATGAAATGTTTTCTTTAAGGGTTGCTTGGTCAGGATTTTCCCTGAACGGGTTAGAGAAACGCAACACCATAGACATGAATTTCTCATTCTACAACCGCAGGTTCTTCAACTAGGTGGGATGTTCTTTTTGAAGTACCAGGGTAAGTGCCATGTTAAGCTTTGGGGCAAGTCCATGTTTTTTCATTTCCCTCACAACTTATTTATTTTCTAAATGCATGTGGGTCTCCTGGATTGGGGAATGTTGAAATCCTACCTGTGTCTTAGGGAAGTTTGGCTGTGTTAATTTCAGTGTATTTTCCTAAATAGCTTTTTCTTTTTCTCTAGGCTTATTTAGGACATGGCTTTGACTTCCACCTTGGATTTAGTTGTGGACTGGTGGATAGGAAGTCCTTATATGTTATTTCCTCATGTTGATCATGTTTTACTCTCTTTATGTTACTTTGAACAACCTACATTTCTTATCAAGTGTACTTTGCTTGTTATTTTTTTGTAAAATTGCATAATTATAAAATTGAAAAAATAAAAAAACAAAGGACCTTTTCACCAATGCAATGTATGTCTTTTGGGAAATTGTGTAGGAAACAGGTACAGAGAACAAAGGCTAAAATGAAAAAATTCTAAAAACATAGACAGATAAGAACTGTAGGACCCAGCTTACCTCAATCTGTTACCACTGAGTTTCCCTCTACTTCTTGGTAACTAAGGATCCTCTGCACTTATTCCATATCTCCTGTAATTTTGTTTCTGTTTTTGTATTCATCTCTACTGGAAGGTATTTCCATGTATTTATCATCTTTTCAGTGAAGAAATATTATAACTCCAAAGAAAGCTTCAGCTCCCTCAGAATGTAAGGGCACGAAAAAAAAATGTTAAATATTATCTGCTTTTAAACTGTTCAACTGTTGGTCCCATGTAATATGATAGATATATATCATAGCTCTATAATGTTTTTTTGTCATTTTGATTCAGTTTCGGGGGTATCGGTTTCTGGGGTATTTTGAGCCCATATTGGGATTCATAAGTCCTCAGACAGCTGTTCCTGTCCTCTGTTATTTATTTATTTAACACTGTTTTTTTATACCATCTTTCTACAATTTAAGACGGTTTCCAGAGAACTTAGTGCAATAAGATTAACACTAGAACAATAAAGTACATATTACAAGATGCAGTTGCTGCAATAGTAATTCAACATCAAATGGTTTAACGCCTAACTAATTTGCTGATGGATTATAGACGTTGCTTAGCGGAGTGTTTGTTGATCCATGTTTTTTACCCATAATACTCTAAGAACAGAAGACTTTTGTGGAATTGGCTGGTTAGCTGGATAGATCTTATCTGAGGTGGGAGAGAGTTCCAAAGGCTGGGAGCATATAGTGAGAAAGCCCTGCTGATGGTTCTTTAGCTGTAAGAGGATTTGTCAGTGGGTATTTCGAGTAAGTTGATTGTGGAACTTCTGGGTCTAACGGTGGTAGTATTTGCTAGTAGGGGAGAGAGGTTGACCACTGTTTGATTAGAATTTTGTGTGTGTTTGGGATGACTTTGTATTTGATTCTGCTTATGATGGGCAGCCAGTGAAACTGCCTAAGGAGTGTGGTGATGTGGATTTGCTGGGATTTTGCCAAAATAGTTCTAGCTGCCGTGTTTTGCGCTAGTTGTAAGAGGTATATCATGGTCTTAGGAAGACCCTGGTAGATAGAATTGCAGTAATTGAATACTGGCGCAATTACTATTTGACAAACTGTGAGGAAGTTGATTGGGGAGAGGAGTTTGCGTAGGTTCTTTAATGTGCGTAGCTTAAAATAGACAGACTTGATAATTCGACTTATATGTGGCTGAAAGTTGAGTTCTTGGTCGAGTGTTATGCCCAGATAGTTGACCTGGGATTTGACTGTGAGTAGAGTATTGCTTACCAATATTGTAGGTGATGGATTGCGGATAATACTACCATCTTCCTAGTTTCCTGAGCTCACAACTTTGTCTTTGACTCTTCTCTCTCTTTTTCTGCACGCATCCAACAGATAGCTAAAATGTATTGTTTCTTTCTCTATAGCAGTAGCAAAATTTGTCCCTTCCTTTCTGAACATGCTACCAAGACCTTTATCCACTCTTGTTTTTAGAATATTGCAACCTGCTCCTTGCTTCTCCCCTAATCAACTCTCTGCCCTTCAATCCATTCATAATTCAGTCATGCAGCTGATCTTCTGATGGTGTCACTGTGCTCATACAACCCCTCTCCTCAAGTTGCTTTGTTGGCTCTCTGTCCTTTTCTGCATCCAGTTCAACCTTCTCCCTTCATTCTGCAGCATCTCATTTTATTTATACCTCTCCTCTCTTATCACTCCCTACACTTCTCCTTGGAAACTCCACTCATCAGGCAAATCTCTTCTCTCTGAGCACTTCTCTTCCACTGCCAACTCCAGACTTTGCTCCTTCCACCTTGCTGCTCTGTGTGCCTGGGGCAGACTACCTGAACTGATACATCATGCACCTTGAGGCTGCTTTTGGATTCTGATCCTCCTCATTCTCCTGATTGTGTTATAACCATTTCCCTTAGGTTCTACCCTTATCCCCTCTTTGTTGTATTTGTCTGTCTTGTATTGGTTATTTATTTATTTAACAGGTTTTTTTTTATATCACTTTATCATTTCAATCAAAGTGGTTTACATTGTAATTTAAATTCAGTAATGTACATTAAACAGGGACATTGATAACTTGGATAACAAGGAGTTTTAGTGGGAATTGAACCCAGGTCTCTTGGTTCTCAAGCCAGTGCTCTAACCACTAGGCTGCTACTCCATTGGTTGTGAGCTCTGATGAGCAGGGACTGTTTCTTACATGTGCTGTACTGTGTGTGCCTTGTAGTGGTATACAAATGATAAGTAGTAAGACTTGGGGTGCAGATATGATCTGAACTGCTCAGTTAACAGTAAAATAAGGTTATGAATTAAAGACTTGCATAGCTCTGCATAGACTGTCCCTATGTCTCATTGCTGATGAGCGGGAGGTGAAACCCTGCAACACTAGAGAGAGATCGCATCAAGGGAACAGTTTATGGATTTCCTGGATGGATGAGAGGCCATGGAGTGTCCCAGTCTTGGAAAGTCCTAACAAGCATATTGTAGTAAAAGGGAGATTGCTATTAAAGGTTTCATGATTGTGGTTTTTTTATCTGTTTTATTAAAGATTTTAAGCTTTGGAAAGCTTTTAGTAGGATATTAGTAAAGTTCTGTTCTGAATAGATTCTCTCTGTAACGTGAGAGTTCATAAGCAACATCAACATCTTATGCTGATTTTTCTTTTTGGCCAGTAAAATGTATTTCTTTATATACACTAGATATCTCACCTTACGTACTGAAAACATCAAAGTGGTCACAATGAAACTTTAAAAAGCCTTCAGGACTAGTATAGCTACCAAAACACTACAGTGCAAAATATAATTATTTGTGTAAGTTTTAAGACAATAGAAGTATAGCTATGCAATACAAAATGTAATTTTAAAGGTTTTTGGTAATACAATACACCCGTACACCATTCAGTTAATATGGAGAAAGCTCTATTTGCTTACTAGTGGCGTCACCCATAACATAATTTGCGTCTTTCGTGCTTAATTTTGTAACTGTCCACACAGGTTAACAGTATGCAAATCCTTTTCAGACTACAGACTTTGCTGAAGGTAGGTGAATGCCTGAGAAAAGTATCCCAGAAAAATCACCTACACCCCTTCGCACCTGCTCACATCTGTGCCTGCTGTTGGAAGTGCAGAACTATGTGCCTAGTTCCAAAGCTTGCATTCCCCCCCCCCCCCCCCGCAGCACGGAAAAGTCTGGGCACAATGGCACTGTGAGTACTTTTATAAGGCGATGCCTACCTGTCTTTATAAGATACTAGTGTGAGTGGCAGAGATAAAGGTGCAGACGTTGACGCTAATCCTAGATGTTGGCACGATCATATGTAAATTCTAGTGTTTTCTCATCTACACATGGACTTGTGTGCTCTGCCCAAACACAGCCCCTGCGCACACCCCACTGGCAAGATACATGCCTTCAAGCAACACGCACACTTCTATGCCAGTTGGAATTGTATTTATTTATTTTATTTATTTAACCAGTTTTCTATACTGCCTTATCCTTCAATCAAAGCGGTTTACATTATGAATCACTACAAATAGGTACTGGATACATTCCCTTGTCCCCAAAGGGCTCACAGTCTGTGTGTACCTGAGGCAACGGAGGGTTAAGTGGCTTGCCCAAGGCCACAAGGAGCAGCTGTGGGACTAGAAACCCCAGTCCCTCCAGCCTGAGATTGCTGTCCTCAGGTGGGGCTTGAACCCCCGGCCCTCCTAACCATGTTTGTAGCAACGCCCATACATTAATGACTGAACCCCCAGTTAGGCAGGTACACGACTCTTATAAAATTACCCCATGAGCATACTGTTAGGTGCATAAAGGGTGGGTCGGGAGGTCTTATGAAAGGCCATTTCTATAGGCAATGTGCTGTTTATGCCTCCCCCCTTTCCTACTGATGTTGCTGCAGATGTGCTGTATTTGTTAGACATGAATAGTAAAAGAAAAGATGTAAAATTCTGCATTTCCAGCGAGATGGGACGCATGTTAGCTGGGATCATCAGTCTGAGTGAAATTTCAGATGTTCATATGCCCATGAGGACAGCCGTCCCTGCTGAAAAGAGAAAGTATTTAACCAGAATAATAATTCTAGTTAGAAGTAACAAGCGGGAGACACAAGGATCTCCTCATTAGGGGTCATAGTGACTCCATCATTCCTCCTTTGTAACTCCCTGGTGGCAGTTTAGCTCAAGGCCCCAGAATCCCTGAGGAACTCTGGACATGAGCCATTAAGGTAACTTTGTCCCTGGCTTAGGCAACGTTCTGGGAGCTGCATTTGCACTGACAGCAAGTTCATATAACTTCCGATGAGAGATGATTTGTGACCTTTTTTTGCCGAGTGAGACATTGTATGAAGGTGTATGGGCTCTTGTCCTTGCAAAGGTCACTGCATTCTCTTAACCAGAACTTGTGAAGAGAGAGACACAGGTAAATCTCATGCCATGAAAAGCAGTATTTGTAATGCTTCTTGGTCAATGAGCGTGACAACCTTCAGGGCAATTACAAAGGGAGGGGGAAGTACATTTTGTCAGCAGACCTACAAAATTGCTATTAATAAAGGAAATATTTATTGAGACGTTTCTAGCTTAGCCAACATTTCAAACACAGAACTTGAAACCCCACACAAACCCAAATGTTGATAAGAGAGACTGGATTATTATAATAATTAATTAACTTATTAATTAAAGATTTTTTTTATATTTTACCATGTCCTCACTAACTTTAGTGGCTGTGGGGATTATTATAAAGTTTGGTAATAACGACATTGATGGGGGGGGGGGCTGGGTGTTGGCTTAAATATTAGTCTTTTAAGAATTAAAGCTGAGGATGACGAGGACTGAAAGGATCAACTTGTCAAGCTGATGGAAGCCAATACTGTAACAGGTCATGAGCATGCTTGAGATAAAAATACATTGGAGTAAACAGAAAAGGGTTGTTTAACTGCCATTCTTTTTTAAAATATAGTGGCTTACAATAAATAAAACAGACATAGGTGAGGGGACGTTGGTGTCGGGTTGCATTCGGGAATGCATCTGTGCGTTTGCTTAAAATGGACAAATCTTATGCTGATAGACTAGACCGCCATATTGGTCTGTAACTGCTATCATTTACTTATGTTAGAATTAATTTCTGTGTTCTTATATATTAAACATATATATGGGGGCCTGTTTACTAAGCTGTGTTAGCTGTTAACATAGCCATTAACATCTGCTAGCAGTTACAGAGGAGCCTTACCAGTTAATATCTTGTAACGTCTACTTTAATAGCTAATGTGGAACAAGGTGGAGAGTGGGCAGGAAATGAGTCTTCTAGTTAAGACGTGGTAAGTTACTGTGCATTATAAAACTGCGCACCTGCCTACAACTTTGGATTGCTTCATCAGAGGATTTGGCATCTTCTTTTAATTTGGCTGACCTCTGGTGATGCAAATCTTCATTTTACATGGCTGCCCTGTTCTAAAATCAATGCTTTAGCATTATACCTGTTCGTTGTACAGCGCAACTTGGAGGGAGAAGTTATCCATTTCGAAACTGAATATCATCACTTAAATGGACAACTTCTTGTCCTGCCATGGAATGACGCAGCCATGCCCCTTTTTAAAATGAGTAACTTTAGCATTTAGCGATTTAAACGTCCAAAGTTATACGTAGAAGTGGCCTGGAGTTTGAAAAAAAGAAGCTCTTATGGGGTTGGCGCCAGTGCTGACCGCACAGAGGTTCTGAAACATCAACCAGTTTGATAGTAACCTTCTTTCCTGTCCATATAAATCCTCTAATAATTCTGAATAAGTTCTTAAAGAATACGCTGGCCATTATAAGAGGCAGCATTGAGCGCATCTTTACTAATCTAGGGGGCTGGTTCGTTTTATAGCATTTATCTTGCCTATCTAACATATAAACAATGTTCTTCAGCATTCAGCTTCCTTTGAAAACATTCTGAGGAGGGTAATGAGTTTTAGTTTATATAATGTCTCTAAGTCAGAAGAAATATTTATTCTTAAATATTTAATATACTTGCCCGCCCATGTGAAAGGGGACAGCTCCTTAATCTATTCCCTAATTTCCGTAGTCTCTTGAATAGGCACAATTTCAGATTTTGTGTAATTCATCTTGTGGCCAGACATAATACTGAATTTCTATAAAACATTTATAATGTTAGGTAATGAGCTATGGGACCACGTCAGCCACTCAGACATCAGCTTCTTTATCCTTCAGCATTTCTCCAGGGGCCGGCCCAGATTTAGGCATATGCTTTGTATCCCCAAGTGCTGTTGGACAGTCCAGTACTTTTTCCAGGAGGAAAACTGATGTTTATTCAGTTTTTTTGTGATTTCCACAGCACAGAAGTGGTTTATGTTATTCCTATGCCTATGCCTATGCCTACTGGTATACTCTAGTCTGACCAATAGAAAGCTTGCAAAAATGCTCTGTGTGCCGTTGAGTCAATGCTGACTCCTGGTGACCCAGCAGACCCTGGGTTTTCTTCACAAGGCGATTGCCAGGCCTTTCTTCTGAGGCAATAGAGGGTGAAGTGACTTGCCCAAGGCCACAACAAATGCCATCAGTTCATGAGCTTTTCATCAGGAGAGAAAGCCACCAAGCCCAGAACCAGAGGCAGTCTGCCAACTGCCAAGCCAGCAAAGATGTTGAGTATGCTTGCTGTGTGCACCTCCGCTACGTGGACCCGGCATATCAGCATCCCCCTTCTGACTGGCACCCAGGGCACCCTGCACTCACCACCCTGCCCTTGCTATGCCACTGGTCAGTACAGGAAGTTGGTGAATCTCATTCACTGCTGAACGTAGAGCCCCTTATCCCAGCCGACTCTTGTAAATCACTGATTTGAAGAAAAGGTAGAAAGCAAGCTATTGTGAGCTTCCAAGTGCCGCTCTGCAGTGGAAATCACCATCCATCCCATCTCACTGGTTCTCTTCTGTTACTTGTTTTCCTACAGTAATTATAGCACATTATGGTATATCCATGCAAGGCTCATGGCTTCTTTTTCTTCTAGGCAAGTTCTCCTTGTTTATTAGCATGCCTATTTTATTTTGTTTAAACGTTTGTGCTGCTCCACAGTCCGCTGCACTTAACTTAGGGGTCGCGCATGTTCTAAACTAGTAAGTTGACTTGAGGGGCATCAGCACTGGATTAAGGAACAGAACAGCTACTCTTGTCCTAGGTCTGAGGCAAACCCAGCCCTTTTCTTCTCATTTATTTATTTATTTAGACAGTTTTGTATACCGCCTTATCCTTCAATCAAAGCGGTCACAACACAATTGGGGGATACATTTAACACATGGGGATATGAGACACATACACTAATACTTACAGGGAACATGGGCTATGGAGGGTTAAGTGGCTTGCCCAAGATCACAAGGAGCATCTATGGGACTAGAAACCACAGTCCTTCCGGCCCAAGGTTGCTGTCCTCTAGTGGGATAATTTTAATACCCAAAAACCAAACAAACAATAAAGTGCCCAAGTTTAAAAAAAAAACGAACTCATGCTTTAGTCTTATGTTCGTCAAGGCTTTTCCTGTATTTGACCTTTGGATAACCTCCAAAGCTGTACAACATTTGCAAGGAGTAAACACAGTCATTTTATTACAGGGTCGCAGCACACATTCTTTCTAGCATATCTCTAACATCAGTTCATAGGAACTATATAATTGCAGTCTGTGATTCTTTTAAGGCCAGAATGCATTTATTTTTCTCAACAGTTTAAGTTTCAGAGGGATACGTTTGCGTGCATGTCCGAAGCCCTTTGTTCATCTGCTGCATTGGTGTATATGTGTACACACCCTCTTATCCTCCTACAACTTCTGCCGCTCCTGTCAGCCTGTAGAAGTGCTGGTAGAAGTTTCCATCCATCTACCACCAAATGTTGTTGTGGACTGTGATGCTGGATTTGTAAGAGCAACTGGAGGCTTCCATCTCCCAACTGCCAAAGACTGAGGCACGCTGGCAATTTACGACCAGCAGCGCTTTCTCTCTCCTTTTCTGCAGCGCCCTTCTACTGAAGCTGATTCCACCCAGCACCATAAATACTGCAGTCTTCCTGCCCTTTTCCTTTCTTTTCACACACCCTGGAATTTTCCTTACTTACCAAACACCTGAGATCCCCTTTAACCAGCACATCCTACACACAGCCTTCACACACTGCATACCCTGGACCTTCCACCTAGCACACACCATTCTTCACTTGCTGCACACCCTATACACCCGTCATACTCTACCACATACCTCAAACATCTTCTCTCCCGCACACTCACACCACTTCTCACCTAAAACACACCCTACATACTCCCACCCACCACATAACTCACCACCATTGCCAGCACACCATTTACACTCCATCTTGCCCAACACACACCTCCTCTTACCCACCACAAACCACCTTCACCCCCTCACAGCCACCAGAAAGTACGCATTACTCAGCATATCCCACTATATCCCTCAAACAAAACCCAAACTCTCAGAACAAACTTCACCTCATCCAGAGCACTCACCAGCCCTTACTACCAAGAAGTTCACCTTATGGAAAAACCTGCTCCACCAGAATTCTTAGAATCCTTCAGGAGCTAAGAAGTCCACCATCTGGATCATCCAGGAGGAGCTGAAGCCATCACAGTAAAGCCTGCGCCGTTAGTCATCCACAAACCGCTGCCTGCAAGGCTAGAGAAGAAGCCAAGAAGGAAGTCTTCAGCAGACCCTCCCCTTTGCAGTCAATTTGGTCCCTAAGTGTAGTACCACCTTCGACTGGAATAGTAGTGTGCTCGGAGACAGCCGTCACAAGAGCATCCACCTTAGGAAAATGCATCCATTTTTCCAGGTCCTCCAGGGACCAGACATAGAAACTGCCCAAGCAGCATGCTGAGCACAAGGACACATCTTGGCTGTAACTCCATGGGGAAGGGGAAGGCCCTGGATGTGAGCGGATGCCCCAGAGAAAGCAGGAGATGTTCACTTGAGAGGTAAGGGAATGCCCCCCGTATCAGTCCCTGAAAGCATGTCAAAGCAGTGACCTGTACTTTCAAAGAGTTAAGGGCAAGACCCCTATCAAAACCATCTTGGAGGAAGGAAAGAATGGAAGGCACCTGCACGTTCCATGGGGAGATGGGCGCACCAGGAGGAAAAAACCACAAACCACCTTCACCCCTCACAGCCACCAGGTGAAGAGGTGTGCACCAGCTGTTGAAGTGATGTGCATCCTCAGGAGGAGTGACCTCGAGTCTTGCTGAGTAACTTCAAGTGGTTATCTATACCAAATCTCAGCAAGGTGACACTACAATTAAAGTATGTTCGGAACGAAAAAGAAATATACATACTGGCCGCACATCGCCCAGGATAAAAAGGTGCCCACCCGTAGCTTACGCACTAGGGCTAACGATGGTGGTTGCGATAGTGCAAGTGCTGCAGAAGCAGATAACATCCCTGACACCGATAACGGCCATGGCAGAAGATAAACCACAGAAATTAATGAAAAAGTTAAGAGGATTAACTTCGGTTAAGTGGAATGCGGCAGATAAAGAGGAGATAATGTCCTGCTACTTTTACATATACATACTGTGGCTTAGAAGTGAGATTCACGACTGCCATAGTATGTGCAAAACTAACCCATTAGGAGAAACTGCTCACCAGAAACTACGCATTACTCAGCATATCCCACTATATCCCTCAAACAAAACACAAACTCTCAGAACAAATGTCACCTCGTCCAGAGCACTCACCAGCCCTTACTCGATGTATATGGTACACGCTCCCTTGGACAACACGCACACAGTACCTCTCACTTCAGATAACACAGCCATACGCAGCCCAGCACGGCACCCCTAGGACTCTGCAGAAATCCTACAATCCCCTTACACACACAACTGTACAACTCGCCCAACACAGAGTGCACCAAGCAGTGTGCTGGCACAGAGGAGAGAAGTGTGGAAGAAGTAATAGGAAGGTTGGGAGGGAGGGGGGTCGAGTGTGCAAGTGGAAGGAAGTGTGTCAAAACTTTGGGCCCAATATTCAAAAGGCATTTACATGGTTTAGAGCCCTGTAAACTGTGTAAATGCCGTTCAGTGGGAGATTCAATGGCACTAACATGGTTAATGCTGCTGAATATCCCTGCTCTTCTCCCCTATATGCCCGATGCTAACCGCTTGCCATCGTGGTATGTTGTAGGCTTCTGGAGAGGAGCAGAGGTGAAGACAGTCGCTAACCGGGCAGTGGCGATAGTTCATGCTGCTGGTTAGCGACCTGCAGCTAAAAGATAGGCAAAGCAAAAGCTCGCCTATCCTTTAGCCGCAGGAGCTAACCAGCAGGCATGCAATATTGCCGCTTCCCAGTTAGCTACTGAGACTGGGAGACTGTGCAGCAAACCTGGCTATTCAATGCCGGGACAGACATATCACCCTGGCATTGAATATCTGGGGTTAAGGGTCGGCGCAGACGGCTATGCACCGTAGTGGCACATAGCGGTCATAATTCAATATCGGGCCCTTTATGTTTAAAGTCTTGTTGTAATACTTTTAGGTTGTTAAGTCTCGTTCTTCCTCTTATATTTAGACTTTGATTGTTAAATGTAGATTATTGTGTTACTTCTTTGTTTTGTATAGAAACATGACGGCAGAAAAAGACCATATGACATCCAGTCTCTGCCCTTCCATACCAACTACTACAGTCCCTTTTTTTACTTTAGAGATGTCCATGTTTGTCCCATGCTTTCTTGAATTCAAATATTGTCCTTGTCTCTACTACGCCCACTGGGAGACTATGATTTTAAGTTTTTTTGCTTACTACTATGTAAAGAGAATCTTGTAATTTTATGGTATTGTCAACTTGTAAAATGCTTGGACGCTATTTGCCATGAACTGCGGTATGCCAAAAACCAAAAAAAACCCTGGTTCAGTAACAACAATCACACCCCAAAATATCACCAAACCAAATCAAAAAAGTCCCCCAATTATAATATCTTTTTGTTGGAACAGGCTGGAGGCGGCTGAAAGTGCCACACAGTCGCTCTAGACAGCCAGTTCCTTTTTAATTAAACCAAGCAAAAATGGTACTTATCCAAATTATGTCCCAGTGAAATCTCATAGCTATGAGCCTACAACATACCATTTTTGCTTGGTTTAATTAAAAAGGAACTGGCTGTCTGGAGCGACTGTGTGGCACTTTCAGCCGCCTCCAGCCTGTTCCAACAAAAAGATATTATAATTGGGGGAATTTTTTGATTTGGTTTGGTGATATTTTGGTGTATGAACTGCGGTATAGCAAATATGCAGCTAAACTAAATGTGAATGTGTGCACGCATCTTCAATATTTGCATACTTAAATGCATACCACATGTAGGCATCTTGGCTTAGTTTGTGTGGAGTGGAGAGAAAGTTCCAGTGAATTCACTTATTTTATAGAATTCATGAGTGTACATGTACAGTACACACGTTTAGAGCAGGTGCACATATGTCCGTTGGCATTTCTGTGCTGTTGGAGGTTCTGGGAGCCTATTTTGTAAAGGCAGAGAGGCCCCATGTTGCTTTTATAAACTAAACACCTTCTTGGATTTCCCACATAGGCATCTAGTTATAAAATCGGCCTAGTGTGCATAAATAATTAGTATTTGTAGAGCATCAGAGGTATGTAGCCCAAAAAGTTTTGTTTTGTTTAGTTTTTCATATAGTTTATGGGATTTCAGCCTTGCTTTGAGTTTCGAGGTAGCTACTACTAGATAGTACGCACTGTTATCAATAGGAACAACATGGGAAAAAATGATCATTCCTCATCATTTCGGCTGAAAAATATTATGGGAAATGTCTTTGATATTTTCCATGTCCTTTAAAACTAATGCATATCCTATAGAGCAATCGCAAAGCAATACAATGAAAGTGGCACAAAAGATGTTTTATATAGTTTGTTACTGTGCCTTTCTGGCTATAGAGTCCTGTTTGCTTCCAGTGTATTGCAATGGAACAGAAATCTTGCATATCGGACTACCACTGAGCCCCTCTAGGAAGTAATTTTATAAAGTCATTTTCATACTGACCAGCATAAAATGCGTATGCAGACATCAATGTGTACACTTTGCCGGTAGGCGTAGCTGGGGGCGTGGTCTGGGCAGAAGATGGATGGAGTTTGCAAATATGCATATTGACTATGACATACCTTAATCTAGGTGTGTTCTTGCACGCTGCTCTCAGCAGCTGTAAATGTTCATGCCTAAACTTCTGTCATGCTCTATGCCTTACACTAGTACTTCATAAAGATTCTTAGGCACCTACCTATGTGTTTTGATAAAGGAGCGTCTGAGTAGGAGCCCCCTTGCCCTCTTAAACTAGCTGCCGCCTTATAAAATTACCCTCATAGGGCTTAAAGTCTTTAGCTACAAATTAACTCTGGGTATTATAAGTATTGTTTCTGTACATACATATGTGCATAGAATCTCGGTGTGTCCCTTACCCTTCGTCATCTAGGACCACTGAATATACATGGAAGTGGTGACGACACCGAGGACAAGCCTTAAAGTAAATGGTTCACTTTTCTGTGTGAAGGCACATTTTAGAAAAAAAGTGGAAGCCAGAATTGAGATGTGAATGCCTCCACCTCTACAATTCCGACGCTATTTTAGAAATGATTCTGACAAAGGTGGGACCATTCTTAAAATACAGATCCATGTGCAGTGAGAGTAGAAATCTTGCAAATGTGCACGTGGGGAAAACAGATGTAGGAACCCGACAGTTTCCAGGTGTCCGTTACGGCAGATCAGAATGCGGACATGTAAAGGCTGCAGCGTACCATTGTGGAAACCTGGAAGTGTGGATGCTGCTAGTGGACTATAGAGGCCTCTAAGTTCTCATCCTTTCGATTTGGAGGGGGAAACAAACATTGGGAGGCTTGAGGGAGATTTCCCATTTAAGCCCTTTTGGGAGGGGATGGCCAAAAGGAGCATTTTTACAAAACCTGTTATGACAGGGGACAGGTATAGCTCCAGACATGTGCAATTCCATTCGTACACATATATCCCCAATATGAATTGGGAGATACATGTGTCAGTTTTCACCCTCCCCCAGGCAACACCCCGAAAGATCTGCAGAATGCCTCCTGGCAAAATGTTTTTCTATAGACATGCCCAGTGTGAAAACATTTCAAGCATGGCATTTCTAAAATCATATTTTACATGTGGCTGCAGCTTGCATGATTTTCTGGCGCTACATCCATGTTTAAAATGCAAATGGGCACCCTTGGAAGAGAAAGGGGACTGTCCGTGATATCTCCGTAGCCTGAGACATTCCCTCTTAACACGCTTCTATGAACAGATTCGTCCATTGAGAAGCTGTGAATTGCAGACTCCACTGTCCATCTCCCTGGGAGAAGGAGTGCCAAAGAGATTGCTGGAAGGTAAGACTTTGCCAAGCCCAGAAGAGCTCCGTATGCCTGTGAATCCTGCAGCTGAGACTCTGAAAAGAACTGGCAGGGTTCTGGATTCTAGTGGGGGCAGAGCTGCCATATCAGACTTCCAAGGTACTAAGGCCAGGGTGAGTGGGATTTTGGTATTCAGCATGACGTATAGTAGGTTGAGCCTCTACAGGGAACCGTGGGCCAGGTTGGACTGTACCCCAGAGTACGGGCAAAGCAACTGCTGGTGAGTGTTTTGTCTATGCCTAAAGCTGCTCTAATCACCCTTGAGATGTTTGGTGAAGCTATTACCATATGGGACCTCTTGTCGATTTAGTTGGCTGCAATTTCAGCTCAATACCAACTGATAAATGTCAGAGTTCAAGGAGTAGAGGCTGCTATTAATCTTCCAGAAGAAAGGTGGAGACTGTGGAAGTGAAGCAAAAGAAATTTAGAGATTTGGAAGAGGCTTTTGTTAAAGATGATGTAGCTTTGCATAGGAAAATTGAGAATTTGGATAATTTGATTCAGCGCTGGACTTTTCGTTTTCTAAACTCTCCTGAACTCGCAGTAGTAACACAGTTGAGTATGTTTAAGAGATATCTGAAGGTTCCAGAGGTTTCTTGTCCATCAGTTGTGAGAGTATACTATTTACCACCCTTTACAAAGGAGCATATGGACTGAGCTCTAGGTTTAGAGCCTGAGGTAACTTTGGACTCTCTGATTCTTATACAAGTATTAGAAAAAGAAGATGCTGAAACAGCTAAACCAGCTACTTTGATTGTGAATTGTGTTCTAGAACCAGATAGAGATTGAGTCGAGATTAAATTTTTATAATCAAGAGATTCATTTTTTAGGATGCATGATCAGAGTTTTTTCTGACGTGGCCTGTGCCACGCAAAAACATAAGACGGGCTTATTCTCCTCCTTCGCCCTAGAATTCTACAGCTTGATAATTTCTTTAGGATGAATTTTCCTTGCAAACGTATGATTAAGTTGCAGTCTATTTATTATATATATTATGATCCTGCTCATTTAATGGCTTTCTTGAGCTCAAGATCTGGGACCTGTACTTTAACTCCATCCAGTTTGACTTTATCATCATGAATTATAGGCGTTTAGTAAAAAATGCAGCTTCTAAGTCATGTGTGATCCTTTTTCATTTATTTATAGGTATTTCACTTATTTTCTTGATATAGCGCCTTTGCTTTCCCCTTATTTCGGTGGACTGGTATAAGACGAGATATTTCTTGGGAAATATGTCTATTTGACTGATTATCTTGCCTGTTGTATTTGGTTATATTATTTATGGATCCTTTCTTTGTTTTCTGTAACAAAAGTTGATTTCTTGGAATATATGGTAAATTTCAATAAATTTCCCTATGCTCCCCTCGACCAACAACAGCATGCGTTCTGTCAACAAGATATCAAAACCCTCCTGAACATCCTCATTATGGGAATGAATAAAGCAAAGCAGGAATTCATCCTAATATTGCTGGATATCGCATCGGCCTTTGACACGGTCAGTCACAATCTCCTACTTGCTCGCCTACAACAGAAAGATATACAAAAATTAGCCCTAGACTGATGCAGATCCTACTTAACAGATCGCCAAAAATTGGTGCACATAGGCACTCAGACATCATCCATATACTAGAAGATGCAAGGAGTTCCGCAGGGTTCATCTCTATCTGCCTTGCTCTTCAACATCTACATCCAGTCAATCTGCTTGATAATCCAATCATACAACATACTATACCACATCTATGCCAACGATGTACTACTATACACCCCAATCTCCATGGACTGTCCCGATTACTCCAAGATTACGGAATGCTTTAATGTAGTCTTAGACTGGCTCAATATACACAACCTGAGAGGGAACTGCAAGAAAACTGAAGTGCTGTTTATCACAAAAGTCCCAACCTTCATCCCACCATCTTCTCTGCGAGTAAAAGATGCAAAACTGATGATGAAGCAAGAAGTGTGTTGTGTGTTACCTAGGAGTCACCCTGGATCAATGACTGAGTATAAAGGCACACATAAATAATGTTACCAAGGCCGTATACCACAAAATAAGGACCCTACATCATCTACGTCCACTGCTGCAGGTTGCCGACTTCCGCACCGTATTCCAGGCACTTATCCTTCTATACTTTGACTATATCATTCTCCAAGGCCTGCCAGGCTGCGCATTTCATCCTCTGCAAATGGCCTTGAACACTGCGGTGCGAACCCTGTATGGAGCCTCCAGATTTGAATATGTCACGCCCATCCTAAGGCAATTGCATTGGTTCCCAATAGCAAGCCCTGGGAGGAGAAAAGTAGAGGAGGGCAAATAGCATGGCCAAAACACTTAGGATAAAATCAGGAGACCCAATAGCAAGCCACCTAAATTACAAAGCTCTATTGATGACATTTAAAATACTGCATAACTTTCTGCAGCCTCCCTTGTGGAAATCACACAATGGACACCGAACAACAGAATGAGAAGGACAAACATGAGAAATACACTCACCACCCCTTCAGCAATAAGAAAGAGTTCCCAAGCTGCTAAGAACTGAGCTTTCTCATACACTCCCTGCCCCGATCTGATCCATCTCCGACCTGTCAACCTTCAGGAAAGCAATAAAGACTCATTTGTTCCAACTATACTATGACCATATACCATAGCTATGCTATAGACCTTGTCTGCCAGCCTTAGCTCTGACCACCCTATTTCTTACAGACCACATGTCAGCTTGTAACTTAGTTCTCCCTGTTATTACCCAAGTTTACACCCTTGTTCAATGTATTATGCTTATTGTTTATTGCAATTTTAGATGTTTATTGTATTGTTTTGTGATGCTTGTTCAATGTAAAACATTTATTCTTGTTCTGTGTAAACCGCGCTGATTTCAAAATAGTGCATTAAATAAAATCAAATAAATAAATAAATACAAATGACTGAATATTTCCGCTAAATCAGGGGTCCTCAATGCAGTCCTCGGGACTCATATTGCCAGTCAATTTTTCATGATAACCACAATGAATATGCATAAGAGAGATTTGCATGCAATGAAGGCAGTGTATGCAAATCTCTCTACTACATATTCAGTGTGGTTATCCTGAAAATATGATTGGCTAGGCATGTCCCAAGGACTGGGTTGAGAACCGCTGACTGTCTTTGCTCCCCCCCCCTCCCCTAAGTTGGCCCATTTATTATAAGGATGATATCTGATCATTTAGTGAGCTAAACAGCTCAATATTATTTGCATAATTCTTGAGAGCACCAAACTGACATACACATAACTTGCTTTAAAAATCAGCCTCCTGCTTGTTACCTATGTTGTTAATAGTGAGTTTGTAGAAGAGGCCCAACTAATCCATTGTAGAAAGTTTCCATTGAATTCTGCCTTCTTTGTCTCTATCTTTGACTTGTTCACGCTCTCAGACTAGAGGTGAAAGGGAATTAGAGCCATGTAGCAAGCCGCTGCCACCCGCTGCCTCCTAGATTTTGACACAGTTTCTATCAGCCTGGCGCTGGAAGTGGCATGGCATAAGTGTGCTTACCGTCACGTGCCAGAGTGTTCAGAGCAACATTGCATGGTGCTCCCTGGATGTTAATGTAAGAACTTGGGATCAGTGCCCTCTGGTGAAATGTCAAGAGTAGGAAATGTGAGAAGATCATGTGGGGTGCAAGACCCAGCTCCAACATATTGCTGTGCAAAAAATGTAAAATCATCATTGTACTTCTCGCGACCAGTTAACAGTGAAATGAGCAGGTGTTCGCTGCCTGTGTCATCACCTTTGTTTCATCCATGGAAAAGCTTTGGTGTAGGATTCTCTTGGTCTTGGGTCAGAAATAACATGGTGCAGTCTGGTTAATCCTTGTTCCGCAGTATCTCCCTTGAACAGCCAGAAATGAATGATTTTCTGAGTGTACAGGATAATTTCTATGACCTTTGCATTCTAAAACAGAAAGCGATTTGCATAAATAGCGGCTTGAGTATTGTTTCTTAAAGCTGAATTTGATGCATTCATTTGTGCACAGCATGCTGGAAAATGATTAAACAGGACCACCATCCACCCATTGCAAACCTGCAGATAGATAGTTTTATATTTAAACCATTAACGACATCGCCATTGCAGCAATCAGATCTTTAGTTCAAGAATCCTGAATTTTGTTGAGCGATACCAAGGCTGCCTCGTATGGTCATAACCTGCCCGGCGCTTGCTCCCTTCCTCCTCCTGCACTCACATTTAGCACATTTTGAGCAAATATCCTGTATTGCTTTTTGCAGGTTTTTTAATGTTGCTTTTAATATCTAGCTTATGTTTTTTACATTGGTAGCTCAAGGCAAGTTACTGTACATTGAGGTACAGTAGGCATTTCCCTGTCTCCAGAGGGTTTCAAATATAGAGTTTGTACCTGAGGCAAGAGAAGGTGAAGTGATGCATCCAAAGTCCCAACGAGCATCAGTAGGAATTGAAACTAACGTTTTGCTGGTTTTGGCCTGCTGCTCTAAACCACTAGGCAGCTCCTCCATTCCCCACTGTCATAAATTTTTTCAGGGATTTTATTTTTGCTTTCTAGAAAAACTGTTGACTGAAAATGGACTATTTCAAAATTCTACAAGCAGAACAACAGTATTTCCCTCCTGCTCTGTTTCTGCTCAGAACTAAAATCTGGCATTTTACAGTGCTGGTAAAATAGAGAAGTTAAGTGGATTTGTTAATTTAATACTGTGGATCGTAAAAGGGTAGAGAGCCAAGCCTAAATAATGCACATTTTCATACCCTATTTTATAATGTCAAGTACACACCTACTTGGTTTTAGAAAATAGTAGTGTAAGTGGCAAAAAATGTGCCTTAAATTAAGGTGCCCTGGAGCTGGTTTAAATGACCATGTCTACTTTTTGCAAGTATGTGGGTAAATAATTGTATTCTGCAATCAAAGCATGCATTTGTATTCATTGTGCACACTCGCTATGAAAGTATGCACCATGCAAACAATGCACATATATTTCAGCTAGGTCATTTACGTGTGTAAATACCTAAAATACTGAGATTTCTGCATGGGGTTGGCACCTAAACCTACATGTCGTGATATAAAATGAGCCCTTAAATACTATAATTATTTGCACTACCTTAGCTTCTTTCATCAAGGCAGGCCCCCTTATGATTTACAGCCCCGATGCATCAGACTTATTACGTCATGGACTTTAGAAGCATTCACACATGTAAACCACAGATGAGCAGCCCATGCAAACAGTTTTAAAAGCTGCTGTGTGTGTGTGGAGGTCCATATCACACAGAGACATCCATGAGACGTGGTTTGTGCAGACTGAAAGTATCACATAAGTATCAGCTTGAAGGGGAAGGCACAAAATCCAGGACCACAATCCCCTTGGCACCTCCTGACAATCATCACCCTCTACAACATACAGCTGACAATCATCATATCCTCCAGACTCCCCCTCCCCCCTTCGCTGACATCCATACTATTGCTAGGGAACTTAGGACTCTGCAGCCGGAGTGGCGTGGGATCACACCTGCTCTCCACTACACATCAGGGTGTAGGATCAGTAGTGGTGGGGCTTGTCTGGGGAAAGGATGATTGAATGGGTGTCAGAAGAGTTCTTGATGTTGAGGAGAATTGGTGGGAATCTTGCTGTGGGGGGTGTTTGTAAGGGGTGATGATTGTTGGGGTGTTGAGGTATTGATTTTGAAGGGTAAAGATGGGGGGGGGGGGGGGCTGATGGATGTTCTCAGTAGCAGATATGAAAAAGCGGCTCCTAGATGCAGCTTTTTAAAATAGCTGCTGTTCTCCTAGGACAAGCAGGATTCGTCAGCCACACCTGGTGACGTCCCCCGATGGCGCCGTATACGGAAGTGCTCTCAGAGCTCAGACCTTTCTGAGCATGAGCCAGAGACCCAACCCACGAGCCCGCCCCTAGCCAGCCAGTCTTTTTTCTTCCGCCGTGCCTTACACACGCGGATCCTGCTCTCTCTAGCCAGAGAAGATTTTTAAAGTCACTTACCAACAAGAAGATGCCATCTAAACCCGGTTTCAAGAAATGTAGCTGCTGCTCTAGGAAGATGAGCAGCTCGGATGAACATGATCACTGCGTTAGATGCTTGGGAGCCAGCCATCAGGTACAGGATTGCCAGCACTGCTCCCGGATGTCCCCCAGAGCTCTAAAGTCCAGAGGCCATGCTCTTAAGGACTTCCTTGCTGCGCAGAGCTCCGAGGGTCTCAGGCCCCCCTCACCGACATGGGATGCGCCCCCCGGGGCCTCCATCCCCGGTCGCTCAGCCACGGACCACTCTCCTGCCTCCGGAGCTCCCGACAAACTTCAACCTTCCTCCACGAGAACTTCTGACGCCCGCGGCTCAAAAGGTACTGTTCAGCCTTCCTCCGCGAAGTCTTCTGACACCCGCGGCTCAGGAGGTACTGAAGTTAAAAAGCACTCTTCTAAACGCTCCATTGAGACCCCCCAGGGAGACCCTCCATGCTCCAGCCACGTTTCTCCTGGAGGCGGCCATCTTGTCGATGTCATTGCAGTGAGTCCCGCCTCCCTCTCTCCCATTGGACAATGGCAGGGCTTCCTTAGCTCCACCCAACCGCTTCCTATTGGACTATCTAGCCCCTCCCAGCCTCTGCCTATTGGACAACATCTCCTAAGCTCTCCTCGATGTCACAGGGCTTCCCCCCATGTCGGCACCGACCCAGGGCCGCCCTTCCGCAATGGCTCCGTGTCTCCTGTTTCTCATCGGAGCCGGGACAGCCACCACAGGCGCGAACGGAGCAACGGCCATAAGAAGGGCAGACAACACGATCGGAGCAGAGAGCACAATTGCTGCAGCAAGAGTCACACGAGGCACAAAGACAATTGTAATCTGCATCAGCACAGACACCGGGACCTCAGCAAGCACAGCGAGTATGGCAGCCCCCGCAGTCCCAGTGCCTCCGGAAATGACCATTGCTCCCGTAAGCGGAAGCATCTCAGCCCCAGCTCTTCAGATCCAGCAGCACAAATCTCTGAGTCTGTCTCCCCCACACCTACACTACCCAATCAAGGAGCCATTCTACAGCTCCTAAACAACCTCACTGAACATTTACGGGTTGGCTCCAACAGTCCCGCTGCCCAACTCCTTCCTGAGGGCACCCGGGAGTCTGCTACTCAGAATGCAGTCTCGGCAGAGCTACCAGACCCCAGTCTTCCCGCCGCAAGTCCTGGTAACCCTGAGCAAACCTTCACCAGCAGTGCCTCTGCAGATTACGCATCCTCCTCTTTCCTCAGCTCTGGGGAGGAGGATGAACTGACACCTCTCAGATCTGAGCCATCTTAAACCCTAGTGGCCTCTGAACAGATCTCGGGATCACCATCCTCAGGGGCGTGCACCAGCACCGAAGCAGCACCCATTCCACCCCAGGAGGACCTCACATACCCCAAGTTCCTGCGCAAGGTGGCTGCCGCTCTCAACCTTTCAAACCCGGACCCTCAGCAGGATGGCCATGAAGTCTTCAAGTACCTTGACGCTCCAAAGGCCCCCATTACCTTACCTATACATCAGCGCCTTCTGGATGCACGTACGAAACTGTGGCAGAGCCCAGCTTTTTCGCCAGCATGCCCTAAGAGACTGGATGTAAAATACCAGGTCCAACAAGCCCCTGGATTTGGAAAGAGCCAGTTACCACATCACTCCATAGTGGTCTCCTCAGCCCTGAAGCGCGTGAAATCCTCACGTAACCATGCCAACTCACCACCTGGCAAAGACCCCAAACCTCTGGATGACGTCAGAAAGAAAGTCTTCCAGGGTGCCATGCTTAATGCGCGCATTACTGCGCACCAGTTTCAACATGTGCTCTTCCAGGACGCCTTACTGGCGACTCTCAAGGACACTTTAGCATCTGTTCCAACCGAGGAGAAAGCGAAAGCGCTATCATTGATCGCTGACTTAAAGGAATGCGGGAAACATCTCATCAGCACGGTACACGATGCTTTCGAAGTTGCTACGCGCACAGCACCGCCATCTCCACCAGGACATTATCATGGCTACGAGCCTCGGGCCTGCGTGAAGACACCCATGAGCGTATAGCAGATGCTTCCTGCAATGGAGAATCGTTCTTTGGTGACAAAGTTGCAGATACTGTCAACGACATGAAGGAACATTGTTCAACGCTGCAGACACTCGCCGACGAAGGCCTGGAACGTCGGACCGGTAACAAAGGAACGTATAACCGCAAGTCCTACACCAGCCACCAAGGGTATCACTCACACCGGAAATGGCAGCCACCCCGCTACAAACAGGCTTCCTACAGACCCTCGTATGGGGCCCCGCATCATCAGAAGCCACAGGACAGGAAATAGAAGAAAAGGCCGCCCCCCTCGGGCAAAAACACACTGTCTTTTTGACAACCAGCCTGCGGTGCCACTATCAGCTCTCCCGGTCGGGGGACGATTAACCGCCTTCTGGGACTCCTGGCAACTTATTTCATCAGACACGTGGGTCCTACAAATCATTCAGGACGGCTACCGCCTGCGCTTCCAGTCCCGCCCCTACCAACAACTTGCGCCACCACCTCCCGACGACAGCATAACATCCCTTCCTCTGCACCCGGAATTACTGCACCTCCTGACAATCCAAGCCATCGAGCCGGTGCCTCCGGATCAAACCAATCTGGGATTCTACTCCCGCTTTTTTCTTGTTCCAAAGAAGTCGGGAGGGATGCGCCCTATCTTAGACCTGCGGAATTTAAACATGTTCATCCTCAAGGAGAAGTTCCGCATGTATTCTCTGGACTCAATCCTACCTCTCCTCCAACCAGGAGATTGGATCGCCTCCCTGGACCTACAGGACGCGTACACACATGTCCCAATCCATCTTCAAGACAGGCAATACCTGCATTTTCAAGTCCTCGGGAATCATTATCAGTACAAGGCACTCCCCTTCGGGCTTTCATCAGCGCCCCGGGTGTTTACGAAGTGTGTAGGAGTCGCAGCGGCTCACCTACGGAAACAGGGGATCCATGTCTTCCCATACTTGGACGACTGGCTCCTAGCATCCCCATCTCCACAGGAGACTCGCTGGGCCATCAAACAGACAATCCGCCTACTCTCTGCCCTCGGTTTCCTGGTGAACCACCAGAAGTTGCATCTTGTCCCCACTCAGCGTCTGGAGTTCATAGGGGCTGACATAGATGCTGTCGAGGCGAAGGCCTTTCTTTCAACCCAGAGGGCCAAAAAGTTGGCCTCTCTAGCCATGACGGCCTCTCTTCAAACGACTTCGACAGCCCGGTCCCTCCTATGCCTTCTGGACCATATGGCCGCCACCACACACGTGCTGCCCGTAGCAAGACTGCACATGTGCACCCTTCAGTGGCGCCTACATTCGTGCTGGAACCAGCACGCCCAGCCGCTCTCTGTCAAAATCACCCTCGATGACCACACCAAGAGGAGCCTTCGATGGTGGACAGTCAAACGAAACCTCATGATGGGGAAACGATTCCAACAACCCAGTCATCAAATCACCATCACTACCGATGCATCCCAGACTGGATGGGGAGCTCATATGCGCCACCTTCGCACGCAAGGGGCCTGGATGTCGGCAGAGAGGGACCTCCACATAAACCTTCTGGAACTCAGAGCTATACGGTATGCCCTACATGCCTTCCAGCCACATATCAAGGGCAAATCAGTTTTGATACTGACGGACAACCAGGTGGCCATGTTCTACATCAACAAGCAAGGAGGAACAGGCTCGCGACGCCTATGCAGGGACATGGACGCTAGCTCTAACGAACCACTGCTGGATAAGAGCGTCTTACCTCCCGGGCGACCAGAACTCCCTGGCAGACAAATTGAGCCGTCAGCTGAGCCCACACGAATGGACCCTGAGCCCGCAGGCCACCGCTCTCATCATCAAGCGCTGGGGCCAACCAGAGATCGACCTATTTGCTACAGAACAGAACAAGAAATGTCCCCTATTTTGTTCCAAACATCCGTCAGCCCTCAGCGTGGCGTCGGATGCCTTTGCCGTGTGCTGGGGGGGAGTGGTCTCTTGCATACGCCTTCCCACCCACTCCCCTGATCTCCAGGACGCTGCAGAAAGTTGTTCAAGACAGAGGCCAGATTATCCTAGTGGCTCCATACTGGCCCAGACAGATGTGGTTCCCGACCCTGCTTCGCCTCTCGCAGGAACCACCCCTCTGCTTCCCTCTCCTTCAGTCCTTGCTGACCCAGGATGAAGGGCTCACGCTTCACCCCAACTTGGGGTCCCTGGCGCTGACAGCATGGAGATTGAGCGGATGTCTCTCTCGTCGTTGAGCGTCCCGGAGGAGGTACAACACATCATCTTGGCGGCCAGACGGTCTTCCACAAGAAAATCTTATGGCCTCAAGTGGAAACGCTTCAGCCTCTGGTGCGCTCCTAGAGGGCTCAACCCCTCTGACTGCCCGGTCCCTTGTGTCCTTCAGTACTTGGCCTCGCTCTCAGAGCAAGGTCTCAAAACAAACTCTGTCCATGTACACCTGTCTGCCATTGCGGCATTCCACGAACGCATAGACAGTGGATCAATCGCCTCACTTCCTTTAGTCGTGAGCTTCATGAAAGGACTGCACAACCTACGGCCTCCTATACGGGCCCCCGCCCCGGCCTGAGACCTGAACCTTGTTCTACAACAGCTGACCAAGCCGCCCTTCGAACCGTTGCTCACTGCCACCATGAAGTACCTGACATGGAAAACTCTGTTCCTGGTGGCCATCACATCTGCACGCAGAATCAGTGAACTTCAAGCGCTGGTGGCCCATCCACCATACACCCAGTTGTTGCAGGATAGAGCCACTCTTCGCACTCATCCCAGGTTCATCCCAAAAGTGTCCTCTGAGTTCCACATAAATCAAACCATCGAGCTGCCAACGTTCTATCCTGAACCACACTCTTCTCCCGAGGAGGAGAGGTTGCACACTCTCGACTGCACCAGAGCCCTCCGAACCTATATCCTCAGGACAGGCTTCACGCGGCTCCGAATGTAGGGCCACATCAGCTCAGAGCGCTTGCAGCCACTATAGCTACCCTGCGCTCCATCCCTCTTATCGAAATCTGCAGAGCCGCCATGTGGTCCTCCACTCACACCTTCCAGAAACATTACTGTCTGGACTTGGACACACAAATGCGTTGCGCCTTCGGACAGGCGATCCTTGCCACCGCCAACGGGACGTGACTTTGGTACAGTCACATAAAATCTTTCATTGACTTATGCTAGTCCCAGTTTTCTTCGGCCATGTTGGCCTTATCGTATGGCCATGTTGGCCGCTGTTCATTAGTGCTTGTGTGACCTGGCCATGTTGGCCACTGTTCATTAGTGTGACCTGGCCATGTTGGCCACTGTTCATTAGTGCTTGTGTGACCTTCTAATATGGAATGTTTAACCTGTTGTTGCACTGAAAATAAAAGCCTCCCTCTCCACTGCTATTCCGCGCTATTGTGCAGCTAGGGAGGCACCAGGTGTGGCTGACGAATCCTGCTTGTCCTAGGAGAAAGCGTAGTTACTTACCTGTAACTGGAGTTCTCCGTGGACAGCAGGATGAGTCAGCCACACATTCCCGCCCACCTCCCCAGGCCGAGGTCGGTCTCCGCACGCCCCTAGCCACGGATATGCCGGGCACAGCTAGATACTCACTGGCTGGCTAGGGGCGGGCTCGTGGGTTGGGTCTCTGGCTCATGCTCAGAAAGGTCTGAGCTCTGAGAGCACTTCCGTATATGGCGCCGTCGGGGGACGTCACCAGGTGTGGCTGACTCATCCTGCTGTCCACGGAGAACTCGAGTTACAGGTAAGTAACTACGCTACACTGGGCACAGAGAGACACAAGCCTGCACTACTGCAAATCCTCCTATGCATTTTACAAGAGGCTCTACGTTTCACAAAACCTTTCTAAAATACAGTGGGAATGTTCCTTTTCCTGAACTGGATGCCTTAATTCCCCTCTCCATGACCTATCTAAAATGGGCCTTCATGTTGCATTATTCATTTGTGTCACCCTTCCTCGAAAAAGAACCAGTGAGTGGGGTGGCTTACAAAAGCTGTCCGGGGGAGGGCATTGGTGCAGAATGAGGGGGCAGGCCAGGTATGTTAATATTGTCAATGCCACAGTTCTTTAGATCTGCAGCACCAACAGTGATCTGAGGGTGGGGGTGGGGAGGGGGAGGGGCCAGTAGCGATTGGGGCACCTGATTTCTACCTGTTCTCGCCTCTGATTTACTGCACAGCGCCACGATACCTGCATCAGTAGGCATTGCAGGACTTCCCGCGATAGCTGATGCGGGTTCGTGGGTCTCTGGTAAAGTTTGGAACACCCCCTGCAGATACCACAAAGTTTACAGTTATGGTGTGATAGCTGCAAAAGGCTCTTGCGCTTTAGTAAACATGCCCCTGGATGTTACTCTAGATTTTTCTTCTTCTGATATTTACCTAGCAAATGGTGGTGTTGCCCAAGGTCCTAGCTCTCATCTCGTTATATGTCTGTTTCTTCATTAGCTACACTCCCTTACAACAGGGCACTGGGCAACTACTATTTTGCCTGCAGATTTCTCCTCACATAATCTGTGCCTTGATGCCATTTCTGACCAGTTACTGGCCAACCGCATGAAATTAAATCTTAAGAAGTTTAAGGCCACTGGGATATCTCACTTCCAGTCTATTCCTAAGGTCTTACCCAGCATTGAAGGTCAACAACTGGAACTGTGGGAATGTTTTAAGATCATTTAGATTCTTCCCTATCTTTTGCATCAAATATGTTCTTAGACATCAATTCTTCATATAAAGGCGCCAAGTGCATTTATTTTATCTCATCTAGATTACCGCTACTCATGGTATAACGGTTTCAAATTATCATCACTGTACAGAATACAGCAGTTAAATTAGCTTACATTTTTCATCCATGTAACTCTATCTATCCATTGTTAAAACTACAAGGCTGGCTCCCAATTCCCTAAAGGCTGAAATTTAACATTTGAACATTAACATATTGCATACTTCAAATTATTGAACTCCATTTTCCTTCTCACTTTCTCTGTTTCCAGAATCAAAATTAGTTCATTGTTCTGGCTTGGCAGGTGTCTGATTTGCCAGGGGTTCTCAACCCAGTCCTCGGGACCCACCTAGCCAGTCGGGTTTTCAGGATAACCACAGTGAATATGCATGGAGACATTTGCATATAATGTAGGCAGTGTATGCAAATCTCTCTCATGCATATTCATTGTGGTTATCCTGAAAACCCGCCTGGCTAGGTGGGTCCCGAGGACAGGGTTGAGAACCCCTGGATTAGACTGTATGCTCTGGTCCACCTCTCATGGTTAGCTCTTTCCTTGTGCAATTCCTTCCCATCTCCCCAGCACCTAGATGCAAGAGGCATGGTGCAATAACCGCGGGTGCACCTAACTCCAGCTATTGAGGTGGCATTAATTGCATCCACGCTAATTGCAATATCGACAGCATGCGATATATCCCCCTGTGGTAACTGCAATGTGCCCTTCATGCCCACTCTCTACACCTAACCCATCCAATCACCACCCTGATGTGCGATTGGCTCTTGGCATGCAAATCAGCACATGGTAACCGTCACCATGGGCCCTTCCGCACAATTGCTGTGTTGAAAAATGCACATTAACTGCATAGCACACTTTAGCAAAAGGTCCCCAAATGTTTTTAACAGAGAGAAGCACAAATCTATGATTATATATGCTCCCTCAATTTACTGGAAATGAATATTCTATGAACTATCAAAAGATAAATCTATAACCTGCAGAGATTGTCTTTAATGGTTTGGTTACTGAGGATTGGATTAGTCTGTAACAGGATCAACAAATCCTTTATCACTGGAAATTTAGGGCAATTAGAGTTACTCAAACAAAACAGTGCATGACGTGCTGGCCAACAAATACTTTCCACGATTCCACCAAAGTGTGTGTTGTTTTGTTGAGCAGAAAAGGCTTGGTGAGAATTCTGGCTCCTCTGAGCGATTTACTGTTTTCCAATAGAGGGCAGTAGAGGCCTATTGCTTCTGGTGCAGCATTTTCAGAAGTGCGTCAGGCCAGGACCTAATAAAAGAAAAAAAACCCCGAAAAAATACAATTTAGTGTGATGTACTAGAAATTGAACTTGAAAGGAAATTAAAAATGTTTTGATATTAACCCGATGTTATTGGTTTTTATAATGTATAGTTTCATAAAGAAACACATTTTCAGTAAAATTGGTTTATTTTAGTAAGACAGCAGTATAATGTTCTCCCTCCCTAGACTTACAAATATTTCTGTGATTAATCAGGAAAGAAATTGGTAGTTTAAACAGCAACGAGGAGCAGCCTCTTAAGGAAGCTAGCGCGAAGAAAAGGCCTTGGAAATATTACAATAAACATAACGACATTAGTCACCAAATTTCCCCTTCTATTTGACGGCGCACTGGATGGATTTTTTTTAGCACAATATCTCTCATCTCTTTGGTATGGAAATTCATTATTGAACTTTCAATGTTCTTAGTTTCTTCTACCTTTACGTGTGTTTTAAATACGTACATTTCCACTTTCTTTTGCCACTCACTAATATTGTCTCCTGCAGTTAGTTTTTAGCAGGAAAGCCAGAAAGACTATCACGTACCACCGTCTAATGGCGCAATGATCTGAAATCTTCAGACTCCCTAGTATGAGCATTAACCTCTATTCCAAAAATATGTGGTGGCATGCAGGAAATCATGCAAGGGTAAATCTCAGCAGGACAGAGCCAAATATTTCTTTACGATATATACAAGCACGTGAACACAAGTTTTCCTGGAGAAAATGTTGCCACTAAGTCAGCTTTGATATAAGCGAGAAAGCTGGCAGAAGTCTTCAAATGGCCTTGGATCCCAGGGGGATTGTAAAACGTCTCCCTTCAAGAAATTCTGCACCTGTACACCATGAGTGAGTGATGCTGATTGGGAGTCAGAACTTGGTATTTATAGCAAGTGCAATAAACCTATATATTTAACTCCCTGACGTCATGAATGTTGCAAGCAGATTGTGCAAGCTGGGCTTTATGGTTTGGAAAGGATGCATCTATTTTTCCTTCATGACATGGAAACTATGTGTAGATATGTTTTGAATTACATTCATCCTTTAAAAAAGTGTGAACATATATACTGGAATTATATTTACAGATGTAAAAATAATAATTGTTCCCACTTACATAAGTACAAAATATGTAAATATTTTAATGCCCGTTTATTACATTTTCTTTAGTAGCATATTTATAAAGTGATAATTCTTAGTATTGTTGATAACATATTGATCTTCTTCCGTCTTAGGCCAAGAAAAACACTGTGCTGAATAATGGACAGTGACTTTCTCTATAGATTAGCAGAAGAATATTTTATGAATGCTGGCAGTTGAGATATATTGTATGTTCATGTAAACATTTATCTCCAAGTATATTAACAGTTGTGCCAGATGGATTTTTTTTGGGGTGGGCACGGAACCCATTGGTTTGTTTTGGGATATTTTGGGGGAGGGAGGGGTTGACCATTGTTTTTCTCATCCCAGAAATTAATTCATGGAAAATTTGATTAATGCATGCATTTTTTCACATGTGTAAATCAACCTTACATGTATTAATTCACTGGTTTAATGCACATAAAGGGGCATTTTTACAAAAGGTCAATGCATGTTCATGAAATTAATGTGTATTAATTGCCACCATGCCCTTATAACTAAAAGGGCGCAGGCCCAATAGACTATTTAGTGCACATTCTTTGCATGCATAAAATTTTCCAAACTGCAAACCAAATGCATATCCCTAAGTTTTATTTTTTTAAATTATCATTTTGCCTTTAAATACATTTTTTCTTGGGTAACTCTCATTTTGCTTCACCATATAGAACAGGCAACCATTTGATGGTACTGAAAATTTGCATAAAATATAGCTCAGAGCATAACAGGATCTTATTACATAGGGTCCTGATGATAATCTTTGTTGAAATAATATTTAACACATGCTGCACCTTTAATTAAGCATCTGAATAATCTCAAATTAAATACCAGAAATGTTATACAAAGTTTTCATTTTTGAGTACTGTAATAGAAAAGCTACCAACTGTGATTTTCCCCTTTTCCTTTGATTTAATTACAAGCCCATTATGTTTTTCTTGTCACTTCAGAGATACATATAAGAAAATGCATCCCAAATATTTTTAATATCATTTCTGCCTTACTCGTGAATTTCATAGTCTTTAATTAGGGCATTTTAACTGGAAGCAAGTTGTAGGCTAGAAATTTATGGCCATCTTTATTTTCAGAGTGATAATTCTAGACAAAAGTGATCATGTTGATTTCAACACCTCACTGCAGAAATTAAAATACAAGTGGAGGAATTAGCTGGGGGAAGAACCACTTGCAAGGTTGAGGTGCTTGGGAGTCTAATAGCACAAACTGTCAAATCCACTTCAGATGCAGCTCTAAACCACATAGGACTACTGACATTTCCGTGCAAGTTTCCTGGTGCTTTAAAAAATATACATATAAAGGAAACAAAATTAGGGACCAGGTTGTGAGGTGTGGGCAAGACGAGCTTTAAGGGTAGCAAAAATCTGCATTCCACAGTCCTGTAATTTCATAAATGAAATCTTGAGAACTGAGTACATATGTCACTCTTTTTATTTTCCTGATGAGCTGCTTTCCTATAAAACGTGTTTGAAAATAATCATCTTGTGCTAGGAATTTTAAAGATCCTTTTCCTGTTTGGTGAGCTGGTAACATTGCATTGACGGTGAAAATTATACTTAAAGACATAAATCAATTGCGATGCTAGGCAGGCAGAAAATGAATAAATTACCCAGTCCTGAAGATCCCCTTGGCCAGTCCACTCTTGTTATATGGAGGGGAGCTGCCTCCTTTCCCCTTTGCTGAGGTAATGACACCAAGGATTGCTTTCTGCAGCCCTTATCTCTGATAGCATTGGCTTCAGAGCATTGATTCCTACTTAATGGAGTCAGAGGTACAAATGCAGCCCACCAGTCCTCTGTGTACATTTTGTCCTGGTGAAAACAGTATGTCTGTGTTACAAAATATATTAAATAATTCACCCACGGTAGGTCATCACGGTTGTCCTCAGAAATATTTCATCTAAACATAGACTATGGATGAACCAGAAGTATCAGAGGAAGTTGGGCTGGTTAATCAGGAGTATGCTGGACTTGAGATAAAAAAAATGTATTTTAAAACAAGAAAGCTTTGCACTTGCAAAAAGAATTTGCAAACACTCCAGTCTATTCCTTTCTCAGAACTTTCTGCTTTTATGAATTTTACAAGGACTTTACTCTAGTGGCAGCTAGTACATGTTTCTAAAAGACAGATGTTTGAAGAGATTTGGTATATGTGATGGCATAGCACTCTGGAAGGCCGAAGGACTGAAATGTCAACAGCAACAATCCATTACTTTAATTTACTTCTAACTTTTGAGGGTAGAATTGAAGAGTAACAAGTAGAAGGTGGTAAAGGGAACATGTGAGTAACCAGGACGGGCAGGGAGCTGCTTCTGCAATGGTCTTTATTTGCGTTAATAATGGTCACACATGGCATGCAAGGGTACAAGTGGCTAGTTAATAATAATATCAAGAAAGAGCAAATAGTCTTCAAAAAATGTCTTTCAGTATAACATGAGAGAGGCTTCCAGCCAGCTTGTTTATCTGTGAGACTCGGAGCGTGTGCAATGAAAGCATTTCTCTGAATGCAGATTGCAAAGGGGAAAATAATGAGGGCTTTAAAACAAAACTAATTTAAAAGCAGAAGCAGTGTTCTGTAAAGATGATTATGATTGTTCCAACCTTTTAAAAGGTTTAGCCATCTTTGTATTAAAAAGAAAAGTTGGATGAAAAGGAATGTGCAACTTTTTTTTATTTTAAATTTCATACTGAAATGAGCAGGATATGTAACTAGTGATATTTTCTGTAATTACCTTTCCTTTTACTTCCCTGGACACTTTCTGTTCCCAGCTATTTCCAACTACCTTTTTAACATGTCAGATGCTTTTCCCTTACTTTTTTTCCCTTACATGCATGTTGCATGCGTTGCTCAGGGAATGTCAGTATTGCATAACTGACCTTATGTGAAAGTCCATTTTAGATAATACAGGGAGATTCCAGGTCAGAGACTACCCAATTCTGGTAGTATTTTAGAAAGGACTTTGCTAAAGATGAAGCTGTTTCTAAAGTACGCAGAAGGAAGCGCAGAAACCCACAGGGATTGTCATCCACATACAGTGAGAAGAACCATTTTACAAATTTACATGTGGGGAAAAAACACTAGTTGAAACCTGGCAACTTGCACGTGTAAGTGTGGAGATTTCACAACTTACAGGTCTATGCGAAACATTTGCAAACTTAGATGTGTATCTGCTGCTAGACGCTGTCTTGAGCTCATTTCAGACTGGAGGGGGGAATGAAGTAGTATCTTTTTGGGGAACCTAACAGATACTTGTGACCTGGAAACAGGATACTGGGCTTGATGGACCATTGGTCTGATCCAGTATGGCATTTCTTATGTTCTTGGAAGTAGGAAAACCTCCTCAATCCCTCCTGTGAAGCCAGAGAGTAGGAGAAAATCCAGATGTGGGGCTTACATGAGCATTTCCTACGGGAAATGGGGAATACACTTGTCGATTTTTGTCCTGCCCAGACCATGCCCCTGATACCCCCCATCAAAATGTCCACATACTAAGAACATCAGTATCTAAATTGCGCCCTTTCTAAAATCAGGCTGCTAAAATTTCATACGCAGGTATATGATAGATGTATGAGTAAAATACAACTCATGATTCATAGCTACAGTCTGACCATGTTTATTAGATACTTATAAATGTTCAGCTCTGTGATGTCTTGCTACGGAACCTTATGTTGCCTCGTTATTTTGTCAAACATGGTAAATGTTTGGGTACTCCAGCACATTGGCTTAGATGTAAGGCCTGGGAAGGGTTAACACACTCGTGAATCAGTTTGCTTGAACATTTTTTCTCCTTCAAGAGGTTCTGGAAAAAGAAAGACTTGCTCATAAAAGCGAAGCTTCTTAAAACTTCACAAGCAAACACGCTTGCAACCTTTGTGCTGCCTTTTCTCTGCCTTAAATCTAGCACTTGGCTGAGTCTTTAGTTTGCCTGAGCCACTGATGGCTATGCTGTAACTACTCTTCAGGAGTGCTGAAGCCTCTGACGAGTTTTACTGTTGTTCTCGGAAATGAAAATTCCAGCTTCTCCCCTCCTGATCCAGGTTCTGCTTGTGCTATACAGGGTTAATTAGAGGAAGGGGTTTTCTCCTATCTCTTTTTTTCCACGAAACAAAGTATTAAGTACATCTTGTTGCACAATATATTTAAATACATGGTTACAAAGGAATTATTTCTAGAGTGCTCTTGTGGTATCCTTCCAATTGCCGTTAATGCATTAGGTTGGCAATCTCATTAACGAAACAGTCAAGAGTTTGATCGGTAAATGGTAAAATTCCAAGTAATTCTGTGAATGTTAAGTTGGGAGCTAAACCTAGTGTAGATATTGCTTTGTTAAAACAGGCTTGTAACTTCATCAAAAAAGGCTAAAAACCCTATTTAACAGGTTCCACTAAGAGGGTGATCATCATTCAGAATTGATCCTTACTGCCAGATTTGTGCTGGCTCTCCAGTGGAATCAAAGACCCAGAGCGGAGGTGTGGAGGGCACAGACTATGATGATAACTCCAGCTGAGTGACTGATTCATTTATTAGGATTTATTAGCCACCTTTATGAAGATATTCATCCAAGGTGGTGTGCAACAGACAACTCACAATAGAAAAATAACCACCATGTCAGCATAATAGACAATTAGAACGATGAGATAAACTTGGAGTTAGGCAATAATAGATAGCAATATGATACAATGTCAGTAATGTCCACCTGAAAACAGCAGAGAAGAACATTCAAATAACAGAAATAAGATACAGTGTCAGCAGAATACAGATGATATACCTTAATTTTGTTTAAGAAATAATTTTGACGATTGTTTGAAACTATGGCATTCATTGTGGAAGGTTTATAATCCTGCAGCATTAACCACACTGCAAGATCGTTTTCTATTGTTTTAGATTTAAACCACTTGATGTATAAAACTACAGATGTAAGAACATAAGGACACAAGATTTGTGTTAGACTAGTGACCCATCAAGCCCAGTATCCTGTTTCTAGTCACAAGTATCTAACAGGGTCTCGAAAGGTAGACAGATTCCAAGCAACTTACCCCAGAGGTAAGCAGTGGATTTCCCCAGTATACTTTAATAATATTTTATGGATGTTTCCTCCAGGAACTTGTACAAACTTTTCTTAAACCAAGCTACACTAACAACATTTACTACATCCTCTGGCAATGAATTCTAGAATTAAATTACATATTGAGTGAAAAAAATATCTTCTCTGATTAGTCTTAAATGTGCTACATTATAGCTTCATTGCATGTCCGTAAGTCTATACATTTTGAAGGCATAAACAACTGATTTACGACTTTATCACAGGAATTACTTTATAGACCCTCTATCAGCCGTTTCTTCTCCAAGTTGATGAGCCCTAACATTATAAGCCTTTCCTTGTAGGGATATCCTTCCATTCCCTTAACCATTTTGGTCACTCTTCCCTGTACCTTTTCTAATTCTGCTATATCCATTTTTAAGGATATGCAGACCAGAACTGCACACAATATTCAAGGTGTGATTGCACCATGGAGCAATATGGAGGCATTATGATGTCATCCTTTGTTGTGTTCTCCATTCCTTTCCTTATGATTCCGAGCATTCTATTTGCGTTTTTGGCCGCCACTGAACAATGGGCACAGAGTTTCTTTGACTGGGTGACCAGGAGTTGGACTGAGGGAGAGCCCTAAATTTCAGTAAAGCATTTGACACTGTTCCGCACAGGCGACTTATAAACAAACTAAACACCCTTGGGATGGACCCTAAAGCTACTGCTTGGGTTAAAATTTGGTTGAGTGGGAGGCGATAAAGGGTACAGGTAAATGGAGTTCACTAAGGAGAAGGAGGTTACCAGTTGAGTGCCGCAGGCATCTGTCCTTGGTCCGATTCTTTTTAACCGCTTTCTTAGCGATATTGCGGAAGGACTGTCTGGTAAGGTTTGCCTCTTTGCGGATGATACCAAAATCTGCAACAGAGTAAATGCCCAAGAAGGTGTAGATAACATGAGGAGGGATCTAGCTAAGCTTGAAGAATAGTCTAGAATTTGGCAGCTGAGATTTAATGCTAAACATGTAGGGTCATGCATTTGAGCTGCAACAATCCAAGGGAGTGGTATAGTATAGGGGGTGACGTACTTCTGTCCACGAAAGAAGAACGGGACCTAGGCATGATTGTGTCTGACAATCTCAAAGTAGCTAAACAGGTAGAAAAGGCGATGGCGAAAGCTAGAAGGATGTTTAGGTGCATAGGGAGAGCAATGGCCAACAGAAGAAAGGAGGAGGTGATGGTGCCTCTGTATAAGTCTGGTGTGCGACCTCATTTGGAGTATTGTGTGCAATTCTGGAGACCGCACCTTCAAAAGGATATAAACAGGTTGGAGTCTGTGCAGAGCGTGGCTACTAAACTGGTTAATGGTCTTTGTTATAAAGCATATGAGGCAGACTTAAGGACCTTAATATGTATACTTTTGAGGAAAGGCGGGACAGAGCTGATATGATTGAGATGTTTAAATACCTCCATGGCATAAATGCACAGGAGGAGAGCCTCTTTCGATTGAAAGCGAGCTCTGCTACGAAGGTTCATAGGATGAGGGTGAAAGCGGATCGACTCAGGAATAATATGCGGAAATATTTCTTTACAGAAAGAGTGATACATGCATCGAATAGTCTCCCAGTGGAGGTGGTAGAGATGAGGAGAGTATCTAAATTCAAAAAAGCATGGGACAAACACAGAGGCTCTCTAAAGGATAAAAGGGTACTGTTGTAGTGGGTGATATGGAAGGGCAGACTAGATAGGCCATGTGGTTTTATTCTGCTGTAATGTTTCTATGTTTCATCATATTATCCACAATGACCCCTAATCTTTTTCCTGGGTGGTGGTTTCTAAGGTGGAACCTTGCATCATGTAACCGTAGTTTGGGTTGCTGTTCCTTAAGTGTAAAACTTTGCACTTGTCCACATTAAATTTCATCTGCCATCTGGCCATCCAGTCTTCCAAGTTATCAAGATCCTCTTGCAGTTTTAAACAATCCTCTTGTGTTTTAACAATTTTGAATAATTTTGTCTCATCTGCAAATTTGATCACCTCACTCATTATTCCCATTTCCAGGTTATTTATAAATATATTAAAAAGTAGTGGGCCCAGCACAGATCTCTGTGGTACTCCACTATTCACTTTTCTCCATTGAGAAAATTGGTCATTTAGCCCTACTCTCTTCTTTCTATATTTTAACCAGTTCTTGATCCACAATAGCACACTGCTTCCTATCCCATGGCTTTTTAATTTCCTCAAAAGTCTCTCATGAGGGACCTTGTCAAAGGGTTTCCAAAAATCCAGATACATTATATTCACTGACTCACCTTTTTCTATATTTATTCACACCTTCAAAAAAACCCATAGCAGATCGGTGAGGCAAGACTTCCTTTTGCTAAATCCATGTTGACTTGGCCTCATTTGTTTTTGAAACTCTGTTTATTAATGCACAACACCGTATCACAACAACAATTTTAAAGGCACAATACATAACTTCCCAGGCAGGGCTGTCTCTTATCCTCCGCTCTGGGACCCTGAACAAAGCAGTGTCTTGGTACATCCATTATTGATATTTACTTTACTCCCCTCCTCCAGCCCTCCCACCTCCCCCGCCCCTCCCCGCCCCCTCCCCCTCGCAGCTCCTCCCTCCTAATCCACCCTCTCTGGGAACTTCCCTAATGATATTATCTAATTATTATCACATACAACAGTAATACAATAAGCCCCCTATCCATCTATTGAGACCCCGTTTTAGTTCACGTGTAATACTTCATTGCGAGTACCTGGCCTTAAGGTTTGAATATATGGTTCCCAAATCAGCAAAAAAGAGGTCCAGCGATGAACCTTTCCTCTGGCTCCTCTCTTCTCCAAAAGCATCAGCTGATGAAAACAATTGCGCCATTCCCAGAAGGTAGGAGGCGTGGACTCTCTCCATCTATGGGCCTTTACCCACCAGACAAGCTTTCCTTACTAATAAGCGCTCCCACCTCCCCTTCGGGTGGAGTGGTCCAAGTTGCTCTAACACCACAAGAGACCCTGTCCAACAAATCTGCTGGTGTAGTACCCTACTTATATAATAACTGTGATGCAGCAAGGGGTACACAGCCTATGGAAATTCAGGTAAAAGAAAGACTTACCTCAAAGTCAGCTTTAGAAAGCAGCACTAGGCACTCTGATTCACCGGAGCAAGGGAAATTCTTGCTACGTAGCAAACAAAAATCCCATCAGGAACACCTGAGTGAAAATCCCCAGGTCACGTGCAGAGCTAGGGATTACTTAAGGCAAGGTTCCAGTCAGTGGAGTAGATTGGGAGTGGCAAGAGGAGGAGCAAGAACACGAACACCAAAGGGAACTGCAGAGAGTAGGACTGCAGGTCGGGTTGCAGAGAATAGCAGGAGGTGTGGCTCTCATCAGCTGAGCAGAAACCCCAGGGGATTGCTGGGAGGAAACTCTTCTCACGGAGAACCAGGAAGTGAGTCTGACTCCAGCTCTCGAGAAGAGAGGTTCAAGGCAAGCTGTTCCAAGAGTAAACCTGCTACCAGAAATAACCTGAAAGAGAAGCTAGGAGGATCCCACTACACTAGAGACCGGTATGTGCCAGCTCAAGGCAGAGGTCACTGTGAGAGGAGAGTGTTGGGGGATGGGAACTCCAAGCACGTCTGCAGCCTAAGAAGTAGGTGTAAAACTAAGTCTAATTATACTCCTGCACAACCCACCTGGAAGGCAAAAGCCATAAGGTATAGGGAGCCAAGTATTAAGGCAGTCCCTGCAGAGAGAAGGAATCCTCCATATGATTATAGGGAGAAGTTTAAAACCCCTAAGTACCAAGGGCGTGGTCCTGAATATAACTACAAGCAGCAAGGTGGTTCAGAACTGTTATTCTGGGAGGAGAGCCCCGGCAGAAGATACCACAGGCCAGAGAGGTATAGCCCTGAAGGGAGAAGAGCCTCTTTTGATTATTACAGTGATTTATCACAGGACACTGTGTCTGAGCGCCATTTGTATGAGGAGTCTGACACAGGGAGTTTGGGCACTGCTGAGGAGAATATGATATGGGAAGACGCTAGCAATCTTCCGGAGCCCATTCCCATGGAATGCAGCATGTGTTACAAACGCAGCCTTGCTATGTGAATGAATGCAAAGAGAACTTTGTACAGGAAATAAGGATTATTTGTTTGCCATTAATTTGTTGCTCTGTTCATCTTTAAGTTTCTGTTTTCTTGACAAGTCCGAGCGGGACGGGGAATAAAACCCACTTTATGTTTCATTCAAAAGTTGCTCTGAAAGACTCTTTTATTTAACAAGCCAGAGCAATTACTTGTTCATAGGCCCTAGGCAACCGCCTATACAGGGCAATAAGGGCTCTAACCACGGGCCCCATCACATAACTAATCTGCATCCAGTACTGGCGGATTTTCTGACACCCCCACCACATATGTCCTAAATCTGCAAGAGGACAAGAAGACTTTGGGCAGCCACCATCTAACGTGAGATGACTCCGCAAGGCACGTCTTGGGGAGAAATGTGCCCGAATGATACACTTGAACTGTATCTCTCTCCATCTAGCCCCCTCTACCAACCCCGTGATCCTACCCAGGGCCCTATTAATGGAGCCCGGCGCCACCTCCTGACTAATCTCCCTTGCCCACGAGGCCTCTTCCGCAGAATAGTATAGTGGGAGAACGTACGCATCCAGTCATCTCTTCAACTCAGCGATTGTGGGCGAGGAGTCTGCTCCCAATGCAAAAAACTCTAATATCTGTGCTGATCGCTCCACCAAAAGCCCTCTCCATGGAAGTGAAGCAACATAATGGGACACCTGAGCATAAGCGAAAGAATGCTGGTTATTCAACTCATATTCCCTTCAAAGAATCTCAAAAGGTTTGCACTTCCCTTTCTGATCTACCACGTGCCCAAGGTTCCGTATCCCCAGCCACTTCCAGAGCCAAAACATGGGCATATCCAATCCTGGGGTAAACTGTACATTCCCCTGCAGGGGCAGCCATCTCGAGACTTCAGGCCACCATCTATTCAAGTGTTGCCATGTGTACCGCGCTGGTGACATCAGCACGCTGCTAGTCACCCTGCCAGGCAAACTCGGGTCCTCCAGGTGCAATACTGCCGTCAAAGTCTGCGGGCCACAAAAGCCTCTTCTAATATCCGTGGAGTGTACACCTCTGTCTTCCCCAACCAGTCTCCAATATGCCACACCTGACAAGCCAATGCATACAGCCGTAGGTCGGGGATCCCAATCCCCCATCTCTCCACCTCCTCCATAAGCAATTTAATGGGATACGAGCCCTCGCCCCTTTCCACAGAAACCATCTTATTTCCTGATCTATGCAGTTTAAGTCTCGTTTCCGTAGCCACACTGGAAGGGTCTGCAATCAGTACAATATACGTGGCAGGATTACCATCCCCAGTGCTGCCGCTCTACCCAGCGGGGACAACGGAAGAGGGATCCATGCTTTCAGCTGTGCTCGAGTTTGAAGGAGAACCCATCCTAGGTTTTTCTTGTATAGCTTCTTCGGATCTATAGTCAATAAAATGCCTAGATATACAAAGGAATTATCTGCCCATTTGAGTAGGAAGTTTCCGTCCCATCTCCCTCTAAGCGTTCCTCCCACATCTAAAGCTTCTGACTTATCTATGTTAATTTGCAGCCCTGCAAAACTCCCAAAGCGAGAAAATTCCTCTAGCAGGCTGGGCAGCGATGTTTGTGGGGACAGCAAATGTACCAACATATCATCAGCAAAGGCAGCCATCTTAAATCCGGATCGCCCAGTACCCACCCCTCGTATTTCCTTAGTCAGCTCTATCTTCCACACCAAGGGGTCCAATGACAGCACAAATAACAGGGGGGAAAGAGGGCACGGCTGCCTCGTATCTCTCTCTAGGCAAAAATCATCCGACATCACCCCATTGCAGAGCACTCCCGCTGTGGGCCTCACATAAAGAAGTTCTACCATTTTGCAAAAAGGACTCCCGAGACCATACTGCAGCAGAAAAAATTTCAGGTGTGGCCAGCTCACCCGATCAAATGCCTTCTCCACATCGAAGCTAATCAGAAGCGATTGCAACCCGCGCTCTTGGACCCACTCTAACGACGCTAAGATCTTATGCAGATTCCGCACTGCATATCGTCCTTTCGCAAACCCCACCTGGGATTCATGTACCAACTCTCCTAGGACCTGGGCCAAACTCTCCGCCAATACCTTGGCTAATATCTTCAGATCAAAATTGAGCAAAGAGATGGGTCTGTAAGATGCAGCCTGTGTATGATCCTTACCCGGTTTGGGTATCAAAATAATGTGCACATGATTTACACCCCATGTAAACGCCCCCTGCTCGACCCTGCAGTGGTATACAAGAGTTGGGGGTACCATATCACCCAATAGCTTATAAAATTCTGCCCCAAGGCCATCCGGACCAGGCACTCTATAACAGCTCGCCTTTTAAATCACCTGGTAGACCTCTTCGGTAGTTATCGGTGAATCCAGCTGTGCCTGCTGAGTTGCCTCCAGCCTAGGTTTCTGCACGGCTCTCAAGTATGTTTCCATAGCCATCAAGGAGCCCTCCCCCGAGTACAGCTTTTGATAGAAAGAGCGAAAAACTTGGGCGATCGCCCGATTTTCCTTTTGCAGTCTCCCCATGTCATCCCGCAGTGCCGCGACTACACGAGTACCTCTACTGCCCTGGAGGCATCTTGCCAACAGTTTCCCTGGCTTATCCCCAAATTGGTAAAGCTGATATTTATAATACATAAAAGATTTCTTAGCCCTCTGGTGGAGCAGTTCATTAAGGGCCATTTGGGTCTCCCACAGCTTCTTCCTATTTGCCACAGATGGATTGTTTGCTTGTCGTCTTCGATCCCTACTCACTTACTTTTCCAGTCTAACAATCTGCTGCACGATTAATTTCTGCCTACGTGCCACATATCCTATGATGTCTCCCCGCAAGACCACCTTCGCCATCTCCCAAAACAGCTCAGGGTCGTCTTGATGACGCTCATTATAAACCACAAACTCTTGACACTTCTGCTTTAAGTAAATAAGAAACTCGGCATCTCTATACAAATCCACTGGGAATGGCCAGATTCTTGCCTGCGAGGCAGTGTCATGCCACTCCAGCTCCACCCAGATTAAGGCATGATCAGAGATCTCTGAAGGGCCAATTTGTGCATCTGCTATATGGGTAAAGAGTCTTTCTGAGACCAGCACATAATCAATTCGGACACTCGTACCATGCACTCAGGACTGGTGTGTAAATTCCCTTTTGCTTGGGTGCAGTAAACGCCAGGGGTCAACCACCCCCAATCTACGCCGCAGGCTCTGCAGAGTCCTTGTGGTCTGTATCCGTGCTCCCTCTCCGCCCCCCCTAGATGTATCCATCTGCGTATCTAGCACCCCATTAAAATCTCCGGCCAAAATCAAAGGAGCATCAGACAACTGCTCTACCCTAGAGCCCAAATGGGCATACAATGCACGATCTAGCGCATTCGGGCTATAGAGGTTACCCAGCACAACAGGTTTCCCTTCCCATACAATAACACGTATCTACCATCTGGGTCCGTGTACTCATGTTCCCTGACAAACCTAATCCGTTTGTGTATCAAAATGACCACTCCACCCTTTTCCTTTTTCCCCTTCGCCGGAGCCCCCCACTCTTGTCCCACCCACTCTCTCTTGTTCCTCAGCATTCTGGTAGGTTTCTTGTAACATAGCAATATCACACTTTTGTCTAGCCAGGGCCTGCAACACTTTATATCGCTTGATAGGGTTACCTATTCCACATACATTCCAGGAGATAATCTTCACGTCAGCAAATAACAATAAGATTCAATTTTCTCGGCATATGGATTGTTTGAGAAAGGAACCTCCCCAGCCTGAAGCCCCCCCCCCTCCTCACATCTCGTATGTTCTCTAGTTTGACCCTACTGAGCTTTGTTGGGCTGCGATTCACCCCTTCCTGCCCCCCTTTTCCCCCACCCCTCTCCTCTCCTCCCTCCTTCCCCCCCCCCCACATTCCTGCTTCCCTGCTTCCCTGCATCCCTAACTCCTCTCTCTTACTCCACACTCTCCACCTCTCCTCCATTAAAGTGATCACCTCTGATGTGTACGGATCCCCCTCCTTCTACTTATCCTTACCCCCCGTTCCCTACCTCCCCAACTATCCCAATGGATTCTTTCCCCCCCCTCCCACTTAGTTTCCCCCCAACTCTCTCCAGCCCTGCCTTCTACTCCCCTTCCGCCCTTCAGACCTGCTCTTTCTAGGGGCTCTGGCTCTCTCCCGTTAGGGCAGGGACTCCCCCCCCCCAACTATTACAACAATCAAACTTAGTCGGGTTGTTACCATCCTGGGTTATTCCCCCCACAACACCAGACACACTCCCCTCCCCTCCCCTCCACCCATTACCTGAACAGGCACCCCATCACCTCCAACTGCTCCACCCCGTTTCCACACATACACATCCTGATTCTACAGGTGTAGTCTTTCATAATGTCCATTCCGGTCTCCTTTCTCATCCAGTGTCCCAGCTGCTGTAGTTCTACCAAGATCCGGTCTGATGGTGTTCTAGATGGCTCTCCGATGTCTGCTGTCTCACACCATAGTAGACCCTCTACGTGTTGAGACGCTTCCGTCGCCGAGCCTAGTACCTTGTGCGTTCCCTCATGGGTGATATGGAGCCTGGCCGGATACTGCACTGTGAATTTAATCTTGGCATCCACTAGTTTCTGGCAGATAGGCGCATATGCTCGTCGCCGCTGGCTCAGGGCTGCTGAGTAGTCTTGGGTGACGTGCAATTTCATGTTGTCTCTCACAATCACCCCCTTTTGTCTAGCTGCCCTTAACACGGCTTCCTTCTGCGGAAACTGCAGGAATTTCGCCAGGACTACTGAAGGTCGTTGATCTCTTGTTTGTTTAGGCCCCACTGTATGAGCACGCTCTATTATTATGATCTGTCCATGTTCTGCACTGTCTCCTAATATAGAAGATGCCAGAGATTCCACCTGGGCCTTCAGGTCTCTGTCTGGTATATTCTCTAGAATGCCCAAAAAATGGAGTTGTTGCGCTGAGACCTATTTTCTAGGTCATCTAATTTGGCTTCGTGGTTTTTCAGCGTGGCCTGCAGTTTCCCCACCTCGTGTGACAGCATGTCTACACCCTCCTCCATCTGCACCATCCGAGTCTCCATCTCCTGCATGCGGTTGCCTAGGGAGCTCACTGAGCTATGCAGCATGTTCATTTTTTTGTTCAGTGCTTCGAATTGCGCTGATAAGGCTCCCGCTACCGCCATGGAGATCTCCTCCACTACTGCTGGGGAGACTGGAGAGCTAGGTGCTGCAGGGGGACACTGCCATCTTGTGCGACTCCACCGCTCGTTCCTTTTCGCGGTGTCTCGCTTTAACGGACGCCGCCATGCTCCGCAGTCCTTTGATTTTGCTCCCCCTCCTTTTATCCAACTGCACACAGTTTTTTGGGGCTGTTCGGGGCTTATTCACAGTTCTGTACGCCGGTAAGAGGGTGAGGGGTCCGGAGCACGAGCGTTTCCCTTCCACTCGCTCTCACCACATCACATGATCCCTGACTTGGCCTCATTAAACAATGACTATCTACAGTAATTCTTTTTTTCTTTACAATAGTTTCTATCATTTTGCCTGGCAGTGACATCAGGTTCAACATTTTGTAATTTCTCGCACCATTCTTGGAGCCCTTTTGATAAATTGATGGTATGTTGGACACTCTCCAATCTTCATGTACAACAGACAATTTTAATGACAATTTATAAATTATTGATAATAGGTCTGCAGTTTTATTCTTGAGTTTGTTCATCACCCTGGAATGCATACCATCTGGTATACAAACTCTTCAATTTGTCCTATTACATCTTCAAGGTTTACTGAGATTTGTTTCAGTTCCTCCAGTTCATTACCTTCAAATATCATTTCTGGCATGGGTATCTCCACTACATCATCTTCAGTAAAGAACTAAGCTAAAGAACTCATGTGAAGGCACATTTTTAAAAGGCCATGTAGGTGAGATCTGGGACATTCAAGTCAAAACATCTGAAATACCATGGGAGGGGCTGTAGTGAAGGTGGACACATGCAAGTGCCTTCTAAAATTGAAGCGTCTCCATCCTAAAAGATAAATATCTCTGTCGAAACATCACAAGATGAGGATATGCTTATTAATGAGCTAGTCATGTGCAAGTTGTTGCTCGATTTTAGAAACCTGCATGTGTTTGTTATGGATGGCGGTGGACTAGACAACATACGCCCATGCTAGTATTTCAGAAGAGGCGTGCGTACCTGATACTACGTAGATGTCCTGGCCACTCATCTTGCAAGCAGGAAAAAGGTCTTTTTATTTACCTGGCTTTTTTTTTTTTTTTGAAGAGCAGAAAGTATTGGGGGAATGTGAGGGTTTTCTCCTCTTCTATTGACAGGTACTGGAATGCCAAAACAAGCATGTTATGATCACTATTGCCAAGTGGTCCTAACCCTGTCACTTCTCATACAAGATCCTATGTTCCACTAATGATTAGGCCCAAAATAGGTCCCTCTAGTGTTGGTACCTGAACTAGCTTCTCCATGAAGCAGTCATTTATTTCATCAAGAAATTTTATCTCACTAGCATGTCCTGATGTAACACCTACCTAGTAGACACCAGTGTAATTGGAATCTCCCATTATTACTGGGTTGCAAATTTTGTTGGCTTCCTTAATTTCTGTTGGCATTTCATTATCTGTCTTCATTCTGGCCAGGTGGACACTAGTACACCCTAGCTGTTATTCTCATCCTTTTGTGTTATGGAATTTCTATCCATAATGAGTCTTGCAAAACTTTTATCCTGTTTGATTCAATGCTTTCTTTAACATATAGCACCAACTCTCTACCAATTTGATCTAGCCTATCATTCGCTATAATTTGGATTCTGCTATTTATTTATTTATTTAACAGGTTTTTATATACCATCTTTCTTCAATTCAGGACGGTTTACAGAGAACATAACATGACAGTATATTTCAACTGATTACATAGAATCGAACTACATAACAAGAGTATATATGGTTAATATAAGTAACTTTTGTACATGAGGAGTCTTCATTGACAAGAACTATTTACATGCTTATTTACAGGAGAGGTTAGGGAGAGGTCATAGGAAAATGAATTGGGTAAGATATTAGAGGGAGGGTTGAGCAGGAGAGAAAGGGTGTAGAGGGAGGGCTATGGTGGTAGGGAAAAATGTTTTTGGAAGAGATTTTAGCCTCTTCCAGAACTCGGTATGATGAGCAGTTCCGTAGTTCACCTGGTAGGGCATTCCATAAAGATGGGGCATAAAGGGAGCATGCCCGATTACAGGTAGTTTGATTGAATTTTCTCTTAGTAGTTGGGATAGTTAGAAGGTTTTTAGTGATAGTGTGGCGTGTTCTATTGTTGTTGCAATTGGATAGGAGCGAGAAGAGGCATGGAGCTGACTCATTGGAAATGATTTTATGTATGAGGGTGATTACTTTGAATTTATCTCTGGACTGAATGGGAAGCCAGTGGAGATCATGGAGGATTGGCTTTATGTGTGATTGTCTAGAGTTATTTGTGATGAGACAAGCTATTGTGTTCTGTGCCATTTGGATGGGGTGTATGCTGTTCTTGGGAAGGCCATGATAGATGAGAGTGCAGTAGTCAAGGGATGGGATGGTGACAGCCTGGCAGACAGTGCGAAAGGAGTCGGGGTTTAGGAGAGGTTAGAGGTTCCGAAGATTTGCATATATTGCGTAGTTTTGCATATATTGCATAGCTTTGCATATATTGTATTAGAGGTTCTTTTTATCTGTTCAATGAATGTGAGGTTCTGATCGAGGATATCACAGTGTCCCAAGGATGGTTATCCTTCTACCAGGTCTCTGAGATTCTAATTATCTACTTCTTCATTCAGCGTTATATTTATTTATTTTAAAAGTATTTATAGTACGCTCAAATATCCTAAGCGGATTACAAAAAACATACACAATTTGATCACACAACATAATAATAAATACAAACACAAAGAATAAAAACCTATACAAAACATGTCTACAACTAAATAACAAAGACGACAAACTTCTTGAGTGCCAAATAAAAAATAAATTACAATCAAATAGTTCATAACTGACTGCAGACCAATTTCAAGCACCTATGAGACAAATTCAGGAAACACTTGTTGGAATAAGTAAGTTTTTAACTTCTGCTGAAAGACCATGAACTCTGCCTCAGCACATAACTCTTTGGGAAGGGAATTTGAAATAGATGGATTGCTCATTGAGAAGATCCTTCTATGAAGAGATTGGAAATGGATCCTTTTGAAGGAAGGAACAGCCAACACTGTGCATCTTGAAATTGCAAGGCACAAGCAGGACAATAGAGCCTAAGCGAGGCAGCTTAACTTTCCCTTCTTATTCTTTAGACTCCTAGCATACCCCTTACAGATGGCGCACAACACTGCTGCTTGTATTATAACTAGCCCCTCAAAGCACGCTCACATCACCCCCATCCTGGATCACCTGCACTGGCTCCCCACGTAACAAATATAAAAACATTTTAAACGTCTTCAAAATCAAACAGAACCTATCGGCAAACTGTCTACAAACTCTCATCACCACTGACTCAAGCACCAGACCCAGGAGAAGGAGAGCCACAGACACCATCACAATCCCCAGCGATTACTCAAAAGTGAAGCAATCCACATCAGGGAGAGCAATATCCCTGGCCGCTCCTGCCCTAAGGAACTCGTTCCCGAACTGCCTAAGAAACACAGTGGTCATCAAGGACTTTTGGAAGATGCTTAAAACTACACTCTATTTGAAATACTTCGACGACATGACTTGACCTGACTACAGAACACAGTTTAACCACTTCATAGTTGCTCCCGCCCTTCCCCACCCTGACACCTCCCACCCCTCCCCCCTCTCTCCCCAACTCTTGACCTGCTAACCCACCTAGCCTTTAATTGATTCAGCTCCCTCTTGTATATAGCTCACTTGTTTATAGTGCACCTTTTTGTACATAGTTAAACCTGAACTTTCCTTTCCTTACCACCCTGTACAGAACCTCATTGCTATATCCCACTGAATGCCCCTCGTTCTATGTAACACGTTTGGTTTAATTGTAAACCACTTTGATTTAAGGATAAAGTGGTATAGAAATCCCGTTTAAATAAATAAAATGCAAACAGGCATTTTGAAGTATGCTTTTTGTTCAAAGTGACAACCTTGCTTACCAGTTGACAGGAATAATTTGGAATCTTTCAACTCTGTCTGCTGTTTACTTGAGGGCACCTGGACTACTTGCACCTTTATTGTAACCTCTCTGTTGGGATGCCCTACCCTCCCTGTTTTGGTAATATCCTTCAAAGGTACATTATTTCAAACCTTGTGCAGCACTGGTTTCGGAACTGCATAAACCAGAAGTCTGCACTGAAGGGAGCAGAAGAAGCAGATAATAGCAGGCAGGAACCGCGATACAGCACTGGAGCACTAGATAAGCACTATGGGCCCAATTCAGAGAGGCAACTTGCGGGGCCTGACAGGACGTGCAGGATAGCTGGGTGGCTGGTGGACGTGAGGATCGCCTGGTAACATGCCTGCCTGGTGCAAAGGTAGCGGACCTCACGCGCCACCTAGATAAGGTCTTAGATAGTGCTGGGGAGGAGTCTGCTGTCTTGGTACATGTCGGTACCAATGACATAGGAAAATGTGGTAGGGAGGTTCTGGAAGCTAAATTTAGGCTTTTAGGTAGGAAGTTGAAATCCAGAACTTCCAGGGTAGTATTCTCCGAAATGCTTCCCATTCCACGCGCAGGACCCAAAAGGCAGGCAGAGCTCCGGAGTCTCAGTGCGTGGATGAGACAATGGTGCAGAGATGAGGGGTTTGGATTTGTTAGGAACTGGGGAACATTCTGGGGAAAGGTGGGGCTCTTCCGAAGGGATGGGCTTCACCTTAACCGGGATGGAACCAGGCTGCTGGCATTAACCTTTAAAAAGGAGATAGAGCAGCTTTTAAACTAGATAATAGGGGAAAGCCGACAGTCGCCCAAGAGCGCATGGTTCGGAAGAATGTATCCTTGAAGGATACTACAAAAACCAGAGAGGTTCCAAAAAAGAGTAAAGTAGCCCAAATGCCCTCGAGTATGGAGCAGACAGAGCTTAAAGATCCCAAATTACCCATGTCTACCAATAGCCAAATTAATATGAATAAAATACAGTCTCTAAAATGCTTGTATGCAAATGCTAGAAGTCTAAAAAACAAGATGGGAGAGTTAGAATATATAGCACTAAACGAGAGGTTAGATATGATTGGAATATCAGAGACATGGTGGAAGGAGGACAACCAGTGGGACACTGTGATACCTGGGTACAAACTATATCGTAATGATAGAGCTGATCAAATTGGTGGAGGGGTTGCGCTCTATGTTAGAGAGGGCATTGAGTCAGAAAAGATTAAAGTTTTGCAAGAAACAAAATTTGCTGTAGAATCTCTATGGATTGAAATTCCATGTAAAAAGGGGAAGGCGATGGCAGTGGGGGTGTACTATCGTCCGCCTGGCCAGAATGAACAAATGGATGATGAAATGCTCAAAGAAATCAAGGAAGCTAGCAAAAGTTACAGTGCAGTAATAATAATGGGTGATTTCAATTACCCCGGCATCGACTGGGTCAGTGTCACAGCAGGACATGCTAGGGAGATAAAGTTCCTAGATGAAATAAATGACTGCTTCTTGGAGCAGCTGGTTCATGAACCGACCAGAGGGGAAGCCATATTAGACCTAGTCCTTAGTGGAACACCAGATCTAGTGCAAGAGATAAGGGTGTTGGGGCCACTTGGCAATAGTGATCATAGCATGATCGCCTTTGATTTAATTAGTGGAGGAGGGATAGTAAGGAAATCCACAGTACTACCCTTTAACTTTCGAAAGGGAGACTATGATAAAATGAGGAAAACAGTTAAGAAAAAACTAAAAGGAGCAGTTGCAAAGGTTAAAGACGTACATCAAGCTTGGATGTTGTTGAAAAATACTATCTTGGAAGCCCAGACCAGCTGTATTCCACGCTTTAAGAAAAGTGGAAGGAAGTCCAAAAAACTGCCAGCATGGTTTAAAGGTGAGGTCAGAGAAGCTGTTGTTGCCAAAAAAGCATCTTTCAGGAAATGGAAAAAAGAGCCAAACGACGAAACCTGGAAACAACACAAGCACTGGCAAGTCAAATGCAAGGCATTGATAAGGCAGGCAAAGAGAGAATTTGAGAAGAAGCTTGCTGCGGAAGCAAAAACACGAAATAAAGACCTTTTCAAGTACATTCGTAGCAAAAAACCTGTGAGAGAGTCAGTTGGTCCATTAGATGATAAAGGGGTTAAAGGAGC